>CM077027.1:76311919-77556419 GCA_039090855.1 Macrothele yani
TCGTCCAGCAGTGGATTGATAATGGTTGACAATGATGATGATGATACACTATATTGACAAAAGTCGCCGGACACCCCTTCCAAAGCACATGAACGGAACCGCTGCGTTGTTAAGATGCGCGGTACAGCTGCAAACGATATAAAAACAAGCTTGCAGCTGACCGCGATCATATCGTTCTGTGAGATTGAGTGAAAATGTCGCGGTGTAAGAGAACTTACTTTGAGAAAGGAAAGATTGTTGCGTGCTATATTAGTGGATTGTACATAAGAGACTGGCACAAGACAGACCGTTGTGGAGGAAACATGGGGAGACCTTCGTCCAGCAGTGGATTGATAATGGTTGACAATGATGATGATGATGACATAAGAGAAACCGAGAGGCATTTAAACATACCCAAGTTAACTGTTTCGGAAGTACAAAATACGTGGAAAACACATGACGTGCCTGAAGCAGCAAAATGTACCGGTAGACCAAAGAAAATCAGTGATAGAGGACGTCCAAGCCTCAGGAGAGTCATTACAGCTAATCGACGGAGTACTGCACAAAACCTCAGTATACAGGTGAGTAAAACTGCTGGAACAACGATATGTACACGTACCATTCGCAGAGAACTTCATCCTATGGGTTACCGTGGTCGTGCGGCAGCTCATAAGCCTTTCAGCTCCACTCGGAATGCTACTCGTAGTTTAGCATGGTGTAAAGAACATTTATCGTGGACCGTAGATCAATGGAAACGGGTCCCGTTTGAACTGATGAATCGAGATACACAGTCCATCAGTCTGATGGCCGTGTGTGGGTATGGCGGCAGCCGGAGGAACGCTATTTCCCACAGCGTACTGTTCCTACCATCAAGTTTGGAGCTGGTAGTGTACTCGTGTGTGGGTTTTTTTCGTGATATAGTCCCGGCCCTTGGTTATCGTGGATAAACCTGTTAACCAGCACGTATACCTCGCTATTCTGGACAATTATGCCCTACAAACTCTGTGGGAATATTGTGGAACCGAGTCTTGTTGGTACTAACAGGATAATGCACCTATCCATAAAGCAAGGACTGTGTGGTTTGACGAAAATTTCGTAATCGTGTGTGGACTGGCCAGCACAGAGCCCTGATCTTAATCCCATAGAGCACCAATGGGATGAATTACAGCGCCGCGTAAGAAGTTTGGAACCAGGCCTACTACTAAGCAACAGTTAGCGGCTGCATTATGTACTGAATGGAAGCGCATACCTATCGCTGTGTTCCAAAACCTTGTCGAAAGCATGTCTCGAAGGGTCAGTGCATGCATTAAGGCCAAAGGTGGACCGACACCGTACTAATGTATGTCAATAAATACTATGTTGTGTTTCCCTTCTAGGTGTCCGGTGACTTTTGTCGGATTTATATCTAATAAAATTCGCCAGAGTTTGCCCTAAAGCTTCGAGTGGTGGTTGAAATTAATTTTTCCATATATTGTTTCCATTAAAAAGAAAAGGTTCGTTCAATAAGCATATCGTATTCGCGCTAGAATTGTGGGATGTACAGTTTCGCGTCCGCACATCCGAAGTTCTTATAGCAGCTGTGGTACAAGCGCTCCACAGATGGCGCTGAAGGTCACGTTCTTATTACCCTGTGGTTTCAAACGTAACAGCGGAACTCTCAGGGTGTGGTAGCCATAATGAACACCGCGTGTGTCCCACGGAGAAGTGCAATTCAACGTCGTGATATGAGTTGCTGTTATATTGTTTTTTTTTGTTTTTGTTTTTTTTTATGTATTTCTAATAAAACTTGCCGAGGTTTGTCCTAAGGCTCTGCGTGTGAGACTTAAATTAATTCCCTTGTGCAATATTTTCGTGAAGAGGAGAACGTTCGTTGCTTTTTGCAGTAAACAAAACGTAGTAAGTAATATTTGCAGCTGCGGACTGCTATTTTACCAGCGGACACCCCAAGTCGTTAAAGCAACTGTAATCCAAAGTTCTCCGGATGGCGCTACAGGGGATGTTTTAACTTCCTTGGGGTTTCAACGCAGAGATTTGAATTCGCAGGGTGTGGGCGCCTAAAAAATCCCCACTTGTCATATTTGTTTGCGTTTGGAATAGCGTGGAGTCATGAACGCAATTCAGCATTGTGTTACGGGTAACTATTTTTCTGTCTTTTCGTCGCTGTGTGAACCGATGTGTTTATGAACACAGATTTAAATATACAGTTTGAATTTTGACATCCATTTAGGTTGACGATGTACTATAATACACTGGTGGAAAGTGAAAAAAGAACACTAAGAAGGAATTGGCGGATGATCATGAAATTTACATATGCTAATGGGGTCGAGTTTACGTAGGTGTGATGTTAATTTCGGGACCAACCGGTGAGCCCTTACGCCACAGCACGGCATAATATGCAAATTATCGTCGGTGGTATTTAAGGAGTACGGCGAAGTGAATTTAATCAGTCGTCCGCGTACGGACACGTGCGAAGACCCTGAAGAACCTGTAATGCCTGGACATGGTACACGTGTACGATTTCAGCAGTTATCGGACTTTGAGCGAGGTCGTCTAGTCGAACTCCGCGAGGCCGAGTGGTCGTATCGCCGTATTGCGGAGCGAATTGGACGGTAAGTATAGGTGGTGGTACGATGGTGGCGTAGATGGTCCGAGGAGCATTCCCACACAAGAGGACGTGGAACCGGGAATCACAGACGGACTGATGAGCGAACCGATCGACGCATAAGAAGAGCGGCGTTGTCAAGCAGAACATCCACTGCGACGCTAATCCGAGCTGCCGTTGCACCTGAGCTGACTGTGCGAACAATCCGCAACTGTCTGCTGGATGCAGGACTAGGTGCATGTGTGCCTCTGACTCCAGCCCACCGTCAGGAACGGCTGCAGTGGTGTCGCCAACGTCTGCACTGGAGAACGCAGTGGCGATCTGTCGTGTTCAGCGATGAAAACAGATTCTGCTTGGGAGCCTCCGATAGCCGTATGCGTGTTCGCAGACGCACAGGAGAGCGTCTCCACCCTTCTTGCATCCGCCAGCGACACACAGGGCCTACACCTGGTCTCCTGGTGTGGGGATTGATCAGCTATCACTCCCGTACACAACTAGTATTTGTACCGGGCACGTTAAACAGCACCTCCTGCATCAACAACACCATTCAGCCCGTTGTTGTGCCATTTGTAAGGTCGGTCCATCGTGGTGTTTTCCAGCAAGATAAAGCACGCCCACACACGGCACGTGCAACGCAACATGCACTTCAGGGTGTGAGACAACTTCCATGGCCTGCACGTTCACCGGATTTGTCCCCCATTGAGCACGTGTGGGATTTTATGGGACAACGACTTATCCTGTTTCCACGACCAGCCATGACCATCCCCGATTTACGCGTCCAGGTTGAGGATGCTTGGAACTCCATACCCCAAACTTTCATCCAACATCTGTACGACAGACCCCATGCCAGAATTGCACAGTGTGACGCAGTTCATGGCGGTTCAACCTCGTACTAACCATGTTACATGGAAATGTTATTTTTCAGTTTACCAGCAAATACAGCTGTATTTTGCCATAATGTTTTGATCACGTTATCCTCTGTATTCCGTTATTATGCTGTATAAATTTCGTTGGTATCAGACGTCTCCTTCTTGGTGTCCTTTTTTTTTTTTTTTACTTTCCGCCAGTGTATTATAAGTGTCCCATTTTCTGCGAAACCTTTTGCAGATTATGTAAAGTGGTTTAAAGAATGTAAGCCTCGTGCTGTATTTAAAACTCATAAAAAATACCAAAAATTCGTTCATTACGCTAGTATTTGCACAGGAAATTCAGATTTTTCTTACAATGAAGTGTATGCAAAGATCTTTTCCATAAGTTATTAGACGACAGCTAAATAAAAGAAATGCTTTCGTATGTTTAAATTCAATGCGTTAATTTTGCAGCTCGGTATACATAATAAAATTTTTGCTTGTTTTTTTCCCGTAACACCGCACACCCAACCTAAATGGGCACGCTACGCCACTTATATATAGCTAGCACACAAGTGAATTCTTTTTCATGACAGGTGAGTTCTGACGTCTTTGCATACCACGAGACATACTTGACACTACACATATTTGTGTAACGTTAGTTTTGATTTCTGAAATAACGTCTCCTGCTGGCTTCCAAACTTATTTCCTTTGTTCTTTCGTTGGCTGTTTAGAAGATGGATTACGTAATGCTCTGTACCACAGTGAATTGTTCTGGCTGTCACATACAACATCTGGTAGTTTGTGTGACATTAATAAACATAACTTTATCACCGTGTAAAATGGATACGTAGCATGCCCCACTTTTGAGACTGTATGTAAACAGTATATTTAAAATCTAGATCGAGTGTATAGGATAAACCATTGCGTTTCAAATCTGTCCGTTGATTTAGGAAATTCCATGGAGTCAAGATTAAAATAATTCGCCGTACATCACAATTCGCGAATCCAGTAATTACAGAAAAGTACTTTTGTCTGACGGCCTGGACAATAATACGAACTTGTATGAAATTTTCGTTTATTACGATGGTCTCGATAAAAACTGTAAAGGTTTTTCCTAATTTGTTTTACCAAAATATATCGAACATAAGTTTGTTCTGAAGTTGAGAGTTGACGTTCACTGTTTGTGAAAATTGCAACACAAGAAAGAATCGCGCTGTTCAAATGAAATTTATGCCACTGATTCCTCATGTTACAGGAGATAACTGATTACATTTGTTGACCTATACGAGAGTCATTAGTTCGTCTAGCCTACAAGGTACAATGCAAAACAACGCTAATCTATTCCACTTTACACTGCTCGCTCCACACATTATATACATTTGAATTTGAATTTAATGAAAATTCTGCCACAAAACACAGTACATCTAGATTTAACAAAACACAAACATCAAGAATTGTCATATGTACTAAACAAAATTTTGATATTAACAAAATATTATCACAATGGAATAAAAACATGAAATCACAAAGTTGAATATAAATTAATAACATTTAGTACTAATTATTTACTCCAAGAGAAAACAAAGGCTCAACCACTTCAATATAGCTAATATAATAATGTAATTCATTAAAAAAAATAACATAATGCTATGGAACTGTAACATGGAGCCAGGGAAAAAGGCTTAAATTTAAGCCTGACGAGCCCCCGATCTCCAAAGGTAGATGTGTCAGGTCAAAACGATAAAAATAGCAACATTAAAAATACGACCGGTGTTGAGCATACAGTAAAAGAAAGAATACAGCAACTCAAATAAACAACAAAAACTCTCGTAGCAGTTTTTTTTAAATACCTTAGAGTCCACAATTTCCCTGATATATAATGACAGTACTGTTTCACTCACGGGGTCCAGCTGCAATAACACAGTTATACAGCAATCTGGTGCGCGCCCTAGGAACCACGAAACTCGTATGACCTCGAGTATCATGTGAATGGGAGAAATGATGTAATTGCAACAGTTCGAGATACCTATTCGTATAGACTGTCATGCATAAGTAGTAATAACATGAAATTAAATATTTTATCAAAGGGGAGAATGTTATAAAGACAATAAATACTGCCAGTATTTAAAGATGAATTTATAAGTCGTTCTTTTCTTGTCAAAACATACACGCGTTATTCAACCTGACCTCAAGATTGTTGCCAAATAAGATTCAGTGAGTAAGAAAAATATAACGACGTTGTAACGCTTAAAGAGAAAAACTCAAAATGTACGTAGAAAAAGAAACTAAAAATGAAAGTTAAATTATAATACACGTCATATCACGTACGTAATGTAGATACTGTATATTGCAAATGTTTAATGAATGGCAAAATATTAAAATGTTATAGAGACAAATATCTTGAAGTGGTTTAGCCATCGTGAAAGAATGAGGGATGAGGTGCTAAATAAGGGATTTTTTTTCATTTGAGGTGGCAGGCAAAGAGTTGTAGAAGAAGGACGGGGAAATCATGGGAAGGGCAAATTCAGACCAAAGAGAAAAATCAATGAAGGCAGAAATATTCCTCATAATACACGGGAAATCGATAGAATAGTCAAAGTAAACAGAAAATAAATTCTGAATTTGTTTGTAACACATACTGGTCATCCACGTAAAACACCTCTTAGAAAACGTGAAAGTTTCATCGCCTTGGAGCGGGTATCGAACCAGCATCTCCCGATTTCCGTTCGAGTATGCTAACCGTTACACCACCCAGGATAGTGAAGTTCTAAGTAACTGAAACTAAGCAAACTTAGCTTAGGAATCTGAACATCCACAGATTTTTGCTAGACGAAGCATCGTTGCTTCTTCGTAGCGTTTTGACCCATCTCCCATTCAGAAAGGGATGTAGATCGGAAATCACTAGTACCACAGGTAAATCAATGAAGGAAGAAATATCCCTCATAATACATGGGAAATCAATACAATATTCGAAGCAAACAGAATATGAATTCTGAATGTGCTTGTAACACATACTGGTCATCTATATAACACCTCTCAGAATATTATCACCTCTCCCGTGTATTATGGGGAATATTTAATAATAGAATATCTCACCTCTACCGTGTATTATGAGGAATATTTCTTTATAGATAAGGTGAGTTAAAAGCTGTCGCAGCACGGAAATATTTTTCTGGGACCAAAGCACACGCACCATACCTTTAAATTATTATTTTAAAAAACGTCTTTATTTACAATTAAAAAAAATTGTTGGTAGATAAAAGCTCTGGCGAGAACTTTCGCGACCACTATGGCCGCAGCATCAGGCCGATGAGTGAACCCAGATTAGAACGGCACAAGGTTAAATAGATTACAGATAGGAACACAAGTAATACACATTATGTAAATGAAAAACACGTAAGTCATTGCCATTCATTACAAATTGTTAAAAGTCTTAATAATTATTCAGATTCTTCCTCCCTTGAGTTACTGTAGAACCAGGTTTCTCCAGGCAGTGGGAATGTATACAGGCATGTCCTCATTACAGCATTTTGGTCCAAATTTTATGATATATAGACTCGGTAAAGAGCATAGAGTGTTTATTAGAAGCCGTCGATAGTAAGTTCGCATTGTCCCAGTCAGGTCTTAAGTCTTTTTCAATAACAGTTTTTGACAAGGTCGAGGTAGTTGATTCCTTACAGATGGCATATCTGTGTTCAGCCCAGCGAATACCTATAGGCTTCGAAAGGTCGTGCCCACATAGCAAAGATCTGCCGATTGTCCATTTTGGTCCACAAGAGGGATATTATACACTCCAAAGCGGGAAGTAGTTGGAACTACGTCTTTATCACGTCTAATTACTGAAATTAGGTTTTGAGTTTTAACACCGAAGCCAATAGAGTATTTTTTACAGGTGTTTTTAAATAAAGAGACCACATATTTCTGGTAATCGATGCTCCCCACATATCAAATTGTGGGTACATTTCTAGTTAGTGTTGTAAAAGTGTTTCGTTCATATTGTTGAACAAGTCTTTGAACACAACCAGTGGGATATCCATGCACATCAGCAATCTCAGTAATTTTTCTTAGTTTTAAATTTCGGCTATCAGAAGTCGATGAGTGTGAAAAGGCTCTATGTACAAGGAATCTAAGTGCAGAAAATTTGTAGGGGTTGGAGTACATGAATTAAAAGGTTAAAAGGAATAATAACCGGAGTTGAGGTTGGCTTTCGGTAAACCGATACGTCGAAATGTGAGTGGTCATAGGTGTGGGAAACCAAAACGTCAAGATAAGGAAGTGACCCTGATTCCCCAATCTCAACAGTAAACTTTATATCGGGTATGATAGAGGATAGATTTGAAGCCAAATTAAATAATTTAAAAAAAAATCATGTGAATTTCCGAAAACTCAGTTATTCTTGCTTCATTGGATGTTGTAAATTTATTTCGCAGTGTATCTCGATCAGTTGTTCATATTCTTATTGAAAAGATCTTGTGCACTCAAAATACTAATTCTGCTGCAGAGATTGCTACAACCCTACAGGCTTTGAAACTTGTTGGAGACCGGTGTTTCTTCCGGTTTCAACAGACTATCTTTAAACAGAATGAGGGAGCACCTATAGGTTCCCCTTTGTCACCTATTCTTGCTGAAACCCTGCTTCAAGGTTTGGAAAATAACTACCTGAAATCATTTTCTGCTAAACCATCGTTATATCTCAAATATGTTGATGACGTTTTTCTTGTTTGGCCTCATTCTGTCAGCGAATTATTTAATTTGGCTTCGAATCTAACCTACATCATACCCGGTGTACAGTTTACTGTTGAGATTGGGGAATCAGGGTCAGTTCCTTATCTTGACTTTTTGGCTTCCCACGCCTATGACCACTCACATTTCGACTTTTCGGTTTACCGAAAGCCAACCTCAACTCCGGTTATTATTCCTTTTAATTCATGTACTCCAACCCCCTACAAATTTTCTGCACTTAGATTCCTTGCACATAGAGCTTTTTCACACTCATCAACTTCTGATAGCCGAAATTTTGAACTAAGGAAAATTACTGAGATTGCTGATGTGCATGGATAACCCAGCTGTTGTGTTCAAAGACTTGTTTAACAATATCAACGAAACACTTTTACATCACTAACTACACTATCAACCAACAAGTGATTGGACACCTGTGATAGCAAAGGAAAACGAAATTTATTAACCTTCAATAGTTGGTAGAGCCTCCACGAGCGGCGAGTACAGCTGCGACCCTTCGGGGCATACTCTCAACCAGGCGTTGTACGACGGCTAGCGGTATTTTCTTCCACTCGGCTTGGAGAAGACAGGTCAGTTCCTTCACCGATTTCGGACGATGGGGGCACCCCTTAAGTCGACGCTCCAACTCGTCCCAGAGGTGATCGATAGGGTTTAGGTCAGGGCTATGCGCAGGCCATTCCATTCGATCAACCCCATTGTCACCATACCAAGCCATGGTGGACCTCGCAACATGACAGGTGGCATTGTCACCCTGAAAGTAACATGGGTCCACCCCGTAAAACTGCCACAACGTAGGAAGCGCATGGTCATCCAAATTGATGCAATAGGTCTCGGCGTTGAGACTACCAGGAATTGCCACCAAGGGCCCCGTGCCATACCAGGAGAAACACCCCCCATAGCATAATTCCACCGCCGCCGAACTTCACAGTTGGCATAATACATTCCGGCAGGAGGCGTTCTCCAGGCAGACGCCAAACCCACACCCTGCCATCCAAACGGTAGAGAGTGAACCTTGATTCGTCGCTCCAGAGAACCTGTTTCCACTGTTCAACGGTCTACTGTCGACGTTCTTTGCACCACGTTAGCCGAGGAACGCTATTGGACTTGGTGATCAAAGGCCTTTGGGTGGCAGCACGTCCATGATAACCAAGCAGATGGGCTTCCTTACGGATGGTATTCATCGAAAAAACACTCCCGGATGCCTGTTGAAACTCTTCGCGGATGTGGCCTATCGATTTGATGCGGTTCTTCCGAATATCTCTCGCTAGCACCCGTAGGTCTCTAACTCCCAGTTTTGTGGGTCTGCCGGGTCGGGGCACATTCCGACAGTCACCTCTCATCTTCCACTTGCCAATCACGTAGGTCACTGTCGATTTTGGGTACTTCAACTCGCTGGATATGTCACGTATGGATCGGCCATTTCTGTGATATCCGACGATTACACCTTTCTCGAAATCAGAGAGCTCCGAACTGCTTGGCATCTTGCATGCGACTGGTTGCGTTGTTGTTTCCCACACGATATTTAACGGCGGCGGCCGTGACGTGTATCAGGACCGCAGATATCGTTGATTTCAGGAGTGTTCTATTACTTGTTGGTAGATAGTGTAGAAATGTACCCACAATTTAAAATGTGGAGAGCATGGACTACCAAAAATATGTGGTCGCTTTATTAAAAAAACCTGTAAAAGTGACTCCATTGGCTTCGGTGTTAAAATTCAAAACCTATTTTCAGTAATTAGACGTGATAGAGACGTAGTTCCAACTACTTCCCACTTTGGAGTGTATAACATCCCTCTTGTGGACCAAAATGGACATTCGGCAGATCTTTGCAATGTGGGCTCGACCTTTCGAAGCCTAGGTATTCGCTGGGCTGAAGACAGATATGCCATCCGTAAGGAATCAGCTACCTCGACCTTGTCAAAAACTGTTATTGAAAAAGACTTAAGACCTGACTGGGACAATGTGAACTTACTATCGACGGCTTCTAATAAACACTCTATGCTCTTTACCGAGAGTCTATATAACACAACATTTGGATCAAAATGCTGTAATGAGGACATGCCTTTTTACATTCCCACTGCCTGGAGAAACCTGGTTCTACAGTGCTCAAGGGAGGAAGAATCTGAATAATTATTAAGACTTTTAACAATTTGCAGTGAATGGCAATGACTTATGTGATTTTCATTTACATAATGTGTATTACTTGTGCTCCTATCTGTAATTTATTCAACCTTGTGCCGTTCTAATCTGGTTTAACTCATCGGCCTGATGATGCGGCCATAGTGGTCACGAAAGTACTCGCCAGAGCTTTTATCTGCCAACAATTTTTTAAATTTTAAATAAAGACGTTTCTTAAAATGATAATTTAAAGATATGGCGCGTGTGCTTTGGCTCCAGAAAAATGTTACCGTGCTGTGACAGTATTTAACCCACCTTATCTTCAACTAGCACGAAATACCCATAATTCTTACGAATATTTCTTCCTTCATTTCCGACCATATCCGTTTCTGAATGGGACATGGGTTAAAACGAGGAAGCAACTGTGCTTCGACTAGCGAAAATCTGAGAATATTCAAATTCCTGGGCTACGTTTGCTTAGTCTCAGTTGCTTGGAACTTCACTGTCCTGGGTTGTGTAACAGTTAGCATACTCGAATGGAAATCGGGAGATGCGGGTTCGATTCCCGCTCCAGGGCGATGAATTTTTTTTAGTTTTCTGAGAGGTGTTACATGGATGACCAGTAAGTGGTACAAGCAAATTCAGAATTTATATTCTGTTTGCTTTGAATATTCTAAAGAGAAAAACGTTAGTATGTTGTGTAAAATTTCTTGTGTGAAACGTGTGATGGAATAAAGTGAAACTCGACTTGTATGCCAAGATCGCTGTCAATGGAGACGTCCGACACCTCAAAAGTAAGAAAACTCTAACACCATCAGTAACTTTGATATGCCAGATCTTGCTTTGAAAAGCTAACCTTTGAATCTCAGGAAACAACTTAGTGATATTCATGTGTGCTCATTAATTATGGAAATTTCAGGATAATGACAGTATTTGTAATACGAAAATTTGTAAGCAGTACCAGATATCGACTGATTTTAAAATTCGTGGCTTCTCAGTGACGACTTTTTAATCATGCCTTTGAACTTTTTTAAACACACGGCAGACTAATTACATCCCTTGATCGTGGTGAACGAAATAAAGACCTATATAAATCAGTAGTTCTAAATCAATAAACCCCGCAACCCGAGAATTCTCGATGAACTTCAAAGGAGTTAGCAAAACTCCCTAGGGTATTTTGAAAAAATGAAATGTCAATACCATTAAAATTGCGAACAGTTTTTATTTAATTACAAATTGGCAGTATTGTGAACATTTTATTTTGGCGTAACATTTCTCGGCTGCAATTCCATTCTGAAAATTATTTTTCGTATCGGGAAATTCAAATTACAGGTTTTCCAGTTGTATACATACATTCATAGTGTACATATACACGCTTGTACCTCGTAACTACTAAAAGAGTGTATCTACAGAAGTGCATGAGTTCCTATAGTACTGCTGTTGTTTTCATGAATGCTGCTTTTTTTTTTGCTGTATGAATTCATTCACAGATTTTTTTTAACTCCATAAAGTTTTAGAGTTTTAGGCAGTCCACGTCCTTAATTTAGAGACATGTCCAGCACCGTAAGACTGCGTTTATCCTACGGCGCTGGATCGTGCATACGCTTCTGATCACTTGGTTAAAAATTGTGCATGCGCTTCTGAACACTCTACCAAAGGGGCATCTCATCCTCAATGCACACACATATGGAATGGATCCCCATGCTTAAAATTCTAATATCGATTGGATTAATTAAATAATAAAAAAAACGTATATTTACCTTCGAAATAAAATGCAATACAGGTATCCCCCCTTTCCGAAAGTTCGTTTTACGCCACTTCGCTTTTACGAAGACCTACATTAGTACCTGCTTTTGCTAACCAAAAGAAATCCTAAGAAGATTTTCGCTTTTACGAAAAAAGGAGAAAAACAAAGAAAGCGTTCAGCGTTTGTTTTGCAGCCGTTATAGAAGCAGCGCGCACCTCGAGAAGTGGGAGTGGCTTCGCCAAGCGCTTTCCCCGGGAACTATACTGAGCATAAAGCAGCCATTGCTTTGAACTGCGTCTGTGAGCATCTTTGCTTTATCTCGATTTATTTTGTGCATCCGTTAGCAAGATGTGTCCTAAGGTAGAAAAAGAAACTAAAAATAAAGAGATAACTCGTAAGGGTGCTACGCTTAGCGTAAAACTGGACGTAATTATGCGTCTTGATCGTGGTGAACGAAACAAAGACATCACTGTGCGTGCGTTATAATTGCCCGTCCACCATTCGTACTAGAGAGAAATTATATTGAAAGCTGGCGAAGTTACTATTGAATACCAGAACCAACAGTAATGTCAGAAATCAATAGTACCTCCATCATTACCTCTGAGCATTCCAGTGTGCATGCTGTCTTTTCAATTTCAGTGAGTGAAACTACACTGTACATGCATTATATCGATTTTATATAGGCTGTGTAATACTTATCATGTCATTCCTTCTTTTACTATATGTTAGTGTTATTTTGGGTTTTATGTGTTATTTCGTATGATTTGGTAAGTTATGTTTTGGATTTGGGAACGCTCGAAAAAATTTTCCCATATAAATTAATGGTAATTTGCCTCGTTGCTTTACGCCATTTCGGCTTACGTATATACACTGAAAAGCCAGAAAAACTGGTACAGACGAGCTTATGCAAAATAAATAGCAACGTTACCTATGCGCGTGCTCGGTTGCATCCGCCAGCGTGTATATAAAGCGATAGACATCCTTGCCAGCTGTCAGAGCTGTTTTCGGCATGAGAATGACAAGTAATAACGGTTTAAGCGATTTTCAACGGGGTGTCATAGTTGGCGCTCTTGAGATGGGCCATAGTATTTCGGAGGTAGAAACGAAGTTCAGATTTTCATGGACTACCATTGCAAGGGTGTTCCGTGACTACAAGAATTCCGGCAAAACTTCCAACCTACGATACCAGTGTGGCCGTAAAAAGACATTGGGTGAACGTGACCATCGTCGGCTGTCAAGAATTTTTAACGCGATAGGCGAGCAACACTCTCGCAGGTATAATCGGAATTTAATGCTGGAGCCTCAACAAGCAACAGCGTCCGGACTGTGCAACGTACCCTGCACAATATGGGCTTTGGGAGCCGACGCCCAACACGAGTCCCCTTGATGGGTGCACGGCACAGAGCTATGTGCATCGCTTGGGCACGGCAACACCGCCACTGGACATTTGATGACTGGAAACAAGTAGCCTGGTATGACGAGTCGCGTTTACAACTGTATCGGGCAGATGGAAGGATTTGTGTGTGGCACAAACCCCATGAAGCCATGGATCCTGCCTGTCAACAGGGAACTGTACCGGCTGGTGGAGGATCCATAATGGTATGGGGTGTGTTTAGCTGGACTTCACTGGGACCACTGGTACGTCTACAAACGTCTGTGACCGGCCAACGCTATGTGCGCATCCTTTCTGACGAGGTACACCCATTCATGAGCTGCATTCATGCTGATGGGTTGGGCCTGTTCCAACAAGAGAATGCACCTCCACACAAGTGTCGGGACGCCACATTATGGTTAGAGCAGCATTCATCTGAGTTTGGGGTGTTGCCATTCCCACCCCAGATCTGAACGTGATAGAAGACATTTCCCCAGATCTGAACGTGATAGAAGACATTTGGGATGCCATGCAACGCGCTATCGAACACAGGAATCCGAGACCTCGGAATACTCCCTAATTGTGGAACGCTCTGCAGGAGGTATGGTGTGCATTGCCTACAGCATATTTCCAGAAGCTAGTGGAATCCATGCTCTTTCGTATTTCTGCAGTCCGGCGCTCCCGTGGAGGACCTACCAAGTATTAGACTGGTGTACCAGTGTTTCTGGCACTTCAGTGTATATATATGCATAAAATATGCCAGATATGGCCTTCAAATTTTTTGCCGCGGAAAAACGTTTTTGACTTCAGTACTTTCAGCAATTAGCGGAACGCTCTGCTTAATTTCCCATCATCATCGATAATTCTCAGTCCATTTCTGGATGAAGGTCTCCTCAAGTCTCTTCCACAACTTTCTGTCTTGAGCATTTTTTTTTTCATGTCAGTGCGGTATGGTTTCGCATTTCATCACCCATCTCCAACATCGTCTTCTTTTCAGTTCCTTTTCTGTCTCTTGGTATCCAGAAGTATTTTAGTTGTGCAACTGTTGTCAGTTCTTCCAGCAATATGTCCACCCCAAAACCACTTGAGGATTTTTACTTTGATCATTATGCCATCCACTCTCTTCATTTTCCTGATCCATGATATTCTTTTCCTGTTCTTCCTGGTTACACTAAGCTTGCATCTCTCCGTGCTTTGAGATGTCAGAGCTTCTGGATGTCTTTTTAAGGTTAAGGTCGACTCCATAAGTAAGAACTGGAAAGATACATTGATTAAACACTTCTATTTTAAGACATTACGATAAATTGCTCTTGAAGGTCGTGTTTTTCTTCAAAATGCTCTCCTACCATGTTTTACACATTTATTAATATCTTGATTGATGTGACCCTCGCTTGATATCTGTTGTCCAAGGTAGATGTAGGTATCAGTTATTCTAAATTTGCGCAGTCAACCACTAAACCTTCAGTTCTTGTAAATACTTGGGCTATTGTTATCTTAGAATTGAATCAGCTGCTCCTACTATACATAGTTGTTCTAAAGTAATGATTCCCTCAGGTATATCAGAACGAATATTCTTAACAGCTGAAAATAACCCATCATCTGCTCTTTTCAGGGATGCTAATTAAAATATTAGTTCACACAGGTTCCATGTTAAAAAGGGAATCATCATTTTCATAGCCCCTCTGTTTACCTTTTGCCCTCGGCTTGCACAACAATCCGTAATTTAGGGTGAATTTAGGACACTTATCTTAACAGAAATCAGCAAACTTTTGTTCTTCGAGTAGAACAGTATTTCACCACAGAATGGAAAACCTATCCGATATTAGCAATCATGCTTTTAGTTTCCACATCGTAAAATCAATATTGAAGGAAGGGAGGCCGGATTTTAGAAAATAATCTTTATTCAAGATACATATATATTTTTGAACAAATTCGTAACTGATCGGTAGTGCGGACAGCAACAGCAATCATTTTTTGGCTTTGTATTTATCTCTTTGAGCTCACAGAGTATCTTTTTGTTTAGTGTTTTTTTATTTCCTTTCAAGCAAGGCATTCGTGAAGAGCAAAGGAGGTTTTCAATTTCAGAGTAGTTCGCTGGAGAGAGAGGACGTCTAGGTAAATGAAGAACTAAGCCTGATCCTCCAAAACAGAAAGATCTCGATTCTTCGTTTTCCCTTCAGCATAGACGTGAGTACGAATACAATGACCATGTGATCAAGGAAGCACCACTGCAGCGATTGAAAAATTATATTTTCTACCGGGGAACCATTTCTGTGCAGTTTTGTGCTAACTTTTTCATTTCTTGTGTCGTACAGGTATGATTCTGTGTTGAAGTCGCATGGTCTTTAAACTGCTTCCTTTCCGCAAAGCAGTGAAATTCGAAGTTATTTTGTATATCTTTCAAGGTATTTTGTTGGGTTCTTTTGTTCGTAGATAAAATTAATGTAGCCAGCAAAAACAGTCTTGCAGGGCCAGCACTATGTTGCCGCTGCCGAACCGTCAATAAAATGGCCGGGCGACCAACAGAAGGGCCAGCAGTTCAGGCCAACTGCTGGCCAACAGTTGGCACCCCATCAGTTGTCATATGCCACAACAGGGCCATCAGTGGTCTATCACAGGCAGTAGCTGCCACAAGAGGCTCTTCAGTGGCCCTGCAAGCACGTGCCAGAAATGATGGATAGCCTAATGTGGTCCGCTAGTGTGCCGTTAGTGGCAGCCAGCAACCACGTGACGTAACTGGTGGCTTGCCGAATCTTGTCCGCCAATTTCCCAGTAGTAGCCATAATAATAATAATAATAAAAAGAAGGGTAACCGCAGTTTCCCAAAGGTACAATTTTTTTTTCAACCCTTACGAAGCTTGTGAAATAACGCAATGCGATCGGGAAATTTTATCAACAGACCGGGAAAACTCCCGTTTGCATCTGAAACCAGGGCCGTTTGCGTGTTAGCTCAGCTCGCTACCGACCGGACTACTTTGCCACGCTCGGGCATATGCTTAAAGCTGTCTGTTTGGTATGCAATGTGTAATCGAATGCTTCCCTCTTTCATTTTACAATATTGCGAGGTATTTTTCATAAAAGTCAGTTTCATATAATTGATAAATTAATTTTTTCAACGTAACGATAGTTTTTTTTTTACCTTAAGGGAACTTCACTCATTTTCAAGGCGTGTACATACTTAGAGTCGCTTTCCAAAGTTTTGTACTGTCCTTGCCGTCTTGAAAATGAGATTGTTGAATAAATATATATTTACCCGGGTTCATGTCACATTCTATTACATTTTTAACTTTGTGTCTTTTCCTTCCGTTGTCCGAAGCTACATTTGTTTTAAAGAGTAAAATATATTTTATTTTACTTCTCGTTATTTTTAGAAGCTAATTCCTCCCAGTCTTGTGTATTCAACCCATGGATGAATACACCACATAGCGTTGCTTTTTTCTTTCAAATAATTAATAAATTTTGTACGCGTATAATTCTTTTATTTTCCAACAAACGTTGTTTTAATGGTTTTTCAGGATATTTGTTTCAAGCGGTTTCAAATTTTTTCTTGTTATTCATCCACTCCATTCCATGAATTGTTATTCATGGGAATGGAGTGGGTGTATTTCATGGCTGTAATCTAGTATTTCACGGCTTAATCTGATATCTTCGTCGACGTAAAATTTCATTAGGAAATTAATTCGCCTCTCCACATATGGATTTTTTTCTTAACATCCACTAAAATAACACGATGGCGATAGCGTCGTCTTCAACTAGCTGGTACCATGAGAGATACAGCAAGTGTTGCTTCTGCGCATGAGCAGTCCCGTTGCTTCCACCTGCTGTTGGGGGGGGGGTTGCATTGGTTGCCAGCAATGGGCCACTAGTGGCACTTGCTTGGAGGCCCACAATTCACGGCGATGCTGCAGGGCCATCAATGGCTCGCCAACTGATAGCGCTGCCACCAACGGACCACTACCGGGCCGTGAGCGGCAGATTTCAGCCAGCAGTGACCCATCACTGCCAGCTGGTGGCCAGCAGTTTCCCAGCACTTGTGTTTTTGCTGCGAGAAATCAGTCATACAAAATTTTAAATTAAAAATTTTTCTGAAGACTGAAAGTTCATTGTGTACCGTCCGTTTTTAATCATCATCCAAGGCTGGTATCCCGTTCTTATGATCTTTACTTGGTAAAAGATTTATTCACATACTATACAATCACCCAATGCTGATATCCCGTTCTGCCGTCCTTTTTTCATTTCGTTCTTTTCTAGAGTTTAACGCCCACCGTGAGCAACTCGATATCCTATAATCAGTCGCCCGTCCCTAATTTAAGATCACGGAAATAACAGAGCCAGTGCCATAAGACAAAACACACCATTTCTGTCTCAACCGAGTTTCGAACTTGGACCCACCTCGGACGAATGATCAGAAGCCAGAGCTTAGATCATTGCACCACTGGAGCAACTCACCGTTCTTTAACTTCTTTGATGATTTATTCACACACAATAACCCAAGACTGGTATCCCGTTCTTCCGATTTTCAACTTGCTTAGTGATTTATTTCCATACACTAACCCAAGACTGGTATCTAGTTTTGCCGATCTTTAACGTGCTTGGTGATTTATACACAAGACTGGAATCCCGTTCTTCCGATCTTTAACTTGCTTCGTGATTCATTCACATACACTAACCTAAGACTGGTATCACGTTCTTTAACTTGGCTGGTGATTTATTTACATACTGTCGTCAAAGGCTTGTGTTCCGTTCTATTACGTGGCTGGTGATTGGTGATTTACTTACATACAATCACCCAAGCGTGGTGTTCCGTTATTTGGATATTTAATTCGGTTGGAGATTTAGTTACATTCAATGATTAGCATGTTTCCCCATACGAAACGAACTGAGCAACTCTAAAGGATATAAGCAGTTTCCCGTATCTTATTTAGAGCCACTGGTTCAACCTAACGGAGAGTGCCATCGCCATAAGACAACGACACCGCCCGTGCGTCGTCTAGTACTCGAACCCAGGCTGATCTCGGATGACTAGCCAGAAACTTAAGTCTCTGACCACTCGGCAACTGAGGCAGTTAGTAATCTCGCAATCTCGATATAATCAATTTTTGTCTCTTTATGATACCTAGATCTAAACCGTTATGTCTGTTGTAAGAGCTGTTTTCCTTTCAGTAGTCGTTGCATGTAATATGGTGCTTTATGGTACGTGCCTTGGGTCAGCATTTAGTTTATAGTTTTCTGTGATATTCTCTAACCGTCGAACCAGTTGGGAGAGATTTTTTTCTCATAAGTTTATTTAAAGGTAATTTCATTTAAAAGTTTAACTCAAAACAGTTTTCATTTTGGGAGCTGTCCGACGGAGTACAACCTTCGGTCAATTGCTCTTTTATTTAAAAATACACAAAATCTATTCCATGCAGGAAAATATCAAGGAATTTTTCAAATCGGAGAATTAAAAGTGCGATGTGGAGGAAACGCAATATAGCTTCACAACTCTAGCGAGAAAGTTGCGCATCATTTGAAGAAGAAAATGGGGGCAGCGTGTTCTCCATATAGTGAAAAGTATCCTATCAAAAACAGGACTTCTTTTCTTTGGTTTTTTTAATCGGAAACGCTCTTTGGGTACCTGACGCTTCTAGAAGCAGAATTTTGTTTCGTAAAAGTGGGAAATTAACTCAAAATAGTTTTCATTTTGGGAGCTGTGAGACGGAATTTTTTTTTCTTTTAAGTCGAAATTTTAGATGCAAAGATACCAAGAAAATAAATTTGACCCGTACCCCTCTAGCGGGAAAACTTTATATTAAGTAAAATGGATAAGCTTCGCAATCTTTAACATGGCTCATAATATGCCATGAAGGAAGATTTTTTGAATCTTCAGAGCGGAAATACAGTTGCAGAGAGGAATGCACACTTACGCCATGTGACGTCGGAAATGTGCATTACGAAAACTTCAAAAATGCATGCGAAGTGTTCCTCAGATGAATGATATGCAAAATATTTTTCAATGTTGGACTTTTAGAACCAAAGGTATTGTGAAAAAATGAAGTATAGGCTTACATTCCCTAACGGGAAAATTGAGAATTTCTTGCGGTAGGAAATAGGAATGAAATGTTTCCTGTAGTGAATGTCATCTAACCCGAATTTTTTTTCAATCGTTTTCCGAAGCGTAGATATGGCTGTAACATGTTGTAAACTTAAATGTGTAATTACATCCTCTATTGGAAAAAATGCGCTTTAAAAAAACCTGGAAATTGTTTGTAATATATTATTTACAATAACTGATATCCGTGGCAGAAAAGAATTTTGGAAATAAAAGTTTTAGAAATGGTGATCTCGAGAAAAATATGTATTTAATTAAGCCGCGTAGTGGAAAAGGAAATATGCGTAAAATGTTTTTCATCGTGAGTGGGGTTCACCTAGAAGAATCTCTGGAATTGGTTTTAAGAACATTAAATATGGCTGCAATTACCTTGAAAACAGATGACTGCACTTACGCTCGCTTGTGTCAATATTGTAAACTAAGAAAAACTAAACATTTTATGCGAAATATTCTTCTGGGTAAACGTTAGCCATTGCAAAAAGGAATTTTCGAATCGAACTTTTAGGAGCAGAGATATAGGGGAAAATACGATGTAAGTTTGCGTTCTCTAGCAGGAGAACTTTACGTTATTTGAAGAATAATCTGTAGGCGAAATTATCTTCGTGGTGGAACGTATTAAAAGGAGAGCAATTTCTTTCTTATGAATTTTAGGAGCAATGATATGGAATAATATATATTTTGAGCTGCATTTATGCCCTCTGGCGGAAAAGTTCTACATCGGGAAAAGATCAATAGGCAAGGATGATCGTTGTCACTGATTAGGCTTCGGAATGCAAAAATAATTTTTCAGATCGGACTAATAGATGCAGAGATACAATGTCCACAGGCTAACTGACTGACCGATACAGTGATAACACATAAATAAGGGTGTACGTTTTTCAAGAGAAGTGCTTAAAAAATGTTCATGGATTTCTACAGCTCCTTCCACTCAGAAATTCAAGACCTACTACATGAGAACCACTGGTGTATGTATGATACACACAAGCGGGCATGCGCAAGAGAAACAAAAAATTATGCATAAAAAAAAGGAAAGAAAAAAATGATAGGACTGACTGCAGAACCAAAGTTTTGGTACCAATTATAACATTCTAAATAAAAAGAAGTGAAAAATAAAATAAAAAGGAAATTGATTTCGGAAAAGAAACATAAAATCTCAAAATAGCTAGAGAGACCCTGATGCATATTGTTAAGGTGGTTCCTTCTCATTTTGTTATTGGTTCTGTTACCTGAAGAACAGGAAACAAAATGGGAACATTACTACCGCAGTACAGGACAAACTGCCCTGTTTTATTGCTTCGCTTGTGCTCCACTAAAACTTGTTTTCTCCGTCACACAACCGAAATGCCTCTCGGACATTATTGGTAACATTCACGGATACACAATTTTTTTTTCTTATTTTCGAGCTCAGGAAGCATTTCTTCTTATTGCCGAGCAGCGCGGTAGAAACAAAATCCTAGGATATGGTAGGGAATGGTTCGATATTTTTGGAAACTTAAATTGCTGGAGATTAGAAGTTAAAAGTAAGTACTAACTGTTGTAGGAAGAGCAGATCGAATTCGAAGTTTATGCTGTTACATGCAAAGATTTGATGGTAATCGTAGGAACGTGATATTGAACGTTTTATTCTTCAGAAGTAAAAAAAAAAAAACAAAAAAAAGACGCTAATTTATTCGGCGTACTAAAAGCATAACAAAATAGTCCAAAGTAAGGAAATTTTTCCATAACGCGCCAAAATGTTTTGAACTCAAGTCTCCTGCCCACGTTTCACACGGATCCAGCTTATTTTCCCTTTCGCTTACTTATTTGTTTATTCAGCTTTTTTGTTTCACTATAAATACTGTCGGACCTCCGTATATCGAACTTCCGTATATCGAAATTATCTGTATATATATTGAAGTTTTGTGAATTCCCGTGACAATTAAATAGAAAAACTGTTTCTATATATCGAAAAAAAAAAAATCTACATATCGAATTTTTTTCAAGCCAAATCTGGACCCCCCCCTCCCCTCCCACACACACACCCGGTAGTGACGATTCTATAAGAAAAACTGGTTAGGCAAAATAGAACGGAGATGTCGCCAGAAGAAGAAGGAAACTCTGATCAAGTTCATTGTGACGCCGAAGGGTCACTTAGAGGTGAGGGCAGAATTGTTTCTACACTCCCCACTCCTCAAATTAGTTTCCTCCTCTGTAAAACAGATTCAGTTTGTTTCAGTCTCTCTAACCGACGGTGTGCTCGCGATTTAAAACAGAAATAGTCATAATTTGTGCAAAATGTGATTCATATTCACTTAAGTTACTTAGAGAAACATGATTAGAAAACGTGTTTCTAAATACAATATACTACACGATACATATGTATGAAAAATATCGTTTCTATATATTGAATTTTTTGTATGTACCATCGACTTCGATATATGGAGGTCCCACTGTATCTTAACATTATGAGTTTTTATTAAGGAATAAAAGGATATACATAAGTCAAATTTTCGGGTACTACGTCTACACTTTCTCAGGAGTACAGCTATAGTAGGTGTTGCCATTCGTGAGGTAAATTCCAACCTTTATAATCATTTAATGTTGTACCTCTTCTTCTCTCTATCGCCAGTCCTTCTGATTTTTTATTTTTTTTGTTTGAAAAAGTGCTGTTGATGTGTCAGAATTTCCATAGTGTCCCAAAGCACTTTATGTCCTGTATTTTGAACATATCTATCCAAACCTGTTTTGTTTGTCATCAACAGCATTTTTTCAAAAGAAAATTGTGAGAAGGACTGTAAATAGAGAGAAGGAGAGGTACAAAGTTAAATTTTTTGAAAGGTTGGACTTTACCTCATAAATGGCAACACCTATTACAGCTGTAGTCCTGAGGATATGTAGAGATACTACCCGAAAATATGACTTAAAAATATACCTTTATCCCTTAGTAAAACCCAGTAATTTTGAGATATTTATAGTGCATTAAGTCTAGGAATAGCCATGTCATCAATTACTACCAATCTTTATTTTTTTTATCTGGGGGTTTAACAACAACCGTGAGCAACTCGATGGGCTATAATAACCTGTTACTCGTCCTTAATTTAAGGCCACCGGTTCCAGGGAAGAGAGAGAGAGAGCCAGTGCCGCAAGACAAACACAACATCTATGCCTCACTAGGATTTGAACCGAACTCGGACGAATGATCAGAAGCCAGCGCTTGGGACACTGCGGCACCGGACGCCTAATTCAGCTTTAGTTTTAGGATTGACTCTATTCTAGTTTTCATTCTAAGTGTCATTCCTACTAAAATTCGTTTTTTAATTTGGTAGGAATGACACTACATTTTTCTTCCTGGTGTAAAACACAACGAACTGGGACTTTTAAGGGAGCCAGTTTTTACAATAAGCTCACACTCATGGGCTCGTATGCAGATTTAAGAGCAGGCAAAGCATACAGGGGTTGTCCAAAATGATGGAAACACCTTGAAACAATAGATGTTACGCACGTAATATGGTGTGGGAGCAGCCTTGTCATTTAAAACTGCTTGAATCCTCCTTGGAATGGACGCATAGAAGTCCTGGATGGTGGTAAGTGGTATGCCGTACCATTCTTCCTGAAAAAACTGCTCCAATTCTTTGAGAGACACCGGAGGAAGATAACGAGATCGCATTCTGTTTTCCAACACAGACCACAGGGGCTCAATGATGTTTATGTCCGGTGATTGTGCAGGCCAGACAAGGTCTGCAACTTCGTGCTAATGTTCCTCAAACCATGATTGAAAACTTCGACTTTTGTGAATCGGGGTATTATCATCTTGAAAGGTGCAATCCATTTACGGAAGCAAGATCTGCGCCATTGAATGCACATGGTCGGCCAAAATAGTGACATAGTCACCACTAGTGATCCGTCTGTGTAAGGTGATTATGGGATCTGCTGCAAACCACGAGATCATGGCCCAAAGCATTATGAAATCGCCAAAAGACTTCACTGTAGGAAGAAGACAGTCTGGGTTGTAGGCTTCTGTGGGGGTTCTTCACACGTAAACCCGTCCTGGGTTGGGGAATAGTGAGAAACTTGATTCATCGGAAAACAAGACATGTTTCCGTTGATCTTCAGTCCACGTTTTATGTTCCTTGCACCACTGTAGTCTCCGTTTCATATTCACCTGTGACACCAGGGTTTTGCAATCGCAGGTCTGCCGTAAATATTGTGTTTATGCAATTCCCTTCGCACGGTATAGAAACACCTCGCTGAAAACAGTGACTTTGGTATGTGCTGCTTTTTGAGTAAAACGAACATGTAACTACAATTTTTTTTGTAAAATAGTGTTGCTTATAGTCTCAAAGGTCTGTGTGATTACATTGTAAATCGATGTTTGCATAATTTCGTTCCAGGTGAAGTCACCATGAATGACCTGTCGGAATCCTAAAGAGGGCAGATTCTAGGACCCCGTGTGGTTGGTGCATCGGTAACCACAGTGGTACAGGTATTGGGGGTATCGAGAGGTACCGTGTCGAAGGTCATGACAGTATACAATGTTCACGGCACAACATCATCTGGGAGACACAACTGTGAAAGGAAACCCAAACTCACTGCGAGAAACAGGAGGACATTAAAGAGGACTGTGACCGCAAGGAAGAAGACCACAGCAACGAATGTGTCTGCTGAGCTTAATGCACATCTGTACAACCCAGTATCCACCCATATTGTGCGAAGGGAATTGCATAAGCACAATATTTACGGCAGAGCTGCGATTGCAAAACCCCTGGTGTCCCAGGTGAATATGAAACGGGGACTATAGTGGTGCCAGGAACATAAAACGTGGACTACAGTGGTGCCAGGAACATAAAACGTGGACTGCTGATCAATGGAAACATGTCTTGTTTTCCGATGAAAGAAGTTTCTCACTATTCCCCACCACAGGACGGGTTTACGTGTGGAGAACCCCCGCAGAAACCTACAACCCAGACTGTCTTCTTCCTACAGTGAAGCATGGGGGTGGTTCTGTAATGGTTTGGGCCATGATATCCTGGTTTGCAGCAGGTCTCATTATCACCTGACACGGACGGATCACTAGCGGTGACTTTGTCACTCTATTGGCAGACCATGTGCATTCAAAGGCGCAGACATTGTTTCCGTCAGGGGATTGCACCTTTCAAGATGATAATGCCCAGATTCACAGTAGTTGAACAGTTCAAACATGGTTTGAGGAACAAAAGGATGAAGTTGCACACCCTTCCCTAGCCTACACAACCACCGGACTTAAACAGCATTGAGTCCCTGTGGTCTGTGTTGGAAAACAGAGTGCGATCCCGTTATCCTCCTTCACCATCTCTCAAGGAATTGGAGAATGGTACAATATACCACTTACCACCATCCAGGACTTGAATGCGTCCATTTTAAGGAGGATTCAAGCAGTTTTAAATGCCAAGGCTGCTCCCACACCATATTAGGTGCGTAACACCTATTGTTTCAAGGTGTTTCCATTATTTTGGACAAACCCTGTACATTCTTGCAGGAATAGTGGGAATCTTTGATGCGATCAAACATCGAGAACCTAACTTTCGAGTATTAAAATACTGCTGCGTTTAGGTGCAAATAATTTGTGGAAGTCCCTGAAGGATAGTATAGAAACATGCAGTTCTCTTCATTAACGACCCAGAACTATCAGTTTTCCCCAGTGCTTTGCTTTCTCACGGTCTGTGTAGTGAATGCTCTGTATGTTTTCCACTAATACTATTAAGAGTACTGTTCTCAAGAGTCAAAAGCCTCTCTTAACATTTTATAAACCTTAGTAAGTGTAACTTTGCTAACTCATTCCTTTCCACTACATCAAAATTTTGTAATTTCTTACATTCGTACATTTTCTACAATGTTTAAAATTTTAGCTTTTTCACTGGACAAAAATGAAGTGTTTACTGGGATAGCTTCAAAAAATAAAACAAATTGCTGGAGCACACACACAAAGTTCTGTATACAATTTTTCATATGATTTCAACGACGTGTTTGTAAAATTCTTTTGTTTTGAATCATAGCAGGAGACAAGATGTGTCCAAAGGTGCAACGGGGTCTCTCTACAAATGATGCTGCAATTTTCAGAATGGAGGACAGTTCGATAGTGCATCTTGAACCCTATTTAAAGCATAAAGAAAAGTTGCTAGCAGCTTACGCCAAGCTGTGTTAGCAGGAACAATGCGTAACGAAGTATTATAAATTGGCCAAAGAAGCATATATTCCTGTGACAGCTTAGCAGTAGAACTATTGGGTTTTCGGAAACATCATGACTTATTTTGGCACCCGATGGCGGTTGGACGGTTTTGGACGTACTAGAGGCATGCTGTTATCGCTATGGCATTCGACAGGTGCAAGTTCTAGCTGCAGTCTAAAAGGAATAGTGAGCGATTTGGTTGATTTGCGGAGATTTGACATCAAGTTGAAGATGGAAGACCAAAATGTGCATTTTCGCCATATTTTACTGTTTTACTTCCGTAAAGGGAAGAATGCGCGTCAAGCTTGTGAAAAGTTGCGTAAAGTGTACAGTGATAATGCTCTACAAGAACGTCAGTGTCAGCGGTGGTTCCCAAAATTCCGTGCTGGTGATTTTGACCTCAACGATGCTCCTCGGTCCGGGAAGCCAGCTGAGGTTGATGACGACCAAATCAAGGCATTGATGGAGTCAAACCCACGTTACACGACACCAGAGATCGCAGACACATTGCACATCCATTATTCAAGCTTTCACGACCACCTGAAGAAGCTATGATACGTAAGCAAGCTCGATGTGTGGGTTCCTTATGAACTCAAAGAAGCTCAATTTACGGCGCGTATAAGCATCTGCGTTATGCTCATTAAACGTGAAGAAAACGATCCTTTTTGAAGCGACTGATAACTGGTGACGAAAAGTGGATTGTGTACAACACAGTGTGCTGCGCAAACGGTCTTGGTCCCGACGTGCTGCTTCGCCTCAAACGACATCCAAAGCAGACATTCATCAGCGGAAGGTTTTGGTCTCAGTGTGGTGGGATTTTAAAGGTGTGTTTTTCAAGCTCCTACCACGGAACCAAACAATCAATTCGAATGTGTACTGTCGGCAATTGGACAGTTTGAACGAATCCATCAACCAGAAACGTCCAGAGCTCGTTCATCGTAAAGGCGTTGTGTTCCATCACGACAACGCGAGACCATACACAAGTTTGATCACCCGCCAAAAATTATTTGAGCTTGGGTGGGATGTGTTGCCACACCCAGCATACTCGCCTGACCTTGCGTCGTCAGACTTCCTCTTGTTTCGCTCTCTTCAACAGTCCTTGCTTGGTATAACGTTCAATTCAGATGAGGCTGTAAATCTGACCTTGTACAGTTTTTCGCCACGAAAGACAGGTCCTTCTATGAACGAGGCATTCTGCAGCTCACTGAAAGATGGCATAAGGTTATCAAACAAAACGGGCATTATATCATTGATTGATCTTTGTTCTTTCTATCAATAAATAACCTTTGCAAAACATGGCTAAAATATGTCATGACTTTTCCGACAACCCAATATAACGTTTATGGGAAATGGATATTAAACTTACTCACTTTATACAGATTGCAGTTTTTGGTGTAGATCATATCTATGTGTCCTTACTTGACTTACAGACAAATCTCAGGGGAGTAACTACCACCCCCGCAGCCCCCGCAGCCCCCGCAGTTGCAGGGGCGCAGGAAACAAAGGGAGTGTACCGCAGCTGCCAGTTATGAAAACATCCGAGCGCGGACAAAAACAAAGAAATAATTAACTGAAAGATTCATATTTTCCTTTAAGATATACACTGGCGGAAAGAGAAAACAGAACACCAAGAAGGAATTGGCGGACGATCATGAAATTTACATATGTTAATGGGGTCCATTTTACGTAGGTGTGATATAAATTTCGGGACCAACCGGTGAGCGCTTACGCCAGAGCACGACATATTATGCAAATTATCGTCGGTGGCATTTAAGGAGTACGGCGAAGTGAATGTAATCAGTCATCGGCGTGCGGACACGTGCGAAGACACTGAAGAAGCTGCAATGCCTGGACATGGAAGACGTGCACGATTTCAGCAGTTATCGGACTTTGAGCGAGGTCGTCTAGTCGGACTCCGCGAGGCCGGGTGGTCGTATCGTCGTATTGCGGAGCGAATTGAACGGGAAGTATCGGTGGTGGTACGATGGTGGCATAGGTGGTCCGTGGAACATTTCCACACGAGAAGACGTGGAACCGGGAGACACAGACGGACTGATGAGCGGACCGATCGACGCATAAGAAGAGCGGCGTTGTCAAGCAGAACATCCACTGCGACGCAAATCCGAGCTGCCGTTACACCTGAGGGGACTGTGTGAACAATCCGCAACCGTCTACTGGATGCAGGACTACGTGCACGTGTGCCTCGGGCATGTGTACCTCTGACTCCAGCCCACCGTCAGGAACGGCTGCAGTGGTGTCGCCAACGTCTGCCCTGGAGAACGCAATGGCGATCTGTCGTGTTCAGCGATGAAAGCAGATTCTGCTTGGGATCCTCCGATGGCCGTATGCGAGTTCGCAGACGCACAGGGAAAGCGTCTCCACTCTTCTTGCATCCGCCAGCGACACACAGGGCCTACACCTGGTCTCCTGGTGTGAGGAGCGATCAGCTATCACTCCCGTACACAACTAGTGTTGTACCGGGTACGTTAAACAGCACCTCCTACATCAACAACATCATTCAGCCCGTTGTTGTGCCATTTGTAAGGTCGGTCCATCTTGGTGTTTTTCAGCAAGATAACGCACGCCCGCACACGGCACGTGCAACACAACATGTACTTCAGGGTGTGAGGTAACTTCCATGGCCTGCACGTTCACCGGATTTGTCCCCCACTGAGCACGTGGAGGATTTTATGGGACAACGACTTATCCGGTCTCCACGGCCAGCCACGACCATCCCCGATTTACGTGTCCAGGTTGAGGATGCTTGGAACTCAATACCCCAAACTTACATCCAACATCTGTACGACAGACTCCATGCCAGAATTGCACAGTGTGACGCAGTTCATGGCGGTTCAACCTCGTACTAGCCATGTTACATGGAAATGTTATTTTTCAGTTTACCAGCAAATACAGCTGTATTTTGCCATAATGTTTGGATCACGTTATCCTCTGTATTCCGTTATTATACTGTATAAATTTCGTTGGTATCAGACGTCTCCTTCTTGGTGTCCTTTTTTCACTTTCGCCAGTGTATTTAGCTTTGCCTAAATAAATGTCAAGTTTCACTTTTAAAACACTGGATGTCCTATAAATTGAAGCTATTCGGCCCTTTGCCGTGCGGTTGTAATACGATCGCTTTGCAATGGGTTGTATATAATACGAACGCTTTCCAATCGCCCTCTCTCTGCTCTGTTGAGGAAAAGTACAAGGCCACATGGTGATTTCCATTGGAGGATGTGGGAAAACTGCCAGTCACTTGTGATTACATACACTACAGGCACCAACATACAGGGTCGTATCAGAATAACATGGCCTTCTACATAATAATGGGAATAACCACGCCCTTGGAAGGTTGCCCGAGGCACATGGGCCCATTCGGACTGCAGCAGAGCACGGAGGTCACAGAGATGACGTGGTTGTGGGTCGGCATGCCGAACCTCTTCATTCAAATAGTACCACAAGTGCTCCATGGGATTGCGGTCGGGCGTTCTCGCCGGCCAAGGGAGAAAGGAGACATCGCTATCATGTTCTTGGAACCAGTAACGCAACATCTTAGCGACGTGGCAGGTTGCATTGTTCTGTTAGTAGACACCATCACCAGCAGGGTAAACGTCCAACATGAAAGGATGCATGTGGTCAGCGAGGATGGGAAGGTAGCCATTGGAGTTCAGGGACCCATCCAGTTATACCATCGGTCCCCGGTCATACCAGGAAAACATCCCCCAGACATGCACGCTGCCACCGCCGGCTTGTACTTGATCGACAAGCGTGTCCGGGTGTCGGTTCTCGTGTGTCTGACGCCATATCCGCCACCGCCCATCACTTCTGTGGAGTAGACACCTTGATTCGTCGGAGAAGGCAAACTTTTTTCATTCCACTGTCCAATGACTGTAGTCCCATGCGAACTGCAGGCGTCGTTGCCATTGGACGTAGATTAACATGGGCGCCTAGACACAGCGTCGACTCTGGAGACCCATGCGTAACAGGGTTCGCTCTACTGTTATCGGTAACACGCATCTGGGTGCCCCAGCGTTCATTTGCGTGGTCAATTGCTGCACAGTTGCGCGTCGATTGCCCTTTACCAGTCGACGGAGCCAACGTTCTCTTATGGGATCGATGGCCTTTGGGGCTCCATAGTTATGACGCCAGGAGGTACTCGGTGTGCCTGCGGTCCATTCTTGGTTAACCCTTACTACAGCACCTCGGGAATAGCCCACGAAGTTGTTTCTGAGATCCTTCCACCCTTGGCGCGGTAGCCGATGATCATTCCTTTTTTAACGCCCGTTAAATCACTACCTCTGCCCATTAAGCTCACGTTACGCACTATGGCTCATCTGTCCTGGCCCAGCAGCTTATATCTCCGTGTGGTCGACCTTGTCACGTGCACTCCGTGACTCACCTAGACGGGTACAATGCGATTCCAGGGGGTGGTCATATTCTGATACGACTGTGTATATTCATAGCAGCCGCATATCTGCTATGTATAAGAGGGCGATTTATTTTAGTTTTGAACAAAACAATTACCCGTAGTGTTAAATTTATTATTTAAAAAGTTAAAACAACAGGGCTCTAGGTAGCAGCATTACTTTTCCAGACACTCTTCCTGACTTCCACATTCCCACTCCCCGATCACACGTACATCGCGAAAAGCACACCCTCCCTCGTGTTTGAAATCCTGGAAAAATTATTGGGCTTAGGGGTGCTGAAGTAAATTTTGCAGGGAGAGCAAGTTGTGCTTGTTACGTCACTGAAAAATCTACATCCCTAGGATCTAAACCACATTTGACGCTGTTTATTTTTATGACGAATTATCCACTTATCATCTCCAGTGAAGCTTTTTTGGTTCGAAAACGATTCTTAAAGTTGACAATAATCGACCGCACTACGTTCGTGCCAGAGCTCGAGATTAGGTTTGATTGCTGTCCTTACTTGTCCAATTACGCCTGCTTTCGCGCCTTTTTTGGAACCAGTGGCCAAAAATCGGGGATTCCTGCTGTCTTAGATGTTCATGGGGGATCCTTAAGCTATCCCCCTTTTAAAAAAAACGAGAAAGAAAGAGAAAAATAAAAAGTAATGCGGCAAGTGAAGAAGATTAGTGGTGGTGATTATAATCATATTTGTTTTACTAATGACGTTTTTTCTGTACATAAACCTGCAAGACTTCCGAAAGAGGCACAGAACGGGAATTAAAAAATTAACTTACGGAATATAGAAATCATGTTCACTAGTCTATGGTCTCATAAGAAAATGTTACAGGAAGTAGCTATATGGTTTCGTTCATTTAGATGTAAATATTGAAAAAAAAAGAAATACGCACAAAAAATTAAACGAAATCATTTATCTCAAGTAGTACATCTTCAGCGCTCGCTGTTGCTCAGGCTAAGCAACCACAGCCAGAGATGGAAACGGATCGAAGGTCAACGGGTCAACTGGTCGACAATTTCTTACGGGTCCAGGTCCAACGGGTCGGGTCATGTTCTTGCTGACCCGTTTTTGACCCGGTTTTATTCCCGTTTTATTTTTGAAAAGAGAAAAATATTTTCCAAAATAAAATGCGCGTTGTGGAATTCTGTAGTCGATAGTGGTGCCCACGGAGTGAATAATGATTTGCCATGCAAAAATATTGTCGTCTCTTTCTTAAAGCAACGAAGATTTCCACCGACAGACGTCCGACACACTGATACCATATCGCAAAAAAATCCTTCCTTTGCGTTCTTTTACAGTGCGATTGTCCAGGGCAAGGTACATACAAACTCCATTCGCCTGCTTCTCAGCTGATTCACTCTTTCCATGCGAAGTTCACTGTATGACTAAAAGTTACTTTTCACATCGCATCTTTTACATTAAGCATTGATAGGTTTTCGATTGATGTGCTAACATCCCGTTCGCATGACATGCCATGTCGAAATGAACTCCTTATTTCTTAATATGGATGGATTTAATATTAAGGAGGTTGAGAAAGGCGTCGAGGCCAACAAATTCGTGCTTGTTCAAAACCACAAGGGGAAGAGTAAATGCTGGAAATTGTATCGTCTCATTAAGGAACCGGTGAATTATTCAGTGTTGTTTGGTCTTGCCTGTTGTTCAAAATGTGGAAAGTGTATAATTATAAAGAAAGATGTCGACGGTGTAATAAGAGATTATGGAACCAAAAATCTAATGGACCATATGAAAGTATGCGCACTTCCATCAAAGCGAGGAAAGAGTGAACAATCTAAATACATTTAAAAAAATACATTTGTGTAATCGTAAATAATGATTCCCATTTGTAATATACTCCAAGGTCACGGTCATAGTCAGCCATTACTTCTGGATTACGCAAAAAAGGGGCACTAAAAATGGCACTAAAATTTAGCAAGTAACCAAATTTTATTATTAAACCAGTTAGTAAAATCATGCAATGCATTGATTATGATACGCTTTCCAACATACTAGAAATCATTACTCAAGTTATGAGGAAAATGGCTGTGGAATAAATCTCACTCCTGTGCCCTGACCTTTGATCCCATTTTGATGATATTCAACAGAACTGGTTCAGTATACCTCCGAAATAACATGATAAAGTTTTGTCGCAATCGAAGCAATTTTACGTAAGTTATGATGCATAAGGGCTATGGAATAGATCCCGCTCCTGTGTCCTAACCTTTGACCCCATTTCGCCCATTTTTCAATAGGATTCGTCCCAAGCAGGCCCCTACAGCATACTAACATTTCATCCAAATCGAAACATTTTTACGTAAGTTATGACGCATAATGGCGATGGAAGTGAGTCTGCTCCTATGTCCTGACCCTTGATTCCCATTTCGCCAATTTTGAATAGGTTTTGTCCCCAGGAGATCCCCTACCACATACTAAAATTTAATCGAAATCAAACCTTTTTTACGTTAGTTATAACGCATAAGAGCAGTGGAATGGATCCCGCTCCTATGTCCTGACCTTTGACCCCATTTCGTTCACTTTCAATAGGGCTTTTTCCCAGGTGTTCCCCTACCACATACTAAAATGTCATCGAAATCGAACTATTTTTACGCGAGTTATCGTGCGGACGAACATACGCACACAACGCGTGACGAATGAGGCAGATGGGAATCGCGATCATCTGCTCGCAAGAGTGTGACGTCATAAGACTTTAATGGGATCCACACACAACGCGTGACGTAATGAGACAGATAGCGTGACCGCGCGCCAACATCTAATGGCACGACGCCATGACACTTCACTAAAAACGTGGTAACTCGGGGTGGTTATTTAACCCACTGAACGAATTTTCCTAAAGTCGAGATCAAGCTAAATCGATTTCTAGTACCAGAAAACGGTAGGTTAAAGCCTTTCATCAAATTCTTTAGAGCAGTTTTCAAAATGAAATTTACAAGTAATTTGCTTCCTGTACTTCGAACTATAAAATATCTGTACACATTTTCTTCCCAATTAATCCGTTCCCAAGCATGAAAATTTGAACAACGATTAAAATATCTTCATTTTATAACTTGCAATACTTAATATTTTCTAAAACATAACCATAATTATGCAATCCAACATTTGTTTCTCTACTGACGTCGTGAAAATACAGGTCGCGCCATGTTTTTTCTGGACAATTAATGCTTTCACAAGGATGAAAATTTGAACATCAATTAAAATATCTTCATTTTATAACTTGGAATACCTAATATTTTCTAAAACATAACCATAATTATGCAATCCAACATTTGTTTGTCTACTGACGTCATCAAAGTACAGGTCGCGCCATCCTTTTTTTTTTTTCAACACCACCAAAGGAAAAGTTATTGATTTTTATTATAATTATGGTTATGTTTTAGAAAGTATTAAGTATTCCAAGTTATAATAAGAAGTTATTTTAATCGATGTTCAAATTTTCATCTATGGGAACACATTAATTGTGAAGGAAATATGTACAAATGTTTTTCCATTGGAAGTATAGGAAGCAAAATTACTTGACGTCCATCTTCATAATATGGAATAAGGGCGATGGAATAGATCGCAATCCTATGTCCTGACCTTTGACCACATTTCGTCCATTTTCAATAGGGTTCGTCCCCAGGTGGTCTTCTACCACATACTGAAATTTCATCGAAATCGAACCATTTTTGCGCACGTTATGAGGCATAAGTGCAATGGAATAGATCCCGCTCCTACGTCGTGACCTTTAATCCCATTTGTCCCATTTTCAACAGGGTTCGTCACCAGATTGTCCCCTACCGCATACTAACATTTCATCGAAATCGAACCATTTTTACGCCAGTTATCGTACGGACGGGCGGACGGACGGACAAAGCTGGAGCATATACGCTTCTTCAACCTACAGTTGGAAAGCGGAAAAAACGATTTCAGTTATTAAATATCAAGCAGTTATTGGGATGAATACATATATTACGTTTATATATACACAGTATAAATATATACTGAAGAGCAAAGCTGAGAACAAAGGAAAAACTTTTGAACTTAAAACGAAAGTTGCAAAATAACCTGAAGATCAAAACGCGCAACGCAGCAGTTATGAAAATTCAGAATTCACATTCTATTAAGAAGAGACCGAAGCAAAAAAATTGTTTTGACTCATACCAAGTACAACATAGAAAAAGTTATGTATCTACCGGTGTGAGTAAAAAGAGAAAAAATAAAAAATAAAAAATAAAATAAAACAACTGAATGTAGAAAGTGTCGAGAATACTGAGCCTTGGCTTTATCAAGGACCAGCAAAAACTCTGCATTTTCTCACTTCCACAAAGACCCAGTTGGAAATGGATTTCTGCAAAGCCATAGATGCAAGTAATAAGCCCACCCAAAATTTTTTTTTAAATATATATATTTTTTAAATTATATATATATGTCATGACCTCAGCAGAGTTGTATGACCTAGCTTTAGTTAACAATTTAGCTTGCATCCATAACTTTCCTGTCCCGACCCATGCTCTTCATCTGTTACTATTTAACAGAAAGAAGAAGATTATAGAAAAATCAAGTTGTGAGAGTGACATAATAATTAGAAATAATGTTCAGCAATAACGAAATGCCAAGTTCGCCTGAGAAAGAATTAAAACCTGAATAGCAATGCAAAAGCATTCCAAATTCTTACATTGCAATTAAAAAAGGAAATATTAATTATTTAAAACTCAGATTCTTGAAAGAAAACTTGATTCTAAAACCCCCTACTCCACAGCTTCTGACAACACAAAAACGAGTATAAATTAAAGACAATAATTAACTAAAGAAATGCTTTGTGAAGGTTATATGACATAAACAATTAGTCGCAATATGTACAAAGTATTTCAGAAGTGCTTTAAGTGCATAATTAAGTAGTTATTAAGAACTTAACTACTTTGAAATCACAGCGCAAAGTACAAGAACTATGAATGGCCAGCTGCTTGGATTAAATTTACTAAAAAACGCGCAAAGTTACCAAGAAAAGAAAGAGTTAAAATCCGCAAAAAAGTTAACAGACTTGCCAGTGCCTAAATGCTAAACAGCAAAAAAAAAAAAAAAAAAAAAAAAAAAAAAAAAGAGAAAAAAGTAAAAGAAGTACAAACATTGAACTTGGAAAACCTAAACCCCAAAGACGATGAAGAGAGCTTACGTCTTATGCAACTGAACTTTCTCCACACAAGAGGAAACATGGCCAACCTTTTCCCCAAACTTCCAAACTCCTCTGCCACTCCCTAGTCGCTGGGGGGCAGTGTGGGTGAGGCTGAAAGCCTCCACACACTGAAAGAATCCAACTCGCGGAGATTTTAACCAGAGAAAAAGATATATATACTTAAGACTGTGGACCTGTATGATCAGAAAGAACAGAATTAACTCTCCAGAATACATGAGAAATATTATAAAATACACAAGTGGTGTATTTAATAATCTTTGCATGTATTTATTCACCTTAGTGAGTTTCTATAGATTATTCAGAATCCTATTAATTTTAATGTTAGTTTTACTATTTTTAGTATAGCTATTCTAGTGAGTGAATAACTAGTTTTCTTTTTTATTTGTTTTTATTTTCTTTTATAAACAGATTTTTAAGCTTTTTTGTGATTTTGTCTATATTATTTAATTTTTTATTTTAATAGGACCTTCATATCCATAGCATTAAGGTTCCTTTTAGTAGTTAATAGGCATCCTCTAGCCAACTTCCAAACAGCTTTCATTGGTCAGAATCATATTATTAACTGTGTAAAAAATTTAAAGCAGATCTGCCAACCTTACTCTATTATTCAGAATAATTTTTCTTAAAGTTCTTTTGATGAAAGAAGAAGGAATTTCGTTCTCTAGAAAACTGTCTAATAGTATATTAATGTCGTAATTGAAGTCCAAATTGTTGCTGCAAATTCTTGAAATTCTTAGTACCTGAGAAATTAGTTCATTCTCAATTACTTTGGTTGATATGTTATTATTCCAGTGTAGATATTTAATTACTTTGAAAGGAAAATTAACTCTTTTATCAAAGAGGCTAATAGATGGATTACCTCTGTTAAGCTTAATGCTTAAGTCTACGAACTCAAGTTCCTGATTACTGTGGTTGGTTTTACATAAATTAAAAGAGCTAGGATAGATATTATCAAAATCACTCTCTATAACTTCTGAATTATTGATACACAGCAGATCATCAATATATCTAAATGTGTAAAGGTAGTTATCGGAGCAGGTCGAGTGATTTTTAATGAAATTATATTCCTTAAAGAACAGGAATAGATTAGCAATACTCGTGGAGGTTGACGTTCCCATGGGTATACCGTTCACTTGCTTATAGAGAGTATTATTATATAAGATATGGTTATTTTTTATGCAGCAATTGAGATAAGAGTTCCAGGCTCCTACATTAACAAATTGGTTAAGTTTAAATTCTGCATACAGCTCTTTAAAGGTAGTGATTATATCTGATAGAGGCAGATTAGTATATAGGTTCTCAAAATCATAACTATTAATATCTATGGGACTTACTTTGAGTATAGTGGAAATTACTTCTGCATTATTATTAATTATCCAAAAATTTCTGTACATCAAATTAGTACAGTTACTAATGTGTTTCAAAACCTTCTTCAAGATATCTTCAAAAGCAAGATCTATTTTCTTTTTATGACTCCTTACTCCACTAGCTATGAACCTGAACTTCACTGGATCTTTATGAAACTTAAACGTTGCAAAAACAAATGGAAATTCAGGCTCATATCTTCTTGTTTGTGGAATTTTAAGTTTCTTGAAGAATGCCTTAAAACGATTTTCTAACTGCTTGGTAGAATAACTTACGGGCTCGTAGGTTACTCTATTATTGAGTTCCATAGTTGACAATTCAAAATAGAACTTCTTACAGATAATTGCAAAATTATTGCTAGCTTTATCCGTAGTGGTAAAAATAAATAGGTCTTGTAGTTTGGAGAGTGACCTTTTAGCATCTCCATAGAAAAAGAGATTTCTATCGAAACAAAAGTCCAGACCTGCCAACTCACAAGTGAAGCTATTGATTACATTATATTTCCATTCTGCGAAGGCCTCAATAGGCTGATTGTATGTTAAACTGGTTTTTACAATGTACCTATTAACATCTTGAGTGAAGCTCTCAAGAATCCTCTCTTTGGAAATTGGGAAGGAAGGTCTAAATTTAGAACCATACTCTAATAAATTCCTAAGCTTGTCATTTTCAACAAAACTCAAGTTTCCAATGATAATATGGTTGTAATTCTTATCATAGTGAACTTTTTCTTTATGTTCATCAAAAGAACATGTAGTTAACTATAGGAATGTAACTCGAAGAATTAAGTTTGTAGTTTTTAACTATTGACCCTAAGGTCTTAACATATTTAAAACTTACAATAGACTGGTGCCTGTGGATGGGAAAAAATTTGCATTATTGTAGAACAGCTTCCTAACATTGAGATGATCATAGGTTTTATTTAGAAACCTGATGGTTGCATAATTATTGGAAAATTCTTTAAGAGAAATTTTATCTTTAAGAATATGCTTAAGAATGTCTAGAACCAAAGCAAAAACATGCTTATCAACATGGTTAGCAGTTTCTTTCCAGAATTTGAAAAAACTTTTAAGGACAAAGTGCTTGAAGGACTTAAGTATTTTGTAAGTATTTTTAACAAAATTAGTACCAGTTTTAAAGCTTTCCAGAGTTATTTGCAAGTTAGCAAAATCAACCATGCTCGATGTGCGAAATAGCCTCTGTCCTCTATTACCTCTAGTGCAGCTCTTGTTATTAACAAGAAAGAAGAGCATTTCTTTAGTTAATTATTGTCTTTAATTTATACTCGTTTTTGTGTTGTCAGAAGTTGTGGAGTAGGGGGTTTTAGAATCAAGTTTTCTTTCAAGAATCTGAGTTTTAAATAATTAATATTTCCTTTTTTAATTGCAATGTAAGAATTTGGAATGCTTTTGCATTGCTATTCAGGTTTAAATTCTCTCTCAGGCGAACTTGGCATTTCTTTATTGCTGAACATTATTTCTAATTATTATGTCACTCTCACAACTTGATTTTTCTATAATCTTCTTCTTTCTGTTAAATAGTAACAGATGAAGAGCATGGGTCGGGCCAGGAAAGTTATGGATGCAAGCTAAATTGTTAACTAAAGGTAGGTCATACAACTCTGCTGAGGTCATGACATATATATATAATTTTAAAAAAATATATATTTTTAAAAAATTTTTTGGTGGGCTTATTACTTGCATCTATGGCTTTGCAGAAACCAATTTCCAACTGGGTCTTTGTGGAAGTCAGAAAATGCAGAGTTTTTGCTGGTCCTTGATAAAGCCAAGGCTCAGTATTCTCGAGACTTTCTACATTCAGTTGTTTTATTTTATTTTTTATTTTTTATTTTCTTCTCTTTTTACTCACACCGGTAGATACATAACTTTTTCTATGTTGTACTTGGTATGAGTCAAAAACTTTTTTGCTTCGGTCTCTTCTTAATAGAATGTGAATTCTGAACTTTCATAACTGCTGCGTTGCGCGTTTTGATCTTCAGGTTATTTTGCAACTTTCGTTTTAAATTCAAAAGTTTTTCCTTTGTTTTCAGCTTTGCTCTTCAGTAACTAATTTCAATTTACTATTTAGCAGCTTATGCGCAAATTCTAGTTGAAATGTTTTATTATTTTTTATTATTATTTATTTTTTTCATTTTTTATTTAATTACAATTCACTCTTATTTTTATTTTTAATTTTTATTTTTGTGTGTTTTGGCTGCTGCCATTTTGGGAGTGTAGTTTATACTCGAGTTTGGTATTTTCTTGGACTGCTTATTTCTAAAAAGTTTTTTCCTATTTGGTTTGCTCAGAATTTGTATGTTTTGGCCCAAGTGGAGTTCTAAGGACGATGAAAGGATTGGAGGCCAGCTCAGATATTTTAAGTACTCCCGCTCGGTTAGGCTAGCACCCTTTCCCATAGTGTATGAACTCGCTGGCAAAGGTAATCTAAAGTTATGAAATGACAAACGTTGTTTGACATGTAAATCTGCAGATCCTAACCTGTATTCTTCTGTTGCGGATAATTGCTCCAACAAGTTTTGCAAAGCCTACAATACCATCTATAAGCTCACCTGTACTGTCTGCAACCTTAGCTATATTGGCCAAAGCAAAAATCCTCTTCATCTTAGGATAAATGGTCACAGGTCTCTAGTTAATAAGTTCTCTACTTCTGGAGTGAACCCCTCCACAAATGCTAACCAATACTCTACCTTTGAATTAGAGCATTTCCATACTCATGGTTTTGACAAAGTGAAAATAGAGGTACTGCATATTATCCCTGACCTCTATGCTCGGCTTGAAACTGAATCCCTTGAAATTTTGCAGCATCAGTCTCTTTATCCCTATGGTCTTAATTCCACTCTTTCTGACAATAAGCATAATCAGCATAAATTTTCTATACGTGAACTCTTCTTTCTTGTTAATAACAAGAGCTGCACTAGAGGTAATAGAGGACAGAGGTTATTTCGCACATCAAGTAAGGTTGATTTTGCTAACTTGCAAATAACTCTGGAAAGCTTTAAAACTGGCACTAATTTTGTTAAAAATACTTACAAAATACATAAGTCCTTCAAGCACTTTGTCCTTAAAAGTTTTTTCAAATTCTGGAAAGAAACTGCTAACCATGTTGATAAGCATGTTTTTGCTTTGGTTCTAGACATTCTTAAGCATATTCTTAAAGATAAAATTTCTCTTAAAGAATTTTCCAGTAATTATGTAACCATCAGGTTTCTAAATAAAACCTATGATCATCTCAATGTTAGGAAGCTGTTCTACAGTAATGCAATTTTTCCCATCCACAGGCACCAGCCTATTGTAAGTTTTAAATATGTTAAGACCTTAGGGTCAATAGTTAAAAACTACAAACTTAATTCTTCGAGTTACATTCCTGTAATTACTACATGTTCTTGTGATGAACATAAAGAAACAGTTCACTATGATAAGAATTACAACCATATTATCACTGGAAACTTGAGTTTTGTTGAAAATGACAAGCTTAGGAATTTATTAGAGTATGGTTCTAAATTTAGACCTTCCTTCCCAATTTCCAAAGAGAGGATTCTTGAGAGCTTCACTCAAAATGTTAATAGGTACATTGTAAAAACCAGTTTAACATACAATCAGCCTATTGAGGCCTTCGCAGAATGGAAATATAATGTAATCAATAGCTTCACTTGTGAGTTGGCAGGTCTGGACTTTTGTTTCGATAGAAATCTCTTTTTCTATGGAGATGCTAAAAGGTCACTCTCCTAAACTACAAGAACTATTTATTTTTACCACTACGGATAAAGCTAGCAATAATTTTGCAATTATCTGTAAGAAGTTCTATTTTGAATTGTCAACTATGGAACTCAATAATAGAGTAACCTACGAGCCCGTAAGTTATTCTACCAAGCAGTTAGAAAATCGTTTTAAGGCATTCTTCAAGAAACTTAAAATTCCACAAACAAGAAGATATGAGCCTGAATTTCCATTTGTTTTTGCAACGTTTAAGTTTCATAAAGATCCAGTGAAGTTCAGGTTCATAGCTAGTGGAGTAAGGAGTCATAAAAAGAAAATAGATCTTGCTTTTGAAGATATCTTGAAGAAGGTTTTGAAACACATTAGTAACTGTACTAATTTGATGTACAGAAATTTTTGGATAATTAATAATAATGCAGAAGTAATTTCCACTATACTCAAAGTAAGTCCCATAGATATTAATAGTTATGATTTTGAGAACCTATATACTAATCTGCCTCTATCAGATATAATCACTACCTTTAAAGAGCTGTATGCAGAATTTAAACTTAACCAATTTGTTAATGTAGGAGCCTGGAACTCTTATCTCAATTGCTGCATAAAAAATAACCATATCTTATATAATAATACTCTCTATAAGCAAGTGAACGGTATACCCATGGGAACCTCAACCTCCACGAGTATTGCTAATCTATTCCTGTTCTTTAAGGAATATAATTTCATTAAAAATCACTCGACCTGCTCCGATAACTACCTTTACACATTTAGATATATTGATGATCTGCTGTGTATCAATAATTCAGAAGTTATAGAGAGTGATTTTGATAATATCTATCCTAGCTCTCTTAACTTATGTAAAACCAACCACAGTAATCAGGAACTTGAGTTCCTAGACTTAAGCATTAAGCTTAACAGAGGTAATCCATCTATTTAGCCTCTTTGATAAAAGAGTTAATTTTCCTTTCAAAGTAATTAAATATCTACACTGGAATAATAACATATCAACCAAAGTAATTGAGAATGTACTAATTTCTCAGGTACTAAGAATTTCAAGAATTTGCAGCAACAATTTGGACTTCAATTACCACATTAATATACTATTAGACAGTTTTCTAGAGAACGAAATTCCTTCTTCTTTCATCAAAAGAACTTTAAGAAAAATTATTCTGAATAATAGAGTAAGGTTGGCAGATCTGCTTTAAATTTTCTACACAGTTTAGTAATATGATTCTGACCAATGAAAGCCGTTTGGAAGTTGGCTAGAGGATGCCTATTAACTACTAAAAGGAACCTTAGTGCTATGGATATGAAGGTCCTATTAAAATAAAAATTAAATAATATAGACAAAATCACAAAAAAGCTTAAAAATCTGTTTATAAAAGAAAATAAAAACAAATAAAAAAGAAAACTAGTTATTCACTCACTAGAGTAGCTATACTAAAAATAGTAAAACTAACATTAAAATTAATAGGATTCTGAATAATCTATAGAAGCTCACTAAGGTGAATAAATACATGCAAAGATTATTAAATACACCACTTGTGTATTTTATAATATTTCTCATGTATTCTGGAGAGTTAATTCTGCTCTTTCTGATCATACAGGTCCACAGTCTTAAGTATATATATCTTTTTCTCTGGTTAAAATCTCCGCGAGTTGGATTCTTTCAGTGTGTGGAGGCCTTCAGCCTCACCCACACTGCCCCCAGCGACTAGGGAGTGGCAGAGGAGTTTGGAAGTTTGGGGAAAAGGTCGGCCATGTTTCCTCTTCTGTGGAGAAAGTTCAGTTGCATAAGAGGTAAGCTCTCTTCATTGTCTTTGGGTTTTAGGTTTTCCAAGTTCAATGTTTGTACTACTTGTACTTTTTTTCTCTGTTTTTTTTTTTTTTTTTTGCTTTTTAGCATTTACGCACTGGCAAGTCTGTTAACTTTTTTGCGGATTTTAACTCTTTCTTTTCTTGGTAACTTTGCGCGTTTTTTAGTAAACTTAGGCCAAGCAGCTGGCTATTCATAGGTCTTGTACTTTGCGCTGTGTTTTGAAAGTAGTTAAGTTCTTAATAACTACTTAATTATGCACTTAAAGCACTTCTGAAATACTTTGAACATATTGCAACTAATTGTTTATGTCATATAACCTTCACAAAGCATTTCTTTAGTTAATTATTGTCTTTAATTTATACTCGTTTTTGTGTTGTCAGAAGTTGTGGAGTAGGGGGTTTTAGAATCAAGTTTTCTTTCAAGAATCTGAGTTTTAAAAAATTAATATTTACTTTTTTAATTGCAATGTAAGAATTTGGAATGCTTTTGCATTGCTATTCAGGTTTAAATTCTCTCTCAGGCGAACTTGGCATTTCGTTATTGCTGAACATTATTTCTAATTATTATGTCACTCTCACAACTTGAGTTTTCTATAATCTTCTTCTTTCTGTTAAATAGTAACAGATGAAGAGCATGGGTCGGGACAGGAAAGTTATGGATGCAAGCTAAATTGTTAACTAAAGCTAGGTCATACAACTCTGCTGAGGTCATGACATATATATATATATAATTTTAAAAAAATATATATTTTTTTAAAAAATTTTTGGTGGGCTTATTACTTGCATCTATGGCTTTGCAGAAATCCATTTCCAACTGGGTCTTTGTGGAAGTGAGAAAATGCAGAGTTTTTGCTGGTCCTTGATAAAGCCAAGGCTCAGTATTCTCGACACTTTCTACATTCAGTTGTTTTATTTTATTTTTTATTTTTTATCTTTTTTCTCTTTTTACTCACACCGGTAGATACATAACTTTTTTTATGTTGTACTTGGTATGAGTCAAAATTTTTTTGCTTCGGTCTCTTCTTAATAGAATATATATATATATATATATCATCATCATCATCATTGTCAACCATTATCAATCCACTGCTGGACGAAGGTTCCCCAAGTTTCCTCCACAACGGTCTGTCTTGTGCTAGTCTCCTCCATGTCACTCCCGCATACTTTCGAATTTCATCCACCCATCTTCCATGTGGTCTTCTTCTGGGTCTTTTCCTGTCCCTTGGAATCCAATCTAAAATTTCGGCTGTCCATCGATGGTCTGTTCTTCTGGCAGTATGTCCAGCCCATTGCCATTTCAGGTATTTAACTCTGATCATGATGTCTTCCACTCTTGTCATTTTTTGGATCCACGTGTTCTTCTTGTTATCTCTCCTGGTTACACCAAGCATGCACCTCTCCATGCTACTTTGAGTTGTCTGCAGCCTTTGTATGTCTCTTTTAGCTAAGGTCCACGTCTCTGCACCATACGTAAGCACTGGAAGGATGCATTGATCAAACACTTTTCTTATAAGACATAATGGCATATTGCTCTTGAAAATTATGCTGTTTCTTCCAAAAGCTCTCCAGGCAAGTTTTGTACGCCGATTAGTTTCTTCACCAATGTGACCCTCACTTGATATCTGCTGTCCAAGATAAACGTACGTGTCTGTTATCTCCAGCTTTTCTCCATCAATCGATAAATCTTCAGTTCTTGTAAAAGCATTGTACATCACTTTTGTCTTCTGAAAGTTCATTTTCAATCCCACTTCTTTACTCTTGTCAGCAAGTTTCTGGATCATACTCTGTAGCTCTGATGGGGTAGTTGCAAAAATGACTACGTCATCAGCAAAACGAAGGTGGGTTAGATAATCTCCATTAATCTTTATCCCTTTGTTTTCCCAGTTCAGTGATTGAAATACATTTTCCAATGTGGCATTAAAGAGCTTCGGAGATATGGTGTCACCTTGTCTCACTCCTTTTCCAATTTTTATGTGTGTTGTATTTTCAAACAGCCGAATCTTTGCACTTGCATTTTCATAGATGTTATTAATAATATTAATGTATGCATCTTCAATACCGCAGGATTTCAGAGCCATTGCAACTGCTGATGGTTTCACCGAATCAAAGGCTTTTTCATAATCGATAAAAGCCATGCACAATGGAAGTTCATATTCCCTCGCTCTTTCAATTAGTTCTCTCAGTACGTGGATATGATCTATTGTGCTGTAGCCACTCCTGAATCCAGCTTGTTCTCTCGGTTGAGCCATGTCCAGTGTCACCTTCAAGTGGTGTGAAAGAACTTTAGTGAAGATTTTATAAACCACTGATAGGAGGCTGATAGGTCTGTAGTTCCTGAGATCCTCAATGTCACCCTTTTTATGTAGCAAGATCATTATATATATATATATATATATATATATATATATATATATATATACACTCACCAACCCGCTTGGCCAGCGTGGTGAGTTATGGCCAAACACCTCCAAAATGACTCTACAACTTAAATCTTGGCCCTCAGTCTCCGGCAGCTGGAATGTACCTGGCCAAGGCAGCGGCCAGTGCGACATGAAGGCAGAGGGTGCTAAGAATCCCCGGAGGACCGGACTAGGCTGCCATTTGATGCTGACCTTGGCTACCTATAACGGACGCTCCCTATCTTCTGATTCAAGGCTTCTTGAATTGGAAGAGGAACTACAAAGGATCAAGTGGGACATCGTCGGGCTAAGTGAGGTAAGGAGAAAAAGGAGAAGATCTCATTGAACTGAAAAGTGGACATCTCTTCTATTATCGTGGGACAGATACTGGCAGAACTAGTGGTGTTGGATTTATAATAAACAAGAAACTGAAGGATAAAGTGGTAGAAGTTGAAAGTTCCTCTGACAGAGCTGCACGACTCGTTATCCAACTATCGAGAAGATACCAGGCTCAGATTATTCAAACTTATGCACCCACCACAAGTCATCCTGAAGAAGAAATTGAAGAATTTTATGAGGAAATTCGTCATCTAAATAATAAAGGTAAGCAGCACTTGAAGATACTTATGGGAGATTTCAATGCAAAAATAGGGCAACGGCAACAGAATGAAACTTTAGTAGGTAAATTCGGTCACGGCAACAGAAACCAGCGTGGAAATACTCTCGTTGAGTTTGCAGAGGCAGAAGGATTTTTCATCTTGAACTCCTTTTTCAAGAAAAAGCCACACAGGAAATGGACATGGAGACATCCAATTGGGACGACAAGTGAAATTGATTTTATTATGTGTTACAAAAAATTCGTCATCGAAGACTGCAGTGTGCTGAACAAGTTCAACACAGGTAGTGACCATAGATTGGTGAGATGTAAGATGCACCTCTACACTAAACTGGAACGTGGCAAGCTCATAAGACAAACAAAATGTATTGACATAACCAACCTTAAAAACACCATAATACTTTCAAGTTGGAACTGAAGAACAGATTCTCTGCTTTAGAAGGCCTAACATCTTAAGAAGTGGATATTTCGGAAGTTAACAGAAAAGTAACCAAAGCTCTTATGGAAACAGCAACAAAATTAGCTGGGTCTAAGAACAAGTTGCATGTGAACAAATTATCAGGAAAAACCAAAATGTTGATGCAAAAAAGAAGAGAGATGAGGACAACTAAAGAAGATGTGACTTCCAAAGTGGAATATATAGAGCTATGCAAGACAACACGAAAAAGTATCACTGAAGACGTAAGGAAATTCAACTGTGAGCTAGTGAGGAAAGCAATTGAAAACAGCCAAAGCCTTAAGATAGCAAAGGGACATCTCAGTAAGGGAAGAAAACAGATTATGGCTCTGAGAAAAGAAGATGGTTCTATAACAAGAAATAGAGGCGAAATTTTGACAAGAGTGAAAGATTTCTACTCCAAATTATATGAAAGGGATGATACATGTACTCCAGACATCATGAAAGGTACCAGAGTTCTTCCAGTCCTCCCAGCAGAAGTTGCTCATGCAATCAAGAACATGAAGCGGGGGAAAGCTCCAGGAGAAGATGGAATTACTATAGACATCATACAAGAAGCAAGTGGAGAAATTGAAACAGTACTCGCCCAAATTTTCACTCGATGCCTTAATGAAGGGAAGATTCCTGAGGATTGGAACACCGCTACAATGATCCTGCTACATAAAAAAGGTGACATTGAGGATCTCAGGAACTACAGACCTATCAGCCTCCTATCAGTGGTTTATAAAATCTTCACTAAAGTTCTTTCACACCGCTTGAAGGTAACACTGGACATGGCTCAACCGAGAGAACAAGCTGGATTCAGGAGTGGCTACAGCACAATAGATCATATCCACGTACTGAGAGAACTAATTGAAAGAGCGAGGGAATATGAACTTCCATTGTGCATGGCTTTTATCGATTATGAAAAAGCCTTTGATTCGGTGAAACCATCAGCAGTTACCACGGCTCTGAAATCCTTCGGTATTGAAGATGCATACATTAATATTATTAATAACATCTATGAAAATGCAAGTGCAAAGATTCGGCTGTTTGAAAATACAACACACATAAAATTGGAAAGTGAGACAAGGTGACACCATATCTCCGAAGCTCTTTAATGCCACATTGGAAAATGTCTTTCAATCACTGAACTGGGAAAACAAAGGGATAAAGATTAATGGAGATTATCTAACCCACCTTCGTTTTGCTGATGACATAGTCATTTTTGCAACTACCCCATCAGAGCTGCAGAGTATGATCCAGGAACTTGCTGACAAGAGTAAAGAAGGGATTAAAAATGAACTTTCAGAAGACAAAAGTGATGTTCAATGCTTTTACAAGAAATGAAGATTTATCGATTGATGGAGAAAAACTGGAGATAACAGATACGTACGTTTATCTTGGACAGCAGATATCAAGTGAGGGTCACATTGATGAAGAAATTAATCGGCGTACAAAACTTGCCTGGGAGAGCTTTTGGAAGAAACAGCATAATTTTCAAGAGCAATATGCCATTATGTCTTAAAAGAAAAGTGTTTGATCAATGCATCCTTCCAGTGCTTACGTATGGTGCAGAGACGTGGACCTTAACTAAAAGAGACATACAAAGGCTGCAGACAACTCAAAGAAGTATGGAGAGGTGCATGCTTGGTATAACCAAGAGAGATAAGAAGAGGAACTCGTGGATCCGAAAAATGACGAGAGTGGAAGACATCATGATCAGAGTTAAATCCCTGAAATGGCAATGGGCTGGACATACTGCCAGAAGGACAGACCATAGATGGACAGGCGAAATTTTAGATTGGATTCCAAGGGACAGGAAAAGACCCAGAAAAAGACCACATGGGAGATGGGTGGATGAAATTCGTAAATATGCAGGAGTGACATGGAGGAGACTGGCACAAGACAGACCGTTGTGGAGGAAACTTGGGAGACCTTCATCCAGCAGTGGATTGATAATGGTTGACAATGATGATGATGATATATATACCATCATCATCAACAATTATCAATCGCAGCTGGATGAATGTCTACCCAAATTTCTTCCACAATTGTCTGTTTTGGGACTGTCTCCTCCATATCACTCCAGCATACTTTCGAATTTCATCCTTCCATCTCCCGTGGGGTCTTCTTCTGGATCTTTTCCTGTCTCTCGGAATCCAGTTTAAAATTTCGGTTATCCATCGGTGGTCCGTTCTTCTGGCAACATGTCCAGCCCATTGCAATTTCAGGGATTTCACTCTGGTCATGATATCGTCCACTCCTGTCATTTTCCTTATCCACAAGTTTCTCTTCTTATCTTTCCTGGTTACACCAAGCATGCATCTCTCCATGAATCTTTGAGTTGTCTGCAGTCTTTGTATGATTTTTTAGTTAAGGTTCATGTCTCTGCTCCATACGTAAGCACTGGCAGGATGCATTGATTAAACACTTTTCTTTTGAGACATAATGGCATACTGCTCTTAAAAATTATACTGTTTCTTCCAAAAGCTCTCCATCTAAGTTTTATACGCCGATTAATTTCTTCATCAATGTGACCCTCACTTTATATATGCTGCCCAAGATAAATGTAGGAATCGGTTGTCTCAAGCATTTCTCCATCAATCGATAAATCTTCGTTTCCTCTTAAAGCATTATACATCACTTTTGTCTTCGAAAAGTTCATTTTTAATCTCACTTCTTTACTGTTGTCAGCACGCTCTTGGATCATACTCTGCAGCTCTGAAGGGATAGTTGCAAAGATGACTACGTCATTGCAAAACGAAGGTGAGTTGAGTAATCTCCATTAATCTTTATCCCTTTGTTTTCCCAGTTCAATGATTGAAAGACATTTTGCAATGTGGCGTTAAAAAGCTTGGGAGATATGGTGTTTACTTGTCTCTCTCCCTGTCGAATTCTTATTTGTGCTGTATCCTCAAGTATCCGAACCTTTGCACTTGCATTTTTATAGATGTTATTAATAATGCTAATGTATGCATCTTCAATACCGCAGGATTTCAAAGCCACTGTTACTGCTGATGGTTTCACAGAATCGAAGGCCTTTTCATAGTCAATAAAAGCCATGCATAATGGGAGTTCATATTCTCTTGTTCTTTCAATTAGTTCTCTCAGTAGATGGATATGATCTATAGCGCTGTCTGAATCCAGCTTGTTCTCTTGGTTGGGCCATGCCTAGTGTTACTTTCAAATGATGTGAAAGAACCTTAGTGAAGATTTTCTAAACCACTGAAAGGAGGCTGGTGAGCCTGCAGTTCCTGAGATCCTCAACGTCACCTTTTTTTATGGAGCAAGATCATTGTAGCATTGTTCCAATCCTCAGGAATTTTCCCTTCATTAAGACATCTGGTGAAAACTTGGGAGAGTGTAGTTTCAGTTTGTCCACTTGTTTCTTGTATAATGTGCAAGGTAATTCCGTCTTCTCCTGGAGCTCTTCCCCGTTTCATGTTCTTAATTACATATGTAACTTCTGCAGGGAGGATTGGAGGGACTTTGGCACTGGTACCTGTCGTAATGTCTGGAATAGATGTATCATTCCTTTCACATAGATTTGAAAAGAAATTTTTCACTATTGTCAAACTTTCGCTTCTATTTCTTGTTACAGTACCATCTTCTTTTCTCAGAGATATAATCTGTTTTCTTCCCTTACTGAGATGTACTTTTGCTCTCTTCAGGCTCTAGTTGTTTTCAATTTCTTTCCTCACTAGTTCACAATTGAATTCCTTTATGTCCTCAATGATACCTTTTCGCACTGTCTTGCATAGCTCTTTGTATTCCACGTTGGAAGTTACATCTTCATTTGTCCTCATATCCCTTCTCTTTTGCATCAACATTTTTGTTTTTCCTGAAATTTTCTTCATAGAGAATCTGTTCCTCAGTTCCAACTTGAAGTTAAGGTTGGTTGTGCCAATACATCTTGTTTGTCTTATGAGCTTGCCACGTTCGAGTTCAGTGTTGAGGTGCGTCTTACATCTCACCAATCTATGTTCACTACCTGTGTTGAACTTGTTTAGCACGCTGCAGTCTTCTATGGCGAATTTTTTGTTACACATAATAAAATCAATTTCACTTGTCGTCCGATTCGGATGTCTCCATGTCCATTTCCTGTGTAGCTTTTTCTTGAAAAAAGTGTTCATGATGAAAAACCTCTCTGCTTCTGCAAATTCTACGAGAGTATTTCCACGTTGATTTCTGTTCCCGTAACCAAATTTACTAACCCAAGTTTCATTCTGTTGCCATGCTTTTGCATTGAGATCATCCGTAATGATCTTCAAGTGCTTGTTTGCCTTTGTTAGTTTGATTCCGAATTTCCTTGCAAAATTCTTCAATTTCGTCTTCAGGGTGACTTGTGGTGGGTGCATAAGCTTGAATAATCTTAGCCTGGTATTCTTCTCGAGAGTTGGATAACGAGTCGTGCAGCACTGTCAGAGGAACTTTCAACTTTTACAACTTTATCCTTCAGTTCCTTGTTTACAATAAATTCAACACCACCAGTTCTGCCATCGTCAGAGCCCCTTTAGGGGGAATAGGATGCACCACGAGAAAGCGGGGTTGACATTTGTCAAGGAGAGGCGATATATCGCGCACCTCCTGACCCCTTGCATCCCATATATATATTTATATTTATACAGGGTGTATAGGAAAGTTCTTAAACAGGGAAATAACTTTTGAACGCAAAATGCTAGAGTTGTGAAAGTAGTGTGTACATATAGTAAAGTGACTGTGCTCTATCAGATGAGACCGATTGCAGCACCCCTATAGGCGAATTTTGGAAGTTAGCAATCCTATCATGAGAACCAAGAGAGATAGTGAAAACAAGTCAAGAGCAAACGTGTAGAGCGTCACCGATTTAGTATGAAATGACGCCTTACATTCACCAAAACCTCCAATAGGATTCCGGAAATGTAGATAGAGCTGTATCCGATCACCAGCATAAATACGTCACGAATGACATCACAAAGCGTAAAATCTGTAAACGAATTTTGCCTGCAAAATAGCGAAGGATGGATGAAAGTATGCAAATGGAAACGCTACGTCATACCTCATCGGGAAGCATAAATTGGCGGTCAAGGAAGGTTTGTCAGACAGTGCGTGAACTGGATCTTCGAGTCTATACATGGCTAGTTATTCCAACGAGGAGTACTGCGGGATGGTTATGTTGTACGGGGAATGCGGTCGTCGGGCAAGAGAGACATCACGCCAATATGCATTACGTTTCCCTAATCGTTCTCATCCTACTGCGGCTACTATCATCAATGTCGGTCGCCGGCTGAGAGAAACCGGGAGCATTACAAGTCGTTCCCGTTCAGGTAGGCCGACACCTGCAGGTGTGCACGTGCAGCCAGTGGACGTCATGGCCTATTCGCTAGCCCACCCACACTGCAGTGCGAGAGACATAAGTGCGACGTGCGGCTTTACATTTGGTCGTGTATGGCAAATTTTGAGTGAATTCCGAGCTCACCCGTATAGTGCAACACTAACGCAAGAGTTGCCGCCAGGAGATTATCAGAGACGTTACGACTGGTGCAACTTCGTGATGAACACACTGGATGAACAGCCGGATTTTTTGACTAACATTTTGTGGACGGACGAGGCGAAATTCGATCGCAGTGGGGTCTTTAACCGACACAACGCTCACTATTGGGCATTTGAAAACCTATCATGGCAACAAGAAGTTCGTCATCAGGTGCGGCGGTCCCTCAATGTCTGGTGCGGGATTTAGAACACTCGCCTCATAGGACCTGTGTTCTACGATGGAACCTTAACGGGACGAAGATACCTGGAGCTATTGCGAACAACAGTACCTGATTTCTTAGACGACTTGCCGTTAATCCATCTGCGTTCTGTATGGTTTTTGCAGTTGACGGCGCCCCACCACATCACTGGCGTCACTGCGAAGCTTTTGTCGAACACTTCCGAGCACAGGATCATCAGTTATGGAGGTAATGGGGAGTGGCCACCGAGGACACCTGATCTAACCCCATTGAACTTCACCTTGTGGGGTTACGTAAAGGACCAGGTGTTCAGCTTGCCTTCTCGGGATGTTAACGATCTACAAACCCGTATTAATCAAGCATGCAGTAACGTTACCCCTGAAATGTTGCAGAACGTCCAACAAGAAGTTCTAGCTCGAATACAGACATGTATTGCTGCCGATGGTGGACACATCGCGGATGCTTAAGTATTAGTACTGACATTTTGTATTTCTAGAACATTATTTTGTGTTTGTCTTCTTCATAATGTCGTACTGCTGTACGAATTCTCCACTACTTTACTGTACAGTACATAATAAATTGTACCTTGCTGACACGTACATGTATTAGTTTTATTAGTAAATTTGCATCACCTTATAATGTCACACTTCTGCACGCGATGAGTGACGTATTTACGTGTTTATGCCGGTGATCGTATACCGAGAAATCTGCATTTCCGGACTTCTATTGGAGTTTTTGGTGAATGTAGGGCGTCATTTCATACTAAATCGGTGACGTTTGCTATTGACTTTTTTCGCTATCTCTCTTGGTTCTCGCGATAGGATCGCTAACTTCCAAAATTCGCCTTTAGGGGTGCCGCAGTCGGTCTCATCTGATAGAACATAGTCTCTTTACTGTATGTACACACTACTTCCACAACTCTAGCATTTTGCGTTCAAAAGTTATTTCCCTGTTTAAGGACTTTCCTATACACCCTGTATATATACAGGGTGCATAGAAAAGTCCCTTTAGCCTGGAATAACTTGCGAACGGAGAGAGGTACAGTTATGCAAGTGAGATAACGGTATAGTAAAACGACTACCTCCGATCGAATGCAACAGATAGCAGCGCCTCTAGTGGCGAAATGCAAAAGTTAGCCATTGCAAATCAAAAACGAAAAGAGATAGAGCAAAATTTCTAAACACAAAGTTGTAGAGCAAAATTTCTAAACACAAAGTTGTAGAGCAAAATTTCTAAACACAAAGTTGTAGAGCGTCAATTACGTAGTACAAAACGACATTTGTTTCACACGGTTAAGATAAATTGTCGTCTGAATACCCTAAAATGTCTAAAAACGATCCGCGACGATTCGAATCTGCATATTCACATTTCGCAAATGTAGCCGTATGCAGATGAAGATTGTGACGTTGTACCGTACCTGCGATATAAAAACCAGTGGCAGGATGTACCCTGATCAGAAGTTTAGGTCTACGTACGCTGTGTGAGAATGGCGAGCTTGGATTTCTGTGGTTACGTAAAAAATCAGGTGTATTCAACAGCGCCTGGAAGTCTGCTGGATCTACATCGTCGTGTTACAGATGCTTGCAGTAGTGTGACACCTTTCATGCTGAGGAATGTGCATGCAGAGTTACTTTCACGAATAAAAATGTGTATCGTGGGCAATGGAGAACTCAACTCTTCGAACATACTCGACATTAACTTTTTATCACTGTGCGCCAGTTTTCCTTTTTTGTTTTTGTTTTGTCTGACGTCATCAAACTGTATTGACATAAGTACGCATTTATGCAATAAATTGCGTGTCTTTGCTTATACCTATGCCTGTTCCCTTCAAACGTTCACACGAAATGTCACGCATCGATTTCGGACGTTTTATGGTATTCAAGCTTATCCGTGTGAAACAAAGGTCGTTTTGTACTAATTAATTAATGTTCTACAACTTTGTAATTGGAAATTTTGCTCTATCTCTTTTCGTTCTCGATTTGCAATGGCTAACTTCTGCATATCGCCACTAGGGACGCTGCTATTGGTTGCATTCGGTCTGGCGTAGTCGCTTTACTATACCGTTATCTCACTTGCATAACTGTACCTATCTCCGTTCGCAAGTTATTCCAGGCTAAAGGGACTTTCCTATGCACCCTGTATACATGTATATAAATTCAGTTTAGAATTTATAGTTTAAAGCAGATTTGTCCAGGTCAGTTACTGGTCCAGATCCGAGTCCGACATTTTTGACCCGTTTCCAACTCTGACCACGGTCTACGTAATAAGTTGACATTTTACACGGAAAAAGAAAAAGAATAACTGGGCATGGCTCTAAAGTGTAAGGGACTATCTTCAAGTAACAACTTGTAACACTGAACCAGTACTTTTGGTAAAATAACATCCTACTCTTCGAAGCTTTGGTTACAAATCGGTATTCAGTTACATGCGAATATTTTTCTGTTTAAAATAAAACAGATGTCGTGAGAACTGCAAATTTTACTGCTGGGAATAAGGCAGGTGTCATAAATTCATGTAAATATCCTGAAATCTGAGCTACAAATTTGGTTGTGGCCCACACTTAACGAACTAACTGTATGAAATCGACTATACTGTTTGTCAGAGGCCTAATGGAATAGCCTCCACCCCACCCCGAGAACAATATTTTAAAGTTCCTCCTCTAACAAAAATTTGTTGTGAGCACTTTCGATGACTTTGAATAGATCGTGATAACTTCTAATCTCTCACGTAAGCAATGCCTGCTAATATACTGAAAAATATGTAATCTAATACATAAAGTTGAATGTTTGTTTGTCCGCTATGCAAATCTACATTTCAAAATTGCCTTTATTCTTCAGTAAAATAACATTTCTATGTACATGACAATGGAATTCTGCCAATAAATACAGCGGTATATACATCAGCTGGAAAGTTCCAGTGAAACGTAAAACAAAATATTGTTAAAATCATAAAAAAAGAATACAGTTTTCAATTTAGAACCACAAAATTTGGTATACAATCTCATGGTACTCTAACTTAAACCGTAGACAGTTTTTGGAAGGAGTCGGGGCCCGGGGCCAAGGGGCCCCATACAAATTCTTCGTAAAAAGTTCCATTTTTTATTTTTTTATTTTGAATTGGTATACTATCTTATGGTACTCTAATTTGCACCGTAGACGGTTTTTGGAAAGAATTGGGGCCCGGAGCCCCTATACAAATTTTTCGTGAAAAGTTCCATTTTTTACTTTTTAATTTTGAATTGGTATATTATCTCATGGTACTCTAACTTAAACCGTAGACGGTTTTTGGAAGGAGTCGGGGTCAAGGGGGCCCATACAAATTTATCTTAAAAAGTTCCTTTTTTTCCTTTTTTTTTTTTTTTTTGAATTGGTATACTATCTTATGGTACTCTAACTTAGACCGTACACGGTTTTCGGAAGGAGTCGGGGGCCCCATACAAATTTATCATAAAAAGTTCCATTTTTTACCTTTTTATTTTGAATTGGTATACTATCTCATGGTACCCTAACTTAGACCGTAGACGTTTTTTTTTTGGAAGGAGTGATAAAAGTTAATGGGGCCCCATACACATTTTCGTAAACAGTTCAATTTTTTACTTTTTTATTTTGAATTGGTATAGTGTCTCATAGTAGTATATCTTATACAGTAGACGGCTTTTGGAAGGAGTCGGTGCCCGGGGTCAAGGGGCCCCCCATACAAATTTTTCGTAAAAAGTTCCATTTTTTTTTACTTTTTTATTTTGAATTCGAATTTAATACTTTTTTTTTTGTGATAAGTGCAAGATTTGATTTTTTTGGGACAAGTTCGTTCCAGTGGAGAACTGCAACACAATTCAGCATCGGAACTGAAGGTAAGTAAACAACAAAAATCAAATAAAAAAAACTGATAATACCATGTGCCTATAGACTCTACAGAGAATAAAATTCAAATTCAATGACGAAATGAAATACAGTATTAGGTACGGTTCATGCCGTAAAAAATTAATCGTTTTCATTTGATTTGTACAAAATTGAGATAGTGAATTATCACCAAATTCTCTCGAGCAACACCTGGCAATTCAGCTAGTATTATATAAATCATAGTAATATATACAATATAACATAATCTATATAAAAATCTATGTGGGAGTCTCGCCCACAGAAAGACCGAACGAGTAAAGTCCAAGTGGGAGAAATCGGTTGCTGAATGGAAATTTTGTTACTTGGCTGAATTCTCGGTTTCTGAACCCCATTGAAGATCCTTATTCTTATACAACTCAGAAAGAATAGGGGACCCGAGTTGCAGCTCAGTTCCCCAGGTCTGAGAGGGGTTAATCAAAACACCAATTAAGGTAGGTGTGTTAATGACATCCTCCTAAGAAGAAACAAGTGGATCCCCTCCAGTCTGCCCTGTGTAATGAAAATATAAAGAGAAAATTATTTGTAGAGCCTGCTGTGATTTTTGTCTGGAATATAATTTAACTTTAAAAATTACGTAAAGACAGAAGAACGCATTTTTTAAAATACTGCAACGAATGCTGAGGAAAATATTATTTGAAGAGATTTCGAGCCCCTTGTCAGTTGCCCTTTTCCCGCATCGCAGGTCCTGCGTTACGCTACTGTTGACGTCATTCGTATGCCGGCAAGATTCCACGCTCTTATGGCCGCATTATTCTGAGAAATAAAATCTTAAAGCATCGGTCTTCAGAAAAAGAAAATAAAAAATGCCGTTCATTATCAACGAGTTCTGGCTACCAACACCTCGAGTCTCAAAGGAAGCTTTGAATTGCTTCTGCAAAAAACAGGAGGAAAAACTTCAAATTTCGACTCATTAAACTGAATGAACTACGATGTCCCACTTTAATCTTCCAGCGAAAGATTAAGTTAGCAATACAGAGATGCCGGTATAACGGCAAAGGAAGAAAAGAAAAATGTTCTCAAACTACACAGGAAAATTCAGACGGAGAAAAAAAGTCTCTAAAACAAAGAATAAATTAATTTTGCGTGAGGAAAAAAAAATCAGTTAAAGGTCAAATTGACTTACTGAGACCCTGGAGCAATAAATTAATTCTGCAAATTTTCATCTGGCGTCAGCGATTCCTCGCATCACCCGTATCAGGACGAGCTAGCTGCTTAGAAACGGAGGTGCACTCATTATTTGAGCTTCACTGATTCCAGCTTTGATGATTAATTCGCTTTCTGATTGACTAAACGTAAAATGCTACTACTCATGACTGCTGCGCAGATAATGGCAGCAACTTCAAAATCATGATACGGGCGAAAATCAGTTAACGGGTGCGCTCTAAATATCTGTTCCATCCGTCATTTTTGCTTCAAAACTTTTAACCACGTTCTCTTCGGAATTTAATTATAAAAATATAATGCTCATGTTACCCACGTAAGTTAGTCATTGTGGGGAAGTTATTTAGCTCCTAACGGTAAAATATTACAAGATAATCGGGATATGCTCGCCCTGCTTCCTTCATACGCAGAAGGGTTTATCAGACAGGAACTGCAGTAAGAACTATTTCGGTAGTACGTTAATTAATGTCATTTTAAATTCATCAGCTTCATTGTTACCCGGTCGTCAAATGACCTATGCCGATCATTATTTGTATCGTATTGTTACATTGCTGGTGGCTGCATGGCGTGCCAGTTTCGAGACGCCACGTACAGGATGAAACCTGAACGGTCGGTTCGACCTCTGGATCAGAGAGCAGTAAAGAAGGGAATGAGCACATAAACATTTCCTCCAGAGAGTCTTAAACCAACAGAAATGGCAGTAACATATAATAAAAAAAATTCAAGTTTGAGAATATAAGATAGATCACAGTTGCGTTAAATGAAAAGTGAATAATACATATGTAAGTCAGTACGTCGGATTGTCAACAGGACGGAGCTAACGAGCGTCATAAAAAACATTGTTTTACCGGAAGACGTGATAAAATATTAACTTACAAAGAACTGCGTTCTGAAAATCTTCATATACTTATTCAACTCCGAATAAAGAAAGAAGTTACTCGTCTTAATATTTTCTGTTCCCTGTACTGCAACAGAGAATTCAGAGAAGCCTCCGTAATGGTTCAAGGATGTCTCTTCTTATAAATGTTATAAATGATCGCTATGAAAACGGATGTTTTAATGCTTTTCATTTCTCCAAACTCCCTGCGTGTGCGTATTGCACCAAGGAAAATACTCGAGCAACATCGCTGTTGATTCTTAGACATGTGTAAAGATGTCAGCACGAAATTATATCTCTGCCGTTACTCCGATTGGGTAAATAGCTGCCGTACAACCGACGTAGGCTAGTCATCATCCAACTCTCCAATTAGATGGCTTACGATTCTGCACACGGAAGGAAAACTCAGGAGCAATCTTTCTTTCTCTCTCTCTCTCCCTCCCTTCCTTTTTCTCTGCCTTCCATATCGGCGAACAATGTCCTGGTTTCCTCGAAGTTGGAGAGGAGTTTCCTTTTCCATCTCACGTGATCAACTTCGTTTTAGTTCTCTTGATGTCACGGAGATAAGCCAGGTCTATGTTCTTTTCTTTGTGGTGCCTTCCCCCTTAAACGTGTGCCAAACAAGTTGTTCCGGTCATTCTCTTACAACCAATAAAGACCCGGCTCCCACAAAACTTTCTTTGTATTGGATCAACAAAGAAACAAGACATTCTATAGACATGCCCTTCATTGGATTCGAGTGTTGAATTTCTAAACATAGTCCAAAAGGTTGAAGCAGTGTGTCTACAGCATAAATTGAAAACTGATAAAGAAGTGAGGAAGGAGAAATTTGTAAATGTACAGCGATTCAGTCTGATGAGGCAATCGTGCGATTCTTGAGACTCTTAGGTTTTAGAATCAATATAAATTTGATTTATTGGGAGGCGATAACGCAAAATCAGTGATACGTGTCGGTGAATAAAAACCTCGGATAAATTTGTGGTTTCTCATAGGACCACATGAATCATCTACTGTGGCGAGTTTAAAAAATTACGCAAAACGTACGCTGTTCGCAAACACAATGTCTTACAAGTTCTGAAAGTCATGGCAGCAGAGACAAACGGTTGAAATTTGAGAGTTCGGCACTTTAACAATAAGATTACATATATTTATATTAATACAATATTCCCTGTCAGTCTGTCTTTCTTCTACAGAGGAAACTCTTAGTCTTCAGTGGGGTCCACATATGTCCAAAATATTCTTTTTTTTATCAGATATTTTTCAGTGCAATGTATTATGCAATAACGGATCTTCATTGGAGTCCACAAATGTTCAAAATATTCTTTCATTTATGAAATGCTTTTCAGTACAATGTTCTATGCAATAATGGTCTCCAATGGAGTCCACTAATGTCCAACCTATTCTTCCCTCAATTAGATACATTACAATGTGACGTGCTACTTAACAATGGATCTCCAATGGAATCCACAAATTTTATATCAGATACTTTCAATTATTTCTAAGGCTATTTTAAGAACATTAACTACACATTCACGTAATATTTAATCGCCGTGCTGTCTTTCCTCATTTTGACACGAAACATCTAGATGTGGTTCTCCTAGTAGAAGAACAGGTATCCACTTCACGCGAAAGAACACGTTTCTAGTAACATGGTTTCTTCTTCCATTTCCGGTACAAAGGAAGTGTGTGCGTGCGTGAAGATTCACTGGATATGAATGTTCATGTCGACGAATTACCGAATGAGAGAACAGTTTCTTTTATTCCATGTGGTTGAAGATTTTCTTATTCTGCTGTCGGATCCATCTGCTTATTTTACTGGTTTTCAGTAGTGACACAATATACTTATAACGTAATTTCTTTTCGTGCTGAAATATTGTCGTTCTTACGTTATGTCTAAATCACTAGGTAAAAATACGATGGAACACTTCCTTAATTAAACCTTTACGGCCAGACAAAACATAAGACAGAAGTCAACTTACTGTAATTGATTCTTTATTCCACCATTATATCAAAAGTATAGATATCGCACTTCCAGGTATAACGTAATTCACATAGCCACATACCACATATATGCACCACACACGATCGATCAACTGTTGTATCGTTGTTTTTATCTATCGTTCTTATCTTATATATTCATACGTCACGTTCACTGTGACCTCAAATGTGTTGCCAACAGTATTCGTTTGAGGGAAAAGATGCCACATTAAGTTTGGAAGTATAATCAGAACAAACTCAAATTTACATACTGAAAAAAACTAAAAATGAAAGTTAATTTAGAATATACGTCACATACTCTTTAAGTACCTTTTTCGAAAGGCTGATGCTATCGAATCTAATGTTTCAGCAGGGGCAATTATTCTTAAAAATATCAATGAATAAAACGCGTTTTTCTACTCAAGTTAATACCGAAAGCATAGAAAGATATCCATCCCGCGATCTAATTCAGGTGGTTAGCACTACAAAAATCATCGTATATTCCTATGTGGGATGGCATAAAGAAATTAGCTACCTACTCTACCCCTAAATGAACAGCCATTCGGAAAACCTTGGAGATCATTACCAACAGCGATACTTGCAATGATAGCGTCTCACTCCAGTTGACACGAATTTGGAACCAGTTCTTCAAGTAACGCCTTCCCCATATCAGAATTCACTGTGCACAACCAACGTGATACCTGGTATCTTTAAATGAATATAACTTCGTATCGATTTATTATCAAGTCAAGTTCCCGCGTTCAAATTGTTACGCGTTCTATTATTCCGTTTGTGGTACCTGTCTAACTTCCTTGAAAAAGCCATCTGGTTGATGTGCGAAAGCTTGGAAACGCTTATGTATATTTCCCTACGCCAATAAATTGGATCACTAGTACAGTGTACTGCAAGAACCTTTTTTTTTTTTTTTTTGATTGGAGGTTTAACGACCACCGTGAGCAACTCAATGGGCGGCTATAAGCAGTCGCCCGTCCCTAATTTCGGGTCACTGGTTCCAGGGAAGGGAGAGAGCCAGTGCCGTAAGATAAACACAACATCCATGCCTGACCGGGATTCGAACCCGGACCCCTTACGGACGAATGATCAGAGGCCAGCGCCTTAGAACACTGCGCCACCAGGGCGGCACAAGAGCCTTGGAAACCAGATCAGACGTAGAGGATTTTAAGAAGAGAGTGTCTGATCCCAGGTCTTAAACAACCCTTAGAAATAGGAAGCTAGGAGATTTGGACTAGAGTGCCCGATAAGAAAGTGACACGGAAGCGAAGTAGAAAGGGGAGGAAGACGCCCTTATTTATTACCGGGGGGGGGGCAGTTCCCGGGGTCCGACGGCTTAACGTGCCCATCCGACGCACGGCGGATATTTAGTGGATCGAGCGTTTGTACCTGCCTGGAATCGAACCTGAGGTCCTTTCCGTGGCAGTCACGACGAACGTTGCCCACTAGGCCACCCGCGGCCCTTACCTTGGAAACCACCAGCTTTCCCACACTTTAATGGCCACCGCTCGCGGTTATGAACCTCACGCAAAACGCAAAATGGTACAGCAGCTCTATTCACGAGGGCATCTCCAGGTATCTTTTTCTAACCTCCTTGGTTATAGCATACTATATGCGGCACTACTTAAGCATGTTATGACATGCTACATGCAGCACTGTTTTAAAATGTAACATGCTATGGCACTGCGTTAATTGACATTTATTCTACACGTGGTATGGGATATGTTGTGTCGCACATCGTAAGATTTCCGCCACTGACACTTTCCCATATGAGCCCCAACACGGGTGAAAGCAATTAGTGTGACCAGTAAAACGAGCATTTTCAAAACCATTTTACTCGTACTGCGACAGTCTGGTGATTGCGTTTTAAACTGGACTGAATGAGGAAAAAAAAAATTTTTAAGGGAAAGGTGGATAGTCATGTTAAATACCCAATAAAGGGCAAAACGTTAATAATGTTATAAGCAAATCGGCCAGCAAAAACACCCCAATCTCTGAGCTCAGTTGTAGTGTAGTATTAAAGGTTAAATAATATTACTCATAAAATGTGATTTTTTGTAAATTAGTACTTGTAGATGTCATACTTTGAGCTCTGCCGGAATCATGATTCCAAAACCCAAAACAGTGAATTTATCCTTCACTCTGTGCCTTTTTTTTTAATTTATTTATTTGATAAAAAGAAAAGAAAAAGAAAAAAAAAAGAGCATACTTATTTTGCAGGCCCTTCAGCATCGTGGGATCCTGCGCCTGGGCTTCGTAGGCTTTCCTGTAAATCCTTCACCGACGAAGATTCCTGCGATGTAAATACCGTAAACATAAAGCCAGTTTTTATCACTAATTCTGTGATCTATAAAACATTCTGTTATTGAAATATGAAAAATTGTTTAATCACGTACATTTCTATTCAAGGCTTCCTCTCAATATATGATTTCTAAACCAGGTTATATTGCTCAGCATCGTGTATACAATGTGGCATTACAGATAACCGAAGAAGAACAACCTGCAACTTTTTTTACGATCTCAAGTTTGCATTTCTTCCACTGATCTACTCTTCCTTGTGTAGATTGCTATCGATATATGTACGTATTATTGCACTTGCTGAAATGCAGATTATCATTCTATTCTTTGACTTCTCTAGCAAAACAAACCTTAGTTCATTAAAGCATATATTCTGCCTATAGTACTTATAACAAAGCCTTTTACAACTCAATGTGTATCCCATGGTGAAGAAATTTTACCAGTTTTTGGAAAATGATCTACTAACTAAAACCTTCTGTTCTGGAAGTAAATATTTCTACGTTAATTGATCTGTCGTTATGTGAAAGCTATTTGTTTTTTACTTTAATAACTTCACAATGTAAGAGATAAATTGTTTTGTATTATTAATGTGTGAATTTTCTTACCGTCAGCTTAAAATATTTCGAATTTGTTTTTGAAGTTCGTAAATAATGATCTCTTCTAACTAGAAAACAAGCTCAATATCCGATGGTGGAATTTGATCGTTAATATCAACTCATCTGTATTATAGTATGAGTTGTTTTCTAATGAATTACTTAAATAATTCTGATTAAATATGAGACAATGAGGTTAAATTGCAGTTGTTGAAATATTGTATCATTTCTAAGCGTTAACCTCTTCGTAGCAAATTTCTTAGCCAATAAATCTTAGCGTCATAAGATCTTTGGAAGAACAATATTTTACTCAATATCAGTAGACAGTGGTAAGATTTAATTATATATTCATAGAAACGGTGCATTTATTTTCTGACGGCGTTTCTTATAAAACAGCGACTGATAGTCTCAGCAGAAACGTGACTTTCATTTAAGTGTTTGTGAAAATTGTAACACCGTGAATGACTGTTGTTATTAGTTTGAATATGTACAACAGGTTCGGACAACAGACATGCCAGGATATGTACAACAGGTTGGGACATGCAAATGATTAAAATGTCAGTGTGTGCATGCGATTTCGGAGCAGCGCCCTCTGAACTGTCCGGTCTTGGGTATAAATAGCTGGCTGAAATCAGATGTTACAATCAGTGAAGAGCCGACATTAAGTCAAAAGAGTGTTTCTTGGGTCTTACTATGCCCCCTCGCACAAGAAGGTCGCATTATTAACACCTGACAGACTTTGAGCGAGGATGAATTGTTGGGATGCGGGAATTTAGATTTTCCTACCGTGAAATTGCCACTGGTACGGAACGAAACGCCACTACACTGATGCGAATGTGGCGCCAGTGGACAGATGAGACTCGAACTCACAGAAATCCAGGGAATGGATCGCAAAATCGCACGACTGCACGGGATGACGCATATTACTGCCGCATGGCCGTGATCGATCTCACAGCGACATCCACGGTAAATCAATAAAAGAATAAATATTCTTCACAATACATGGAAAATTCGCAGAATATTCAAGCAAAGCAAAGTGAAGTTGCTTGTACCACTTACTGGTCATCCATATAACACTTCTCAGAAAACTTGCAGATGCCAATCATCCTGGAACGGAAATCGAACCCCGCATCTCCCGATTACCGGTCGAGTATGCTAACTTGACAGAGCGCTATGAAAAAGCATGGATGCTTCGACTATCAAAAATCTGAGGACTTTCAGGTTCCTAAGTCTCAGTTGCTTGGAACTTCACTGTCCTGCTTGGTACAATGGCTAGCATACTCGGCCGGTAATCGCGAGATGTGGTGTTCGATTCCCGCTGCAGCACGATTGAAATTTTCAAAGTTTTCTGAGAAGCGTTTCATGGATGACCAGTAAGTGGTACAAGCAAATCCAGTTTTCTTTCCTTGAATATTCTGACATCCACGGTGTTAACACAACAATGGAGCACTGTCACAGGTCAGGCTTTGTCCTCCAGCATAGTTCAAGGTCGTTTGCTTAACAGAGTACTGGTCACTAGCTGCCTGTAGCTGCGCATTTTGTTGACACTCAACCACAGACGCTTCAGGCTGCAATGGGGTTTCAAACACAGATGCATCAGGCTGCAATGGGGTCTCAAACACAGACGCCTCAGGCGGCAATGGGGTCTCAAACACAAACGCCTCAGGCTGCAATGGGGCCTCAAACACAGACGCCTCAGGCTGTAATGCGGTTTCAAACACAGACGCCTAAGGCTGCAATGGGGTCTCAAACACAGACGTCCCAGGCTGCAAAGGGGTCTCAAACACAGGCGCCTCAGGCTACAATGGGGGTCTCAAACACACACGCTTCAGGCTGCAATGGGATCTCAAACACAGACGCCTAAGGCTGCAATGGGGTCTCAAACACAGACGCCTCAGGCTGCAATGCGGCCCAAACACAGACCCCTCAGGCTGCAATTAGGTCTCAAACACAGACGCCTCAGGCTGCAGTGGGGCCCCAAACACAGTCGCCTCAGGCTGAAGTGGGCCTTAAATACAGACGCCTCAGGCTGCAATGGGGTCTCAAACACAGACGCCTCAGGCTGCAGTGGGGTCTCAAACACAGGTAGTAGCGCACTTATTCGCAACAGCTAGTTTTTTCTGATGAGTCCCGTTCAACTGGATGCACCATGATGTTCGCATAAGTGTTCGAAGACATCGTGATGAACGGCTCCTTGCAGCGTCAAACCGGCTCAACGCCAACCGTCATGGTTTGGGGCTCCATCGGGTTCAATTCGAGATCTCGCGTGATACGAATTGAGGGAACCCTCAACATCCAGCGATACATCAGGGATGTTTTAGACGCAGATGTGATACCCTTCTTTCAGAGTTGTCCTTTCAGCAGGACAATGCTCAACCACATGTGGCTCGAAATGTTTAAGACCTCTTCCATGAATGGCAGATACCGCTTCTTCCCTGGCCTGCGCGTTCGCCGGATATGTCCCCGATCGGACATGTCTGGGACATGGAAGCTAGGCGACTGGCTGGTCAAGCGCCACGGCCAATGACCACAAATGAAATCTGGCACTTCATAGAAGCAGCTTGCAGGCTATTCTCCAGGACGATATCAAAATCTTCCATTCAATGCAACGTCGTGTAAAGGCTGTTATTGTTACCCGAGATAGCTTCACGTTATACTAAGTTTTGAGCGAAAAAATCTTGTATAGCTCAACAAATGTAATCAGTTATCTTCAGTAACACGAGGAATCTGTGATATAAATTTCATTTGAATAGCGCGATTTTGTCTTAGTGCATCAATTTTCACAAACATTAGTATATCAGATAGTCGATTGGTGTAGCAACAAGCATTAGTGTATTGGATGGTCGAATATACAATGTACATATGTAATTCACAAACTCACAGTCCAAGACCTGCGGAAGGATGTATACATTATTTTTATACCAGATTGTAAACTACAATGCTGCGCTGCATTTGGCGAAGGAGTGAAGGAAGAATTATTCTGCATATCTTCATTATGATAGTACAAAGACATGTCTTACAAAATGTCACGGAACAGTCCTTTTCGATTTAGTGCTTTTGTTTTCTTGATAAATGCATGCACATATTTGAAGTGACAACTTAAGTAGATTCAGGTGATAAAACCCTCGTGAATTTAATAGCATATGCTTTGCGTTTGTAAGATATGAAATTTGCAGAACTGGGAAACTCAGATACGACGTAAGTCATGTTCTAAAGTTGAACCTTAGGTTTTAGAATGTTTTCACTGGAGTTTCAGGTATTTGAGGCAATGAAACAATTCCAAGCGCTGTGTAATTGCATTTGAATTTCGGTGTGAAAGCCGATATGTACCCAAATTGTTTTAATTAATCCTATTTCAGAAGTAGTACTTCAGCTTCACAGGCACCTTTCACTCAAATTTTCTGAAGTTTTTGAGTAAGAACTCATCATTAGAAATTCCGATTGAGACGAAGTAACAAAGGAAAGTAATTCACTTATCAGTGCCACGACTGAATTGGTTTTACTTCACAGCTTTTATGTTTCTAATGTCTCCAATTCCCTGTACTTGAATTCCATTATATGTTATTCGCTACGGGGTATGTTCTCGAGTATTGATTTTATGGTGATTCTCAATATCCACAAAAATAAGGGTTTATTTTCTTAAATTCTCATTTCAAAGTCCCGGTTGCTTAATAAGTCAGCTATATCAGGAACCCGATGAGAATATTTTCCATTAAAAATTTAATAAACATATGCTCAGTGTGTTGCAGATATCAATTGCTTTTGACATCACGAAAATGAATACGAGAGAAGAGAAAACAAGAAAGATGGCACCGAACTTTCGGTTGTAATGAGCACGTCCTTTGAATCCCTTCCGACGCGAATAAAATTTTCGAAGTTATTCAAAGAAAATGGAACCGGTTAGAAAAAAATAAATAAACAGGATTTCCATAATCGATAAAACATCCAGAAATAAAACCAGCTACTTACTCCCAGCAACAGGTGAAAAGTTTGTTAGGAAAATTAACAAATGTGCACAAAAAGTTTCTCATAACATAAGGAATATATCAGAGAGCCAAAGATTTTCAAATCGAACAGTTAAAAGAAGAAATATGGAAGGGAACTCCATGTAACTCTACGCCTCCTAGCGGAAGAATTTTGTGTAATGGAAAACTTGAAAATATTCGAAAAGTTTTCTTCATAGCAAATGCTACGCTAAAGAAAAGTAATTTTTCAAATACGTCTCCCGAAGCAGAAATAGCGAGAAAAAGGTTTGGACCCTTAAGCCCCTAGTAGGAAAGCTGTGCATTATTTAAAGAGGATAATGTTACTTATCTTTATTGTAGCGAATGCCATACAGTTAAACAAGTTAGTAAAATCATGCAATGCATTGATTATGATACAACATACCAGAAATCATTACTAAAGTTATATATGCTTTCCAACATACCAGAAATCATTACTCAAGTTATATATGCTTTCCAACATACCAGAAATCATTACTCACGGCTGTGGAATAAATCTCGCTCCTGTGCCCTGATCTTTGATCCCATTTCGATTATATTAAATAAAATTGGTTCGGTATACTTCCGAAACAACGTACTAAAGTTTTGTTGTAATAGAAGCATTTTTAGTCACGTTATGAGGATAATGGCTGTGGAATAAATATCGCTCCTGTGACCTGACCTTTGATCCCATTTCGATGATGTTAAGCAGAATTAGTGCAGTATACCTCCGGAACAACATGATAAAGTTTTGTCGCAATCGAATCATTTTTACGTAAGTTATATCGCATAAGGGCAATAGAATGGATCCCTCTCCTATGTCTTGACCTTTGACCCATTTCGCCCATTTTCAATAGGGTTCGTCCCCAGGTTGACTCCTACCACATATAAAATTTCATCGAAATCGAACCATTTTTATGCGAGTTATCGTGCGGACAGACAGACAGACGGACAAAGCTGGAGCATATACGCTTCTTTAACCTACGGTTGGAAAGCGTAAAAAAATTATATCATGACAGGATATAATTACAAAATATGCTTATATAATTACATCCGTTGTCCTCATATAATGATACCATAATCACGCTCTTCTTCTGTTATTTATCTTTTCAACCGTAGGTTGAAGAAACGTAAATGCTCCAGCTTTGTCCTTCTGTCTATCTCTCCGCACGATAACTCGCGTAAAAATGGTTCGATTTCGATGAAATTTTAGTATGTGGTAGAGGACAATCTGGGAATGAACCCTATTGAAAATGGGCGAAATGGGGTCAAATGTCTGGACATAGAAGCGGGATCCATTCCATCGCCCTTATGCGTCATAACCTTCGTAAAAATGCTTCATTTGCAACAAAACTTTATCACGTTGTCCCGGAGGTATACCGAACCGTTCTGTTAAATATCATCAAAATGGGATCAAAGGTCAGGGCACAGGACCGATATATATTCCACAGCCTGTATCCTCATAACTTGAGTGATAGCTTGAGTAATGATTTCTGGTATGTTGTAAAGGGTATCATAATCAATGTGTTGCATGATTTTACCAACTTGTTTTTAAAAGACATAGTAGAAAGCGGGCGGTGGACGACAACTGCAGAAAAATTAAAAAATTGATTGGAATATTTTTGATTCCTAAATTTCTTTAAACGGGCTTTTCGTTGGTGTCTTGTGTTCTGGTTTGGTCTTCACTCTATTTGAGTTTTGGTCTCTGACAAGGATGAGGTCAAGAAATAGTTTTGTGTAGCTAAGCGTGACCGAAGATGGGAGAAGAACAGGGAAACCATTTCCATGGAGGACGATGAAGAGCTCGTGATCGTCTTTAGTCGTGGGCGTGATTCGAGAAAATGAGACGTTGACTTCTGTGTGTTCTGTTGAAATACAACAGACTAGTAATCTGCCTGACTTCTGTGTGTTCTGTTGAAATACAACAGACTAGTAATCTGCCTGACTTCTGTGTGTTCTGTTGAAATACAACAGACTAGTAATCTGCCTGACTTGTGTGTGTTCTGTTGAAATACAACAGACTAGTAATCTGCCACACTGGCGTGTGTTCTGTTGAAATACAACAGACTAGTAATCTGCCTGACTTTTGTGCGTTCTGTTGAAATACAACAGACTAGTAATCTGCCTGACTTGTGTGTGTTCTGTTGAAATACAACAGATTAGTAATCTGCCTGACTTCTGTGTGTTCTTTTGTAATACAACAGACTAGTAATCTGCCTGACTTGTGTGTGTTCTGTTGAAATACAACAGACTAGTAATCTGCCTGACTTGCGTGTGTTCTGTTGAAATACAACAGACTAGTAATCTGCCTGACTTCTGTGTGTTCGTTTGAAATACAACAGACTAGTAATCTGCCTGACTTGTGTGTGTTCTGTTGAAATACAACAGACTAGTAATCTGCCTGACTTGCGTGTGTTCTGTTGAAATACAACAGACTAGTAATCTGCCTGACTTGTGTGTGTTCTGTTGAAATACAACAGACTAGTAATCTGCCTGACTTCTGTGTGTTCGTTTGAAATACAACAGACTAGTAATCTGCCTGACTTGTGTGTGGCAGATATTTCCAATCAGAATGAAGACAATTAAGCAAGGGTTTCAAACTTTTTTACGCATAAAAATACTGTTGTTTGTAGTAAAGTAAAAAGGTATTATTTGGACAGCAGAAGTAACAAAATTTTAAGCTAAAAAAAATCGTCATCAATATTTAATAAAACTCGTGTATGCTGAAGCTGTATAGTTGCAGATATTTTTTCGACTGCATTCTAAATTTCCATAAAATTATTTTTCAACTTTTAAATTAATATGAAACATTTGGGGATACTTATTGAAAAAGACAAGTGTTTATGTTGATTTCACTTCTTCTCCTAACAATTTAAATGAAGTGAACGAAGAGGTCACCAGCCTTGGTTAAACTGTAATATTCGTTTAAGCATAGCTGTCTGAACACTGCATAAATCAGTTCTTAATAGCTTCACTTTTATGCAAATCAGGAGTCACTCAAATAAATTCAGAAAAGGTTTCTTACTATTAGTCTTTATTCAGTAAAAACTTTTTTAGCATGACTCAATCTTCAACAACGTTAGAGAAAAAATCCAATTACTTGTTGGAATCCAATTACTTGTTTAACGAGAAGCAAAAACATCAACTGTAAATATTAAATACGTAGACTTCAAGAAATCACAACTTCAAATTCTTCAACTTCCACAACTACTGTTAATCATCATACCACCATTATCCCTCACACACACGGCTGCTGCTCAAACATTATATAACGCTCAGTTCTCATCGGACACATACACACGTCATACGTTCCAACCTCAAAGGTATTGCCAACCATACTCTTGCGAGAAAGAAAATATCACGTAAAGTTTGAAAAATGCTAAGAAGAACGAACTCAAATTTATATAGAAAAAGAAACTAAAAAGCAAAGTTAAATTAGAGTAGACATCACAAAAAAATACTCAGTAGAATTCAAAGTTTTCGCAAAATATTTCATAAGATTAAAACTTTCTTTCGGTAATGCTGTTTCTTCTGTTTCATTCTAGACCATAAAGATTAAAAAATGAATAAAAGGGAAAACAACAAAACAAAATAAAACTGCGCCTTCACGAGATGATTATTTCATAGCCTGATACTTCCCACTATGACGACTCTTACTTTCAATCTAGCACTCTTACTTCTCTGACCTGTCAAACTTCTGTCAATCTAATGCAACCTCGTTTCTGATACGCAGCACCAAAGTCCCATGGAACTCAGGCAGATGCGTCTAAACCTTGCCTGTAAATGTGAACCCTACGACGAACTAATGGGAGCTCTTAATGAGATAAACAAAAAATTATCCATAACGAGTAAAAATACATCGCCGAACTGTTGGGTACAACACAGTTTGTTTATTGCTATCTTAGCTTTTTGAAGAGCCAGAAAGAAATCATAAGCTATTGATTTAAGAGCTGTGACGTATTACAGAGGTGATGCACACGTCAAGACGGCAAATAATAATGATAATCATTTGTCGGTGTAGATTAATTGGGAAAGGATTCGGCTCTGGAGCAGAATGATGCTAATTCGATTTCCGCCATCGGCAAATAGTTTTTACGCTATATTTACACTTCTTGCAACATCGGTTCTCCAAAAACTGTGTGATGTTCGTTCCACACATCGTCTGAACTTAGTCAGAATTCCTTCTTCTACAGTGAGCTCTCCTTCAAGCGTGGTTTGCCGGCAGACCCAGAAACCTACGATTTCGCTCTATCCCTCTCTCAAGGGCGGGGTGGTGTATATATGACGTACCTACCTCGGAGGTAACGCACATGTCAAGACGGCAAAGTTGCAGCAACAAACTACGTCGGTGTAGCTTGATTGGAAAAGCATTCTACTCCGGAGCAGAAGGATGCAGATTCGATGACGCCACCGGCTATTGCTTTTCTAGTATAGAGCCCGTTTACATCTGCATAAAATCACAGCCGATAACACTTCCTAAAGGTTAATCTACACTCATTGTCATAAAAATCCGCGCACCAAGAAGAAGGTGTTTGACTGAAATGAGATTTTAGTAGTCAGATGGTACGTACCAAAGACGGAAGTGATTACAATTTCACAACAGCAGGACGATTTCCCGCGGACATACGGTACACATTCCGGTTAGCGTTAGTACCGCGTCGGATCGCCTCGTGCTCGGATACATGCGGTGATACGGTCCGGCAGGGAGTCAAAGAGACGCCGTATGTTTTCCTGGGAGATCTTAGCCCACACTTCTTGCAACTGACGCTCTAAATAACGAACACTGGAACTAGAGAAAGCTGGCGTCCCATCTGGTCCCACATGTGCTCTATGGGCGGGAGATCAGGCGATCTGGCAGCCCACGGAAGCGTCGTTATCTGGTTACAAAATGGCTCCGGGCTGCCCCGCCAGTAAAGGTAGCACATGGGGCTGCAGGATCTCCCGTACGTAGCGCTGAGCTGTCAACGTTCCTCGAATCACTGCGAGGAAATTGCGGCTGTTATACGCGATTGCTCCCCAGACCATCACCCCTGCAGTTCAAGACGTGTTCCGCTGTAAATTGAGGTTAGAATTGTAGCGCTGACATGCGGTCCTCCACACTCTGACACGGTGGTCGTCCGTTCCCATACATAAGCGGGATTCGTCACTGAACAACAAAGTTCGCGTATATCAAAAGTTCCAGTCCGTAGCATTCCACGTTGCTCCCTGCTGACAGCACTGCAATGGACGCCGACGATGGTCAGGTGTTAATGGCAGAAATCGTAAGGGCCGTCGAGAGTGCAGATTCGCCTCTGCCAGGCTTCTGGAAATGGTTCTGGCGGACACAGGTGTTCCTTGTACAGCCGCCACATGTCTCTGGATATTGGACAAGGACGTCGTTGCATCTATGCGTGCCGCTTTTACGATCCCACGGTCCTCCTTGCTAGTGGTGTGTCTGGGTCGTCCTGAGCCAGTCCACCCTGTCTGGATGCCTTTCCGTGTCCATTGCTCTCAGCACGATCGCACCGAACTGTCCGACCGGCCCAAATGGCGGCCGATTCCGCACGCCGGCCACCCTGCCTCTCTCATTCCGACGATACGGCCAAGTTCAAACTCCGTCAGTTGCCCGTACGCACATCTATGGCGGATCCTCGGCATGTCTATCGCTCAGGAATCTCACCTGGCTCTTACCTTGCACTTCGGCATGCATGTGGAGTCCCCTACATGGCGCCTTAAAAGCCCCAAGGATTGCGATTGCAGCGCCTGTCCTGAACGTGCCCGAAATTTTAATCATTCGCATGTCTGCTCTTCCCGTAGCTATTCGCTGAGTTGTGCGTTAATCGCACGGTTTTTACTTACTGCGCGGATTTTTGTTGACAATGAGTGTATAAAATGTAAAAACATCTCCAAAGACGATTCGAATACCAGTTACTCTGCTGCCATTGTTCCGAGCCCTGGTGTTGCCGGGGGAAATGCATCCAGATTCCGCTACCTTCAGCCCAGATTTCCGGGTCTTACGGCTTTTAACCTAAGAATTTGATATACGGCTTGAAGAGATGGAGGAATGAGAGGAGTCTTTTTCGCACTCCATTATAAAACTTTGATCGAACGTAAATTATAAAATATAAATAAATTCGCACTTTCTCTGCTTCGCACCAGCTCGCAATGCATGAACACACAGAATCGTAAATGGTGCCCCAGTGGTCAAGAATCCAAACACTGTCTTCTGACAGTTCATCTGAGCGGGCAAGGATTAGAGTATCACATGATGCATGGGTGGTGCGATTGTCTTAGGGTACTGGCTCGTTTCCTTCCTAGTAACTAGTGTTTTTAAATTAGAGGCGAACGGCTGCCTGTACCCCCTAAAGTTACTGATCGGTAAACCCTGAAACAAACAAAGAAGAAAGTGAACAGATGCATAAAATTGAAACCATTTCTGGAGCCACGTAGCATCTGCTAACAGAAACAAAGAGACGTGCCTGTAAGAGGCAGCGCTTCCCCTCTTTGCTATGATGTCAGACATATGAACAGACTGGAAGTCGATCAGCTGTACGAGGGGAAAATGCCTCCGTAGTACAGAACTCAATGGGCAAAACATTAGAAATAGCTACCTAATAACGTGCTGGTCCTACTCTGTCGCGAATAACAGCCCGTACACGCCGAGGAATCGACTCCGCCAGTTCTCGGAGGGCTTTCATAGGTAATGCCAGTCATGGCTGTTGAATCATGGTCCACAAATCAACCCTCGACGTCGTTCCAGGATCCATGAATCTGATGTTTCTCTCAACCACATCCCAGCGAGCTTCCACGGTGTTTAAATCCGGAGATCTTGGGGCCCACTGGCTAGTTCCAAACTCAGATGTGCGTTTCTCGAGCCATGCCTGGGTGGTTGCAGCCCGGTGAGGCGGCGCATTGTTCTGCTGGAACAGAACATCGGCCGCAGGATCCACGATGGACTGTGACGTACTACAAAGGTGAAAACATGTGTCAAGACGATAAATCTGTAGCGCGACATTCTGCCCGCGTAGCTCAGTTGGGAGAACGACTTACTCCGGAATGAGGGGGCCCGGATAAACTTGTGTTTTCACATTGGCGCCCGATTGAGGAAAACGGATCCACTAGCCGTTGGGTTCTTCGAAAAATGCGTGATGTTTGTTCCACACATTGTTTGGAATTAATGAAAAATTGCTAAATGTACCATGTCATCGCTCTGTCCACGTTATTTTATAAACAACGAATTGCAACTGAAAAATTGTACATCGACACCGCTGGGATCGAACCCCAGATCTCTCGATAACTAGCCGAGTCCGTTCGCTTTATGCTACGGTGCCAACAATTCACAGCGCTATTCGTGGTTTATCAGTCAGCATCTGACTACACAAATCCATATTGATGGGCTCAGCAACTGATGTGTCGCCATCTAGTGGCATTCAACAAAGCAAACTGTTTAATTACAGCTGGTAAATCCAAAGGGCGATAGAAATGGTGAAAAAATTCAGCGGTGTCGATGTACAATTTTTCAGTTGCTATTCGTTGTTTATAAAATAACGTAGACAGAACGATGACATGGTACATTCATATTATCTCCACGTATTTGAAATTTATTCACCGGAAAATTGCTAGTTCGCTTCAAAGTAAAATAAAAGTTAAGAGGAAGATGATGTGACGTAATACAGGAGTAAAAACATATGCCAAGACGACAAACCTGCAGCACGACATTCTACCCGCGTAGTTCAGTTAGGAGAGCGACTTACTCCGGAGTGAGGAAACACGGATTTGATGTCCGTCGCGGACAAACTTTTGTTTTCACTGGACATGTAAGCGTATAGCCAGCACATGCTGGTAGCGCGCAGCGGTTAAGGACCCAGACAAAATGAGGGACCGAATGTGTCCCGTGAGAGTTCTCTCCAAACTGTTGTCACACAGGCACCACCGCCTTGGACAGATCCATCGCCTTATGCTGTCGACGCCATACACGCACTTACCCGTCAGCTCGGTACAGCTGAAAACGGGATTCATCTGATCACACGACGCAGCGCCACTCTGCAAAGGTCAAGTTTTGATGTTTCTGGCTCCAAGTGAGGTGTAATGTCCGATGACCAACAGTCAATAGTGGCCACGAGTAGTGCGTTGGCTTCCGTAGCCCAGCAGCGTCAGCGAGTGAACGCTACCGCGTGCGCCGTACCGTTCACTAGCTGACACTGCTTGGGCTTCCGACATTTAACTTGGATGTGATTTGCTCTGCCGTTACCAAACGGTCGGTCTGTATTAGCCTGAATAGTCTACGTCGACCCCGATCATCAATGGGATGTGATCGGGCCACCGCTTGCTCTCTGGGCGCTGGTACGTCCGTCGATGCTATACTCACGGTATACCCTCGATGCGGTTAGGGTTCTTACCACTTGGGCGACAGAGTGACCCATCTGTCTTGCGCCAAGTTCACGGTCAAGTTAGCACATATCGCCCCGTTTACCGATGTTCATCGATTGCGATACACCCTTGGGGAGCCCTGCTTTCCACATATTTAGCGTCTGCGTTCAGTTTGGGTCTGTTCCACTCTGCGCGGGGTGCCCATGTGAACTACCCATCATCCTTAACCGTAATGTTTTGTCCACTGAGTGCATATATACAGTCAAACTTGTATATAACGAAGTTGAAAGATAGACGAAAAGTTTTGATATACACTGAAGAGCAATTGAATTAGAGATACCTGTCTAGTAACGTGTTGTACCACCTTTCGTCCTGATGAAGGCGGCGATTCGTCTCGGCATGGACCCGACAAGACACCGAAAGCGTTGGGAAGCAAGCCATACAGATCCACGACCCCTGAACAAGCTGCCACAGTTCACGAAAATTTGTTGGAGGGGGTCAGAGCCTACAACATCTTTCTCGATGGCATCCCAGATGTAATCGATGGGATTGAGGTCAGGTGACCTAGCTGGGCAAGGAAGCGAGGTCACATCAGTGGAGTGTTCATCCAACCATTCGGATACAATTTGGGAGCGATGGCACGGTGCATTGTCTTGTTGCAGGATGAGGTCCCCAGTGGGATGTTGAAGACGCACAAACGGGAGCAAATGGTCATCCAGGATATCCCGGTAACTTTGACCTGTGAGGGAGAAGGTCACACGTACCAGGGGTCCCATTTCAGTCCACGTAAACAGTCCCCAGACGAGAATGCCACCCCCACCAGCTTGAAGAGTACCCTGCTGACAAGAAGGACCCATCGCTTCATGTGGTTTGCGCCGTGATCGTACCCTGCCATCCGCATGTACCAACGTGAATCTCGACTCATCAGTCCATGCAGCATTTTTCCACATGTTTAGGGTCCAGTGGCATGTTCCCGCGCCCATGCAAATCTTTGCACCCTGTGATGTACGGTCAGCAGCGGTACCCTCGTGGGACTATGGCTTCTGTACCCCATAGCAAGGAGATGGTTCTGAATGCTTACACGTTTTTGTGCACCAGCGTTAAATTGCCGAGTAGTTTCTTGCACTGTGGGCCGTCTATCCGCTATTACAATACGAGCTAGCCGACGATGACCCCGCTCATCCACACGCTGTTGTGCACGGCAGTTGGCCTTTGCATTGATGGTTTTACCGGATTCGAAGTACTCACGGTGCACCCGTGACACAGTGACTCGTGAAAATCCCAGTGCCTGCACGACTTCCGAGATGGAGTGACCCATTCGTCGGGCCCCGACAATTTTTCCTCGATCAAATGCGCTTAGATCCTTCGTCTTACCCGTACTGCGTCCAACTTTTACTGATTCCCGTCGCATCACTCTTTATATTGTCGAATCGCTGCATACGTCATGTCGTTTCCGTTTACAGGGCCGTTCACAGCGCCACATTTGCATAACGCCAGCTGTCTCTAATTCAATTGCTCTTCAGTGTATGCTAACTTTGATGTTAACTAACTGTTAGAGAAAAGGCTATTTTTGGCATATTACATGATGTCAAATTAAACGTAGTTAATGATAAACTATTTATCGATTAATCAGAGGTCGCTTATTGATTGAAAACTATAGGTAGCAAAATAAAATGAGTAATATCTCTAATAAGCAAATAATTTAACCCTTTAACGACCATGACCCTAAAATCTTGTTTCACTCTAAACAGCCTAACGCCCGAAACTGTCTGTTGTTTAACTTCTTTGTTTAGTAACAACAATGGTGACTGATGGTGACTCCTGATGATCCCTCAGAGGTCGTGCAGAAAAAGCAAAAAGAACAGGTAAGGGTAAGAAATAAAAAAGCCAAATGAGTTAGGTAAAGGTAGGTATGAAAGAACAGGTAAGGGTAGGAAATCTGATTCATTCTAGAAAGACGTTTCAGGCGGCTATGGTAGTTTGCATGTTTTGGGCGTTATGGTCATTAAAAGGTTAACGAATGTAAAAATTAAAGTAACTGACGAAAATTTTAAATTTAACTCCTTACATGATACGTCGGATATGTCAGCCTAATCTCGTGGCTACCATGATAGCTGTTTTAAATATTTAATTTCCTTCGGCACGGTACTGTTCTCCCTTTTTCCGTATCCATAAGTTGAAAATTTTCCGGTAATGGGAGCGATTCAGTTGCTCAGAGTCCAGGAACGACGGAAGACAGAGCATTCACGGTAGTGACGTTTAACTTGTGTGTCGCTGATCTGCCATAATAACCCACAATGGACAATTTTCTGAGGACAATTATGGTACTAACCGAGTCTTTACTAGCATTTTCTACTTCAGCAACGATAGGAACATCATAGGAAGAATGGGATTTCTTAAAATATTTTACCATAGCTCTGCTGTCACATTCCGTCAGTTTGTACGGCTTTCTTGAACGGGCTTTTTTCTTCTGTAGCTGCACCGTCTCGTCTCCATCTCTTCACCACATCACTTACAGTCGATTTTGGTGTGTTTAGTTTAGCTATAATGTTCCGTATGGGAACGTTACTCAAAATACATTCTGGGACCAGCCTACGCTGGAACTCGGAAAATCCACGTCTACAAAGCATTATCGCTTCAACGTTATGATAGAACTTCTCAACTTTACATACCTAACCTCTCCACTCACAGCGCATCTTCGTGCTCAACCGTTCTTTGCACTTATGCAAATATTTGGCAGTGTTCGAGCACTTTTGATAACATAGTATAGACACATTCTGTATCTTCAAGAATTTGTTTTTTTCTAAAGTTCTCCCTTAGGATGTTGTGTATGCTAATTTTTTATAAACGCAAATGTCTTTGAGCTCCCTACATGTAATATGTATTTATCATTTATCATCATAATTCATAAGTTTTGAAAATATATTTCACATCAATACGAACAAAAAATTGTTTTCCCATTGCTTTTCCTGTGTCATCATCAGTTCAAACTCTACTTAGTAGGTCAGTTCCGATTTTATGCTGCAAATCGAATCTCAGTGTTTATTTCGCTACTATATGGAATTCATTTTTCATGACTTAACAAAACTTTTGCTCCTGTTATCGTGGTGACTAAGTCTTCGAGAAATATCATTCATCTGTCTTCTTCTCAGCATTTTACTCACCTTTCTCTAGCATAACTGCATTTACTGAATCTGTTGTTGCTGTGCAGAAAGAAATTCACTCGATTAATAATCCGCTACTCGTCGATTCTTTCAGTCCCTTTCCTCGATTTCTTCAATCCCTTTCAAAGGGACAGACAGTAGCACAGCTCTGCGAATCTTTGGTAGGTACACTGGGAAAGATTCGCTTTGTCAGTGGAAGATAACAACTCTTTTCCTGACTTTCTGTATTTTCTGACAGTCTGCAACACACTCAGACTCTTACATATTTGTGTGCCAAATAAGATTGTTCCCAAAATCGTTATACCAGTTCTTTTTTTCATCTTTCACCAATATTATATAATCATTGTGCTACACACTATATATAGCCTTTGTCTTTTATGACCAGTTATCCTTTTTTCATGATGTGTATTAACATTCATCGTTTCAGCTTTGGCGACTGAAAATTACACACAGGTTAGCAAGACTAAAAGAGGTAACGATTACGTTTACATCGCATTACCCTTGAAGAAGGAAGTTACCCGTCACCTGTTACAAACATAATTGGTAAACACAGTTTTTGTCCAATGGTACATTTGTTGTGTTTCTAGCGTAATTTTTTACGCTGAATACAAAAATCCAATCAGAATTTTTCTATCACCCACGATTTTTGTGTGACAACATCTTCTTCAGTCTTGGTTATTGGTTTTTTAGGTATTACACCAAATTTACATAAAACGTGTTTCTGAATTATTGTTTGTTGTATTTTAATCTGAATGTCGTGTGAGGGAAAGTAATCTATCATCAGAAATTCACAAGTGTATGTGCTTAGCCACAGGCAGGGACGATTGTGTTTAGCCTCAGTCAGGGACGACTGTGCTTGGCCATAGTCAGGGATGACTCTGCTTAGCCAGATTCATTGATGATTGTACTTTACTATGGTCAGGGATGACTGTGCTTGACTACAGTCAGGGATAATTGTGGTTAGCCAGAGTCTAGGATGATTGTGCTTGGCCACAGTCAAGGATGACCGTGGTTAGCCCGAGTCGGGAATGTTTGTGTTCAGGCAGGGCCAGGAATAATTGTGGTTAGCCACAGTCAGGGATGATTGTGCTTGGCCACAGTCAGGGATGATTGTGCTTGGCCATAGTCAAGAATGATTGTGTTTGGCCGCAGTCAAGGATGATTAGGTTTAGCCACAGTTAGGGACGATTGTGCTTGGCCACTCTCAGGGATTATTGTGCTTGGCCACTTTCAGGGATGATTCTGCTTAGTCACAGTCAAGGACGATTGTGCTTAGCCACAGTCAGGGATGACGGTGCTTGGCCATAGTCATGGTCACAGTCAGGGATAATTGTGCTTGACCACAGACAGGGATGATTGTGCTTAGCCAGATTCAGGGATGATTATGCTTAGCCAGATTCAGGGATGATTATGCTTTACCATAGTCAGGGATGATTGTGCTTGGCCACAGTCAGAGATGGCCGTGGTTAGCCAGAGTCAGGAATGTTTGTGCTTGGGCAGAGTCAGAGATGATTGTGTTTAGCCACAGTCAGGGATGGCCGTGGTTAGCCAGAGTCAGGAATGTTTGTGCTTGGGCAGAGTCAGAGATGATTGTGCTTAGCCACAGTCAGGGATGATTGCGCTTGGTCATAGTCAGGAATGCTTCTGCTTGCCCATAGTCAGGAATGATTGTGCTTGACCACAGTCAGGGATGATTGTGTTTAGCCACAGTCAGGGATGATTGTACTTTGCCGCAGTCAGCAGTGATGTACTATGCATCGACGCGGCCTTTTCTTTTAGGATTCAGGTTGAAATAACGGAATCTTTTCCACCGAAATACTAAAGTATGGTTTTGTTTCGCAACTGTATATCAAGTTGAATTAAAAAATTTATTTTCACAAGAAAGAAATTTAGTATTTTGTAATGATGTTTGCTCTGTAATGGAAGCACTGGGTGATAAAGATGATACAACAGTGGCCCTCGTTCAATGACTCCTCTAAAGTTAGCTTAAAGCCTGTGCTTCTTCACAGCGGAAATAAATTTCTGCAGGTACCTTTAGCCGACGCTACTGACATTAGAAAGTCATATGAAAATATGAAACTAATTTAAGAAAAAATCTTGTACGAAAAATGTCTACTTGGAACCTCAGGGGTGATTTGAAAGTCATAGCTCTTTTGCTTGGTTTGCAGCTTGGATGCAAACAGTTTTGTTGTTTCCTGTGTGAGTGGGATAGGAGAGATAGAACAAGTCATTATACGAGAAAGGACTGACCGAAACCTGAGTCATTAACTTCAGGGATGAAAAATGTGGTAAGCTCCCCACTGATCAACTTCGAAAATGTTGGCTTATCTACATTAAATTAGGACTTACGGAAAACTTTATCAACTTTGAAATGTTGGCCCCTATACATTAAATTAGGACTTACAGAAAACTTTGTAAAAGCAATTGATCAAAATAGTAATGGATTCACATATTTAAAAGAAAAAATCCCCACAGAATTACTGACGCTAAGAGGAGGGTTTTCCTAGCGACGGGTTTTTACGCAGCGGAGAACGGAAAACGTCGAGCCCATTACTATCCCCACTCGTATAACGGAAATAACTCAGACTGTTTTCCTAGAAGGAAGAAACCGGTTCTCCGCCGACGTGAGACGTCTGCGTGATAAGGCGACTGCTTTGAAAGCAGTCAATTGCGTTGCACGCAGCGCGCTACTGTAATTCATTCACCAAGAAAGTTCGTTTTTGTTCGATTATTAACAACCTATTATTTTTAACAATACCATTGGATCGTTTCTCAGCTTCCGAGGATGAGCAGTTGTTGGTGAAAATCCTATTTTATGGAACAGTATTCAACTCAAGAAAGCAACATATTCAGAGAAGCTTTTGCATACGACCTTAGCGACAATAATGAGTAAAAGTAAAACTTTGGGCATAATTTTTATCCTATTTCAAAGCGTGTTTTTCTTTTTTCTTTTTTTTGTTGATTCTACACCATCAAAAATTACTTTTTCAGAATTATTCATTGCTCTATTTCATATAATTTTTAATGTAGAAAATTTGTTGTGTATACATAATAAAAAATGATCCGCAATTACACAAATATTTGTTTTAATAATGCATGTTCCTCTAGTTACTTACCTCAGAGAGAGGGCAAGTTTTTCTGCAGGTGTTATTGGCTTCTTCACTCGATTATATGAATTACAGGCTATGTTATCTTCAATAAGAATCAAAATGAAATTAAACTGCTCCCATGTGAATCTGAAATATGCTCAAATAAACTTACGTTTATCACCTAGCAAACGGTTTTCTATCAAACTTCTGTACACACCTTCTTTTTCCCGACATAAATACATCGCACCAATTGGTTTTTTGTTTGTGCAACAGTTCAAGTATGTAATTCTCCTCTTCTTCCAAGTAATTGACAAGCCATAAAACACATAGCTTCTTCTTTAAAACACACGTTTTTATAATTTTCGAAACGCACTTCATTGTTACACGAGTAGATGGTCCTCACACTTGTTGAGTTACAACGACTGGCTTATTCCGTCGTCTGCTCCGTGGAGGAAAACACTCCACGCCGGCGTATTACGTTATTTTTTTATTTTTTTTTTTTTTTGATTGGAGGTTTAACGACCACCGTGAGCAACTCAATGGGCTATAAGCAGTCGCCCGTCCCTAATTTAGGGTAGCTGGTTCCAGGGAAGGGAGAGAGCCAGTGCCGTAAGACAAACACAACATCCATGCCTGACCGGGATTCGAACCCGGACCCCTTACGGACGAATGGTCATAGGCCAACGCCTTAGACCACTGCGCCACCGGGGTGGCCGTATTACGTTACGCAGTGCCCGACATGAACCGGTAGCGTTTTCCGTCCTCCGCTGCGTATAAAAACCGTCGCTAGGAAAACCCGCCTTAAAACTAAGTAATGGATTTTTGTAGGCCCTGAAATAAAGGAGTTGATACGGGATGAAAAATTTGAGAAATTGAGCCAATTTAAAAAGAAAGTAGCTTGGAAATCTTTCAAAAGTGTTATTGAAAACTTTTTTTTTTTTTGAAATTTTAAAATTATCGTGAATTAGTGTGTGAACACTTGGATTCACACAAAGCTATATGGGCCAAACAAAGATCTTCCCTCTTTCCACGTTTATAAGTGAGTCACGGAAAAATTCTCATTGGCCGCCACCGGGAGTCGAACCCAGGGTCTTCCAGTTACACGCCGGATAAGCTTCCGCTACACCACAGCGGCCCCGAATACCTCCAGACTCGCACACGCTAACTGCCAAGCCAATATGGCAGGTTGCTTCTTGGAGCCCCGCACAATGCTGGGGATTCACCAAAGATGGTAAGCAGCAACTGAAGAAATAATTAGAAGGCGAATGAACAATCAATACAGACATCCAACGTGGACCAGGAACACCAAACTGGGTTTGACTCCCTGTGGCGGCCAATGAGAATTTTTCCGTGACTCACTTATAGACGTGGAAAGAGCGAAGATCTTTGTTTGGTGTTCCTGGTCCACGTTGGATGTCTGTATTGATTGTTCATTCGCTTTCTAATTATTTCTTCAGTTGCTGCTTACCATCTTTGGTGAATCCCCAGCATTGTGCGGGGCTCCAAGAAGCAACCTGCCATATTGGCTTGGCAGTTAGCGTGTGCGAGTCTGAAGGTATTCGAGGCCGCTGTGGTGTAGCGGAAGCATATCCAGCGCGCAACTGGAAGACCCTGGGTTCGACTCCCGGTGGCCGCCAATAAGAATTTTTTCGTGACTCACTTATAAACGTGGAAAGAGCGAAGATCTTTGTTTGGTGTTCCTGGTCCACGTTGGATGTCTGTATTGATTGTTCAAAGCTATATGGGGTGTAATTCCCTGAAAATCCGCTGTCTGGATGGCCGCTTGGATTCCTTTCATGAGAGTTTGGCGCTGTCAGCGGTGAATAAGACGTGTAATTTCATCAAGATATTTCGGGCATGGAGAAACGATACCAGGGCAAATGGAGTTCCAGTATGTTGAGTGACTACTGTTGGATAATCAAGAGAGACGTTCCACAAATGGAATACATCAGGAAGTCGTCAACTGTTACGTTTTAGGTAATTCATTTATGGTTTGTAAGTAAGTGTATGTAAGCATGCGATTTTTCGAACTTAAACTTCGTGTCACTCAAAAACCTTGCGTGAGAAAAAATCTAATATCATTAGAATTCAGCATAAAAAATCCTATTAAAATTACATATTTCTTGTGGGACAAAAAAAATGTTTTTTTGGAGACTAGTGCAATAGAACGGCAGACAAATTTCGAACTTACTAACAATACGAAAGGGAAACAAATTTCGAAATTACTAACAACAGGAAAGGGAGACAGGTTTCGAAATTATAATAGAACGGGAGACATTTCGAAGTCACTAACAATAGAACGGGACCCATTGAGTTACGATATTGTTCTCCAAATAAATAGAAAATGGGTGCCACCTAACTTTCACGTATATTGGAATTTTATTTGATTCAACGCAAAGGAAAATTTATTAATGGTCAAACCTTATTGGCATATGAATTCCTCTAAGAGTTTATGACTGTGAAACTGCTCGTCATAGAGAACGGAGTCCTATGCTAAAAATGATTTTTTCCAACCTGTCTTTTTTTGAAGCGTAAGTATGATTGCAAAGGAAATGTCCAAGTTTTTCCTACTGGCATATCCGAAACATATCGGAAACTAATGGAAGTAGAAAATGTATGCAGAATATTAGACAAAAAGAAAGCTACCCGACGCAGAAAAGCATTTTCCAATCGAAATTTAAAAAAAAAAAAAGAAATGCTTCAAATAGAAATACGCACCCAACGGCAGACCTGTATAACTGAAAAATAGCAAATTTTCGTAAGATGTTTCACATAATTGATGCTATGTGAAACATTTTAAAAATTCCGTTTCCACGCAAAATAATTTTTCAAATCGGGCATTTAGAAGCAATGACAGTGAAGGTAGTATAATTTACATATGCGCCCCCTAGCCAGAAAACTATGTCTTACTGAAAGTAGAAAATTGGAAATGTAAGCGAAATGTTAGTCGTAATGAAGAATATCAAAAAATATTTTTTCTGTCGGATTAAAAGGAATAAAATGAATATAGAGGCAAACAACCATGTTCGTTTTAGCGGCAAAATTGTGCATCGTAAAAAAAGAAACAGAAACTCTTCAAAAAAATTTTTTATTGAGGGTTTAACGACCACCGGGGATTATAAGCAGTCGCCCATCCTTAATTTAGAGTGACTGGTTCCAGGAAACGGAGAGAGCCTGTATCGTAAGCCACACACAACGTCCATGTCTTACCGGGATTCGAACCCAAACCCATCTCGGACGAATGATCAGAAGCCATTACTTAGATTACTACGCCACAGGGCTTGACAAAAGTCTTTTCTAGGTGAACCTACTTCACAACAGGATAATATATCACTGGTCTCATTTCTATGTATTTTAAAAAATGTTTCAGTTTCTTTTGTAATACCTAGAAACGAGAACAGACGGTCCTTGTCCTAGTAATTATGCTAAGCTTTCGTTTTGGTAGACACCGTCATAGACATAAGATGAAAAAGCTGCTTAATAAATTGGGCGTCTCGCGTAGTTTGTAATCTAAAATGCAATGCTTTTCTTTTGAAGTCCATTTATTCCACTCCTTTAATCAAGTATTGTAAATATTACATTGGTCTTTAGATTAGAGAGACGATCGCTTCCATTACCGGAGTCATCAGGGGTCCTTCTGATCAGTGAGTCATTCACGAATGCCGACAGAAATTAGGAGGCTTCATCACTTGAAGCAGACCATCTCCAGGGAACGATATGGCCAATTCAAATGATGGATGGTGTCCAAACCAACTTCCACTCCTTGACAAGTACCCCCTGACTCAGCCACATCTTCAACTGAAGTCTGGGGTCATGCGAGTGAGTGGAGCTGAGAGTGGGGAGGGGGATGCTGGAGCAGACAGGTCAGCAAATATGGGCACATTTCTCCAGGAGACTCTATTCCCCAAACATTTTAGTCCCAGTGGAAGCGGTCTTCTGTAACATCATATCTGCATAATGAAGTTCCTCCTGCACCTCGCTACACGTGATTCACACGTTTTCGGTGCCGTATTAAGACAAGGCGATGCGAAATTGCGTTTCATCTCGCAAACAGGTAAATTAGATATGAGTAAAAGTAATTGATGCAAATTGCGTTTGCCTTAGGATGGCGTGCAACACACAAGCTTGCAAAATTCAGTCATCTTCGCGTGATACGTGTGCAAACATAAATTCTGAATGCGGTAATTATTTCCCGAATTAACAAGGATTGTTTCTGGAAAGCCATTAACAACAAAGTGTTGAAATTCAGATTGTGTTTTAACGATATCCACCACTATCAGATCTATGGTTTCGTTGGCTACATGCTGAGACATCACAGAAACGAATGGGTTAATTTGGTGAAACGGTACAAAACTATATCGAGACACTTCGAATATTTTAAGTGTATGTCGCTCCGGTGGCGCAGTGGTCTAAGCGATTGCCTCTGATCATTCGTCCGAAAGGGGTCCGGGTTCAAATCCGAGTGAGTCATGGATGTTGTGTTTGTCTTACGGCACTGACTCTCTCCCTTCGCTGAAACCAATGATCCTAAATTAGGGACGGGCGACTGCTTATAGCCAAGTGAGTTGCTCACGGTGATCGTTAAACCTCAATCAAGAAAACAAAATTAAGTGTATGATAAAACTTCAGAAGTTATACAAAGTTACGATTATGTAAAGAAACAGTAACTTTGCATAACTTCTGAAGTTTTATGTAACTTTACACAACTTCAGTAACTTTGAATAACTTCTGAAGTTTTATGTAACTTTACACAACTTCAGTAACTTTGAATAACTTCTGAAGTTTTAGGGGGCGGGGGTATGTGACGTACCACAGAGGTGACGCAAGAGTCAAAGCGGCAAGGTGCATCTATCAGCCAAGGTCGGTGTAGTTCAGTCAGAACAGCTGGGACTCCCTTGTAAATTCGGGAATTAATGGGATAATTATTTCCCGAATTAACAAGGATTGTTTCTGGAAAGCCATTAACAACAAAGTATGAAATTCAGTTTGTGTTTTAACGATATCCACCGCTATCAGATCTATGGTTTCGTTGGCTTCATGCTGAGACATCACGAAACCAATGGGTTAATTTGGTAAAACGATACAAAATTATATAAGGACACTTCGAATATTTTAAGTATATGCTGCCCCGGTGGCGCAATGGTCTGAGCGATTGCCTCTGATCATCCGTCAGAAAGGGAACCGGGTTCGAATCCCGGTGAGGCATGGATGTTGTGTTTGTCTTACGGCACTGGCTCTCCCCTTTCCCTGGAATCAATGATCCTAAGTTAGGGACGGGAGACTGCTGATAGACCATTGAGTTCCTCACGGTGGTCGTTAAACCTCCATTAAAAAAAAATTACTTTTAAGTGTATGATAAAACTTCAGAAGTTATGCAAGGTTACTATTATGTAAACTAACACTTTTTCAAAAGAATAACTATTGTTTCCTGATGATTCGTCTTGATGATGCCGAGTCAAACGCTCTTCGAAACTATAGTCGATTTCAATTAACAAACGTTGCTATTTTTATTAAATCTCAACATCACAAGTTTAGTAGTCACAAATTAAATATAAATTTATTAAAATTATTGTTTCCTTCAATAATTCTTGTATGATAACCGTTTTGTTGAGGATGAATCGAATTTTGCGTTGTAAACATGCTTAAAGAGTGCATTCACCTTGGAGGTTCAGAAGGGCTCTACTTGTCTAATACTTCCCAGCAAGACATTACCTGCTCAATAAATACCATTGTTCGCCAGGACATTCTGGTGCCAGAGTCGTCTGAGGCGCTTACTGCTGACCAGTCCTCCGAGAAGGGCTCGGTTTTGACTCCCTGGTGAGGCATGTGTGTGTTGTGCTAGTCTGGTGGAGCTGGCGCTATTACTTTCCTGGAAATCAGTAGCTTCAGATTCGGGACGGGTGACTGTCTGTGGCCTTAAGAATTGCTCACTGTTGTTGTTAAATCCCAAAATAGTAGAACAAGATACTCGCCAGCAAGATATTACCTAATCGCCTTGTAAATGAATGATCTAGGGATGATTCATCCTATTGCTGGGCTTGATTTAGAATTTTGGATAAAACATGGACGTTGTTTACTTTCATATGACTTTGGCTCTCTTTCTAAATTAGAGACCCCTCTTTCTGTTTATCTTAAATGCCATTAAGAAAAGCTATTAAAGCCATCAGAACGAATAATCATTTCAACACGAAATTTTAATACCTGGATGATGCGGTGTGTGAAGTAAGATGTCCCACGCCAGCTGCTGAAGAATATTTAATATATTCAACCTTGCACGTGGTTTTGAACTGAAACTCATAACTGATAGAACTTTCTGCAAACAACCGAAGTCTGATTTTGCAGTGACTTCCTACTAACACTGTTGACGTTTAAGCGAAGTAGATCGAATCAGAGTTTTACCGTCGTTATCTCGATACAAGTTAGCTGTGGGAATATTTTGTCGTAATTTACCGACCGCGGTCTTTAAAAAGGACCTATTGCATTATCATACACTCTTCGTCGGACGTTAAAGCTAAATACATGATTTCAAATTTTGAAGATGACAATCCTGTTTTTGATGTAACTATGACAAGGATGGTAAGTCAGATGATATCCGAAAACTTGAAAATTTCGTTGTCCTGTCGCGGGAATCGAACCTGCGTCTCAAAGATAGCACCCGCGTATGCTAACCACTACACCACCCTGAACGACCAAGTATTGGGTTAATTTGAATGTAACCATCACAGGATTCGCTAGCAACCGGCATTCATGTTTAGCGAATCTCGAGGTTAAGAATCCTATCCCGTGATTGCTCGGAGGAGCAGATAGATCATGAATGGAATACGGGATTACACCATACAACACAAATTTTGAAGATAACAATCCGTTTTTTGGTGTAAATATGACAAGGATGGTAAGTCAGATGATATCCTGAAAAAAAATTTCTTCGTCCTGGAGCGGGAATCGAATCCGCGTCTCCCAGGTAGCTCCCGGCTATGCTAACCACTACGCCACCCAGAACGATCAAGGCTCAAGTTTCCGATTAATTTGAATGTAACCATCACAGGATGCTTAAATTATTATGAATACCGGTTGCCTCGACTAGCGAATCCTGTGATATTCAAATTAATCGGAAACTTGAGACTTGGTCGTTCTGGTTGTATGTAGTGGTTCGCATACCCGGGCGCTATCTGGGAGACGCGGGTTCGATTCCCGCTCCCGGACGACAAAATTTTCAAGATTTCGGATATCATCTGAGTTACCAACATTGTCATATTTACACCAAAAAACGGATTGTCATCAAAATCTGTATTGTATGGTGTAATCCCATATTCCATACGTGATTGCTTCATTTTTCTGAAGTTTGTTTCCATAACACATCGCACGTGAATTGTTTCTTGAAATGGTTGGCTTTCACCGAAATTTATGTACTAACAATGCCAAATATATCAGCCACGTTGCGTTAGCTGTGGCGGTTTAGACTACTGCGCCAGATTTATAACCCTTTTGTTCAGGCAGAACTGATCTTTGAGACGTACCACTGAGATAACGGAAAAGCTAAAACGGCAAGTTGCAGCGATAAGCCGAGGTCGGTGTAGTTCAGTCGGGAAAACAACTGGCTCCGGAGTGAGAAGACGTGGTTTCGAGTGTCACCACCAGCAAAAAGAGCTTTATTTTCATATGGCGCCGAACGTAAAATTAAATCTCCTGGCCGTAAAGTTCCAGAATAATGTGTGTTGTTTCTTCCGCACATCGTCTTTGATTAATATGAGTTCCTTCTTCTACGCTTTGAAAAATGTGTGATGCTTTTCCACAAATGGCTTGGAATTAATCAAAACTCCTTCTAGAGTAAGTTCCTCCAAGAATGGTTTGCAGGCTGACTAAGAAGCCTACGATTTTGATACAGCACTTTCTCAAGGAAAGGTGGGTGGAGGGGGGGGTATGTGATGTTCAACAGAGGTGATGCAACAGTCGAAACGGCAAGTTGCAGCGATAAGCGAAGATCGGTGTAGTTCAGTCGGAATAGCTAGCTCCGGAACGAGGAGACGTGGGTTCAAATCCACCGCCAGCGAAAAAGGGGCTGTATTTTCACACCTTCCCCTACTCAACTACGACAAGCATCCACCACTCGTAAGCAGATTCGAATTCAGCTTTCCCAAGGTTCCAATGCCAACCTGTGTTTTTTACCAAAAGGATTACACTTTTGCTAAGATTAGTAGACATCGCTTGATCAACACCTGCAAAGCTTTTAATAACAGTGTACGCCTTTTGGCAGATGTTATTCATTCGAAACTGTCGACGACTAATATCAGTTCAAATCGTTATGTCTAACCACTTGAACGTCACTACGTGGCTTATAATGAATTCTGGCAAGGTCTCACAGAAATCCTGTCATTCTTCTGTTCCTCACGTTTGTTTCCTTTTATCAGCTACTGACCGATAAAAGTTAACAAGGCTATTATTTTATTCTCATTTTTAAGAATTAATTGTTTTTTGGTTCATATTTTAATACTTATATCATTCACTCTCAGTATGACACCCACTGGTTAAATAAGAAGCTGTGGAGTCCGGACATCGGGATTTTTAACAAACTTTTTTAAAAAGCGAGGAACAGAAGAATGACAGGATTTCTGTAATATCTTGCCAAAATTCACTTGTCGACGAGATCGATTTCAAATAGTTCAGATCCTCATTGTTTGTTACTGTTGGGATTCCTGTTAATGCTTAAGTCTTAAGCCAAAAAAAAATCAGTTCTATTGAAATGATCCGTAGGTATTACCAATCCTCGGCGTTAAATGCTGCTGACTACTTAGTACTTTAGGTGGCTGTAAAACAAGTATCCCTATTCTTGGGTGTCTAGAAAAGCAAGAAACGGAGACGAACGGAATTAAGTAGGTATCTTATTGGGGGCATGTGGAAATGATTTAGAGGGAATATATTAGTCCAAAATTGCGCTGCTAGGGGAACAATGAGACACTACAGACGCAAGAAAAGAACACACACTTGCCTGAATTTACTGGTTATAGACAGCACAAACGTTTTATGACAAAATGTGCTCAAAATGCTGGCCATCATAAGAGACTACCTGTAAATGTTAAGCATTGCTAAATACCCTATACCTGCAATGTTAATTCGTTCTATAAACATTTTCTCAAAGTTTGGTCTTTATAATTTTGAGCGCAAATAAAAAGGAATCTCAACCAGTATATGGCCCAGCTGTGATTTCGAAAAATTTGTTAGAATCTTTTTGAAATTCAATTTATCTCGATCAAGAAGTATTTCGATTTACAACCTATTGAGATAAATTAACTAAAAAAAACCAGACTAATTTTTCTAGATCACAGCCGAGGCATATATTGGTTAATGACTTTGTTTATGTGCGCTCAGGATTTTGAAAATTAGAACACAATAGTCTTCGAGAAAATGTGTACACAGCGAATTAACATTGGAGGTACGGGATAAGTGTTACCTTAAGGTTCCCCTTAAACCCAAGGGGAAAATAAAGCCTACCCTGAGATCAAATAGCTCTGGGCTTCTGTCTGAGGCAAGATATGGATGCCGTAGTCGTTTGTTATCTGTTTTACCTGTAATTAAATCCATTATAGCGTTAAACAAATATGCCGATGGCGGAAATCGAACCTGCATCCCTCTGCTCCGGAGCCGAATGCTTTCCTAACTAAGTACACCGACAAAGTCTGTTGCTGCGATTTTACCGTCTTCATATGTGTCTCAGCCCTGTATTACGTCGCATCGGAAGGGGTGACTTCTCCTAGGCATAAATTAATGCTCATGGAAGTCATTAAAATCCCATCCAAATTTTTAATATGGAATTCCGCAATTAAACTGTTAAAACATTTGCAATATGGTCAGCGTGCTAAATATTGCACTTAAGAAGTTCTGTTAAGTTAAGAAACATCCTGTTTCTATGAAATTTAATGGCATATCGCTGCTGTTTATACTCTTCCTATATACGGTGAAAACCATTTTGAATAAAACTGATTAAACTTTGTTGTTTGTTACGCGCGACATGAACTACAAAGGTGGAATATATCGACAATGAAGCAAACTTTCCATTAATCTGATTACTATAAGAAAGCAAAATGAATAATTCTTCCTAACTCGAAAGAGTGCGATTTGGCACTTGTGTTTTCATCGTTGTCACATATCGAGCAAGTTATGATGAATGACTTATCGAGCCATTTTCCTGAAGACCCCAGATGGCCGCCTTAACTCTATGCAGCACAAGAGGGAAAAAGAAGCTCGTAAATTCAAGCTGACCTCATTTATATACCTTAGGTGTAAGCCGGTTCTATTTCCCAGGACGAGATACAGGCAGTAAATACTATACCTATACAACACACAGTCCTACACTTAACGATAAGATGAAGGATTTTTACGTCAGCTGTATTTAATTTCTGTTGGCTGACACCGGGATAAAGTTATGCCCCCGCTTTTTTTTATTGGAGGTTTAACGACCACCGTGAGCAACTCAATGGGCCATAAGCAGTCGCCCGTCCCTAATTAAGGGACATTGGTTCCAGGGAAGGGAGAGAGCCAGTGCCGTAAGACAAACACAACATCCATGCCTCACCGGGATTCGAACCCGGACACCTTTCGGACGAATGATCAGAAGCCATCGCTTAGACCACTGCGCCACCGGGGCGGCAAGTTATGCCTTCTTAAGGAATCAAAGAAATGAAGTTTTCGTTATGTTAGCAGGATCAGTGTCACAACTGTTTCAGCGCTTTCCTCTTCAGGGTACGATTACAAGTGTGTGCACCGCTGAATAATCTTGCGTTTCTGCCTGAAAAAAAAACGATGTAAAGTCTGTTACCGTACTGGAGACGACCTGCAAGCTTTTTCATTTTGCTGAAGAAAAATGTGAAGGTTCCACTAATGGTCGTTATTTGTTGGAGGCGGTTTCCTATCCTATATACAGCTCACAACCATTATTCTCTGAGTCACTCGTTTATCGACAGTAAACCAGCTTCAGAGATATGAAATGTCAACTTATAAAAACGTAAAATTGGCCTTTTCTGTACCAGCTTTCCAGAAAATTACTTTGGGTATTTTCAAGAGCTGGCAGCCGTTCTGATGGCGAAGTGGTCTAAGCGATGGCTACTGATCATTTGTCCGCGATGAGTCTAGGTTCGAATCCTGGTGATGCATAGATTTTGTGTTTGTCTTACGGCACTGGCTCTCTCCCTTCGCTGGAACCAGTGGCCCTACCTTAGGGACGGGCGACTTCTTATAGCCCACTGAGTTGCACACGGTGGTCGTTAAACCCCCAATAATAAAAAAAGCTAGTGCTGTTCTTCTCCCTGCTGCAGCAAATACCTCTACACGGGATTTGAGACTTTTCTTTACCTCGAAAACAGGTTTCAACTAACCTTGGGAACGAATATTGTATAGCCAATGAGTGAACGATTTCTCTTAGCGATTGTCAGCTCAATCTCGCAGTATACAGCTGAGGAGGAACCTTTGGGAGACGCTGTCTTCTGAAGCAGTAGTCCTCAAAATGTGGTCCGCAGACACTTTGGCATCCCGAGACCCTTTTAGGTAAGGGGTGACCGCTATGTCAAAATTATTTTAATAATCATACTAAGACGCTATATGCCTTTTTCACTCGAATTCTCTCACGAGTACACAGTAAAGTTTTTTAGAGACTACTTAGCGTGTGATGACGTTATCGCTCTGACCGTTAATGCGATGTGTGCTGTTTGTATTTTTGGATTTTCTAGGATTTCCTATGGTAGTAGGTTTAGGTTGTAAATATGTGCGTTTTCAGAGATTAATTCAGTTTTGAAGATGACAACCCGGACAATCCAATTTTTGGCGTAAATGTGACAAGGATGGTAAGTCAGATAATATCCGAAAACTTGAAAATTTTCATCGTCCTGGAGCGGGACTCGAACCCGCGTTTTCTGGGAAACGCGGGTTCGAGTCCCGCTCCAGGACGATGAAAATTTTCAAGTTTTCGGATATTATCTGACTTACCATCCTTGTCACATTTACGCTAAAAATCGGATTGTCATCTTCAAAATTTGTATTATATGGCGTAATCCCTTATTTCTTTCATGATTAATTCAGTTTATTCTCAGAACTTCTACTATGTTATTAGCACTGCAAGATAGCCCAATGGATTTTAATATAACAGAGTACAAAAAGTTCATTGATATGGTTTCAGATTCGACAATTCAACTAACCTTCAAGAAACGACCACTTGTCGACTTTGTTAGGAACGTCATTCTTCGGTAACAAGGGTTAGCACACAGTATTCTTGGATAGAACATAAACATAAAGATTCGAAAAATTACTCACCTTATGCTTGTATGTTTAAAAATGTAGTTTTTATTAAATAAACTTGTAGATTACGATGCTAACATTTGGATCGTCCTGAACCTTAACTTCAACTACAAAAAGCATTCCATAGTAACTGTATACAGGGAGTCATAGATAAATGAATATGTTCCTCCATTAGACTCACAACAACAACAACTTCTAAAAGTTTGCTGTCTTGCGTAGGCTCATCCATCTGACGTCACAACCTCGCGTTTTCAGAACGTGATACGTGGCTTGGCGCCTGTCGATAATCGTGTTCGGTCACGGTTTATTCCCAACGTTCTCCCACTCGGCAGGTGGCAAGGAACAGTAATCGGTTGACGGTAGGAGTCTCATAGCAGTTCTATGGATCTCAAGTATACTTTTGGTAACAGGTTTAATCAGAGCATCAGCAATCATCTTCTTGCTCTCACAATATTTTAGTCTTATCATTGAAGGATATAGACTTCTTATGAAATGGATCTTGACATCCAGATGCTTCACTCTTGAATGAGCCTTCTCGTTTTTTATTAAACTAATGCAAGCATTATTGTCCTCATGAAGTACAGTGGGCGCAGTTTGAGGGACACGTAGGTCATTTAACAGATCTCTCATCAATACGATGAACTTGGAAGCATTTGAAGCTGCAATGTACTCAGCCTTTGCAAATGATAGACCGACACAGCTCTGTTTCTTGCTGCTCCAGGCAACGGTAGTGTCTCCCGGTTTTATTATGAAACCAGTGGTTGATTTTCTGTCTTGAGTAACACCAGCGTAATCCGCATCAGCATAAGCTGATAGTTCGATACTACTTTCACAGTTGATGTGTAGTTTGTAGGTTGAAGTTGCTTGTAGGTAATGGATTACTCTTTGTAAAACTTTCCAGTCCTTGACTGAAGGTTTTTGCACTTTTCTTCCTAACAATCCAACTGCTGCTGCACTATCTGGACGGCTGACATTATCAATATACAGAAGTGCTCCCACCGCTTCGTGATATGCTTCCTTATTTTTGACAATCGATTCGTCATATTTTGGCGAATTCAAGTACCCAGTACTCAGTAGACATCGGAATGTATGAATTCATGGTTTTGTTTTCCCTGTATCTCTCTATGATATCTGAGATTTTCTTATTCTGGTGCAAGAGAAAACCTCCATCCTGTTTTCTTTCTGTTTCTAACCCTAGGTAGTATTTGACATCTCCTAGGTCTTTGATTCGAAAATAATCTCAGCCGCCCCGGTGGCGCAGTGGTCTAAGGCGTTGGCCTCTGATCATTCGTCCGTAGGGGTCCGGGTTCGAATCCCGGTGAGGCATGGATGTTGTGTTTGTCTTACGGCACTGGCTCTCTCCCTTCCCTGGAACCAGTGACCCTAAATTAGGGACGGGCGACTGCTTATAGCCCATTTGAGGTGCTCACGGTGGTCGTTAAACCTCCAATCAAAAAAAAAAAAAAAATAATCTCTCAACATCTTTTTATCCTTTTCCATATTTTCTGATTTGTTGCTGCATAACAAAATATCCACATAGACAATTAAATATGTAGTAGATTTTGGATCAATGAGTGTAAATAAACATCGATCTGCTACTGCTTGTTTGTAACCATGTTCATCTAGGAATTTAACAAGCGTTTGATTCCATATTCTTCCTCAAACCATAAGTAACTTTTTTTAATTTACACACTTTATTTTCTTCAGCTTTAATCTTATAACCAAGTGGTTGATTCATGTAAATTTCTTCATTCAAATTACCATGTAAATAGGCAGTTTTGATGTCTATGTATCTCACATGCATTTTCTTATGTGCTGCTATATTTAATAGAGTTCTGATCGTAGTGTGGGTTACTACTTGTCGGAAAGTTTCGTCGTAGTCGATTTCAGGCTTCTGAGTATATCCTTGGGCCACTAAACGTGCTTAGTATTTCGTAGAATTATCACTTGTATGTTTGTTTTTAAAAATTAATTTGCAATTAATTACTTTCTTTCCTGATGGTAGGGTTACTAAATCCCAAGTGTTGTTCCTTTGTAAAGATTCCATCTCCTCGTCTGTTGCTTTCATCCAACGCAACTTTTGCGATTCTTCTAAGTTCTGCATTTTATTCCAATTTTTTGGTTCTGCATTATTTAGTTTAGTAAAGCAGCTGTACCATTCAGGTGGTATTCCTTTATTTGACCATGTAGATCTTCTGTATTGCTTTGAGTTATTCTCAGGTTCAGAAGCATTTTCTTCTCTTATAGGTTGGATAATATTGGCACTTTCTAAAATTACATCCTGTGCTGCTACACTAGGTTCAGGATCATTAGTGATCATTTTATGCTCGCACGCTTCTACGGTACTTTTTCTTTCGTCGAACTTTGCATTGCAGTTTATTGCGATTCTGTCATTACCTGAAAATAATATTCTATACCCCCTAGATCTCTCATCGTATCCAACGAATATGCCAGACTTTGCAAAATCGTCGAATTTTCTTCTTGTTTGTCTAGGTACATAGGACAGAGCTTTGGATCCGAAGACTTTTATATGACCCAAAAAAGGTTTCTTACCAGTCCACAGCTCCATAGGAGATTTACCCGTGTTTTTAGTGGGAACTCTATTTTGAATGTACGTAACAGTTAACATTGCTTCACCACAATATTTATTTTTCAGATGGCGTCTAACAACATGGCTTTATTCATTTCTTGGAGAGATCTATTCTTTCGTTCTGCTACACCGTTTGATTGAGGACAGAATACCAAAGTAGTTTGATGTTCGATTCCATGTTGTTTTAGATCATTCTCAAACTCCGTACTAGCGTATTCACCGCCATTATCAGTTCTTAAGAATTTTTGGCTTTTTTCCAAATCTGTTGTTTACACTTGACACATATTCTTTGAATTTGTTCATTGCTTCATTTTTATGAGAAATAAGGTGTGTGTATATAAACCTACTGTAATCATCTGCAAAAGTTATGTAGTATATTTTACCACTTGGAGTAACTGATGACATGGGTCGACTAATATCACTGTGTACAAGTTCTAAAGTTTCATTCGTCCGGATTGGATTTAATTTTTAAAATGGTTTCTATATCATTTTTCCTTTGATACAACTTTCACAATAGGTGTTTTTCCTGCAATTAGACAATTTTATTCCATAGGCTAGATTTCTGCTCTCTAATTCTTTGATTGCTTGTATATTCTTGTGACCTAGTCTCCTATGCCATAAGTTGATGCAATCATTTCTATCACAAAATTTTACTAATTTTGTTGCTTGTAGATGTTGATACTTTTCAACTGTTTGTAACTTATACAGATTATTATCATCTAATATGCCAACAAAACAAACAGTTTTATCATGTTTAATTAAGCAGCGATTTCCTTTGAATAAGGACCACAAACCCGTTATCTGTAATTCTCTTGACTGACAACAAACTACTTTCCAGCTCAGGTACGTAGAGAACGTTCTAAACTTTAATTCTATTGACTTCAGTATCTGTTTTGCAGTTAAGATAACTTTGGTCTACGCCTAGAGATTTTATTTTTCTTCCATCTGTAGTTGTAATGTTTTCGTTTAAATGGGGGTCTAAATGAATTCCATATATTAATTCAGCTATTTTTCATAGCTGAATTCCATTATATTATTATTTTCCTACTATTGGGCTCACGATAGAACTTGAATCTAATTTCTCTCTGCCATTTTTGGATTTTCGTTTATTTCGCGATTCAAATACTAACTCACTGTCCTTTTGTGTCTATCAAAAGCCTACCTATTGTAACAGCCTTATCCCGTTTAACTCTTCACATCTCCAACTCCACAAAAATTTTCTGCTATCCATTTTGTTTTTAGAAGAGCCTTCACGCATTCTTCAAATGATAATCATTTCCAGTCTGAGATACAGTTCATTTTTAAATTAGCGGATAAACATGGGTACCCCAGGACAATGATTAATAGGTTATACACTAGAATATCAAGTGAACGAACTATTAATCTGAAGCCAGATACAAGGCCTAATAAACGATTCGTAGGAGCATTGGACCAGCACCCCCAAATCACTAACACACTTTCTCGTATCTGTATAAAACATAATATACAGTTCGGCACCCGCTCGAAGAATCTCCTATCATCAGTTTAAAAATGATCGAGCAACAACAGATATTATGAACAAATGGGGTGTGTATAATATTCCACTGCTGGACCCCTCAACAGGAGAACATGTTAAAAACTACGTAGGCTTTACACGAAGAAGTTTGGGTATCCGTGTCCAGGAAACACAAATACGATATCCGAACCAACAGCAATAACACAGCTTTATCAAGGAATGTGGTAAACGGAATTCTACAACCAGACTGGAAAAACATTAAGCTACTGAACACTCCAGCATATAAACATTCGCTGCATTTTGTTGAAAGTATGTACATCGAAGCTTTAGGGGGCAAATGCTGTAATGACTACTTGCCTGTGAACATATCAAAAATTTGGAAACAGCGTATTACTAACCAGCACTTTAAATTATAGTAATATATGTTTACAATTCCAACAATACATATAAAATTGATCATAACTTTGTATTTTGTAACGAATCCTTGTACTTATATGTTAAACTAATAACTTGTGAAATTATACTCTTTACGCTGTTATAATGGCAACGGTCACGACCCATGCGATGTTTGATGACTTATACCCATAATGCATCGTTGCACTACTATATAAAGATATACTGCACATTGCCTCTGTCTCACCTGATGATGGGGTAAATGTTACCCCGAAAGTGCTAGCAGGGTATTTTAACTGTAAATATCTTTCGTATTTTATTAAATATCGTACATAGACGGTGAGTTTCACATTTCATTTGACGTATTGTGCGAAGTCATCCTTTTATTATATTATTATATATTTTTCATTCTAATTCCATTTATATTGTAGCTATTTTTCATAGCTGAATTCCATTATATTGAATTCAGCTATTTTTTCTTTAGTTGCAAATTTAGCTCTGTGATTTTGCATTTGAACGTTTATACTGTCATTTTTAATTTTCTCCGTTTTACCTTTATTTCTGTCTTTGTAATACTAGCATTCACTAATAGTATGATTCCTTTTACGACAATGTGTGCAATATTTACCTTCATTACGTGCTCTATCAACAGATTTAAAATGCAGGCACTGTGTTCGAATTTTGTGCGTGTGTCTTCGAACTTTCTCGTCTTCTATTGTATTCATCAACTAACTTATTTTTCACAAATTCTAGCGTTAGATCTGTGTCCGGCCTTGCTCTTCCAAAGCAGTAACTGGTGTGTCATAGCTAGTGGGGAGGCTACACAGTAACATAGCAGCCAAGTGTAACTCACCAACTTTTTCGCCGATTGACCTCAGCTTTGTTACGACTTCCAAAAAAACCGTTAATATGCTCTTGCATAGTGCTGCTAGTTTCGTTAAAACGGAAACTGTATAATTTACGTAACAAATACAGTTTACTCGTTAAACTTTCTCTCTCGTATAGGTTTTTCAATGCGAGCCATATACCTTTGGAATAAGTGCAATTTATAACATGCCCGATTTGATCGTCTTCTATTAAAAGACATATATTAGCTTTGCAAACACCTGTCTCTTTTCATCCATACATCATCTTTAACTTCTGGTAGTTCTTCTGAGATCAAATCCCAAAGATTTTCTTTAACTAGGAGCATCTGCATTTTGAATTTACACGATGAATAATTATTCGAATTTAACTATGCTATACTTAGTTGAGTACATATTTATTTATTTATTGTTTCTTTATCTGAGTTCCATTCAAGATTGTTTTTCAGTCTCATAATCATAAATATCTTATATGTTAAGAACGTCATTCTTCGGTAACGAGAGTTAGCACAGTATTCTTGGATAGCAAGAAGATTCGAAAAATTACTCACCTCATGCTTATATGTTTTAAAATGGAGTTTTTATTAAATAAACTTGTAGATTACGATGAGAACATTTCGATCGACCTGAAACTTAACTTCAACTACAAAACGCATTCCATAGTAACGGCATACGGGGAGTCATAGGATTAATGAATATCTTCCTCCATTAGACTCACAACAACAACTACTTCTAAAAGTTCTGCTGTCTTACGTAGGCTCATCCATCTGACGTCACAACCTCGTGTTTTCAGAACGTGATACGTTTCTTGGCGCCTGTCGCTAATCGCGTTCGGTCACGGTTTATTCCCAACAGACTTTTGGTGTAGTATCAAAGAATAATATCCACAAGTATCTGAAAAGGCTATTAAAATACTCCTTCCTCTCTTTTCTAACTATATATCTGTGTTTGTCCAGATTTTCTTCATACACTTTAACCAAATCAAAATGTCGTAACATATTGAACGCAAAGCAGACATTAGAACTGTTTTCTATTGAGCCGGACGTTAAAGATATTTGTAAAAATGTAAAACAATGTCACTATTCTCACTGCTTTTTGTTAAGTTTTCGAAAATCTAGTTATTTTTCATGAAAATGTTTTATTTATAATAATATGTAGTGGTTTTATTATTGATATTTTTAAATGAACTAATAGATAAATGCTTAAAAAAACTTCTCAGTTTTAATTTATTTCTAATATGATAAGAATTGATAGATCTAATCTCCATAAACGAAAGTACTATGGGGTTCTTAATGACCTTTTAGAATATAAAGGGTTCGCGAGGCCAAAAAGTTTGTGAACCGCTGTTCTAAAACATTGGTTTCCTAGGCTGACGCTTTGTTTAGCCACGGGGGAAGAAATTTCGATTGATGCTAACATAACTTGTCTAATTTACAACTGTGTTCCTTTAGATACTACACTGGTGTGCAAAACTTAAGAACAAAGTGGGGAAAGTAAAATAACACCGTAAATAGCAGCAACACCCAAAAACAAATTAACTCAGGACCATGTCTGGGAACAGGAGCAACGGCACATGCGTAATAAAGGACAGTGACATGTTGTTTGCGTTGCGTGAGTACAGAATGCGCTTCCGCAGTCCCAAACATCAGTTGAATGGAAATCACCGGACATTTTGTATAAGTGTTATAGACATTTGGTTATATTTCTGTGCTAGAGATGACGAAATAACCCGTCTAGGGCATCTTGATGATTTAACTCTAGGGCATCTTGATGATTTAACTCTAGGGCATCTTGATGATTTAGACAAACTGTGATGTGTGTGGCCCAAGAGTTCGTTATCGCCCATAGTATGGTATCGCGTGGGTGGTCTGACTTGAGGATTTCAGCTAAAGCTGTGTAAACGACCGATGGTGGTCGTCCACCAAACCCATCCCCAGTAAGGACCGCTATCTACTCCTACAGGCCAAGATGGAGCGACACCATACTGCTAGTAACTATGCAAAACAACTGAACATGAGCACAGATCACAAAATATCGCAGATCACATTGGCGAGGTGACTACACAAAGGTGAACACTTCACCGGGCGACCAGTATGCCATGTTCCAATAACAACTGCTCACCAGAGAGACCGTTTACATTGGTCCAGAGAACATAAGGACTGGATAGCAGAACAATGGGGTACAGTGCACTTTACTAGTGAGAGTAGATTTAGTTTCTCTAGCGATTCTGGATGCCAGCTAACCTGGGTGAGGTAGGCATTTGGTATCGCCCGAAAGCTTCAGTAAAAGGGATAGATATTGCGGCCGCGGTGTTCTCGTATGGGGAGGCATTCTGACTGATGGACATATGGAGCTCTAGCTACTGGAAGGAGGCACTGTAATAATGCGGCAATCTTTCCCCATGTTCGTCTGTTCCGAGGTAACATTGGGCCACAGCTCACATTAAAGGACGATAACGCCACGCCCTATCGTTAATGAGCTGTTGAAAAATGCAGACATTCAGCAGGTGGATTTGCTAGCACGTTACCCTAACCAAAATCACATAGAGCTCGTATGGGACGCTGTGTGGAGACGAGTTGCGACACACCAACACACATCAAAAACTGTCCAACAGCTGAAGACGGCGTTGACGGAAGAATTGGAGATTCTACCGTAAGAACCGATCAACAACTTTGTGCGAAGTACGGACAGACAGTGCAAATCATGCATCGACGTTAAGAGTGATCATATCCCCTACTGAGGGCCTCCACTTCCCTTTGTACCATCCTTGGCAGTGATCCATCTGTATTATGACATCCAGTGCTACGTAGCCAATTCTGAATAAAGTTCCACTGTATTCTCTAGCATTTGCAGTTGCGTCGGTGTTGTTTCCTTCATCATTTCGGTAACAGAGTTCCTATGGTTTGAATTTCATATGTCCAAGACTCTCCTGTGCAACGCTACAGGTCAAAATCTGGTTCGTCCTTAAGTTTTACACACCAGTGTAGTTTACGTGATTATATTTCCCATGGTTTATCGAATAAAGCGCCCAGTTGCAGATAATGTTTAGAAAAACTTCAAATTAAGATACAAAGAAGACCAACGCCTGCGTTACCTGGTATGAATGTGACCCTAGAACTTTCGTTCTCAGCTTTAAAATATCATATTACCGATCTAATCTAGGATAAGACATAATACGTGATGTAGCGGTAATATGAATACAAAAATTGTTTTATTAACTGTGGAACAAGTTTAACGGTGCCGTCATTAACCTTTTTCACGAAAACAACAAAAAAAGCTAGCCAGCATTTTTGATATTTGGAAAGGTATGCACTGCTGTCCAAGGACGAACATAAAATCTGACAATCAAAAAGCGTCATGGACCTGAACGAACGTGATGACATATGCACACGAGTGCGGTGTGAAGTATTAAAACATTCTATGAAGCGCAGTCCTTATGCAAATTAGATGTGAGCACGTGATCACTGGGAGGCTGTATAGACGCAGGAGACCAAGTCCTATCTGATGTCAGTTCATTTTGTTTTTCGTGTGTTTCAGAAACAGAGCGAGAAACTGCGTGCCTGAGATAACAAAAGAATGCCTCGCAGACAGAATATGGATGATTTTAGCAGAGGCTGAATTATCGGCAAGTGCGAAGAAGTTCAGACTGTGACTGATGTCTCCAGAGAGGTAGAAGTACCACACAGCATTGTGTCACAGCTTTGTCAACGTGCTGGAGAAACAGAACCTCTGCCAGATGTTTTGCTCTAGGTCATCCCCGCTCGATGACCGTTGCCTGGCCATAATAGCAAAAGGTAACCTGCAAAATTCTGCTGGCTGGTTGGATAATATCCTTCAAACAAGAACAGGTGTAAGGATTTTGCGGCAAACCGTGTGAAAACTAGTCTAAATGTAACTGAATTATATGCATGGAAAATCGTACGCTGTCTACCATTATCCAGGGAGCATTGTACAGTCCACTACTAGTGCTGTATGCCTCACACTGAGGGATCAATGGGCGCAGGAAATGTTCATAGATGAAAGCTGATTTAGTCTTTCGTCAGATTCCAAGCGGCAATTCATTCGCAGGAAACGTGGCACGACGCAGTTGTTGAACGGGACAGGTGTTGAAATCGTGGCGTCATAGTATGAACCGGTATCATTGTCAATGGACATACCGACGACGTAATTGTTGAACAGGACAGGTGTTGCAATCGTGGCGTCATGGTGTGAACCGGTATCATTGTCAATGGACATACCGACGACGTAATTGTTGAACGGGACAGGTGTTGCAATCGTGGCGTCATGGTGTGTACTGGTATCATTGTCAATGGACATACCGACGACGTAATTGTTGAACGGGACAGGTGTTGCAATCGTGGCGTCATGGTGTGTACTGGTATCATTGTCAATGGACATACCGACGACGCAATTGCTGAACGGGACAAGTGTTGCAATCGTGGCGTCATAGTGTGAACCGGTATCATTGTCAATGGACATACCGACGGCGCAATTGTTGAACGGGACAGGTGTTGTAATCGTGGCGTCATGGTGTGAACCGGTATCATTGTCAATGGACATACCGACGGCGCAATTGTTGAACGGGACAGGTGTTGCAATCGTGGCGTCATTGTGTGAACCGGTATCATTGTCAATGGACATACCGAACCGCAGCTGGTGGATCAAGGAACAATCTCTGTATTGCGGTACAGCAATGATGTGATTCTTCGACACGTTCGTCTGTTCAGTGGTTCTGTGAATGCATATTTAATGTTTTTGGATCGTAACGCCCATCCTCACAGCATTACGTCAGTGAGGATATCCGTCGAATGGTGTGGCCAGCGTACTCCTCCGATCTCAATCCAATCAAATGCTGTGGGAAGATGTGTTGCGCAAAGGAATCTTTCACCAAGAACTATACCAGCACTTATCAGTGCTCCCCAACAGGAGTGGAAGCATTTACTTCTAGATCTCATAAATTTTAAACATGTCCCACCGGTGCCAAAAATGCGTTGAGGTGCAGGGTGGACATATCCCTTATTAAGGACTTCGCCCTGTAGTTTGTTTATGCTGTGCTGACGGAAGATTGTTACTGGACGACAGGTCTTCCATCGTAGCATTTTGTCCTGTTTCGATCTCTATTTCATATTACTCATGATATCTCATTCCATGCATTTCGTCGTTTTACTGATGCTATTACAATTAATACCATTTACAGTAATGGAACCTCATTTTCTGATTTTGAATGTACCTCGTCCTAAAGTTCTGGGTTTTGGACAGCATTGTATTTTCTGCCTGCTTTTTTTTTTTTTTTTTGCCTTTTTATTCAAGCTTAAAATTTATTTTATATGACTTCGGTTCTCCCAACATCTAAATTCCGAAATATAAAAATTTAGATTCATCAAAACATTCTATTTATTTCTTACGGAATACAAACTTTTTCCTTCCTCCAGCTTAAAATCACTGAAAAGAATGAATGTCTACATAAAACCAAGCAGCATTCGCAAATAAGGTGTGTAAATGTGTACACACTAGATTTTTACTCTGTTCTGTAACTGATGCCGGCATTTTGACAGTGTTTTTGTTGTAGCTGTAGGTATACTCGTATAATACACTGGTCTGCAAAATTAAAGGATAGAGAAAATCGCACTAAACTCCCTGTGCATGGAGGAAAATGCAGTGAAGCAGATGAATATGAAAATTTAGTGATACCGAAGAAGAAACCATGTGCACGTGCCTCTCTTTCAGCGCAGAATACGCGAATCAGGACCGTGTTATGAATTAATTACTTCGCATCCCTTCTCGAAGTAGACTGGAGATTATATTGCGGCGTTAGATTGAGTTGAAAATGTCTTGAAGATAACATTTTTACAATTCACAGCGGTGGCGAGTGATCGCTAGGATAGATGATTTGTCGTACGTCTCCAGGGCGTTCAATATACCACAAAAAGTTGCCTCAAGACTATGGAGGCCCCGCACGGGGATAACTGGTTTTCCAGTTATTTGGGGAGCGGCGCCCCCCACGGCCCGAGCTGACCTTGTGACTGGTCAACATCTGATGTCATGCCACAGCTTGTTTTTTTTCTTATTTTGGTGCTGTTGGTGTTTGCAGGGACGGCTGTTCATCCAGCTGTTGGGGAGTCGCGGCCCCACGATCCCGAGCTGGTCTTGCGTCTCGCTTTTTCGTTTTTCTTTATTTTCTCCACTGGCTAGTTGCCCGTGTTGTGTTCTTCACCTAATCTCTACCACGTTATGTCCTAACACCCCGGTCTTGTGGTTTTGTTACCCTCCACCACTAACTGATTTATATTAACCGCTCAGTTCGTAGGTTGCTGAGATTCTGTTTAGGTTCCCTGCCAGGATTTGTCTTCTTTGGATTTCTTTTTTTTTTTTCCTTTTAACTGGTTTGGGTGCTAGACCTACCTGCATGTTTGCCGCGTGCGGAGACCCGTGAGGCGGAAATGGGATGTCTGGCGGCTGAGGTCGCAGGAGACCGGTTCAGTGCTTCCTGTGTACCAACACTCCTCTTCGACCCCGGCTTCGCTGTAAACGGGAGGCTAGAGACTAACCCACCTCTGGTCAGAAGTCTTGTCCCACGTTGTGTACAGGGCTTTAGCGGCTTTTTTGTCGTATAGCACGGCAGGGTGAGCCTGGGGCTGTGGGATCATGCCAAAGGCGTTGGCATGACGGTACCAGGAGGCCGAAGTGTCCGCCGAGTGCGTGTGATCACAGCCAACGGACTATATCTGCAACGTATAAGCTCCAGAACTGTGTCTAGCGTCATTTTCTTGGCTTGCGGACCTCCAGTTCTCCTTGTAGGGCTCGGTGGTGGGTGGAGTAGTCTGCAGACGAATCTTCCTCCTTTTTTCCATGGGTAAAAACAAGAACAAAACTCCAAATTTAAGTCACCTGCGAAAATGATTGTTGACAACGACTCTATTTTGTCTTCTCAACCTACCAAGTCTCGTACCCTTAAACGGTCTTTAGACCTTGACCTGGACCAAGAATGTGGAACCTCTTCTTCGGCGGCTGTACCAGTCGCTCCGAAGCGTCGTCTCCCCTCAATTGCTGTGACTACGCATGCTACTCACTTACTTGTAGAATCCATCGATCCGAATGAGAGACTGTCCACCAGATCTCCATTCTTCATTTCTAAAGCTTTGGACGCTGCGGTTGGCCCCTTGAAGTCTGTGAGGAAGCTTCGCTCTGGGGACCTGCTTGTCCAAACTTGCAGTGTTTCTCAGAGTAACACTTTTCTGAACCTCACTAGTCTTCAAGGCATTCCTGTAAAAGTGACACCTCACCCGTTTCTTAACACCTCTCGGGGTGTTATTTCGGAGTTTGATCTCTTGCCATGCAGTGAGGACGAATTCGTGACGGAACTTGCTGATCAAGGTGTTCTTGCTGCACGTCGTATGATGTTCCGGCGTGATGGTTCCATGTTTAAGTCAAAAAATGTCATCTTGACTTTTGACTCCCCGAAAGTTCCGACAGAAATCAAAGCAGGCTACTTGGTCTGTGCAGTTCGCCCGTACATTCCCAGTCCTCTGCGCTGTTTCAGGTGCCAGAGGTACGGGCATTCACAACGATTCTGTAAGAGTTCCGCTCGTTGCGCTAATTGTGGCTCCGGTGAACATGACGGGGAAGGTTGCACTTCTGCGGCCTGCTGTGTTAACTGCGGTGAGGCCCATGCAGCTTACTCCCGCAACTGTATGAAATGGAAGGACGAGATGGCGATCCAGCGCCTCAAGACCCTGGAAGGCCTCTCGTACCCTGCTGCCAAAGCCAAGTTGGGTATTCCCAACACCCGACAGCGTAGTTTTGCCGCAGTTGTTAAGTCTCTGCCACAACCCGTGCAGCCCTTTGTTCCGCGCCCTGTAGCTCTCGCCGCACTTGCCAAGCGATCTACAGTTGAACAAGCGACACAGGTGGATTTCACCGAGCTCCAGCTTATTCGACCAGCTGAGTCTGCGCCTTCTCTTTGAAGACGCCCGCCTCTTCCGGTTCCCAGCAGACAGCCTGCACGTGCGGAAGACCCGGCCCTCAATCCGCAAAGGTGTGCAGTGTCCATCAAACTGTCTCGGCCTCTGCGAGGTCCCCACCCTCAACCGACATTATACAGGACCATGGGGGGGAGGAGAGTGACAGTTCGTCCCCAGCCTCAACCAGCATTGCAGAGGAACATGTGGGGGAGGAAAGTGACAGTTCGTGCCCGCCCTCTGCCAGCATTGCAGAGGAGTGGTGGGGGGAGGAGAGTGACTGTTCGTCCTTCTCCGTTAGTAATTTTTTTTATAAATCTGATTAACTACCTTGTCTTCCCTGCTTTCATCATACTCTTTTTCAACTTTTCCCAAGCCTGTCTGCTCTTACTCATTTTCCACGCTTTTCAAAATCTGTGACTGATCGTTCTTTGTCTGGCGCTCTTTGGCCAAACCTGGCCCTTGCGCCAATAAAATCCAACCAACCAACCAACCAACCAACCAAGACTATGGAGGCGGTTATTTAGTACAGGAGAGGTTTGTTGTCTACAAGGACAAGAGCTAAAATTACTGCCGAAGACAGCTGGCTCTAACAGCAAGAAGTCAACAGCAGATAACAGGAGGGCAACTGACACCGAATCTCGCTGCAGGCACTATCATTAGAACAACTAGATTTATAGTTTACCATAGATTGCGTGAGAAAAGTCTCTACACGAGGAGACTTATGATTTCTGTCCCTTTAGAACCTATAATTGATAAACCTATAATTTGTGTCCCTTTAGAACCTATAATTGATAAACCTATAATTTGTGTCCCTTTAGAACTTATTATTTGTGTCCCTTTAGAACCTATGATTGGTGAACCTATGATTTGTGTCCTTTTAGAAGCTATAATTGATGAACCTATCATTTGTGTTCCTTTAGAACCTATGATTGGTGAACCTATGATTTGTGTCCTTTTAGAAGCTATAATTGATGAACCTATGATTGTGTCCCTTTAGAACCTATGATTGGTAAACCTATGATTTATGTCCTTTTAGAAGCTATAATTGATGAACCTATGATTTGTGTCCCTTTAGAACCTATGATTGGTGAACCTATGATTTGTGTCCTTTCAGAAGCTATAATTGATGAACCTATGATTTGTGTCCCTTTAGAACCTATGATTGGTGAACCCATGATTTCTGTTCTTTTAGAAACTATAATTTATGAACCTATGATTTGTGTCCCTTTAGAACCTATGATTGGTGAACCTATGACTTGTGTCCCTTTAAAACCTATGATTTGTGTCCCTTTAGAACCTATGATTTGTGTCCTTTTAGAAGCTATGATTGATGAACCTATGATTTGTGTCCCTTTAGAACCTATGATTTGTGTCCTTTTAGAAGCTATGATTGATGAACCTATGATTTGTGTCCCTTTAGAACCTATGATTGGTAAGCCTATGATTTGTGTCCCTTTAGAACCTATGATTTGTGTCCTTTTAGAAGCTATAATTGATGAACCTATGATTTGTGTCCCTTTAGAACCTATGATTGGTGAACCTATGATTTGTGTCCTTTTAGAAGCTATAATTGATGAACCTATGATTTGTGTCCCTTTAGAACCTATGATTGGTGAACCTATGATTTCTGTTCTTTTAGAAACTGTAATTTATGAACCTATGATTTGTGTCCCTTTAGAACCTATGATTGGTGAACCTATGATTTGTGTCCCTTTAAAACCTATGATTTGTGTCCCTTTAGAACCTATGATTTGTGTCCTTTTAGAAGCTATGATTGATGAACCTATGATTTGTGTCCCTTTAGAACCTATGATTTGTGTCCCTTTAGAAGCTATGATTGATGAACCTATGATTTGTGTCCCTTTAGAACGTATGATTGGTAAGCCTATGATTTGTGTCCCTTTAGAACCTATGATTTGTGTCCTTTTAGAAGCCATGATTGATGAACTATGAGTTGTGTCCCTTTAGAACCTATGATTGGTAAACCTATGATTTGTGTCCTTTTAGAAGCTATGATTGATGAACCTATGATTTATGTTCCTTCAGAACCCATGATTTGTGTCCCTTTAGAACCTATTCTTGGTGAAGCTATGATTTGTGTCCCGTTAGAACCTATGATTGGTGAACCCATGATTTGTATCCCTTTAGAACCTATGATTGGTGAACCTATCATTTGGGTCTCTTGAACTTCCTCCTTCAGTGGGGCGTATTGAAGATAGAGTCGCCAACACTGCCTGTGGAGCCCAGACAACTGGTCACGTGTGCATTTCACGGATGAATCACAATACAGTTTAAATGCTCATTCCCGAAGTACTCTCATCTGGTGAGAAGCAGAGACTCGCGACAGTCTCTCAAATATCACTGAAATATCTCGTTTTCATGCAGGTTGTTTTCTTGCCTACGGAAGCATTATTGCGAACGGTCTGACCGACCTGCACATCTTTCAGAGTGGCTTGGTGACCGGGAAGAGTTACGAAGATAAAATTCCGAGCCCTTATGTTAGGCTGTTCGGTGAGGCTATGGCCCAGATTACCTCCTGATTGACCACAACGCCTGACAGCAACGAGCTCATCTAGTTCATGAGTATCTGGAAACATAAATCATCTTTGGAATAAATTCGCCAGCATATTCGCCGGCAATGAATCCTATTGAGCATGCTTGTAATGCCTTAGAAAAGCTAGATGAAGAACGCGAAGCACCTCCAGGAACTCCGAGTAGCACTTTTAGAGGAGTGGCGGTTAATTCCACAAGCCTTAATTGACAGTCTCATTAACAGTATGGGGAGTCGTTGCAAGTGCTGCATGCCTGTTAGACGTAATGATACGCCTTACTGACTGTTCCGGACAACAACAATGGAGAGCTTCTATTTTGCTCTTCCTGTACCATGTGCATATTTAATGATTTAGATGCAAAATTGTGCAATATCTAAATTTTGTAATGTGTCTCAATTAAGTTCCTGACAAATTTCATTGAATTTCCTTTCGTCCATTGGGAGTAATATAGGATTTTGTAGATTATCCTTTAATTTTGCACACCAGTATATAAACCTTATATAAACATTATATTAACATTATATTAACATTATATTAGTTTTATATATTTATTTATTTGGCTTTTAAATCCTTCGGTATGGGAGATGCATACATTAGTATTGATAGTAACATTTAAGAAATGCAAGCAAGTGCAATGGCTCGGCTATTTGAGGACACAGCACCAATAAAATTTGAAAAGGGAGTGCGACAAGGTGACACCATATCTCCCAAATTCTTTAATGCTACATTGCAAAATGTCTTTCAATCACTGAACTGGAAAAACGCAGGGATAAAGATTAATGGAGATTATTTAACTCACCTTCGTCTTGTTGATGACGCAGTCAAGTTTGCAACTGCCTCTTCAGAATTGCAGAGTAGGATCGAAGAACTTGCTGACAACAGTTAAGAAGTGGGGTTAAGAGTGAACTTTCAGAAGACAAAACTGACGTACAATGCTTTTACAGGAAGTGAAGATTTATCAGTTGATGGGGAAAAGTTGGAGATAACCAATTCCTACATTTACCTTGGGCAGCAGATATCAAGCAAAAGCCACGCTGTTGAAGAAATTAATCAACGTATAAAACTTGATTGGAGAGCTTTTGGAAGAAACAGTGCAATTTTTAAGAGCAATATGCCATTATGTCTTAAAAGAAAAGTGTTTAATCAATACATCCTTTTAGTGCTTACATGCGGAGCAGAAACGTGGAACTTATCTAAAAAAGACATACAGAGACTGCAGACAACCGAAAGAAGCATGGAGAGATGCATGCTTGGTGTAACAGGATACATAAACAGAAAAACTCATGGATAAGGAAAATGACATGAGTGGAAGACATCATGATCAGAATAAAATCCCTGGAATGATGAACAACCGAAATTCTAGACTGAATTCCAAGGGACAAGAAAAGACACAGAAGAAGACCACATGGGAGATGGGTGGAAGGAAATTCGAAAGCATGCGGGAGTAACATGGAGCAGATTTGCGCAATATATACCGTTGTGGAAGGAACTTGGGGAGACCTTCACCCTCCAGTGGATCGATAATGGTTGACGATGATGGTGATACTTTATTTGTTTATTATTTCGTTAAAAAAGCAGTACCTGATTAATTTTATTAGTAGAAATGTTTTCGATTTAGCCAAGAACAATACACAATGTCGTACGAACTACAGAAGCAATATTTGAAATAGCATCATACAAGAGACTGGATTTCTTAAAACATTTCACATAAAAATCTCACAGAAGAAAATGTTTGAAACCTTCTGGCTTCGTCACGAAATGTTTGAAACCTTCTTGCTTCGTCACGAAACAAGCGCGAACATTCCAAGAAAAGAGCATCGACGTACAGACTCTTAAACTAATTACTCAGGAAACAGATCAATGCAGTTAAGCTTCAGTTGGATGACCGTTAAACAGTGCTCCCTATTAGGTGCAGTCCCCAGTGAAAAGTAAATTCATTAAACGCGATGTTCGGAAATTTTCCGCCCCGCTGGCCAAGCGTTGTAATAAGCTGCAATCTAATGAATAAAGTGGATTTCGTCATGTCCGTTCTAAGGTGCATTCTACGAGAAATTGCGCACTTCAAAATATTTGCTGTATTTGCTTAAAAGTTGTAGCGGGAATGGCGGAATGCAGTGCCATGTATCTCGATGCCAACGAATCCCTCGGGAACGCCTTTTGTAACAAAGTAATAGTGAGAAGAAAAAAAAATAGGAAAAAGATAACGCCGTTCTGGAAACTCGGGTTAATGGACCGAAACTTAAAAAAGTTAAGTAATTAGTGCGTTTAATTAAACTCCTGTGTTTTCGGCGTTTCTAAGAATAAGATAGGTATGTAACGCACTATTAAGAAACCTCAATTGCCTCTTTGTTCCCATTTTTGATGTAACAGTCACGCATGCGCAAAACAAAATGGAGTATACGCTGCCAATAGAAACAAGACTTGCGCGTGATTGAAATTCACACCGCGACATCCGTTTTTGATCGCGAAAATTATGCCTATTAACTATACCCAAAAATTTATGATTTTCCTGTTCTGGACCTATATTTCTACACTTTCTTCGCTAACTACACTTCTTCCACGGAAAAATCTGCTCGGAAGTTTGGGTTTTCTTTTTAGTGACGCATCATTTTGTCCAGTGCATTTCGCCCGCTGTTCACTTCGGCCTCTGACCACCCCCGTTTCAATCGAACACATTCATGGCTAAGAATAAATTATCAACGTTTATTCACAATTAAAAGCTTTATTAGCATCGACTATAGTTTCGCAGAGCTTCTGGCTCGTCTTCATCTCACGACGAATGGTAGAATGCGAAACTATAGTCAATGCTAATAAAGCTTTTAATTGTGAATAAACGTTGATAATTTATTCTTAATTAATATTGTTACAGGGCTTGGTGCTGAGTTCTATTACAGCGCCCTGTGTGGAGGGTTCGTTTGATGCTTCCTTTGCAGTAAGCTCGGTATCGGTGGTATAATCCGTAATTCTCCCAACTGGAGCAGATAAATACAATACAGAGCATAGAAAAGTGAATCGAGTGAGGCTAAATTTTGCAGTGAGGAAAACGTTTATTCAGATGTTACAGGGGAATGTCCTCAAGCTTTTGTCCGTCATTTTCGTGCTTTCATTCTTTTACTTCTCCCTCAGTATTCTACACCGCCGAAAATCCCTTTATCTCTTTCCGGCCATCCAAACTTCTTCTTTCATCCGTTCCGACGCCCCCCCCCGTCCCGAGGTTTTTCTGAGCTTCCTAAAAATATTCACCTCCTCTTTCGACTTTTTGCCACCAAGTCTCCCCTCTCATGCCCGGAAAGAGAAACCCCTTGGTCCGTCTAATTCCAAGAAAGTGCAGCCACGCCTTCACCCTCAAAACTCTTGTTCTTAATTGCTTAGTTTCCCTCCCTACTGCGACGCGTGGGAAAGGAAAATACTTTGCCTTTCGTCCAGATGGCGGGAATAAAATAAAATGACTGCAATTCACTATCTCTAAAAATGGCTGCAGAATCTGGCTTCTGATAAATATGGAAGCCTCGGTTACAATATCACAAGCGTGTAGTCTTGAATTATATACATTCATGGCGATTGGAATAAACATTTTACAAATCTAATTTTGCGAATAAAATACAATATTGATCAATTAATACTTTGTTGCTGCACATGTAATAATTAAGAAATTGCTATAATTGAGGAATTACAAGGCGTGCAGCTCTTTTGTCCCTAATGTTGCTCGTCTTGTTGCATACATGTATGATCATTGTAACGAAACATGTTACAATGTTGGTAGAAGGGACGGATAGACACGGATCGATAGACAGTTGTAAGAGAAGAAAAATGAACTAAATGAACAAGAGAACTATAAAGAGTGTGAAGTGAAGAAAAGTTGTTTTTAAAATGAAAGTTCTGTGAGTTGCACTGTAAAAAATAAATGCTGTGGATTCACGGAACATTTCTGAAAATAAGTGCAGCAAAGCTGCCAGTAAGTGTATGTCTTTTAACGGAATTTCCGTTTTTAAAAGTTTCAATTTTATTTTTTAACTTCCGTATTTTCGCAGATTTTTTGTAGTCAGTAATTCCGTTTATTTCAGAAAAGTCCGTTTCAAACATTTCCGTATTTAGACAGAAATTTTGAAAAATCCAACACGCTAAATATTTAAGCCCTTAAGAGAGAGAATACTTTTGCGCCGGCGGTTGGGGTTGAGTCCAGTTGTTTGGGTTGAAGCCGCGCGTCTTGACTACTGAGCCAGAAAGTCAAAGGAATCAGACTCACGTCCAAGGTAAAACTAATTTAGTAATGATGAATTTTTTTTTTCATTAATGCGAGTGATTTAGTCATTTTATTTTCCATTAAAACTTGTTATCTTGAATACCTTTATAATAATTCTATTTTTCTGTACTAGGTCTTATCACAAATTACGTATTTTTTTCCATCGTGATGTTTCAAAGCAACAGAATGATTTGGGGTTTGAGATCTGTTTTCCAACTGATAAGAACTTTCAATTATCTTTAAGAGAAGGGGCAATGTACTGTTTTACGATATTATTTCACAAAAGTTTTAAATATAAAATTTGCTCTTGATAGCTCTATAGCTTTTGTCATAAGGACTCCACAGGCCGTTATATATAGACATCGTACAATCACCTGTACAATAAATTAAGTACACGGTTTCTTAAGGTAACGCAATATATAATAGCTGGCGCACAAAATGGGGAAGAGGAGAAGAAGTATTCTATATCACAATAACCAAAATTCATGCGATATGCTATCCACAATACCCGACTTCTCTACAGAACTTCAAAATCAAGTACTTCGACAAATTATTGAAATTTAACAGCTAATCAGAACCCCAAATTTTCCCATGAATCTCTCCTGTTAGCGGAAATTTTCAGTCAAATGGATACCAAAAAAGAGGAGAGAACTGAGTTTTGCTGTTAATATAAGAAAGGAATTTTGGAAAGGTTTCTGAAAATTCAGAATTTTTCTGGAGTACGAAAAATCCGTGAAATTCAGAATTTTGTCCGTCATTTCACAGAAAATGTTGTATCAGAAATATACTATATTGACAAAAGTCACCGGACACCCCTTCAACAGCAAATGAACGGATCCGCTGCGTTGTTAAGATGCGCGGTACAACTGCAAACGGTATAAAAACAAGCCTGCAGATGACCGCGATCATATCGCGCTGTGAGGTTGAGCGAAAATGTTGCGGCGGGAGAGAACTGACTTTGAGAAAGGAAAGATTGTTGGGTGTCATATTAGTAACTGATGTTATATTAGTCCATAAGAGAAACCGAGAGGCGTTTTAACATATCCAAATCAACTGTTTTGGATGTACTGTATAAGTGGAAGACACATGACATGCCTGAAGCAGCAAAACATACCAGCAGAACAAAGAAAATCAGTGATAGAGGACACCGAAGCCTCAGGAGAGTCGTTACATCTAATCGACGGAGTAATGCACAAGACCTCAGTGTACAGGTGAGTAAAAATGGTGGAACCTCGGTACGTACATGTACCATTCGCAAAGAACTTCATTCCATGGGTTACCGTGGTCGTGCGGCTGCTCATAAGCCTTTCATCTCCACTCCAAATGCTACTCGTCGTTTAGCATGGTGTAAAGAACATTTATCGTGGACCGTAGAACAATGTAAACGAGTCTTATGGACTGCTAAAACATGATCCATCAGTCTGATGGTCGTGTGTAGGTATGACGGTAGCCCGGGGAAACGCAATTTACTACAGTGTACTGTTCCTACGTCAAGTTTGGAGCAGGCAGTGTACTCGTGTGGGAATGTTTTTCGTGGCTAATATCGTGGCAGTGTACTCGTGTGGGGACAGTGTTCTCGTGCGGGGGTGTCTCATTGGTTATCGTGGACAAACCTGTTAATCAGCACGTCTACCTCGATATTCTGGACAATTATGCCCTTCCAATTCTCTGGCAATATTATGAAACCGAGCCTTGTTGTTACCAGCAGGATAATGCACCGAGCCATAAAACAAGGACTGTTACGGCGTGGTTTGATGATGATTCCGTACCGTGTGTGGACTGGCCGGCACAGAGCCCTGATCTTAACCCCATAGAGCACCTATGGAATGAATTAGAGCGCCGGATAAGAAGTTTAGAACCAAGGCCTATTACTGAGCAACAGTTAGCGGCAGCATTATGTACTGAATGAAAGATCATACCTATCGCTGTGTTCCAAAACCTTGTCGAAAGCATGTCTCGAAGGGTCAGTGCATGCATTAAGGCCAAAGGTGGTTTCAAAATATCATTATTCAAGGTAGAAATCAGGAGACGAACTAATAAGGACGTCTTAATACAAATAAAATACGATCAAAGATCGTTAAACCACTAAAATCTATATACAAATATGCAGCATAGTGCACAAGTTGAAAAATGGAGCAAACTTACAGCTCGTGATAAATGATCAGCGACAAGCATGTCTGGGCATCTCCAAACACAACAGAACCAAATTAGGAAGGATTTTAACAAAAACGTATTGCTGATAAGTGCATTGCTGTGCGATTAACAAACTTGTTCAAGAAAATATTGAGAGCTTCATGAGACAACATTTCTCTTGCAAAAAAGTACAATAAGACAGTAAGTTTTAACACACCATAGTTACAAGAACGTACAGTACAAAGCAATTGACAAACTGATGATAAGACAAATCAATGAAATGATGAATATCAGGAGAAGAACAAACTTGGACTTCCTGGTGTAAATAGAATATATTACCTGTTCGGCAATATTCAGAAGCAATGTACAAATATACAGCACAGTGTCAACATGTTACAAATCAAAATCGGACCATATACAGAAATGTAACACTATTCTGTTGACCAGATAGAAAATGTAAGTATAATAAGAAAACACACGATGAATAAAGCTTTAACATATTCTCACTATCCATATGTAGTAATAGAAGAATGATAGTACCAAGCATCACCTCACACAAAAGAACAAAATAGGTAAAATGTTTTTCAAAATATATTACTCATGAGTACAACACCATGCAATTGACTAACTTGTGCAAAAATAAATACAGTAAGAATCATTAGTCAACATGTCTCTCGAAAGAAGGTACGATATGACAGTGAGTTTTAACACAACATATTTACAAGGATGTACAGTACTATGCAATTTAAAAAACTGATTATCAGACAAATCATTGGAATGTTTAATAACAGGAAATAACTAAACTTGGACATCCTGATGCAAATAAGATGGATTACTTGTTCGGCAATATTTTTAAAACTATGTACAATTTAACAGCACAGTGCAAACATGTTCGGGAAACAAAATAGAACAAAATTACAAAAAACAACACTATGCAATTAATGAAGCAGAGAAACGGTATCGAAAAAAAGATGGTTACAAAGGACAGAAACAATTTATATGTTTATACAGCACTATGCTAATGACTAACTGCAATATTTATACTCAAAATGTAATCTAAAGACGAACTAACTTGAACGTCAATGTAAGAAAAAATACAAGATGAGTGTCACAAAAAACAATTTACTGTGTAAACACGTATAGCCCTTTATAAAAAACCAGTGCGGTAAATTTCCAAGCTGCGCAAAGATCTTTAAAACAGATTGTTGAGATTACATGTGCATTTCTGATTCAAAAAGGTCAAATACCAAATCTGCCGACCGTCAGGTACAATGACGCTGGCGAGCTGGTAAACCATGAGGCAGCCGGTGACCAGGTGGCAAGGAGCTGGCTCTCCCGACGCTGAGTAACTGCAACAGAATACTCTAGCCGAAGTCGATATGTCAGGCGGTCGCGGAAGTGGCATAATAATGCCGTAGAAGCTTCATGCACAGTCAGAGGAGTAGTCAAATCTCTGCAGCGTTGATGAAACACGTAGATTACATGCTTCGCTAAAATAAAAATATAGGCACAGACTGATGGAAGCTTGACTGGGGGAGAGTTCTGTAGCAGAAGAGTCCGATATGCATCAAATGTAAGATCTGCTGTAATGGCACATTGGACGATAGTAAATGCCAAGTTCAGCATTGGGAGTAATATAACACAGTGTTGATAGACATGGGAGACATCAGCCTCCAGAGCACAGAAAGGGCAAAGAGGGGAATCGAGAAGAGACATTCGGAAAAGAACGGAGGGAACAGGAAGGCGGCGATGGAGGAAAAGCCAATGGGTATTAATTTCTAGAGGAGCAGAAAGAGGAGACAGGGCGGCGGACCACACCGTAGCAGTGGCAGCAGAGGGAACATCAGGAATGGGGAGAGGAGGAGAAGAATGGGACATAGGAACCGATAAAGAGCTGACACCGAGAGAGAAGAAATGGGATGAGCTGAGCCAGAAGTAAGCAAGAAAAGAGGAAATGGGAGAGAAGCAGAAGAAACAAAGGAAGGACCTGAATGGGAAGCAAAATGAGGAAACTGAGAAATGATAGATGAAAGAATAGAGTCGTAGATGTCACGAGAGAAGGAGGAGAGGAGAAGAGAGGGAGGGAGGCTGGCGAAGGGTCGCCAGCAAAGGTCAGGGTTAGTGAGATCTTTAACTGTTACTACACCTGCTCGGAGCCAGGTAGGATAGGCAAAGTACGGAAGATGAGAGGGGTGAAGAATCGAAGAATAAAAGAGGGGTTCAGCAAGGAGCTCAGTTGTGGAATCAGGTGGAGAACGAGAGAGAGGGAGGGAACGAAGGAAAGTTAGAGCTTCACGGTAAACAGGGGGAAGTCGAATGAGGGTGAGGGGTCGGTGGTCCATGAGTAGTAAGGAGAGAAAAGAAAAGCTAGGGTTGCTCGGGGAGGCGATGACGTCCCTAGCCAAAACGGCATCTGGTACTGGCGACGTGAAGAGACGGAGAAAAGTAGTAATTCTGACGGCCTTGTAGTATTCCTGTGTATCAATGAGTCCGATGCCGCCGTGATCCGGAGGGAGGCAAAGCTTTGTGACACTGACCCAGTGGTGGCAGGTCCATATCAGAGAAGTAAGACATCGGGTAATTTCATGAAGGCGGAGTTGTATAGACTTGACACCAAGCCAGGAGTGTGTGCACAAGGAGATTAGGTAAGTTCGAAAGAGGCGAGCTCTCTGGAAGAATGATGAGCAGAACTGGGCTCTCCTCCAGGAGGCAGTTGACCTGAGCAAGCGTGGGTGAATAGCATTCCACGTGTAGAGGGGGGCAGATTGCAAGGAACCAAGATGAACTCTAAGGGCCGCCCCGGTGGCGCAGTGGTCTAAGCGATGGCCTCTGATCATTCGTCCGAAAGGGGTCCGGGTTCAAATCCCGGTGAGGCATGGATGTTGTGTTTGTCTTACGGCACTGGATCTCTCCCTTCCCTGGAACCAGTGACCCTAAATTAGGGACGGGCGACTGCTTATAGCCCATTGAGTTGCTCACGGTGGTCGTTAAACCTCCAATCAAAAAAAAAAAAAAAAAAAAGAACTCTAAGGAAGCGCTGTGAGATGGACGACCAGCTTGCTCCCCAAGGGGTGTCTACACGATGTGCCCATGAGCCGCACCATAAACCAGTGCTTTTAGATGAGTTGAGCGCTGAACCGGAGCATGAGGCATAAGCTGCGAATAGACGTTGGAGACACGGAAACTGTGAGTCATGACGGATGCAGATGGTGACATCATCTGCGTATGCAACAGAGGTAGTGGCATGATGTCTGGTGCAGGCAGAGAGTGGTGGCAGAACTGCTTTAAAGGATTGCTGTACAGAGCGGAGGAATGGTTCAATTGCGATTGCAAAGAGTTGTTCGGAGAGTGGGCAACCCTGCCGCACTCCCCGGCGGAAGGGAATGGGCGCTGTGAGAAAGGTGGGCAGCTTGACTTGGAGAACGGCGTCTTGATAGAGTGAGAAAAGAAGAGAGACGAAGGAAGGAGGAAAACCGAAGTGAAGGAGTGTAGCCGATAGATAGGAATGTGAGATATTATCAAAAGCGGATTGTTGGTCAAGAGAGAGAAGGTCGAGGGTTTCAGAGCGAGATCGAGCAAGATGGATTAGATCATTAAGTAGATGGATGTTATGAGAAAGTGAACGGCCGGGAACTGTGTAAGTTTGATTTGGGGAGAGAATGTGAGTGAGAATAAGGTTAAGGCGTTGGGAAAGAAGTTTAGTATAAAATTTGTAATCTAGATTTAAGAGGGAGATAGGGCGCCAATTCCCCAGGTCAAGGAGATCACCTTTCTTAGGGAATAGTACAACATATGCTACTGTGAATCGCCTTGGTAGAGGGGAGTGATTGAAAGCAGCAGAAAGTGCAGAAAAGAGAAATGGTAGAAGGAGAGGTAGAAAGGTTTTATAGAAGAGGAAAGTGAGGCTGTCCGGACCCGGTGCGGCACTAGATTTTAAAGAAGAAAACGTAGAGGATAGTTCAGAGAACGTGGGAGGAAGGAGGAGGGAAGAGGCTAGATGGGGAGGAACTTGTGGTAGGTTAGAAAGAAGTGATGCCAAAGCTGAAGAGGATGGCGGAGTAGATTCACAGAACTTCTCTGTATAGAACTTTCGGACCTGGGAACATAGAGTGAGTGGATCATCAGACACCTCTCCAGATGCGAGGCGAAGGTGCCGAAGTGAATTCGATGCTGTTCGTGTTTTTTCCATGGATGTAAGGAAATCGTAATTGGATGCGTCTGGTGATAGATGTTGTAGCCGGAGACGTCGTAGAGCTTGTTGAGCCAGAGGAAGGAGGATTGATCGCAGTTCTTGATAGTAGCAGAAGAGAGGATCACTTAGGATTAGGATGGAGAGCATGGAACGGACATGGTTGAGACGCATGTTTTGAAGCGTTTTTGCTTTAAAAGAAAGTTTGCGAACGTGGAGAACGAGTTACTGTTTAATGTCCAACCAAAACGTCAGACCACAAGGAGCTGATTGAAGTTGAGGTCGTTTGTCCTCAAGGAAGGAGCGTACTGAAGTACAGAAGTCTGGATCTGTAAGAAGAGTGTCGTCAAGAGTCCATGGATGAATTGTACGGGGTTGTGCTGGAACTGCTTGAACAATAAGAACGATGGCACAATGGTCAGAAGAAGCTGTAGGAGTGATAATAGATTCTGTCACAGCTGTAAGCAGAGTAGATGAGGCGTAGTATCTGTCAAGGCGAGCCGTGTACGGATTTTGATTATGTTGCGAGCGCCAAGTATGTACAGTCGATGAAGGATGGAAGTGACGGTGAACATCAATGAATGAGTTGTCGGAGACCACTGACTGAAGAAGATTCACCAAGTTAACACGGCGTTCTCTGGTGGAAGGAGATCGGTCCAGGGTAGGATTCAGAGTGCAATTGAAATCCCCTTCAATTAAAACATGATCTATGGGGGAATGCGAGACAAGGCACGACGAAGGCGAGTAAAAAGTATTGTCAAGTGGGTTGAAGAGCTTGGAATATAAATATTAAATATATGATAACATGTGGAAGCTATGGTGAATGATGCACACTGTAATAGGTCTCGACATAAGTTTCGAACCGAAAAAGAGGTGATTATGGAGTTGAAAGTATGGCGGATACCTATAGCTAGACCACTATGGGGTGATAGTTGGTAGGCATGGTGAAATATGTAGTTCCACTGGCGCCATCGTGAGAATATCGTAGTGGATTGGCAATTTGTCTCTTGTAGTAAGAAAAGATCAGCTCCTAACGGAGTGAGGTTTTCATGTACCAAGGCATTAGAAAATGGGGATGCAAATCCCTTGCAATTAAGAGATACAATCTTGAAGACTTTTTTCCATTAATGCTTGCTGAAGAACCTTCACAACAGGAGGAAATGATTTGAGTCGATTAAAATAGGTTTTAGCCCACGGATGTTCCTTGCGAAGGCGGGAGATGCATTGATTAAGGACTTGGATCTGATCAAGCACTAGAGGGAGAAACGATGCGTACTTTGAGAGTAAAGCATGCGTTGTGGAGTGGTCTGTCTTATGTGACAGGTATTGATGTAAATCTTTAAATGAAATCGGCCCAGTAGGAACCGAGCCATCCTTAAGGTATTCGACAAGATCCTCAAATTTGAGAGGTGGCTCTTCGTCGGCCTGGACAGAAGAGGTAGCAGCCTTTGATGGTGAATTCTTCCGAGAGACACTACCAGTACGGGGAGAGGTACGGGGTGATGCAGCAGTCGGCTTCTTCGGTGGGCGTCTTCGAGAAGAACCACGACGTTTCAGCGAAGGCTCAGTCGAGCTCTCATCAACTCGAGATTCGTGGCCAGAAAATCCGTCATCAGCAGATTTAGAAGTATCGATGATAAGGGCAGTGGAGAAACCCCCTGAAGGGGACTCCGCTACAGAATGACGACGCATGGGAAGCGAACAATTAAGTGAGGGAAAATCCAGTTGCTGGTCGAAGGAAGAAGTGTCCGTAGACACGCGTTGACCAACTCCTGCAGTCGACTTTTGTGAAAGTTTCGATTCTGAAGCTTTCTGTGCAGTGGAAGAAGATGTTGCTCGGCTCAGAAGAGGGCCAGAAGTTGTAGGAGAATTATTAGGAGCCTGTGATGCTAGATGTGGGCAATGCACACGTAAATGATTATCTCCGTGGCAAAAAGTGCAGTGGAGGAAGGTAGTCACTTCAATTCCCCTACGTTGCTGTCCACAACAAACGTTGAGCACCTTTGGGCAGGCGAGCAAATGTTCATCAGATGGAAAGATCACTCTTGCACTTCGACGAAATCCCCCAATGGATTTATCGTCTGGATCTCTCGGCGCGGCTGAAAGAGTAGTAACGGGCCCAACAACTCGGCCGAACTTACTGAGTACAGTGCACAGCGCAACGTCTGATACCTCAGGTGGAACCGGATAAAATGTAACCTGGATGGGACGCTGAGAGACAGGTTCTGGTAGAAGATGGACGTCTTTGAGGGACAAACCTTCTGTCAAGACAAGATCCGCATGCTCTTTAAGAGCAAAGTACACCAACACAGCTCGAGGTTTTCGAGCCATGTGAGTGTCTGCTTGAGAGCCATACTATATTCTTTCAACTTTGTGTCTGGGAGCGCATCAAAACACACTCCGAAGTCCATTGTAGAATAGAATTGTTTTCCCGCTGGGGAATCTTCGGGAATATCTATGGTGGCAGTAATGCCATCAACAATGACGTACGAGTCTGGTAGACTTCTGCAACAAACTTGGGAGGAGCTTTTGTTCCAGTAAGAGCGGGAGAGTATGCCCTAGGAGCAGGACTCGAGCGTGAGGGCTGCAACGCAACCGGCTGTTTGAACTGAGTTGAAGTAGAGGGTAAATTAGCAGCGCTGTCAGACACATCCATGTCTTCACTTAAAGCAACAGAGGGTTGCGCTGCAATGACGTCACTGGTCGAAGCAGGGCAAGAAGCTTGAGCTGTAGTTGAGGAGTCACTTTCCACTTCTAGTGATTGGGTGACGTCAGCTACAAGCATTGGAGGAGATTGGTCTCGTGTCGAGGAGGAGGAGGCGGCAGGAAATGCCTCGCTGATATGGGCGTGGAGACCGCTCTTATCAGCAGCCGCCGCCATCGTTAATGGCGAGGGCTGCCTGAGAAATCGACCAGCTAGGTCGACAATTCAAATGATGATAACAGAAAAAATAAACTACTCACCAACTTGGGAGATGTATCAAAACAAAGCACGAACCTTCAGCTTAAAGGAACACGAAAGGAAAATGACGAACCACACGATAAAACACACTAAATAGGCATACAACACGGAGCTCAGAAAAGCGTGACTTAGGCCAAAGGTGGACCGACACCGTACTAATGTATATCATTAAATGCATGTTGTGTTTCTCTTCTAGGTGTCCGGTGACTTTTGTCAATATAGTGTATATGCTTCTTTAATTCACGAAAGAATATCACGGAAAGCGGTTCGTGAATTTCAGAACTTTTTTGCAGTGTACATAAGAGTACTAGGAAGTCCGTAAAGACAGGTGGAAATAAATGAAAAAGGGTAAGTAAAAGACTGAGAACGGGGTGCTGATTTTTTTAATCGGACCTTTAACCTTTTTCTTGCCTAGTAGCAAAACTTTCATCCATTCGGAAGACGAAAGGAATGTGGACGTTGTGAACGGTGGTCGAAATGAACCAGACGTAGCGGATATGGACTAGCACAAAGTGATAAGACACCTTTCTTTTTAACCTAGACATTGTTTTCTCTAAAAACCACTGTCCGTGTACAAGTTTAAATTTCTCCCAACTCTGGGGAGTGTTCTTGTTTTTGCTGTTTAAGGTATTTCACTAAAATCCACCTGAAGTTTCTTGGTTCTGCGAAGATTATAGAAGCTTGCTCAATTAAATTACATCTCTCCTTACCACTCCTTTGACAGAGTAACACACTGTACATTTTACAGATACAGGCCCACTCCCAAAGTATTTGTACAGGATGTTTCACTACTATGTTGACCTGGTAAATTAATTATTACACAAATATTTATTGTAGGGAGATTAAACTGTACCTGAATAAGTGTCATTGCTGGAAGATAACTCTGCTGAAAGTGGCCGACTTTCTGTTGCAAATACAGGGTACAGATCTTTTCATATTGGCAAAAAGATGTACTTATAAAAATATACAATGCTAAATCATAAAAAAAAAATCCAAGACAAGGTTTAGGAATCTTAAGAGAACAATGGGAAATACAGTGACTTATTATGAAGACTCTACGGATTAGTTTGAAGAATGTATTACGTATCAATTTTCACAATCATATTGCTACAGGTTTTTGTTTTAATGGACTTCATAATGATTTCCCATCATAAATTTTTTGGGAGCCCACTCAAATGTCGTAGCCTAGAGGCCCGATAATGCCTTAATCCGGCCCTGGCACTGCGTATAATGGCGCTTGTGTTTAGCCTTCTTCATGGAGTTTTATGGCATCTAACATTTGTTCTGAAGTTATTGATTTTTGTGTTGGTTTTTGGACACCTGCTTTAGCTCTACCACTTCATGAACAAAAATAAAATCATAATAACGGTGAATGCTAAAGTAACACCATAGTGGCCACCAGAATCACTCGGCGATTTTCCGACCCCGTTCTTCAGCGGGGTTCGCAGGCCAAAGATAGCGACTGTCACCATTTACAGTAAAAAGGCGCCATCATGTATCAATAGCATGAACAGAGTTCAGCATTCACTCGTTTAAAAACATAATTTGAAACTATGCAATACCTAACTGATTTTCTCAGTGTTTTTATTCGTGTTATTTCAAATTTACGTATATCGTGAGATTTTATTAATATTTTTTACATCGCTTTGTTTCGAATTCTCATAAAATGCAACTAACCTGTATTCTGCTCACTGAGCGACGACGTGACGAAGCAGATCTTCAAAGAACTGGCGGTTCATATTGAGAATAGAACGAAATTTCCGTTAAGCTGCCGAAAATATCAGTTAAAATAAAAGAAGCTTAAGCCTTTGTAATTGAGTTTAGTTCTCAATTTATGCCTTCGTTTCTTAAGTCACGATAATCCTTTCTACCTTTCAAACATATAAAAACTGAACTGGTGTTAACTTAGAGCAGAAAATCGAAACGGTTACAAGTATAAAACCCATTTCAGAAAGCATCTCTGATGTGTAGAGCAATAGCACTATGAACATCATGCCGTATATAGAAATCTTGATGTTTAACCACACGTTTTTGAAATAGTGAATGAATTGTGAATTCCGTCTAACCGAAGTTTGAAGAATAAATTTTCGTTTCAACTGAGTACAATAAAAAAGTAGGTGATTCTTCATCCATCAGCAAGCAGAAATGTAAGAAAACCCGTATTTTACAGGGCGATAGATAGATAACGTAAACGAACTGACTATCAACATTTAAAAAAAATCGTTAACCAATTCCGTACGAACAAATTACGTGCTACAGAAAAAGAATTCATTTTCAGTTAGATTTATTTTTGAGGCGACGAATTTTCTGCTATTTCGGTTCTAAAAATCAAAAATTACGTTGCCGCCAGAAGTTACCCCATTTTGGCTTTTAAAAATATCATTCACGAACCGTGGAATTTTCTGGAGGAATTAAATTAATTTTGTGAAGAAATTCTTTTCTTGTCTCATAACCAAGAATAATTTCGGAGAATTAAATCCCCTTCACTTTCTTTTGATTTCTATGAAAAATTGCATCTATTTCTGTCATCTCTGTTTGCATTACAGGACTAAGAACATTTATTTTGCTCAATTTCTTGTCTCAGAAAATGCAACAAAATATCTTTTGCAGTGTAGAAATGTTTTTTTCGGTTTCTTGTCATGAGGTTGGAATACTTTATGATTGGCAACAAAATGTTCCGTTAGCAATTCTTCCCTCTCTAAATTCTATTTCATTTGCTGTACATCCTTTCGTACTTTGGCTCAATTTATATTCTTACTGCGCAACATGTAGAAAAGTACTCATATCGTCGTGAGCCTTCTACAGCATTTATTGCTGATCTACATTTGTTGGATGAAAACGGCGTTCTCTAAAAACTTTTCAGATAGCCCGTGGCTAAAAAAATGTGTGCTTCCTGATTGGGGAGCACATCGTTTTGGCCCTCAGGCTGTTGGGAAGACTTACAAAAAACTCTTTCTGTTCATCTAACAAAACTTTCCCTCAGAACTTGAAGTCATGCTACATTATTTAGAATTCAAAGATCCTGCCCATCATAAGTCTCTCTTTAAGATGGCGAACATTTAAAAGGCGCCTAGAGTTTGCGTTCGACTGCCAAACAACAAAAAATGAAGTTCGATCTCCACCGCCATTTCCAGAAGTAACTTTGTTGTAGAAATCCATAAAAACTGCCCACAATGATGATATAACGCTGCGCAAAAAATATAAGGGGAGGTTTTATGTACAGGTATCTATAAATTATTACCCAAATTACAAATTTCGATAGCTTTTTGCTACATCTGCTTGACATAAAAAATATCACAACCAAGAAGTATTATTTGTTGGAAGGCCATACAAATTTGTGAGTATGTGTCCAAAAATGAAAACGGGTCACGAGTCAACGGGTCAGCGGTTCAACGGGTCGACAATTTCTTGCGGGTCAAACGGGTCAGGTCAAGGTGGTCATTTTGACCCGGTTTCATTTACGTTTTATTTTTGAAAAGCAATTTTTTTTTCTGAAGGAAAAGGCCCACTCTGGAATTTTATGTTTGATACTAGTGCCCGCGGACTGAAAAAAGATTTGTCATGCAATATGAAGGGGAAATATCCCTTCCTTCTGAGGGGCAATGATGAAAACATCCACATTTTATAAACTTTAAACATATCATAAGCTTGTAAAAATTGGTGTTGCTATGAAACATATTCTCAAGTTTGATATGTTGTCAAGAAACTGGCAAAAACTGCAATTAAACATACAACAAGTTACTTAATTCAAACATTTTGACTGCAGCGCCATCAGAACTAAGTGGAAAAGCCTCAACCTCACTGCGGAAGGATATTTTGACTATCGCACATGTTTGAAAAAATGTGAAAAACCGTTAGGTTATGTCTTGCAAATGAAGGACGGCAGTTTCAATACTTTTTGTAAGAAAGTGAGTAAATTATACGTCTCATGATATATACATTTGTTGGATTACCACATATCCTAAGATATCCACTGTAGAGAGACTTTTTGAACGCCTTGTGTATATATATATATATATATATATACAGTCATCGTCAAAAAAATAGTTGTACCCAGAAGGACGTGTCGGATTGCAATGCTATTCGGGAGGATGGTAAAGGTTACCAGAAACAATAAATGCTTAAACATTGAGACTGATATAGGCAGCATTTTTTGAACTACACGCCAATAAGAAGTGTCCCTCAGTATGGAGTCGGGCCGCCATGTTTGCTCACACAGCATGCCAGATATCCCGGCATGGAGTTGTACAAGTTCCTAATGGTGTCCTGCGATAAACCATCCCATGCAGCTTGAATCTTCTCACGCAGTTCCTGCAGATTGTGCGGTAGTTGTGGAGTGTGGATAGCGCGTCCAATAGCATCCCACACATATTCAATCGTCGATAGGTCTGGCGATGCGGCTGGCCATGGCAGAGTGTCAATGCCTTGAAGGCAAGCTCTCGAGACAGCAGCGGTGTACGGACGAGCGTTGTTTGGTTGGAAAATCGCACCGGAGTGAGCATTCAGAAAAGGTAGAGCCACTGGTTTCAAGACCTCATTAACGTAACGTTGGGCTGTCCAAGTGCCTGTAATGATGTAACACCAAAGGTGATGTGGCATCGTACGCAATTGCACCCCACACCATGACACCAAATCTTCTGGACGTGTGACGCTCGACAGCAAACCGTTCGTCTTCGCGCTGAAAACGGTGCCTCCACACATCGATTCGTTGGTCGTCTCTTCCAAAACAAAAGCGCAACTCGTCACTGAAGATCACCTGCTGCTATTCTGAGTAGCTTTATAACAGTCTGGCAAGACATCATTGCAGTCTTTGGTGACGATGCAATGGTGTTAAGGACAGTCGCCATAATGATCTGCGTGCTACGTAGTGCAGCCGTCTGCCAATGGTGCTGGCACTAATCGGACGATGCATGGAAAGCACCACTGCTCGCTGAATACCCGCAATGGTCACTCCGCGCATGTCGGACAACCCGTCGGTCCTCTCTCTCCGTGGTTCGTCTAGGTCTCCCAGGCCCTTCCTGTCGCTACTGCGTGTCTTGTTCTATCCACTGCTGCCAACAGCGTGCTATGGTGATATCTGCACGACCAGTACGACGCAAATTACGGCGACACGATCATCTCGCTTCCCGGAGCCCAAGGATGCGGCCCCTCTCAAACTCCTCGAATTGCTTCCAAACTTTTCTCCGAGTCATACTTCACTTGCAAAGGATGCAACCAACACAACAGGACGAGTCAGAATGGCAAGCACGCGCAACGGGACGACCTTACATAGCCGGTCAGGCACAGCGCGACTACCCCGTTTCGCTTGCGTCACATGCGCGGCCGAGCGTGATACTTGAATCATTTGCATGTCTCACGATGCCAAACCTACCCACCAATTTTCATTCCTGTCGGTTGATTCCTGCTGGGTACAACTATTCTTTTGACAATGAGTGCATATATTAAAATTCAAAGCCCAATTGTCCGAGTCAGTTACAGATCCAGGTTTGGTCCGGGTCGGGTACAATTATGTGACGTCCGGGTCGGGTACAATTATGTGACGTCCGGGTCGGGTACAATTATGTGACGTCCGGGTCTAAAATTTTTGACCAGTTTCCAACTCTGTACATTTCAACAGTTTGGTTATTAAAAGGATTGCAGTTGCAATCCAATCACGTGACACGTGAGGGAGATGAAACTGCAAAACGGCTTCACGTAAGTAAGTTGGTCGTGCTCTCTTGGAGGCATGGACAACTGCGTCGGAGTGATCTCGGAGACGAAAGCAGTAATGAGTGAGGACGCCATCACGTGGACACCTTCCTTATCATAGGTCTATACACTGCTAGATGGTCCCTGCATCCCATCTCCGCGGAAACGTATCGGAGTGCAAAACATGCCAGCCAAATGTGGTGAGAGTGGCTGGTGGGAAATAACCTGCGCCGCCGTAGTGGGACTGGTTGTACGTAAGCGGATGTCCGAAAGCCTCTATAGCTGCATTCGATGGCAAGCCGTGGTATTCCCCCACAGTCCACAACGGACGACATTCGACGAGATACAAAGGCAGCTACAGACCTGCTTGTATCAACACGGAATGTTGAATCGCAGTTTGGGTGAGGCAGGTTTGCGCACTCGACAGCCATTGCAACGACTGCCACTCACCGCGGTATATCGTCACTCAAGGTTACAGCAGCGGTATAGTACCAGGCATCCATGGGGGAAGAATGGACCCATTTTGTACTGTTAGCCTTCAATTTGCGCAATGTCCGATTTGCGCCGATTCTTCAGAATAACGTCGATTTTGAAACCAGAAGGTTAAAGAGTGGGAAAAAAATTTATTTATAACGTTTTAAAATTTTTCTTGTACTGCTTCTGATACTAGATCGTAATTCTTACATCGTAGGTTTTAAATAAAAATTATAAATGTAGTTATCTCTGCAATTACGTATATTAAAAATTAATATGTTAAAGCGAATTTGCTCTAATGAGAACGATAAATCGGTATGCAAATTTTTGCATGTGCGAGTTTGCTCCTATCCGATTTCATTCCCGGCGCTTTAGCCTTTCAAAGGAGAAATTGAATATATGTGGGGTTCAAGAGGTTATTTTTATTATGCAATTTGCTATAGGTCGGCGTCTTACATGAATGTAAGCAGAGATGAGTTTCAATCACGGAGACCAACGAATTGCGTACCCACTCATTGATTGTGAGGTGTAATATCATCAAAAACCGACACCACTACAAAGAATTTTCTTTTCGAGGATGGAGCTAAACCTCGCGTATGTTTTGTGATTTTTTCTGCAAGTTGTAGGTGCACAAAATATATCTTTTTAATTCCCTTTATTTTATTTACCTTATTTCAGAGCTTTAAATACAATGCGATTAGTATATAATTCGTCAATGTTTGAGTGCCGGGAATGCATGCTATTGACTTCCCACTGATTTTTATTATAATATTGTTTCGATTTACACTGATTCCGATTACGCCGGTTCTTTCGGGAACGCATGCCCTGCGTAAATCGAGGGCCACCTGTATTTAGCAACCAGTTTAGCTTCTGTCTGAGTGTCGACGATCGCCAGTTGAGAGTATGGAGACCAGTGGTCGCTCGAAAGGGCAAACGGTAAACTCCCCTACCGGAAAATTCACCCACCGGTACATTCCCCCACATTCAGTCGATTCCCCCACCTCGGAAAACTCCACCACAGGAAAATTCCCCCACCGGTAAATTTCCCCACCTTTTTCAGTCAGGGACCGTACACAAATGAATTTTACTTAAAATACGACTCAAAAAGGTGGGGAAATTTACCAGTGGGGAAATTTTCCGATGAGGGAATTTTCCGACCGGTAAATTCCCCCACCTTATTTTCCGGTAAAATGTACATCGTAAAAAAAAAAAAAAACGAAATAACGGATCACCATTCGCAAATTTCAAGCTTCCCAAAGCAAAAAGAATTTTTCGTATCGTACTAATAGTTGCAGAGATATCGTGGGTACAGACGGACGGACAAACCGGTAACATAAGCACGATCTGTTTTTACTTTTAAAGACGTGCTAAAAAACCGGGCAAAAAGATTAACTACAAGATTCGAAGTATATTTTAAAACGCAATTGTTATTTCTCATCAGCAAATGAACTAGGAAACAGAAATATTCTTTTGATGAATATTAATATCTTTACAAATAAAACTCAGCCTGAGATTTTATGAAAATATCCGCAGAGAGTTATTTCCAAATGTCGGAAAACTCCCCAACATCGGAAAACTCCCCGCCGGTAAATTCCCCCACCTTTTTCAGTCGTATTTTGAGTAAAATTCAATTTGTGCGCGGTCACTGACTGAAAAAGGTGGGGGAATTTACCGGTCGGAAAACTCCCCATCGGAAAATTCCCCCACCGGTAAATTCCCCCGCCTTTTTGAGTAGTATTTTGAGTAAAATTCATTTGTGCACGGTCCCGGACTGGAAAAGGTGGGGGAATTTACCGGTGGGGGAGTTTTCCGAGGTGGGGAAATTGACTGAATGTGGGGGAATTTACCGATGGTGGAGTTTACCGGGATTCCTGGGAAGATCTTGCTGCCTTCCGCGAAAGTCATACAGCTCTTCATCCTGGTGTCATGGTTTTGGCCGTTATTAGTTTCTACAGCTGTTCACCGCTCGTATGCCTAGAAGGTACAACGACAGTTCGATGAGGTGCAATATAGTTCGTTTTGTTTCCGTATCTTCGTGTAACCCTAATGTCCAGTTTCAAGAAGATAACCCCAGATCACACACTGTCAACCACAGCAGATGGTGCGTGCAAGATGTCCAGGTGCTTTCCTGGACACCTGCTGGCCAACACGATTTTTAAGAAAAGCATTATGGCAATCAAGTTTCAAAGATAAAGTCAAGTGTTTACATTTTAATGGCTCCCATGGATGCACATATAAAAACGGAAACCTGTCTAAAACGAAAAGTACTTCTAGTCTCTCGGATTCCGTCTTAGATTCACTATATAAATTAATAATCAATAAATGCTAATTTAATGGCATTTTTAATTAGTGTAGTATGCTTCCGAAAAATTACATCTAAAGTTAAATACATCTCAAACATTAAGAGCACGGCGCAATATGACGGTTATTTCGTCTTATTCCTAGCGTTTTGTAGCATCCAGCTTGTTTCCAAAGCTATCGATTTTGGAGGACTGGGCGTAAAAAGTTTTGAAATCTAAACACAATGGATGTTAAAACATGACTGCACGATAGTCAATAAAAACCCGTTGCAAAAATTTAGATGCACGAGAATATCGCATCATGGGTATTGAAAAAAAGGATGGGAGGGTGTTAGGTATTACGACGGGTGTGCTTGCCGGTTGCAGTAAACTAGCGCCGCCATGTGGAAATAGCATAAACAAAGTTCATGTCACTCGCACCTTCAGCTTTGAAAATATGACATTCCTAACGAATTTCTTTAATTTTTTGAAAACTCCGTTAAAATTTTGGGTGTAATGTGAGACGTAATTACATTTTTTTTTAATCTCGCGTTATTTTTAGTTTGCATAAAATGCAACCTCCTTTTAGGGGCCTCATCAAGGAAATACAAATTTTGTAAACTCAGGTTGTCATTAACGATTCTGCGCAGCCCATCAAATACCTGTGCACTGCTGGGACAAATATTCAGCTTCAGTTCTTGAATGATTTATAGTTTATAAGCCTACAACTTTAAGCACTTGTATAACACATGGTGCACTTTGAACGTACTAGTTGATGTGAAGATTCAGTAAGAAATTTCTTCGGTGATCGAGTGCAAGCTTCTGTGATGTTTTCCACCACTCGTTAGAAACTGATGACCTGCCACACCGCTTACTCCCAATGAAAAATTACAAGGAGTTCTCTTTCCTAAAACATCTTTTCAACTACAATTTGATCGATTTTACATCGGGTGCTGTCTTTGCATATTTTATTTTAAAAGTTCATTTAGCGACGACGGGATATTTTGTTTCGGCAAACTATTAACGTACTCCGCCTCCTCAGCTAGAATCGCCATTTTGATCGACAGCTACGCAAGTTTCCTCAATTCAACTTAACGAAAAGCGAATAAAAGTTTTAAAAGTACTTTTGGATATTGAGTTCTTTTACTTCAAGCTACATAATAATGACTTCACATATATATTTTATGACTATAATACTTGTGATGTTGAGATAGAATAAATCAGCAAAGTTTATTCCCAATTAAATATTCTATTTAAAGATCTATTATAGTTTCGCTGAGCGTTTGGCTCAGCTTCATCAGGACAAACGCAGCGTAAACATTCAAATAATCGCGACATCATCAGCGTTTTGACAGTCACGTATTTTTGTGAGTTGTTTCCACGTGCTTGAAAGAAATGAAGTAGACGTCATGTCGTTGACAAGCCGTGAATATGTGAAAAGTTTGCGGTATATGTGGAAAGCTTCAAATATGTATATTTAGTTTGATAGTTGAATCAGGTTTTTATGTAAGATATGACTTCTTGGTAAACCTGATATTACTTATTGGCAAACCTTGATCAAATAATCATATGTAGAAAATTTTAGGAAGGGAGTGTCTGACCCCAGGTCTTAAACAACCCTTAGAAATATGAAGCTAGGAGATTCGGGCTAGAGTGCCCGATAGGAAAGTGACACGGAAGCGAAGTAGAAAGGGGGAAGAAGACGCCCTTATTTATTACCGGGAGGCTAGTACCCGGGGTCCGACGGCTTAACGTGCCCATCCGACGCACGGCAGATATTTAGTGGATCGAGCGTTCGTACTTGCCTGGGATCGAACCTGAGGTCCTTTCCGTGGCAGTCACTAACGTTGCCCACTAGGCCACCCGCGGCCCATTGGCAAACCTGATTCGACTATCAAGCTTAATATATTAGAATATTTCTATATATATACCGCAACTCTTCACAGGTTGTCAACGACATGATATCTATTGCATTTCTTTCAAGCATTGAAAACAACTCACCAAAATCCGGGACAGTGAAAACACTGATGATATCACTACGATTTGAATGTTTGTGCTTAATTTGTCCTGATGAAGCGCAGCCAACGGCTCAGCGAAACTATGTTGGATCTTTAAATAAAATATTTAATTTTGAATAAACGTTGCTTATTAATTCTATCAGTGCCATCACATACTAAAAAGATACTGAACTTGGCAATCAGGGTATAATACTTTATTTACCAAGCATATGAATTGTCCACAAAAGTAAATGAAAGGTTAAACTATTTCGTTCATGTGGTCGAGCACATGTTATCCATTGATATTTATCTATAAAATTTCATGTGGTGCCCTGTCACCAGAAGATTCAGAGCGTTTTATGCAGAAAAGAGCAAAAATGTTAATGAACATTAGGTGCAAAGTTTCAATTAACAAAAACGATCTCCTGTCACACAGCTTTCTGGAGAGCTACTGCGCCAACAGCAAGGTTTCTTTAACAACTAAAGCTATCAGCTCTACGTGAAGCATCAGAAAATCTTTCGTGTAGGACATCACTAATTTTATACATATTTCCATCAAGTTACTTTTCAATCTTTTGAGCACATCTTTTGAATAAAAAGATGGTGTTTATGATGTGACACTGACCATCTGTCTGCAGACATCATACACTATCGGATCAAAAGTATCCGGACACCACTTTTGAGTAGTGGATTGCCCATATACGTCATAGCCATGGCCCATACATGTATAAAACGACGCACGAGGCTAGGGAAATATCATAGAGAGGCACGAACAGTACGTAGAATGGGCTGTACTGCAGAGCTCAGTGACTTTCAACGTGGTATGGTCATAGTACTGCAGAGCTCATTGACTTTCAACGTGTCATAGTACTGCAGAGCTCAGTGACTTTCAACGTGGTATGGTCATAGTACTGCAGAGCTCATTAACTTTCAACGTGTCATAGTACTGCAGAGCTCATTGACTTTCAACGTATCATAGTACTGCTGAGCTCAGTGACTTTCAACGTGTCATAGTACTGCAGAGCTCATTGATTTTCAACGTGTCACAGTACTACAGAGCTCATTGACTTTCAATGTGTCATAGTACTGCAGAGCTCAGTGACTTTCAACGTATCATAGTACTGCAGAGCTCAGTGACTTTCAACGTGTCATAGTACTGCAGAGCTCATTGATTTTCAACGTGTCATAGTACTGCAGAGCTCATTGATTTTCAACGTGTCACAGTACTACAGAGCTCATTGACTTTCAATGTGTCATAGTACTGCAGAGCTCAGTGACTTTCAACGTATCATAGTACTGCAGAGCTCAGTGACTTTCAACGTGTCATAGTACTGCAGATCTCATTGATTTTCAACGTGTCACAGTACTACAGAGCTCATTGACTTTCAATGTGTCATAGTACTGCAGAGCTCATTGACTTTCAACGTATCATAGTACTGCAGAGCTCATTGACTTTCAACGTATCATAGTACTGCAGAGCTCAGTGACTTTCAACGTGTCATAATACTGCAGAGCTCATTGATTTTCAACCCGCCACAGTATTACAGAGCTCATTGACTTTCAATGTGTCATAGTACTGCAGAGCTCAGTGACTTTCAACGTGTCATAGTACTGCTAAGCTGAGTGACTTTCAACTTGTCATAGTACTGCAGAGCTCATTGACTTTCAACGTGTCAGAGTACTACAGAGCTCATTGACTTTCAACGTGTCATAGTACTGCAGAGCTCATTGACTTTCAACGTGTCATAGTACTGCAGAGCTCAGTGACTTTCAACGTGTCATAGTACTTCAGAGCTCATTGACTTTCAACGTGTTATAGTGCTGCAGAGCTGAGTGACTTTCCATCTTAGTAACAAATCAATTCGGAAAAGTTCCTCTCTCCTGCAGCTGCCCCGTTAGGGATGTTATTGTGAAGTGGAACCGCCTAGCTGCAAGAACAGCGTAATGGCGACCTAGTAGCCCATGTAAAATGACACAAATTTTGTTCGGATACTTTTGATTAGGTACTGTGTCTGATCGTTACATGTTTACAAAAACATAGCTACGCTGAATTTATTTGGATTTCTTCGTCCTATTCCAGTGCAGTCCTATAACTGACAAACGCAGAGCAAACCAGATTATCAGGTGAGCATTTTCGTTCGTTTCACTTAGGGCAGCAACTGAAGTACTTCGTAATTTATTTAGCAAATACTTCAGTTTTATGTGCATCAGCCATTTTGATTAACTTTTTTTAACTCTCGTCCGCTTTTTACTCCATCTTTTACTCACATTACACTGATCGTAGTGTGAATGTAGGAGTCCTACAGTTCTCGTGCATGCCGCAATACTATTTTTTAAAGTTAATATTTTTTAAGAGTTAGTTATATCATGACACATGGTGATAACCAAGCGAATGCATTCAGGTCTTTTTTTTGGGGGGGGAGGGGGGCTTACAACAGAGTACACGACTCATCAGTTGTTTACGGGCCAGTAAATACTTTTTGCTGTAACGGATTTTAATAATACTGTATTATCGTAATGGCTTTTATGGAAAATTAGTTCTGTACATAAGTTTCTGTCGCTCCACGCAGCAGGCTGTAAAATCGAAATGGACCGCCCTGGTAGTGCAGTGGTCTAAGCTATGGCTTCTGATCATTCGTCAGAGATGGGCGCGGGTTCGAATCCCGGGGAAGCGTGGCTGCTTGTGTTTTTCTTCCTGCACTGGCTCTCCGTGTGTTCCTTGATCAACACTGGCTCTCTATCTGTACATTGATCATTTGACATACTGCGTAGCATGTTTGATATGTACTAGTTCTTTATGTGTTACTTGACAACACTGACTCTCTCTGTGTACATTGATCATTTGATATACTGCGTAGCATGTTTGATATGTACTAGTTCTTTATGTGTTACTTGACAACACTGGCTCTCTCTGTGTACATTGATCATTTGATATACTGAGTAGCATGTTTGATATGTACTAGTTCTTTATGTGTTACTTGACAACACTGGCTCTCTCTGTGTACATTGATCATTTGACATACTGCGTAGCATGTTTGATATGTACTAGTTCTTTATATGTTACTTGACAACACTGGATCTCTCTGTGTACATTGATCATTTGACATACTGCGTAGCATGTTTGATATGTACTAGTTCTTTGTGTGTTACTTGATCAACACTGACTCTCTGTGCACGTTGATCATTTGACATATTGTGTGCCATGTTTGATCTGTACTAGCTCTCTGTGTGTTACTTGATCAACACTGGCTCTTCTGTACATTGATCATTTGACATACTGTGTAGCATATTTGAAAATATCTCTACGGTATCTATCTGCCTGTATATGTCAATAAATCTTACAACCAAGTCCAATAATTTAAACCCCCAATCAAATAAAAATAAGCGAATTGGTAGAAGTTTTATCAAAATCTTGCGCTGGGGGAATAACAGTGCGTAGAATGACATGTTTTGGCAGACTGCGAACTCGTACAGTTCGGTTAGCTAGTACATGGAGACCGACAAATGACATATTCATCGCTATCTGTTGTTCTTCATGTTTGATATCGGGGGAATCACTGCCGAAGCACTAGAGTGGATTTGTTTAACGTACGGCGCGAAATCGGTAGGTGCAAACACATGTCGTGAGTGATTTGTGATGTTCAGAAGAGGTGATTGCGACGTGGAGAAAAAAAGGGTAGCGGACGGCAGAGTGGTACGTAGAACGCCGGCATACTTCGGTATGATTAAATGTGACCTGCTTGTGTAAGTACGACATCTATTCTACAATAAAACGCTGGAAATTTATGCATACACATAATAGTTTTGTGTTGACCTTTATTTTTATTATTTATTTATGCTATACATAGTTCCCGACTGTAGTCAAATGAATTCCAGGTAAAACATTTCGATGTGACGTCAATGTGTAACAGAAGTAACCAAAACAATTGTTGAAATATGATCGTGCGTCATGCTGTCCTATGAAGTGACGCAACAATAGTCAATATTATTGTTACTCAACAATATATTTTACTAAACTATCACCGAACATTAGTTCATCCCGTCTTACATAAACGTAACAATATCTCATTGCAAACTGCGTAAAGTACGAGAACCTGATGCTACATGTGATAAAAGCCATTACAAAAATGCATTTTCGATGATATAGAATCGGTGCGTCATTGAGAAATCAGGCTTTCTCTCGGTTCCCCCAAACAGGGGTTACCTGCTATTGACAAAACCTTTAAAATGATGTATTAAAGGGGTGATCCTGTAAATATCCTATACCAAAAGTTACCAGTCCCCCTCACGAACACACTTGCGATTCAGCCTTTCTTTCTATCTCGAGGTCAAATTTTTGTTTGCGCATGCGCAGATGGGTGTTTGTAGCTACACCACATTTCATCAGTATCAGGGTGGTTTCTTTTTTCGTCTGAATCTCAATAATATATAAAAATAATAATAATAATTAATTTTGTTTTTGAAAAACTGAACAGTCCCTACTATAGCCGTTGCGAAAGTAAATATTTAATTTCATGACTCACGTATCTTCTTTCATTGGTTTTACGACAATAACATTCATTAATCCATCTACTTAAGTATTGTCCAATGTCAGGAAATAGTAAAACTTATTGTTTACGCTTTCCAACCGTAGGTTGAAGAAGCGTATATGCTCCAGCTTTTTCCGTCCGTCTGTCCGTCCGTCTGTCGGCACGATACCTCACGTAAAAATGGTTCGATTTCGATGAAATTTTAGTATGTGGTAGGGGACCACCAGGGGACGAACCCTATGGAAAATGGGTGAAGTGGGGTCAAAGGTCACGCCATAAGAGCGGGAGCCATTCAATTGCCCTTATGCGTCCTAACTTGCGTAAATATGGTTCGATTTCAATGAAATTTTAGTATGTGGTAGGGAACCACCGGGGAACGAACTCTGTTGAAAACGGGTGAAGTTGAGTCAAAGGTCAGGACATAGGATTGGGATGCATCCCATTGCCCTTATGCGTCATAAGGTGCGTAAAAATGGTTCGATTTCGATGAAATTTTAGTATGTGTTAGGGGACTACCTGGAGAGGAACTCTATTGAAAATGGGACAAATGTAATCAAAGGTCAGGACATAGGATCGGGATCCATTCCATCGCCCTTATCCCACACTATTAAGATGGACGTCAAGTAATTTTGCTTCCTATATTTCCAATGGAAAACCTTTTGTACACATTTCCTTCACAATTAGTGTGTTCCCAAGGATGGAAATTTGAACATCGATTAAAATAACTTCATACTTATAACTTGGAATACTTAACATTTTCTAAAACATAAGCATAATTATATTAAAAAACAATAACGTTTCCTTTGGTAGTGTTGAAACCACAAAAAAGATGGCGTGAGCTGTACTTTAATGACGTAAGTGGACAAATAAATGTTGGATTGCATAATTATGGTTATGGTTTAGGAAATATTAAGTATTCCAAGTTATGAAATGAAGCTATTTTAATCGATGTTCAAATTTTCATTCTTGGGAACGCATTAATTGTGAAGAAAATGTGTACAGAAATTTTTCCATTGGAAGTATAGGAAGTGAAATTACTTGACGTCCACTTTAAAGTAGCAATTCTTGTATGTATGTATGTACATTTTATTTTGAAAACGGCTCTAAGAATTTTGATGAAAGTCGTTAACCTACCGTTTTCTGGTACTAGCAATCGATTTAGCTTGATCTCGACTTTAGTGGGTTAAATAACCACCCCGAATTATAACGTTTTTAGTGTCATGGCGTCGTTCCATTAACGTTTCCAATGCTTAGAAATCTTATGACGTCACAATCTCGCGTTTGAGAATGTTGGCGCGCAGTCACGCCATCTGTCTCATTACGTCACGCGTTGTGTGTGGATCCAGTTATAGTTTTATGGCGTCATAATCTTGCGAGCAGATGGTCGTGATTCCCATCTGCTTCATTACGTCACGCGTTGTCTGCGTATGTTCGTCCGCACGATAACTCGCGTAACAATCGTTCGATTTCGATGAAATTTTAGTATCTGGTAGGGTATCACCTGGGAAGGAACTTTATTTAAAGTGAACAAAATGGGATGAAAGGTTAGTACATAGGAGCGGAATACATTCCACTGCTGTTATGCGTCATAACTAACGTAAAAAAGATTCGATTTCGATGAAATTTTAGTATGTGGTAGGGGACCACCAGGCCACAAACGCTATTGAAAATGGGCGAAATGGGGTCAAAGATCAGGACATAGGAGCGGAATCACTTCCATCGCCATTATGTGTCATAACTTACGTAAACATGCTTCGATTTGGATGAAATGTTAGTATGTTGTAGGAGCCTGCCTGGGGACGAATTCTATTGAAAATGGGCTAAATGGGGTCAAAGGTTTGGACACAGGAGCGGGATCTATTCCATAGCCCTTATGCATCATAACTTACGTAAAAATGCTTCGATTGCGACAAAACTTTATCATGTTATTTCGGAGGTATACCGAACCGGTTCTGTTGAATATCATCGATATGGGATCAAGGGTCAGGGCACAGGACCTAGATTTATTCGACAGCCATTATTCTCATAACTTGAGTGATAGCTTGAGTAATGATTTCTGGTATGTTGGAAAGCGTATTATAATCAATGCATTGCATGATTTGCCGCCCCGGTGGCGCAGTGGTCTAAGCGATGGCCTCTGGTCATTCGTCCGAACGGGGTCCGGGTTCGAATCCCGGTGAGGCATGGATGTTGTGTTTGTCTTACGGCACTGGCTCTCTCCCTTCCCTGGAACCAGTGACCCTAAATTAGGGACGGGCGACTACTTATAGCCCATTGAGTTGCTCACGGTGGTCGTTAAACCTCCAATCAAAAAAAAAAAAAAAATTGCATGATTTTACAAACTTGTTAATTATCATTAGGTTTTAACTTGTATCTTGAGCATAATTAAAGTTATGGTTCATCAACTCAGGTTTTAAACCATGGATGGATTTTATTGAGGTATAGTGCAGCAAGGAGCTGGCTTGTGTTTTACTTTAATGCTTGTTTTCAATAGAAGCAGCAACTGTTGGAGAATGAAAACCGCCACCATGAAGAAGATTGTTAACCGTAACTGTTACTCAGCTCGTGATTTCTTTGTTGTTGCGTTGTCATTCACTTGCGTGCATTCGGAAACATGCAGTACTCTGTTCCAGAGCGTGTTTTTTTTGTGTGTGTGTGAAATCGTATTGGGTAACCAATTCTGTCATCAAAATGCAACGGGCATTTCGAAGAGAGTTTGGAGTTCAAAAAGCACCAAGCAAGTCAACAATTCTGTCGATGGCAAAAAAACTGGAGCAAACCGGTTCTCTTCTCAGCGGTAGCGGTAGACATCACCCTCCGAAGCCCCAAACGCGTGTGGACGATGTTCGGTAACGTTTACTTCAATCTCCGACGAAATCGTTGCGCAGATTAAGCCAACAGACAGGATATTCATACGGAACTTGTCAAAGGGCAGCAAAAAAACGAATATTCGACCATTTAAAGTGCACGTAATCCATCGGCTGCAGGAACCGGACAAGGGAAAGAAAGTAAGTTACTGCAAATGGTTTCAAAATTTTCTTAATTTGCGATCTGATATTCTCTCCATCGCATGGTTTACGGATGAAGCCTGGTTTCATCTGTCAGGCTACGTCAGTTCGCAAAACAGCAGATACTGGGCTACCGAAAACCCACACGTTATGTGTGAAACATCGATGCATTCACAAAAGGTTGGTGTATGGTGTGCGGTTTCGTCTACGAAAATTATTGGCCCCATTTTTTCTCTGAGACTGTCAACACTAACGTTTATTGCCGCATATTCAATGAATTTGTGGAACAACTTGATGACATTGAATTGACAGAGGGCTACTTACAGCAGGATGGTGCTACGTGTCACACAGCGAAAGTCTCAAGGGAACTCATAACCAGCTTCTTTGATGACAGATTAATTTCAAAAAACATATGTCCTCCCCGATCTCCGGACTTAACTTCCCTGACTTTTTTATGGGGCTACTTAAAGGATAGAGTTTACAAAACCCATCCAAAAACATTGGATGCATTGCGTGAAACAATCACGACTGAAATTGGCAATGTTGCTGCTCGTACTCTACATGAGACATCACTGAATATGGTGCGGCGTGTTCAACTGTGTTTACAAGAAAATGGAGGACGATTCCAACATTTGCTTTGATAAAATGATTTTCCAATATCACATGTATAATTCTCAACTTACTGTATGATTGTGTTGTTATTTATAAAAAAAGTTATAGTAAATCACATGTACTGGTTTAAATGGATCACCCTGTATTTTACTAAACTATCGCCGAACATTATTTCATCCCGTCTTACATAAACGTAACAATATCTAATTGCAATCTGCGTAAAGTACGAGAACCTGATGCTACATGTGATAAAAGCCATTACAAAAATGCATTTTTGATTATATAAAATCGGAGCGTCATTGAGATATCAGGATTTCTCTCGACTCCCCAAAACAGGGGTTACCTGATATTGACAAAACCTTTAAAATTGCGTATTAATGGGGTGATCCTGTAGATATCCTATACCAAAAGTTACCAGTCCCCCTCACCAACACACTTGCGATTCAGCTTTTCTTTCTATCTCGAGGTCAGATTTTAGTTTGCGCATGCGCAGATGGATGTTTGTACCTACACCACATTTCATCAGTATCAGGGTGGTTTCTTTTTTTCGTCTGAATCTCAAGAATATATAAAAATGATAATAATAATTAATTCTGTTTTTGGAAAACTGAACAGTGGAAATACCTACTATTGCCGTTGCCAAAGTAAATATTTACTTTTATGACTCACGTATCTCCTTTCATTGGTTTTACGACATTAACATTCATTAATCCATCTACCTAAGTATCGTCCAATGTCAGGAAATAGTAAAACCTATTGTTTATTGTTATGATTTAATTCAACTTTTTATGTACCGGACTGTGGCTTTGTGTGGTCGTGAGTGACGCAAATAAATGCAATGTGTTGAACGTAAATAAATGTATATATTCGAATCACTTATTTTATTTCACACCCACAAAGATCTTGTCATGCGCAAGATGCATAGCATAAATTATCTACAAAGAGTGCTGTCTAGATTCTTTTTTGTTCATACATTAATGGAGTACTTTTTAGCGTATGCATGCGGCAATCGAACACATTGTGAAAAATTTAATTTCTCGTAAGGAAATCGCATCTCAGATTACCAATACTTGCTTGCGACAGTAAAATTTATGGTACCCTTTTCAAAAGTTATTTAATTTCGTGTGTACACATGTCGCCTAATACGAGTCACATTGGCAAGCCACGCGAATCTCCTAAGTATTTCTTGGGAGTTCTACAAAAAATGAATTGAGTTTTTTTTTCTAGTAAATTAAACAGAGAGACGTTAATGACTTCGAACAGGAAGAAATATCTGATATCCAAGATTCCAAAAAACTTCACAAACCCGAAAAGTCTCATCTTGTTCAATTTTCTTTCTTTATTTTATTTGGAATTTTTCTTTACTGCATTTAGAGCCAGTGAGGAGATGATGTTCAACAGCCCCTAACGCCCATAAAATTTTCGCGCCGTCCTTTCGAGTTGGAGCTCGAATAAACAGTTCTTGTCACGTCCAATCAACGCTACACTGAATCCTTCTTGACAGAAATAAGAAATTAGATATCTTTCTTTCATCACTTTCTTGGAACTTATTTGCTTTTCCCGCCACGTCTTAATTCTCCTTGGATCACACGGAAAGAGCTTGTGTCACCTCCAATATATATATATATAGATAGATACTTTTTTTCGAACCTCCAATGGAAAATCCTTTTCCGAAATAGTTAGAAGTCTCTTCTGCGGAAATAACTTCATTTCGATCTTAAGCCCAGAAACCTTTCGTAAAATGAATGAATGAATGGATCAAGAGAGGAAACAGGAAGAGTTTGGGAGCAAGAGATGGGAGTCGAGGGGGTGGGGAGTGATTGACAGAGGATGGCCGTAACATTCTTGGGTCTGATGAAGTTACAGGTCACAACAGAGGGACAGTGAGTGGTAATTTGTGTTTACGACGAATGACAGAAACAGCGCTTAAGAAGGGGAGCGCAACTGCTGCCGACATTTGGTCTTAATTAAGTTGACTTGAAGCTCTGGAAAGCGAGGGTTGAAACAGCAGTGCTTTGCGTAGGCGAGGTTTCACGCCTCTGCTTGCCATGTCCATGTGTCAACGCTAGCAGACGTAGAAATGCACTGACGTCGAGAAGCAGGACACACAGGGAGAGAACTTTGTTAATTGGCTATGCCTTGCCCCATTCCACTTTGAAATCACATCTCTGGGAAAATAAGTTTAGCTTTGCTCTCCTCCAAGCTCTCTCTCGTTCTCTCAGTGTCCCTGCTTTCAATGAGTTCGTTGCCTAATGTTGCCCATTAAAATAGGAAGGCTCTTTTTGGTGCCATGTTTGATTTCAAGAGGAAGATCTCAGTCTTTTGAAATGCGACATGGAGACCTCTCTGCCCTATCAGATCAAGTTATTCGCTAAGCTTCATTATCGAAGGAATCCTACTTTCCGCTCGAAAGTTTGTAATTAACATTCATTGACAATTCATGAGTTCAAGAATATATTTACAAGACAGGAAGGTTGAATGCAACGTAGATAATTCAGTGATAAATTTTGCTAGTCATTAATATAGGAGCATCGTCATCACTCACCGAAAAGCTTTACGATAAATAGTTCTTCTTTACGGGGTTATAAAAATAACGCTAGCAGATGTAGCAGACCGCATTTTTTGTTCATGAGCGTTCGTGAGTTATTTTGTAAAAATTGTTTGCAGGTACATGGATGCATAGGGAATGAGATTAGTATGCGTGGTCAAGAGCTATCGGTGTGAAGATGAAATAGTACCGTTGATAGGCAGGATGTTTCTAACGATATTTTTTTAATTAAATTTGTTTTTTCTTGTGAAATTATTGCCAAGTGAAAATTCCTATCCTCGAACCCAAGACAGAGCACAGAATCGAAGCCTCGAAACCCAGACAGAGCACAGAATTGCCCTGATCACTACTGTTGTAGCTGTGGGTGATCTACCGCACTGTGGCCCTGCGTTCGCTGTGAACAAACAATACCGGACAATCTCCGCTCCTCTCTGGCATCAATGAGCTACGGACGACACATGGCTAGACGACTGTTCGCCGTTTAGCTATCTATGCACCACTTTTGATACGCGCTCACTACAGCAGAACGTGAACAGGCCACGCCATTTCCGAGATCGTAGTTCCGAGGCACCGTCCCATCATAATTTGTCCTTTATCAAACTCCGATAAATCTGCAGCATTTCCCATTCTAACTCCGAACACTGTACTAACCGAAAGCCGGTCCTCGGGTTGTATATATACTTCTCTGTGAACTTCACCGTTCGGTCTCTCGGCTCGCTCATTTCTCTAGGCTGGGAGTTATGATAACGTAATGGTTCATCGGTGTATGTATTTTTGATATAGTTCACGATTGCTAGGAGTATACGCTTTCCATTCAGCTTCTTATACCACACACTCATACGAAGGTCATCATGTAAGTTTTACATCTACACGGAAGTAAGTAGTAAATTATTAGGAACAGCTATCTAATAACATGTTCGGCCTACCTTGGCCTTCAAATAAGCCTCGATTCGATACGGGAAGGATTCAGCGAAGAGCTGATATCCTTCTACAGGTACAGTACGTTCAGAGAAGCGGATGTGTTGGCGTCTATTATTCTCCGAATGTTCGCTGGAGGTGCATATCTGTTACCGATGGCTCTCTCACTTACATTCCACATGTGTTCAAATGGTTTAAAATCTGGGAACTGTGGAGCAGATTTTAGCATTTTGAAATCACCGTTGTGTTCCTGGCATTACTGTGTAACGATCGGAGCCTTTTGGAATGGCGCATTACCCTGCTGGAAGTAGCCCTCTCCATGAGAAAGCATCATGCACTTGAACGGGTACCCTGGTTCCGTAATGATGTTAAGATACCTCGTGGCACCCAAATGGTATTCTTGAGTTATTAAATAACCCAATGCCCTTAGGTAAACAGACCACAGAACATTCCACTGCCTCCACCAGCTTGTATAGTTAACACTAGGCAGATGGAATCCATCGATTGGGGCAGTTGACGATAGAGTTGGAAACGGGTCAACGGGTTCAAAACTGTGGGCCCGGACCTAACCCGGAAAAATCTGCTTTGGACTATAAATCCGAAACTCAATTTATAATTATACATAATAATTTATGTAGACACAAAGGGCGATCAAGAAATCTCTCTGCAGTGGGTATCGTAGGTTGTATGTTTGTAGGTTATATAGAAATCATATAAATACATGTATTTCGGAAACGTGTAATTTACTCACTTACATAAAGTGTTGAAACTGTCGTTCTTCACATAACATAACTGTTTTACATATGTTTTCAAATTCATCGGCGACAGTCAAAAAGACTCTCCGCAGTAATGTTAAAGCTGTTTTACTTAATTTTGATGGTGCTACAGTCAAAATTCTTGTATGAAGTAAGTTTCTGTATGTTTAATTTCAGTTATTGCTGTCTTCTTGATAGCATATCAAGCTTCAGAATATGTTTCACAGCAACACCAATTTTCACCAGCTTCTCATGAGTTGAAAGTTTCTGAAACGTGGATGTTGATTTCATCATTTCCCCTCAGAAGGAAGGCACACTCATGAAATCAACATTCACATTTTGGAAACTTTCTACTCATCGCAAGCTTGTGAACATTGGGTGTTGCTGTGAAATATATTCTAATTTCTTAATGAGATGAAACAACTTCCAGCATTCACTCTTCCCCTTTTTGTTTTCAACAAGAACGCATTTGTTGGCCTTGACGCCTTTTACAATCTCCGTAGTATTAAATTCATCCATATTAACAAATAAGGCATTGATTCCGACATGACATGCAATGAAACCGGATGTTAGTATGGCAAATGAAAACCTCTAAATGCTCAATGCAAAAGATGCGAAGTGAAAAGTAACTCTCAGTCCTACAATGTGACACGCGGGGTGGGAGAGAGTGAATCACCAGAGAAGCAGGTGAGAGGCGTTTGTCCGTATCTTGCTCCGGACAATCGCACTGAAAATAAATGCAAAGGAAGTATCGTTTTACGATATGTATCGGTGAGTCTAACGTCTGAGTCGTATCGTCGGTCGGTGGAAATCTTCTTTCCTTTAAGAAAGAGACGGCAATATTTTTGTATCACAAAACATTTTTCACTCCTCTGGCACCAGCATCGAGCACAAAATTCCACAGTATGCATCTTTCTTTTAAATATATTTTTTCTCTTCAGAAAAAAACAAACAACGACTTGGTCGAAATCGGGTCAGGGACACCTTGACCCGACCCGTTTGACCTGCAAGAAATTGTTTACCCGTTGACCAGCTGACCCGTGACCCGTTTTCCATCTCTGGTTGACGCCATATAATGTCCCGTCCATCTGCAAACTGAAAATTTGATTGATCGAATCAGGCGACTCTTTTAAAGTACTCAAGTGTCCGGTTTATGTAGCCCACTGGAACAAATCTGTCGGATATTAGTGGAGCCGAGCGGTACACAAAGGGTGCGGCTGCTCTTCCTTAAAGCCAACGCGCGGCAGGGACGTCGCTAAGGGAGTGCGAGGATGGGCTTTACTTGCCCACCCTGTTCAAAATGGGCCATTTTTCAGTATATTTAACTTTAAAATATAATTTGGACTTGTGTTTGATTTCATTTAGCCCTACGTATTTTCCACTAAAAAAATATAAAAACGAGTACGTTGTTTACTTCTCCGTAGTAAGGTTATCAAAATAGCATCCGTAGGGCCATGAAAATTCAATTGTCCTCCACTCTTCCAATTCCTTAGTCTAAGCCTCTTCTTCATGTCTGTATGGGGGACTAATGAGGAAGGTGGATATGAATTAACTAAGGGGGTCCCTACTTATTGCTCTGCTGTTTGTTTTCTCTACAAAATAGGGGATTTGAACACGGAAAGGGGAGTCTAAAGATACAGTAGCGCTCTTAGGACTTCCCCGGGACAGTGAAAGTGCAGGAAGTGGCTCACGACTGCTTTGTAGGAGACTGGTGCAAGGCAAAGTCGCTGGCTTGAAGGAAGATAGTGTTAAGGAGGGGAGGGGAGGTATTGTGTCTGCATGGCACGACTTAAAATTTGATTTAGATAAACAGAAATCCATTTAAAGTGTCCAAGTACGGTACTATGTATTTTTCGTTAGCAAAAATACAGAATTTTGGAAAGCAATTTAAGACAATGCATTCAGAGCAAGCAAAAGGTTGAAGGCGACATTCTAGCAGCATTTGTATCTTACACCAGTGGCGTAACTAGTCAGATCCGTGTATGTATGTGTATGTCCAGGTGGAGGAGGGGAAGATTGCACGAATCCCTTTGTAGCCAGTATAGTAAAAAGCAAAAAAAAAATTAGTTCTTTCAATGTTTCGTAATAAAAAAAAAAATTGCTATCGAGCTTGTCCCACCATAAAAAATACTCGCCCACCCATCTTCCATCCTGATTTCGAAGTCTAGCGACGTCGCTGACGCGCGGCGGGCTGTTTATACTGAAACTATTCCTTCCATGTTGCTGCTGTACTGCTTATTGGAGCTCGTGTGTTAATTCGCACGATTCTTACCAGCCGCCTTTTCTCTCGAACATCCACTAGTCGTTTCCTTCCACAAGAAAAGGGCCTACTGTTGTTTGCGCACCATTCGTCTTATACCCCTGATAGAGTTCTTCTTGCATAGCCGAGAAGATATACAGTTTCCTAGATTCTTGCACCTACTGCCTAAAGTTCGCTATCATGCCTCTTCCAACGTTGCTTATATTTTCCATACTCCCTTAGCCTTTGCTTAGTCTTTTCCATACTCCCGCTATCTACGCTTCGTACAGATCTGAAGTTGCACTCTAAAAAATAAGTGGTGTGAATTACCGGAAAAATTTTGAAAATAACGTGCAGCAAAGTTGCCGGTAAGTGTCCGTCTTTTAACGAAATTTCCGTTTTTAAAAGTTCCCGTTTTTTCTAACTTCCGTATTATCACTGCTTTTCCGTAGTCAGTAATTCCGTCTATTTCAGAAAAGTCCGTTTCAAGTTTTACCGTATTTAGACTGAAATTTCGCAAAATCGAATTAACTTAGTGTTGCAGACCTTACTCCAGAGAATACTTTTTCCCCGGTGGTGGGGATCGAACCGAAGTCGTTTGGGTTAGAAACCACGCGTCTTAACAACTCATCCAGAATGTTTTCGGAACGGCACTCGCGCTCCGGGTAGAACTAATTGCGCCATGATGATTTTTAACATTAATGCTTGTGATTTGCACATTCTGTTTTCTGTTGGAGCTTACTTATTTTTTTAATCAAACAGAAGTCATCGCTCTTTCCACGTTTTTATAAGTGAGTCACGGAAACATTCTCATCGGCCGCCACCGGTAATCGAACCCAGGGTCTTCCAGTTACGCGCCTGACATGCTTCCACTGCAACACAGTGGCCTCGAATTCCTCCACACTCACATACGACTATCTGCCAAGCCACTTGGCAGGTTGCTTCTTCGAGCGCTGCACAATGCTGGGGTGAGTCTATGTTAGTCGTATGTGAGTCTGGAGGAATTCGAGGCAGCTGTGGTGCAGTGGAGGAATGTTCGACGCGTACCTGGAAGACTCTGGATTAGGTTCCTGGTGGCGGCCGATGAGAATTTTTCCGTGACTCACTTATAAAAACGTGGAAAGAGCGACGACTTCTGTTTGATGTTCCTGGTCCACGTCACTTGTCTGTATTATTTATTTTTTTAATACCTTTGTAATAATTTTGCATTTTCTATGGGAGGACTTATCACAAATTAAGTATTTTTGGCATCGTGATTTTTCGAAGCAACAGAATGCTTTGGGACTTGAGATCTCCTTTGAAACTGACAAAATACTTTCAATTATATTTAAGAAAAGGTGCAATGTACTGTATTATAATACACTGCTAGCCACCCAAAAGGCAACACCAAGAAGGAAGCATCCGATTGGCCTGAAATTCGCAGCATGCCTCTCCCGCGAGAGGACATGCAAACTATTAGCATTGCAGGGCATATGCAAATAATGTGCGCCCGACACGCCACCGAGAAGCGCTATAAGAAGGGTGCACAGAAGGCGGGGTGTAAGTAGTGGAAGTGTGTTGTGCTGCCGGACCTGTGCGTGGGAAGCTTCCTGATGCCTCGTCACAGAATGCGGCAGTCATTCCAGCACGTTTCGCAGTTCGACAGAGGACGAATAGTGGCTTATCGCGACAGCGGTTTATCGTACCGAGACATCGGCGCCCGTTTGGGACGACATCCAGCTACAGTAAGGCGAGTATGGATTCGGTGGGTGCGGGAGGGACGGACGGACCGACGTGAGCGATTGTCGCAGCCGCGGCACACCACCGAACGAGAGGACCGGCATGTTCTGCGGCGGGCATTGACGGCTCGCACCGCCACATCACGAACGTTAGCGCAGGAATTAGGGTGTGTTGCGCAACAACCTGTGTCAGCACGTACCGTTCGACGTCGTCTGCAGGAGCGGGGATTTGTCGCACGACGCCCATTGCTCCGATTAGTATTGAAGTTACAAGTTACACCACCGGCAAGTGGGGTGGCAGTGGGCCGTTGAACGCTGCACCTGGACTACGGAATGGCACGCCATTGTCTTCTCCGACGAATCCCGCTTCTGACTGCAACACCACGATGGTCGGATCCGCGTGTGGCGGCACTGCGGCGAGACACTGTATGACGCCTGCATTATGCATCGCCATACCGGTAATTCGCCTGGCATTATGGTTTGGGGCGCAATTGGATATGACACCCGCAACCCTCTGGTACGTATCGCCGGTACACTCAACGGCCACCGCTACATCTCCGACGTTTTGGAGTCTGTAGTCCTCCCTTACCTGCAGGACCTGCCAGTGGCCACGTTTCAACAGGACAATGCGCGCCCGCACATGGCACGCAGCGTGCAACAATTCTTCACGGCCCAACAGGTGTCACTGCTACCGTGACCTGCCTGTTCTCCCGATATGTCGCCCATCGAACAAGTCTGGTCGCTGGTCGGCAACCGAGTGGCTCGGTAATCACCACCCGTGGCTACGCCTGATGAACTGTGGCAACGTGTGGAAGCAGCCTGGACCGACATACCCCAAGCCCACATCCAAAAGCTCTCTCGTTCGAAGCCGCGGCGTGTAGCAGCCGTTATTTCCAGCCATGGGGGCCACACGAACTATTGATGTCTGCGTGTTAGACAAGTCGCACGGTCCTGTAAGCTGAATCGTTTCATCTTTGTAGCTGTTGTTATGTGTCCAGTAAATCTGGCTTTGCTATCTCGTGTCCTTCTTGGTGTTGCATTTTGGGTGGCCAGAAGTGTAATATTTCACAAAACTGAAAAATATAAAATTTACTTTTGATAGCTGTAATAGCTTTTGTCTTAAGAACTCTACATAGACATCGTACAAATCACCTGCACAATAATTTGAGTACCCGGTTTATTGACAATGCAAGCGATCATTTTCATGGCAATGCAAAGATGATTTAAGGGTAATGCAAGTCCTGCAAATAATCTCCAGTATTTCTCAGAGAGCTACGTTCTCGGTACAACGGATCACGACGGTTATTTGGTTTTCTTCATAGCGTAATTTCGTAATTTGGCTTTCTTCGTAGCGTATTAATGTATATGTGCAAAGTTACGGATTTTGAGCAGCGTTTTTTCAGCACTCACTGTTTAATAACATCAATGTGTTGGGATTCAGTCGAATTCTCGAGTAACACCACTTGTGGAATATTAACATGACTTCTCCCATTGCTATGCAAAAGGAAATACTGCATGTTCGCGAATGTTCCACGGAGTGATGGTTTCCTGTTTCAAACGATTTTTGGAGCATGTCATCGCATTTTTAACGTGTCTTTTGAATGAAAAAACTAAAGGAAAATAAAGAAAGAGCAAACCTGTAGCATCACTTTTCCCGACAGTCTCTCCTTTTGTATACATTGTATCTCTGCATTTATAAACTGAATTGGAAAGTTTTGTTTTCATATTTTTGCATTGGATAGCATAAGCCATGAGGATGATGATTCTTGAATTTATGTGAGTTGTCCTGATATTCAAGTAGACTAAGGCACTGTCTTATGAGACTATTCGTCAGGTGCGAGTCCTGCATAAAGCACGGGTGCGCATTTTTCTGATGGTGTTGGTTCTGCCCTGCGCCTGGAAACAGTGGTCTTAAATTAAGGATCATCGACTACTTAGAGCCCTCAGAATTGTGCATTGAGATCGTTAGGCCCCGAAACAATAAAAACAATACTGGTGGCGTAAAAGTGTGAGTATTTTTGTGTTTTGCACACTATCTGCACTTCTACAATTAGGACTTTAAAAATTTGGATATTATCGCTGAACCTATGTTAAAATGTTTTCTGCATTTTTTGGGTCAATATAACACATGCCTGACTTACCAGACGTCCAATCAACATATTAGCATTTCGAAATACACTCGCGCTTTCGAAATCCCAAAAATAATAAACGATACAAATGTCACGCTTGTACCTCCTCTGGGAGGCTATCTACATAGGATTTTGTCTAAAGAATGAAAACTGTAAAAATGGAACATTTAGACATTATGGGGAGTTTTGAAATTGTCTCCTTATATACCGCCATCCCAGCTAAAGACGCATGTGACAATATAGAAGTTGCACACTTGCCGGATCCAACCATTTCTCAAGAAAATTTTATCTTTAATTTTGATTTATGTAGCGTAAACCACAGTTTCCCAACATTATACCGATTTGTTTTTCAGTCTTTTCATTAGTGGAAACGCATTTCGATTCTTTTCTCGACAAAAACTAGGTTCCTATAAGATCATGCCGAAAATTCACTCACCGCCCGATTTTCCCATGCACTGTTTTTTTTTTCTGCCTTTGACGAACACCATGAGCCATCCTCTGGGCTATAATCTGTATCCCGCCCATAATTTAGGGCCACTGGTTTCAGGTAGGGGAGAGAGCCTGTACCGTAAGGCAAGCACACCACACATTCCTAATTGGGATTCCAACCAGGGCCCATTCAAACGAAAGGTCATAAGTTAGCGCTGAGGCCACAGATCCATCTGGGCTGTGCGAAATTTACGAACTACCTGGCGATGCAATATGTATCATCTGATCTCCATGCCTGAGCTCCTAAAAATTATGCTTCAAAAATTCTATATTTGCCTAATTTGATGTAAGCTCGACCAAACATTCCATGTTTTCTAATGAAAGTTTTCCCAGCTAGATGGCGGAAGATCCAATTTCTTACAGACTTCATTGCAAAGCTTAAAATATATGTGAAAAACACAACTTGTCAATGCAATAGTGTGCACAGTAGGTTTTGTATAAAAGACTGTTTCATTTTACACTGCTCGACATAGAAAATTCCAGACCAGGAAGATTTTGTCGAGCGCCATGCAGATTGCTTGGTATGTGTCGACAGTTGGGTTACGTAAATGATCACAATTCTGAAACAATCACGTGATAAGATGAAAGGGAAAAATTGTTCGGTATAGTTAAATTTGGTCGTCCAAACCTATGCATGTGGGCCACTGCATCGGAGCGATTTCGGTGGCGAAAGCACCTGTAAGTAGTGTGAACTCCCGACAGACATCTTCGGGAATACTACCGTCACAAGGATACCATTTACCAGAGGCTTCATCATGGGGATATGTACAGTCGGTTTGTCCTTGCGTTGCATCGCGGAGGAAACGCATCGACAGTCAACTACTGTCGGCCGAATGGGAGACAATTTGTTTGAGAAAGGTATACATGCATCTCAGTAGTGTGATTGGTACGTGTAGGCGGACGTCAGAGACTGCCTCCGTCGCCACATTCGACGAAAAGTCGTAGCAACCCCGCAATCCACAGCGGACGGCATTCGACGAAGTGTACAGCTATGGACATCCATCACCATATCCACACCGACTGTGAAACGGAGGCTGGCCGTAGTAGGCTTACGCTCTGGCCCGCCATTGTGACGATTGCCACACACAGCAGCGTATATTCGTGCAAGGTTGCAGTGGTGCTGTACCACGCATGCGTGGTGGAGCGAAGGGAATCACGTGGTATTCAGAACGCTTCTCGCTTATGTATCAGTGTCGACGATCGCCAGTTGGGAGTCTCGAAACGACGTGGTCACAGAGCTAATCGTGCAGCCACTCGTTAACGTCAAAGAGCTCCTCGGTGTAGTGTCATGGTATTGGGGGCGCTGTGATTTTCAACAACGGTTCACCGCCCATACGCTTGGGGCGTACAGTGACAACATCACGATACGCCAATACGGGGCTGCAGCCCGATTTGTTGCAGTATTTCCATGGTATTCCAGATGTCCAATTTCAACATGATAACGCCCGCCCGCACACCGCCAACGTGAGCAGAGAGTTTCCACAAGGTGTCCAGATCTTACCCTAGCTAGCGCGATCCCCAGATCTCTTCCCAATACAGAACGTGTGGGACGTCATTGGCAGAGGACTTAACACCACTTCAGGACTCCCTCCCAGTGTCAATGCTTTGTGGACTCAGATCAACGACGCATGGTCAGCGATATTGAAAGATACCATTTGAAATTTCCTACACACCGTGTTGCGGAATGTATAGCTCATCATACACTATCTACCAACAAGTAATTGGACACCCCTGCAATCGACGATATCTGCGGTCCTGATACACTTCACGGCCGCCGCCGTTCAACATCGTGTGGGAAACAACAACACAACCAGTCGCATGCAAGATGCCACGCAGTTCGGAGCTCTCTGATTTCGAGAAAGGTGTAATCAATCACAGAAATGGCCGATCCATACGTGACATATCCAGCGAGTTGAAGTACCCAAAATCGACAGTGGCCTACGTTATTGGCAAGTGGAAGATGAGAGGTGCCCCGACCCGGCAGACCCACAAAACTGGGAGTTAGAGATCGATGGGTGCTGGTCAGAGAAATTCGGAAGAACCGCACCAAATCGATGGGCCACATCCACGAGGAGTTTCAACAGGCATCCGGGATTGTTCTTTCGATGAATACCATCCGTAAGGAAGCTCATCTGCTCGGTTATCATGGAAGTGCTGCTGCCCTCAAGTCTTTGATCACCAAGTCCAATAGCGCTGCTTGGCTAACGTGGTGCAAAGAACGTCGACAGTGGACCATTGAACAGTGGAAACAGGTTCTCTGGAGCGACGAATCAAGGTTCACCCTCTACCGTTCGGATGGCAGGGTCTGGGTTTGGCGTCTGCCTGGAGAACACCTCCTGTCGGAATGTATTGTGCCAACTGTGAAGTTCGGCGGCGGTGGAATTATGCTATGGGGGTGTTTCTCTTGGTATGGCACGGGACCCTTGATCGCAATTCCAGGTAGACTCAACGCCGAGACCCACTACACCATTTTGGATGACCATGTGTTTCCTACGTTGTGGCAGTTTTACGGGGTGGACCCATGTTTCTTTCAGGATGACAATGCCACCTGCCATGTTGCGAGGTCCACCAGGGCTTGGTATGGTGACAATGGGGTTAATCGAATGGACTGGCCTGCACAGAGCCGGGACCTTAACCCTACTGAGCACCTGTGGAACGAGTTGGAGCGTCGACTTAAGGGGTGCCCCCACCGTCCGAAATCGGTGAAGGAACTGACCTGTCTTCTCCAAGCCGAGTGGAAGAAAATACCGCTAGCCGTCGTACAACGCCTGGTTAAGAGTATGCCCCAGAGGGTCGCAGCTGTAATCGCCGCTCGTGGAGGCTCCACCAACTATTGAAGGTGAATACACTTCGTTTTCCTTTGCTATCGCAGGTGTCAAATTACTTGTTGGTAGATAGTGTAGTAATCATCCGATGTACTGACAGGCCATATCATACTGTCTCCTCGATTATCCCATTCATGCAGTTCTTCAAAAATGAACTCACTTCTTTCCCATCTGCTTCTCTACATGTGGGTTAAGCTTCGTCTTATTTCGCGCATTCTTTCATAGTGTGTTAGTTTCTATTTCGAGCAGTGTAGACATGATCTCCTGAAATCGATATCATCTTTCTCCTTTACTTCCTTACCCTTTTGCCCTCTGGCATTCTGGTCCAGTTCACCAACTTTTTTGCACGATTGAAAATCCCTTGATATCTTTTCGCAGAAATTGTATTTGGCTGACAACTTCCGTTTGCTTGCCCTTAGGCCCCTTACAAATCCGTTGTGTATTAACTCGAAGTTTATTTACTGCAGCAAAAATTTGAACTTGAGATGAAATGCTTCTTAGTAAAGTTGAGTTGGTTGCTGATATTAAAAAAAATATTGGAGAGAGTTCCCCGGTACTCTTCCTAGATGCTATGCATCCTTCGGATACCAAGACTTTTGTGGGTGTGAAATAGAACGAGTGATTCGATAGTTTGCATTTATTTACGTATAACACATTGCATTTATTTGCGTCACTCACGACAATAACGAGCCGTAGTCTGATATATACTGAGTGTTTTTTAATTAAGGGTTTAACGGCCACCGTGAGCAACTCACTGGCCTATAAGCATTTGCCCGTCCCAAATTTAGGGTCGCCGGCTCCAGGGAAGGGAGAGAGCCCTTGCCGTTAGACAAACACAACATCCATGCCTCACCGCGATTCGAACCCGGATCCATCTCGGATGGCCGCCCCGGTGGAGCAGTGGTCTAAGGCGCTGGCCTCTGATCATTCGTCCGAACGGGGTCCGGGTTCTAATCCCGGTGAGGCATGGATGTTGTGTTTGTCTTACGTCACTGGCTCTCTCCCTTCCCTGGAACCAGTGACCCTAAATTAGGGACGGGCGACTGCTTATAGCCCATTGAGTTGCTCACGGTGGTCGTTAAACCTCCAACCAAAAAAAAAAAATCTCCGACGTTTAGACCAATGTTTAGACCATTACCAAGTGGACTTAAATCATAACAACAAACAATAAGATTTACTAATTCCTGACATTCAGCGGTACTTAGATAGGTGAATTAATGAATGTTTTGTTTAAAACCAATGAAAGAAGATATGAGAGTCATAAAAGTAAATATTACTAAACTATGGTGGCGGCAACCGCAAGTATCTCGGCAGTTTAATTTTTCAAAACAATTTTTATATTTACTATTATTATTATTATTATTATTATATATAATTCAAATTTAGACGAACGTAAGAAACGACTCTAACACCGATGAAATGTAATGTAGCTATTAAAGTATGTCTCCCTCCGCATACGCAAGCTAAAATCTGACCTCAAGCAAGGTAGAACGAAAACCTGAATCGAAAGTGTGTTAGGAAGAGGGATTGGTAACTTTTGGTCTACGATATCTGCGGGTCATCGGTTTATACTTCCTTTTAAAGCTCTCGTCAACAACATGTACCCCCCCCCCCCGCCGAAAGTCGAGAGGCAGCCAAATTTTGCTATGATGCGTCGTTTTCAAGACAGTTTAGAAATCCATACTTGATTTTCTAGATTGCTAGAAAATCAACCTACTACACTGGTGTGCAAAAATTAAGGACGCAGAGGAGAAATTAGCATAACAGCGGAACGTGTAGGCAGAACGGACCGAACGGTACGGTACGGCATGCGCATATATGCAGCATGACGTGGGAGGGTGGGGGTGTCGGATAGGTATAAAGCGCACGAGCGGTGTACGCTCAGCAATTCAGTGAAAGCTATTGCACGGTGTACATCGATTTGAATGACGTCGAGTTGCTGCCAACGCGTGTTATATGGCCAACAGGCAAAACAGTAGACGACATTTGGATGACTTTACCCGAGGTCGCGTCATTGGGAAGTTAGAAGAAGGTCGAAGTGTAACTAGTGTGGCCGAGGAGTATGGGATCGCTCACAGCATCGTTTCACGAGCTTGGAGAGCATTTCAAACGACAGGAACAGCTGTCCGAGAGTTTAGCAGTGGTCTTCCACGAGCGAGCAACCACGGCGGCGGACGATCAGTATATTGTCCTACAGGCGAGAAGAGACAGACGGCAGACAGCGGAAGAAATCGCAAGGCACATGCAACAGACAACTGAACGTCCGTTATCGCATTTTACGGTGGCCAGGAGGCTGCACAAAGGCGGCCTATTTGCACGACGACCAGCATAGGGTGTGCCATTAACGCCTGCTCATCGGAGACGGCGGTTTCTGTGGTGCAAGGAACACAAGAACTGGACACATCAGCAATGGGGTCGAGTTCTCTTTACGGATGAGAGCCGATTTAGTCTGACGAGTGATTCTGGACGTATACACATATGGAGAGAGCAGGGAACATGCAATCACACCTCCAACATTATCGAAAAGGACCGGTTTGGAGGTGGCGGAGTTCTCGTTTGGGGTGGTATCATGCTTGGTAGCCGTACTAACCTTCACATCTTTCAAGAAGGTTCAGTCACTGGTGTCCGCTATTGTACCGAGGTTCTCCTGCCTCACGTGCGTCTGTTTAGAGGTGCTGTTGGTCCTGAGTTCCTCTTCATGGACGACAACGCTACACCTCATCGTACAGTGGCTGTCGCAGAGCTGTTGGAGAGTGAAGATATTCAGCACATGGATTGGCCCGCAAGGTCCTCGGACCTAAATCCAATCGAACAGTGTAGGACCTTCTCGGGAAAAGCTTGCCAGCACGTCACCAGCCACCAGCCACCAGCAACGATTCCGCAGTTGCGATTGGCGCTACAAGAGGAATGGGCCGCGATGCCTCAACAGCTCCTTGAAAACCTCGTCCTCAGTATGGACAGACGTTGTAAATCCTGCAACGCAGTCAGGGGTGATCATATCCTCTACTAAAGACTGGATTTGTTTTGGCAGCAGCCTGTCACATGGACGTTTCTGTCTTCTGTCCAGTTGTGCTTGAAGCTACCTTTTCAATAAAGTGCCTTTGTATCCTTTGGATTCCTTGTTTGGACGGTTTTGCTCACTTGTCCCATATTCTTACATCTTGGGGATCGTTACATTCGAAAAACCGTCTCGTCCTTAATTTTTGCACGCCAGTGTATATCATGAAAATGCATTTTTGTAATGGCTTTTATCGCATTTAGCATGAAGTTCTCGTAATTTGCGCAGATTGTAAAGAGATATTGTTACGTTTACGTAAAACGTGATGAAATAATGTTTGGCGATAGTTTAGAAAAATATATTGTTGGGTAATAATAAAATTAACTATTGCTGCATCACTTCATGGGACAGAATGCTGCACGATCAGCAATGATTTTGACAATGTGGCACTGTTACCTATTTTCATTACGTCGAAATTTACTTGGGATTTAGTTTACTATTGTCGAGAAAGATGCACAGTGTCAAAAAAAGTGGAAGTTTAAAATTTTGCTTTTAGCTGAATATCGAATTTAATTTCTGGGCTTTTCTGCAAAGCCATAAATCTAAACCCATTATACTTTACCTTCTCAGTCATTCGAAAGCAAATTTGGTAGAATACAATGCGATATTTAGACTATTCAATTGTGGTAACTCATGTAGCCCAGCATCTTGCTTACCATACAGATGCCAACATTACTCTCAATAACTGCATATAAGGTGTGACGTACTACAGAGGTGAAAACATGTGTCAAGACGACAAATTTGCAGCGAGACATTCTGTTCGCGTAGCTTCGTTGGGAGAGCGATTTACTCCGGAGTGAGGGGACACGGAATCGACGTTCGTCGCGGACGAACTTGTGCTTTCATAAAGGTTGGAGTAATTTGTTGCAAAGTAGCTTTGCGCTACGAGTGGACAGTCCTTTTCACAGCTTCCCTGTGACGTTCTTCACATTTCTTAGGGTCGTTCTTGGCATATTCAGCCCCAGTCTACTTCCATTCGTTCATCACATTACCGCCGCCCCGGTGGCGCAGTGGTCTAAACGATGGCCTCTGATCATTCGTCTGAACGGGGTCCGGGTTCAAATCCCGGTGAGGCATGGATGTTGTGTTTGTCTTACGGCACTGGCTCTCTCCCTTCCTTGGAACCAGTGACCCTAAATTAGGGACGGGCGACTGCTTATAGCCCATTGAGTTGCTCACGGTGGTCGTTAAACCTCCAATCAATCAATCATCACATTACCAACCGTCGACCTAGGAATTTCCAGTGCCGCTGAAATGTAACGTACTGACCGATTGCTTACGTGGCATCCTATCATCAATCCTATAACGAAATAAATTTCTCCGTCATTTTTGGTCTACGCCGGGATCCGAGCCCGAGTCCGCTTATTCCGGAACAAGTCGCTCTACCAACTGAGCTACGCAGGTGTTCATTCTGACTCCTATCTGCCTTTATGTCGTGTGCGTCCTGCTGGCAGCTACGTCACATCTCCCCCCCCCGAAAGCGGGCTGGGGGCATGGCCCACGGGTCAGCCGTGACCATGAATCGTCGCAGGCTGCCATCCTTTGTAGAACGTGCACTTGAGAACTCCCAGTCAATCTGGTGTGTGGAATGCAACGTCATACAGTATTTTTTATTTTTCGAAGCGCTGGAGAAGGGATTCTCTGATTTTTCCTATCTCGCGGTGTGGAAAGAACATCACACCATTGCCAGATTTTGAACGGTCGAGTCATCCAGATAGTTCGGGCGCCATTATAACGAAGTAAATTTCTCCGTCATTTTTGGTCTACGCCGGGATTCGAACCCGAGTCCGCTTATTCCGGAACAAGTCGCTCTACCAACTGAGCTACGCAGACGTTCATTCTGACTCCTATCTGCCTTTATGTCGTGTGCGTCTTGCTGGCAGGTACGTCACAATCCGTACTGACTTCAGTTAGCTCTGTTGATTGAAGCATCTTGCATTCACTGTCCTGCTATTGTCTCATCATAGATATGTGAGCGAACAGGTGTTGGACAAAATAATATGAACACCATGATTATAGGGGTTTATGATATTCATGTAGGCTACACTGAAAAAAAACGTTTTGATTATCTTTTCTTTATATATACAGGGATTGGACATAATTATTTGAACACCACGCTCAGAGACAAGACTTTTAATGCAGCTGCGTACGTCACTATACGCAAAGGTATCCACCACTTTTTGGTTGTAATAGCTTTGTTTGGAACCTCAAGGTCCAGTTTAAGTGCATTTAAAGTGTCTTGTTGCAAATCTTCTTTGAGGATGACGACGAAATGATCGACCTAACGGACTTTAAAAGAGGGCTAATTGTTGAGGGTTTGCCAGTTGGTTCCTCCATGACAACAGTAGCCAGGTTAGTGGAAGTACCGAGAGCTACTGTGTCTAGCGTCATGACATGTTCGTGGCAAAACCTCGTCTACGAAACAGAAGAGTGACCGATAGAGACAGGAGAGCATTAAACAGGATTGTTACCCGTATTAAGTGGACCACGGCACCGAAACTCAGTGCGGATATTCATCTCCAGATCCCAGCATCAACGAAAACCTTGCTCAGGGAATTGCATAAACAAGATATTCATGGCAGAGTTGTTATTACAAAACCTTTGGTGACTCGGGTGAATGCACAACGGTGATGACAGTGGTACTAGGACCATACAATGTGGACTGCCGATGCATGGAAGCGTGTAATGTGGTCGGATGAATCCACATTCACACTATCCCCCACAGCAGGAGGTCTTTATGTGCTGGGGAAACCGTCAGAAGCGTGCAACCTAGACCGTTTGCTCCCAACAGTGCAGTATGGTGGTGGTTCTGTCATGCCCTGGGCAGTCATACCATGGTTTGTAGCAGGTCCCTTGATCACTGATGACTAGCAGAACGTATGAAACCATTTATTTTAGCCGACCAAACCCATCCTATGGCTCACGCATTGTTTCCTGCAGGATATGCCATCTATCAAAATGACAATGCCCCAATTAACAAAGCTCGGAATGCCCAATCATGGTTTGAGGAACATGAGGATGAACTTTCGCATCTTACTTGGCCTCCCCAATCACCAGAATTAAACATCATCGAGCCACTGTGGTCTGTGTTGGAAAACAGAGTAAGATCCGGTTATCCTCCTCCTGCATATCTCAATGACCTGAAGCAGTTTCTGCGTGAAGAATGGCGTAACATCCCACTTGCCACCATCCAGGATTTGTATGCGTCCATTCCAAGGAGGATTCAGGCAGTTTTGGATGCCATAGGTGGTACCAGGCCCTATTAGGTACGTAAAACTTTCTTTTTTTAGGTGTTTATATTGTTCTGTCCAAGTCCTGCATATTCTCTAGGTTGTACAAGCTGCGTTCACAAGCGGTTCGTACGAATGGTCGGTGAAATAAGTGTCCTGTCGGACTTCCAACGAAGATAAATCGTGGGAGCTCGTTTAGTAGGAGCTTCTCTACCTATAATAGCCAAACTGTTTGGTGCTTCAAGAGCAACGGTCTTTACGGTTATGACTACGTACACAAAGCTTGGCAAGACTTCATCGGCGAAGAAGAATGGTGGTTGAAATCCCAGATTGGATGAGAGAGGCCCATGAACACTTACAAGGATTTTGTCCAAACAACAAAGAACTATTGCAACAAGTGAGAGCAAAACGCACTATCCACTTGGAAGACCCATTTTCTACAAAAATAGTCTGCAGAGAGCTTCACAAAGCCAATATACAAGAGCTGGAGTTTCCAATCCTTTAAATTACATAAACCAACAATACAAAGCGGAAATGATGGTGTCATGAGCATAAAACCTGGACAACTGATGACTGGTATTCATGCGATATGGTCGATGAATCAATTACATATTCCAGACAGTAGGTCGAGTTTATATACATTCATCGTCAAAAAAATAGTTACACCCAGAAGGACGTGTCGTATTACAATGCTATTCGGGAGGAAGATAAAGGTTACCAGGAACAATAAATGATTAAACATTGAGATTGATATGGGCAATATTTATTGAGCTACACGCCAATAAGTAGTGTCTCTCAGTGTGGAGTCGGGCCGCCATGTTTGCTCACACGGAATGGAGTAGTATAGGTTCCTAATGATGTCCTGCGATAAGCCATTCCATGCAACTTGAATATTTTAACGCAGTTCCTGCACATTGTGCGGTAGGGGAGGAGTGCGGATTGCGCGTCCAATAGCATCCCACAGATTTTCAATCGGCGATAGGTCTGGCATTGCGGCTGGCCATGGCAGAGTGTCAGTGCCTTGAAGGCAAGCTCTCGAGACAGCAGCGGTATGTGGACGAGCGTTGTCCTGTTGGAAAAGCGCACCAGAGTGAACGTTCAGAAAAGGTAGGGTCACTTGTTGCAAGACCTCATTAACGTAACGTTGGGCTGTCAAAGTACATTTAATGAACACCAAAGGTGATCTGGCATGGTAGGCAATTGGACCCCACGTCATGACACCAAATCTTCTGGACGTGTGACGCTCGACAACAAACCGTTCATCTTGGCGCTGACCACGGTGCCTCCACATACGGATTCGTTGGTCGTAACCTCCAAGACAAAAGCAGGACTCGTCACTGAAGATCACGCGCTGCCATTCTGAGTGGCTCTATTACAGTCTGGTACGACACCATTGCAATCTTTGGCGACGATACAATGGTGGTCAGGGAAGTTGTCGTAACCGTCTGCGTTCGTGTAGTCCTATGTCATGCGGCGGTCTGCCAATGGTGCTGGCACTAATCGGACGATGCATGGAGGGCACCACTACTCGCTGAATATCCGCAGTCGTGGCTGTTGGGTCACTCCGCGCATGTCGGACAACCTGTCGGTCCTCTCTCTCCGTGGTTCGTCTAGGTCTCCCAGACCCTTTCTGTCGCTACTGTGTGTCTTATTCTATCCACTGCTGCCAACAGCGTTCTATAGTGATATCCGCACGACCAGTATGGCGCGCATTACGGCGATAAGACTATCATTCTTACCGGAGCCCGACGATGTGGAACTCCTTCAACTGCTCGAATTGCTTCAAAACGTTTCTCCAAGGCATAATTCACTTCCAAAGATGCAACCAACACAACAGCACCAGTCAGAATGGCAAGCAAGCGCAACGTTACGACCTTATATAGCCGGTCAGGCACAGCGCTACCTTCCCTCCTGGCTTGCATCACATGCGCGGCCGACCATGAAACTGAAATCAATTGCATGTCTCACGATGTCAAACCTACCCACCAAGTTTCATTTCTGTCGGTTGTTTCCTTCTGGGAGCAACTAATATTTAGACGATGAGTGTATGTAGAACCACGAAGGATGCGTACAATTCTGAAAGTCCTGTTACTTCTGCCAAACACAGGGTAGATCTGTGATTATTCGTGTAGCCATATCTAATACTCGGCTCGCTCCATCATTACCCTACATGTTCAAGTTACTACCAGTCAGTACTGGGACGTTCTAGGTGATCAGGTGCACTCGATGGTCCAAATGTGGTTTACCAACAATGATTCCATTTTTCAAGATGATAATGCGCTCATACACACAACCAGAACAGTTCAGTCTTGGTTTAAAGAGCACCAAGAGGAACTTAAACATCTGTTCTAGCCAGCTCAATCACCTGACTTATATATAGTCGGACCGTGGGTACTTTTGGAAAGCAGATTAAGAAGCAGATTCCTCCTCCAACATCTCTGAAGCTTTGATCAACGAATGGCACAACACTGCACTGGAGAGTATTCAAACGTCGATTGAATATATTCCAAGAGGGTTAGAAGCTGTATTAAAGGCAAATGGTGGTCCAACACTTGTGAAAACATACATTTGTCAGCGACCCCTCACTTCGGAGTAAGTTGCTCTCCCAAGTAAGTCACACGGACGGAATGTATCGCTGGAGATTTGTCATCGTAACACGTGATGTTAAATGCCTGAATGCTTCTGCGGGATTTTGTGAATAAATTCAGTTATCGTTATCTCAATGAACAATTTTCACTCTCATTCCGACAACTGTTATATAATGTAATTTTGATTTGTTACTTGTGAAGACGCTTTCGTATTTGAAACACTCCTTCAACCACACTGCATTAATAAGTTTACAATATCATACTTTTTGATATCTACTGAATACACACACATTTTAATGAGCTTCTTTGCAAACTCTTTCGCCCAAAGCTCTGAGAATAAACATTGATGCGACTGCAATGGGTGATGATGATTGTAAGGAATGAGCAAATATGAAGCTGTCAAACACAGTTTTTTTATTTTCACTGTACTGCTTTTTCGTTCAGTAAAAAAAGTTTTCCCAGTGGATATTCTACAGTGATAACTTCATTTAAAACTCCCGTTTCCCTCCAGAAAAAGGAAAAGCGAAAAAATGAATAGAAGATGGAAAAGAAAGGAGTATGGAGGGAAACAAAAAATAATGGGCCCAACTCTAAAATAAAATTCGTTTGCTTGAGTACGGAGTCTTATTCTCTCCACTCACATTATTGTTTCATTTCATTTAAATTTTTTATTACAATCGTAGCCTTATACTCTGTTCGCAATTCTGGAATTCTGAGACTGCAGAAAAAATATCCAATTGCCCCCAGGAAGGTAAAAATAGTTATTGATTTGAACCGCAAAAAAAAGGGGGAAAAAAGAAAGAAAGAAAAGAAAGGGAAAAGAAAAAGAACGAAAGAAAGGTGCACGTCTGATTTATTACTTGTTTCTGAGAATGCATTCTGGCAATGTTCCCTCCTCACCTTTCTTTTTACGTTCAAAATACAATTTTCTTCTGTGCTGCTTTAAATTTTCAATTTTATTCGTTATCTTTTTCCTTGTACTTTATTGCTTTTTCCGCCTCCCCCCGCCCCCTGTACTCAGAGTGGAAACTCACGTAAATGTCATTTTTTTTTTTTACCAATCTTACGGCTGGCGTAAGATCTTTTTATTGTTTCTGGGATGTAATTTGTTTCGGAGTATTTCCTTTTTCTTGGAACGCGCATCAAAATCGAAGACTTAGGAGAAAAAAAGGCGAGGGTGGGGTATCCAGCGATCGTCATCAATGACAGAAATAAGTGGACAGTGTACACTATTGCACACTTAGCTTTAGGAGCCTTCTCTTCTTCAGTTTTGCGAAGTATGTCATTGCACGCCAAAAACTCTAAAAAAACGAAGAGAAATTTTTGGAGGATTAAGAAATGAAAGAAATAACAAAAAAAAATGGTCTATAACTGAGTTAGAATTTTGGAAATGACACGTTTTGCTTTTGAAGTAAACGGCTGTTTTCCTTTTAATCGTAAGTATGAAGGAATAATTTGTGTAACTGAATTTTGCATTGAAGATACTAATTCGTGTTAAAATCCAATGGTATCGACCAAACAAGATAAAACATGTTTTTATCGTGTTTAGTCGAAATTTTATTCTACTATGGAATTTTGCATTATTCAAATATGTCATGTCATCCAAGTTTTACGGATTGTGGCGTATACCCCTAACTGAAACCTTCTTTTTGAGTTACTGTGTATTTTTATGCAAATTTAGTTTCTTCTGGTTAAATATGTCCCGACTTAACGCCAGAAATTCCCTTTCGATGATTTTGACGATGGCAAAAACCTGACCGCGGGTCAAAGTGTAGCCACGTAGTAAGACTCGAGAGGTAAGAGCTTGTATGTGCAATGTTCAGTGTTGTTTAAGCGATCACAGGCTGGTGCACAAGCGGATTATATTCGATACTTGAATTACTACAATTTACTGTTGGTGGATATTTAAAGTGATGACGTGCTATTATAAAATCCTGATTAGAGTAAACAATTTAGAAACGTAAGTTACTTGATTCATTTCTGATTTCTTACTGTATTTTTCGGAAGAAATTTTATATGCCTAATTAAATTTTCAGCGGCTATGAAAGACCGAGATTAATCCGTAAAAGCAACCTTTAAATTTAAAGGACGATTGAAGTCTGTAGCGGAGCGCTAAGTTGTAGTTACAGACAAACTAATAACCAAAATTTAAATATTATTTTATACAGTAACCAACACATCTTGAGCTAGTGTTCTCGACCGCGTGTAGCTCCTAAAAAATTTAAAGACTCGCACCCAATGAATACAATATGGCGATTTTTGGCTTCTTTTATTCTTTTTTTTAATACTAATGATAGCCTTTAACTCTTCTATAGCAAGGAAAACTTGAAACCTTTAGCCAGACTTTGTTCTCTAAACCAGAGCCATCTCTGGATTTTTTTCCTACTTTAGCCACCGGTTTGTTTTTCTCAGTTTTGGAGTTTAACGACCACCATGAGCACCTCTTTCACCGGTCTCTATTTCCCTGGAACAAAAGGGAACGAGAGCCTCATGAGGCGTACCTCATCCGAGACTCAGGCCAGGGCCCATCTCGGAGGACTAACCAGAAACTAGTGCTACTAACCACTCGGCAACGGCTTTACCGATATTTAAATAATTTTAGGTGATCATTAGAATATAATTGTATAAGTAATTTCCTTTAAGTTATGGACATTTTTAATTTAAAAAGCACCCCTTTTAGAGCATACTTTTTTTTTTTAAAGTTTAACGACCACCGTGAGCAACTCAATGGGTTATAAGCAGTCGCCCGTCCCTAATTTAGGGTCACTGGTTCCAGGGAAGGGAGAGAGCCAGTACCGTAAGACAAACACAACATCCATGCCTCACCGGGATTCGAACCCGGACATTGTTCGGACAAATGATCAGAGGCCATCGCTTAGACCACTGCGCCACGGGGGCGGCAGAGCATACTTTGGTAATCTCTCATAGAAGATGGATCCCCCCCTCTTTTTTTAGTTTCTTGAAGGCTTAATGACAACCGTAAGCAGTTCATGAACTATATAAGCAGTCTCTCGTCCCTAATTTACAGGCACTAGTTCCAGGGAAGAGAAAGAGCCTTAGTCGCAAGACAAATATGCCATCCATGCTTCATCCGAATTCGGACCCATCTCGGACAAATGGTCAGAAGTCAGCGCTTATAGCAATGCGCCACCGGGCCGGCACGGAAGCACTCGCTATCACGAATTCTGAGTTACACAGTGCGTCCGTTTTGATGTTTTACTTGATTTTGCTTCTTAAATAAGCATTTCTGATGGCGTAAATAACATTCCGCGTGTATGTTTTCTTAATATAACTTTGTTAAAAATAGTCGACACCCCCCCGCCCCCAACGAGGTCAGAAGCATAGTCGTGATGTAACTACCTAAAGGTCAAAACCTCATCACATGACAAAATCCACCCAAGAGCTGTCACCTGTTTTCCACAGAACACATTACACTGGGGAACAAAAAAAAATATTTTTTTCGTGGTTCCTGGAATTTTCGACCTGATTCTGAGCATATTTGGGCCGCTGTTTCCGGAAATGGTATCCTTTTTGCTCTAGCAGCTCTAGTTTTCGAAATATTGTTGGCGTTATTACCTAGTATTACTTTATTTTTCCGCCAGCATTTGTTACCTGTTCGTATACATACCTTTGAATTTTCTGTTGCTGTCCATGTTTGCGTGGGCACGTTACATGTTCAGACGCATTTTATTTCTGTTTCAGGCGTTAACACGGATTCATCAAGGTGAAAATGTGTCAATCATCTTTTCTTTTTAGCACGTCTTTTGTAAAAAAAGATCGTGCTTCTGTTATCGGTTTGTCCGTCCGTCTGTACCCACGATATCTCTGCAATTATTAGTCCGATATGAAAAATTCTTTTTGCATTTAGAAGCTTGAAACATGCAAATGATGATCCTTTATTTCGTTTTTTTTTTACGATGTACAATTTCGCCTCTAGGTGCGTAAATGCAGATGATGTCAAATTCAAAAATACGTTTTATTCCACATATTTGCTTCTAAACATCCGATTAAATTTTTTTTCCATTTATATCGAAGTGTATTTTAGATATAGTTACTTTTTTAAATTACGCATAGATTTCCCGTTAGAGGGCGTAAAAGTAAATTACATTTTTCCCGATAACTCTTCTTCTAAAACTCCGATTTGAAAAACCTTTTCTTCAGCGGATACATCTCCTGATGGAAAATCTTTTGCATATAATTTCAAATTTTTGGTAAAGAATACTTTGGCCATCAGGAGGCGTAAGTGTTAATTTTTGCTTCTGATGTATTTGCCATAAAATAGGAGCTTCTAAAATATCGATTGAAAAAATTCTTTCGCGGACTGATGCCACTCACATCGATAAACCTTTTCGGAATATTTTATTCTTAAAATATTGCACAGTTTCTCCGCCAGGGGCGTAGATGTACATCTTATTTTTGTCAATATCTCTGCTTCTAGTAGTCCGATTTGAAAAATTCCTTCTTTGTTGGATAGTGTTTTCTGTGTGACTTGTTTTTCATATAATTTCAAAATTTTCAAATAATTCATAGACTTTCCGCTTGGGGGCGTAGGTGTAAATTGCGTTTTCCCTTATATCTCTGCTTCTAAATCTCCGATTTGAAAAATTATTTCTGCACCGGATACAGCTCCTGATGGGAAATCGTTCTCACATAATTTCTAGTTTTTGTAAAAAAATAGTTTGGCCACCAGGTGGCGTAAGTCTTAATTTCCGCTTCTGTTGTATTTGCAGCAAAATATGAGCTTCTAAAATCTCGAGTGAAAAAAAAGTCGTTTGTTGACTGATACTAGTCATGTCGACAAACCTTTTAGAAACTTTTCTTCTTGAAAAAATGCATCGTTTCTACGCCAGGGGCGTAGATGTATATCTTATTTTTTCAATATCTCTACTTCTAGGAGTACGATTTGGAAAATTCCTTCTTTGTTGGACAGTGTTTCCGATGCGAAATGTTTTTCCTATGAATTCAAAATTTTCAAGTAAATCATAGACTTTCCGCTAGGGGGCACAAAGGTAAATTGCGTTCTCTGCGTTATTTCTGCTCCTAAAGCTTTGACTTGAAAAATTATTCCTGTATCGCATACAAGACCTAATGGGAAATATTTTTCACATAATTTCTAATGTTTGATAAAGAATAGTTTAGCCACCAGGGGCTATAAGTGTTAATTTCTGCTTCTGAAGTATTTGTTGCAAAATCTGTGCTCCTGAAAACTCGACTAATTTTTTTTTCTTGGGCCGATACAGCTTATATGGATAAACCTTTTGAGAATACTTTCTTCCTAAAATACTGCATGGTTTTCCCACCAGGGGATGTAAAGTCACATATTTTTTATGTCGATATCTCTGTTCCTAAGAGTTCGTAAGCTCACGATTGCGTTTACAGCAATATCTGAGGGATTAAAAACCCGATTGAAAATCTTCTTTCTTTCGTCAAATCTATTGTTTTCCATACCGGTTCCATTGACTCTGAATAGCTTTGATAAATTTAATTTGCGTCAGAACGGATTCAAAAGACGTGCTTATTACACCCGAAAATTCGGTGTCATCTTTCTTGTTTTTGTTACATTTGCGGAGCGTACACGTTCGCTCGCTCAACAGAGACAAGCTATTACGGACTTTGTGAAAAGAGCTTATTTTGCCTACTTTACAGTAAAACTAGGGGACCAAGATAAGCCTTGGGCACCGCATGACGTGTGTAAATTGTGTACAGAGCATATGCGACAGAGGACGAATGGGAAAAGGAAGTGCATGAAATTTGGTATACTAATGGTATGGCGCGAACAGAGCAACCACAGAGATGACTATTACTTTTGTCTGGTGAATATAAAAGGCATCAATGGGAAGAACCGGTGTAAGTGGATGTATGCCGATCTAGCCTCCGCTAGACGCTCTGCTCCACATTCAGAAGAGATACCTGTCACAACATGTAGCAGGCTTCCAGAGCTCTACGAAGAGTCGGATGAAACGGCTGGTGAGAAACAAAGCTATGCTGAGCAATATGATAATGATTTCGAAGGACCTTCACCAGCTACATTAGGTTTCAGTCAAACGGAATTGAACGAACTCATAAGGGACCTAAGTCTTCCAAAGAGGGCAGCTCAATTGTCAGCTTCCGGGCTGGCAGAAAAAATGTACTGCTACCGGGAACAAAAATCCCAATGTACCACAACAGAGAAGAAGAGTTTCTGCAATTCTTCGCAAAAGAGAACGAATTCGTTTTCTACAGCAATGTGCCAGGATTGCTGATGAAATTGGGCGTACGAGAATACACACCAAGTGAATGGTGGTTATTCATTGATAGCTCCAAACGCAGCCTCAAATGTGTACTTATACATAACGGGTACAGATACAGATCAATCCCAAACAGTCACTCATTTGGTATGCTGGAAGATCGGGTGACAGTAGCCATAGTCCTAGAGAAGATAGCATACCGCGATCACCAATGGGTCATCTGTGTGGATTTCAAGATGGTGAATTTTCTCATAGGGCTGCAGACTGGGTACAACAAGTACCCGTGCTTTGTATGTATGTGGGACAGTAGTGCTAAAGATCAACACTGGGTGAGAAGACAGTGGCCTGTGGAAAAAACATGGTAGCTGGAGGGGAAAATATCATCACAGAACTTTTGGTGGACAGAGAAGATATCATATCGCCACCATTGTACATCAAACTTGGTTTGATGGAACAATTTGCAAAGGTACTTAAGAGAGATGGAATGTGTTTCGGCTACATATATGGAAAATTTCCAGCGTTGAGCATGGAGAAAATAAAACCAAGTATATTCGATGGAGCACGAATCCGGGAAATCATGAGAAACCATCGTTTCCAAGACTCAATGGGCAATATTGAGGCATGTGCGTGGTTGTCATTTTCTATGTTTGAACAGAATTTTCTTGGGAACTATAAGGCCGCTTACTATCGTGAACTCGTGAAGAATATGCTCACTGAGTTTTGTGCACTTGGTTGTAATATGAGCATCAAATTGCATTGCCTTCACAGTCATTTGGATCGATTTCCACATTGTCTTGGTGATATCAGCGGTGAACAAGGGGAGCGATTTCACCAGGAAATAAGGGCCATGAAAGAACGGTATCGTGGACGATGGGATACGCATATGATGGCGGAGTGTTGTTGGAGCATCCACCGCAAATGTCTAGAAACATCGTATCGCAGGAAATCACAGAAACGCGGGTTTAGCAGCGTGTCTCAATGACGGAACTTGTGTGTTGTTGTTCGTGTTCTAGGCTTCTTGGAATTTCTCTGCTCTCTGCGTATGTCATATCGTGAGAAGCAGATCTGATGGACAAAAGCTAATGCTATTTTGGGAATCTGTGACCCCAAAATACCCCCAAAAGGGTCTAACATCCTGGGCACCAAATGTTGTGTTCCCCAGTATTATCGTTAAGCGTAACATGTCTATTGATGCAATAAGCCATGGAACAGCGACGTATTCCTCAAATGTAACCTTCCTTTCCAGGTTCTGTGTTCTTATGCAAACTTTTAGCTCAAATATTAGGTCAGCTTGGAGCATTTTTGAAAATATACATGGGGAAACTCATTTTAAAAATTCAGGGGCATTGTTCTTACCACAGTGGAAACTGTAACGCATAAACTCCCTGCAAATGTGCATCCAACCATCAAACTGTTCAATAAAACCAGAACAGTGTTCCGTATGCGCCGTGTTAAAGCTAGGAAAAATAATATTTTGCCGACCTAAAAAGAGAAGATTGGAGACCAGGACAAATAATGGGTTCCACGTAAGATCTGTTCTGTTCCTGTTGACGAACCGAGGCGATGGGCAAAAGGTAGGAAAAAATCCATTCGTTTTTATGTTCCGCACGGATTTGGACGGAGCCAAAAGTCACAGGGATGACAGCTGCATTTGCTATTGTAATGTACAATAACATAACATTAAAAATAAAAGAGATTTGCTAACCAAACCTGTCGTTTGTTATAAGACCTGTTGCTCGTGGACTAAGTATATCAGTGTAATACCACCTGAAACCTTGAAGATGATCCTGTAAGCTCCGAACAAGTAGTCAGTGTTAATCAGAACACAGACTTCCATTGTGTTAGCTATAACACAGAATCTTAAGTTTCTCTCAAAGTGAGCTTAATCATCAAGTGAGAGACTTCGGCCTTGATAAAGATTCCGCACAGATTTTATGTACCAGATTGAAATACAAAAGGTTATTAACACCGGGGACATCATTTCCTTTGGTGTTGGAACTTGGAGAAAATATTGGTTCCCCATTTCTCTCAAGAAGATAATTTAGTTTACTTCACAGATAGTATTGGTTTAAGAAAACAAAAATTTGATATCGAGTATAATTCTGATTAGTGGAGAATGTTCATCTATTCTTCAAAAGGAAGTCTCAAATCAGTTGTTTTACTCAATGGTAGCAAGTATACTTCTGTTCTCGTAAGCTATTCTGTACAACTGAAGCAAAGTTACAAAAATCTGGCACTGGTTCTAACTAAAATAAACTACAAAGACCACAAGTGGTTGACTTGTTGCAAGCACTTTGTATGCTGCTTGGAAAACAGTCAGGATGTACAAAGTTTCGATGTTTCTTGTGTGAATCAGATAGCAGAGCAGAGGGTCCAGACGGGACACAGAAACAACGACTAAGTAAAAGTAGACTTGCACTAGGGAGAAGAGAATGTCATGGTACGAGATAGTTTGGTTGATCCGGAAAAAGTCCTGTTGATCATTTCTGGATGTTTGTCATCAACTGAAAAGCTTTCAGCTGGTTTAACTGAGAAGAGTCCCTATCAGAATTAATCGTTTGGTTGTTTTTAATAGAACAGTTCCTTCCAGTCCCACATCACTACCCTCTAGTGGTGCAGACCGGCCTTTGGAGTGGTTAATTGCGGCTCGTCTCGCTTACTCCAAGATTTTTCCTTCTCCATGTTAGTGCACAGAATCCATTTCGTATGGCCCGTCTCATTCGTTTCAAATATCGGTGGTTTCCATTCTATTTGAGAGTGTATTGAGTGAAGTGGAGAACATTTACTCTCTCAAATCATGCGGTACCGAAACGCCAAGGCGATTCACACACTAATTTTTGCCAAATAAAATACAGCGGCTCAGTTTAATGTCAGCTGCGTCTGCGAGTTGCTCACGTCGTACTGTGTGGTTTTTGATTAATGTTTTTTTTATCGTTGTCGTTAACTTCAACGGTTCTTCCAGAGCACGTGTTTCATCAGCGATTGAGTTACATCCAGGTCGAAATTTTTCAAACCCATACTTACACGATCGAATAGTTATAGCACAATTACCACACTCAGCGCTTATGATTTCTGCGTTTGCTTCGCGTTTCTACCATCGCGAAAAATAGCATTACATTGCAAAAATGAAACTAATGCATCTCATTTTTCAAAGCTATGGCAAATGAGTACAATTGAATCGATCAGGCTGGACTTCTTTTTATATAGATGTGTCAGAGCCTTGCCTTTCACAATATGTAGATACCCTGTTTCTGCAATCCAAATTAATCTTTCAAATTGGTACCAACGCCATCTATCGCCAAAATGCGAAAATACGTTTTACACAGCTCAATGAAGGCGTTTGAATCATGTAAGGAGGAAAGACGGGACATAACTGACAGTAGAGTCAAACGTCGTCTGTCTGTCGTATTAGAATGTACGCGTTTTCTCTCTCTCTCTCTCTCTCTCTCTCTCTCTCTCTCTCTCTCTCTCTCTCTGGCAACATTCCTGTAGATGCCGCACAATTCAGCAAGGGGTTATCTCTGCAGAGCCGTTGATAAATTAAAAATCAAACATCAAGGGGCATGATGTGCGCAGTAGTCATCACTGTTGGTGACGGTGATTTGCAGATTTACTAGTACAATGCAATGTGTTCTTCAAATCTATAAATATCGGAATGAACCGGATAATCTGTGGTTTCCATTGTCGAACTCCTAGTGAGAGAGATGCTGTTTTGTACTACTCTGCCCAGTTATAAACATGGCCATGTTGGAAGCCGGGTGGTAGGAGCATATCGTCAGAGTTAACCCCCGCCTTCAGGTTTGTACGAAGCATGGAGTGTGTGATTTTCCTGCAAGCATGGTTTAGTGGCCCTAATTCAGGGAAGAATATAATTCTAATAGTCTCAGATGTTCATGACGAGTATTTGCCCAGAAATAAACAGAGTGATGCTTCCTGCATTCCCCTTATCAGTCGTATCTCCAAAGACACAATTCCAGTTGCTGTTCGTTCTCAACCGAGCACAACTTCGGTTCTGCTTAGCGTTTGCAAAAATTATTTATAAACTACAGTGACCCATGTCCAATACCACTGACACTCCATCTCCGCTAAGAGAATCCAACGGCGGCAAGAAGAAGTAGCGCATCTTTAATTTAGGACTGTTGATATTGAGGAAAGGCAAAACCAGATACAAAAAGGATCATCCATGTCTCAATTTCTTCCTCAAGAAGCTGAAGGTCTGTGGTAACACATATTTGGTGGAGCAAAAGGGGAAGAAATTTGCCCTCCCCTGTAAATTGGACCACGTCCTTTCTGTTCTTGGTTCTTGCAAGATATTCTACAGAGATTTTCGTGATAACGATAATTCTAATTGCTAATTTTTCTATAGATCTGTGTTTGTGCGTATTCAGAAAAAAATAAAAAAAAATGTTGGAAATTTCCAGTAGAAAAAGCGGAAATTTACAGTAGGAAGTAATAATGAAATTTCCCATTTCACGTTGGAGAACTGCACACATACGTACTGTAACGTACCAGGAGATGTGACATACCTGCCAGAAGGACGCACACTACATAAAGGCAGATAGGAATCAGAATAAAACGCCCGCGTAGCTTAATTGGTAGAGCAACTTATTCCGGAATGAGGGGACCCGGGTTCGAATCCTGGCGCGGATTAAAATGACGGAGAAATTTACTTCGTTATAATGGCGCCCGAACTATCCGGATGACCCGACCGTTCAAAATCTCGCATTGGTGTGATGTTATTTCCACACCGCGAGATAGGAAAAATAAGAGAATCCCTTCTCCAGCACTTCGAAAAAAAAAAATCAAAATGAAGGGGAGATGATGTAACGTACTAGGAGATGTGACGTACCTGCCAGAAGGACGCACACGACATAAAGGCAGATAGGAATCAGAATAAAACGTCCTCGTAGCTCAATTGGTAGAGTGACTTATTCCGGAATGAGGAGACCCGGGTTCGAATCCTGGCGACGATGACGGAGAAATTTACTTCGTTATAATGGCGCCCGATTTATCCGGATGACCCGACCGTTCAAAATCTCGCATTGGTGGGATGTTATTTCCACACCGCGAGATAGGAAAAATAAGAGAATCCCTTCTCCAGCACTTCGAAAAAAATAAAAAATAAGGAGGAGATGATGTAACGTACCAGGAGATGTGACATAAATGCCAGAAGGACGCACACGACATAAAGGCAGATATTAATCAGAATGAAACGTCCGCGTAGCTCAATTGGTAGAGCAACTTATTCCGGAATGAGGGGACCCGGGTTCGAATCCTGGCGCGGATAAAAATGACGGAGAAATTTACTTCGTTATAGTACGGTATGGGAAATTATAAAAGCCAAGAAATGAAAAAAGATATCCTCTGCAGCAGATATTCACTCCTGAGCAAAGATCTCTCGAAATTTTCCCCGAGAATTTCCCTTGATTGTATTTTTTCATTCTTTGTGTCCAGATGAGTGATCTCTGGGGTTTCGTAGAGCATGTGACACAAGTGGCCAAAAGCATCAAAAGAACGAAAGAGATTTCCTTGTTGCCCTAACATTCTGTCTAATTTCATTTATCTATCTTTTTATGTAGTTTTTGGATCTTTTGGTTTCAAGTTAAGTTGATATATTGAGAGTGTAGTAAAAATGGTTAGATAGCAAGAAAGCGCAGTGGAGATTTGTATATGGTGTTTGTACATGCTATTCGTAGTTACAATTTCTATTTTTAGCCCTGATGCGAAAGTCCCCTACGCTCTGTCACTGAACGACTGCTTTTACGTAAATACGAGACTTCTGACAAGTTGCCAACGTTTCTGGTAAGAAAGCTGAAGAAAATTATTTTTAATTGTAGTGTATCTCTATTAAAATGTATTTTTGAAATAAAATCACCTGAGACTAGAACTCATCCTCAGCAGCAGCCAATCTCAATCCATTGCTGGATGAAGGTCTTCCCAAGTGCTTTCTACAACTTTCTGTCTTAAACAATTCTCTTCCATGTCATTCCGACAGGCTTTTGAATTTTATCTACTCATCTCTCTCGAGATCATCTTCTGGGACGTTTGCTTTTCCTTGGTAGTATTTCAGTTGTTCTACAATCGTTAGTTTTTCTAGGGGCCGTCCATAAAGTACGTCCGATATTACAGGGGGAGGGGGGTTCCTGAACACCGGCCCAAATGTGACTTGGGGAGGGGGAGGTCTAGTAATTCGGACATCCAGCGACAAAAATATGGCGGATGGTATTTCTTCGTTTTGTTTTCGCTTTTTTCTTCTTTTAATAGTTAAAAAAAAGTATGAAATATTTCAGATTTCTGATGACATATAGCTAAATCAGAATATTAATATTAAGTTCCAATATTTGTACTACCAAATATATCGTGTTTTGTGTAGGTGGTATGATCGCGAGTGTTGCAAACTTGAATGCGTGCGTTCATTTGTAGATCTTTATTTCAAAATGATAAAGTTCGGGTAGCATTTGGGAACAAATTAATTCCTAAATAATAAATATTTTCTGAAGCAAACATGTAAATGTATGGAAGATTCCTTTAAATAATTACATGTTTTCTTTTTTCCTCAACGGACTTCCAAAAGCAGTCGTCAAAAATAAAGGGGTTGCGGGAATTAGGACGCAAATTTTAGGGGGAGTGGTGTCAACAACCGGACAAAATGTGACATGGAGGGGGTCTAAAAATAGTAAAAAAGCAGGGACGTACTTTATAGACGGCCCCCTATCAATATGTCCAAAGTATTGCCGCTTGAGGAACTTTACTTCGATTATGTTGTCGTCAACTGTTGTCATTTTTCTGATCAATGAGTTCCTCTTAATATCTTTCCTGGTTGAAATGTTTTTAGTTGATTGTAGCAGAAGCTCTAATTACCCCAACACGAACTTAGTGTGAAGTACTATCTGATTGCAAGCTAAAACGTAACACCTGCTGAAATGAACAACTTCTCTGTGAAGCTTGGTGAATTATCATAACTTATTCGTCTTGATTGGAACCCGGATAGTTTAAAACTTAACAGCTGGAAATGTCCTTAACGAAGCTCAGGAATGTCACTTCAAGGATATTCCTAGAGATTCAGTGAAAATATGGTCTACTTAAAGATTTTGACTTTGCTTACCTCTGTCATACGTCACTCATAATCCACAGGTTGTTAGCACATAACTAGATGCGTTACATATAACTTCACTTTGTAATCAGTCAACCACCTCGTCGATATCGGAAAACCACAACTGCTTATAGCTCAACTACAATTTGAAGCTTTAATATTACTGAAGCGTAATATTAAACGTGAAACTCTAATCATACAATATCCATGGAAATCGAACTCTCTAATCAATCTCTCTGCAGCGCAGTTACATCGATCTCACAATGTTCCGACTTCTAACGAGAGCTCTTATACATCATAAACATCACTCTTTCCTGTCTCGTTAGTATACGTCCTTCGAAAGCAGGAAATAAACAGTAGAAAAGAAAAATATTGCATATGTTGGCTAAAACATGGATCTTTCTGCCTTAATTAGTGTGGAAATAGTTGCGAGCTACTGGTTCTGTGAAATGGTGCTCCATTATCGAAACGAAAATATTGCTATCGAAGCGAAAAAAAGGGGGTTGCGGAAATTAGGACGTACTGTTTATAGTGGGAGTGGTGTCAACAACCGGACAAAATGTGACATGGGCAAGGGGGACTCTAAAAATAGTAAAAAATCAGGGACGTACTTTATAGACGGCCCCCTAGCAATATATACAAACTATTACCACAAAATCAAAGGGAAAATGTAGCGTTAAGTTCAGAAAATGCTTAAGGGGAATAAACCTACCTTTACAAAAGATAACAGAAATTAAATTAGAGTACACGTCACATGATTGCATCAAGAATGCACCACTCAATGCTTTTTTTAGTTGTTCGCAGCATCTGTATGTCTCTTTCTGTTAAGCCCCATTTCTCTGATTCATAAGTAACAGCTGGAAGTATTAGAAAAATTTCCTTTAAGACAGTGGTAAATTTCTCTTGAAAATTGCACTGTTTCTTCCAAATGCACTCCACGCAAATTTTATATGCCGCTCAATTTCTGCTTCAATGTGGCCCTCGCTTGATACATTTTGTCTAAGGTTGGCATCAGTCACTTATAAAATTTTCCCATTGATCTCTAAAGTTTCAGTTCTTGCAAGAGTACATCAGTTTTGCTTTCTGAAACTTCACCTTTTTTTTTTTTATTGGAGGTTTAACGATCACCATTAGCAACTCAATGGGCTATAAGCAGTCGCCCGTCCCTAATTAAGGTCACTGGTTCCAGGGAAGGAAGAGAGCCAGTGCCGTAAGACAAACACAACATCCATGCCTCACCGGGATTCGAACCCGGACCCCGTTCGGACGAATGATCAGAGGCCATCGCTTAGACCACTGCACCACCGGGGCGGCAAACTTCACCTTTAATCACCCTTCGTTACTCTCGTCGGCGAGTTCCGGATTCATATTTTGTAGCTCTCGTGGAGTGCTTGCAAACATGGCTATGTCGTCAGAAAAATGAAGGTGGGTTAAAAATACCTATTAATCGTTACCTTCTTCTCTTCCCATATGGTATTGAAGAACTTGGCAGATATGATGTCACATTGTCTCATTCCCTTTTCAATTTTATACCTGCAATGTCTTCTAGCAGATGTGACGTGCCTGCCCAGCATGACGCACACGACATAAAGGCAGATAGCAGTCAGAACGAACGTCAATTGGTAGAGTGATTTATTCCGGAATGAGGGAGAAATTTACTTCGTTATAATGGCGCCCGAACTTTCCGGATGACCCGGCCGTTCAAAATCTCGCAATGGTGTGATGATCTTTCCACACCGCGAGATAGGAAAAATCAGAGAATCCCTTCTCCAGCGCATCGAAAAATAAATGTGTGTGACGTTGCATTCCACACACTAGATTGACTGGGAGTTCTCAAGTACGTTCTACAGCGGATGGCTGCCTGTGACGATTCATGGTCACGGCTGACCCGTGGGCCATGCCCCCGGCCATCTTTCGGGGGGAGATGTGACGTGCCTGCCCAGCAGGACGCACACGATATAAAGGCAGATAGCAGTCAGAACGAACGTCCGCGTAGCTCAATTGGTAGAGTGACTTATTCCGGAATGAGGGGACCCGGGTTCGAGCCCCAGCGTGGACAAAAATGACGGAGAAATTTACTTCGTTATACAGACGAATCTTTGCTCTTGCAATTTCATAGTGTAAAAGTTCGACTGCTCGAGGGATACCAGCTTAAATTAATTTTGTTCTGCAGCTGCAGGCAATTTCTCTTAGTCATTATAACTAGCAACACTCAAATGACTTGTTCATTGAAACAATTTTTTCGCTTCGATAATGGAGCACCATTTCACAGAACCAGTTGCTCGCAACTATTTCCACACTAATTAAGACAGATCCATCTTTTAGCCAACATATGCGATATTTTTTCTTTTCTACTGTTTGTTTCTTGCTTTCAAAAAACGGTTCGCCTTCTTTTATTCACTTTTTCTTCTGTAAAAACTTTTCTTTCCTGTCATAAAAAAGACATAAAAAATGCGTTCTTAAGCTTGTTTATGTTCCTTTCTTTAGCGTTCATAGCGTTCTTCAGAAATATTTCCCCGAGGCACCTTCTCTCTTTCAGTCTTTCTGGTCTGCGTTGCATCGCTTCTACTCCGCTATCTTAGTTCTCTTTGAACATGCCCGTTTCTGCCGAAGTTAACATGTTTCCTTTGATCTGAAGCCTGTTAGAAAAACAGATTACCCTCGCCTCCTGCGTTCCATCAATTTCAATCGAACAAATCGCGTTACGTCTGCTACTCGATAGAAGAAGAGGCTAAGACGAAAGTTATCTGTCCTGTTTGAGTAGTTCTGCTACTTGCTGCATGGAAAAAAGCGGACACAAAGCCGTAAGTGATCTTCCCCTCTTTCTTTTTCTGATTTGCTTCGTCCTTCGCATCTTAAACAAGTGGCATGCGAAAAATACCACACGGTAAAATCGAGAAATTAAGTGTATAATTATTGAAAGATGAAAGTGATAAATTCTGGATAAATTTTAACCAACAGCTCCATTTAAAAGTAAATTAACATTTCCGTTCTTACTCTACATATGGAATTATTTTCAAGTTCAAAATTTTTCTAGCGCAAGAAAATATCTGGAACTTTAATCGGTAAAATCAGAAAGTAGATTTTTTTTGTATTTTTCTTTAGGTCCGTTTTTGATACTTTTAAATGTTTTGTACCCATGAAACGTTTTAAAAAAATTACAACAAGTTTAAGAATCGTTGCTCAAGTGTTCTTTTCGTCTTCTTTCTTTTTTCTTTTGTCAAGAACTAAAGACAAGCAAAGTAACTGTGAATACTGAAATTGAAAAACATGCATTTTTTCTCCAAGGAAAGCATTTGCACAAAAGCCGATATTTCTCTAGTAGAGTCACTGCAGCTTTCTCACCTTTTATTTCTTTATGTCATAGTATTTTAGCCAGCATCTACATGGATCGCATATGAAATCACGAAAAAATTATATATATATATATATATATATATATATATATATATATATATATATATATATGAACTTCAATTGTACAAGGCTTTTATCGATTATGGAAAAGCCTTTGATTCGGTGAAACCATCAGCAGTTACAATGGCTCTGAAATCCTGCGGTATTGAAGATGCATACATTAATAATATTAATAACATCTATGAAAATGCAAGTGCAAAGATTCGGCTGTTTGAAAATACAACACACATAAAAATTGGAAAGGGAGTGAGACAAGGTGACACCATATCTCCCAAGCTCTTTAATGCCAGATTGGAAAATGTCTTTCAATCACTGAACTGGGAAAACAAAGGGATAAAGATTAACGGAGATTATCTAACCCACCTTCGTTTTGCTGATGACGTAGTCATTTTTGCAACTACCCCATCAGAGCTGCAAAGTATGATCCAGGAACTTGCTGACAAGAATAGAGAAGTGGGATTAAAAATGAACTTTCAGAAGACAAAAGTGATGTTCAATGCTCTTACAAGAAATGAAGATTTATCGATTGATGGAGAAAAGCTGGAGATAACAGACACGTACGTTTATCTTGGACAGCAGATATCAAGTGAGGGCCCCATTGATGAAGAAATTAATCAGCGTACAAAACTTGCCTGGAGAGCTTTTGGAAGAAACAGCATAATTTTCAAGAACAATATGCCATTATGTCTTAAAAGAAAAGTGTTTGATCAATGCATCCTTCCAGTGCTTACGTATGGTACAGAGACGTGGACCTTAACTAAAACAGACATAGAAAGGCTGCAGACAACTCAAAGCAGCATGGATAGGTGCATGCTTAGTGTAACCAGGAGAGATAAGAAGAAGAACTCGTGGATCCGAAAAACGACAAGAGTGGAAGACATCATGATCAGAGTTAAATCCCTGAAATGGCAATGGGCTGGACATACTGCCAGAAGGACAGACCATCGATGGACAGCCGAAATTTTAGATTGGATTCCAAGGGACAGGAAAAGACCCAGAAGAAGACCAAATAGGAGATGGGTGGATGAAATTCGAAAGTATGCTGGCTGACATGGAGGAGACTGGCACAAGACAGACCGTTGTGGAGGAAACTTGGGGAGACCTTTGTCCAGCAGTGGATTGATAATGGTTGACAATGATCAAGATGATATATATATATATATATATAAGCGCATTATGAAGAAATTCTTCACCTGAATAACAAATCTGAAAATATCACGCGATATGAAAGTAACGCATCAATTAGAAGTAACGCGAGATTTCAACTGGAAAAATAAGGAAGCACTAACAGCGTGAAACTTCAGTAGATTAATTTGGTTGTGGAAACAGAAGCAGGCGTAGAAATATTTTTGTAGAACTTCCGCACGCGTAGTGATTTATCATCATCAAATTATTTTTATTTTTAAATAGAAAGCCTCATGGGAAATACACTGCTGGCCACCCAAAATGCAACACCAAGAAGGAAGCATCCGATTGGCCTGACATTCGCAGCGTGCCTCGCCCGCGAGAGAACATGCAAACGATTAGCATCGCAGGGCATATGCAAATCATGTGCGCCAGGCACGTCACCGAAAAGCCCTACACGAAATGTGCACAGAAAGCGGCGTGTAAGTAGTGAAAGTGTGTTTTGCTGCCAGACCTGTGCGTGGGAAGCTTCCTGATGCGTCGTCACAGAATACAGCAGTCATTCCAGCACGTTTTGGAGTTCAACAGAGGACGAATAGTGGCTTGTCGCGACTGCGGTTTATCGTACCAAGACATCGGCGACCGTGTGGGACGACATCCCGCTACAGTGAGGCGAGTATGGATTCCGTGGGTGCAGGAGGGACGGACGGACCGACGTGAGCGATTGTCGCAGGCGCGGCTGACCACCGATTGGGAGGACCGGCATGTTGTGCGGCGGGCAATGACTGCTCCCACCGCCACTTCACGAACATTAGCGCTGGAATTAGGGTGTGTTGCGCAACAACCTGTGTCAGCACGTACCGTTTGACGTCGTCTGCAGCAGCGGGGACTTGTCGCACGGCGCCCGTTGCTCCGATTACCATTGACGTTATACCACCGGCGGGTGCGGCGTCTGTGGGCCGTTGAACGCCGCACCTGGACTACAGAACGGTACGTCATTGTCTTCTCCGACGAATCCCGCTTCTGCCTGCAACAGCACGATGGTCGGATCAGCGTGTGGTGGCACCGCGGCGAGAGACTGTATGACCCCTGCATTATGCATCGCCATACAGGTCCGTCGCCTGGCGTAATGGTTTGGGGCGCAATTGGATATGACACCCTCACCCCTCTGGTACGCATCGCCGGTACACTCAACAGCCTCCGCTACATCTCCGACGTTTTGGAGCCTGTAGTCTTCCCTTACCTGCAGGACCTGCCAGCGGCCGCGTTTCAACAGAACAATGCGCGCCCGCACGTGGCACGCATCGTGCAACAATTCTTCACGTCCCACCAGGTGTCACTGCTGTCGTGTTCCGCCTGTTCTCCCGATATGTCGCCCATCGAACACGTCTGGTCGCTGATCGGCAACCGAGTGGCCCGGCAAGCACCACCCGCGGCTACGCCTGATGAACTGTGGTAACGTGTGGAAGCAGCCTGGACCGACATACCCCAAGACCACATCCAAAGCCTCTTTCGTTCGATGCCGCGGCGTGCAGCGGTCGTTATTTCCAGACATTGGGGGCCACACGAACTATTGATGTCTGCGTGTTCCGCAAGTCGCACGGGCCTGTAAGCTCAATCGTTTCATCTTTGTATCTGTTGTTATGTGTCCAGTAAATCTGGCTTTGCTATCTCGTGTCCTTCTTGGTTTTGCATTTTGGGTGGCCAGCAGTGTAGATGTGGATGCTTCCCAATTTGTCATGAAAGACTACTGTGTGCTTAACACAGGAAGTGGTATCAGAATAGTAACATAATTTACAGAATTTAGTTCAGAAGTATGAATTTTGTGTCAGACTTTTCTAAGTTTAGTTACAATCAAACATGATAACTTTTTGAGAAATTCAAAACAATCAGGTATATGAACTGCGGAATGTTGAAGTTATATGTACAATATTAATGACGCTTGAATCGGAGGAGCGAAGCATTATAGCGATTTTCTTTTCCATAAAAGTTAACTGTTAGATAAAGTGTCATTTAAGTAAAATGATCATTTTCATAAAATGATCTTTCGGTAAAATGATGTTTCCGATGAAAAGATCATTCGGTGAAATGAACTATTCCGCGAAACGATCGTTCAGTAAAACAAACCTTTAGGTAAAACGATCCTTCGCTGAAATTAATCTTTTGGTGAAAAAATACTTCGATGAAGGTCGCTCATTCGTTTTTTCGATCAAATGGGCGACCTCCCCTCCCCAAAAACAAAAGGACTTGCAGTCCCAAATTAGTGATCAAAATGTGCGATTAACTAAATAGTACTCGTCGATTAATACTAAGAATGTTAAGGAGTGAGTTGAACATGGATAAATAACAGATAAAATCCATAACTACCGCAGACTTGTAAGATGCAGATCCCGGCCACAGTTCTTATTTTACGTAATTGGTCTCCAGCAGTTTTTTTTTTTTTTTTTTGTTTTATCCCAGTTTGAAATTCTAACTGAATGGACGCTGTTCAATGGTATTTATGATATAGAAATGTATGCGACAGCATAATTCAATATTATCGCAGGAGAGGAATTGTCTAAGTCTTTCTAAATAATAGACGCTGTAGCAAGTGTTTCAGGTCGCTTGTGGACTTTTTAGAAGGACACTAGCAAGAAAATATATTTTCTCTATCCACAAATTATCTTATTTGAATTCAGTCTCATGCTGACCATCTAAGTAAACTAGCATATTAATTCTACTCTTTGTTTTTATCATAGTTTGAGACGCTTTATCTCTATAAAATGAGCTATTTAATACTTTCTTATTCATGTCAATATAAAGCAAAAATTGTACTCACAATGTCGAAACCGTTTTCGTGATTGAACCTACTGCTGATTTCGTGCACAACTTTAACCATGGAACCTCTGTTAATTGTAATGACATATTTTACAATTACTAAATACACTGTGCCGACAGCATCTCGTAAAACAAGACTTAGATGAGTCTGAAATTTTCCTTTAATGGTGTGAACACAAATATCTAACATTCGCCGAGATTTAGCGCTACACTGGGAGGCTTCGTCTGTGCTTATTTTTCAGAGCGTAGAACCGTAGTAGAAACGATTCAGAACTCATCATTTAAATACCCATCCAAATGCTGTGTTACAACTAAAGCTCAGATGCTCAAGCACTAAAAACATTCCAAACTAGGCAAGCATTTATGCACCAAAATTCAAGAAATATGCAGTCAAAGTTCCTAAAAGTTTTAATGTAGGATTCATATTCACTATCTGATGAAAAGTATCCGGACACTTGCGTATCCACAAACTCCCTGTAATAGAAAAGGAATTAATATCGAGTTGGTCCACACTTTGCTTCTATCACAGTCTCCACTCTGCCGGGAAAGCTTTCCGCAAGATTTTGGTACGTTGCTACTGGAATTCCCTTCCATTCTGACACAAGAACATTAGTAAGGTAGGTCACTGGTGTGTCGAAAGGTTCGTGTTGACTTGCAATCGGCGCACCAATTCTTTCTAAAGGTTTTCCATGGCGTTGAGATCGGGGCTCTGTGCGGGGCAGTCAAGTTCTGGCATACCCATCTCATTTATTATTTTTTAATTGGAGATTTAACGACCACCGTGAGCACCTCAATGGGCTATAAGCAGTCGCCAATCTCTAACTTAGGGTCACTGATTCCAGGGAAGTGAGAAAGCCAGTGCCGTAAAACAAACACAACATCCATGCCTCACGGGATTCGAACCCGCACCCCTTTCGGACGAATGATCAGAAGCCATTGCTTAGACCACTGTGCCATCGGGCGCGGCCCTATCTCATTAAACCATTCCTGCGTGGATTTTACTTTGTAGGCGAGGCATTGTTTTGTTGGTAAAGGGAAGTGCTTTCAGCTAGGCCCATAGCCAGACAAAAAAGTTGGGAGGGGCCATAGATGATAAAGCTCGGGCAAAAGATGCAAACAAGTTTCTGGTAGGCCACGCGCACATACACACACAAGTATGAGATTGGAGCATACCCACACAAGTCTATGGTAGGTCGGGCACTGGACAGCTGTGTGAACCGCTAGGACAGGCAAAAAAATGGATGTCGGACGGGTGATGTCAGATCAGGAGCTTTCAAAGTTTTCGGGCCTGTCTTCACCGAACAGTTGCCGTAACTTTTGGAGCACAGAATTGTACACAGTGTCATTATAAGCCACGGCATTATGTTTTCCTAGCACTGGGACTGGGGATCCCAAATGGCATCCCCAGAGCATGTCTTGTTCTCGTTTAATGCAGAGTAGACTGAATATTTCTCTTTTGCAATCGAGAAACGAATCTCCTTAAAGAACTGATTGCTCACAAAAATACATGAAAGGCAATACAAATGTAATTGTTGGCACAAATGTGCCATATTTCCACTATTTCCAGGAATTGAACCTACATCTTCCGATTTCCGTTCGAGTATGCTATCTGTAACACCACCCAGGGCAAGAAACTTTCATGCAACTGAAGCTGCATACATCCGACCATGAATGTGAGAAAAGGTCGTGGTGACACTTCTAGGAAGCACGGGATAGCTTCGATTAGGCAAAATCTGAACGGTTAGTAGATTCTTAAGCTATGGAATCTGCTTTGCTTCAGTTGCTTCAAACTTCGTTGTTCTGGGTGGTGTAACGGACTGCTTGCTCGAAAGGAAATCGGGAGATGCAGGTTCGATTCCCGCTTCAGGGCAACGTAATTTTCAAGTTTTCATAAGGAGATGCTACATGGAAACTGTGAAATTATGACACATTTGTGCCACCAATTACATTTCTCTTTTGATTGGAAGTGGATTCGTCGGAGTACCGTCATTCTGTAATGGAGAAAAAATTTAATAAGTATTTTCGCTATTGTACCACAATGATGTTAAGAGTTAAGTGTAAAAAACTATAATTTCGTATTTCAAAGGTGCTTTTCTAGGAAATTTTTAGGATATATGCAAAAATATGTACTGAATGTGAAAATAGGCTTTTATTCCTCAAAGTGGATAAACTAAAAAAAAATGCAAAATAAGCATTTTGCTTGAACATCCGGGCTTTATTATAAAAATTAATTTTGCCCAGCCAGGTGTTTTCCCCTGCTAGTAAATAATACGGTTTTTCACGTGCTTTGTTAAAGTGAGCTGAAGTTATAAAATGTACAGAATTTATTTAAAGTTATTAGCAGGGGCGGATTTCTGACTAGGCGTAGTAGGCACGCGCCTAGCGCCCCAGAGTGTGAGGGGCCCCGAAAACGTGTAATTGGATTGCTAGTTTTGGTTTTCACGGGTAGAAAAAAGTCAATCCTTAAAGCGACCACATTATTTGTATTGCCAATTGATATTTTGCTTTCTCATATTAGTAACATATTCTGTATTTTTTTTATTTACCTATTTATTTATTTTTCTTTTTTGCTGTTGTTGACACTCAAAATTTTCAACTTCTTATCGACGTACTTGTTTTGAAAAGAACAGTTGAAATCATTTAGTTGAATAGTTTCTTCACAACAAAACCTCAATTTTTTTTTAATTTTCGACTATGCCAGCCCTTAGGAGTAAATTCATGAAGCATATGGGATATTTTAAGTGCCAAACTTAACATCCTTTGATTTCCTAATAGCTGCAAAAATAATTTTTGAAATATCTCTAAAAACAAAAAAGGTCGATATGCACGGACAGATAAAGCGATTACATTAGCACTCTTTTTTTTTTTTTTTTTTTTTGATTGGAGGTTTAACGACCACCGTGAGCAACTCAATGGGCTATAAGCAGTCGCCCGTCCCTAATTTAGGGTCACTGGTTCCAGGGAAGGGAGAGAGCCAGTGCCGTAAGACAAACACAACATCCATGCCTCACCGGGATTCGAACCCGGACCCCTTACGGACGAATGATCAGAGGCCATCGCTTAGACCACTGCGCCACCGGGGCGGCACATTAGCACTCTGTCTTACAAAATGTTCTAACAATAGAAAGATAGAATGGCATTTAAAAAAAAGGTAAACACTTTTTTCTTGACTTTATTATTATTCTTTAATCTGACAGATGAAAATATCTGAAGCGATAAGAAGGGGTGAAGGGGGGATGAATCTTTTAGCGACTAGGGCCCCAAAAGATCTTAAGTCGCCACTGGTTATTAGGTTCGTACTGTGACGAATCGTGTGAGAATGATTGAAGTGCGCGAAGCTGGAGAAGAAAATATCACTGACGGTGAACCATCTGAGTGTTCATTCACGTCAACTGCTGAAGAGGGTATCAAAATAATCGGAAGCACTGATGGACGGAGAAGAATACTCTTATCTCACTCTCGATGCAATGGCAAACAAATTGCAAATTATTTAACTGTTCAACATATTAAACCATGCACTAGTCGGTGCACTTATTATGGATGGTCACTATGAATCTTGATGCAATGACAAACTAGTTGCAAATTATTGACGGTTGTGCTTAAACAAACATACACTAGCCGGTACAGTGATGGACGGTGGCTATGGCTAGTGACGCAGTGGTAAACTTTCCAATTATTGACGGTCCTGCTTGTTAAATCACGCACACTAGTTGTTGCACTGGTGGACGGTGACTATGACTATCGATGCAGTTGCGAGCAAATTGCAATTTATTTACTCTTCTGAATATTAAATCATGCACATGTCGGTGCACTGATGGGATGTACCTGTGACTGGTGATACAGTGGCGAACTTCAAATTGTTTACAGGTCTGCCTATTAAATCAAATTTTTCTAACGCGAGTCAGCTAAGTCAACTGATTCGCGTTAGGAAAATTTGATTTAATAGGCAGACTTTAATTTCACTTATTTCACAAAGAAAAGGAAGAACAAAAAGTTTCTTTGAAACAGCCTATAACGAAGTAAATTTCTCCGTCATTTTTATCCGCGCCGGGGTTCGAACCCGGGTCCACTCATTCCGGAATAAGTTGCTCTACCAATTAAGCTACGCGGACGTTTTATTCTGATTCCTATCTGCCTTTATGTCGTGTGCGTCCTTCTGGCAGGTACGTCACATCTCCTGGTACGTTACATCATCTCCCCCTTCTTTTTCTTTTTTTTTTTTTTTTTTCTTTCGAAGATGCTGCTCATATTTTTCCTATCTCGCGGTGTGGAAATAACATCACACCAATGCGAGATTTTGAACGGTCGGGTCATCCGGATAGTTCGGGCGCCATTATAACGAAGTGAATTTCTCCGTCATTTTTGTCCGCGCCGGGGTTCGAACCCGAGTACGCTTATTCCGGAACAAGTCGCTCTACCAACTGAGCTACGCAGACATGTATTCTGATTCCTATCTGCCTTTATGTCGTGTGCGTCCTTCTGGCAGGTACGTCACATCTCCTGGTACGTTACAAGCCAGATAAAGCTGTGTAACTAGGGTACATAAGATTGTTTATTTTGATACATCTATTTTTATTCCTGTGGTTACATCTTTTGGTATCTGCAATAAGAAATCTCTTACGCGCAAATGGAAAAGATGTGGTGAGCAGTTGATATTTTCGTGCATGCTGTGTATTAATTGCACGTATATTAACAAAAAGATGTGCTGATTAATATCATCATCATCATCATTGTCAACCATTATCAATCCACTGCTGGACGAAGGTCTCCCCAAGTTTCCTCCACAACGGTCTGTCTGATTAATATATATTAATGTATATACAGGGTGATTCCTAAAGTCCTAAGTCACCTCATTAACTTGGGGGAAAAGACATCTAGAGCTATGAAAGTAAGGTATGGTATAGTAAAACAACCATGCGCTATCGGATGAGAGTGACTGCAGCGCCCCTAGTGGTAAAATATGGAAATTAGCACTCCTATCTCGGAAACCATGAGAGATACGGAAAGTCATCAATTAGAAACTTGTAGAGCATCAACGAATTAGTAGGAAAGGACATATGGTAGAAACGGCTGGGGTAAGTAGAAGGCTGGAAACGCGAACTTGTGCGAAACCGGTTCCTGTCGTTGTCGCGGTAACAGTCTAGCAGAGAGAAATGTATGACGTATGCGACCGCACGCCTGTGAGTGTCGTATGCAAATTCTGGCGTGACATAACACCTCACGTGCCGTATCAGGCGCGACTTGGCAATATATAAAGGATCGTCGGTCAGGAGCTATGTCATTCGTAACGTGAGTATCGGGTAAAGAACGAACATGGCAGGCTATTCGAATGAACAGTATTGCGACATGGTACTGCTATATGGAGAATTCGGACGCAACGCGAGGGAAGCGTCACGGCAGTATGGCTTACGATTTCCGACTCATCCATCGCCGTCAGCGTAGACCATCAGTCGCGCGCTTCGACGGCTATGAGAGAAAGGCAGTATTGCAGCGCGTCCCCGTTCGGGCCGGCCCACCGGAATGGGTAGGGATGTGCAACCAGTCGATGTTCTGGCATACGTTTTGGCCAACCCACACACCAGTACGAGGGAAGTCAGTATGGCATGTGACTTATCACAATCCTGTGAGTGGAACATTTTGCATCAGCATGGTGCCCACCAGTACCGTACAGTACCGCTGCACGTACTGATACCAGGGGATAACCAACGACGTCTAGATTGGTGCAATTTTGTAATGAACACCGTAGAGGAAAATGCGGCCTTTCTATCAAACATTCTTTGGACTGACGAGGCGCAGTTCACTCGCGCCGGGGTGCTGACCAAACAAAACATCCATCTGGGCAGTTCAGAATCAATTTTTTACACGGGAAATGAGGCACCAGGCGCGCTGGTCGATCAATGTCTGTTGTGGCATCTGGATGGACCGACTTGTTGGGCCTGTGTGCTATCAGGGAGCATTAAATGGACGAAGATACCTCCAGCTGTTACAAAGCACATTACTTGAGTGGTTAGATGATCTGTCTCTGCAAGATGTACGCTCATTATGGATTCAGCATGACGGCGCTCCAGCACATCAACCAACAGTGGTACAGCACTTCCTGTTCGACACTTTCGGGTAACAGATCATCGGTTATGGTGGTTCCGCAGCGTGGCCTCCACGATCCCCGGATCTAACTCTCATGGATTTCTTCCTCTGGGGTTACCTAAAGGATCTCGTGTACAGGGTGAAACCGAAGAGTCTGCACGATCTCCGACTGCGTATCGTCGCTGCGTGTGAGAGCGTGACACCTGTTATGCTGGCGAACGTACAACGGGAAGTTCGGTCTCGCATTCAAATGTGTTATAACGAAGTAAATTTCTTCGTCATTTTTGCCCACGCCGGGGCTCGAACCCGGGACCCTCATTCCAGAATAAGTCACTCTACCAATTGAGCTACACTTGCGTTCGTTATCGCTGCTATCTGCCTTTACATCGTGTGCTTCCTCTTGGGCAGGCACGTCACATATCCCCCTTCCCTCGAAAGAGGGCCGGGGAATGGCCCACGGGTCAGCCGTGACCATGAATCGTCGCAGGCAGCCATCCGCTGTGGAACGTACTTGAGAACTCCCAGTCAATCTGGTGTGTGGAATGCAACGTCACACACATTTATTTTTCGAAGCACTGAAGAAGGGATTCTCTGATTTTTTCTATCTCGCGGTGTGGAAAGAACATCACACCATTGCGAGATCTTGAACGGCTGGGTCATCCGGAAAGTTCGGGTGCCATTATAACGAAGTAAATTTCTCCGTCATTTTTCTCCACGCCGGGGATCGAACCCGGGTCCCCTCATTCCGGAATAAGTCACTCTACCAATTCGTAATCGCTGCTATCTGCCTTTATATCGTGTGCGTCCTGCTGGGCAGGCACGTCACAGTGTATTGTGGCAGATGGTGGTCATATTGAACCCTATTTACGCTAAACGCAACGTTATGTAAGTCCCGCTGTTGCATTAAATATGACCAATGTATTTCATTTGTATTCATGCCTGAGTTTAGTAAACCTTGTGTTTCCCTCACGTTTCTAGCCTTCTACTTACCCCAACCGTTTCTACCATATGTTAGGTTTCTATAGGAAGCTGAGAGGAAGAAACCTGTAAGAATTTGCAATTATTTTTCATAGTTCAACAGTATTCCACACGAAGGAAATAGCACAATTTCTATAAATAAGATGTAGTGAATCGTTAGGGATATAGCGTTGCTTGGATTAACCACAGGTCACTTTACTAATTTGGAAATCATTTAAAATTTTCAAAATATTCCTTGGGCATTCTAATGCTTAGTCCAATAAAGAAAGGGGGCAGATGTCATAATGATATATTTGAGTGAGTTTACGTCTTTGAGTTTCCCCTGAAAAATGTCTATGGACTGCGGCCAATTTACTACTTGACAGTATGACCCTCTTTTGTGGAAAGGTTGCCAACATTTGATACAACATAGAGAGCCCGCATGGTACACCCCAACGCTAAAGCACCGTTTCTGCGTCATCACAGAAATTTAAAACCTTTGCACACAAGAACATTTCCTGCATGGCCTGCCACAGTATCCATTATATTTTAACACTTCTAAGAGAAAATGGCAACATGTAGTTTAGGAAGTAAACACAGTGAATTTAATAATCATTCTATATCCAAATACGTTTATTGACGGAGTTTCTCCAACGTATATCATTTATGCCCGGCTTAGGACTGAAAGTTCTGTAAAAATGCTTAGTCTGTTTATTTTAGCTAGCATCCACTTACTAAATCGTCGTTTTTCTGTTTCTCATTTTGTCGAGAAAACGTTGCCTCTCATGTTCAAAGGAAGGAGGTTTATCTTCCTCATTATTGTATCGGTTATAACAAAAAAAAAAAAAAAAAAGAAGCTGTCTTGCCAGAGTCGCGCGAGTGGTGCAGTTGTCTGGCTTCTGACCTTTTATCCTGGTGAGGCCCAGCTCGAGTCTGAGATGAGGCATAGTTGTACACTTGTGCTGCGACACACGCCCTGCCCCCTCCCCAAAACCAGTAGGTCCAAATTAGGGACGGGTGACGTCTTGTAGCTTCTCAGAGTTACTTACGGTGGTCCATAAACTCCAAACGGTCTTACCATCAGTTACTTTATTTTCAGATGAATAACTACCCTTTAATTTTTCCTAAACATATGTTGATTAAGTGGCAGTCACCCGTTTCTAATTTGGAGGTCATCGGTTCCAGCGGAGAGAGAAACTTAAGGCAAACGTACGACTCATGCGCCAACGAACTCCAACCGAGGTCCATCTAGTGCAAATGGTCTGTGGCCAGTTCCTTAGACTACTCAACCAGCGAAGCGGTGTAATTTGGTTTCACTACAACATGCAGGCCACTTCAGTACTGCTGGATAGAGAACAAAAACGTAGAACGAACTTCGTCTTTCACTTTTGGTGAACAAAGAATCACGAAGCATTATGTTTATTCACTATAAAGCGGAAAAGGTTTCATTAACTGGAGCAGTACTGAAGATACATACTAGCCGTTTTTCACACTCCAATACCTTATGTGATTTGTGCCTACAGATCCAACACCTTGTGGATCTGTGGCATAGATCCCACAAGGTGTTGGAGTGTGAAAAACACATACCAACCGCTGAATTAGAAATTTTTATTTAGCACCGGGTTAGAGCCTCTACTCGAATTACAGAACTATGCGGTTTGGCACAGGTTCCACAAGGTGTTGGAGTGCATTTACGTGTAGAGCATACCAAGCGTTCACCAGACCGTCCTTTAACTGGCTCAGATTTGACAGAAAGGGACTTTGCTGCCGGATCTGTTTTTCTAATATGTAACATACACTACTTGACAAAGAAAATGCCACACCGCGAAGACGTGAACGCAGCGCCATGCAAATAAATTGCAGGGTGGGTGCGCACGTACAAGTTATGTAAGTGATTGCATTTGCAGGCCAATCGCACGAACGGCGCGCGGGATATAAATGGACAACCAATCCGTGAGGCCATCAGTCGAGACGTCGTCACGTCCGCGAAAAGTGTGTGCTTCTGCTGTAACCGTGTCTGGAGAACGAACAAGAAGTGCCAATGCCGTTTAGACGCCGTCGTACGCGATTTCGTCAAACGGATGGGTTCACGAGAGGTGTTCTCGTAGGCCTTCGTACCGCCGGATGGTCCTTACGTCATACCACAACCGTCTGATACCACAACCGTCTGTCAAATTTGGATACAGTTGACCCAGTTAGGATGTGTGCAACGTTGTAGGGGTACCGGAGCACGGAAACGGACATTCGAACGCACCAATCGTTGCATCCGACGTCACGCCGTAGCGGTCCCACTGACCACAAAGGGCGATATTTTGCGGAGGTAACGGGAAGGCTTGGATGCTGCGATATGGACGCGGACAGTTTCGTGCCGATTGACTGCGTCTGGTTTGCTGTCCAGCCTTCCGTTGCGAAGGCTACCTTTAACAGCGAGCCATTGTTGTCACCGTTTGGCGTGGTATCGCTCCAGAACTGCGTGGAATGCCGAATGGAACAGTGTAGTGTTCAGCGACGAATCGCAGTTCTGTCTCACCACGGATGCTCGCCGTGTGAGAGCCTGGAGGCGACGTGGCCAACGGGTGGATTTCTCCGCCATTATGGAACTCCACACGGCCCGGCAACGTGCAATCATGGTGTGGAGGTGCTATCAGAGCCAACAGCTGCTCACCGCTGGTACGCATTACGGGCACACGGTGCGCGAATGCTTCCGTGGCCAGCACGATCCCCCGACCTCTCGCCCAGTGAGCATCTGTTGGACACGCTTCGACGTCGGTTAAGTACATTCCCACCCCCTACAAAATGGAGATTAAGTGTGGACTCGGATCAACACCACATGCTCCACGATACTCCAGGACCCTATTCGGACCCTCGTTTCCTTGATGCCACGTCGGATTCAACGCTGTATCGCCCAAAATGAGGACCATACTCCTTATTGATCATCCTGTATATTCGGCCACTGGAGCCCAGTCTGTATGTGACAATTAAATCATTTGTTCAGGACCTACTTAGCTATCTGTGTGTGCAGTTTGGTCTGTTTTCGAGCATTTCCTCTGTCAGGCAGTGTATATTCCTAAGGCTGTTCAGATCTGGGTTTTATGATGGCCATAGAAAGTGCTAGAAGTCGCTGTCATGGTCGCGTAACTACAGCTGAACAAATCTTGCGCGACAGACAATAGCATTGTCGTCCATGAAAGTACCGTCACCTGCTGGATAAAAAGTCAACATTGCTGAATGGACTTGATCGACAGCAGTGTTCAAATAATCCTTTGAAGACAACCGACCTTTCAACAATATCAGGGTACTAAAGATACATACTAGATAGACGATTCCATATCAACAGAACGCGGCCACTGAAAATTACTGAAGATTCCATACCAACAGAACGTGATTCACATCACGACACTCCTTTCAGAATTTGCAGTTCTGTTTACAAGGAAAGCCGAGTCCATTGCTTTATGAGGCTCATGCCAAACTCTCTACCTACCGTCGGTACGGAATGAAGGTGACCGCGACTCGTCGGACCGCGTCTTTTTTTCCCCCGTCCTCCAGTGTCTAATGACGGTGTTCTTGACACCACTGTAGACAAACTTTCCGGGTCCTCGCAGAAATCAGTGGCTTCCGTATAGGCATGTAACTGCCAATACCGATCCTTTTCAATTCCCTGTACATAGTTCGCTGAGATATGGGTCTTGGAAAGCCTCCATTGAAAACTTCAGTCAATTCGTCAATTCCTGCGTACAAGCCTTTTCAGACGACGGTTATCTCGTTCTTGACTGGTTGTCGTCGGGCCACAGTACAAACAATGCGGTTTATTTCTCTACTGGTTAAAGTCCCGGGATATCTCATCTTTTGAGAAACCAGACAGCTCTGCTGTTTTCAAAATCGTCGCTCCTGATAGACGGGCGCGCTCACAATAAGCTCTTTATAAAACTCCGAAGATCCTTTGTTTTTAGCATGTCTTTTGTAAAAAAAAGATCGTGCTTCTGTTATCGGTTTGTCCGTCCGTGCGTCTGCACCGGATGCAGCTCCTGATGGGAAATCGTTTGCACATAATTTCTAATTTTTGTAAAACAATTGTTTGGCCACCAGGGGGCGCAAATCTTAATTTCCGTTTCTGTTGTATTTGCAGCAAAATATGAGCTTCTAAATTCTCGATTGAAAAAAACGTCGTTTGTTGACCGATACTAGTCGTGTCGACAAACCTTTTAGAAACATTTTCTTCTTAAAATAGTGCATGGTTTCTACGCCAGGGGGGGGGTAGATGTATATCTTATTTTTGTCAATATATCTACTTCTAGGAGTCCGATTTGAAAAATTCCTACTTTGTTGGATAGTGTTTTCTAGTGTGACATGTGGTTTACATAATTTCAAAATTTTCAAGTAATTCATAGACTTTCCACTAGGGGGCGTAAACGTAAATTGCGTTTCCCCCTATATCTCTGCTTTTGAATCTCCGATTTGAAAAATTCTTTCTGCACCGGATACAGTTCCTGATGGGAAATCCTTTGCACATATTTCTAATTTTTTTAAGAAATGGTTTGGCCACTAGGTGGCGTAAATCTTAATTTCCGCTTCAGTTGTATTTGCAGTAAAATATGAGCTTCTAAAATCTCAATTGAAAAAAAAGTCGTTTGTAGACCGATACTACTTATATCGACAAACCTTTTAGGAAAATTTTCTTCTTGAAAAGATGCATGGTTTCTACGCCAGGGGGTGTAGATGTATATCTTATTTTTGCCAATATCTCTACTTCTAAGAGTACAATTTGAAATATTCCTTCTTTGTTGGATAGTGTTTCCGATACGAAATCTTTTTCCTACAAATTCAAAATTTTCAAGGCCGCCCCGGTGGCGCAGTGGTCTAAGCGATGGCCTCTGATCATTCGTCCGAACGGGGTCCGGGTTCGAATCCCGGTGAGGCATGGATGTTGTGTTTGTCTTACGGCACTGACTCTTTCCCTTCCCTGGAACCAGTGACCCTAAATTAGGGACGGGCGACTGCTTATAGCCCATTGAGTTGCTCACGGTGGTCGTTAAACCTCCAACCAAAAAAAAAAAAAAAATTTCAAGTAAAGCAGAGACTTTCCGCTAAGGGGCACAAAGGTAAATTGCGTTTTCTGCGTTCTTTCTGCTCCTGAAGCTCTGATTTGAAAAATTCTTCCTGTATCGCATACAAGACCTGATGTAAAATATTTTTCACATAATTTCTAATGTTTGGTAAAGAATGGTTTAGCCACCTGGGGTCATAAGTGTTAATTTCTGCTTTTGAAGTATTTGTTGCAAAATCTAGGCTCCTGAAAACTCGACTAATTTTTTTTTCTTCGACCGATACCGCTTATACGGATAAACTTTTGCGAATACTTTCTTCCTAAAATAATGCATGGTTTTCCCACCAGGGGACGTAAAGTCACATGTTATTTTTGTCGATATCTCTATTTCTAATGAGTTCGTAAGCTCAAGATTACGTTTACAGCAATATCTGAGGGATTAAAAACCCGATTGAAAATCTTCTTTCTTTCGTCAGATCTATTGTTTTGCATACCAGTTCCATTGACTTTGAATAGCTTTGATAAGTTTAATTTGCCTCAGAACGGATTCAAAAGACGTGCTTATTACACCCGAAAATTCGGTGTCATCTTTCTTGTTCCCATTGTGATCAAGACTACTGACGAGTAGCAGTCTTAAATAGTGACATAGATCAGTTCTGGCGTACGTTACCTGGTATTTTGTATGTACGCTGCGTAAGTTACGTTTACGTACATCTGCATGAAGGTTTCTAATTTAGTAGCCGGTGTGTGTATTTAACCAATGTCGAAATACCATTTGATTTCTGACTGATCATTTCGATGGAGTTGCTTATCTTTACAGATTTTCTCAGAAGTGTCTCCAAGCTTCTTTAAGGCCGTGGTGTTCGATGGTGGCCCTGAATTAGGTACGGAAGACTGCTTATAGCCTCTTGACTAGCTCACGGTGGTCGTTCCTCCACCCCTTCATAAAACCAAGGGTACTTCAATACACTTAGATTTGCCAAATTTGTTTTAGGTGTTTATGCGCCGTTTTGAAACGTTCTAGAATTTATTTCTCCAGTGAAAATGAAGACACGGATCCACAAAGTTGCATTTAACTTGCGATCCCGTGTCAATAATTTGTATGCAGGCATTATAGCTCTGTTGACTCGGATTTGCAGGCTACATTCTCTGAACATAAGTTGCAAAATGTGAAAATCGCAGAGAATAAAATAAAGAAATAAGTTTTGTTTCTGAGTGAAAGAAGAAAAGAAGTATTTTCACTAAGTCATTCCTTTTTTTTTAAATCTCCTTGGCATTTGGTGTCTTATCTTCCAAATGGGAAAATTTTATTTTTGCAGCTTTGTCTTTTCACTTCTGTCCCGGACAAAAACTTAAGGATCAAGTTGTCAACTGTTATCAGCAAATGAGAGCAGCGTTGTTCTCTTCTTTCGCGCTCTTCCCCGTTTCAGTAGTAGCTCCTGTCGTTGACTAGAATACAGAAAGTTCTGCTGGATCCTAAAAGAAATCTGACAGCTCCTGATCCTTCAGCACGCCAGCTGCTGTATCGAATAAAGCCTAGGATCTTTGTTGACCTATCATACTTTTCAGTTGGGCAAAACTTATATTCAACAACAGTCATGTAGTATGCGTTATTCGCACCAATTATAGTAAGAATTACAGTATTCATACCTTGACTCCATAAGGTAATCCTTTACAAAAATTCCAGCTCTTTAATTCCTTGTGAGAGCGTAATGTATTGTTATTTGTTTCAACTGCGCTAAGCAGTGGCAAATCATTGCATTTTCGAAAGTGTTACCAGAATGCTACAATGGGAAGTATATGACGTAGCACTTGAATATACATTGTCATGTATACTTGAATATACATTGTCATGTATATTCACGCGTTAGTTATTTTCATTTATACAAATTTTGAAGATGACAATCCGATTTTCGGTGTAAATGTGACAAGGATGGTAAGTCAGATTGTAACGTACCAGGAGATGTTACGTACCTGCCAGAAGGACGCACACGACATAAAGGCAGATAGGAATCAGAATAAAACGTCCGCGTAGCTTAATTGGTAGAGCAACTTATTCCGGAATGAGTGGACCCGGGTTCGAATCCTGGCGTAGGCCAAAAATGACGGAGAAATTTACTTCGTTATAATGGCGCCCTAACTATCCGGATGACCCGACCGTTCAAAATCTCGCATTGGTGTGATGTTATTTCCACACCGCGAGATAGGAAAAATATGAGCAGCACTTCGAAAAAAAAGAAAAATAAGGGGGAGATGATGTAACGTACCAGGAGATGTGACGTACCTGCCAGAAGGACGCACACGACATAAAGGCAGATAGGAATCAGAATACATGTCCGCGTAGCTTAATTGGTAGAGCAACTTGTTCCGGAATAAGCGTACTCGGGTTCGAATCCCGGCGTAGACCAAAAATGACGGAGAAATTCACTTCGTTATAATGGCGCCCGAACTATCCGGATGACCCGACCGTTCAAAATCTCGCATTGGTGTGATGTTATTTCCACACCGCGAGATAGGAAAAATATGAGCAGCACTACGAAAGAAAAAAAATAAGGGGGAGATGATGTAACGTACCAGGAGATGTGACGTACCTGCCAGAAGGACGCACACGACATAAAGGCAGATAGGAATCAGAATAAAATGTCCGCATAGCTTAATTGGTAGAGCAACTTATTCCGGAATGAGTGGACCCGGGTTCGAACCCCGGCGCGGATAAAAATGACGGAGAAATTTACTTCGTTATAAGATAATATCCGAAAACTTGAAAATTTCATCGTCCTGGAGCGGAACTCGAAATCGCATCTACGAGATATCGCCCGGGTATGCTAACCACTGAACGACCAAGTTTCAAATTAATTTGAAGTTTGAGACTTGGTCGTTCTGGGTGTAGTGGTTACATACCCGGGCGATATCTGGGAGACGCGGATATCGCCCGGGTATGCTAACCACGATGTATCTAACCACGATGAAATTTTCAAGTTTTCGGATATTATCTGACTTGCCATCCTTGTCACATTTACACCAAAAATCGGATTGTCATCTTCAAAATTTTAATTATATAGTGTAATCCCGTATTCCTTTCATGATTTTTATTTATTTTTATTTTGGGGATTTAACTACCATGGTGAACAACTCGATGGGCTATAAGCAGTTGCCTGTCGCTAAGTTAAGCTGCGCCACCAGGGGGAGACAGCTGATATTCTGTTACAGTGTTTCTGTTGTATGTATGCTTTTTTGTTGTTGTTGTTTTCAATTTGCTTAAATCACTAGTACTAAAGCTGATAATACCCTTGTTTTAATTTATTTAAATCGCTAAAGCTCAGAGTCTCCTTGCTCCAGTTTATTTGAATCGCTAAGCTGATCGTCTCCTTGTTTCAGTTTATTTAAATCACCTAAGTTGAGACTTTAAATCACTGAAGCTGAGGGTCTCCTTGGTTTAATTTCAGATTATTTTACAGAGCTGTGGAAGGTACTTGGGGAAATTTTCATCCAGCAGTAGATGGATAATAGTTGTTGATGATTACGATTTATAGAATACCGCTTTTTTTTTTAACTTTTCACTACAATGCGATTCTGTTGCATATACACATGTGTAATGCGATCAAGTACAAAGAAACTAACCGCACACGGGGCAATGAATGCCACCTGTTCTACATGAAAGACTAATATTGGAATTTCTCTCAAGAAACTCTTTCAAAACATGACACTTTTAACCATTAGGATAACAAAACTTGATAATCATTTTTAGAAATAAATGTTTTAATAATACTTTTACTTGTACAATAAAAGTATAAGTTAATTTTAACACCTCTTAAACTCAGAATCTTCTTCGAAGGAAATATTTTCAGTTGCAAGAAATAGCTATGTTTCACTTTGGCTTACCACAAAAAAATCTCACTTTTCGGCGTTCTTTTATTAATTTAGTGTAAAAATATTTCATAATTTCTAAGGTTAAAATTTCCTAGGTTTAGAAGGATTTGGCTTCAGAACTGGTTAAAATGAGTTTACGACGTTTTTACCATTTTCACTCTGTTCCTTCACTGTTACGTCTTTCTTTACTACGTTCTTCACGTCTATCATACATTTTTCTCAAGTCTTTTGTAAACAAAATGCGTGTTTATATTTTTACTGTGTATGGCTTTCGCTCCTCCTGTGCGCACAATATTTCTAGACGGGCGGGGTTTAGTTGTCCTCTCCATAATAATCCCTTTTTTTCTGCACTCAGAAGGGTGATGACGTTAGTAATTGACTGCACTCACCCTGTTCTTGCTTACTAGTGGAGGAAGGTCAAAGGTCAGTAGGTAGAACAGAGAACTCATAAGAAGCATAAGAAGCTCTGCGCTGGATAATGATACGCTGACTCCTGCAAAATATCGGAATCATTGTATCATTTTTCGAAAAGCTATTCTAGGCGTAACATGGAGTATATGTTCAGCAACAAAAGCTAAAAGCTTAGTACGTTAAGAATATAAATTCTATATAGCGTTTAATGATCTCACTATCATGCCACACAGTGCTGGAAAAATGCCACAAATAAGTGAGTGACCAAAATATAACATATTTTTCCACAAATTCTAATTCGAAGCGTCATTGCAAAAGAGACAGATTATTCGTGGACGACTCACTACGTTGAAAATGGGAATTATATCCTACTGATGTTCTTTTTTTCACTCAAGAGGAAGTCGGAAGAAGACTTTGAGGAAGTCACTGAGTGCAGTAATTCTGTATTAGAGAGTATAACGAAGTAAATTTCTACGTCATTTTTGTCCACGCCGGGGCTCGAACCCGGGTCTCCTCATTCCGGAATAAGTCGCTCTACCATTGGAGCTACGCGGACGCTCGTTCTGACTGCTTTATGTCGTGTGCGTCCTGCTGGCAGGTACGTCACCCCCCCCGAAAGAGGGCCGGGGGCATGGCCCACGGGTCAGCCGTGACCATGAATCGTTGCAGGCAGCCATCCGCTGTAGAACGTGCACTTGAGAACCCCCAGTCAATCTGGTGTGTGGAATGCAACGTCACACACATTTATTTTTTTAAGCGCTGGAGAAGGGATTCTCTGATTTTTCCTCTCTCGCGGTGTGGAAAGAATATCACATTTTAAAGAATTGAACGGCTGGATCATCCGGAAAGTTCGGGCGCCATTATAACGAAGTAAATTTCTCCGTCATTTTTGTGCACGCCGGGGCTCGAACCCGAGTCCCTTCCTGAATAAGTCGCTCTACCAATTGAGCTACGCGGACGTTCGTTCTGACTGCTATCTGCCTTTATGTCGTGTGCGACCTGCTGGCATGTACGTCACAAGAGAAAGTCCGAAAGGAAAGGGAGGATCTGAGTGCAATTAGCACATGCACTGGGTGTGGCTTCGAGTGCAACTAAGTATCCCTTGTTGAAATGCTTGATTTTTTTTGTTTCTTGTGTGCTGGAAAGCTCAAACTGTGAGCACAACGATCAGTAGCTTCTGCTCTTTTTCTAGTTCATGTATAACCTTGCAGTAAAGGGGTGTAAATGCTGATACTGTTTACCTTAATATACACTGCTCGATATAGAAACTTCCACAACATAAAGGAATGCAAAAATGAGAATGACTTACCACACATTTAGACAAGTTGGTGGGAAAGAAGTGATTTAGTTTCTGAGGGGTTACATGAATGCGATGGGCGAGGGAACAGTACAATGTGGTCTGACTCAGAAGGTCGTGTGACTGCCATGTTGGACTATTTACTCGGCAGCACAGCTTGGCATCGAATGAACAAATCTCGTGATGGTATCCTGAGGTATCGTTGCCCATGCATCATTAACCTATCGACATTACGAGTGGGTTGTGCGGTGTCGTTAAGCCGACTACCAATGCACACAATCAGTCGGCGATTGTCGTCGCTGAATACGACATATTTGCATTCGTTTCGCTACGCATGTCTGGAATGTCAACACTGAAAACTTGCGCTAAGATGTGCTGCAGTGAGTGGCAGTCGTTGCAATAGCAGATGAGAGCGGAAACCTATCTCAGTTAATCTGCGATTCACAGTCCGTATCGATAGGGGTACGTGGAAAGCTGCCTGTACACTTCACATATCGTCCGCAGTGGACTATAGTGCCTCTGCGGCTTGCCGTAGAATGCGGTGCTCTAAACGTTCGGACGAACGCCTACGTGCACTAGTTCAACTACGGTAACACCCGTTTATTTCCGCTGACAACTGTCGCCACATTCGATCGCCAGTTGTTGCATCCCGATGAGTTTCCGCTGCGATGTCAAGTAGGGACCAATCAGCCATACGTATCCCTATGGTGAAGCCTTTGGTAAAGGTGTGAGTGTGATTGTAGGATTCCTGCGATGCCGTCGCTCAGGCAGTCTCACTTCTTACACGAGCTTTCGTCTCCGAGATCCCTCCGACGCATTGGTTCACAAGCCCATGTGAGGAGGGGCCAAACATAGCTACAGTACGCCGAGCCGTTTTGTCCTTTTACATCCCTCACTTTTCACGTGATTAGTTCGGAACTGCAATAATTTATAATACAAACCCAACTGTTGACACATACCCACCAATTTGTATGGCGCTCAAAAAATACTTCTTGATGTGGCATTATTTATGTCGAGCTTTACATAAAACTCCAGGCAACACAACAATAACTACAGCTGTAGTTCTGGTGTTTTTGTAACAAGTACGAGGGAGGATCGAAAAGTAACGCACACTATTTTTTTTTTTTTTTTGGCAGCAGTTCAATAGGTAGGCAAAACAGAAAATACACACAGTGAAACTACATTTCTTAGCTACTTTTTAACATAAGAAACGAGACTCTCGAGACATTTATCCCAGTGTGGTTACCAGTATTAGTATACTTTTTTCATAAAAGTCCGTTTTCTGGGCGTATAGCCACCTGCGGGTAACCGATTTGACTTCGTCAGCCGAATCGAAGCGTTGGCCGCCCAGGAATATTTTCAAGGGATCAAACATATGAAAGTACAAAGGAGCCAGATCCTGACTGTACGGTGGGTTCTGCATCACCTCCCAGCCAAATTCCGCAATTTTGTCACGAACGTGTTGTGAAAAGTGTGGGCGAGCGTTGTCATGAAGCAGTCTAACATTTGCAGCGTCTCTATTGGGTCTTGTCACGAAGGGCACGACGCAACTTTGTCAATGTGTTAGCGTAAGTTTTGGCGTCCACAGTGGTCCCCGTTGGATGAAACTCCGCCAAGGGAACGCCAATCATGTCTCAGAACACCGTCATGAGGACCTTTTGTACAGATTGGATTACATTCTTTTTGGTGGCTGGGAGTCGGAATGTTTCCACACCACATTGGCCATCTTTGTTTCGGGAGTGTTGTGGTATCCCCAGGACTCATCGTCCGTCACTACATCTGCCAGAAGTTCGTGTTCTTTTTCTGCGTAACGCATTAAGTGGTCCAATGATGGCATTATTGTGCGTCGCTTCTGGTCGTCTGTGAAGTTCTTGGGTACCCATCGCGCACTGACCTTGCGAAATGGCAATTTGTCATGCAGAATATCATACGCTACACCGTACAAAATGTTGAACTTCTGTGCTAATCTGCGCAAATGGATCCGCCGGTCACTCAGAATTTATTTTTCAGTGTCTCTCACAGTGGCAGGTAACAACGCGGTTGCAAGTCGATGGCAACGTGTCGAATTGGTAAGGTTCCACTGCCCTCTGCAAAGAAACTGCACCATCTGGAGATGTTGCTGCGGTCCCGATAATCACTACCATACACTTCGACCACTTTGTGTGTGTGTGTGTGTGTGTGTGTGTGTGTGTGTGTGAAGTTCTGTCGGAGTTTTCCGTTTAGCCCACAAAAAAAAATCCGACTACGACGTTTTGCTCATTCGCAGACAACGATAACAAAACACGACACCTTTGTGATGTCTTTCACCACAGCAACACCTGATCCAGCCATACCGGTCTGTGGTGTTCTCTGCCAAACTGCAATCAGCTACTTGCAACCTGCAAAGAGAAAAAAAAATTGCTGTGCATTACTTTTCGATCCTTCCTAGTAGATAAACATGAAACGAATGCAGGGGTCAATTAGAATCTACTAAGAGGCTGTTTAATTCATTTATAGCTTTCAAACAACAAAAATGATTGCACGCTCATCCTATGAGCTGCATGGTCATCGTCTTCCCCTCCCGCGGGTTTATTGCTTTAATCCAAAAGTTGCAGTTTTGTGAGTGCGGGCACGCTCGCTTACGTGAAAAGTGTGCTTAGATTATTATCATCAATTTGTGCTCACGAGCACGTCAGACACAAGAGCAATAGATAATCCTTCCCCACTTGTTCCGAAAATAAGAGGAGAGTCTGGCTGCACTGCAGTCAGTTTGTCTCTCGAAAAACTGGTGATACACGCGTGGGGGATGTAACTCATAAAGGGCCGTGCAGTCCAAGTAGCAGGCTGGGGCATCACCCGACGAAGCTCACCGATTGTTTAGCACGAATTTTGGAAAAAAAAAGTGCACATTCCTACATCGGCCGTTCATCTGTGGCCTCCACATTCTTGCATTTACTGGTTCGGTTTCGAAAAAACATTGCATTGAAGTGATTGGGAAAGGGATAATTCCTGCCTTTAAACTTTTTCCAATGCATATATTGAGCGAAACAAATGCAGATGCTATTAAATTCAGAATTTGTTTTATTACATATAAAAATCCGGCTGAAACAATTTTATTCCTCAATGCCTTTTGCCATGAATACCATTTATCGCACAGTTTCTAGTTAAAATAGTTCACGATTTCTCGCAAGGGGCCCAACATCTATATTGCATTTTTACCGATATCTTTGCTCATAAAAACTCCATTTTAAAAATAACTTTGCATTGCATAGAGTTCATGATGAATAATATTTTGCATATGATCTCTAATTTTTCAAAACTCAAAAACTTCTCTGGACTCAGTACACATTTCTGTTTGCAATACATTGTTAGCCGTATCTACGCTTTTGAAACCCGGATTGGAAAAATTTTGTTTTAGTAAGATACCACTTACTGTGGCAGATATTTATTTATATTTGTTCTGAAACTAAAGTACAATTTTCCTGCTAAGGGGGTGTAAAGTAACTATTGGATTTAAAAAATTTCCTTTTGTTTCGGGTTTGTTGTTTTTTTGTAATCGGCATTTTTGCTATTAATGGGGAAAACTATCTATTTCAGCTTACAAATGTTTCAACGTTTCTAAAAGTCTGGTGGAAATATTGTGTTGGAAAGAAAGTAATGCCCGATGACGAGGTACCCGAAATCGAAGCCTCGGTCACGGCGTACATTGGCCAGTGAGATGACATCAGCTGGTAGGTGGCTTACGTCAGTGGCAGTTAGCCATCAGAAGGCGAAAAGTGCAAGCGCCCAGCCAGCATGGAACTGGACAAGCAGAACATCCGCCATTTCATGCTGTACGAGTTTCGTCGCGGTAGCATCCTCGCAATTGCTGTAAGGAACATTACCAGTGTCTACCCCAATGCTATATCCCATCGTCAGTGCTGCCGTTGGTTTGAATGGTTTTGACGGGGAAATTTTGATCAGTCAGACCGTCCCAAAGCCGGAAGACCCTCAGCAGCGGATATGGACATGCATAAGGCCTTAGTGGAGAATACCCACGTGTGATCATACGGGAGTTGGCCGAACAATTGGTGGCTACCCATACGAGCATTATCATGCACCTGTGTCAACTTGGGAAGGTACACAAGAGGGAAGTTTTGGTACCCCATGAACTCACAGTTGAGCAGAAAGCAAATTACATGAGTGCATGCGTTTACCTGCTTGCATGTGACCAAGTTGAATCCTTCTTGGACTGCAATGTGACAGGTAATGAGTCCCGTATGATGATGTCAGCCCCCTCCCGGAAATAGTGATTGAACCGAAAACAGAAGTCCACCCCGACCCCCAAAGCGGGCTGACATCCACGCAAGCTTTTGCTGTCTGTTTGGTGGGATACGCGGGATCTCGTGCTTTTTTAGAGGCTGCCGGACAACACCACCATCACCGCCGATGTGTACTGTCGTCAGCTTAACGATCTGCATCTATCGCTCACGTAGAAATGTCCAGCACTTCTGAACCTCAAGGAGGTCCTCTTACAGTAGGATGCAGCGAGACCTCACACAACTCGGGTGACTTGTCACAAGATCAGAGACATGGGCTGGAAGCTGCTGCTTCACCCAACTTATTCCCCGAACATTTCCCTCAAGCGATGACCACCTTTTTCGGTTACTGCAGCCTTTTTCTGGACGGACAGCGGTTCACTTACTGGGACGATGCCGAACGTGCACTAACTCACTTCTTTGCTTCGAAGCCGCCACAATTCTACAGTAACTATATCCAACAGCTGCTCAGACAATAGGATGAGGTCGTGAGGAAACGATGGTGACTACATTTTGGGCTGATTTGAATTTATATATACGGTAATTAGCATTTTCTGTTGCCTAGTACAGTACTTACAGATATCACTTTCTTTCCAATCCAATACTTTTTGTAACTGGTTCCATTAGATATGAAGGGCACATAATGTATTTTAAATGATGCGTAACTTTTTCACTTGGAGAATTAATGCACTTCCTTTTTCTCGCTTGTTTTTTTATTTCCTAAAATCCCGCTTTGAAAATACATATTTTATAGGAATTGATTCAAAGGAGAGAGAAAGAGAGAGAGAGAGAGAGAGAGAGAGAGACAGAAAGAGAGAGAGTTAATAAATCTTTATTAAAAAGAGTAAAAGGAACGAAATGTACAAAACCACAAAAGCCGTTTTCTCTATTTTTCCTATAACAAAGTCATAGGAAAAATACAGAAAACGACGGAGTGACAAAACAGTTATGTCAGTCCGAAAGTAGCAATAAGTATTACAAGAGTTCAATTTCGGATATCATTTATAAACTTAAATAACGTGCCTCTTTAATTCCAAAGTTGATAGAAGTTCGTTAAAGTCCCGCAGCTCCGATGATATCTGATTTTATTGGTGAGCCGAGTGCGCAATCGCCAGATACATTGTGCTGTTGAGGAGCGCTGAGTGAAATGCACCTGCGAAAAAGAGTTTCTGTGAGTTAAATGGTGAGTATAGATCACATCTTCCGTCAGGATGAACAAAAAAAAAAGCAGGCAGCTATATGTCCACTGGTGGAGCATAACACTTGCTAGTCTAAGTTTCATGTTCTACAGTGGACATGGTGCAGCAGATTACAGACGCAGGAAAAGATTTGGGTCAGGGAAGTTAGAAGGATACAGGAAGCATACATGTGGTGGACAGTACCAGGAACAGAACAGTGTACGCAGTTAGGAGAGGAAGAGATGCCAAAGCGGTGAAGGGAACGGCAAGGCGTCCGAACAGGAACCTCCACTCTACGTCGCACGCGTGACTCGGGTTGAGCGAATTGTACCCGTGGAGATCCAGACGTGACTGGAGTTAGGATTGCCGGAAGAAAGAATGAGGAGAGGGGCGGCGTTGCGGAGAAGTAGATGAGAATATGGAGCACGTTTAGGAAGAAGATGGAGGAGAAGGGAGTCTGTAAGAGCATATGTCCAGTGGAAAAGATGGCTGGGAGAGGAAGAGAGGTCTGGGATGCAAACTGAAGAAGTAAAGGGAAGTAAGGCCAGATTGAAGTGAGCGGAGTTGAGCTAGTAGAAGAAGGTTTGGAGAAGTGTTGGGGAAGTGAGAACGAGTTGCGATGAGAGTCGAAGACCTGAGAAACATAGAAAAGACGAGCATAGACCCAAGTAGGAATGTAGAAGGACATTTGATTAGGGGTGGAGAAAAGAAGAACAATTAATGCAAACCACACGAATGAATTACATGTTTCTCAAGTAGTGCAAACTTACGAATCATGAGACTTGAAAAACTTAAAAAAGAAGCCAAGGCTGCAAAGCTCATATTACCTTCAGGTCGTCTTTCCACGACATACAAGGTCTGATCAAATCCAAGGGCCATCTAGAAAGTAAGTACCGTTCGCGCATCACTCCCGCACAAGTATTCGCTTCTGAGCAGCGCATTCGTAGTTGTTTTGCCTCATCCATTAGCCACGCCCTGACGCCATTTTGTGAGGTTGTGCTTATGTCAAAAGTTTGTGCTGTGCGTTAATAATGTTTTAATTTAATAGAACAGGCAACCGACTGTGAAGTCCGGTCTGTGAAAAAGTTTCTGAATGCGAGGAATGTCAGACCAAGTAAGATATTCATCGGCAAATTTGCGAAATTTACGGACAAAACGCAGTGAGTGCAGGAATGGTGCAAAAGTGGGTTCGAATGTTTAATGAAGGACGGCAGAGAGTTCTGGTCCCGGAAGATTTGGTGGAGAGAGTGAATGAAAACTTTAGAGAGAGAGAGCTGACGTTTCACAATTTCTGATCTTTCAGAACATTTCCCTGAAGTTTCGAAATCGTTACAGAAAGGCTTCAGTACCGCAAAGTGTGTGTGTGCACGATGGGTATCAAAGATGTTGACGGAAGAGCACAAAATGAAAAGCATGGGATCTGCTTTGGAATTTTTGGGGATGTACGCGGAGGAAGGCGATGTCTCTTTTAAGCCTTATAGTGACAGGAGATGAAACTTGGGTCTTTCACATCACACCTGAATCAAAACAGCAGTCCCTGCGGTGGAAACAGGTCTCAGTGGTTCGATGACGTCGGTGACCTGATGACGATGGTTGAGCCGTGGCTTAACACCCAATTGGTAGACTTCTACGAGCAGGGTATCCAGGAACTTGTTCCACGATATGAAAAATTCCTTAACATCCACGGGGAATATGTTGAAAAGTGGATTAAGATATGTAGAACTCATCGCACATTAGAAATAAGTCATCAATATTCTTTTGTTTCGTCTTCAAACGGTACATACATTCTGGATGGCCCTAGTTGTATCCGACTTAGGGGTTAGGAATAAACACTAAGTAACCATTTTTTTTGCTGGCACTACATGCTGGCCAAAGAAGGCCTGAATGGGGGTGAGAAAATGGGAGGGACGTGATCATGGTGCAGCTGCCAGTCACCTTGCTGTCACAGAGTAGGTCTCATTCACCGCACTGCATCTCGCAGCCGATGGAGAACTGCCTGCTAGTATTCCTTGGTAACAGTTTTTTGCTTCTAGAGTGCATTCATGATGAACTACGCCTTAAAAGCTGAAAAATTCCGTCAGCATGATTTTGACTTCGCTGCTGACTTACCACGCCTATTTTGGCCTTGGACCCTTCCACTGGGACGATTGGCAGAAACGACTTTAGATCTTTTGGGGCCCTAGGCGCTAAAAGGCCCAGAGGCCCCATTCCTCTTAATTCTTATCCTCTCAGAAATTTTCATCAGTCAGATTAACAAAAAAAAGGGGGTGTGTGTGTCAAGGAAAAGGTTTTTACACTTTTTAAAATGCCATTATATCATTCTATTATTAAAACGTTCTGTAAGAAACAGTGCTGGTGTAATAATTTTGTCTGTCTGTGCACATCGAACTTTTTTATTTTAGAGATATTCCAAAAATTATTTTTGCATCTAATAGGAAATCAATGGATATTAAGTTTGGCATTTTTAATACCCGTATCCCATTTATACCTGCACTGCAGTTATCAAGAACAGAAGCATACGAATTAAATGCGGTTTGAAAGTAGGAACTGCAGGTTTTTGAGTTAAGAGTATGATTGAAACTTTTTATTGCTTTTTCAAAAGCTAGTTTTGAGTCGATTTAAGGAAAAGAAAAGGTGAGAATACTTGATATTATCAGTATTAAACCAGGGGAGCAGAAAGTAATGAGAAAATGTTGTATAAATTACTTTTAACACTGTTAAATAAAATAGATAGTGTGATATTCTCATATTTCTTTATTTTTTCAGCCTAAATATTAATAACTCTTTTGGTTTAAGATGTTTGGAGCGATTAGGGCCAATACAGAACTTGATTATCTTAAGATGAATTATCCCATGAAGAATATTTTTCTTTATTGATTAGCCTATCACTAAGGGAAATAAAAAATAATTAACAGCAAACATCCCGATCATCAGGGAAGTTTTTACAAGCACTCCTCTTCGCAACTCACGCAGAAGGTGGGAATGTTCCAACACAGATGTGTTTCCTTGGCTAGAAGTAGCATGAAAGCAATTTATAGCACAGCAGGCTTGTTAAGAAAGCGCCTTAAACAATGAAACGTGTTGGAAGCGTGAATACCTCCTTTACCTACCTCTAAAATTGACTCAAAATTATTTTAACCGTTCCTTTCAAAATAAGTACATCGATAAGAACTCGAAAATTCGGAATATCAGCAACAGCAAGAAAAATTATCTTATTATTAATATGAGAAAGCAGTCGCTTTTAGGATTGATTTGCTTCGGTCCGTGTAAACGAAAAATAACTGAAAATCCAATTATATGTTCTCAGGGCCCCTCAAACAGTGAGGCCCCTAGGCGCGCGCTTAGTGCGCCTAGCCGGAAATCCGTCCCTGACGAATTGGGCTTTGGTTTTCGTGTCGTACCACGTACACTCATGCTTCACCCTCCGTGATGATAATCTTCATGAACTGTGGGCCCTAATTTGCTCATCCCATCATATTCGTGGCGACCTCCAGGCGGAGTTCTTTCTGCTCGCATGCAGTTTTCTTTGCTCGCAAACTTTGCAGCTACACGCAGCATACCAAAGTCATCCGTCAATATTTTCTGTGCTGAACCGTAAGCAATCTGAGAGTAATTTCGATCTCTCTAATCGTGATTCTGCGGTTTTCCATGACTGCAGCACGCGCTTTCTCGATTATTTCGGGATTCTTGCTCGTGAAGGGCCTTCCTCTGCTCTTCACTGTCAACAAATGCTGATCCATCTCTGAACCACTGCTCTTTCATTGTATTGCACCCATAGTTTTATAAACAAAAGCCTTTCTAATCATTTCAATTGATTTAGCTGATGTGTAGCAGTGCTGAAACGGGCCGACCACGAGCCCGAAAGCCCGAAGTCCAGCTCGGGCCCGAAACGGACTCGGGCGGGCTCGGGCTGAACAATACTTACTGGTGTTCGGCCTCGAGCTCTGAGAGAGGGAGAGAATGTTCTTCCTTTTTCTTTTAATGTGATTTTGCATGATTTAGCACTTGAGACTTTTTTACACTTTCTAGTTGTTAAAGAGAATTCTTCGGCAACTGGGTCTAGATGGGGAGTAGGAATTGGGCAGGGTTATTCATTCTGGGCTTGGGTAACAAATACCATAGGTCATGAATTATTGAATTTCTGCGAAAGAAAAGTTCCTTCAAGAACTATAGATAGTAGATAGCAAGCTGACGAAAATTTGCTCCCAACCTCAACGGAGGAACTCCCTGCTAATTCTATTGAGCAACGTACGACGTAGATTGTGCCACACGATTTTTCCTGACGCCCGGCCCCCGAAACATTTCAGGAAAAAATGAATGGTCAAAGAAACTGTTGAAATAGATAGCCATTCCTTCCCCACTTCGCATTTGAGAAAGACATCGGATAATTGCACAGGAAGGAAAGAGTGGAAGTCTGGAGGAGAAGATTTTTTTTCAATGCCTACGCAGGTTAATCATAGTTTTCGGGCTCGTTCGGGCCCGGGCTCTGTCTTGCAATATAAAATACGGGCTCGGGCTGACATACTTCGGACTCGGGCTGACACACTTTTGGGTTCGGACTGACATACATCGGGCTCGGACGGGCTCGGGCTCGGATGGGCTCGGGCTCTTAAAACTGAGCCCGAACTCAGTTCTGAATTGTGTAGCCGAGTTAGCGGCAAAATTTGATGCATATTTTCTGCTCGACTAGGTCGGTCATTGCAGCGCAACACAATATTGCGAATCGTATGGAGTTAACAATGGCACATCTTGGCGCTGCCAGGCACCGAATGAGCAAGCCAACATAATGGCAAAAATTCATGCATGCGTACGCCGCCCCGGTGGCGCAGTGGTCTAAGGCGCTGGCCTCTGATCATTCGTCCGTAAGGGGTCCGGGTTCGAATCCCGGCCAGGCATGGATGTTGTGTTTGTCTTACGGCACTGGCTCTCTCCCTTCCCTGGAACCAGTGACCCTAAATTAGGGACGGGCGACTGCTTATAGCCCATTGAGTTGCTCACGGTGGTCGTTAAACCTCCAATCAAAAAAAAAAAAAATGCATGCGTACTAAAGTGGAAGGTCGCGCTCCACTGATTATCGGCGCTCGTGTTCTCTGTCTAGTTTAGGTTCTAAACTTTTGGAGGACAAAATGTGATCGGGAACTTTTGGATCGTACTGTGCACTGTTAAGGTAATTCAAAACTATATTCCCGATTGAAAAAAAAAAAAAGTTTTATTGGAGTATATTTTGGAAACCTGAAGTGGCAGCACAAGCGATGTTTGGCGATTGCACAGTATGTACCTCTGGCTCAGTTCATGCCTACCAATCGGCTACTGAAAGTTGTAACTTATTGCAATATTTTGGGGTCGTTGCACACAAAATGTGTTCTGGGAAAACGGCAATGCGTAATGTGATGAAAGGATGTCAGGAAGGCAAGACATCACCCAAAGTTGATCCAGGTTGCGGTCGACCTATTTCGACTTTCAGACACGGAGCCAAGCAACTCGTGCAAGAGGTCTTACAGAAGTCTTGTAGGGTGAGTATCACTGAATTTTCCACACAAATGGATACCCCTCACACAACGGCTTACATCTTTCTCAAGGAATATTTAGGCCTCATGAGTAAATTAGCGACGTTGGTTCCGTGCACACTAAGCATATCATAAAAGGAATTCCCCTATGAAATAGCGCGGAATAACCTTATGTGTTATCGTCGCAGTTGTAGGGTGATCCTAAAGTACTGATTAGATGAAAGTTGGCTGCAGTTTTACGTACCCGGGCAACGACCTAAGATCAGAGCTGGTTTAAGGGTCCACGGGGCCTGTGGCACTACTAACAGCGAGGCCTTCTCCCCAAGGGATATATATTTTACTACTTTCTCGGGGAGAGAGGGAAAATGTCTGAATGGTGGTAACCTTGAGTACACGTGAAGGGAAAAATGGTAATACTTCGTAAATTTTTATGCAATGTAATTCATAGAACAACAATAGATATTTGGATGGTTGATCCAATACTTGAATAGTATGCAGTTGATCTCTAAAGCAACTTTCAGAATGACTTTGCTGAAAACATTTGCTAGTGTTATCCTGAAAGTAATTAAGCCACTTCTTAAGCTTAGCAAAAAAAAAAAAAATGAACATATAAATTGTCAGTTGAGTACACTTTTTATTAAACTTCAGTTAGTTACATGGTTCAGATGAAGCATTTACGAGACTTGGCAACCGAAAACCCATCAGTTATCCTCAACGTTTTCAATTTTCTCAGTAACTCACGCTCAATACTCATCAAAGAGAGGTCGTTTAGTCTTGTTTGACCCATACAGGCTCTTACTTCGTTCTTGATTAGTTTCAATTTTTGAAAAGAGCGTTCACCACTGCGGTTAGTAGCCATCAGAGGGAGGTAAATCTTCAACACAATCTCGATAATATACCTATAGAAGAAGAATTTCTAACAACCAGTGTGCACATAGCACGGGGCCCGTAGCACGTGCTACATGTGCTACTAGGGTAAACCGGCCCTGCCTAAGTTACCGTCCTGAGTTCAACCTGGTATTTCTTAAGCGTAAAATCTTACTGGTCTTCGGTATGGATTTTCGCGATGCGGCTTTATAAGATGTGTGATGAGAACAATTTTAGAGGAGCGTGTCATGGCATGGGCATTGCGACAGCATGTGTAGCGCGATCTGTCTTCGTACACGACAATCCACGGCGGCACAAGGCCCGGACTGTTTGGGTGTTCAATGAGCATAACGGCTGGGTGGAGCTCCCTCACCCGCCGTATTCACCGGATAAGAACCCTAGTGATTTCAACTGTTTCGGCTATTTGGAAAGGGAGATATTTGGTACTCTCTACAACAACAAACAGGATTTTGATCTCTGAATTGCAGACATTTCCCACAGACTGGTGCTTTTAATGGTGTTCATGAACTGCCGACAGTTAATGTGTTATTGACAATAAGGGGGAACTAGTAACAGTTATCCTCCAATATTGTGATCATTGCTTCTCTATTACAGGAATTATTGCAATTTAAAAGTATTCATTTACTTACTGAACGACCTAGTATTTAATTTATTATTTATATATACACTGCTGGCCACCCAAAATGCAATACCAACAAGGACACGAGATAGCAAAACCAGATTTACTGGACACATAACAACAGATACAAAGATGAAACGATTGAGCTTACAGGCCCATGCGACTTACGGAACACGCAGATATCAATAGTTCGTGTGGCCCTCATGGCTGGAAATAACGGCCGCTACACGCCGCGGTATCGAACGAAAGAGGCTTTGGATGTGGGCTTGGGGTATGTCGGTCCAGGCTGCTTCCACACGTTGCCACAGTTCATCAGGCGTAGCCGCAGGTGGTGCTTGCCAGGACACTCGGTTGCCGATCAGCGACCAGACGTGTTCGATAGGCGAAATATCGGGAGAACAGGCGGGGCCCGGTAGCAGTGACAACTGGTAGGCCGTGAAGAATTTTTGCACGATGCGTGCCACGTGCGGGCGCGCATTGTCCTTTTGAAACGTGGCCGCTGGCAGGTCCTGTAGGTAAGGGAGGACTACATGCTCCAAAACGTCAGAGATGTAACGGTGGCTGTTGAGTGTACCGGCGATGCGTACCACAGAGGTGCGGGTGTCATATCCAATTGCGCCCCAAACCATAACGCCAGGCGACGGACTGGTATGACGATGCATAATGCAGGCGTTATTCAGTCTCTCCCCGCCGTGCTACCACACGCGGATCCAACTCTCGTGGTGTTTGCAGGCAGAAGCGGGATTCGTCGGAGAAGACAATCTCGTGCCATTCCGTCGTCCAGGTCCGGCGTCCAACGGCCCACTGCCGCCGCACTCGCCAGTGGTGTAACGTCAATGGTAATCGGAGCAATGGGCGCCGTGTGACAAGTCCCCGCTCCTGCAGACGACGTCGAACGGTACGTGTTAACACAGGTTGTTGCGCAACACACCCTAATTCCTGCGCTAACGTTCGTGATGTGGCGGTGCCAGCCGTCAATGCCCGACGCACAACATGCCGGTCCTCTCGTTCGGTGGCGTGCCGTGGCTGCGGCAATCACTCACGTCTATCTGTCCGTCCCTCCTGCACCCACCCAACCCATATTCGCCTCACTGTGGCTGGATGTCGTCCCACACGGACGCCGATGTCTCAGTACGATAAACTGCTGTCGCGATAAGCCACTATTCGTCCTCTGTCGAACTCCGAATCGTGCTGGAATGACTGCCGTATTCTGGGACGAGGCATCAGGGAGCTTCACACGCACAGGTCCGGCAGTACAACACACTTCCCCTACTTACACCCCGCCTTCTGTGCTCCCTTCTTATAGTGCTTCTCGGTAGCGTGCCGGGCGCACGTGATTTGCATATGCCCTGCAATGCTAATCGTTTGCATGTTCCTCTCGCGGGCGACGCATGCTGCAAATTCAGGCCATTCGGATGCTTCCTTCTTGGTGTTGCATTTTGGGTGGCCAGCAGTGTATATATATATTTTGCTCTTTTTGTTTGGAAATTCACGTGCATAACAAAACCGACTCGAAGTGCGTGTTTTGGAATTTAGTGCTGCGAAAATTTTATTTTTGAGTTTGCGTAAACTAATTGCTCCAGTTAAAAAAATTATTGCCCCTCATTTACAACTTTTCGGAGTCGTGAATGCATATTGAGCATGTATGTCAGTGGCTGTTTATATTGTGTTTAGAAACTAAAACTAAGCTTGCAGTATATCCAGTGCCTGTTTAATACATGGGCGGCATGCAGGGCAGCTGCCCCTACCCCACCCCCATGATTTAACTACAATATTCCAAAAATAGTAACTGCCGCTTTCGAAAATTACCACTACAGTTCATCACGTAAGCAACGGAAAAAATGAAAAACAAATTATTAAAATTGTTGCATGTGTTTTATTTTTTGCATATTTTAGTTAAATCAGGTCCATCCCCCACCCAAAGATTTAACTACAATACTCTAAAAATATTAACTGCTGCTCTCGAAAATTGCCGCACTTCATTACATAAGCAATGCAAAGAATACAAAAATAAATACATAAATAAAAGAACAATATGCAAAAATTTACTGGAATGTTATTTAACAAATTTAAAAGATTTTTTTCCGATAAAATACTCCCCAGTTTAGTTTTGTTGCGGAGAAAAATATTAAAGTACTTGAACTGCTGTCAGCATTTGCTGATGTGGAAAGTGCATTGACAATATTTTTGACAATTGCCTTATCCATTTTTTTTCATTACTGAAGAGGCTAAAATCGTCTCTGAGAAAGTATCTTAAGCAAACAAAGCTGTCATATTTTCGTTCCTTTGCTAAGTAATGAAATAAAAGAGATGTTTGATTAAGACATTATAGATAATTTTTTAGGAAGTAAAATCCATAGAAAGCTGCTTAACATGTGGATATACGTACTCGTAATACACTGTACAGGTTAATTTTGCGAGATAAAGATTTGTGTAGATTTCAATTTACATAATATAACAAAAATTACTGAATACAATGAATAAATAACTTTTACGAATACATTATTTCATATACGGTTGAACAGGAAAATTCACTATCATCCCTAGATTTTTTGCTACAACGAGACCCTATTACAAGTGAACTTCGTCACTCAGTATATGTATAGAAAGCCAACATCAAGTCCTTCTCTTATTCCTGTGTTGTCTGCACACCAGCAGAACTACAGACTCTTTGCCCTGTATTTTATGATAAGATGAGCATGTTCTCATTCATCTTTCAATTTACTACGACAACAAGAGATTCAAAAAGTAATGAAAATTGCAGAATTACACGGTTATTCTGGTGATACAGTTAACAACATTCTTAGGAAAATACGCAGGGCTGGACAAACTACGTTGCAACAGGATAATAACCAGGCGACAATACGTGGGATCCATAAACTTCCACCTTACCAGTACTCTAGTTCCTTAAAATACACTGCTGGACAATTGTTAAGGACGGATCATAAACGGCTATATAGCGCATAAAAAAGTAAGTGTGGTTGGATGCCAAGTGAAATAAAATAATGTGAGAATGGCAGGACATTACAAGAAAGACAATTTATTGTGCTCTGAAATCCAGAAGGTTTTGGAACGTGTTCAAGGGACAAACAGGCCATTTTGTGCAGAATACGTAAACGTGAAAAAAATGCAATTACCGTCCGCAGGCGTTCCGGCGTAAGATGTCAATACGGGATATGGCCACCATGGAGGGCGATGCAAGATTCCACACGTCGTGTCATGCTTTGCACAACATTATCAAGCAGCTGTTGGGGTAATTTATCCCATTCCTTTGTCAGTGCACGGATGAGGGTGTCCTTGTTTATTGGAAGGCATTGGCGACCAGCAAGACTCCTCCCCAAAGCATCCCACACATTTTCAATGGGATTCAGATCTGGAGAACGTGCTGGCCATACGAGGCGTTGAATATCCTCGCTCTCAAGACACTGCTGGACAGCGACTGTTCGATGACATGTTGCGTTGTCGTCCATGAAAATGAATCCATCACCGACAGCACCACGGAACATGCGAACATGAGGTAGCAGAACATCATTAATGTATCGTTGACCAGTCATAGTCCCAGTTGGAAGCACATAGAGAGACGCACGGCCATTGATCATGATGCCAGCCCATACCATGACACTACATGTCGGATATCGGTCCCTTTCCTGTATGTTTGCTGGACAATATGCAGTACCACAATCACGCCAGATCAGTTGTCGTCGACAATCAGACGATAGACTGTATCTACTCTCATCTGAGAAGAGGACAGCAGACCAGTCGTTATCAGTCCAATTGCGATGTTGATAGCACCATTGCAAACGGGTGGTACGTTGACGTCTGGATAATGAGATGCACACAACAGGACGGCGGGCGTATAGTCCTCCTTCATGCAAACGTCTGGCGACAGTTTTTCGAGAGATCCGCTTGCCAGTAGCAGCCATAAACTGATTTGCTACCTCACTAGCTGTGCTGCGCCGGTGTCATTTTGTTGATAGCACTATGTACCGATCTTCTGCAGGTGTCGTACTGCGAACACGACCTCCCCCGTGACGTTTGCTACACTCTCCATTTGTTTGAAATGATTTCCAAAGCCTTGAAACAACACTGTGGCTGACGTCGAACTCCCTGGCAACATCTGTTATTTTTCGCCCTTCTTCAATCTTGCCAATAATACGGCCACGCGTAAAATCATCTAGGTGATGTCGGGAAGACATACTGAAAATTGCAAGTTCATCAATTGATTCTTTCCCTTTCAACTTTGCGTTTGAACAACAACGGTCAATACGCGTCAAATCCTTTATATCTCTTATGAGTGGTATGACGTCACGAACAAGTTCGGCAATCCAAAATTTGCATACGCACAACACGTCTTAATGTATCCCGCACTTATGCTAATTTCCACATTTTCCTGCCTTCCATTATATGGTTGCTATTGTCATCCGTCCTTAGCAATTGTCCTAGCAGTGTATTTGCAGACGCCATGGATTGGACTTTGGGGTTAAGGCACATAACATATTAGCAAGAGTTAAGAAAGATCGCGATCATGCAGAAAAAGAAAACAAGTTAGTAAAATCATGCAATGCATTGATTATGATACGCGTTCCAACATACCAGAAATCATTACTCAAGTTAATACTCAAGTTATGAAGATAATGGCTGTGGAATATATCTCGCTCCTGTGCCCTGACCTTTGACCTCATTTCGATGGCATTAAACAGATTTGGTTCAGTATACCTCCTTAACAACATACTAAAGTTTTATCGCAATAGAAGCATTTTTAGTCAAGTTATGAAGATAATGGCTGTGGAATAAATATCGCTCCTGTGCTGTGACTTTTGACCCCGTTTCGATGATGTTCAACAGAACCGGTTCAGTATACCTCTGAAACACCATAATAAAGTTTTGTCTCAATCGTAGCATTTTTACATAAGTTATGATGCATAAGGCGATGGAATGGATCCCGCTGCTATGTCCTGACCTTTGACCACATTTCGCCGATTTTCAATAGGGTTCCTTTCCAGGTTGTCCCTACCACATACTAAAATTTCATCGAAATCAAACCATTTTTACGTGTCGTGCGGACGAACGGACAGACAGACGGACAAATCTGTATCATATACGCTTCTTCGACCTACGATTAGGAAGTGTAAATAAACATAGTATTTATAGTATCCCATTAAAAAGTGTGAAGCAAATGCATCATGATTTGATCTATATACAGGCTCGACTGGACGTACATTAAAAACTCTAATTCGTGAACATCAATATTATATCAACAAATTAGTAAAATCATGCAATGCATTGATTATGATATGCTTTCCAACATACCACAAATCATTACTTAAGTTGTTACTCAAGTTATGAAGATAATGGCTGTGGAATAAATATCGCTCCTGTGCCGTGACCTTTGACCCCATTTCGATGATACTCAACAGAACCGATTCAGTATATCTCCGGAACAACATAATAAAGTTTTGTCTCAATCGAAGCATTTTTACATAAGTTAAGATGCATATGCATAAGGCGATGGAATGGATCCCGCTGCTATGTCCTGACCTTTGACCCCATTTCGCCTATTTTCAATAGGATTCGTTCCCAGGTTGTCCCCTACCACATACTAAAGTTTCGTCGAAATCAAACCATTTTTACGCGAGTTATCGTGCGGAAAGACAGACAGACGGACAAAGCTGGAGCATATACGCTTTTTCAACCTACGGTTGGAAAGCGTAAAAAAAGGTCTAATGACAACAGCACTCTCACGTCTAGTGAACAAAGGGCTTCATTACCCCGTATGGGATGAGACATCAATCTTAGCAACCCCTTCCTCAAGGCCATCATTGCGTATGGCCGAAATTATACATATAATTAGTAAAGGACAGTTATGTTGTAATGATAACGTACATAGTTATATACCACAAGCATGGAAACATATCTTATCCAGGACTAGCCAAGTAAACTCAGACGAAACTTCCATGATGTAGGTTTTTGTGCTGAGTTTAGGACATTTGGGCGCCGGACTTTGGGGCACCCGGACTGTTGGTCACCAGACATTTGGGCACCCGGACAATTTGGCACACGGACATTTTGGCACAAAATCTTTAGGGGCCGTACAAAAATTGCCGTTTCTTGGCACTGTGAGGGGAACTGAATGGAGAAAACGTTTCCAGTAAGACAAACAATTACAATTGAATTTAAAAAAATATTACAACGCACAAATTTTGAAGATGACAATACGTTTTTTGGATGTAAAAATGACAAGCATAATATTCGAAAACTTGACAATTTCGTCTTCCTGGATCGGGATTACATAGCTCATAATCATGAATATGGATTACATCATATTCATGATTACATAGCACCAAGGGCACCCATGGGGAGCCCCCCCGTTAATATAGCCAAATTTTTGATAAATTTAAAACACTAAATTGGACGAAACCTTTTTTTAAATGTTTGACAGCCTTGAAGGAGGTAAGGATTTTTCTTACCCCCCCCCCCCCGACAGGTTTGCTGAGTAGGAATGTGCCCGTAAATATTTAGAGCATAAGTAACTATTGGGCCAAGAAACGGAAATTGTTATACGGCCCCTTAAACATTTGTGCCCAAAAGTCCGGGTGCCAAAATGTCCTGGTGACAAAATGTCCGGTGCCCAAATGTCCGCCCAGTCTTTCAGATTGAAAATCGTAAATATGTCTCAATTTCTTAATGATTATGAGATATAAGTGAAAAAAAATTTGTGCACACCACTTGCTCAAGTAGGGAGAAATATAGAAACACTATAATTTTTAACGCAGCGCAATTTCATTGCTTTAAAAGAGAATGTGCCCAAATGTCCGGGTGCCCAAATGTCCGAACTCCTTTTGTGCTGATTATGTAAAAGAACTTTTACGAGAACACAAGCTTTACCCATACAATTACGTATACTTATGTTACACGTCATCATATGTCGGATGTACTTATAGACCTGCTCTGTTCTATATATTTTCTTACATCTGAAGATGGTCATAGTGTAGGACTGAAAGATCTAATGTTTTGACTGTAAATAAATATTTTAACTAGTGAGATTTTATTGTTTAATCTTATTTAGTTCTAATCGTATAAAGACAGCTTTGCATTTTTCCTGTCATATAAGTTTATAAAGAAAACAAGTCAGGAGTCAAGATTCATTAAATCTTGAGCACTGTTTTAGAAACATATCAATACAAAATAAATCTATTCAAAAATAATTCAGAATTTCAAAGTTGGGGGCCCCTTAAGAAATGTCTTTCCCAGGTCCCATACGAGCCACTCAATTCGGGCCCTGAGTATATCGCTGGTTTTATTACGACGAGAAATTGACAGTTCAAGGAGTACGGTTTAAAGTTCTCGAGTGCTAAATTCAGCATGAACACTGTCACACACATGTGGTGAGAAAGTTACTTACAGATACCGGCTTGACCTCGTATTACGACTTATTCAACCGAACTTTACGGTGAGCTTTCAAATTGTCGGAGATCAAAATGGTTTTCCCTAAAGAGGACCCGTAATATGATACTTGCTGGATGAAAGTGACAGGTCTCATGTTTCAAGAGCCCTCGGGAGGATGAGGGTTTTTTTCTGTGGAGCTGTCCTGATGAACACTTCTCAATGCCGCCCACTGGGAACGGCAGGCGAAGCTTTAATGGACTGCGGCGTCAGGGGTAAAGCCGATCCCACAGCTGCTAGACTGGCTATAATCCTTCGCCAGTGCGTCAAGGCACACACACGCAAAACAAAATATATGTATATAGTTAAATTAAGATATATTCATGTACTAGCTCAAGATTCTGTGCGTCATTGCATTCTTATTAAACTCGCTACGCAAATGAAAATTACTGTGTTCTTGTCTTTATTTGAATTATTTCTTTTTTCAGAAACATTTTTTTCCCATTTTCGTGGGATCATTAGCAAGCAAGGCCGTAGCCAAGAAGTTTCTTCGGAAGGGGGGAACAATTTTTTTTATCGGTGAGAGAGGTATTCATACCTTTTGATGATTGAATGGAAACTAAAAAATTTTATTTCACAATTCAAAAACCTATACCAACCTTTCCCTATCCCACCCATTTTTTAGATTAGTAATTGTAAAATTTTCCTCATAAATTTGCCTTACTTGTAAAATTTCCGCCTATCAATTTGCGATTAACTTAGACCAAACACAACGGGAGGTCCTTTAGATAACTGTTTTAAATTACTTAAAAATTGTGTTGAACCTATTATTTGATACAATAACAATTACAGTATGTATCGACAGAAAGTTTAAAATTTTAAGGCGAACATTAAAACATTTAACATAAGTATTACACAATATGTACAAATCAGCAAATTCAAGAAATTTTCTTATTAAGACGAACAAATAAGGTTTACATTTTCACTCACCTTATAAAAAGTTAGCGCGCCTTTAAGATTTAACAAATCGTTTTAAAATTTCGTCCGGTTGTACCTCAGTATTACAATGGGTTGCTGAAAGTGCTAATCTACTCAGTCTGTTTTCTCCCGTTGAGTTTGTTAAATGTCTTCAATCCTCTAAGTGGTGAAAATGTCCTTTCTGGCGTAGCTGTGGAAATTGGAATTATAGCAGGAATCTGCAACAACGTGTGTGATATATAACCAGAAAAACAATTTCGCAGGAGAAATGATATATGCAAAAAATCTGCTGTCTACCTGTGTGATAAAACACCATACCATAAGTTGCAAATTAAAATCACTTCATTTACAATTTAAAAGTAGGTTAAAAAACAGACTAGCGCTTTTCGAGGATTCCGTTGTCCCCATCTACGGGTCCAAAGCACCACAGGGACACGCTAGAGGCAGTCATTATATACAGATAAAAATCCCCCTTCCCCTCGTACACCACGTCACCAACATTTACACAGAAAAAGGCGTTAATGTTATTAACAGCTGATATTACGCTAAGTATAAGAAATTACAAATGACACTAGGCAAGAAGTGCAGATTAGCCATTGGACAAACTCTCTGTCAGGGCAACCAATCCACGCCACGGTCCCGGTACATATGCGGGCAAGTCCAAATTACAACATCTGTCACCATAAGCAAGAATATACAGGCTTTCGGAAAGGAAAACAGTACTTTTATTGAGATTTGTTTCCAGAATTTTCACATTTTCCCAATCCGGTGAGTAACCGCACTGTGTGACAGCTAAACGTAAAGGCAGTATGAGTAGTGCCATCTAGAAGCGTGTACTGGTGTTCTCTCAGGCGGGTATTTAAGCACCTGAGAGTAGAACCTATATAACAATTCTCAGTAACATTCGGGTCTCCATGGGTAAGAGGAATGCAGTATACCCCATGTTTTCTGAGGGTAGGAGTTCTGTCCCGGTCATTCCTGATCATATCAAAGATAATTCTGGTGCATAATCTAAAAGAGATGTCATATCGCTGACAGATTTTTCTGAGAGTGGAGACTATAGGGGAAAGGTAATTTACTTTATCTACATATCTGCCTTTAGGTTAGCTGTCACACAGGGTGGTTACTCACCAGATTGGGAAAATGTGAAAATTCTGAAAACAAATCTCAATAAAGGTACTGTTTTCCTTTCCGAAAGCCTGTATATTCTTGCTTATGGTGACAGATGTTGTAATTTGGACTTGCCGCATATGTACCGGGACCTTGGCGTGGATTGGTTGCCCCGACAGAATTACCTCCCCTATAGTCTCCACTCTCAGAAAAATCTGTCAGGGACATGACATCTCTTTTGAATTATGCACCAGAAATATATTTGATATGGTCAGGAATGACCGGGACAGAACTCCTATCCTCAGAAAACATGGGGTATACTGCATTCCTCTTACCCATGGAGACCCGAATGTTCTGAGAATTGTTATATAAGTTCTACTCTCAGGTGCTTAAATACCCGCCTGAGAGAACACCAGTACACGCTTCGAGTTGGCACTACTCATACTGCCTTTACGTTAGCTGTCACACAGGGCGGTTACTCACCAGATTGGGAAAATGTGAAAATTCTGAAACCAAATCTCAATAAAAGTACTGTTTTCCTTTCCGAAAGTCTGTATATTCTTGCTTATGGTGGCAGATGTTGTAATTTGGACTTGCCTGCATATGTACCGGGAGCTTGGCGTGGATTGGTTGCCCCGACAGAGACTTTGTCCAATGGCTAATCTGCACTTCTTGCCTAGTGTCATTTCTAATTTCTTATACTTAGTGTAATATCAGCTGTTAATAACATGTACGCCTTTTTCTGTGTAAATGTTGGCATCACTAAAATGTTGGCATCACTAAAATGTTGGTGTCGTGGTGTACGAGGGGAAGGGGGATTTTTATCTGTATATAATGACTGCCTCTATCGTGTCCCTGTGGTGCTTTGGACCCGTAGATGGGGACAACGGAATCCTCGAAAGCGCTGGTCTGTTTTTTAACCTACTTTTAAATTGTAAATAAAGTGATTTTAATTTGCAACTTATGGTATGGTGTTTTATCGCACAGGTAGACAGCTGAATTCTTGCATATATCACTTCTCGTGCGAAATTGTTCTTCTGGTTATATATTACATTATAGCTGCAAACTTTTTATGACAGCGTTGCTAGTAATAGCTGCACTGTCTTTTAGCACACAGGATATGGAGAGTGCGGTTAAATCCTTCTGTGCACTTCGTAAAAAGCTTTCCATCAATCAAGCCCATTTGTATTTTCTCGTCAACTGTAAATCTTTAAAAGTGATGCCTAGTTTTCTTAGGATACGTGCGTATTTGATATCTCAGCGGGATCTGCGAGTTATCACCAACGCTGAGTCTAAGCGCCTAAGTGCTGAAATTAGAAGAAAACGTACCTATAGTGACCTTCTCAATCGCAAGTCTCTTGATGCTTATTTGCTCATGGCAGGGATAACACATCATGTCATTTTGGGTAAGACTTTAGTGATATTTTTTACCTCATTACAAACTCAACTCAATGTCATCAATCCACAACACATCAAAATACTTTGTGAACTTGTGTCGACTAAACCTTCCAAGTACCAAACCTTTAACCCTTTGGTTGCACCTGTTGACAAATCTCATACTTATCAACCTTACTTGAACCTTAGTTCTGTTCACATTACAGAAGGCCAGCATATAGCCTTGAATAGAGGTCTTAAGTACGGCTATCCCTTTATGAACTTTAATCCTCTGCACTCTGTCCCTCAGATTGAGAATATTATAAATGCTTTACCGGATGATGAACGGCATTGCCGCCCCGGTGGCGCAGTGGTCTAAGCGATGGCCTGTGATCATTCGTCCGAATGGGGTCCGGGTTCGAATCCCGGTGAGCCATGGATGTTGTGTTTGTCTTACGGCACTGGCTCTCTCCCTTCCCTGGAACCAGTGACCCTAAATTAGGGACGGGCGACTGCTTATAGCCCATTGAGTTGCTCACGGTGGTCGTTAAACCTCCAATAAAAAAAAAAAAAAAAATGAACGGCATTCTACACGTTATGCTTTGATTAAATCTATTTCAAATAATTCCACCAATTCCTCAAAGTTTTTCAAGTACGAAAGGGAATAGCTGATTTCTTTGGCTAATAACCATAATCTTTCTATTATAGGGGTGGACAAGTCTCAGCAAAAAAAATGTTTTTGGATAAAACTAATTAATCTGCCAAAATGGCTCAGGCTGTTAATCTAATTCCACACCAAATTCTTAAGTCGGACCCTACTGCAGCTACGGTGGTGGAACTGAGTAAACTCAGAAACCAGGGTTTCCTTCCCGTTTCAATATCCTCTAAAATGAAACCTCCTACTGGACCCAGAGTACCAGAACTTTTTGGTAAGCTAAAATTACATAAACCAGGCCATCCCCTAAGATTATTAGTCTCGGGCCGTGCTAGCCCTACAATGCCTCTTGAGTCTCTGCTGGCTACTTATTTGAGACCCCTCACTTTGAACTCTAATGTATCAATAAAAAGTTCCATACAGTCTTTGGAACGTATTAAAGGCTTTGACCCACCACAAACTGTATTTATTATGGCCTCTCTGGATGTGGTGTCGCTTTTCCAGAATGTACCACTAGACACGGTACATTCCATCATTGCTGACAGATTGCAAGAAGACTATCCCATATTTAGAAGTACATGCTATTCTCACAGCTCTGAAATTAGTAGACAAAAGATCATATTTTAAATATGAGGACATAATCTATCCACAGAGAGAGGGTGCACCCATGGGTTCCCCACTCTCTCCGGTGCTGGCAGAAATACTTTTGCAGTTTCTGAAAGGCAAGGTCTTGCGTGATTATCCGTTACAACCCTCATTAATCCTTAGGTATGTTGATGATATGCTGGTCTTCTGGCCACATTCAATTCACCAACTTGATGATCTCATTTCTTGCTTATCATCACAGTACCCTACAATAAAATTCACCAAAGAAGTTGAACAAAATGGGAAGTTACCCTTCCTTGATTTCTTGTTATGTAGAAACCTAAATACTCAACAGATCAAATACTCTGTTTACAGAAAACCCACTTTTACCCCCTGTATCATACCGTTCAAATCATCTCACCCCCAGAACATAAATCTGCAGCTTTTCGCTTCCTGATTAAACGTGCTTATACACATTCTACATCAGGCAAAGCAAATCGTGAAGAACTTTCCAGAACCTTGTCTTAGGCTCGCAAATTTGGCTACCCGGAACAATTTTTTCAGAAGTTGTTGAAAAGATCTACTAGACTGAACTTCACCACTTTGTCTAGGGAAATTCGGACAACTAGATATGTAGGTAAAGTAGATTACCTTCCCCTATAGTCTCCACTATCAGAAAAATCTGTCAGCAACATGACATCTCTTTTGAATTATGCACCAGAAATATCTTTGATATGGTCAGGAATGACCGGGACAGAACTCCTACCCTCAGAAAACATGGGGTATACTGCATTCCTCTTACCCATGGAGATCCGAATGTTACTGAGAATTGTTATATAAATTCTACTCTCAGGTGCTTAAATACCCGCCTGAGAGAACACCAGTACACGCTTCTAGTTGGCACTACTCATACTGCCTTTACGTTAGCTATCACACAGGGCGGTTACTCACCAGATTGGGAAAATGTGAAAATTCTGGAAACAAATCTCAACAAAAGTACTGTTTTCCTTTCTGAAAGCCTGTATATTCTTGCTTATGGTGACAGATGTTGTAATTTGGACTTGCCCGCATATGTAACGGGACCTTGGCGTGAATTGGTTGCCCCGACAGAGACTTTGTCCAGTGACTAATCTGCACTTCTTGCCTAGTGTCATTTGTAATTTCTTATACTTAGTGTAATATCAGCTGTTAATAACATGTACGCCTTTTTTTGTGTAAATGTTGGCATCACTAAAATGTTGGAGACGTGGTGTACGAGGGGAAGGGAGATTTTTATCTGTATATAATGACTGCCTCTATCGTGTCCCTGTGGTGCTTTGGACCCGTAGATGGGGACAACGGGATCCCCGAAAGCGCTAGTCTGTTTTTTAACCTACTTTTAAATTGTAAATAAAGTGATTTTAATTGGAACTTATGGTATGGTGTTTTATCGCACAGGTAGAGAGCTGAATTCTTGCATATATAACGCGTGTGAGTTGGGTAAAAGATTTGACTCGCATTGTAAAATGGCCTCCATTTGCGTTACCAGGTCTTGAGTTAACATCCATGTTGATTCATTTGTTTCACCAAACGGACTATGAGAGCACTGCTCTCTGGAAGTATGTTTTCATAAAATTCTTTGCAAGGCATTAGCTCTTTTTCGCAGTTTAACATAACATGACGAGGGGAAAATATTTGATGCGCTATGACTAATGTCTTGTGAGTCTCGAATCTATCATTAGTTTGTGTTCGCACGTGGTCAACAAATGGCACGAAAAGATTCTTCCGGAAATATTCTTCTGGACTTTCTGATGAAATATTCCCTCTTTGAATCATCCTGGTTGTAACTCTAGGCGGTGGCGTGGCCAGAAGGGGAGTGGGGAAGTCGGGGTATAAACCCCTCCCTTGAGGGGAGACTGAGCACGAATTTAAAGCGAATGAACCAAACCATATACGTATATACGAGGTTTTCACGAATGAACCAAACCCATGACCCTCCCCCCTTAAGAAATTTCTGGCTACGCCACTGTCTCTTGGCATTGTGATAACTCCATCAACTTATGCGATCAATTTTGACGCTGCATTAAAAATAACAATGAATTGATCGATGGCGTTACTTCTTAGATGGTCGAGGGAAGTTGCCACGAGATCAATACGATGATGTCAAATCGCAGTCAACATTTTAAAGAGTTTTCGACAGCGGTAATGTCCATGAAAATACTAGGTCAAATATGCAAAGTGTGACTAAGAACTGGCCTTTGGCAATAGCACATAATAGTTGAGGAGCTTTTTGGGAGGATTTACGATTTTTTTATATCTTGCAAATTTCGTAACGATAGAACTATCGCAACGTAGATTTCTCGGAATCTTAGTGAATCTTCATGCTTGTAAACCCAACGTGTTGCGTACATTGATATTAACGTAGTGTGCCTGGAAGCTAGTGATACTTGCTTGATGAAACCTTTGAGAACTTCGTTATTGTTCGCAGATGAGCTGAAAAAAGTTCCAGCAGACTGAATTGTGCCTATACAGTTTCTTATACATAAAATTGTACAAGAATCCCTTAGTGCCAAATGTAGAGAATGCTCTCAACAATGGACGCATAACGCCATATAAAACACAAAAACATTACTTGTTGAAGTTCAATTGCGAAAAATTGATTGGGATTTCGGGGAGGGGCGGTCCCCAAGATCCATCCTCCCCCTCCTTGGCTACGGCCATGTAAGCAAGTGTTGACTGATATAATGTGGTGTTATTAGTGTCGGCATCATTATACCGCGTCCACCTAACATATTTTTTGCGCCATTTTCCTTTCGCGCGCTTATATCCCACGAAAATCCTTAACTCAGTAATTGATCGACTCCTGTTTTCCTCCGTTCTATTTCGGGGAACGCGTATTAGCGAGTGATTTTTCGATTTAGGTGTCTTTCATTTGGCTGGTTAAGCGTGGCTGAGGGGTCGTTTTAGCATTGCTATTGTTTAAAAAATTACGTGCTCATAGTATTACTTTGTCCGTCCGTCTGTGTGTGGGTACCACATCTCCGCAACTGTTCGTCCAACTTGAACAGTTATTTTTATATTGAAAAGCTTGGAATACTGGAATGATGGTCATTGCTTTTCAGTTTTCTTCAGATACATAACTTCTCCGTTAGAGGGCGTAATTTTAGATGCTATCGAATTCAAAATATATTTTATTCCATATACACTCATCGTTAAAAAAATAGTTGCACCCAGAAGGACGTGTCGGATTGCAAAGTTATTCGATAGGGTAAAAGTTACCAGGAACAATAAATGATTAAATATTGAGACAGATATGGGCAATATTTATTGAGCTAAACGCCAATAAGTAGTGTCTCTCAGTATGGCGTCGGGCCGCCATGTTTGCTCACACAGCATGCCAGACGTCTCGGCATGGAGTTGTACAGGTTTCTAATGGTGTCCGGCGATAACCCATGCCATTCATCTTGAACCCTCTCACGCAGTTTCTGCCAATTGTGCGGTAGGGGTGGAGTGTGGATAGTACGCCCAATAGCATACCACACATTTTCAATCGGCGATAGGTCAGGCGATGCGGCTGGCCATGACGAAGTGTCAGTGCCTTGAAGGCAAACTCTCGAGACAGTAGCAGTATGAGGACGAGCGTTATCCTGTTGGAAAACCGCACCGGAGTGAGCGTTCAGAAGAGGTAGGGTTACTGGTTGTAAGACCTCATTTACGTAACGTTGAGCTGTCAAAGTGCCTGTAATAAACACTAAAGGTGATCTGGCATTGTAAGCAATTGCACACCACATCATGACACCAGGCCTTCTGGACGTGTGACGCTCGACAACAAAGCGTTCATCATGGCGCTGACCACGGTATCTCCACACACGGATTCGATGGTTGTCTCCTCCAAGACAAAAGCGGGACTCGTCACTGAAGATCATCCGCTGCCATTCTGAGTGGCCTCGTGACAGTCTGGCGCGACACCATTGCAGTCTTTGGCGACGATGTTAAGGTGTTAAGGGCAGTCGTCGTAACAGTCTGCGTGCGTATAGTCCTACGTCGTGCAGCCATCTGCCAATGTGCACTGGCACTAATCGGACGATGCATGGAGGGCACCACTGCTCGCTGAATATCCGCAATCGTGGCTGTTGGGTCACTTCGCGCATGTCGAAAAACCTGTCGGTCCTCTCCCTCCGTGGTTCGTCTAGGTCTCCCAGATCCTTCCTGTCGCTGCTGCGTGCCTTGTTCTATCCACTGCCGCGAACAGCGTGCTGTGGTGATATCCGCATGACCGGTATGGCCCGCAGTACGGCGATAAGACCACCCGGCTTCCCGGAGCCCGATGATGTGGCCCCTCTCGAACTCCTCCAACTGCTCGAATTGTTTCCGAACTTTTTCCGAGGCATACTTCACTTGTAAAGGATGCAACCAGCACAACAGCATGAGTCAGAAAGGCAAGCACGCGCAACGGTACGACTTTACTGAGCCGGTCAGACACAACGCTACGACCCCTGCTTGCTTGCGTCACATGCGCGGCCGAGAGTGATACTTGAACAATTTGCATGTCTCACGATATTAAACCTACCCACCAAGTTTCATTCCTGTCGGTTGCTTCGTTCTGGATGCAGCTATTTTTTTGACGATTGAGTGTATTTGCTCCTAAATATCCGATTGATAAAAATTATTTCATCCTCTAGACGCCATTTATAACGAAGACTATTTTGGGCACAGTTTAGTTTTAAAGTAATGCATAGATTTCTCGCTAGGGGGCGTAAAAATAAATTGCAAATTCTCAGATGTCTTTGCTTCTAAAAGTGCTATTTAAAAATTCTTTCTGCATCGGACTCAGCTCCCGATTGGAATTGTACATATAATTCTAATTTTTGGTAGAGAATAATTTGGTGACCAGATGCGTAAGTGTTTATTTATGCTTCTAATGCATTCGCAGCAAAATCTGAGCTTTTGATAACTTGACTGAAAAAAATTCTTTCGTAGCCCGAAACCGCACAAAAGAAATTTTTGAGAATACTTTCTGCTGAAAATAGTGCATGGCTTTTCCGCCAGGAAGCATAGATGTATATCTTATTTTTGTCGACATCACTGCTTCCAAGAGTCCGATTTAATCAATTCTTTCCTTATCGGAGAGAGTTTCCAAAATGAAATGTTCTGAGTATAATTTCAGATTTTTCTAAACGAACAACTGTTCCACTAGAGGTCGTAATTTCGTGTTTTTGTTTATCGCATGTTTGCTGCAATATCTATGGGACTTAAAACCCAATTGAAAAAATTCTTTTTCGGTCAAATACTATTAACGATGAAAGCATTTTCTGTATATTTTCTTCCCAAAGTAATGCGCATTTACGTCGCTAGGAGCGCAAAAGTTTAATTTTTTTCGATATCTCTGCTTCTAAATGTCCTATTTAAAAACTTCTTTTAACACCGAATACCATTTACCTCCTTGTAGAACACTTTAGGTTTGTACTTGGAGTGTTTTCTGTAGTTCACAATTCTGTTGTTAGGTTGTGTTTGTTTATTTTTGTTTGCAGCTGTACTCCTCTTCTAAAAACCCTATTGAGAAATTTCAAAAGTTCGAGACTTATTTAAAATTCTTCTGCTAGGAGGCATAGAGTTGCATAATGTTTTTTTTGTTTTGTTTTTTATGTATTTCTTCTTTTAACTGTTCGATTTGAAAATCTTTGTCTCAGATACCTTCCCTCTGCTATGAGAAACGTTTTGTGCACCATTTGTTTGTTGGAAATTTGTAAACAAATAAATTCTATATTTAAAGTTTGCTTTTTTGTAGAACTCAGTAAGCCACTCACCAGCTGCACGGAAATTTGCTATGCATCGAAAAAAGCAGAATTCTAACTTACCATTTAATGAACTAAAACTATTTATTCATTAAAACTTGAATGAAAGTAAATAACACTTGAATGTCTACAAAACGTATCCTCATACCAATGTACGTCTTCCCACCATATTAACGCACAAAACATCCACACCACCAATGTACTGCGAAAAGAAGTCCGAAAGGTATTTAGGCATTGCTCGCTACAGCAAAATACACTGACGGAAAAAAATCCCAACACCAAGAAGGGGTTTGTGTTAGATAAACGACAGTTGGTAGGCGGTGAGAGTACATCTGTAAGATGACGTCTACGCAAATTTCGCACTCGGCGCATACGTGTGGCGCTAGTAGCGCCCCTCGGAACATGCAAAGCAGGTTTGCTGTAAATACACGCTGTAACGTTCGTAAGCGTTAGTTATCGTTGAGATTCGAAGTAGTGTGTTGATGTTAGTCAAGAATGCCTTTAAGAAGACGAAGAAGCCATTATCAACATCTCACGGAGTTTGAAAGAGGTCGTGTAATAGGGCTACGAAAAGGTGGATTTTCTTTCCGCAATATTGCAAAACGACTTGGCAGGAATGTAGCCACTGTGAATGATTGTTGGCAGCGGTGGTCAAGGGGAGGTACTGCCTCAAGAAGACCCGGTTCCGGCTGGCCACGTGGCACTACTGTGAGGGAAGACCGCCGTGTACGGCGTATGGCCGCGGCGCATCGTACCGCGTCTGCGGCAGCAATTCGAGCTGCAGTTGCCACCACAGTGACACAACAAACTGTTACAAATCGGTTGCTTGAAGGACAGCTCCGAGAGAGACGCCCTGTAGCGTGCATTCCATTTATTCCAAACCACTGCCGTTTGCGACGTCAGTGGTGTCAAACTAGAGCTCATTGGAGGACGGAGTGGAGATCTGTTGTGTTTTCTGATGAAAGCCGGTTCTGCCTGGGTGCCAGTGATGGCCGTGTGTCGGTTAGAAGGAGGCCAGGTGAGCGCCTGCAACCAACCTGTCTGTGGCCGAGACACACTGGACCTACACCTGGAGTTATGGTCTGGGAAGCAATTTCCTATGACAGCAGGAGCACTCTCGTGGTTATCCCACGCACCCTGACGGCACAGTTGTACGTCGGTCTGGTGATTTAACCTGTTGTGCTGCCATTCATGAACAGCATTCCAGGGGTGTTTTTCAACAGGATAACGCTCGCCCGCATACCGCTGTTGTAACCCAGCATGCTCTACAGAGTGTCGACATGTTGCCGTGGCCTGCTAGATCACCAGGTCTTTCACCAATCGAGCACGTATGGGACATCATTGGACGACAACTCCAGCGTCACCCCTAACCAGCATTAACCCTCCCTGTATTGACCGACCAAGTGCAACAGGCATGGAACTCCATCCCACAAACTGACATCGAGCACCTGTACGACACAATGCATGAACGTTTGCGTGCTTGCATTCAACATTCTGGCGGTTACACCGGTTATTAATGTACCAGCACTTCACATTTAAAATGGTTCTTCTCGCGCTTACATTAAGCTGTGATCTTGAAACCTTAATCGATTAAATATGTTACCTATACAAATGTATTGCCGCCATTTCATTCCTCTACAACTATGTTTTCGTGGTGTTGGGAATTTTTTTCCGTTAGTGTAGTAATAATAATAATAATAAATAAATAAAAGAGCGAGCACAGCGACACCTGCATCTCGGTTAAACTCTCTAGTTCAAATGTCGTGGAACTTACTTTCGTAACATACTTTTTATTTTATCCTCTGGTGGAAATAAGTTTTTTTTTTTTTTTTTTTTTTTTGACTGGAAGTTGAACGACCACCGTGAACATCTCAATGGGCTATAAGCAGTCGCCCGTCCCTAATTTAGGGTCCCTGGTTCCAGGAAAGGGAGAGAACCAGTGCCGCAAGACAAACACAACATCCTTGCTTCACCGGGATTCAAACCCAGACCCATTTCGGACGAATGATCATAGGCCATCGCTTAGACCACTGCGCCACCGGGGCAGGTGGAAATAAGTAGCTGTTTCAATTTCTGGATGTTTTATGGACTGTAGAAATTCGGTTAATTTTTCTTTTCTAACTGGTTTCATTGACTGTGAAAAACTTTGATAAATATTATTCGCGATGGAAAGGATTCCAAAGACGTGCTCATTGCAACCGAAAACTCGATGCATCTTTCTGTTTCTCTATTTTTTTCTCACGATCGACTTTATTGAAAGCCGACCATGAGGGATTAATGAAGAATTGGTAAGGTTTTATGAATTTTTTTTTCCTATTTTGCTTTTATGCACAAATTTTACACTCTTTTAGTAATTTAAATTTTATAGAGACCACTTGTTTATTTAGATAAAGCTATCAGAAGTATTTAAAAATAAAAGATTTCATTTTAAAAGGGCCGCGGGTGGCCTAGGGGGCAACGTTCGTGACTGCCACGGAAAGGAACTCAGATTCGATCCCAGGCAGGTACGAACGCTCGATCCACTAAATATCCGCCGTGCGTTGGATGGGCACGTTAAGCCGTCGGACCTTGGATACTGCCCCCCCGGTAATAAATAAGGGCGTCTTCCTCCTCCTTTCTACTTCGCTTCCGTGTCACTTTCCTATCGAGCACTCTAGGCCAAATCTCCTAGCTTCCTATTACTAAGGGTTGTTTAAGACCTGGGGTCAGACACTCCCTACCTAAAATCCTCTACATATGATCATATTCCATTTAAAAAGGGGAAATAAAAAAAAAAAAAAAAAAGGAACACTAACTAAAATCCACATCTCACCTACTACGGAATCTAAGTTTTTATGGATCCAATAAAAATCTACATAAAATTTGTAATTATTATTTTAGAATATTCGTTCATACAGATAATTCACATCAACCTTATGCGGGGAGTCTGAATAGGAACAACTCCGCTCAGAACAGGTTTTGTACAATAAATTTAGAATCATTTCTTTAGAGAACACTAAAAAGAGTCCCACAGTGAAGTGATTCTTTAAAAAAAAGGACAAAATAATAGTAATTTAGAAAGATAGGAAAGATTTGAAGACAAAGTTGCCATAGGAAATTGAAAGATTCACAGCATAAAAGTTTGTTTTTGGATCCTATTTTAAAATTCAAATTTTATATTATTTTTTAGTACTTGTATTACTTTATTCCAATATTTTATTGAGAACATTATTTCCTTTTCTGTAAACTATTGGTTTTAGTGATATCCACATCTTAAGTCTTATTTATTTTCCAGTTTCAAATTTTAATACTCGTCGAAAATCGCATTTAATTGTTAGTTTTATTTGTTCTTGTTACATCTGCTGAGAAAAAGCTTTATTTCACGTTATCTTCTGCCCACTAAGGAGTTGAAACTGAACGTCTCTGATTTTTTCGCCCTGTCCTGGATGCTGTATGCCGCCTTTCGTACTTTAGAACAAAAGTGGGTCCCTTTCGTCGTTTGAGCCGCGGATGACTCAGTGGTTGGTGATTCAGACTATCGATGCAAGGTCCCCAGGTTCAAGCCTGAGCTGATCTTTCGGAGATGGTGTGGTTAGTGATTCACACTATCGATGCAAGGTCCTCAGGTTCAAGCCTGAGCTGATCTTTCGGAGACGGTGTGGTTAGTGATTCACACTATCGATGCAAGGTCCCCAGGTTCAAGCCTGAGCTGATCTTTCGGAGATGGTGTGGTTAGTGATTCACACTATCGATGCAAGGTCCTCAGGTTCAAGCCTGAGCTGATCTTTCGGAGACGGTGTGGTTAGTGATTCACACTATCGATGCAAGGTCCCCAGGTTCAAGCCTGAGCTGATCTTTCGGAGACGGTGTGGTTAGTGATTCACACTATCGATGCAAGGTCCCCAGGTTCAAGCCTGAGCTGATCTTTCGGAGATGGTGTGGTTAGTGATTCACACTATCGATGCAAGGTCCTCAGGTTCAAGCCTGAGCTGATCTTTCGGAGACGGTGAGGTTAGTGATTCACACTATCGATGCAAGGTCCCCAGGTTCAAGCCTGAGCTGATCTTTCGGAGATGGTGTGGTTAGTGATTCACACTATCGATGCAAGGTCCCCAGGTTCAAGCCTGAGCTGATCTTTCGGAGATGGTGTGATTTACTAACAATCGCTGAATATCCGCCGTGCATCGGACGAGCACGTTAAGTGACGGCCCCCAGGCTGGAGGACCCACTGGTTAAATGGGCATCCTTTCCTATGTCCCCCCTGAAATTCTCTCACCCCTCTACTTGCAATATCGTACTTGTACGGTGGCGCCGTCTACTGTACTCTAATCTCACTACAAACTGTTCTGTCAAAGTCGCTAGACTTGCTCTCATTCCTTCCGTTTCTGTGTCCTGCCCAAAAGGCGGTCTCGCTGTAGGTGGTTGGGACCTAAACTCCTCTTACTGTGGACGGAAGTCCTACAAGAAAATGACAAAAATGTTGTGGTCCTTTCGTCATTTGGGGGAAGGGGTTGGCGGGATATGAAAGCTTCATAGCTCCGTAATGGTGCAGAGGTCTGCAAGGGAGATTTTTTCTCCGATGAAAGAGTTTCTTCTTTATTGCTTAGATGAAGCCTAATGTCAGTTTCATATTGTTAATTAACATGAAGATTTATTAATGTAACATGACTACCCGTGGCCGAGTGGTTTGAAGAGCTGCACTGCTGCGAAATTGCACCGGGCCGGAGATCTGTCTTACGACGCTGGCTCTCTCGCTCACCAGAACCATTGGTCCCAAATTAGGGATGGGCGGCCCCAGTCTTCCTCATTTTTCTTATGCGAAATACCTGTTACTGTGTAATTTTCATGACACACCTACAGCCAAATTAATTCGTACTTTTGCACAGAGTTAGTAGTTTTTGAATAGGAAGCACACAAATGGAAAAGTCAAATGTGTTGCTCCTTGTTCGTCATTTTAAAGTATCTACGGTAATCCTATAACATAACAACTAAAATAAAAATTGATGTTGAAACCATGGCTTTTCTCAATATACCATACTTGCTTCATTGGGCCTTAGTCAGAATCTCGCTTAGACATGGTTATTGTGTTTATCCTTCTCCTTCAACGCAGTAAAAGCAGTGTTAATAAAAATAAAAAGTACAGGTGCTTTTACATCTTCAATACCTTTGTCTTCTTTATCCTGCTCCTAGATGACCACTGCGATACATTCGCTGTTCTTTCATTTTTAAAACAAATTGACTGTTTTAAACGTATCTATTTTTTACACTTTTCTTCACTCTCGTTTTTCACTTTTACCGAATCAGCCTAATTTTTTAAGCATTATACCACGTTTTTAATATTCTCTGTTTGATTATCTTGTGTCTGGCGCTCTTTGGCAAAACATGGCCCTAGCGCCATAAAAATCCACCGACCGACCAACCAACCATCTTTATCCTCCCACCCCCTTCCTATTCCGCCTCTCCCAGAGCTGAACTGAACTGAAATTTCCTAACATAGGAAAAGCGTCCTAATCCTTCAGCGAGCTGCGCCTTTTGGTAGGAGAAAAGGAAATTATCTTTAGAGTCGGGAACAGAATGCCCTGTTTGGAAAGTGAGAAAAAGAAAAGTACTGAAAAAATAAGAGTTTTAAGGGTATACGGTTTCTTGTTAAGTAATGAAGTTATAAGATTCCTCCTCCGTTTTTACTTTCTTATATTTATAATATGAGAAAGCACAATGATCAGACTTCCGGATTTACACATTTTGGCAATCAAGGAACAAGATTTCATCATTTTGGTAAAAAACCCACTGAAATGTTAGGGTCCAAATTGGGGACCTTTTGGGGTGCATAAACTAATCATAGCTCTACGAGTAAGCTGTCGCTGGAAGCTGAAACTAATTTAGAGTGCAATGGTGAAAACCATTTATTACTGGAAGTCTTAATTCTAGAGATATTTGTATAGGAACAGTTTGGGCACAGCATTAAGCAAACTGAAGTAAAAATTATATACTATACTGTGCAAATTAATTGGGACAAAGTAAAAAATCACTCTTTTTTCCAAAACTATGCCTTTATATCATTCTATGCCTTGATATACACTGATAAATACCTGTATTAGTATGAAGTATGTTCTCCTTTAGCAGAAATGACCTATTTAATTCGTTTTAGCATTGACTCCACTAATTAAGTGCACATATTTTTGACTTCATAATCGTGGAACCACACTTTTATAGCATTCGTTATCATGCGTTCTTTGGTTGTACAGTCCATTTTACCTAAACGTCTCTTCAAAATGTTCTACAAGTTTTCTATGGGATTTAAGTCTGGTGAATTTCCAAGCCAATCAAGCAAATGAATTTGATTTTCCAGCATGAAATGTTTGACCAATTTCGAATTGTGACATGGGGCCAAGTCATGTTGAAATGTCCCGTCAAAAGTTTGCAAGAATGGAACAATCTTACGTTGTAATATTTTTACATACGTGCCTGAATTCATCATACCTTGAACAGGAACTAAAATTCCAGTGCCATTTGATGTGAAAAAACACCAAAACATCTGTTTCAGAGGATGTTTTACAGTTTGTTTTACATGCTGCTCAGGTCTTAAGGGTTCACAGTTGCTTCGTCTAACGACATTTTCTTGGTAACCCTGCACAAATAAAAGGGGTTTCATCACTGAAAATTACCTTTTTCCAGTCGTCAGCAGTACATGATTTATATTTTTCACCCATGCTAAACGTTTTATCTTCATTTTCGCATTCAAATATTGTTTTTTCGTTGGTCTTCTTGCCTTCCGGCCAACTTCCAGAAGCCTACGGCGTTCAGTTGAATCACTAACATCACAACCACTAGCCAATAAATCTCTTTGAAGGTCGGTGCTTGTTTTTTTTTTTTTTTTTTTTTTTTTTGGATTCATTTTACTATTTCTGATTAGACATTTATCGGTTCGTGGAGTTGTTTTTCGTTTTCTTCCACATTTACCTCTCCTATTTGGAGACTATGATCCAGATGCATTGTATCGCGTAAGCAGTCTTGATACACTTGATTTGCCTACACCAACTGATTGCCTACACTCCCTACACTTGTTTTGCCTACACTCCTTTTTGGAGACGATGATCCAGATGCATTGTATCGCGTAAGCAGTCTTGATACACTTGATTTGCCTACACCAACTGCAGAAGCGATATCTCTCACAGTCATAGAAGTGTGATCCTTCAGAGCAATTATTTTTGCACGCTTCCTTGGGTAAATATCCATTTTTCAATACACGAAAGCAACACGTACTCACAGAGAGCAAAAACTAACATCCATCTGTCACACACGAAAGCTCACAACTGAAGCTGAAGTGCATATTTCCTGTTTAAAACCGGTCAAACCACATTCTTCCTATCAAGTTCTAACAGTCACACCACCTCACAGCTGATGAAACCGGTTTACGTGGGTTTCCAACATGAACTGGCGATCACATTACAATTCTGAGAATAAAATAGCTTGTCCCAATTAATTTGCACGGTATAGTAGTAGGATGTTCTTTTAAGCAACAGATAGCAACGGGAAAATCTCCGAGTCTTAGTTCTGAAGATCTTTTGGGAAATGTTAATAAAATAACTTAGTCATGTGACTACGCATCAGGGGATGTTGGCTGTCTTTAAAATTTGTCCAGCGCAATTAAGGGGCATTCGTAACTAGACTGAATTAACTGAAACTTATAACTAGATTCCTTGATAATGACTAGATTAATTAAATTCCCGATTACAATAATTTTTACACTGCAATATACTCACCTCGGTGTTCTTAACAACAGTAGATACAGAAATTTCAAGGGACTGCCAAGTGAGAATGGATTTAGACACTAACTCTACCTTCGAACAGACATGGGATGTTAATTCCACTAACTCTGCCGTTTTTGTGTTACATTTTTATTGGAAAATAATTATGGGGCATTCGCATTTCAAAAAGAAAACAAATTATGCTGTTTGTTTTCTTTTTAAAATACGAAGGTTTTAAAAAGAAAACAAACAGGATTTAGCAGAACGCGTGTCGGCTAGAAAAGAAGAACCGGAACTCCGTTCTGGGGCGTTCCGCCTTTTTTATACCACTGAGTAAAATGACCTGCCCTCCGACTGCGCGTTACGAGTTAACGAATTTCCTGAGCTCACACCTTTCGCTGCGACGTTAATGGATAAATGTAAAAAAAAAAGGTTCAAAAGAATGGATCTGGTTATATTTTCCGCTTAGATGAATAAAGTTGAACAAGCACGTAAAGTAGATTATTGTGTGCATTATCTGTTTCTTAGTTCGGATAATATGCGTATATTTCTACTCAAAAGAACAGGTAAGGAAAGAAGTAACTGTTGCAGGGCTACTCATTACGTTTGTTTCAGTGCCCTGTTGCTTAGGTTCCTTAGACCTTCGTGGAATTAATTTAGAAGTTCCGAAGTTTAATTATATTTGAATATATTTCTCCAATGATGACCCGCTGTAGTAAAGACTCGCCCTTTCGTAGTGAAGAAGTAGATTTATTCAGTAAAATATATGTGGGAAAAGTTACTTTCGAGGGGCATTGTCCTGATTTGTTTACGTGTCTCTATATCATTAACACGCTGATCTGTTTCTGCTTATTATTCTAATGTGCTTCTTCCTCAGTTACTTCTCTGCTAAATTTGCATTTCCTATGGGTACATAGCTTTTAGCGAGAGAAAACTTTAATAACCATTTTGAATACCCTTCAAGATATTTAAAATGGTTATTAAAGTTTACTGTAACTAAAACCTATGGACCCAGGGTTATATAAAATCAATTCTTCAAAAGACCCAAGTTCCATTTTTCCTGCAAATTATGGCCTTCAACTATACAAATCAAAGGATTATAAGCCACTTTTGAGCAGTTACTGTACTTTTCGTATGTAATAACTTGCCATTTGCAAAACAATAACTGATAACTCACGTTCGAACAAGGCAAGATGGTACGATAATTATTTTTCAAGACTTCTGAACACTATAACGAAGTAAATTTCTCCGTCATTTTTGTCCACGCCGGGGCTCGAACCCGAGTCCACTTATTCCGGAACAAGTCGCTCTACCAACTGAGCTACGCAGACGTTCGTTCTGACTGCTATCTGCCTTTATGTCGTGTGCGTCCTGCTGGCAGGTACGTCACAACACATTTTGTCATACTTTCAGGAACTACCACAATGTATGACGCATTTTATCCGTTTAACCTTCCGTTTTTGACTTATGCAGTTTGGTTTCCTCCCTATTATGTTTTCGATACTTATTGTCCTCTCTGACCTCCCATGAGTCCTATTTTTCTAGGCTGACTTGCAGTCAGTCAAGTCATTGTAACTGGTATAATAAACACAAGGACCAAGTGACTGGGACGTCGGTGCTGATTAAGAACATCACTAACGTAAGTGATTACTCCATCTCTGAGTGCGTACCATCGCTGTTAAATCTTCGATTTCACTACGAGGTATATTTGTGTTAAGACTTTGGCTTGACCCAAGAAATATATCAGCGACTCGAAAGACATGGTCATCAATTAACTCAGTGTTCAAAAATACACTAAAGAAGAACAGTCACTAAGTCATCATAAAAGAATTGTCTAAATAAGCTGAAGTTCCGAAAAAAATTGTTGACACTGTGACGTATATGTTCTAACTTCACTATCAATTTTAGCTGTCTGTTCCTGTTTAAATTTCGCTATTTCTGTTTAGCTTTTCATACCTACGTTATATTTTTGGAGTCTTACGTTTCGGTACTCCTGGCAAGCAGACAAATCATGAAGGTGTAAACATCCCAAGTGGTAAACAGCGAGTGATGTATTTCGGTACTAGCTTACGAGCTTGTGACTGGTTGTTGTTCTGTCGATATATGTATAATTTCTTCGAATCGAGTTATCGATTTTGGAAAGACATTTTTTGTTACACAGTCTGGTCAAAATGTACCAGTCCGCATTTTTTTGTTATCTCCTAAACTAGACAGAGCATGGTGCCGAGATTAAGTGGTGCACGACCTTGGACTTTAGTGCGCATGCGTACATTTTTGCCACACTGTCAGTTGGGTCATTCGGTGCCTGGCAATGAAGATTTGGCCTTGTGAACGCCGTTCCCGTCGCATTCTTGTCTTGTGCTGCAATACCTGAGCGAGTTCAGCAGAGAACCTGCATTACATTTTGCCACGAACTCGTCAAATATCAGTTGAAACAATTCAAATGATTATCCCAATCGTGTCAGTGGAAGAGTCCAGCGTTTCCAGGGCCAAAAAGGTGAGAAAGATCCGCATCACGGTATGTTTACCTTCAAGGAGTGTTTTACTATAAATAAACAGAGAAGGACAGACTATAACCTAGGAGTACTACCAGGCAGTTGTTTTCCCCTCACCTACGAGATGTAGTGCGGCGAAAGAGACCTGCACTGTGGCAGCAAGGGGGCTGGCAGTTGCACCATGACTCACCATTCGTCTCACCTAATTCATGCCTTTTTGGCCAAACACCGGATCCCACAAGTGAGTCAAGCCCCATTCTCTCCAGACATGGCTCCGCGCGATTTCCGCGCGTTCTCGAAGTTAAAAATGCCTTTGAAGAGGAGATTTGAAGACACTGAGGAGATCAGAAAAATCGAGACTCTGTACCTATTGGTGATTAATAAAAGTGACTTCAAAAGTGTTATGATCAGCAAACAGACCACTGGAAGGAGCGTGTAGTGTCAGAAGGTGCCTACTATGAAGGGAAATAGGATAACAGCACAAGACGTTACTTAAGCTTTATTTTCATGCCCCCAGGTTGATACTATTTGATCAGACTTCGTAGCTCTTCAAGTATTAGCCACTGCACAAAACTCATGTGTTTGTGTTTGAATCTAATTCCATTACAGGTGATTATGTTGCCCTGACAGGGCAATAAAGAAAATTGTAAGCTTACCTCATTCATTCTTTTTTGTTTTCTGTAAATAGAAGATACTACCGAAACCCCGTTACGACGTGATAGCAGCTGAAAAAGCCTCCAACAGTAGCACTTAAGAAGACCTTCCAAAATGCATGTGTGACACTTGTCAGTCATTAGCGCGCAGTCGAGTAAAAATCGTATAACCTGAATTTCATTCATACCGTGATGTTCCTTCCTCGGTACTGGCATCGATCCAGCTATAAATACCACAAGCTAATTTATGCATGGAAAACTGTTCATCAAATTCGAAACTACTATTATATTTTTATCTTTATTTTCCTCTTCCATAACAATTACATTATTCGCACTTTAAAAAAAAATAAGTGGTGTGAATTCACTGAAAATTACAAAAAATAACTTGCAGCAAAGTTTCCGGTGGGTGCCAGTCTTTTAACGACATTTTCTGTTTTAAAAAGTCTCCATTTCTTACAACTTTAGTATCTTGACAGAATTTCTATACGCAGTTATTCCGTTTATTTCAGAGACGTTCGTTTCCGCCTTTTTCGAATTTATACAGAAATTTCGCAAAATCTTCGATTTCGACTTTTCCAGACCGTTTATGAATCCTTTGCCCCTACTGGATTTCGAACCAGGGACTTTTTCAGCGGCAGATGTGTTACAGGGCTTGGTGCTGAGTTATATTACAGCGCCCTGTCTGTGTGGAGGGTTCTTTTGATGCTTCGTTTGCCGCAAGTTCTGCATCGGGGGTTTAACCCGTATTTCTCCCGACTGGAGGGAATAAATAGAATACAAAGTATAAAAAAATCGACGTAAGTTAAACTGCTCTTGCAGTGAGGAAGATGTTTATTCAAATGTCCTGGGGAATGTCTCCAAGCATTGTCCATCATTTCCGTTCTTTCATTATCTTATTAACACGTCGAATCTCCTCTCTCTAATCATCAGCCCCATTGCTTACTACTTATCTAAGCCACCCCTGACAGCGAGCCATTCGCACGTCACTCTCACACCTCCCTACCCCTGAACTTCCCACCACCGAGTTCCCCGTACTCTTGCTGAGAACCCCCCCAAACAAAAGTCGTCCCCTACCGAAGAGTGAAGTCCAACACCTTCCAAGAAAGTGCGGACATTCCTTAAAATGCCTTCTCTCTGAAAACGCACAGTTACTAAATTGGCTGAAACTGTCCCCCTCTTCTCACATCTACGAAACCATAAATCTAACACCCCCCTCATTTGAAGGGACGCGTGAGAAAGTGCGTACTCTGACCGTCGCTCTGCTTCTCAAAATGGCGGGAATTGGAGGAAAATGACTACAATTCGCTATCTCCAAAATGGCTACTGAACTTCACTTCTGATAAATATGGATGCCCAGGTTACAGATGCGCGCGCTACCATTGAGCAAGAACAACCCGTAACGTGATTCACGTACAGGGTAGAACTCTAATCACACGATGATTAAATCTTTTTTTTTTTTTTTGTTAATGTGGGGTTAAATAGTCATTTCGTCTTCTGTTGGAGTTTGTTATTTTTCTGAATAGGTGTGTAATAATATTATTTCTTCTGTAGGAGGACAAATTACCTATTTTTTTCATCGTGATTTTTCGAAGCAAAAGACTACTTTCGAACTTGAGATCTTATTAAACTCACAATGACTTCCAATTTTCTTTAAGAAAAGGTAATACGTACTGCTTTATAGTATTATTTCACAAAATTCCTAAGTGTAACATTTACACTTGATACCTATAATTGATATGTGTTAAGGTGTCCACAGACTTATATATTATTGGCTAGGTCTAAGAACAAGTTGCATGTGAACAAATTATCAGGAAAAACTTATATATTATTAGCTAGGTCTAAGAACAAGTTGCATGTGAACAAATTATCAGGAAAAACCAAAATGTTGATGCAAAAAAGAAGAGAGATGAGGACAACTAAAGAAGATGTGACTTCCAAAGTGGAATATATAGAGCTATGCAAGACAGTACGAAAAAGTATCACTGAAGACGTAAGGAAATTCAACTGTGAACTAGTGAGGAAAGCAATTGAAAACAACCAAAGCCTAAAGATAGCAAAGGGACATCTCAGTAAGGGAAGAAAACAGATTATGGCACTGAGAAAAGAAGATGGTTCTGTAACAAGAAATAGAGGCGAAATTTTGACAAGAGTGAAAGATTTCTGCTCCAAATTATATGAAAGGGATAATACATGTACTCCAGACATCATGAAAGGTAAAAGTAACAGAGTTCTTCCAGTCCTCCCAGCAGAAGTTGCACATGCAATCAAGAACATGAAGCGGGGAAAAGCTCCAGGAGAAGATGGAATTACTGTAGACATCATACAAGAAACAAGTGGAGAAATTGAAACAGTACTCGCCTAAATTTTCACTCGATGCCTTAATGAAGGGAAAATTCCTGAGGATCGGAACAACGCTACAATGATCCTGCTACATAAAAATGGTGACATTGAGGATCTCAGGAACTATAGACCTATCAGCCTCCTATCTGTGGTTTATAAAATCTTCACTAAAGTTCTTTCACACCGCTTGAAGGTAACACTGGACATAGCTCAACCGAGAGAACAAGCTGGATTCAGGAGTGGCTACAGCACAATAGATCATGTCCACGTACTGAGAGAACTAATTGAAAGAGCGAGGGAATGTGAACTTCCATTGTGCATGGCTTTTATTGATTATGAAAAGGCCTTTGATTCAGTGAAACCATCAGCAGTTACAATGGCTTTGAAATCCTGCGGTATTGAAGATGCATACATTAATATTATTAATAACATCTATGAAAACGCAAGTGCAAAGATTCGGCTATTTGAGAATACAGCACGCATAAAAGTTGGAAAGGGAGTGAGACAAGGTGACACCATATATCCCAAGCTCTTTAATGCCACATTGGAAAACGTCTTTCAATCACTGAACTGGGAAAACAAAGGGATAAAGATTAATGGAGATTATCTAACCCACCTTCGTTTTGCTGATGACATAGTCATTTTTGCAACTACCCCATCAGAGCTGCAGAGTATTATTCAGGAACTTGCTGACAAGAGTAAAGAAGTGGGATCAAAAATGAACTTTCAGAAGACAAAAGTGATGTACAATGCTTTTACAAGAAATGAAGTTTTATCGATTGATGGGGAAAAGCTGGAGAACACAGATGCATACGTTTATCTTGAACAGCAGATATCAAGTGAGGGTCACATTGATGAAGAAATTAATCGGCGTATAAAACTTGCCTGGAGAACTTTTGGAAGAAACAGCATAATTTTCAAAAGCAATATGCCATTATGTCTTAAAAGAAAAGTGTTTGATCAATGTATCCTTCCAGTGCTTACGTATGGTGCAGAGACGTGGACCTTAACTAAAAGAGACATACAAAGGCTGCAGACAACTCAAAGCAGCATGGAGAGGTGCATACCAGGAGAGATAAGAAGAGGAACTCGTGGATCCGAAAAATGACAAGAGTGGAAGACCTCAGGATCAGAGTTAAATCCCTGAAATGGCAATTGGCTGGACATACTGCCAGAAGAACACCATCGATGGACAGTCGAAATTTTAGATTGGATTCCAAGGGACAGGAAAAGACCCAGAAGAAGACCACATGGGAGATTGGTGGATGAAATTCTAAAGTATGCGGGAGTGACATGGAGGAGACTGGCACAAGACAGACCTTTGTGGAGGAAACTTGGGGAGACCTTCGTCCAGCAGTGGATTGACAATGGTTGTCAATGATGATGATGAGAGAGAGAGAGAGAGAGAGAGAGAGAGAGTAAATTGTAAAACATTTCATAAAAAATGTAGAATTAAATTCAAAATGGAAGTTCAAAATTGAAAACCGAAAATTAAAAAATTAAGAACAAGAAACAGGTTGCAGTCATCAGTAGAGCATCAATCTGCGGAAGTGGCCTTTCTAGTACCAACAAACGACATGGAGAACCAAAAATGTCGGTTGGTCATGCTACCTAGGCCACCAGACCAAACACCGAAACAGACTCAAGAATTCAAAGAACAAGAATTTAAACACTAAAATAATGGTAAAAAAGGGTTACCGGCAGACAAGTCAGGTCAACGCCATGAAAGAAGACCAAACCAAACTGGACCAACGACCCACAAGAACACAAATATATACGAAAACTCTGAAGTGGTCGCGGTTAGATAACATCCTAGCAAGCCAAAAAAATGTGTGAAATGACGAGATGCAAAACTGTGTATGTAAATGAAGATCTTCAGCCACTAGGGACCCACCAAATGGCACTTTATATTGCCTGATTTACTTGCGTAAATTCCTGGATTAGTAAAGCATGTCAATGTGTAATTTTAAACTCTGTGAAACCAAATTAAAATTCGAAATTAAATGTTTTAATAAATGTTTAAAAATTAATGGAAAAGTTGTTAGATTGCAATTTAGTAAAAAGTCTTTTAAGATTTTTTATCAGCAAAAACTGTGTAGAACATATTTTTGCTCTTCTGTGAAATTGAGAAATAAATAAATTACGATGTACTTCTTTAGAAAAGTTTGAGGACCAATGAGTGTGGTAAATGATATCGAAATCAAAAGCTTTTCTTTTATCATAAAGATGCACTACACCCGCTCGCCCCTCGTCCACCTGTACCTCCAAATCGAGGTAGCAAACGTAAGTAGACGAGCTGTTAGTCTTTTCTTAGGTGGGGTCCTCGGGATACGAGTTAGCAGCGCATCGCAAAAAGTCCGGCAAGTTAATGACAACAATGTCATCAACATACCTCAGAACGATACCAGGCAAATGGCAAGTAGCAGTAAATCTATCTTCAACAAAGTGCAGATAGAGATTGAGAAGCGACTGCCCATCGGAATCCCACAAATTTGGAGGTATAACTAAGCGCCCACGGTAACGGAATTGTTATTAATACAGAAGTCCACTAAAAAGTGCCAAAACTGTTTTGTAATCCCGAAAATCTAAGGCCACCTGCCATAAACCCTTCAGTGAAATCGGCTTCCTGTGCCCTGATTCTGAAGCGTGCGCCATACTGTCCGCTTGGTGACGCTTCTTGGGCCACCGACATTTAATCCTGCACACGTTATTAATATTTGCTCCACCGTTGCCAAGTGTTCGGTCTGTACGAGCCTGGAAAGTCTACGTCGACCCCGGTCATCAACGGCGTGTAGTCCGTGATCTCTGGGCGCTGGTACGCCCTTCAATGGTACACCCTTGATACGATTGCCCTCGGGAACACTAAGGCTTATATCACTTGGGCGATAGGATGACCCTTCTGTCTCGCGCCGACAGTGCGTCCGGGATCAAAGCCGCTCACGTCACCACGTTTACCCATGTTCGTCGATTGCGATAGTCTTTCGGGAAGATCATACACTGCTGGCCACCCAAAATACAACACCAAGAAGGAAGTATCCGATTGGCCATGAATTCTCAGCATGCGTCGCCCACGAGAGGACATGCAAACGATTAGCATTGCAGGGCATATGCAAGTCATATGCGCCCGGCACGCAACCGAGAAGCACTATAAGAAGGGTGCACAGAAGGCGGGGTGTAAGTAGTGGAAGTGTGTTGTGGTGCCGGACATGTGCGTGGGAAGCTTCCTAATACCTCGTCGCAGAATACGGCAGTCATTCCAGCACGTTTCGGAGTTCGACAGAGAACGAATAGCGGCTTATCGCGACACCAGTTTATCGTACAGAGACATGGGCGCCCGTGTAGGATGACATCCAGCTACAGTGTGGCGAGTATGGATTCGATGGGTTCATGAGGGACGGACAGACTGGCGTGAGCGATTGCCGCAGCCGCGGCACACCACCGAACTAGAAGACCGGCATGTTGTGCATCGGGCATTGACGGCTCGCGCCGCCACATCACGAACGTCAGCGCAGGGATTAGGGTGTGTTGCGCAACAACCTGTGTCAGCCCGTACTGTTCGACGTCATCGGTAGGAGCTTGGACTTGTGGCACGGCGCCCACTGCTCCGATTACCATTGACGTTACACCACCGGTGAGTGCGACGGCAGTGGGCCGTGTAACGCCACACCTGGACTACGGAATGGCACGACATTGTCTTCTCCGACGAATCCCGCTTCTGCCTGCTACACCACGATGGTCGGATCCGCGTGTGGCGGCACCGCGGAGAGAGACTGTATGACGCCTGCATTATGCATCGTCATACAGGTCCGTCACCTGGCGTTATGGTTTGGGGCGCAATCGGATATGACACCTGCACTCCTCTCGTACGCATCGCCGGTACACTCAACAGCCACCGCTACATCTCCGACGTTTTGGAACCTGTAGTCCTCCCTTACCTGGAGGACCTGCCAACGGCCACGTTTCAACAGGACAATGCGCGCCCGCACGTGGCACGCATCATGCAACAATTCTTCATGGCCCACCAAGTGTCACTGCTGCCGTGGCCCGCCTGTTCTCCCGATATGTAGTCCATCGAACACGTCTGGTTGCTGATCGGCAACCAAGTGGCCCGGCAAGCACCACCCGCGGCTACGCCTGATGAACTGTGGCAACGTGTGGAAGCAGCCTGGACGGACATACCCCAAGCCCACATCCAATGCCTCTTTCTTTCGATGCCGCGGCGTGTAGCGGCCGTTATTGCCAGCCATGGGGGCCACAGGAACTATTGATGTCTGCGTGTTTCGCAAGTCGCACGGGCCTGTAAGCTCAATCGTTTCATCTTTGCATCTGTTCAGTAAATCTGGCTTTGCTATCTCGTGTCCTTCTTGGTGTTGCATTTTGGGTGGCCAGCAGTGTAGAACAGATCACATGTAGAGGATTTTAGGAAGGGAGTGTCTGACCCCAGGTCTTAAAGAACCCTTAGAAATAGGAAGCTAGGAGATTTGGGCTAGAGTGCCCGATAGGAAAGTAACACGGAAGACAGGTAGAAAGGGGGAGGAAGACGCCCGTCCGTATTACCGGGTGGCTAGTACCCCGGGTCCGACGGCTTAACGTGCCCATGCGACGCACGGCGAATATTTAGTGGTTCGAGCGGTCGTACGTGCCTAGGATCGAACCAGAGGTTTCTCCGTGGTAGTCACGAACGTTGACCACCAAGCCATCTGCTGCCCCTCTTTTGGGAAGCCCTGCAACTCGCCTACGTTTGGTTTGGGTCTGTTCCGCTCTGTTCAGGGGATGCCCATGTAAACTGCACATCAACTCTATCTCTAATGTTTTATCTAATGAGTGTACTTCATAAGCTAACCATTTTTATTTTTTTTTAGCGAAGATGTGAATAAGAAAGAGGATAATTCTTGGATGCAGGTGACTTCTTAAAAAATAATTGTGCTTGCTTTTTGACGATGAGATATTTAACTGTTTATAACATCGGTTAGTGTAGCGAAAATAAATCTGTTGTAACGTTATGAAAAGAAATCAATGCATGAAACAGTTTTTCAAGTAACGCTATCAGAAAATTAACCGACATGGAAAGTACAGGCACCAGAGGGTCTAAATAAAAATCACTGACTACATTTTCATTTTCTTAATGTATGAAAAAAAAAATGGTATTATTTTTTCAACGTCACTATGTGAAGAGGACGGGAAATGTATTTTAGCTGAATGTAAGTGCAATTTGGTTAATGAAATTAAAGAAATCTTGTTTGCTGCCAAGAAAACCTGCAAACAACTGAATAATGCAGGCTTCAGTTCTTACGGAGAAAACATTTTTTCGACATCAACTTTTGGAAAGCATTTACCGTGCGCATTCTAATATTGTCACATGACAATGCTGAAGCCGAAAGACATCTTCCGGTAAGTAAATCGCTTTTAATGCCAAGAAAAATAACTCAGGCAGAACAGACAATGTGAGTTTTACGTGCAGTCCAAGATGGTTAGGGTATCATATGTTGTGACAAAAAAAAAAAACAGCGCGAATGAAATAAATGATTCAGTTAGACATCGACTTCAAAGTGCTTAGAGCTTTAATGGAAAAAAATATACTGTAAAAAACATAATAAAATGTCGCTTGAAAAGCAGCCAAAAGAGAAACGAGGTTGTTGACTTATGCAACGAACTGGAAGCAACAGAAAATCTCGTGAAAAAAAAAAAAAAGGAAAAATAGCTTTCATTTCTCGAAAATAATTTGCTCTCAGATGGAAAAGCGTTCCCTATATTCGTATTTTCTTTTTTTCCCCCTTTATGTACAGAAATATGTCATGCATCAAAAATAATGTTTCATTACTCATGTGCAGAGCTCAGGCTCAATTTAAAACATTTCATTCGAGTATTTGAACATTGTTATACAGAAAGAAAGACTTGGATTATTGGATCTCAAACAGGGTGGGACGGTGAAGTACAGTATATAATCTGCAAAAAGAAAAAAATAAGAAAAGAAAATAGGTACCTTGTGGCTTTTTTCAGGAATTTAAGCATTCGTTTATTTATGTTAGGATGAGCATCTTATATACCACGAGTTACATTAATTAAATGGAACATAGGTCCAGAACTACAGATGATTTATTAGTAACTCAACGCAAAACATTTGATAGAAATACTCTATAAGTACACTGTTTAACGAACTATATTTGTATATCACAAATGTTTCATTCTGAAAAAAATGCATATGTATATGTATCTTCATCACTGTCAATCATTATCAGTCCACTGCTGGATAAAAGTCCCCAAATTTCTTCCACAACAATCTGTTTAATCAGTCTCCTCCATGTATCTCCTCCATGTATCTCCTCCATGTATCTCCTCCATGCTTTCAAATTTCATCCACCCATCTCCCATGTGGTTTTCTTGTGGGTCTTTTCCTGTAGCTTGAAATCCATTCTAAAATTTTGGTTGTCCATCGGTTGTCCGTTCTTTTGACAACATAGCCAGCCCATTGCCATTCAGGGATTTTGCTGTGATCATGATGACTTTCACTCTTATCCTTTTCCTGACCCACGAGTTCCTTTTCATAACTTTCCTGGTCGTACCAAGCATATGCTGTATTTTCCCATGCTTCTTTTAGCTGTCTGCAGCCTTTGTATGTCTTTTTAGTCAAAGTTCAAGTCTCTGGTCCGTACCTAAGCACTGGAAGCATGCATTGATTAAACTATTTCCTTTACTTTCCTTTTATATTGCTCCTAAAAATTGTACTGTTTCTTCCAAAAGATCACAAACTAAGTTCCACACGCCGATTAATTTCCTCATCATTGTGATCCTCGTTGGATATCTATCGTCCAAGCTAAATGTAGGTATCGGTTACCTCCAAATTTTCCCCCATCAATCCATAAATCTTCATTTCTAGTAAAAGTTTTGTGTTCCCAAAGACCATTTTTAATCCTTTTCTTCACCCTTGTCAGCAAGTTCCTGGATCATACTCTGCAGCTTTTAAGAAGTAGTTGCAAAAATGACAATGCGATCAGCAAAACGAAGGTGAGTTAAATAATCTCCTTCAATCTTTATCCCCTTGGTTTTCCCCAGTTCAGTGACTGAAAGGCATTTTGTAATGTAGCATTGAAGAGTTTGGGAGACATTGTCCCACTCTTTCCAATTTTTATTGATGCTTTATCCTCAGCCCAACATTTGGACTTGCATTTTCATAGATGCTATTAATAATGCTAATGTATGGATCTTCAATACTGCATGATTTCAAAGTCATTGTAACTGCTGATGGTTTCACAGAATCAAAGGCCTTTTCATAATCAATAAAAGATGTATATATATATATATATATATAAAGAAGATACCTAAGCAAAAAAATACATATATAATTTTGACTCACACCTAGTACAACATACAAAAGGTTATGTATCTACCTGTGTGAGTAAAGGAGAAAAGATAAAAAAATAAAATAAAACAACTGAATGTAGAAGGTGTCGAGAATACTGAGCCTTGGCTTTATCAAGGACCAGCAAAAACTCTGCATTTTCTCACTTCTACAAAGACCTAGTTGGAAATGGGTTTCTGCAAGGCCATAGATGCAAGTAACATTCCCACCTAAAATAGTTTAAAAAATATATATATAAGTCATGTCCTCCGTAGAGTAGCATGACCTAGCACTAGTTAACAATTTCGCTTGCATCCATTAACCTTCATGGCCCGACCCATGCTCTTCATCTGTTACTATTAAACAGAGAGAAGAAGATTAAAGAGAACTCAAGCTGTGAGAGTGACATAATAAATAGAAATGATTTTCAGCTATAACGAAATTCCAAGTTCGTTTGAGAGAGAATTTAAACCTGAAAAACAATGCAAAAGAAATCCAAATTTTACATTGCAATTAAAAAAGGAAATGTTAATTTATAACGAACAGATTTTTGAAAGAAAACTTGAGTCTAAAACCCCCTACTCTACAACTTATAAAAATCTGTTCGTTATAAATTAACATTTCCTTTTTTAATTGCAATGTAAAATTTGGATTTCTTTTGCATTGTTTTTCAGGTTTAAATTCTCTCTCAAACGAACTTGGAATTTCGTTATAGCTGAAAATCATTTCTATTTATTATGTCACTCTCACAGCTTGAGTTCTCTTTAATCTTCTTCTCTCTGTTTAATAGTAACAGATGAAGAGCATGGGTCGGGCCATGAAGGTTAATGGATGCAAGCGAAATTGTTAACTAGTGCTAGGTCATGCTACTCTACGGAGGACATGACTTATATATATATTTTTTAAACTATTTTAGGTGGGAATGTTACTTGCATCTATGGCCTTGCAGAAACTCATTTCCAACTAGGTCTTTGTAGAAGTGAGAAAATGCAGAGTTTTTGCTGGTCCTTGATAAAGCCAAGGCTCAGTATTCTCGACACCTTCTACATTCAGTTGTTTTATTTTATTTTTTTATCTTTTCTCCTTTTACTCACACAGGTAGATACATAACCTTTTGTATGTTGTACTAGGTGTGAGTCAAAATTATATATGTATTTTTTTGCTTAGGTATCTTCTTTATAGAATGTGAATTCTGAATTTTCAAAACTGCTGCGTTGCGCGTTTTGATTTTCAGGTTATTTTGCACCCTTCGTTTTAAATTCTAAAATTTTTTCCTTAGTCTTCAGTTTTGCTCTTAAGTATATATATATATATATATATATATATATATATATATATATATATATATATATATATATATATATATATACCATCATACCATGGGAGATTAGCGGATAAAATTCGAAAGCCTGCGAGAGAGACTGGCGCAAGACAGACCGTTGTGGAAGAAACATGGGAAGACCTTCATCTAGCAATGGATTGATATTCGTTGACTATGATGATGATGAAGCCCTCATATACACTGAAGAGCAATTGAATTAGAGAGAGCTGCATGGCGTTATGCAAATGTGGCGCTGTGGGCGGCCCTGTGAACGGAAACGACATGACGTATGCAGCGATCCGACAATATAAGGAGTGATGCGACGAGAATCAGTAAGAGTCGGACGCAGTATGGGTAAGACGAAGGATCTAAGCGCATTTGATCGTGGCAAATGGGTCACTCCATCTCGGAAGTCGTGCAGGCACTGGGATTTTCACGAGCCACTGTGTCACGGGTGCACCGTGAGTACATCGAATCCGGTAAATCATCCCTGCAAAGGCGTGGACAACAGCGTGTGGATGAGCGGGGTCATCGTCAGCTAGCTCGCATTGAAACAGCAGATAGACAGGCCACAGTGCAAGAAATCACTCTGCAATTTAACGCTGGTTCACAACACCGTGTAAGCAGCCACACCATCCAGAAACATCTCCTTGCTATGGGGTACAGAAGCCATCGTCCCACGAGGGTACCGCTGCTGACCGCACATCACAGGGTGCAAAGATTAGCATGGGCGCGGGAACATCGCCACTGGACCCTAGACATGTGGGAAAATATTGCCTGAACTGATGAGTCGAGATTCACGTTGGTACATGCGGATGGTAGGGTACGAGTACGGCGCAAACTACATGAAGCGATGGATCCTTCTTGCTAGCAGGATACTCTTCAAGCTAGTGGGGGTGGCAATCTCATCTGGGGACTGTTTACGTGGACTGAAATGGAACCCCTGGTACGTGTGACATCGTCCCTCACAGGTCAACGTTACCGGGATATCCTGGACTACCATTTGCTCCCGTTTGTGCGTCTTCAACATCCCACTGGGTACCTCATCCTGCAACAAGACAATGCACCGTGCCATCGCTCCCGAATTGTGTTTAAATGGTTGGATAAACACTCCACCGTCGTGACCTTGCTTCCTTGGCCAGCTAGGTCACCTGACCTCAATCCCATCGAGCACATCTGGAATGCCATCGAGAGAGATGTTCGAGGCTCTGCCCCCCTCCGTCAAATCTTCGTGAACTGTGGGAGCTTGTTCAGGGATCGTGGATCCGTATGGCTTCCCAACGCTTCCGGTGTCTTGTCGAGTCGATGACGAGACGAATCGCCGCCGTCATCAGGGCGAAAGGTGGTGCTACACGTTACTAGACAGGTATCTCTAATTCAATTGTTCTTCAGTGTATATACTATATATACACCAATTTGAGTCACATTATTGTGGTCACCTCCTACTTTTGACGTCAACAGCTCGTAGCCAATGAAAGAAGGCACGTGTCATGAACTGGCTTGGAGGGTATATAAGGTGTGCTGTAGGATATCTGGAAACATATCAATCGTTGCTGCCATGGATAAAAGGAGCGAAATATCAGATTTTAAAAAAGGGGTGACCATCGGCTTTCGGGCCAAGGGGGGCAGTATTTCTGAAACAGCGCAGTCTGTGAACTGTTCGCGTGCTGCTGCGGTTAAAGTGTATCGTGATTGGAGAAATGGCACCATTGCAAATAAGCGAGTGGAAACTGCAAAGCACCGCGTGCCATTGATGTGACAGGCGAACGTCGGATTCGAAGGTGCGTGAAGGCCGATTGAGACGCTAGAGTGCAGCAACTCACTGGCAGAATGAACCAGTGGGCTACCGGTAGTGTGTCTAAAACGGCAGCTCCTGTAGAACTTGCCGAGATTCTGAAGGTGATGAACCACGGTGATCTGCTCAGCTAGCCTGATAATCTCCGAGTGCTGGTTGTCGGATTTGCCTTTACGGCCTGCCGCGCGGCCTCCGAATCCACGGTTTTGGCCTACCTAACCTTAGCTGATTGTCGAGGTTTCTGTCACCGGAGCGAAATTTCTTGAACCATCTGGTTGCCGTGCTGTGGTCCACGGAACCTTCCTCTTTCGCATGACAAATGTTTCGTGTTGTTTGAGCAGCATCATGGCCAGGTTCAAGCTCGTAAAGCAAAAGTTCCCTAATTAGCTGGTTGTGGCTGTTCATCTTTTAGGAGTTCCAACCATTGACAGAACGACGACATGCAATTCTGTTCGCAGCAACGACTACCACTTTATATCCCTTTCGACTGACTGTAGTGCGCGACTTGAACTAGTTTAAACACGTGACATACCCGCCGCAGCAGGTGTGTTTATGCAAATATTGCAAAACTTTCGACTCACCCTCTGTAGTCTTCGTAATAGATAGTGTCTGAGGAAATAACTTTTTCAATAGGATATTTAGAAACAAATATATGTAATAAAATGTATTCTGAATTCCATAGTGCCTGCATTTACGCCCTCTAGCGGCGAACTTATGCATCGGAAAATGACCGGAAAGCAAAGATCATCGTTTTTATATCTTGGGCTTTCCAATTCAGAAAGAAATTCTCATATCAGAAAGATGGTTGCAGAGATATAGTGTCTCAGGCTGACAGATAAAGCAATACCATAAATAAGCACGTGGTTAATTTACAAAAGACGTCTAAAAAAAGGTGCAGTTTTGTGTGTTCTTGTATATCCACGACATAGTTACCATTGATGAATAAAATCATTAATACAAACGTAATTTTGCAGAAAAATCGTTACGTTTTTTATTGTGATATTCGTAATATGATTCCAGTTTTCATTTCTTACTACAATTTAAAACATACCTGAAGTCAGGCGAAGCTTATTATATGAAAAGCTACTTGCTGCGTCATACGGAGCCTGGAAATCAATCTGTTTAAGAATCAGTGCAGGTTTTGCATGACTTATTTTTGCATTGGTGGTCATGGTAATCTGAAAAGTTTTGCGCAGTTTTCTGCATAGTTACTAAACTAAAAATATTTCTTTCTTTTCATAACATGAGACAAGCTCATGTTTGGAACATTAACATAAAAATTAAGCTTTCTTTCATTCAAAGCACGCATCGTTCCTGAAAGACATAACACATGAAATATAGTCACTCTCCGAGAATATTTTTGCACTTCCCTCCAAACTTATGACAAAATTCGCGTGACTATAATAATGCAGGAATTTAATGAATTTTCATATTATCACTTAATCTGAAGTCACGAAAACAGGCAATTAAATAAATACCGTAGACTTTAGTCGAAGAACAGAGCAACTTTCATTTGTTAGTAAATTAATCACGCAAACACGAAATTTCCTTTCTACAGTATGAGAATTAGAATACGTTCATCCTGTATCATCAGTTTCTTAGTGTGAGAATTTCCGTCTTTGGCATTTCATATCTCTTATTTATATTAATAAACTTGGATGCGCGTGTGCGCTTGTGTGCTTGCTATAACTCATTGAAAAATCGTAGTAAACGCTTGGAATTTTAGTAGATTGCCTTTCATCTTTGTCAAGAGATATTTTAGCAAGTGACAATTCGAAAAATTCCAAAAGAGGGGACTTGCTGAAGGTAAAAAATGTTTTCCTAACTATTTCTGCTGGAACCAATGTAAAACTGCTTTGCCGCCCCGGTGGCGCAGTGGTCTAACCACTGGCTTCTAACCATTCGCCCCAGTGGCAGGGGGTGATCAAGGAGTTTGCTCTAGGGGGACGGTTTTTCGGGTACAAAAAAAGGGGGGGCAGAAGCCATTATGATGAAATGTTTTTTTATACAACGTTAGTATCATCATCATCATCATTGTCAACCATTATCAATCCACTGCTGGACCAAAGGTCTCCCCAAGTTTCCTCCACAGCGGTCTGTCTTGTGCCAGTCTCCTCCATGTCACTCCCGCATACTTACGAATTTCATCCACCCATCTTCCATGTGGTCTTCTTCTGGGTCTTTTGCTGTCCCTTGGAATCCAAGTATATATATACATATATATCATCATCATTAGCTACCATTATCAATCCACTGCTGGATGAAGGTCTCCCACATTTTTTCCACAATGGTCTGTCTTGTGCCAGTCTTCTCCATGTTACTTCCGCATATACCACATGGGAGATGGGTGGATGAAATTCGAAAATATGCGGGAGTGACATGGAGGAGACTGGCACAAGACAGACCGTTGTGGAGGAAACTTGGGGAGACCTTCGTCCAGCAGTGGATTGATAATGGTTGACAATGATGATGATGATGATATATATATATGGGATGTAAGGTCAGGTGATGCGTAACATCACAGCCTCTCCTTGACAAATGTCAACCCCGCCTTCTCGTGGTACATCCTGTTCCCACTAAAGGGGCTCTGACGACCGCCAATAGCGGTATAACTATACCATCGGGATTAGAGGAAATGCTATCCCACACTCACCAACCCGCTTGGCCAGCGTGGTGAGTTATGGCCAAACCCCTCCAAAATGACTCCACAACTTAAATCTTGGCCCTCAGTCTCCGGCAGCTGGAATGTACCTGGCCAAGGCAGCGGCCAGTGCGATATGAAGGCAGAGGGTGCTAAGAATCCCCTGAGGACCGGACTAGGCTGCCATCTGATGCTGACCTTGGCTACGTATAACGGACGCTCCCTATCTTCTGATTCAAGGCTTCTTGAATTGGAAGAGAAACTACAAAGGATCAAGTGGGACATCGTCGGGCTAAGTGAGGTAAGGAGAAAAGGAGAAGATCTCATTGAACTGAAAAGTGGACATCTCTTCTACTATCGTGGGACAGATACTGGCAGAACTAGTGGTGTTGGATTTATAATAAACAAGAAACTGAAGGATAAAGTTGTAGAAGTTGAAAGTTCCTCTGACAGAGCTGCACGACTCGTTATCCAACTCTCGAGAAGATACCAGGCTCAGATTATTCAAACTTATGCACCCACCACAAGTCATGCTGAAGAAGAAATTGAAGAATTTTATGAGGAAATTCGTGATCTAAATAATAAAGGTAAGCAGCACTTGAAGATAATTATGAGAGATTTCAATGCAAAAATAGGGCAACGGCAACAGAATGAAACTTCAGTAGGTAAATTCGGTCACGTCAACAGAAACCAGCGTGGAAATACTCTCGTAGAGTTTGCAGAGGCAGAAGGGTTTTTCATCTTGAACTCCTTTTTCAAGAAAAAGCCACACAGGAAATGGACATGGAGACATCCAAATGGGACGACAAGTGAAATTGATTTTATTATGTGTAACAAAAAATTCGTCATAGAAGACTGCAGTGTGCTAAACAAGTTCAACACAGGCAGTGACCATAGATTGGTGAGATGTAAGATGCACCTCAACACTAAACTCGAACGTAGCAAGCTCGTAAGACAAACAAAATGTATTGACGTAACCAACCTAAAAAAACACCATAATACCTTCAAATTGGAACTGAAGAACAGATTCTCTGCTTTAGAAGGCCTAACATCGGAAGAAGTGGATATTTCTGAAGTTAACAGAAAAGTAACCAAAGCTCTTATGGAAACAGCAACAAAATTAGCTGGGTCTAAGAACAAATTGCATGTGAACAAATTATCAGGAAAAACCAAAATGTTGATGCAAAAAAGAAGAGTGATGAGGACAACTAAAGAAGATGTGACTTCCAAAGTGGAATATATAGAGCTATGCAAGACTGTACGAAAAAGTATCACTGAAGACGTAAGGAAATTCAACTGTGAACTAGTAAGGAAAGCAATTGAAAACATCCAAAGCCTAAAGATAGCAAAGGGACATCTCAGTAAGGGGAAAAACAGATTATGGCACTGAGAAAAGAAGATGGTCCTGTAACAAGAAATAGAGGCGATATTTTGACAAGAGTGAAAGATTTCTACTCCAAATTATATGAAAGGGATGATACATATACTCCAGACATCATGAAAGGTACCAGTACCAGAGTTCTTCCAGTCCTTCCAGCAGAAGTTGCACATGCAATCAAGAACATGAAGCGGGGGAAAGCTCCAGGAGAAGATGGAATTACTGTAGACATCATACAAGAAGCAAGTGGAGAAATTGAAACAGTACTCGCCCAAATTTTCACTCGATGCCTTAATGAAGGGAAAATTCCTGAGGATTGGAACAACGCTACAATGATCTTGCTACATAAAAAAGGTGACATTGAGGATCTCAGGAACTACAGACCTATCAGCCTCCTATCAGTGGTTTATAAAATCTTCACTAAAGTTCTTTCACACCGCTTGAAGGTGACACTGGACATGGCTCAACCGAGAGAACAAGCTGGATTCAGGAGTGGCTACAGCACAATGGATCATATCCACGTACTGAGAGAACTAATTGAAAGAGCGAGGGAATATGAGCTTCCATTGTGCATGGCTTTTATCGATTATGAAAAAGCCTTTGATTCGGTGAAACCATCAGCAGTTGCAATGGCTCTGAAATCCTGCGGTATTGAAGATGCATACATTAATATTATTAATAACATCTATGAAAATGCAAGTGCAAAGATTCGGCTGTTTGAAAATACAACACACGTAAAAATTGGAAAGGGAGTGAGACAAGGTGACACCATATCTCCGAAGCTCTTTAATGCCACATTAAAGGGTGTTTTTCAGTCGCTGAGCTGGGAAAACAAGGGGATAAAGATTAATGGAGATTATCTAACCCACCTTCGTTTTGCTGATGACGTAGTCATTTTTGCAACTACCCCATCAGAGCTGCAGAGTATGATCCAGGAACTTGCTGACAAGAGTAAAGAAGTGGGATTAAAAATGAACTTTCAGAAGACAAAAGTGATGTTCAATGCTTTTACAAGAAATGAAGATTTATCTATTGATGGAGAAAAGCTGGAGATAACAGACACGTACGTTTATCTTGGACAGCAGATATCAAGTGAAGGTCACATTGGTGAAGAAATTAATCGGCGTACAAAACTTGCGTGGAGAGCTTTTGGAAGAAACAGCATAATTTTCAAGAGCAATATGCCATTATGTCTTAAAAGAAAAGTGTTTGATCAATGCATGCTTCCAGTGCTTACGTATGGTGCAGAGACGTGGACCTTAGCTAAAAGAGACATACGAAGGCTGCAGACAACTCAAAGCAGCATGGAGAGGTGCATGCTTGGTGTAACCAGGAGAGATAAGAAGAGGAACACGTGGATCCGAAAAATGACAAGAGTGGAAGACATCATGATCAGAGTTAAATCCCTGAGATTGCAATGGGCTGGACATACTGCCAGAAGAACAGACCATCGATGGACAGCCGAAATTTTAGATTGGATTCCAAGGGACAGGAAAAGACCCAGAAAAAGACCACATGGGAGATGGGTGGATGAAATTCGTAAATATGCGGGAGTGACATGGAAGAGACTGGCACAAGACAGACCGTTGTGGAGGAAACTTGGGGAGACCTTCGTCCAGCAGTGGATTGATAATGGTTGACAATGATGATGATATATATACCCAAGAGCAGAGTCAAAGACTTAATTTACACCTAAGAATTTAAAACCTAATTTGTTTAACAAACAATCTGAAGATCATGACGCGTAAAGCAGCAGTTATGAATATTCAGAATTCGCACACTACTACTAAGTAGAGACTCGAATAAATAATTATTTAACAAGGACCAAACCAACAAAGAAAACCTCAAAACCCAAAAGGCATGAGTAAAAAAGAAAATAAAGCAATAGCAAACCTAAATGTAGAAAGTGTCGGGAATGCCGAGCCTTGGCTTTATGAAGGACCAGCAAAACTCTGCAATTTCTCACTTCCACAAAGACCTAATTGGAAATGGGTTTCTGCAAAGCCATAGATGCAAGTTTAAATCCCACTAAAAAAATTTTAATTAACATAACCGCCCTCAAAGGTGCTTGAAGAATAATTTAGTTAAAGTTTTTGCATGCATCTATAACTTTCCTGGCCCAACCCATACTCGTCATCTGTCACAAAAAACAAAAAAAAAAAGTTTCAAAAAATTCACAAGTTGTGAGAAGATTAGAACAAATCAACAGAATTATTCATATATATATCTATATAATGTTAGTACCAGGAGATGTCGAAAATTACCCCGTATCGGCCACGCTGCCTCCCTCCCAGCCCACCCCACCCCACCCAAGCGAGGATTAACTTCGGAGTGGGTGGAACAACGGGAACCGCCCGTGAGGCGCGAGGGAGCAGAAAAAATAAGAAAACAGAAAGAAGTCCTAAAAAGACCTTCTGGAAGGAAGTGGTGAGGACATTTTTACGAATTTTCTTTATGACCCAATTAAGATACGTACGTAGATCAGATTGTTATTCAGTTTCTTCCCCCTAATCTGATTTCAGTACCAAGCTTTGCCTTAACCTGTTTCGAGACGTTAGAGATGCTAGAACTAACAAAGAATATCCCCATGGTATTTTTTCCCGCCGTCCCTGTTTTTTTCTCTTTCTCTCTCTCTCTCTCTCTCTCTCTGATATGCAATAAGTATTTTAAATCCTCCGCACTAAGTTTAATTGTTATCTTTTCTCAGAAAAACTGAAAACAAAATGTGCAAAGTTAATCATTTACGATCTCTGCTACTTTAAACGTAAAAACATCGTTAGGGTGTAAAGGGGGGGGGATCGCCCCAGTCGCCCCCCGCCGGATCCGCCACTGCCCAGTTGGCCTTGGTTCGAGTCTCCCATTAGGTATGGGTGGTGTGTCTGTCTCTTACGGTATTGGTTTTCTCTTCTCCCTAGGTCCAGCGGCCCCAACATGAACCCTGAGTTAGAGGCCTAAAAGTTCCTAAAGTTTTTGATCCGATAACAGCTGTTTAAATAGTCGGTTAGGCGCAGCGCGAAATCTCTGAGTCGCTGTCGGACCTGACCAAACCCGAGACTACTTGAAAACTAAATCCGGCCCGACCAGAACCCGAAGTCGTTTTGTTAGGAAGCCCGATTTTTTTTTTCAGCCTTGTTTCTTATTGTGATTTTAACGAATGTGCTTATGTAGTCATAGAAGCATTTTCCGAGCTAGTAGATATTCTTTATTTTAACTAAGTAGTAATAATAATTATTATTATTGTTATTATTTCTCTGGTCGTCGACTTTCTCGGCCAGAGCCCGTGAGCAAAAGGCGGAGATGTTCATCTGAAACCTGGAAATTCAGGAAGTTTCAATTGCTATAAAGTTTGTAGAATGACTACCTTTTGGACTGGATGAAGCAGTCTCTGTGACAATCCTAATTCCTCGAGATTTTTCAGAAAGTTATTTGGTACCATTGCGGTTGCCAAAAGGACAGCTGGTACGATCTGTGTCATGCTTTGTTTCCAATCACAGGTTCTCATATTTCGAGATTTTTTAAGATACTGTTCTTTGTATGTTTACCGCGAGTGGAAACGCTACATCTATCAGCTGCGTTTTCTGTTTTTTTTTTTTTTTTTTTTCTACAATTACAATGTCAGGTCGATTGAGCTCAATTGTCTTATCTGTGACGATAGGTTTGTTCCAGTGCATAAAATAATTTTGATTTTCGAGGATAGGTTCTGGTTGGTACTTGCAATAAGATGGATAATAGCCTTGGATAAGGCTATATTTAACGCCAAGCTATTGATGTAGGCTCTTGGCTACCTCGTTGTGTCTGTTAAGGTGTTGTTTTGAAGCCAGAAGAAAGCAGCCGGCTAAAATGTGCTCTATGGTTTCATTGGCTTTTCTACACAATCAACCGGTTTCATCACACTGTCAAAAACTAGTTCTTAGAAACAAGCAAAATGTACTAGTTTTTGAGTGCATTTTAGATTTATAATAGCTCCGAGAACTTGTTTCTCATTTTTGGAAATGACACGTATTCATTTTTGAGTACATATAGGGAATCAATTGCGAGTATATCTAGTTTCTAATCTGAAATATAAACACTCTTTTTTGAGTACATTTATTTCAAATATATGTGCTCTAACTTTATTCAGTTTCAGGGCCCTTTCGGGCAAGGCACACAAACTGAAGGAATTTGGCCATTTTGACAGGATAGTTTGTAAGTGAGAGAGAGGACACTAGACGGGACCACCGTACAATTTTGCATATAGAAGGCAGATAGGAATTAGGGAGGGGGGGCTTAGGAACGAACACCTTTATATGTATCCGGAGAATTCCTACTCAGGGGGTAATCACTTAACGTGCTCATCCGATGCACGGCGGATATTCAGCGATTGTTAGAAATTCACACCACCATGGAGAGCCCTCGGGTTCAAGCCTATCAGGCTGGGCTTGAAATTTGGGTCCCTCCATCAGTAGTCTGAATCTCTAACCACTAAGCCATCCGTGGCTCGATATCAGATTTGATCAAATGATCATATGTAGAGGATTTTAGGAAGGGAGTGTCTGACCCCAGGTCTTAAACAACCCTCAGAAATAGGAAGCTAAGAGATTTGGGCTAGAGTGCCCGATAGGAAAGTGACACGGAAGCGAGGTAGAAAGGGGGAGGAAGACGCCCTTATTTATTACCGGGGACCGACGGTTTAACGTGCCCATCCGACGCACGGCGGATATTTAGTGGACCGAGCGTTCGTACCTGCCTGGGATCGAACCTGAGGTCTTGTCCATGGCAGTCACGAACGTTTCCCACTAGGCAACCCGCGGCCCGATATCAGATTTGGAATACGTGTACGCCATACATACTCATTTATTCATAGAATCAACTAGAAGTATATTATTCGATGGTACATCTCGGATAATAGATGTACTCGTTGTCACATGCTGGGCAAATGGACCGCACAGTTTTACGACAAATATAGTGATGAAGTGACAATATATTATTCGAGATTGACACAAATATAGTTAATGTAAAAACGTGCATAAAGATACTTATGCATAATTAAATTACTTATGTCAGTGACTTTGTTGTACTAATTATTTAATGTGTGTCACTTTACAAATTTATTTAACAATTTCTCTTGAAATCTATAGTATCTAAAATGAAGTAATACGAGATTATATTTATATTTATTGACGCAGTTATTTGTACGTAGGTATGGTTACTTATATTTGAGCATGCCATGTACTCGTTTACGATACGATTGTACTTAAAAAAACCGAATAGGTTCAGGTTCTCATTTTTAAGTAGATTTTTTTAACAGTGCATCTGCAACTTTCATTATGTGTTTATATTGTACTTCTAGGTTGCGATAACGAGGTCTTGAATCTCAATGATGAATCCCTTTGTTTCTGGATAAAGCTTATCTTTTTTATTAACCATTGTAGTTAGGAGTTTTTGTCAATGTTTTCCTGACCTAAGGATTTTGGATCTTTACCGTGCAGAATTTTGCAGAATTTTGCTTTTCCAACTTCGCAGGATCTGAATTGTTTTCTGATTGAGAAAGAAACTGTTATTATTATTATTATTATTATTATTATTATTATAATTATTGCTTTGCTGAATGCAGCAAAGGCTGTTTTTTATTTATTTTTTGCGTTGATGTGACTCCCTGAGTATCACGTGAGAGGCGGCAAGAACGCAGTATACTGCACACTCGAGTGAAGTAGTCCTTTTTTTCTGTTGTAAATTGATAAAATACGAGTGCGTCTAGGTTTCCCTTTGATCTACAGCGCTTTATTTATTATTTTAATTGTTTAGTATTATACGCACCTATGTCTGCAGCTGTTAAAATAATAGATGGGCAGCTCCTGCTTGTAAAGGAAAGCATACTAGCTAGGGATTGATTGGATGTTAAAATTAACTTAAAGGTAAGCAAAGGAATAGGTGCCACGCTAAAGAGAAAGTCCTTTATTTTAAAATCCAATAAATCCATTGCAAAGGATGTCATTTCCTGTATCACGGTCCAAGTTTAACCTTAGACACATTAACTCTTATGGAAATTTAGTTCTTGCAACAAATGAATTCAGTATTAGTAAGTTATTTTAGGGTCACATGTACAGATAACGAAATTTTTCAACCGATATTTTAGAAGCTCCGATTTTATGGCAAATACATCAGAAGCAAAAGTTAACTTTTACGTCCCCTGGTGGCCAAAGTATTCTTTACCAAAAATTTGAAATTGTATGCAAAAGATTTTCTATCAGGAGATGTATCCGCTGAAAAAAAAATTGAAATCGGGGTTTTAGAAGAAGAGTTATCGAGGAAAAGGTAATTTATTTTTATGCCCCCTAGCGGAAAATCTATGCGTAATTTGAAAAAGTAACTATATCTAAAATACTCTTCGATATAAATGAAATTGAAAGATAATTTTTTTTCAATCGGATGTTTAGAAGCAAATATGTTGAATAAAACGTATTTTTGAGTTCGACATCATCTGCATTTACACCCTCTACCGGCGAAATTGTACATCGTAAAAAAAACGAAATAAAGGCTCATCATTTGCATATTTCTAGCTTCCCAATGCAAAAAGAATTTTTTAAATCGGACTAATAGTTGAAGAGATATCGTGGGTACAGACGGACGGACGGACAAACCGATAACAGAAGCACGATCTTTTTTTACAAAAGACGTGCTAAAAAGTGAAGAATTGCAATCATTTTTGTGTGATCTTTGGCAAAATCTTCCATGCCCTTCATTAGTACTGGTGAAGTTTTATTCTTTGCGTCCTTAATACGTAAAAGCAGTCCTTTCCAGCTTTTTCATCTTTGTCAAACTACATAAAAAATTTCTATTAGCTGTTAGGACTTTTTTCATCATGAAGAGATCAAAAGCGATAACTATGCAAAAGAGTAATCTTCCGTCATAATAACCTCACAAACTTACGGAAATTGTTGTGGTATTGAATACCAACTTTAGCCATTAACGGGAGCAGCATGCAAAAGCAACCTGAACTAGTTGATTTTAATTACAATGGAAATTAATCGAGCGAACGAAACAACTAGGAGCAGGCAATGGAGCGTTGACTCTTTTCTCTCTGGAACAATAGAGAAAAGAGTGATACCAACTAACGTCTGCGTCCTTCGATTAACATTTTCATGGTTACTGCTGCCAGATAGAGAAAACGTTTTTCAAAACCGATTTACGGATACTGTGATAGCATATCCACAAACGGACGAGGGATAGGCTGAGTGATACCATAAGAACGTGATACTCTGATTTATATGCGTATGTGTACAAAAATAAAAGAAGCATTCTGGTGGTTATAATGTGTACGTTAAAATAAAAGGAGTATTCTGGGGGATTATAATTTGTGAAAGACAAAAGAAAAACCGGGATACTTACTTTTTCTTTCTTTCTTTTCTTTTGGTGGTTAAAAGAAGTCCGTTAACCGTGAGAAACTCGTCGGGCTATAAACAACCTCCCGTTCCTGATTTTGGGTTACAGCTTCTAGGAAACGGAGGAAACCAGAGCTGTAAGACAAACAGCTCCAGATATGCCTCACCCGGGACTCGAACCCGAGCCCGATCACACTGTAAAAAAATTTCTGAAATTCACGAGCTACTTTCCTTGACTCCTTTCGCGAATTAAGGAAGCATATTTCTGACTCAATCTTTTCTGTGATATAATAGAAAGAAACCTGAATTTTCCCGGTTTTTCGTACGCCAGGAAATTTCTGAATTTTCAGAAAACGTTTCGCAATTCGTTTTTTATATTGACGATAAATTTTCGTTTTTAAGATATGTTAACTGAAAATTCTGAATTTTTAGAACCTATCCGCAGCTTCTTTCGTATATTAACGGAAAAACCCCGTTCTCAGTTTTCCGTATACATATGACGAAAACGTTCCCGTAATATGTGTGATTTGCTGGGATACTTGCGGTCTGATAAATTGCTAAATTTCAATCGTCTGTCGAAAGATCTGATTTTAAAGTTCTGTAGCGAAATCGGATATTTTGAATACCATATCACATGAAATTTTGGTTATTGAGGCACCATATTACTTCCCTTCTGCACCATATTGTGCTCCAGCTGTTGCATATTGTGTTACCGTAAGAAACCGCGTACTTAAATTATTTTACAGGTGATTATAGGATGCCTATCAGGGCCGGCTTCATTGGTGTGCAACCTGTGCAGTCGCACAGGGGCCCGCGATTGTATGATGTTTTTGAAATTTTTTTCCTATATTAAAATAAATGACACTTAACGATGTGAAAATGGCATTTTTTAAATTTTTATATCATTAAATTCAAGTATCTTGGGTCCATTGGGATGATTAACCGTATCACCAAGAGAGGATGTATATATATATATACACTAAACTCGAACGTCGCAAGCTCATAAGACAAACAAAATGTATTGACATAACCAACCTTAAAAAACACCATATACCTTCATGTTGGAACTGAAGAACAGATTCTCTCCTTTAGAAGGCCTAACAATGGAAGAAGTGAATATTTCTGAAGTTAATAGAAAAGTAACCAAAGCTCTTATGGAAACAGCAACAAAATTAGCTGGGTCTAAGAACAAGTTGCATGTGAAAAAATTATCAGGAAGAACCAAAATGTTGATGCAAACAAGAAGAGGGATGAGTACAACTAAAGAAGATGTGACTTCCAAAGTGGAATATATAGAGCTATGCAAGACAGTACGAAAAAGTATCACTGAAGACGTAAGGAAATTCAACTGTGAACTAGTAAGGAAAGCAATTGAAAACAACCAAAGCCTAAAGATAGCAAAGGGACATCTCAGTAAGAAGATGGTTCTGTAACAAGAAATAGAGGCGAAATTTTGACAAGATTGAAAGATTTCTACTCCAAATTATATGAAAGGGATGATACATATACTCCAGACATCATGAAAGGTACCAGTACCAGAGTTCTTCCAGTCCTCCCAGCAGAAGTTGCTTATGCAATCAAGAACATGAAGCGGGGAAAAGCTCCACGAGAAGATTTAATTACTGTAGACATCATACAAGAAGCAAGTAGAGAAATCGAAACAGTACTCGCCCAAATTTTCACTCAATAAAGAGAAGATTCCTTATAATTGGAACAACGCTACAATGATCCTGCTACATAAAAAAGGTGACATTGAGGATCTCAGGAACTACAGACCTATCAGCCTTTTATCACTGGTTTATAAAATCTTCACTAAAGTTCTTTCACACCGCTTGAAGGTGACACTGGACGTGGCTCAACCGAGAGAACGAGCTGGATTCAGGAGTGGCTACAGCGCAGTAGATCATATCCACGTACTGAGAGAACTAATTGAAAGAGCGAGGGAATATGAACTTCCATTGTGCATGGCTTTTATCGATTATGAAAAGCCTTTGATTCGGTGAAACCATCAGCAGTTACAATGGCTCTGAAATCCTGCGGTATTGAAGATGCGTACATTAATATTATTAATAACATCTATGAAAATGCAAGTGCAAAGTTTCGGGCGTTTGAAAATACAACACGCATGAAAATTGGAAAAAGAGTGAGACAAGGTGACACCATATCTCCGAAGCTCTTTAATGCCACTTTGGAAATTGTCTTTCAATCACTGAACTGGGAAAACAAGGGGATAAAGATTAATGGAGATTATCTAACTCACCTTCGTTTTGCTGATGACGTAGTCATTTTTGCAACTACCCCATCAGAGCTGCAGAGTATGATCCAGGAACTTGCTGACAAGAGTAAAGAAGTGGGATTGAAAATGAACTTTCAGAAGACAAAAGTGATTTTCAATGCTTTTACAAGAAATGAAGATTTATCGATTGATGGAGAAAAGCTGGAGATAACAGACACGTACGTTTATCTTGGACAGCAGATATCAAGTGAGGGTCACATTGATGAAGAAATTAATCGGCGTGCAAAACTTGCCTGGAGAGCTTTTTAAAGAAACAGCATAATTTTCAAGAGCAATATGCCATTATGTTTTAAAAGAAAAGTGTTTGATCAATGCATCCTTCCAGTGCTTACGTATGGTGCAGAGACGTGGACCTCAACTAAAAGAGACATGCAAAGGCGGCAGACAACTCAAAGCAGCATGGAGAGATGCATGCTTTGTGTAACCAGGAGAGATAAGAAGAGGAACTAGTGGATCAGAAAAATGACAAGAGTGGAAGACATCATGATCAGAGTTAAATCCCTGAAATGGCAATGGGCCGGACATACTGCCAGAAGGACAGACCATCGATGGACAGCCGAAATTTTAGATTAGATTCCAAGGGACAGGAAAAGACCCAGAAGAAGACCACATGGGAGATGGGTGGATGAAATTCGAAAGTATGCGGGAGTGACATGGAGAAGACTGGCACAAGACAGACCGTTGTGGAGGAAACTTGGGGAGACCTTCGTCCAGCAGTGGATTGATAATGGTTGACAATGTTGATGATGATGACACAGATCTTGTATTAAGGACATCAGATACACATTATATATATACCCTGATATATCCAGATATATATTATATATATATCACCCAGATCTCTCTGGAACGCTGACGTGCCAGCAACGTCACAGCTACGTCTGCATTCTGCCGCAATCACACGCGGTCAGTTTGGTTTTTCGCGTGCGTGGGCGGCAAATCTTCGGCAGATGGTTTATCAATAAAAAAAGTGAAAAACGTATCTTTGCGAATTTTTTATGAAACTGGCTGAAATTTTAATTATAACACTATAACTGACAGATCGATTGTCTTGACTACCACGAGTGACGACGAGTTGTTAAATTGCAACATAACGCCGATTCGGCCACTGCCACTGGTTCCCAGTGACTCTTACAAGCAAACCGCGGACCAGTAAAATTTCACAAATTGTTTCGCGGAACGACCGGCACGAAGTTGCTTTTATGTGCAAGGAGGTTTGTGCAGACCTATTTTTACTGGTCAAATTCGGAAATCTCTACCATTTCTCAAATTTTTCTCCGTTTCCGCGGACCGGCAGAAACCTTGTGACGGATCGATGATGTTTGGGAAACACTGCACTAGACTGCTATCGCACTCACCTGTTTTGAGCTAGAAAGCTGAAAGCTCCCACTACCCACTAAAACAAATTACAATTAACTGTCGAACGTGGCCGGCAAAAGAATCTTTCTTCCTAGAAGTAAAGAGACAGAGTGATAAGGTAAGTGTTTTCTGAAGTTTGCATTACTCATTTAGTATTGAACGGACGGTACACCTTTAGAACCGCAATATTTCAACCATGAATCATTGAAAATGACATTTCCTATGATCCTATCTTATTTGTTTAAACGATAGCTATTTTCTTTTGTAATTTTGGATAAATTATATTAATTTTTGCGATCAGCACGCATTTCGACGAGGTGCGGGAATTATATTTTTTCACTTCAATTCAATCAACTTCAATTTGATCTGATAATGTAAATTAATGTAGCGTGATTTAAAATGTCTCTTTTCATTTTTTATTGAGTAATAATAACAGCTTATTATAACTCATGAATAAATAATAATATTATTTTGTACCACTATGCTTTATTAAGTTTCATGAGAAAATGAAAAAATGTGGTTTCTCTACCTGACCTCGCCTTTCTTTCAAAAACGTTACAACGCCCATTTAGTAGATGTAGAACTCGCTGGGAAAAGGGCCCCGTATTTTCGTTTTGCACTGGGCCCCGCAAATTATGCAGTCCGCCCTGATGCCTATGTATCAGTCCTTAAGACAAAAGCTATTGTAGCTATCAAGAGTGAATTTTATTTAGGAACTTTATGAAATATTACTATAAAAACAGTACATTTCACCTTTTCTTAAAGATAACTGGAAGTCATTATCAGTTTAAAGGATTTCAAATTCCAATTCATTCTGTTGGTTCGAAAAATCACAATGAAAAAATTATTTATGATAAGTCTTCCTACAGAAAAAAATAAAATTGCTACAAACCTATTTCCAAACCCAAAATATTAAGCTTCAACAGAAAATAAAATGACCAACTCATTCCCATTAATGACAACAAACAAATTCATCTTCACACGATTAGAGTTTTATCTTGAACATGTGTCCTTTCTGAAACGAAGGGAATTACTGACTACGGAAAATGTGTGAAAATACGGAAGTTAAAAAAAGAACGGGCGCTTTTAAAAACTGAAATTTTGTTAAAAGACGTACATTACCGGCAACTTTTCTGCACGTTATTTTCAGAAAATTTCCCTGAATTCACACCACTTATTTGTTATTGTGCAGATAAACGATCAGAAGCCAATGCGTAGATCACTGCGTCACCTTGCGGCAGGACAACTTATTCGAAAACGCATGTGATCCCATTTTTATAAAAGTCCAACGAAACGATTCAAAACTGGTCCCAGTGAGACAGTGGCGGTTCTAGGCAGGAGGGGGCTAGGCCCCACCAAATATAACCGTTTTTCTGGGAATTATGTATTAATTTTGATTAATTACGGGCACATGCAGGAATCCCCCCCCGATTTTTTTTTGTCTAGAACCGGTCTCCACTGCAGTGAGAGCTATTGCGTATTGCCTTTAAATAATTGCATAATCAAATTCCAGAAAGCCACAAAAATATCTCAGACTTTCTACTTCAACTGGGAAGTGGTGACGTAACAAGAAAATTTCCACTGAATTATCTGAATATCTATTGAAAAAAATTAAGCTTTTTTTTTTTTACAATAACGGGTAATGTGTGCTCCACACCCTGCACCTATCATATCTCTGATTAACTTTGCGTGAAGTGTAATGAAAACAGTGTTTCCACATTTCATTTTCGAATACAGCGAAGTTCGCGTTGGTATCGTCTGCTGAAACTCATGTTACTTTGAAAAAGAATGGGAAAACATTAAAAAGTATAAAATAAGCATAACTGACATTTTATTTATTGAAAATTTCCTCAATAGCAACATTTTTTTTATTTATTTTTTTTTTTTTTTTGTAAATGTACGGTTTTCAAATATCTTTTCTTGACAACGCGCATCACGGATATGTATTTTCTATTTCTTTATAACGTCATTTCATTTAAGCAACATACAGCGATGAGTCAAAACATTATGATCAACGTGCATAAAGAAGCAACTGTGGGTAAATGACATTGCGTGTGACGGTTATGAAATTTACAGAGTGTCCCACTCGCTACCGAACCCGGCATTTCTTTAATAATATTAACACCAATGAAGATATTGCAACGAACTTTCAAGTGTACTTACCTCATTTCGTGCGAAATGTTATGACATCACAACATGTGCTGGAAGTGGCCACCATTTGCGTCCAGATGGCATTAAACCCGGCGCACGATATTGTGGAAAGTCCTTGCCAGTACGTCCGCCGTTTCTTCGGTGATGTTTGCTTTCAAGGCATCTATGGTTCGCGGTTTCTTTTGGTAAACTCTCTCTTTTAGATATCCCCATAAAAAATAATCAGGAGGCACCAGATCAGGCGACCGCGGTGGCCATAGACCCTTCGAAATGACGTGGTCGCCGAAAAAGGACTGAATTTCAGCCACACTGGCGTGTGATGTCGTTGCATCATTCTGGTAATATCCAACGGAGAGTTCTTCGTCTTCCAATTAATTTACGAAGGTGTTGAAGATTTTCCATATATGCAGCTGTTGTGATGGATGTATCGAAGAAGATTGGGGCCAATTATGCGGCGCCGGGTCATCCCACACCGAACACCAATTTTCTGTGAAAGAAGGGGTTCTTCATGTATCGCGTTAGGATTTTCACTAGCCCAAATACGGGAATTTTGAGAATTGACGTATCCGGACAGAACCACCTGTTGTCCAGAATGCCTGGATTTTCCTGAAGAAATGTCTAAACCATCAACAATATGTCACCCGTTTCACGTGGTCAGGCTCTTTCAGTTCGTGGACCACGAAGTTACGTTACGCATGAAGCTTCACTTTTTTCACACCACGATGACAAGTGCTTTTGGACAACCCTGTTTCTAGTGACAGTCGGCGAAATGACTTCCTGGAAAACGTAAGTAGTCGGCCATTTACATTCTGGATCGTTTCCTCTTACATTTGTGGACGACCTGCTGCATGGTCGTCTAATAAAGTCCCATTGGTTTCCAATTTCTTCGACAATGCCCAAATGGTGAACTTGCTCGGCGGATGTCTGCCTGCAAACCTCTCCAGGAACTGCTGTTGACAAGACTTTATCGATTCTGTTTTCCAATAAGTGCGAACAATAAACACTCGCTGCACCAGATTACACCGATACATTTTCACACGTACGCGAACAGCCACGAACACGAGCACTCCCTATCAACAACCGTATTGTGTAGACACGCTCAGCGAAATGGCATAACAAAGCAGCAGAGAGGAGCGTCCGGCTGGCTGACTGGCGGACTGCTCCTCAGTTGCGCCACACTTAGGAATGTGTCCGCTACTAAGGAGCACTCCGGCTGGCTAGCGGACAGCACCGGATTCAATGATGTGTGGACGAAAGTGGTGGCCACTTTCAGCACATGTTGTGATGTCATCACATTTCGCACGAAATGAGGTAAGTCCACTGCAAATTTCGTTGCAATATCTTCATCGGTGTTAATATTATTAAAGAAATGCCGGGTTCGGTAGCGAGTGAGACACCCTGTATAAATAACACCTAATACTGAGCTCTGTTAATCAGTGTTGTTTTTCAGATAAGAAAGACAGAGGATTTAGGCGAGTTTGACAAATGCCAAATTGTAATGGCTAGACGATCGGTCAGAGCACTTCTGAGCAAGGCTTGTGTTTAGCTCACGCTCAACCGTGGTTAGTACCTTCAAAAAGTGGTCTGAGGACAGAAAAGCCACGAACCACCGGCAACGTGTTGCCGACCACAACTCATCGACTCTCCTGGTGAACAAAGGCTATTTCGTACGATGCAAGCCAACAGAAGGATGTACTGCGTTTGAGAGCAATGTGTCACTAAACGCAGTACATCGAACCCTGTTACAAAATGGGTCTGGGTACACACAGGCAGCTCCGAGTTCCCATGATAACCTCGGTTCGCAGTCGAAAGCACCTACAACTGGCACGCGAGCATCAAATCCGGACCTTGAATGATTGGAAGAAGGTCGGTCTGGTCCGATGAATCTCGTTTCCTTTTGCACCATGTGGATGGCCGTGTACGTGTATGTCGTTTACCTTGGGAAGTGTTGGCACCAGGATGAACCGTGAGACGAAAACACGCCAGTGGAGGGACTGCAATGTTCTGCTATGCGGCATTTAACACTTACTTAAACATCAGGGCTTGATTTACGAAAAAATAAATTTGTAGCAACATTTGCTATACAAATTAAGTTTTGTGTAGCAATGAGAAACTTTTAATTAGCTCTAAGACATTACGCCGTGACAGCAGTCCCGTGGCACACGAGTAGGGCGTCGGACCCCGTAGCCCAGATTATGCAACATGCACTGTAGCGTTCGCTCGCTGATGTTGCTTGGGCCTTCGACATTTAATCTGTATGTTATTTGCGCCGCCGTTGCCTAGCAGTCGATCTGTAAGAGCCTGGATAGTGTACGTCGATCCCGGTCATCAACGGCGTGTGGTCGGCCACCACTTGCTCTCTGGGCGCTGGTACGTCCGTCGATGGTATGCTCGCAGTACACGCTTGATACATCTTGCCCTCACTTGGGCGATAGAATGACCCATCTGTCTTGCGCCGACAATGCGTCCACGATCAAAGTCCCTCAGATAACAACGTTTACGATCATGAAAGGAATACGAGATAACACCTGTAACGTACCAGGAGATGTGACGTACCTGCCAGAAGGACGCACACGACATAAAGGCAGATAGGAATCAGAATAAAACGTCCGTGTAGCTCAATTGGTAGAGTGACTTATTCCAGAATGAGGGGATCCGGGTTCGATCCCCGGCGTGGACAAAAATGACGGAGAAATTTACTTCGTTATACACCATACAATACAAATTTTGAAGATGGCAATCCGTTTTTTTTGGTGTAAATATGACAAGGATAGTAAGTCAGATAATATCCGAAAGCTTGAAAATTTCGTCGTCCTGGAGCGGGAATCGCACCCGCGTCTCACACATAGCGCCCGGGTATGCTAACCACTACACCACCCAGAACGATCAAGTCTCAAGTTTTCGGATATTATCTGACTTACCATCCTTGTCATATTTACACCAAAAAACGGATTGCTATCTTCAAAATTTGTATCGTTTGCGATGTTCGTCGATTGAGATAGATTGTTGGGAAGCCCTGCTGTCTGCCTGTTTATCGCCTGCGTTCGGTTTGAGTCTGTTCCAATCTGCGCGGGGAATGCCCATGTCAACTGCCCATCCTTTGTCGACTGAGTGTGAAACCTTTATATAAAATCATCATAGGCATATAAATTTGGGATTTAGGTCTTCAGTACTTAATTTTTTTTCCTGCATATAATGATAAAATATTCGTATACAAGTCTTGTTCACAAAATTTTCGAAAATTCCTTTTTTATGCAAAAAACAGCAAGATTATCGTTATTTACACCGCATTTCCTTCGAAATAATTTCCTTGAGAAGCTACACGCTTTTGCCAAATGTCTAGCATTGAAGCATTTCTAGAAACCATTCGTTGAGACCTCTTTCAGAGTGTTTGTGGTATTTTCGATGATACCTTCAGCACTCATACGTACATGATCGCCCTTTTAAAACCGATTTTAACAGCGGAAACAAGTAAAAATCGGGTGGTGCCAACTCAGGAGAATATGGATTCTTCATTGACGTCACATTGTACTTGTTGGGCTACTGTTTGACAATTAGGGATCGGGATGCAGGCTCATTGTCATGAAGAAGAAACAGACCCTTTGTTGTTCACCTTTCGTACCTTTCGCTCAGATTGCATCCCTGAGACAACGTAGGTTGTTGACATGTATTTTTATTTCGTGGTCCGTTTTCTCGTATAAATTCATAGAAGACAATCCCCTGAGAGTCAAAGAAAACTTCCAGCATTATTTTCCCTTTTACTTTTGACCAAAGTGGATTTCTGTTTTCGAGCTGGTGATGTTGATTTCCATTCACAGGATTGAACTTTCGTCTGTGGACTGCGCAAAAAAACACCATGACTCCTCTCCTGTGTTTATATGGCTTAGAAAATTGTCATCTTGATTAATCATGTGGTTATGGTCTCCCGCAAGGATGATTCCTGTTTCTTATTGTCCATGATTAGCAGTTTTGAAGCCAAGTGTTGACAAGCGTAATGCACTTTCAAATCATTATGGAGAATGCTGTTAACACTTCCAACTTATATTCCTACTTCTGATGTTATTTCGTTTACAATTTTTTCTTCGGTCACGTTGGATAATGTTGCGTAAACACTCAAACGTTTCGTCAGTGGAAGAGGTACACCAGCGCCCTCTACGTGGATCATCATTGAAACTCACACGATCAGCACGGAAATGCTTATAATGCGTATAAACTTACGTATTCTCCATTGTTATTCTACCCTATGCTTGCTGAAGTATAGCTAATGTCTCTGATGGTGATTTATGAAGAAAACACACAAAATGTGTTGTTTGCACATTGTTCAGTTGCCGACATTTTCAACTGCGGCGCTACTGAAAGCACGGGAAAGAAGAATCCACCGATGCTCCACAAGACAGGAAATGGGATATCGCCGCTTGCCGTCAGATGACGTCATGGGTACAGAGGACCTCTGAAACCGAAAAGTTCCCTGCACAATTCTTCATTTCCCACAGTTGCGGACGATTCGGATAAGGTTATGATCCTAGTTTTCCGTTTCTTTTGTGCATGGATGAACTTAATTTCTTTTATGTGGCCATAGACTGAAAACTGTAATTGTTTTTGAGAATGTCAAGAAGAAATTCCTGTTCGGCTTTAGCTCTCTTCTTTCAGCGCTAATTTTATTATTATTATTATTATTATTTTTGTCTAAAAAGTGATGTATAACGAAGTAAATTTCTCCGTCAATTTTGTCCACGCCGGGGCTCGAACCCGGGACCCCTCATTCTGGAATAAGTCACTCCACCAATTGAGCTACGCGGACGTTCGTTCTGACTGCTATCTGCCTTTGTCGTGTACGTCCTGCTGGCAGGTACGTCACATCCCCCCACCCGAAAGAGGGCCGGGGGCATAGCCCACGGGTCAGCCGTGACCATCAATCGTTACAGGCAGCCATCCGCTGTAGAACGTGCACTCGAGAACTCCCAGTCAATCTGGCTTGTGGAATGCAACATCACACATTTTTATTTTTCGAAGCGCTGGAGAAGGGATTCTCTTATTTTTCCTATCTCGCGGTGTGGAAAGAACATCACACCTTTGCGGAATTTTGAACGGCTGGGTCATCGGAAAGTTCGGACGCCATTATAACGAAGTAAATTTCTCCGTCATTTTTGTCCACGCCGCTGCTCGAACCCGGGTCCCCTCATTCCGGAATAAGTCACTCTACCAATTGAGCTACGCGGACGTTCGGTCTGATTGCTATCTGCCTTTATGTCGCGTGCGTCCTGCTGGCAGGTACGTCACAGATGTCAGATATTGACTAAAGCTTTCTACAGACATAGTGGCTTTATTTTTTCATTATTTTATTTGTGTGTATATGTGGAGGGAGGAGGCAGGCGTCGTTAACCATATCTGTCGTCTTTTCCTATGACTAATGCTGAAACACTGTGCAAAGCTAGAAGCATTCCTGTTCAACTGTCACTAGAAAAATAATGGCTCCTTTTATGAGCGTGAATTATTCCTTTTAACTATCACTAAAAACACATTTTTTTACAGCGCAATAACTTGGAAGACTTTCATTGCAGAAGAAGGACATTAAAAATTATAACTCCTACAAAGAATCACCAAACTGAACAGTGATAGCTCACTACTTCCTCTTTTTTTTTTTATTGGAGGTTCAACGACCACCGTGAGCAACTCAGTGGGCTATAAGCAGTCGCCCGTCCCTAATTTAGGGTCACTGGTTCCAGGGAAGGGAGAGAGCCAGTGCCGAAAGACAAACACAACATCCATGCCTCACAGGGATTCAAACCCGGACTCGTGACAGAAGCCATCGCTTGAACCACTTCGCCGCCGAGGCGGCTATTTATTCTTCGAAACAGCCAAATGAGCATTTAACTTAAACCCCTAGTTTCCAGATCAGGCAGAATTTCTACCATGAAAAAGTTAACGTGTTTGTTGAACACATCTCTGAAAAGTATTTTTGACTTGGTAAAACAGGAGACACATCACATCCCGAACGAATTTTCCGAAGCACCGGTGCAGAGTGCTGTAAAACCGTGACTGTACGGAGAAAATCGAGACAAATGGGATCTCTAAGCACGCAGTCACATATTATGTTTACTTGAGGGAAAATGAATGCGAAAAACATTTTCTCGGTGTCCAAGAAAAAAACGCTGGTTCAGCAAAAATAAATAAGTCCGAATCCTGTTTCATTGTGGAAAAAAAAGGAATCCTTAGGAATAAAAGCAAAGGAATAAATCCGATTTCCCGTTTCTTCTTTTCCCCGATGTGTGCAGAGGGCGGTGTGAATCAGAACCGCGGTAATCCCCCAGAGATCCCATCCCGTCCCCACCTTTGCGCCTGAGGTTCTTTTGCATCCACCAGATAATCTAATGTAATCCCTATGACATCATCGACAGGAGTAACCGTGAGATGATTAAACAAAACTCTCACAATGGTCCTTGTTAAAACCCCATAATAGAGTTGTTGGGGGAGCCATGTCAAAGCCCTGGTGCGGCATACTGCCACACGGACACACATAGATCTTCCCCCACTGCTTCATCAGTGGCAAGTGTGAGGTGGATAAGTGTTCTTGTTTTCAGAGGTTTAAGGCGATGGGGATTCTTGCGGACAGCGGGAACGGGTAAGGATTATTAGCAGTGGATCTGCACTTAATAGCATTTTCGCCTCAGGGAAGAGGAATATTAGATGGTCCTTTTCTAATATACATGCATATAGCTACTTACATTAAAGAACTGAGTCACAGCAGTTTCTCAGACTCAACTATTGTGCCGTGTTCTCATCAGCATCTTACCAAAAACGAATTAATGCTTGCTTAAATCGAAAAATTACAGCTGAAATTAAGCGTAGTAACGTTTTGTTATCTTCTGTTGCTACTATGGCTCATGAAAATGTCCGTCTGAATGAGTCTGGCTTGTGATGTACGCATTTTCACATGGCGCTCTTTTGCCAAATGTGGCTCTTACGCCATAAAGTATCGATCAAAAAACACTAACTGAATGCGTTAAGTTAAATTCTTCATTAATAAAACAAAGCAGTTCTTATTGCTGGGTTTTACGTATCCCTAATGCAAATTAAATCACATTGAGAGTAACCGAACTGAGATTCTTGGACTAATTTCATGCTTTTCTTCGTATATAAAAGCAAGTAGTTAGGAAACTGATTAGAATTTATTTCAGCTGTACACGAACTACTTTTAGTAGTCTAGGACACTGCTATTCAACCTGTGGTGCGCGCATCTCCAGAGATACATCAAGCCATGCCAAGAGTACGCGAAAAATATTTAATTTGGTTGTTAATATTTCTTGATTTTGTTTATAATTTTGCGTTTTTAAGAAAAATTATTACCAATAGTAGAAGAAAAAAGAGAGAAGGTTTTAGATGCAAAAAAATGGGCAGACATAAGCTACAAGTATCAGCGGTTGGATGCGTAGAATGAGGGAACTAGGCTTATGTACTGAGACTAGTGTGTGTGTGTGTGTGTGTCATTGCGCTGACTGGGTGCTGAATGCATAGGTTTTTGCAAGTAGCATTATTCTGATGGAAGCACTGGGAAGAATCGCAGACAGACAACCCAGGTAGCACGGCCTTGCAATTTAACGTAGGCCCAACACTGAGCCTCCGTCTTTTAGGAATAGAAGAGGTGGTTCAGTGTTGGGCCTACGCTAAATTGCGAGGCAGTGCTACCTGGGAAGAAGGAGCCTCACTTTCCACCACCGCAATGGATGCTGAAAGTGAAAGGAATGCGAAATCCGAGAGGGTAGAAAAACCCCATCTTGCCGGTTGAGAAGCCAGGAACCGAATACCTTCTTAGATCTGGAAATAATCAAATCTCCCACGTAACCATCCGCCATTTTCACCCCATGTATTTTCTCACTAGTTTCTCTTTGAGGGGTAAGATTAGAGCTGCAACCATTTCGGAAATTTAGGTGGTCCCCTACCACATACTAAAATTTTATCGAAATCGAATCATTTTTACGCGAGTTATCGTGCGGACGGACGGACAAAGCTGGAGCATATATGCTTATTCAACCTACGGTTGGAAAGCGTAAAAAAACACCTTCAGGGGAAAGTTTTGGAAGAAACTTTTGGCGATCATTGTCCAGAAGTGAATGGCTGCTGCACAGGGAAATATAATTGCCATTTCTTCGCCCTTCACACTGTACGCGTGTACCTTCTGTTCCAGCATACATTGGAAAATTTCAGATTACTTTCTACTGCAAACTCCCAATGTTTTTATGCTATTTTTAGTACACACTTCCAAACGTTCAGCAGAAAAATTAGCAAACAGAATTATATCACGAGAGTATTTGTAGTATTTACTTTCCAAGGATTGAAACGTTACAGTAAAATTTGTCTGATGGGAAGTCAAGTTTCCCATTTTGCCTTCTATCGATTCCCGCTCTAGGACTACGAAATTTTCAAGTTTTCGGATATTATGACTTATCATCCTTGTCTTCTTGGTTACTCTGTCCAAGGATTATTTTTTCAGTAGGTGTACTCCTCTCTCTCTCTCTCTCTCTCTCTCTCTCTCTCTCTCTCTCTCTCTCTCTCTCTCTCTCTCTCTCTCTCTCTCTCAAGTCATAGTATGTCCCAGTATTGCTGTCTTGGAGTAATTGTGCCACAAAACCATTCCTTGGCCGTCCTCTTCCTCTCTTGCCTTGAATCTTCCCTTCCAAAACCTTCAGAATCGGACCTCCATGGCGCAATGTGTGCCCCGTCCATAACATTCTTCGTTTTTTTAACATGTTGATCAGATTCCTGGGTTCTCCCACTCTCTCCACTACCTCCTCATTAGTCTTTCTATCGAGCCAACTTATTCTCTCCATTCTTCTATAGCTCCACATCTCAAATGCCTCCAGCCTTTCCACTTCCCTATGTGTCAATGTTCATGTCTCAGAACCGTAGAGAGCTACCGGCCAAACATATGTCTTTAAAATTCTCTTTCTCAGTTTTATATCTATATTTTTGGCTGTCAGTAGTCTTTGATTCTCTCTAAAAGCCGTTTTTGCCAATCCCAGTCTCATTCTAATTTCCTTTTCACATCTCGCATCTTCAGTAATAATTTGACCCAAATAGCGAAATGATTTAACTTGTTCGATGTTTTGTCCTTCAATTTTAAGGAAAACCTGTATTGCATCCTTCCCTGTTACCATTAGTTTTGTCTTATTTTTGTTTATCTTCATTCCATAGATATCCGCGTTTTTGTGTATTTTTGACATCATGCGCTGTAATGATTTCGCTCCAAAAAACGGATTATCATCTTCAAAATTTGTACGAATGCTATATTTAAACTTGTCAATCCATAAACAAAAGAAAATAATAGGGTGCGTTAATGGGTATTAGCCTGGGCGTATTAATTCATCACTATTTTAAAGCTGACTTAGTTCCACCATTTCTATGTTTTACGTAGGTGAAAAAGTGATGTTATGTTATGATATAATGCCGTATTTCCGACAAATGCATTGCAAGAGACTTGATGCAAAGTTTCTGATCAAACAGAGGACGTGCCGAACTCAACTCTCTGCCGTTTCCTAGACACCGTTTTTTTTTTTTTTTTTTTTTTTTTTTTTTACAAAATAAAGCAAAACAGGCTACTTGAAATTTTAATTAAAAATGCTGTGTTATTAATAAAAACACAGAAGCGTTATTCTATTTTAGTTGATCACAATTTGTATTATAATTAAACTACAGATTTCTGACGGCTGCAACATTTCGCAGGACAAGTCAGTTTGAACTCATTTTTTTGAGAATTCCATGAACTGTTTAGTTCCTTTTTATTCAATAAATTCCTGCATTATTTCATGCAGGAAATTTTTATTTGTCACTCGTTAAACTGACACATTGATCGGTAGTCTCTAAATTCACGAATAGCATTTCCCTAATACATTTTTTCCCCGCTTCGACATTCATTTCATTCGATGTCAATGTAATTTCAGTTTTTCTTTTTCTGTCAATGACGTCTTCTCTTCCAGATCCTTTCAGAAGCAAATTATTTAATCTTATTAAATGTGCATTGTACTTCAAATATTAATTAATCGGTAGCCTCAGGATCCGCGAGAGAACTTTTACCAGTATTTCGCTCTCTCTCTCTCACCTTGGAATGGAGAATACTCGAGAGGCACTGATATTGTTGCCTGGCACTCGACAAGTCCTTCGCCCGCTGGAAAGGAATTAATAAAGTTCTCTTCCAATCTTCGCTGAGCGGAAGCCTTTTGTTTCGAAGAGATCATTTTGTATTATGCAACCGAAACTGCTTCTAGAATTTTCTGCAGTTCCACTGAAATTAAGAAATTATTCTAAAGATGAGGCTTTTTAACATCATAAGTGGATATTGAAATGAAGTGAAATGCAAATTTTATAAAACAGTTCTTTAGAAAGCAAATAAGGGGCTTACTGCAGTTTCATGCAGCACATATCAGGGAACACGATGTTCTTATTCTCCTGCATAAGTTTCATTAATCAGGACAGACCTGAGACTGACGTTTTACTCAATCGTCTGACAAAGTCGGTTCAAGGTGCGTGACTAAAACAAAATCAGAATTATAAACCATTTAATCACTCAGCTTGTCGCCCAGTCTGCTAAACAAAAAGCTTTGTTTGCGAGACGGGAACTTGGCGCAGAAAGTAATGTAAATCATAACACATGACTTATGTGAGTTATAACGAAGTAAATTTCTCCGTCATTTTTGTCCACGCCGGGGCTCGAACCCGAGTCCCCTTATTCCGGAATAAGCCACTCTACCAATTGAGCTACGCGGACGTTCATTCTGATTGCTATATCGTGTGCGTCTGCTATCTGCCTTTATATCATTGCACGGGTGTGGGTGAGTTATGATTTCAATACTTTCCCGCACAGCTATGCCAATGTAGCTTGTTGCTGTATCTTGATGGCATAGTTCTGTTGGCGGAGAGCAAAAGTGAGACGCAGAGTATCTCTAGGACGCTAGTCTTTTCATTCTGCTCCATAGCAGGATTGCTGCTTTTTGGATAACTTCTCTACATTGGACAGTTGTCGTTTTTGCCTTTTTTTTTATGTCTCTTTTATGCTCTTTGCTTCTTTACCAAAAGAGATCTTTTCTCAACCCCACGTATGAATTCTTGTTGCCGTCTGGATGTATTACGGCATGTTGTAAATTTTCGCTGAGTTTTCCTTTTTTTACTGGTATCTTGCTTGTTGACACAGTGTCGCATACAGATGCAGGAGATTTAATAACTACATATACTCCATATTTTTTAATATGGTGTAAGCGTAAACAAGAAAGATGACACCGAATTTTCGAGTGTAATAAGCACGTTTCTTGAATCTGTTCTGACGCAAATTAAATTTATCAAAGCTATTCAAAGTCAATGGAACCCGTATGGAAAACAATAGATCTGACGAAAGAAAGAAGATTTTCAATCGGGTTTTTAATCCCTCAGATATTGCTGTAAACGGAATCGTGAGCTTACGAACTCTTAGAAAAAGAGATACAGACAAAAATAAGATGTGACTTTACGTCCCCTGGTGGGAAAACCATGCATTATTTTTGGAAGAAAGTATTCTCAAAAGGTTTATCCATATAAGCGGTATCGGTCGAAGAAAAAAATTAGTCGAGTTTTCAGAAGACCAGATTCTGCAACAAATACTTCAGAAAAGAAATTAACACTTGTGACCCCTGGTGGCTGAACCATTCTTTACCAAACATTAGAAATTATGTGAAAAAATATTTTTAATCAGGTCTCGTATGCGATACAAGAAAAATTTTTCAAATCAGAGCTTTAGGAGCAGAAATAACGCAGAAAACGCAATTTACCTTTGTGCCCCCTAGTAGAAAGTCTATGATTTACTTGAAAATTTTGAATTTATAGAGAAAACATTTCGCATCGGAAACACTATCCAACAAAGAAGGAATTTTTCAAATCGTAATATTAGAAGTAGAGATATTGACAAAAATAAGATATACATCTACGCCCCTGGCGTAGAAACCATGAATGTTTTCAAGAAGAAAATTTTCCTAAAAGGTTTGTCGACATGAGTAGTATCGGTCAACAAAAGAATTTTTTTCAATCCAGATTTTAGAAGCTCATATTTTGCTGCAAATACAACAGAAGCGGAAATTAAGACTTACGCCACCTAGTGGCCAAACCATTTCTTACAAAATTTAGAAAATATGTGCAAACAATTTCCCATCAGGAGCTGTATCCGGCGCAGAAAGAATTTTTCAAATCGGAGATTTAGAAGCAGAGATATGGGGGGAAACGCAATTTACATTTACGCCCCCTAGCGGAAAGTCTATGAATTACTTGAAAATTTTGAAATTATATGAACCGCATTTCACACTAGAAACACTATCCAACAAAGAAGGAATTTTTCAATCGGACTCCTAGAAGTAGAGATATTGACAAATAAGATATACTTCTACGCCCCCTGGCGTAGAAACCATGCACTATTTTAAGAAGAAAATGTTTCTAAAAGGTTTGTCGATATGAGTATTATGTCAACAAACGACGTTTTTTTTCAATCGTAATTCTTAATGTGGATGAGATCAGGAAGTCCTACCCACCATTTCGAGAACAAAAGGATCGATAGAAACACCCATCACTGAGGGCTAAAAAACCAAGTTAGTAAAATCTTGCAACGCATTGATTATTATACGCTTTCCAACATACCAGATGTCATTACTCAAGTTATTATTAAAGTTATGAGGATAATGGCTGCGGAATAAATCTCGCTCCTGAGTCCTGACCTTTGACCACATTTCGATGATATTCAACAGTACCGGTTCAGTATACCTCCGAAACAACATGATAAAGTTTTGTCGCAATCGAAGCATTTTTACGTACGTTTTGACGCAGAAGTTCAATGGAATGGATCCCACTCCTATATCCTCACCTTTGACCCCATTTTGTCCATTTTCAATAGGGTTCGTCCCAAGGTTGTCCCCTACCACATACTAAAATTTAATCGAAATCGAACCATTTTTGCGCGTTATGGCGCATAACGGCAAAGGAATCGATCCCACTCCTGTGTCCTGACCTTTGACTCCATGTCGTCATTTTCAATAGGGTTCGTCCCCAGGTGGTCCCCTACCACATACTAAAATTTCATCGAAATCGAAACATTTTTACGTGAGTTATCGTGCGGACAGACGGGCGGATGGATGGACAAAGCTGGAGCACATACGCTTCTTCAACCTACGGTTGGAAAGCGTAAGCAAGTTAGTAAAATCATGCAATGCATTGATTATGATATGCTTTCTAACATACCAGAAATCATTACTCAATTTATCACTCAAATTATGGCTGTGGAATAAATCTGCAATGCATTGATTATGATATGCTTTCTAACATACCAGAAATCATTACTCAATTTATCACTCAAGTTATGGCTGTGGAATAAATCTCGGTCCTGAGATCCCATTTCGACGATATTCAACAGAACCGGTTCAGTATACCTCCGAAATAACATGATAAAAATTTTGTTGCAATGGAAGCATTTTTACGTAAGTTATGATGCATAAGGGCTCTGGAATTGATCCCGCTCCTGTGTCCTAACCTTTGACCCCATTTCGTCCATTTTCAATACGGTTTGTCCCCAGGTGGTCACATACAAAAATTTCATCGGATTTTTGAACCTTTTTTACGTTATTTATGACACATAAGAGCAGTGGAATGGATCCCACTCCTATGATCTGACCTTTGACCCCATTTCGTTCATTTTCAACAGGGTTTCTTCCCAGGTGTGCCCCCACTATATACAAAATGTTCATCGAAATCGAACGATTTTTACTCGAGTTATCGTGCTGACGGGCATTCGCACACAACGCATGACGAAATGAGGCAGATGGGAATCGCGACCATTTGCTCGCAAGAGTGTGACGTCATAAAACTTTAATAGGATCCACACACAACGCGTGACGTAGTGAGACAGATGGCGTGACCACGCGCCAACGTCTCAATCACGAGATTGTGACGTCATAACATTTCTAAGCATGGGTAACATTAATGGGACGACGCCTTGACACTAAAAACCTGGTAATTCGAAGTGGTTATTTAACCCACTAAACGAATTTTCCTGAAGTCGAAATCAAGCTAAATCGATTTCTAGTACGAGAAAACGGTAGGTTAACGACTTTCATCAAAATCCTTAGAGTAGTTTTCAAAATAAAATTTACATATATACGAAAATTGCTCCTGCAATAGTATGGGATAAGGGCGATGAAATGGATCCCGATCCTATGTCCTGACCTTTGACCCCATTTCGTCCATTTTCAATAGGGTTCGTCCCCAGGTAGTCCCCTACCACATACTATAATTTCATCGAAATCGAACCATTTTTACGCACGTTATAACGCATAAGGGCAATGGAATGCATCCCGCCCCAATGTAATGTCCTGACCTTTGACTCCACTTCACCCATTTTCAATAGGGCTCGTCCCCAGGTGGTCCCCTGCCACATACTAAAATTTCATCGAAATCGAACCATATTTGCGCATTTACGCAAGTTATGACACATAAGGGCAATGGAGTGGATCCCGCTCCTATGTCGTGACCTTTGACCCCACGTCACCCATTTTCAATAGGTTTTGTTCCCAGGTGGTCTCCTACCACATACTAATCTTTCATCGAAATCGAACCATTTTTACGCGAGTTATCCTGCGGACAGGCAGACAGACGGACGGACAAAGCTGGAACATATACGCTTCTTCAGCCTACGGTTGGAAAGCGTAAAAAAGGAAAAGAGAAGAAAAAAGCGAAGCCATTTCTTGCAGTTGTTAAAATAATCGCTTCAGTCCTTTAGTACTCAGCGGGGTGTCTATAAGTAGGCTACCTCGAGTAGGTGAAGATAGTTACGAGGTGTATTCGTGACAGGACTTCTGAGTCAATTATGTAAGAAGAAAAAATCAAGACAAAAAGGCGTGAAAAGCTTTGCAAAATGCACCACTTAGTGGCAGGACAGTGCTCAAACACTAAAATCAGTCTTACTCGTGGCTACAATTGCCGACTGGTAATTTTCACGTTCGCAATACGCACATTATTCACGTGATTTGGCACCATCGAATTATCAATTGTTCTGTATCTTGAAAAAACTCTTTTAGCGGGAGTTCATTCCTCCGCAGGAGATGTCGTTAAGTGACTAATGTCATTCAGAAGGGTTCTACAAATCATCCTTTGCGGCCTGGATAAGAGCTTTACAGAATCGCTGATAGAAACGCTTCACCTCCCGAGAGGAATATGAAGAAAAATGAATAAAAAAAACTTTTCCTTTCCTCGTCTCTTTGATTTCAGTGCTCACTTTTCAGTAGTCTCCTTCGTATATATTCCTTTACGTTTTTCACTTTCTATATCAATCGTTTGTCATTTGTTGTCTCATTGGTGTCCTTATTTATGCTTTATTATTTTACTTCTTTTATATGCGTCATCTTATACTTCATTAACTTCCATTTTGTCTTGTTCTGTCAAAACGTTTTTGTTTTGTTTCCATTACATGCGTTTCTTTTCTCTCTCTCATGTGGGCAATCGCTCTTCCAAAAATTCACGATGGGAAGCTGACTTCGTTGCAAGGAGCAACATCTGCTGTCACGTAGAAGAGATCCAAATATTCCTATGTACAATATACTGAAACAAGTCAACGCACATCCCTTCAAAAGCAAATGAACGGATCCGTTGTGTTGTCAAGATGCGTGGTGTAGCTGCAAACGGTATAAAAACAAGCCTGCAGTTCACCACGATCATATCGCACTGTGAGGTTGAGTGAAAATGTAGCGGCGGGAGAGAACTAACTTTCAGAAACGAAAGATTGTTAGATGTTATGTTAGTGAGTTGTCCATAAGAGAAACCGAGAGGCGTTTAAACATACCCAAGTCAACTGTTTTTGATGTACTGAATAAATGGAAGACACATAGTGTGCCTGAAGCAGCAAAACGTACCGGCAGGCTTAAGAAAGTCAGTGATAGAGGACGTCGAAGCCTCAGGAGAGTCGTTAAAGCTAATCCAAGAAGTACTGCACAAGACCTCAGTGTGCATCTGAGTAAAAATGCTGGAACCTCGGTTTGTACACGTACCATTCTGAGAGAATTTCATTCCATGGGTTACCGTGGTCGTGCGGCTGCTCATAAGCTTTTCATTTCCACTAGGAATGCTACTCGTCGTTCAGCACGGTGTAAAGAACATTTATCGTGGACCGTAGATCAATGGAAACGGGTCCTATGGACTGATGAATCCAGATACACAATCCATCAGTCTGATGGCCGTGTGTAGGTATAATGGCAACCGAGGGAACACTATTTCCCACAGTGTACTGTTCCTACGGTCAAGTTTGGAGCAGCCAATGTACTCGTGTGTGTGTGTGTGGGGGGGGGGTCGTGGTATGGTCCCGTCCCATTGGTTATCGTGGACAAACCTGTTAACCTGCACGTCTACCTCGATATTCTGGACAATTATGCCCTACCAACTCTGTGGCAATACTGTGGAACCGAGCCTTGTTGGTACCAGTAGGATAATGCACCGAACCATAAAGCAAGGACTGTTACGGCGTGGTTTGACGACAATTCCGTATCGTGTGGGGACTGGCCAGCACAGAGCTCCTGATCTTAATCCCATAGAGCACTTATGGGATGAATTAGAGCTCCACCTCAGAAGTTTGGAACCAAGGTTTACTACTAAGCAACAGTTAGCGGTAGCATTATGTCCTGAATGGAAGCGCATACCTATCACTGTGTTCCAAAACCTTGTCGAAAGCCTGTCTCGAAGGGTCAGTGCATGCATTAAGGCCAAATGTGGACCGGCATCGTTCTAATGTATGTCAATAAATGCTATGCTGTGTTTCTCTTCTAGGTGTCCGGTGACATTTGTAAATATAGTGTACATCGCACATACCAATTTTCATCTTCATTGGATGGTTCCTCCTGGGTGCTTCGGGTGGTTGTTTTTTTTTTGGCAAAGAGTGTACTTACAAGTTACTGATTTTCAGAATTTTATTGTCGTTAGGAATCCAGTGTCGTGACTCCTGGGGTTTTCTAAGCCCAGATTAATGTTATCACAGATTATGGCTACTACTAAAAATTAATATCTGAATTTTTATCATCATGCTATTTACTGATTTCTGGTTTCAACGAGTTTTGCTCTGAAATTATTTCCGTGCGTTTTTACCCATATTTCAGACAAGAGTACTGTAAAAAAAGTGTGTTATTTTTCACTATAACACAGGTCTACAAAAAAAATTTTTTGTCCCGCAAGAAATAATATGTGATTTTAATAAAACAATTTTAATACTGAATTCGAATATGATACAGAGGGTGTTCAGAAATTAATGCCTCCATATTTATATGCAAGCCCAGGGGCAAGGTATCAGATTGAGACAAAACAAGAAAAAATCTTAGAATTTCTACTTTAATTCATATATTTTATTTTTCCACATAGTGCCCCTCCCACTTCATACAGATAACCTAGCGTTTAACAAGTTTTTTTTAAAACCGTCTCTGAAACATTCTTCAGGTTGTTCTCGGAATTATTTCCTCTAGCGGCTTGATTGAACATCTTCGTCACAGGTGAAACGAATTCCTTTCAGACGTCTCTTGAGAGCAGAAAACAACCAGAAATTGGACGGCGCCAAATCTGGGCTGTAAGTGTACAAGAACTTGAAACCCGATTTTTTTCTGTATTGCCTCTGAAGTGAAAAGCACTGATGTAGGGTTTGGTGTCGTCATATCGCAAAATCATTGTCCCCCACCCACGCGATTTTCCTTGAACGTTTTTAAGGTATGCACGTAGCTCTGAGGATTGCTAGTCGTACCTTTAGCGATGTACTCCTGATAAATAACGCCTCTGTAGTCCCAGAACTCTGTGAGCATGCACTAGACAGAAGAAATTCGAGTTCTGAATTTTGTCCTTCGAGGAGATGATGGGTGTCGGTATTCCAGTGATTGATTTTTCATTTCTGAGTCATAATGGTGAACCCAGCTCTCATCACCAGTCACAATGCTTTGGAGAAAATCACTTCCATATTTTTCGTAGCGAGAGAGCAACTTCTGGCGTGTTTCAAGTGTTGATTTCATCATTCAGTCGTTAGGTGACGCTGTACCCAACATTGATGTACGAAGGTCTACTGCGCAATAAATGAAGCTAGTGGCAGAAAGAATTGTTTGCTGTGAGACACTTGCGCAGAGGCATTACTTTATTGAACACGCCTCGTGTTAGTTTTTTCTTTCATGCAAGGTGTTTTAGTAACACACGGGGTAAATTTTACTAAATCGTATATTTATGAAAACTTATAAACCATAAATAAATTACCTAAAATATAACAATTGTTAACTCCCTGGTTTATTTTGCTTGTTGAACGTCTCTTGAATGTCCAGCAGTAGTCAGACAGCGTACTGGGACTTCACTTGCCCTGGTACCACTTTTTCATGCCCGAAATAGCTTGATGAAATTACTCGTCATGTTCGTCGATGAATTCCCTAGATCCTCAGAAAAGAAATCCTAGTGGGTGTCCAGGAAATGGATTTTCAGAGAAATATTACACCCTATGGGGTGTAACACTTCTCTTTGTGTGAATTCAAATTTTTCTCTTTGTATGAATTCAAAGAGTTCACACAACAAGTGACGATATTTTTCTTCTTTAAAACTTTCCCATAAGTTTTCAGAAACACTTTTGAAAGATTTCCCAGCCACTTTTTCAACTTCTCGAATTTTTCATCCTGTATCAACTCTTATTTAAGGGCCTACAGAAATCCCTTCTCTAATTTTGGTGTCACTAATTCTGGGAATTTTTTTAACATTTGAATCCATCATATTTTGGTCAGTTACTCCGAAGATTTGGTTGCAAGTGAAATTATTGTATGCCTGTGTGTTCTGTTAGTATACTACTGAATAAATTCTAAGACACCATAGCTTCTTTATCGTAAAACGCCCAATCGGTAGGTTTTAGAAGTAATAAAAACTGGTTATATAATTCAACTCTTGAACCGGCTGAAACGAAATAACTCGGGGTTAACGAAATGGGCTGAAATCAGCTCGAATGAATATTTTCGCTGTCTAAGAAGTGTGCCATGCAGCTGGAACAAATTAACTTGGGGTTAGTTAAGTGGGCTGAAATCAGATCGAACGAATGTATTCGGCGTCTGAGAAGTGGGCCGAATGCGGCTGAACAAATTAACGCGGGTTAGCGAAATGGGCTGAAATCAGATTTAACGAACATATTCGCTGTCTAAGAAGTGGGCCAAATTCGGATGGAACGAATTAACATGGGGTTAGTGAACTGGGCTGAATTCAGCTCGAACGAATATATTCGCTGTCTAAGAAGTGGGCCAAATGCTGATGGAACGAATTAACATGAGGTTAGCGAAATGGACTGAATTCAGCTCGAACGAATATATTCGCTGTCTAAGAAGTGGGCCAAATGCTGATGGAACGAATTAACATGAGGTTAGCGAAATGGACTGAATTCAGCTCGAACGAATATATTCGCTGTCTAAGAAGTGGACCAAATTCGGATGGAACGAATTAACATGGGGTTAGCGAAATGGGCTGAAATCAGCTCGAATGAATATTTTCGCTGTCTAAGAAGTGTGCCATGCAGCTGGAACAAATTAACTTGGGGTTAGTTAAGTGGGCTGAAATCAGATCGAACGAATGTATTCGGCGTCTAAGAAGTGGGCCGAATGCGGCTGAACAAATTAACGCGGGTTAGCGAAATGGGCTGAAATCAGATTTAACGAACATATTCGCTGTCTAAGAAGTGGGCCAAATTCGGATGGAACGAATTAACATGGGTTTAGCGAAATGGGCTGAATTCAGCTCGAACGAATATATTCGCTGTCTAAGAAGTGGACCAAACGGTGCTGGAACCTTTACATCAGAAAGCGTTGCTTTTCCCTTTGCTTTTCTATTAAAAGTGATCATTAAGAGAATGATTGACATTAGTCCTTTCTGACTGGTTACTTGCAAAGAGGGCTCTAACAATGACGATGAACCTAAGGAAGGATAGGGAGAAGATGTTTGAGTTACTTGTTTTCTAACCAGTGGCATGATTTAAGAGTCAGGGAGGACATTGTGCCACTGGTAAGAAAACAACATGCCTTGGTTCATGGAGCAAACAATAGATGATTAGAAGCGAGCTCTTATAACCAGTGGCTTATCATCAGCTCCTACCACCAGGGACTAGCAGCAGTACCGAGTTTTTATCATCGGCACTGCTGAGATGAGAGGGGAAAAGGAACTGTTTTGCCGTAGCTTTCATGAGACCCGGTCGCTATATGAACACTTCTATTTGGGAAGAAAACCCAAAAAAACTTCGGGCATCATTCGGTTCAGGCACATCAAAGGGTTTAAATAATACAAAGCAATCATCTTTAAAGATAAGTTGTAGTTGATTTGCACATACCCACCTTTTCTTCAGAAGCAGCAGGCGCGTTTTCAAGGTCCGTCGCCCATTAACTATTTATGTTTTGTGGTAAGCCCCAAGTTTTACGAGTTTGCAAAGTTTAGAAAGTTACCAGGGATCCGCTGTGTATTAGCGTGAGCCAAAGATCGGAGACATGAAAATTTACAATACTGCTGTGTGTGTTTTTTTTTCTTTTGTGAAGCAGAGAAGGAAATTTAGAATATTATTCTTATTAGTGTGCATTACACTAACAGAAATAACATCTAAATTCTTATATATGTATATTCTTCAAACAAGAGCTGAAAAGAACCTGAGCGTTATCTTCTTCGTCGTCACTAACACATTGAACGAATGCTTCGTATTTAAAACGAATATTTTTCAGTATATTTCTTTCTCTTGTAGTCGTCCAAGTGAAGAAACGCGTGAATTTCTTTGTTTGCAATGCTGCTGTTATTATTTCATTTTTTTTAATCTCACTTGACTTCCTTTTTTCTTGCATTCAAATATGCACATACATATTCTTGCAACTCTTATTTTTCTCTCGAAATACAGTGTTTTCAAGTTTTCGCATATTTCTCCAACCTTCTTTTTTTCTTTTTTTTTTTTTCATTACTTTGATTCCGTCTGTCTTCTCCATCTCCTAACCTCCCTCGCTCTCTATCTATGTTGGTGCTTTTCTCGCTAATTCTAAGTAACATTTTTTTTTTTTTTTTTTTTGCACTAAGAGTGTGGTTGTTTTTTCAGTTTTTCAATTATTTTTTTTCTGATTGTGTAACAACCTTCTGTGACTGAGGCCCATAGGTAAGCTTAATCTTTCTCCCTCTCTCTGTTTTTGGCGTATTTTCCTTTTGCCTCTCCCGCTCTTTGCCCGTGACATTTTTTCCGCTCTTTGAGATGATTCTGTTTCTTCGCCACTACTCTAACATTTTCTACACCTACACCACAAAATACAACATTTAATTCTGGAATTTATCGTTTTCCTTTCTTACGTACTTATTCATACACAAGTCGGCAATTAAGTAGTGAAACTTTTTTTTTTTTTAATTCCCATTAAACAAAAAATTAGTCAGGGAGGATATTTCTGTTTTTTATGCTTTGCAACTGTAGGTTGAAGAAGCGTATATGCTTCAGCTTTTTTTTTTTTTTTTTGATTGGAGGTTTAACGACCACCGTGAGCAACTCAATGGGCTATAAGCAGTCGCCCGTCCCTAATTTAGGGTCACTGGTTCCAGGGAAGGGAGAGAGCCAGTGCCGTAAGACAAACACAACATCCATGCCTGACCGGGATTCGAACCCGGACCCCTTACGAACGAATGATAAGAGGCCAGCGCCTTAGACCACTGCGCCACCGGGGCGGCTCTCCAGCTTTGTCCGTCCGTCTGTTTGTCTGTATGTATGTTTGTCCGTCCGTCCGCACGATACCTCGCGTGAAAATGGTTCGATATCGATGAAATTTTAGTATCTGGTAGAGGACAACCTGGGAACGAACCCTGTTGAAAATGGATGAAATGAGGTCACAAGTCAGGACATAGGAGCGGGATCCATTCCATCGCCCTTATGCGTCATAATTTATGTAAAAATGCTTCGATTGCGACAAAACTTAATCATGTTGTTCCAGAGGTATACTGCACTGGTTTTGTTGAATATAATGGAAATGGGGTTAAAGATCAGGGCGCAGAAGCGAGATTTATTCCACAGTCATTGTCCTCATAACTTGACTAAAAATGCTTCTATTACGACAAAACTTTAGTATGTTGCTCCGAATGTGTACTGAACTGGTTCTATTGAATATCATGGAAATGGGGTCAGGGCACAGGATCGAGATTTATTCCACAGCCACTATCCTCATTACTTGAGTAATAACTTCAGTAACGATTTCTGGTATGTTGGAAAACGTATCAAAATCAATGCATTGCATGATTTTACTAACTTGTTTGATAAGTAATTTATCAGTTATGCGATGGCAATAGCGTTTGCGTGAAAATTGCGCAGATGAATATTTACGCTGTGCATGACGTCATTCGGTAGAAGAACATTGTAACGACTCTGTCATGGAGTAGAGAGCAAATATCCGGTTACGTCTGAAAATCACTAAAACTGCATCTGAGACAGTTGAATTGTTGTGTGATGTGTATAGGACTCATTGCTTATCTCGTTCATAAATATTGCTTTGGTATACATGTTTCAATGATGGGCGGGAAGATTTAGAAAATGACGAATGGCCCGGACGTCCGCTTTCAGTGCACACGTCTGAACTCAATGAGAAGGTTCGCGAAAGGTGATCGTTGTATGGCTTGGTGATGCTGGAATGTGAGCTAGGTGTTAATAAGGAGACGATTCGTCAAGATTTTGAGTTTGTGCTCGTTTTGTTCCGCATGCCTTGGCAGATGACCCGAAACATGAACGAGTGGAGTACGCAAAAAAAAAAAAAAAAACATCCTAAAGACGGCAAACACGATGCAAAATTTTCTCCAAAGCATTGTGACAGGAGACAGTTTTTCCGTTATGATCCTGAAGCGAAGCGCCCGAGTTCTTAGTGGAAGTCGCCACTGTCAACCCAAAGGAAAGAAGATCAGGTTATAGAAGTCCGAAATGAAGACAATGCTTGTGTGCTTTTACGACAGTAAGAGAATTTTGCAACACCAGTTCATTCCTCAAGGTACGACATTCGCGGGCAATGCTTACAGATCCATTTTCGAACGATTGTGGAAGAGGATTGTTCGTATCAGGCCTGACCACAAAAACGGGCATTGGTTTCTTCTTCACGATAACGCACCCTCACACATAGCAGTCAGTGTGCAGAAATTTCTTGCACGAAAACAGGTGTGTGTACTGTGACGTACTACAAAAGTGAAAACACGTGTTAAAACGATAAATCAGCAGCGAGACATTCTGTCCACGTAGCTCAGTTGGGAGAGCGACTTAGTACGGAGAGAGGGGACATGGGCTCGATGCCCGTAGTGGTCAAACTTGTGTTTTCACATTGGCTCCCGATTGTGGAAAATGGATCCACTGGCAGGTGGGTTCTCCGAAAAATGTGTGATGTTTATTCCACACATTGTTTGGAATTAATAAAAAATTCCTACTTCGCTTCAAAGAAAAGAAACAAAAAAAGAAGAACGAGATGATGTGACGTACTACAGAGTTTAAAACGTGTCTAAAGATGACAAATCAGCAGAGAAACCTGTCCGCGTAGCTCAGTTGAGAGAGCAACTTACTCCGGAGTGAAGGGACATGGTTTCGATGTCCGTCGCGGACAAACTTATGTTTTCATAGTACCCAACTATCCTTCCTATTCTCCAGATTTGTCACCGTGTGGATACTTTCGATTCTCTAAATTAAAGATGCCTCTAAAACGTTAAGTTTTTCTAGACATTGAATACATACAAAGAACAGTGACATTAGCTCTTCACTCCATACCAAAAGATGACCTCTGCAAGTCCTTCCTTTCGTTGGCTGATCGTGCCATTTGTTGTATTAACGCAGGGGGAATGTACTTCGAATAAATATGAAGACATACAAAGAACCGTGACATCATCTCTTCACTCAATATCAAAAGATGTCATCTGCAAGTCCTTCCTTTTTTGGCTGATCGTGCATCTTTTCACTCCATACCAAAAGATGACCTCTGCAAGTCCTTCCTTTCGTTGGCTGATCGTATCACTTCTTGTATTAACGCATGGGGAATGTACTTCGAATAAATATGAAGACATACAAAGAACTGTGACATCAGCTCTTCACTCCATACTAAAAGATGACCTCTGCAAGTCCTTCCTTTCTTTGGCTGATCGTGCCACTTCTTGTATTAACGCAGGAGGAATGTACTTCGAATAAATATGAAGACATACAAAGAACTGTGACATCAGCTCTTCACTCCATACCGAAAGATGACCCCTGCAAGTCCTTCCTTTCTTTGTCTGATCGTGCCACTTCTTGTATTAACGCAGGAGGAATGTACTTCGAATAAATATGAAGACATTCCAAGAACCGTGACATCATCTCTTTACTCCATACCAAAAGATGACCTCTGCAAATCCTCCCTTTCGTTGGCTGATGGTGCCACTTTTTGTATTAACGAAGGAGGAAATGTACTTCGAATAAATATGAAGACCTACAAAGAACTGTGACATCAGCTCTTCACTCCATACCAAAAGACGACCTCGGTAGGTTCTTTCTTTCCTTGACTGATCGTGTTGCTTGATGTATTAACGCACGAGGAATGTACTTCGAATAAAATATATTCGCGTAAGTTTTCCTGGTTTTCCATTTTTATTTTTAAATTCAGTCTCATTATTTAATCCCCGCACGGTGTAATACACGGTCGGCCTACGAAATCCAAGAAAAGTCCTGGAATTTCGTTACAATTTTTCTGGGTCTGAGAAGTCCTTAAATTTTAAATATTTTTGTGGAAGGTCCTGGAATACACTCATTGTCATAAAAATCCGCGCACCAAGAAAAAAAACCGTGCGAATAATGCGAAACTCGGCGAATAGCTACGGAGATTAAAGTTTCGTGCGATTCCGCATGCCCGAGCGTACAAGACCGGCGCTGCAATCGCAATCCTTGGGGCTGTTAAGGCGCAGCGCAGGGGATTCCACATTCGTGCCGAAGTACACGGTAAAAGACAGGTGAGATCCCTGAGGGATAGAAATGCCGAGAATCCGCTGTAGATGTACGGACGGACAACTGACGGAGTTTGAACGAGGCCGTATCGTCGGGATGAGAGTGGCAGGGTGGCCGGTGCGCCAAATCGGCCGCCTTTTGGGCCGTTCGGACAGTACGGTGCGATCGTGTTGGGAGCAATGGACACGGGAAGGCACTCAGACACGGCGGGCTGACTCTGAACGACCCAGACATACCACGAGCAGAGAGGACCATGGGATCGTGAGAGCGGTACGCACAGATGCAACGACGTCCTTGTCCAATATCCAGAGACATGTGGCGGCTGTACATGGGACTCTTGTGTCAGCCAGAACCTTTTGCAGACGCCTGACAGAGGCGAATCTGCACTCTGGACGGCCCTTCTGTTTTCTGCCATTAACACCTGACCATCGTCGGCATCGATTACAGTGCTGTCAGCAGCGAACAACGTGAAATGCTACGGACTGGCGACTTATAGGGTTCAGCGACGCATCCCGCTTCTGTATGGGAACGGAAGACCACCGTGTCAAAGTGTGAAGGACCGCAGGTGATCGGTCAATCGCAACCTCACTCTACAGCGGCACACGTCCCGAACTGTAGGCGTGATGGTCTGGAGAGCCATCGCGCATGACATCCGGACTTCCATCGCAGTGATCAGAGGGACGTTGACAACCCAGTGCTACATACAAGAGATCCTGTGGCCCCATGTGCTGCCTTTCCTGGTGGCGCGGCACGGAACCCTTTTCCAACAAGATAACGCCAGTTCGCACACGGCTCGGGTTTCCCAGGATTGTTTACGTCATGCTTCAATGCTTCCATGGCCGCCAGACCGCCTGATCTCTCACCCATCGAGCACGTGTGGAACAAGATGGGACGCCAGCTTTCTCCATGTCCCAGTGTTAGTGATTAATTGCGTCAGTTGCAAGAAGTGTAGGCCAATCTGACTCAGGATAGCACACGGCATCTTTTTCACTCCACGCCGGACCGTATCACCGCATGTATCCGTGCACGAGAAAGTCCGATGCGGTAATAACGCTGACCGGAATCTGTACCGTATGTCCGCGGGAAATCGTCCTGCTGCTGTGATATTGTAATCACTTCTTCCCTTGGTATGTACTATCTCACTACTAAAATCTCATTTCAGTCAGACGCCTCCTTTTCGGTGCGCGGATTTTTATGACAGTGAGTGTATATGACCCCTGAAAATAGAATTATTTTCTCCGTGCAACGATTGTCTCTTTCGATATCTCAACATCTCCATTTCGTAGCGTTATTTCATGACTTCATCTGAAGTTACTCAGATTTCGCGAGAATAATCTATCAGCAGTTTAAAATGCAGGTCATCTGTTCGATCTCCGCTGCGAAACTGAACTACAATTCTATTCGATTTACTGTAGAGAAACGTTTTCCTTTCGCACAAACTCAACTAACTTCACCAACGTCTTATAAAATGCAATCCGCGTTACACGAGATACTTCGATGCAACTTAACTTCTTCATTTCCGTTTGCCATTCCCAGAGAAGTGAAGCAAATTTTGTCACCCTTGGGGAGGGGCGACTAAAGACTTGGAGGGAAGGGATTCATTTTATCGATTGATTTCAACATCGGGCTGGTCTTCCTTGTTCATGTGCATGTATGTGTGGCATAGTTCCGTCGGTTCACCGGTTACAAATTTAATTAGTGTCGCTTCGTTAGTTTGTCACTCCTCTGGAAAAAGGATCATCTCGGAAATAAAGAAGGACCTCTTCCCTTCACCGGCACTTATTTCTCCTTAGACAGTGAATATCACTTACATGTACATGCTACACACACTCACACACACATATTCTCGTACAAACCCTTCCAGTCTTATCTCCAATTACTCGATCAGCCATCTTTATTGACTAAAAATGGGGAAGGGAGAGAAGCAGAGTGCATATATTGGTATTTCGCCTTTGCCCCGGCTTAATTTTTCCTGCATGGGAAATTCCGACAATCAGTGTATTCCTTGAAGCTAAATGGAAGACTGATTGTGAGGCATTTCAACTGTTTGAATCTTTCATCATTAATAAATTGTAAAACGAAAATTAAGAAGCAATGCGACTTTTCAAAGACCATTATTCCATTTTTGTTTCGCTTCCATTTGTTCTTCTGTTTTGAATTGCATAGTAAAAACTGCAAACGTTTTTTTTTTCCAGACGCATATATACTCATACACTCATATAAAAAAACTGCAACCAGAAGGAAGCAACAGACAGGAATGAAACTTGGTGGGTAGGTCAGGCACAGCGCTACGACCCTTCCTTGCTTACGTCATCACGCTCTGCCGCGCATGTGAAGCAAGCAAGGAAGGGCCGTAGCGCTGTGCCTGACAGGTTATATAAGGTCATCCCGTTGCGCGTTTTTGCCATTCTGACCCGTGCTGTTGTGTTGGTTGCATCCTTTGCAAGTGAAGTATGGTTAGGGAAAAGTTAGGAAGTAATTCGGGCAATTGGAGGAGTTCAACAGTGGCCGCATCGTTGGGCTCCGGGAAGTGGGATGGTTTTATCGCCGTATTGCGCGCCATACCGGTCGTGCGGGTATCACCATAGCACACTGTTGGCGGCAGTGGATAGAACAAAACACGTAGCAGCGACAGAAAGTGTCTGAGCGATCTAGACAAAACACGGAAAGAAAGGACCGACGGGTTGAGTGATTTTTGTTTTGTCCGACATGCGCGGAGTGACCCAACAGCCACGATTGCGGATATTCAGTGAACAGTGGCGCCCTCCGTGCATCGTCCGATTAGTGTCAGCACCATTGGCAAACGGCTGCTCGATCTAGGACTAAAAGCACGCAGACCGTTACAACGACTGTCCTTAACACCATTGCATCGTCGCCAAAGACTGCAATGGTGTCGTGCCAGACTGTCATGGAGCCACTCAGAATGGTAGCGCGTGATCTTCAGTGACGTGACCCGCTTTTGTCTTGGAGGAGAGGACCACCGAATCCGTGTGTGAAGGCACCGTGGTCAGCGCGAAGATGAACGGTTTGTTGTTGAGCGTCACACGTCTATACTCGGGGCAAACTTAACCTGTCATTGGAAGGAAGGCTACAGAGTGTATACTTCCACTGCATAAAATAGTTCCGGTCTAAAAACTCATACTACAGCTTCAACTGGCACTTAAAAAGGACACAGATGTTCAATACGTTGTATGTGTGTGCATTTAAAATATTCAGATCTCAGTTTCAGCGGCATTTCTAAAAAATACAGATATTCGTGTTTTGGTGACGTCACTGATGGTTCTCTGTCACAGCATTCTTGTTTGTGTCAGAGTTAAGCTGTCGACCCAGGGGATATTTATTGCTGTGGGGGGTGGGGGTCATTAGCGGAAGGATGAGGGCGAAAAAGTGTTTCCGAGGGCATTTCGCGTTTCTCCCCCTGGTTTCTCCTTCTTGATTGTTGTTTTAAAACACTCTTCTGTCTTTTCGGCTTTTTCGAATGGCATCTGCTGGTCACTCGAGTGTATTTCAGCCGCACAAAACTGGGAAACCATTACAAAGCTCTGCTAAGGTGATCATTATGAATGTTTTCACTAAATTGATGGAAAAACACTCGCCGAATAAATCGGAAAATGAAAAAACAGTTCTTACGGCAGAACTCACTGGTGTTTCAAGTCACACCATTGCGAGAATGAAGGTTGAATTTAGTATGGAAGTACCTCAGATCCATCGGCAATTTATTTCTTCAAATTAAAATATAGTTCTCGCTTGGCTTACATAGAACGTTTTCTCGAAATTAGTTTGGAGTTCCTAATTCAGTTCTCAATATAAGCCAAGAAACGGCTATCTTTTCCTTTTGAACTTTTGTGCGCAGTTGCCTTAAACGCGTATGAACCGGCATGAAAATTCAGACAAATGAAAGAGTTCCTTCCACTGCCACACATAATTCGGAAACTTGGAAAACTGCCACACATTCAAAGTGTTCCTCGGTGGAACAGCAATTTGTGCCCGGCACATCAATGAAAAACATGTGGCAACTTTCCAAGTTGCTGAAAGATGTGTGGCAGTTTACAGTGAACCCTAAAATATCATTTATCACAGAGACGGGCTCTTGTATAGTACTTATGCCAACACAGGGTAGTTAAAAATGCATACACATTTAACGGGTGTCTGTTATATAAAAAAAAATCTAATCAAGGCAAAAGTTTACGCATAACTGATAACATGGTAAAAATACTTTTAATTAAATCCCGCAGTTGGTAATCTTCAAGCAGTAAGTATAAATAAATGAAATATATAAAAAGAAAATAGAAAAATATATGAAAACCAAATTAGGCCACTTAAGACTTCTTCCCGTGTTTAGCAAAGATAATTTCATTTTAAAAGAAAGAAAGAAAGAATCGTTACACGTTCTGTAACATCTAAAAAAATGATAAATAGAGAGAGAGAGAGAGAGAAATAAACTGCTTGTCTACCGGTCTGCAAAGCGCGCGGGGGTGGGGAGGGGATTAAAATAGAGGGGTTTGGTAAGGGATCACGGTGACAGACAGACAGCTAGCCCTGAGGGCTTGTGGGAGAAGTTTTCCGAGTGAAGGTTAATTACACACCATCAGTGCGGAGTAATACTGGGAGTGAAAAGGTCACCGTAGCTTCGGCCTCATTGCCAGGATAGCTTTGCCCCGAGTACAGAAGGCGTAGTGTCATGGTGTAGGGTACAATTGCTTACGATTCCCGATCACTTTTGGTGTTGATTACAGGCACTTTGACAGCCCAGAGTTACGTTAATGACGTCCTGCAACCAGTGACCCTACCTTTTCTGAACGCTCACTGCGGTGCGAGTTTGCAACAGGACAACGCTTGTCCGCATACTGCTGCTGTCTCGAGAGCTTGCGTTCAAGAAACTGACACTCTGCCGCATCGCTAGACCTATTGTCGATTGAAAATTTGTGGATGCTACTAGACGCACGATCCACTCTCCACCCCTACCGTACAATCTACAGAAACTGCCTGAGAAGATTCAAGCTGCATGGGATGGCTTATTGCAGGACACCATTAACCTGTACAACTTCATGCCGAGACGTCTGGCATGCTGTGTGAGCAAACATGGTGACCTGACTCCATACGGAGAGACACTACTTATTGGTGTGTAGCTCAATAAATATTGCCCATATCAGTAGTCTCAGTGTTTAATGATTTATTGTTCCTGGTCACCTTTGCCTTCCTCCCGAATAGCCTTGCCATCCGACACTTCCTTCTGGGTTCAACTATTTTATTTGACGATGAGTGTATTTACAGACATATAATAACAAGAGAAATTATCTTTTCATATTTAAGTTCATTTGCATTTTGCACCTTAAAGGTGACCAAGTGACTCTTTCCATGCTAAAGGAACCCTCTCGATACATTTTTCACGGAGACATGCCACCAAAAAGGACGGATCTGATCTTTCGTTTATTCACTGTGTACACGTAAGATTATCACTACTGCCTTCGACGGCATCGAGCTGAAAATGGCATGTCTTCTAATGTACGACGGATACCTTCAGCAGGTAAATCATATGTGTACAATTTATGTGCTTGTGGGCGAAAAGTCCCATTAATATAATGAAAATGGTTCCGTCAACTCTTAGATGAAGTACATACATTGCACATTCTAATTTACTCTTTGTCTGGTGGCTTCGTTAATGTTAAAGGACAAATAACTTCTGAGAGACTGAGCTAACTTCGGTGGAAGCAGAACCCACTTGGTTTCAGATAATATAAGCTGCATGCTAAAAAGCCGAAGGGTACTTTTTGTCTTCTATCCCTTAAAATAGTATAACTATATTAGTAATCCGAATTTCTTGGCGTAGATTATAAATCAAAGTTTCAAAGCTTTCGCACATCAACCAGATGTATTTTTCAAGGAAGGTAGACAGCTAACTGCAAACTGGATAATAGAACACTTCAACAATTTGAACTCGGTGACTTGCCTAGACAATAAATGAATACGCGCAAATGCGATCAGTCAGTCATTCGAAGAAACTATGTCACGTTGGTTGGGCACGCGGTACCATGGTAGAGAACGCAGCATTATTTGAAGAATTTATTCCAAATGGGTGGCAACTATAGAGAGACGCTATCATTGCAATCCTCGCTGCTGGACTAGATTTCCAAGATTTCGTGAACGGCAGTAGATTTAGGTGCGGAGTATGAAGCTGATTTCTTTACATCATTCCACATAGGATCAGCGGACTTGAATTTGACTTCCCTTGATAACGCAGTGGTGATTTTACCATCTTTTGTATTCCTTGTATGTTTGTTGATTCTAATTCCAAACGAACGTTTGATCATTCCGATGCAGTTTCGTCTGGAGCCGTCCGAATATTGTAGTGGGATGGCATAAATACCTTCCTGATTGAGAACAGGGGCATGTCAATATTTCTCTTAAGCATCATATATAAAGATGACGGAGACCTTATGCCGACACCGAAGTTCATCCTCCTGAGCGCGTTTTTGAGTTGATATGAAACTTTTGGTATGTAGCGAATAGAGCCCATGTAACGAAGTTGCGGCATAGAAAGTTTAATCCGGCTGGAACTGGCTTTTTCGATTAAGTTATGCATCCAATTCGACAATGCTTTTTAGTTCGAATTGTCTAGAACGAATATCGGGGGACATGGCGAAGGCTCTTCTAAATCGAGAACGAAAGAAGGCCGTCTTGTAATCATCATAGCAGAATGAAGACATTTTTGTAATCTCCATTAAATTTCGCATCTAATGGCATATAAACGATGAAATAACTACGAAAATTAGTTAGTTAAAAAAAGAGTTAAACTTAAAAATTCATGGATTTTGCAGATGATGCAATATTTTTGCACACCACTGTATATCTACAGTTCATGTACCCCAACTCAAGACAAAGTGCGATTCAGTGTCGAGATGGAAACGACTACTTAGTACTACTTTGTAATGGCCACCCATCGCGTTTCCGCTGCTACCTTTATTGCAAGCATAGCCTTTCCACTTGATTCTCAGCCCTTTCTTTATTGCCCACCTTCTATTCACTATTTGAATTTTGAGCTTCCTTTTTCCCCGCTTTCATACACTAAAATCTCTACCCCTGTGTCAGTATCTAAAAGCTTTTCGCTGAGCATCATTTACTTTACTCATATTACGTCCTGATTTTCACCGATGTATCAAACTGAGTGGAATCGTGGGATCCTTTGCTGTCTGTTAAAAATTATTTTTTTGTAGACCGGATTCCAGCTCAGGCCACGGTATTTTCGACCGAGACGCATGCTGTCTACTTTGCATTTCGTCAGGCATGTCGTGCTGTGGTTTAAACGGATTCCTTGAATGTTGTGCAATCTCTTTCCTCTGAAGATTGTTGTGCCCACCCTTGTCTTTCGAAAGTGAGACGCTAACTCCGTTGCATACACGAGGCCGGATTTCCAACCATTAAGGGATCCAGGGTAACGAGTTGGATGCTTCTGCTGCTGCCAACTGTGTTTCGTCGTTGGAGGAAATTCTACTTCTCGGACTTGCGTTCAAGTGTTTGGAAGAGTATGACGCGTACGTGGCAGGGTATAAAGCTCGTTCTAGGAGTCTGTTATTCAAGCTTCCTTAGGAACCACATGGAGGAAGTTGTACTTACTCGTCTCCGCATCGGGCATTGTCGTTTCACTCGCTGCTGTTTTCTGTGTGACAACACTGCCCATATATGCGAGACGTGTAATTGGCCTCTGCCTGTTGTCAATGTTTTGTGTTCGTGTCCTTGATTTGTTTGTGAACGTGCCGGTTTATTTTACAAGACGTCTCAGAAGCCCTGGGTTGCCTTTTAATCGGTAATTGTGATGTGCTGTCTGTGCTCTCATTTTGACGTTGTACCAGTGTCTCCCGATTTCTGTAATCCATTATAATGCATTTGTGTCGTCCTTTACACACATTTGCGCATGTTTTTTCTTAGCCCTTTCGCATGTTTCTTGTGTTCACGTTTAGCTATTATGTCCACTTTACTAAACTGTCCGGAATCCCTGCGTCGCCTTTCAGAAGCTCAGTGTCGCTGTGCGTTCTGTTGTTTCTTCTGTTGTTCCTGTGTTTTTAGTCAACACAGTCCATTGTGTCGGTCATTTCCGCCGTTTTATCTTGTTTCTTATACTTTGTGCTATGCTGTTTATTGTTCCATTTTGAACTTGTTGACTTGCGCTCTTTGGTGTCTCGATGACGTGGCTCCAAAATATCCCCAATCAATCAACTCCTTAGGGTATACATTCACTGTCTGTTGCAGAATTCGGGAAACATGGTCTTCCGTTGCACACTCTTTTTCGAATATTTTTACGTTATTGTTTCCCCAAACAGTCGAACCTTTGAACTTGCATTTTCATAGATGTTATTAATAATATCGACGCATGCATCTTCAGCACCTTATGATTGCAAAGAGATTATAAGTGTTATTGGTTTCGCGGAATCAAAAGCCTTTTCATATTCAATAAAAGCATACGTAGTGTGATACACAACTTTATTTTAACCCTTGTAGAACGTCGCACTACGTCATACCGTACTGCAAGTAAGGGTAGTACGGTATGCACATTTAATGCAAGTCCGGAGCGAGAGTGTTGCTAAAATAAAATTCAGTATCACATAAATACAAATAAAATTGGTGCGTTTTGCTGCATATGTAGGGTCAACGACGTATGCTGAATTCATTATGTATAAGTTAAAACCGTTGTACCGCTTTAAATGAAGTCTGAGATAAGCATCCTTTACATGAAACGTAGTTCGAAATCGTGGTTTTAAAACTCTGCAGGACAGCATAATAAAATGTCGAAAGAATGCCACAGTACAACTATTGTATTCAGCTGCAGATCGAACATGTGAAACTTGATATCATATGGCAGTTTCCATCAAGATACAGCCAGTACTGCGAGTGGTATCGATATAATATATTATCTATACCACTCGTAGTACTTGTTAATTACGTTTAAGAACTCAGTCCATTTCACGAGTACATCCCCAATGCGCTAAAACAGGTTTTTTTATGAAATGTAATTAACAGAACACAAGTGCAAAATTATACTTTTTTGCTGCTTTTGGTATCGTTTGACGTCATTGTAACTATGTGCTGACTTTTTTAGAGGTAATATTTTTTTCAACTGGCACTTGTGTTAGATCTATCATACTGTTACCTCCAGGGGTAGCCTAATCAAACGAAATTAACATTGAAATAATTTAAGAGTGGAAGCTTGCCGGACGATGGCCACGCCCAGAAGGTTAGGCATTAGAATTTAGAAAAATGAATAAATTATTCCGGGATCCTTTATTGCCGATGCCTTATTGGGGAGAGAGATTTATTAACCGAAACTAATTAACCAATGGAGACAAATTTAACTGACACTCAGAATAACACAATCGGATTCAGGGGTTGGCAAAAAACGACAGGTGTATTTAATCAATTAAACACACAATAAGAGTTGAAACAAGATAAAGAAAACGCCACTGCAGAATATTCTGCATAAACATAATCAGCAGGCTCGATTTTAGCTACAAATTTGAAGACACGGCTTTTCGAAGTTCTCTAATGCCAACTACCGGCTGATTACTGACCGACTGCATTAGGCAATTCTTATTAGATCTGGAATGGTCAGTCAGCCTCATAGACTTGAGTCCTATCGCATGCATTCCGAGTTACTATTCCCTAACCCGTGAAGTAGGTAAATCAAGGGTTAAGTCAAGTGTTTCTTGTACTTACGACTTTGGATGATCGGATTAAATAAAATTTGAGTTGTCACACTGTAACTTGGCTCCAATATCGCATGAATTCAAGCTTCACGGGAAAGTGAAGCTTTAACATGGAGAGTCATATAGTACTCACAATGTACAACAAGCATAAATGCCACACACACACATGTTGTAAATAGAACATGTATGAGCAGATTTCGATATCATTTTGATAAAGATATCAACAGCTCATTCAGAAAACTTGTTCATCTGCCGGTGCTTAATAAACTTAAATGTGAGAATCAGAATAAATGAAAACAAATCTTACAAATCTGTATTTTTTTTATATATTTTACTTTTATAAATATTCCATAATTTACAAATTAAAGTTTAATTTTTATTTGTTTCTGCATTTTCCTTGCACTTTCGTTCCGAACATAACGTATGTTATATCCGTGTAAATAGGAATAACAAAGTTTTATGTCGTTTGTATGCATGGAGTCCCAAAAGTCGGGCTAAAGAATATGTGTGATAAAAATTACACCTAGACTGTCTACTCGTCTGGTGTAGGTTATGTAATAACGAAGCCCTGTGCTATTTTTCTGAGACGGTCTCGGTGTGATAATCGAAAGATTTCTGACTGTTTTGCCCGTTGAAGAAAGAACTGGCTGGTCACCATTTCACTATTCATTAACAGGCAAATTAAAATTGCTATCTCATGTTTGTTTTGTCTACAGCTGGATTTATTCAACGAAAAAGGCGTTAAAATATTTCATGAGACAATGAAACCATTTTCAGAAAGTTTAAAAATTGCGTTAAAACATACACTGAAGTGCCACAAAAACTGGTACAGGCAAGCTTATGCAAAATACATGGCAACGTTACCTATGCGCGTACTCGGTTGCGTCCGCCAGTGCGTATATAAAGCGATAGACATCCTTGCTAGCTGTCAGATCTGTTTTCGGCACGAGAATGACAAGTAATAACGATCTAAGCGATTTTCAACGCGGTGTCCTAGTTGGCGTTCGTGAGATGGGACATAGTATTTCGGAGGTAGAAACGAAGTTCGGATTTTCACGGACGACCATTGCAAGGGTGTACCGTGACTACAAGAATTCCAGCAAAACCTCCAACCTGCGATACCAGTGTGGCCGTAAAAAGACATTGGGTGAACGTGACCATCGTCGGCTGTCAAGAATCGTTTCACGCGATAGGCGTGAAACACTCTCGCATGTATCATCGGAATTCCATGCTGGAGCCTCAACAAGCATCAGCGTCCGGACTGCGCAACGTACCCTGCACAATATGGGCTTTGGGAGCCGACGCCCAACACGAGTCCCTTTGATGGGTGCACGACACAGAGCTATGCGCATCGCTTGGGCACGGCGACACCGCCACTGGACACTTGATGACTGGAAACAAGTAGCCTGGTCTGACGAGTCGCGTTTCTAACTGTATCGGGCAGATGGAAGGATTCGTGTGTGGCACAAACCCCATGAAGCCATGGATCCCGCCTGTCAACAGGGACTAGTACCGGCTGGGGAGGAGGGGGGGTCCGTAATGGTATGGGGTGTGTTCATCTGGACTTCACTGGGATCCCTGGTACGTTTACTAACGTCTGTGACCGACCAACGATATGTGCGCATCCTTTTTGACGAGGTACAGCCGTCCATGTCCTGCAATCCTGCTGATGGGTTGGGCCTGTTCCAACAGGACAATGCACCTCCACACAAGTGTCGAGACGCCCCATTATGGTTAGAGGAGCATTCATCTGAGTTTGGGGTGTTGCCATTCCTACCCAAGTCCCCAGATATGAACGTGATAGAACACATTTGGGATGCCATGCAACGCGCTATCGAACAGAGGAATCCGAGACTTCGGAATAAACCCGAATTGTGGGACGCTCTGCAGGAAGTATGCCTACAGCATATTTCCAGAAGCTAGTCGAGTCCATGCCCAGTCGTATTTCTGCAATCCTGCGCTCCCGTGGGGAACCTACCAAGTATTAGACTGGTGTACCAGTTTTTCTGGCACTTCAGTGTATATCGAACAAAAATAAACAAATAAATTAAAATGACTTTCTCATTTATTTTGTTTGACGTCCGTTTTGACAATAATAATTTGTTTATACTTTTTTGTCTTCAAGTGCTACTTGTTTCATGCTTCGTTTTTAATTTTATTATATTATATTTCCTTTTTTGTTTTAACTCATTTTTTTTAGTTCAATCCCAAAATTTAAACGAGATACAAATTCTCTCTATACCAGAAAACCTTTGTTATTCCAGTATGGAAGACTAAATTTTAAACAAGTACCTTTTGTCCTTTTCCATTCCTTTCAGACGTTTTTCAAGTCAAACTAAGTTTTACATCACTTTCTTTTTCAGGCTTTTGCTTCACTTTAGAAGTGACGCTCGTTTTGATCTATCCCTTTTATATTAGTTTATACATGCACATATTTCTTTGTCTATCATGTTCTTTCTTTCTCTTTATTCACTTTACCGAACTTTAAAGGCCGTGATCTCGTGAATGATATTCTCTTCAGAATTATTTTCGTCTTTCATTGTTCATTTGGTTTATTCGGTAAACCACGATCAAAACTTAGTTCTCAGAAACAGTTAAGCTGAGTCATTTTTTATCGCATTATCAAGATTTCGTTCATCTGCTCTATTTTCTAGATGCGCGAATTTACTGCAGCACAGCAGAGTTCCCCATTAATTTCCGTCGTTTAGTTTTTGTGCCGCTCAGGCTAATGTTTGTTCACCGACATGACAAATGCCTAAGGTGTGCCGTAAAATAACTTTGCCCCGTCAGTGGAATGCATGGTTGATGCGAATGTTCCGCTCAGTTCCGTTCTATCTGCCATGGCTTATTGCCAAGAGATAAGGAAAAGACATCAGTATTAATAATAAGGGTAAAATTCCTGATTCCAGTGTCACAGTTAATCACACTATATGGCTTTCTCCCCTCTCAAGGCCCTTGCCAACACCTGGTGGTCTGAGAAACGCAAAAAAACACCTGTGAAGAATATTTAACATCCTGTCTCTCTACTGATGTCAGTTTCACACCTTGATTTGTCACACATATGTTTCTTTTGTGTTCTAAAAAGCAATTATTGAGAAAACGGCCTTTTCACTCATAGCACTAGATGAGTTGGTACAATGTGTCCGAAAATGACTGTGAACTGAATGTACGAATTGCAGTAATGTAATAATAAAGAAATTTTGAATGGAATTACAGTAGAAGGGATCCGCCACGAGGAAGTGCTCTGTATCTGCTCAGCAAAAACACAAGTGTTGGGAAACTGCTGGCCACCAGCTGGCAGTAATGGGCAACTGCTGGCTGAAACTGCCGCTGACGGAACGGTAGTGATCCGTTAATGGGAGTGCCATCAATTGGCAGCCATTGATGGCCCTGCATCATCGCCGTGGCCGCCCCGGTGGCGCAGTGGTCTAAGGCGTTGGCCTCTGATCGTTCGTCCGTAAGGGTCCGGGTTCGAATCCCGGTCAGGCATGGATGTTGTGTTTGTCTTACGGCACTGGTTCTCTCCCTTCCTGGAACCAGTGACCCTAAATTAGGGACGGGCGACTGCTTATAGCCCATTGAGTTGCTCACGGTGGTCGTTAAACCTCCACTCAAAAAAAAAAAAAAAAAAAAAATCATCGCCGTGAATTGCGGGCTACCAAGCAAGTGCCACTAGTGGCCCTTAGCTGGCAACCGACGCAACCCCAACAAGAGGTAGAAGCAGCGGGACTGCGCATGCGCAGAAGCAACACGTGATGTGTCTCTCGTGGTACCAGTTATTTGAAGACTACGTTATCGCCATCGTGTTATTTCAGTGCATGTTAAGAAAAAAATATATATTGAGAGAGGCGAATTAATTTCCTAATGAAATACCACGTCGGCGAAGATTACCGTCGGAAGAAAGATATGTAATTAATTATTAATGAACTGTAAGAAATAGTCATTTACTCTCGTGTATTTATAGAAACTCATTTCGTAGCTATATTCCTGCACTAACACACAAAGAATCGAGAATATAGACAGCCACGAAATACACACACTCCATTCGCATGAATAACAAGAAATAATTTATGTGTAATCTTTCGTTTTAACATACACTAAACTGCTTCGAACAAAAGTCCTGGGAAAAAATTAAAACAAAAAAAGCAACGCTATGTGGATATAATGTGCTCATCCATGGGTTTAATACACAAGACTGGGGAAATTCGCTGCTACAAATAATGACAAGTACACTGCTGCCCAACCAAAATGCAACACCAAGAAGGAAGCATCCGACTGGCCTGAAATTCGCAGCATGAGTCGCCCGCGAGAGGACATGCAAACGATTACCATTTGCAGGACATATGCAAATCATGTACGCACGGCACGCCACCGAGAAGCACTATAAGAAGGGTGCGCAGAAGTAGTGGAAGTGTGTTCTGCTGCCGGACCTGTGTGTGGGAACCTTCTTGATGCCTCGTCGCAGGATACGGCAGTCATTCCAGCACGTTTCGGAGTTCGACAGAGGGCGAATAGTGGCTTATCGCGACAGCGATTTATCGTACCGAGACATCGGTGCCCGTGTGGGTCGACATCCAGCCACAGTGAGGCGAGTATGGATTTGGTGGGTGCAGGAGCGACGGACGGACCGACGGACGGACCGACGTGAGCGATTGCCACAGCCGCGGCACACCACCGAACGAGAGGACTGGTATATTGTGCAACGGGCATTGACGGCTCGCACCGCCACATCACGAACGTTAGCGCAGGAACTAGGTTGTATTGCGCAACAACCTGTGTCAGCACGTACCGTTCGACGTCATCTGCAGGAGCGGGGACTTTTCGCACGGCGCCAATTGCTCCGATTACCATTCACGTTACACCACCGGCGAGTGAGGTGGCAGTGGGCCGTTGAACGGTGCACCTGCACTACGGAAAAGCACGACATTGTCTTCTCCGACTAATCCCGCTTCTGCCTGCAACACCACGATTGTCGGATCCGCGTGTGGCGGCACCGCGGCGAGAGACTGTATTGTATGACGCCTGCATTATGCATCGCCATACCGGTCCGTCGCCTGGCGTTATGGTTTAGGGCGCAATTGGATATGACACCCGTACCCCTCTGGTACGCATGGACGGTACACTCAACAGCCACCGCTACATCTCTGACGTTTTGGAGCCTGTAGTCCTCCCTTACCTGCAGGACCTGCCAGCGGCCACGCTTCAACAGGATAATGCGCGCCCGCACGTGGCACGCATCGTGCCACAATTCTTCACGGCCCACCAGATGTCACTGCTGCCGTGGCCCGCCTGTTCTCCCGATATGTCGCCCATCTAACATGTCTGGTCGCTGATCGGCAACCGAGTGGCCCGGCAAGCACCACCCGCGGCTACGCCTGATGAACTGTGGCAACGTGTGGATGCAGCCTGGACCGACATACCCCAAGCCCACATCCAAAGCCACTTTCGTTCGATGCCGCGGCGTGTAGCGGCTGTTATTGTCAGCCATGGGGGACACACGAACTATTGATGTCTGCGTGTTCCGCAAGTCGCACAGGCCTGTAAGCTCAATCGTTTCATCTTTGTATCTGTTGTTATGTGTCCAGTAAATCTGGCTTTGCTATCTCGTGTCCTTCTTGGTGTTGCATTTTGGGTGGCCAGCAGTGTAAAATAAACTAGCTTTCTTCTTTAAAGCAAACGTAGCTTTGGACTGCGGAAAGGAAAGATACAACGTTAAAAATGTAACAGAATGTGACATGATCGGGTAAATATGTTATACAATCGCCTTTCAAGGTGACAAGGACAGCACAAAAGTTTGGAAAGCGCCTTTAAGTTGGTACATTCGTTGAAAATGAGTGAAGTTCCCTTAAGGTAAATGAAAACAATCGTAACGTTGAAAAAATAAACTTATGAATTATATGAAACTGACATTTATGAAAAATACCTCGCAATATTGTAAAACTGAAAAGAGAACCATTAGTTTCACATCGTCCTGGAAAGAGGCTCAGCTTCAAGCAAACGCTCGTGTGTGCCAAACCAGTGCAGCCGGCAGAGCGCTCGCTTCGCACGCAGACTGTCCTTGGTTCGCTTCCAACCAGATTCAAACGGGCCTGTCGAGAACATTTCCCCAGAGCGGTGCTGTCATGCAGAAGTTTCGGGAGGTGAAAAAAGTTGTTCTGGCCTGGGGAAACTGTGGTTATCTTTTTTTTTTTTTTTTTTTTTTTTTTGCTACTACTGGGAAATTGGCGGACAAGATCCAGCAAGCCATCATTTACGTCACGTGGTTACCGGCTGCCACTTCCGGGAAACTAGCGGACCACATTAGGCTAGCTATTATTTATGGCACGTGCTTGCAGGGCCGCTGAAGGGCCACTTGTGGCAGCCACTGCCTGTGATGGATAACTGATGGCCCTGTTCTGGCATATGACAGCCGATGGGGTGCCAACTGTTGGCCAGCTGCTAGCCTGAACTTCTGGCCCCTGTGGGTGCCACAGGGACATTTTATTGACGCTTGGGCGGCGGCAACATAGTGCTGGGCTACTGCTGGCTGCCAATGCTAGCTTGAGTGCTGGCCCAGCAACACTGTTTTTGTTGGCTGGTAACCTTCATGTCTCCTCACCCCGACGCCTGCAGCTGTCATACCGAGCGAAGGTCATTCCCGAGCGTTTGATCGACGGAGGCAGACGTGTTGATTGATCACTCGTCTAAGCACAAGGACAATAGTATTGGCGGTTGAACAGAAAGTGGTTTTGGTGGAACATGTCTTTCACTATGACGACAAGTATATGAACGAAGTACAAAAACAGTTCGCTGGGAAATTTCGAGATGCAGACATCCCCTACCGTAATGCGGTACGTCTGCTTATAGCAAAGTTTCGGGAAACTGAGGCGAGTGTTCTGGGTGCTTCGCGCCCCACTAAGCCATCCTCTGCAGACGAGACCGTACAGGATGTTCAAGACGGGACACAGAGAAGTCTACACAAGTCCGTGAGGCTGCTGTCCAAACAAGAAAATGTCCCAGAGAGTACAGCCCACAATATTCTGAAAAGAAAGTTGTGTTTCCACTCGTGTAAAGTGTTTGCCGTGCATCAGCTGAATGAAACAGACCACGAGGCCCGTGTTCGGTTCTTCAGGTGGTTCCAAGAGTTCCTGTCTGAAGAAGGTGTGGACATCCTGGATGTGACTTTCTTTACAGATGAGGCATGGTTCCAACAAGAAATTGCAACTGCTCGCACCAATGGCGCGTCAATGCAGCTTTTGCGGAAATTCTTTGGAAATCGCATCATCTCTGGAAGACTGTGGCCTGCCCAATCACCGGATCTGACACCGCCTGACTTTACTCCTGCGGGGAGCACTGAAGGGGAAGATGTACGAAGATAATCCGCATACACTTAAAGAGCTACAGGCTGCAATAACGATCCACATCCAACGAATCACACCAAATACCCTGAGAAAGTTCTTCATCAACAGCGTATGCAGACATGTCTGGACGTCGGTGGGGCCCATTTCCAACACTTTCCGTAGGAACCAGTTCGATATATTAAGTGTTACTTTCAGTGCACAGTTATTTTTCAGACACCCTGTGTTTGCAGTCAGAGAACAATCATGTAAGCAAGCAGTGAATGTTGCGCATGTATTAGCTTCTCGCGAGATTCATACGGACGCAGGATTTTCAAGGTGGCAAACAGAATACGCATTGCCTTGCTTACTGTTCAACACGTAACTTTAACATCAGAAAACTTAAAAATGACATCGCCCTGGAGCAAGAAAACCTATAACTAATACTGTGATTTAATAAAACGCTACGAAAAAGTAGAATTTGTTTCTACTGCCGAAAATCAGAATGTTCTGATTCTTAACACTCAGACACATGGGACTTCGTCGTCCTGGGTGGTTAACCGATAGCACGCTCAAACGGAAATCGGGCGATGCGGTTTCGATTTCCGCTATATGGCAATGCAGTTTTTAAGTTTTCTGATGTTAAAATTACATGTTGAACCGTAAGCAAGGCAATTGCTATTCTGTTTGCCGTCTTAAAAATGCTGAAGTTGTCCCATGTATTTGCGAAGAATATTTCTTCCACAAGCTTCATACAGACGCTCTCAGTATTCGTAATACACTGCCGGACAATTGCTAAGGACGGATGACAATAGCAACGATAGCAACCATAAAATGGAAGGCAGGAAAATGTGGAAATTAGCATAAGTGCGGGATACAGTAAGACGTGTTGTGCGTATGCAAATTTTGGATTGCCGAACTTGTTCGTGACGTCATAGCGCTGATAAGAGATATAAAGGATTTGACGCGTATTGACCGTTGTTGTTCAAACGCAAAGTTAAAAGGGAAAGAATCAATTGATGAACTTGCAATTTTCAGTATGTCTTCCCGACATCACCTAGATGATTTTACGCGTAGCCGTATTATTGGCAAGATTGAAGAAGGGCGAAAAATAACAGATGTTGCCAGGGAGTTCGACGTCAGCCACACTGTTGTTTCAAGGCTTTGGAAATCATTTCAAACAAATGGAGAGTGTAGCAAACGTCACGGGGGAGGTCGTGTTCGCAGTACGACACCTGCAGAAGATCGGTACATAGTGCTATCAACAAAAAGACACCGGCGCAGCCCAGCTAGTGAAGTAGCAAATCAGTTTATGGCTGCTACTGGCAAGCGGATCTCCCGAAAAACTGTCGCCAGACGTTTGCATGAAGGAGGACTATACGCCCGCCGTCCTGTTGTGTGCATCCCATTGTCCAGACGTCACCGTACCGCCCGTTTGCAATGGTGCCATCAACATCGCAATTGGACTGATAACGACTGGTCTGCTGTCTCCTCTTCTCAGATGAGAGTAGATACAGTCTATCGTCTGATTGTCGACGACAACTGATCTGGCGTGATAAGGTACTGCATATTGTCCAGCAAACATATAGGAAAGGGACAGATATCTGACATGTAGTGTCATGGTACGGGCTGGCATCATGATCAATGGCCGTACGTCTCTCTCTATATGTGCTTCCAACTGGGACTATGGCTGGCCAACGATACATTAATAATGTTCTGCTACCTCATGTTCCCATGTTCCGTGGTGCTGTCGGTGATAGATTCATTTTCATGGACGGCAACGCAACATGTCATCGAACAGTTGCTGTCCAGGAGTGTCTTGAGAGCGAGGATATTCAACGCCTTGTATGGCCAGCACGTTCTCCAGATCTGAATCCCATTGAAAATGTGTGGGATGCTTTGCGGAGGAGTCTTGCTGGTCGCCAATGCCCTCCAATAAACAAGGACACCCTCATCCGTGCACTGACAGAGGAATGGGATAAATTACCCCAACAGCTGCTTGATAATGTTGTGCAAAGCATGACACGACGTGTGGAATCTTGCATCGCCCTCCATGGTGGCCATATCCCGTATTGACATCTTACGCCGGAACGCCTGCGGACGGTAATTGCATTTTTTTCACGTTTACGTATTCTGCACAAAATGGCCTGTTTGTCCCTTGAACACGTTCCAAAGCCTTCTGGATTTCAGAGCACAATAAATTGTCTTTCTTGTAATGTCCTGGCATTCTGACATTATTTTATTTCACTTGGCATCCAACCACACTTACTTTTTAATGCGCTATATAGCCGTTTATGATCCGCCCTTAGCAGTTGTCCAGCAGTGTAATATAGGACTGTATTTACGCTATTAAAGCACCCCTACTTGCTACGTTTTTATCTGTGCCTCTGCCGTAACAGTGTAAATCCCTGAATTTTTCTCTATTACTGCATCGCTAGTTGCCACATAATTATGTAACACAGTATATTAACATTAACGAGGGAAGCGAGATGACTACTCCCTTTAAAAACACTATGCATCTGCTGTTCACAAGAACTTCCTTTTCTGCCAGTCTGTAACAAATTTAACGAGGAGCCAGAAATTCTCTCCGTCGAAGAGATAATCATTAGAACTATTTCTCCCTCCTGCAAACGCTAGATCCAGACTTCGCTTCATGTTTCATCTTTTCTAAAACAACGCACCCGGGTACTTTCACTTGCTACAACCCTTCACTCGGAACATATGAGTATTTGCTGAATCCTCATTACTTCGGCTTTTCCGTCCTCGTGAGAAATCCATCATCAAAACCTAAAGCTGTAAGACAAAGCCATGTGGTCGTATCTTTTCCTACGGGGCGCTACGCTACAAACTCATGAAATCATTAAATCATTGGCTCCAGCTTCGTGTTTCATAACAAATATATAGTGTACACCGATGAGCTATTACATTATGACCACCCCCAGCCTAGAGAAATGAACGCGCCTGGAGACCGAACGGTGGCGCAGGTGAAGGTCACAGGCGAGTATATATACAACCTGAGGACCAGCCTTTGGTTAGTAAGGTGTTCCGAGTCATAACGGCGAAATCCGCCGATTTATCGGAGTTTGATAAAGGACAAATTGTGATGGCACGGCGCGGCTTGTAGGTTGTTCACGTGCCGCTGTAGTGAGTACGTATCAAAAGTGGTGCACAGATGGCCAAACGACGAACCATCGTCCAGCCGTATGTCATCCGCAGCTACAACAGTGGTGATAAGGGCAATGTGTCAGAGCACACAGTTCATCGCAGCCTTCTGCTCATGGACCCTCGCGCGCAGCCGAAAACCCAGCCGAGTTCACTACACGTCATCTTTTTAAGAAAAAAAAAAAGAGGAAAAGTAGGAAAATTATCAAAGCGCATCGATCCGTGTGGACATCGGATCATTCTGGTAAACAAAAGAAGGAAAAATACTGGGAGACGTGGAAAATGCTAGAAAGGATAGGAGGCTTAGGAATAAATGCGATATATTTAAGGGGATTTATGACGGCGTTATTTGCCTTACTACCCTCAAGTGCGTATATTTCCTTCTGTCTTCTTCAACAATCCGTTTTTGCTCACCTGTACACTGAGGTCTTGTGCAGTACTCCGTCGATTAGCTGTAACGACTGTCCTGAGGCTTGGACGTCCTCTCTCACTGATTTTCTTTGGTCTACCGGTACGTTTTGCTGCTTCAGACACGCCATGTGTCTTCCACTTACTCAGTATATCCACAACAGTTGACTTGGGTATGTTTAAACGTCTCTCGGTTTCTCTTATGGACAACCCACTAATATAACACCCAACAATCTTTCCTTTCTCAAAGTCAATTTTCTCCCGCCGCGACATTTTCACTCAACCTCACAGTGCAATACGATCGCGGTCAGCTGCAGGCTTGTTTTAATACCATTTGCAACTGAACAACGCAGCGGATCCGTTCATTTGCTTTGAAGGGTGTCCGGGGACATTTGTCAATATGTTGTATTCATATACATGAGTGTGTGTGTGTGTGTGTGTGTGTGTGTGTGTGTGTGTGTGTGTGTGTGTGTTGGTGTACATATAATAGTATTTAGCGTATATATATAAATACAGTCATTTGCAAAAGTTTAAGGCCATTTGTTGGTATTAGGAGATTCCTGCCGGTTGCGTCAGCTACTGTCTGTATTACTCAACTTCCTGTCGGTGTTGCATCATCCTGCAGCTGCAGCTGTTGATGGAGTTGGGGGAAACCTGACCGTGGCAGTTTGCTTCTGGTTTTCATTCTGAGATATTTTGTACGCAATTTCTATATAGCGAAAAATTGGCAAATAAGCGGCATTAAGTGTTACTCAGAGGGCACACAGACTGACTTTATATCATGAAGGATACTTAGAATGTGACATAAGCAGAAACGTGAATGTACAGACTGCTATTCGTAATACGACCATGACATATCGAGATACAGGTGAATTTGGCGACCGAAAGAGAAGTGGACGTCCAAGGGAAACAACCCCACGTGATAACAATACCATAAGGCGAAAATTTATGCGCTTTCCGAGGAGTTGGTGCAAGAAAATCAAGGCTCTTCTATATTCCAAAAGATCTGATATTAGTATCAGCACTGTTTCTTGACGTTTTAGCAAACATTTTGAATTAAAGATTTTAAACCTGCACATAAACCTTTACTAACCTGAAGAGACTCCAGTTTGCGAAGCGTCATCAATCTTGGACTGCAGAACGTTGGAGCCAAGTTCTTTTTCCGATGAATCAACTGTCTGTCAATTTGAATCACATGTTCGACGACCAAAAGGCAAAATGTTTGATAAAAAATACACCGTTAGCTTCGTGAGGCATCCCCCTAGTCAGATTATATGCGGTGCTATGTCAGCATCCGGTACTACTTCATTATTCTTTTTGCCGACATGCACTACCATGACTGGTCCTTTTTATGTGGAAATATTACGTCAGAAGCTGTTAACTCATATGCAAGTACGCAGATGCTCAATCTTTATGCATGATGGTATTCCATGTCACAGTTCAAACAGAGTAAATGGCTATTGCAGAGGAAAAGCTTAACTGTGCTTCACTAGCCCGTTAATAGTCCCAACCTTAAAAGCCCATCGAAAATTTGTGGACCTTTTTAAAAGACAAGGTAGCAGACAAACAGCCATCAAATCCCCAAGCTTTGATTGACAAAGTACGTGTGTTGCAAAGACATTTCAAAGTGACTACTACATATACCTCATTGAGAGTATGTCACATCATATTCTGTCCGTTATAAAAAACAAAGGTGGCAACACAAAGTTCGCATTTCGGCCTGTTTATGTTCTATAGAATATAAGTATTCATCTGTGGTGTCATTTTTTCAAAAATCTCCAGCTAGTAATTAGTTGTTTCTTTGAAAAACTTAATTCTCAATCAATTGACAGGTGGTCTTAAACTTTTGCAAATGACTAGTATGTATCCTATAATATCATCACCATTATAAACCATTATCGTTCATTGCTCTATGAAAGTCTCGCCAAACTTCTTGCGCAGCTTTCAGTCTTGAATCAGTTTTTTCCATGTCACTCCCACACGCTTCGGAATTTCATCCAACAATTTGCCACATGGTCTTCTATGTCTTTTCCTGTTCCTTAGAATCCAGTGTAACCTTTCAGTTGAGCAAAGGCTGTCAATTCTTCCAGCAACGTGTCCAGCCTATTCCCAGTTCAGCAATTCTACCTTGAACACGATGTCGTCAACTCCTGTCATTTTCCTGATCCATGACTTCATCCTCCTATATTTCCTATTTACACCAAGCATTCACCTCTACATGAAGAAGTGAAAGGATTTATTTATTAAATACTTTTCTTTTAAGATATAATGATAAATTTCTCTTGAAAATTGTGTTGTTACAGCCAACTACTCCCCACCCAAGTTTTATACGTCTATTAATGTCTTCATCGATATGGCCTTTGCTTGATATCTGTTGTCCAAGATAAATATAGGCAACAATTACTTCTACAATTATATATATATATCATCATCATCATCATTGTCAACCATTATCAATCCACTGCTGGACGAAGGTCTCCCCAAGTTTCCTCCACAACGGTCTGTCTTGTGCCAGTCTCCTCCATGTCACTCCCGCATACTTTCGAATTTCATCCACCCATCTTCCATGTGGTCTTCTTCTGGGTCTTTTACTGTCCCTTGGAATCCAATCTAAAATTTCGGCTGTCCATCGATGGTCTGTCCTTCTGGCAGTATGTCCAGCCCATTGCCATTTCAGGGATTTAACTCTGATCTTGATGTCTTCCACTCTTGTCATTTTTCGGATCCACGTGTTCCTCTTCTTATCTCTCCTGGTTACACCAAGCATGCACCTCTCCATTCTGCTTTGAGTTGTCTGCAGCCTTTGTATGTCTCTTTTAGCTAAGGTCCACGTCTCTGCACCATACGTAAGCACTGGAAGGATGCATTGATCAAACACTTTTCATTTAAAACATAATGGCATATTGCTCTTGAAAATTATGCTGTTTCTTCCAAAAGCTCTCCAGGCAAGTTTTATACGCCAATTAATTTCTTCATCAATGTGACCCTCACTTGATATCTGCTGTCCAAGATAAACGTACGTGTTTGTTATCTCCAGCTTTTTCTCCATCAATCGATAAATCTTCATTTCTTGTAAAAGCATTGAACATCACTTTTGTCTTCTGAAAGTTCATTTTTAATCCCACTTCTTTACTCTTGTCAGCAAGTTCCTGGATCATACTCTGTAGCTCTGATGGGGTAGTTGCAAAAATGACTATGTCATCAGCAAAACGAAGGTGAGTTAGATAATCTCCATTAATCTTTATCCCTTTGTTTTCCCAGTTCAGTGATTGAAAGACATTTTCCAATGTGGCATTAAAGAGCTTCGGAGATATGGTGTCACCTTGTCTCACTCCTTTTCCAATTTTTATGTGTGTTGTATTTTCAAACAGCCGAATCTTTGCACTTGCATTTTCATAGATGTTATTAATAATATTAATGTATGCATCTTCAATACCGCAGGATTTCAGAGCCATTGCAACTGCTGATGGTTTCACCGAATCAAAGGCTTTTTCATAATCGATAAAAGCCATGCACAATGGAAGTTCATATTCCCTCGCTCTTTCAATTAGTTCTCTCAGGACGTGGATATGATCTACTGTGCTGTAGCCACTCCTGAATCCAGCTTGTTCTCTCGGTTGAGCCATGTCCAGTGTCACCTTCAAGCGGTGTGAAAGAACTTTAGTGAAGATTTTATAAACCACTGATAGGAGGCTGATAGGTCTGTAGTTCCTGAGATCCTCAATGTCACCTTTTTTATGTAGCAAGATCATTGTAGCGTTGTTCCAATCCTCAGGAATTTTCCCTTCATTAAGGCATCGAGTGAAAATTTGGGCGAGTACTGTTTCGATTTCTCCACTTGCTTCTTGTATGATGTCTACAGTAATTCCATCTTCTCCTGGAGCTTTTCCCCGCTTCATGTTCTTGATTGCATGTGCAACTTCTGCTGGAAGGACTGGAAGAACTCTGGTACTGGTACCTTTCTTGATGTCTGGAGTACATGTATCATCCCTTTCATATAATTTGGAGTAGAAATCTTTCACTCTTGTCAAAATTTCGCCTCTATTTCTTGTTACAGAACCATCTTCTTTTCTCAGTGCCATAATCTGTTTTTTTCCCTTACTGAGATGTCCCTTTGCTATCTTTAGGCTTTGGTTGTTTTCAATTGCTTTCCTTACTAGTTCACAGTTATTTCCTTACGTCTTCAGTGATACATTTTCGTACTGTCTTGCATAGCTCTATATATTCCACTTTGGAAGTCACATCTTCTTTAGTTGTCCTCATCACTCTTCTTTTTTGCATCAACATTTTGGTTTTTCCTGATAATTTGTTCACATGCAATTTGTTCTTAGACCCAGCTAATTTTGTTGCTGTTTCCATAAGAGCTTTGGTTACTTTTCTGTTAACTTCAGAAATATCCACTTCTTCCGATGTTAGGCCTTCTAAAGCAGAGAACCTGTTCTTCAGTTCCAATTTGAAGGTATTATGGTGTTTTTTAAGGTTGGTTATGTCAATACATTTTGTTTGTCTTATGAGCTTGCTACGTTCGAGTTTAGTGTTGAGGTGCATCTTACATCTCACCAATCTATGGTCACTACCTGTGTTGAACTTGTTTAGCACACTGCAGTCTTCTATGACGAATTTTTTGTTACACATAATAAAATCAATTTCACTTGTCGTCCCATTTGGATGTCTCCATGTCCATTTCCTGTGTGGCTTTTTCTTGAAGAAGGAGTTCAAGATGAAAAACCCTTCTGCCTCTGCAAACTCTACGAGAGTATTTCCACGCTGGTTTCTGTTGCCGTGACCGAATTTACCTACTGAAGTTTCATTCTGTTGCCGTTGCCCTATTTTTGCATTGAAATCTCCCATAATTATCTTCAAGTGCTGCTTACCTTTATTATTTAGATCACGAATTTCCTCATAAAATTCTTCAATTTCTTCTTCAGCATGACTTGTGGTGGGTGCATAAGTTTGAATAATCTGAGCCTGGTATCTTCTCGAGAGTTGGATAACGAGTCGTGCAGCTCTGTCAGAGGAACTTTCAACTTCTACAACTTTATATTTCAGTTTCTTGTTTATTATAAATCCAACACCACTAGTTCTGCCAGTATCTGTCCCACGATAGTAGAAGAGATGTCCACTTTTCAGTTCAACGAGATCTTCTCCTTTTCTCCTTACCTCACTTAGCCCGACGATGTCCCACTTGATCCTTTGTAGTTCCTCTTCCAATTCAAGAAGCCTTGAATCAGAAGATAGGGAGCGCCCGTTATACGTAGCCAAGGTCAGCATCAGATGGCAGCCTAGTCCGGTCCTCCGGGGATTCTTAGCACCCTCTGCCTTCATGTCGCACTGGCCGCTGCCTTGGCCAGGTACATTCCAGCTGCCGGAGACTGAGGGCCAAGATTTAAGTTGTGGAGTCATTTTAGAGGGGTTTGGCCATAACTCACCACGCTGGCCAAGCGTGTTGGTGAGTGTGGGATAGCATTTCCTCTAATCCCGATGGTATAGTTATACCGCTATTGGCGGTCGTCAGAGCCCCTTTAGTGGGAACAGGATGTACCACGAGAAGGCGGGGTTGACATTTGTCAAGGAGAGGCTGTGATGTTACGCATCACCTGACCTTACATCCCTATATATATATATATATATACTTAAGATCAGAGCCGAAAACATATGAATAACACTCAAGAATTTAAAACGAATATACAACCTTTTCTATGTTGTACTTGGTGTGAGTCAAAACATTTTTTTGCTTCAGTCTCCTCTTAATAGAATATATATATATACTATCTACCAACAAGTAATTGGACACCCTGCAATCGACGATATCTGCGGTCCTGATACACGTCACGGCCGCCGCCGTTAAATATCGTGTGGGAAACAACAACGCAACCAGTCGAATGCAAGATACCACGCAGTTCGGAGCTTTCTGATTTCGAGAAAGGTGTAACCGTCGGGTATCACAGAAATGGCCGATCCATACGTGACATATCCAGCGAGTTGAAGTACCCAAAATCGACAGTGGCCTACGTGATTATCAAGTGGAAGATTTTTTTTTGATTGAAGGTTTAACGAATACCGTGAGCAACTCAATGGGCTATAAGCAGTCGCCCGTCCCTAATTTAGGGTCACTGGTTCTAGGGAAGGGAGAGAGCCAGTGCCGTAAGGCAAACACAACATCCATGCCTCACCGGGATTCGAACCCGGACCCCGTTCGGACAAATGATCAGAGGTCATCGCTTAGACCACTGCGCTACCGGGGCGGCCAAAAAAGTGGAAGATGAGAGGTGACTGTCGAAATGTGCCCCGACTCGGCAGACCCACAAAACTGGGAGTTAGAGACCGCGGGTGCTGGCCAGTGAAATTCGGAAGAACCGCACGAAATCGATGGACCACATCCGCGAGGAGTTTCAACAGGCATCCGGGAGTGTTCTTTCGATGAATACCATCCGTAAGGAAGCCCATCTGCTCGGTTATCATGGACGTGCTGCCGCCCACAAGCCTTAGATCACCAAGCCCAATAGCGCTGCTCGGCTAACGTGGTGCAGAGAACGTCGACAGTGGACCGTTGAACAGTGGAAACAGGTCCTCTGGAGCGACGAATCAAGTTTCATCTTCTACCGTTCGGATGGCAGGGTCTGGGCTTGGCGTCTGCCTGGAGAACGCCTCCTGCCGGAATGTATTGTGCCAATGGTGAAGTTCGGCGGAGGTGGAATTATGCTATAGGGGTGTTTCTTCTGTTATGGCACGGGACCCTTGCTCGCAATTCCTGGTAGACTCAACGCCGAGGTCTACTGCACCGTTTTGGATGACCATGCGCTTCCTACGTTGTGGCAGTTTTACGGGGTGGACCCATGTTACTTTCAGGATGAAAATGCCACTAGTCATGTTGCGAGGTCCACCATGGCTTGGTATGGTGACAATGGGGTTAATCGAATGGACTGGCCTGCGCAGAGCTTAGACCTTAACCCTATCGTGCACCTCTGGGACGAGTTGGAGCGTCGACTTAAGGGGTGCCCCACCGTCCGAAATCGGTGAAGGAACTGACCTGTCTTCTCCAAGCCGAGTGGAAGAAAATACCGCTAGCCGTCGTACAACGCCTGGTTGAGAGTATGCCCCGGAGGGTCGCAGCTGTAATCGCCGCTCGTGGAGACTGCACCAACAATTGAAGGTGAATAAACTTCGTTTTCCTTTGCTATCACAGGTGTCCAATTACTTGTTGGTAGATAGTGTATATATATATATATATATATAAATCCACAAGATAGATTCATTTTTGCAAGTACAGCACTATTGATCAAGACAACCGAGAGAACAAGCTTTATTCATGAGTGGCCGCAGCACCATAGATCATATCCATGAACTGATCAAACTGATTGAGAGAACGAGGAATTATAAATCCCATTATGTATGGCTTTTATTGATTTTGAAAAGACTTTCGATACCGTAAAACCATCAGCAGTTGCAATGGCTTTGAAATCCTGTAGAATTGAAGATGCTTACATTAGCATTATTAATAACATCTATGAAAATGCAAGTACAAAGGTTCATCTATGTGCGAGTACAGCACCAAAAAAAATTAGAAAGGGAGTGAGACGAGGTGACACCATATATCCTAAACTCTTTAATACCACATTGCAAAATGTCTTTCAATAATTGAACTGGGAAAACAAAGGAATGAAGATTAATGGAGATTATTTAACTCACCTTTGTTTTGTTGATGGTACAATCATTTTTGCAACTGCCCCTCCAAAACTGCATAGTATGATCCAAGAGCTTGCTGACAAAAGTAAAGTAGTGGGATTAAAACCGAACTTTCAGGAGGCAAAACTGATGTGCAATGCTTTTACAAGGAATGCAAATTTATCGATTGACAGGGAAAAGTGATTGATAAATTTACCTTAGACAGCAGATATCAAGCTAGGGCCACATTGATGAAAACAATAATCCGCAAATAAAACTTGGTCGGAGAGCTTTTGGAAGAAACAGTACAATTTTTAACAGCAATATGCCATTATGTCATAAAAGAAAAGAGGTTAATGAATGCATCCTTCCAGTGTTTGCTTACGGAGCAGAGACCTGGACCTTAACTGACAAAGATGTACAAAGACTGCAAACAACTGAAAGAGGCGCGAGAGATATCTGCTTAGTCTAACCTGCAGAGATAAGAAAAGGAACTCGTGGATCTGGAAAATCAAAAAAGTGGAAAGAGTAAAATCCCTGAAATGGCAATGGGCTGGACATATTACCAGAAGAATAGACCATCGATGAACAATCGAAATCATCTTCAAATGGGAAATGCTGTTCCGACAGCAGGGAGGAAGGGGAAGAAAAATACGTACGGGCAAAATTGTCAAAACATATCGTGACCAGTTCAAAAATCGCTCACGATCATATGATCTGGCATGGACGACGAAATAAAAAGTATGAACAGCGATTTAAAAATGTACTTGAAAGCTGGAAATCGCCCAAACATATCGCCGGCTACTTAATCACGCATAATGATGAGCTCGAACATGAGATTTTCGCTCTATAGATCGTATCACTCGTGGGTGAACTAGTGTATCGAAAACGGAGTTACATGTGCTTTTTGACGTTATTTTAGATGATAACGTTATAATAAATGGTCCTTATGGATTATGACCAAGACGTTGCTCACCATTATGAGGAGCAAACACAGCGTGATGTCATCCCTGTCCGCATATGGCAATTGTATGGCATGTTTCTTTACTAAGAAACACAGTTTACAACCGCCATTTATAGTTCGGAAGAAAGTGGTGTTTTTTAAAAACGTAAATATCAGCACACAAAAAATTAAAAGCAGAAAAAACAGTTACGTAAAAAAAAGTTCTCACAGCGTTTTAAGGGCAACCTGCGAATGTGCTATAGAATCGGAAAAACATAAAAGAAAAACAAAATAAGATGCATATAAACTAAAGACTAGAAAAAGAAATCCAGACACACAAAGAGAAAAACATAAATGAAAAGACAAGGAAAACCCCAAGAATTCCTAAAAACTCAAGAGTGTGAAGTCAACTGTAAACAAGCAATGGCAGCGGAAGTAATTCAAACAAAATAAGAGAAAACGTTCAGCTAAAAGTGAGTAAAATTATTATTATTTTTTTGATTGGAGGTTTAACGACCACCGTGAGCAACTCAATGGGCTATAAGCAGTCGCCCGTCCCTAATTTAGGGTTACTGGTTCCAGGGAAGGGAGAGAGCTAGTGCAGTAGGACAAACACAACATCCATGCCTTACCGGAATTCGAACCTGGACTTCGTTCGAACGAATGATCAGAGGCCATCGCTTAGACCACTGCGCCACCGGGGCGGCAAAAAAAAAATATTTTAAACTGGGTGTAATAAGAGAAACAATATTTTAAATGGAAGGAGAGGTGGGAAATTTTCGAATGAATGAATTAAAGTACACGAAAAAAAAAAAAAGAAGTTCGAAGGAGATCGAGATAAGACTGAAACTGCAGTCAGTGGAATAACAGCAAAAAAAAACCTCAAGTAAATAGTACAGGAAAGACATTCAAATAAGTAGAATTAAGGAAACAAAATTCGGATAAATGCAAGAAGAAAAAAATGCAAGAACGAAATTCAGGTAAATCAAATGTACAGAAGAAAAAAAAAACTCATGTGAATAGGAAATGCAGGGCAATTAAAATAAACGGAAGTAGGGAAAATGAAATTCAAATTAATAGGAGGGGAAAGAAATTCCATTTATTGGAGCTACTTTTGTCAAATATATAGGCGTCAGACAAAAATTGAAGTAAATAAAAGAAAAGGATATTCAAATAAGGGGACGTGAAGGGGAAGCAGTTGTTCTGTGGTATTATACACTGGCGGAAAGTGAAAAAAGAACACCAAGAAGGAATTGCCGGACGATCATGAAATTTACATATGTTAATGGGGTCGAGTTTACGTAGGTGTGATGTTAATTTCGGGACGAACCGGTGAGCGCTTACACCACAGCACGGCATAATATGCAAATTATCGTCGGTGGTATTTAAGGAGTACGGCGAAGTGAATGTAATCAGTCGTCGGCGTACGGACACGTGCGAAGATCCTGAAGAAGCTGCAATGCCTAGACATGGAAGACGTGTACGATTTCAGCAGTTATCGGACTTTGAGCGAGGTCGTCTAGTCGGACTCCGCGAGGCCGGGTGATCATATCGTCGTATTGCGGAGCGAATTGGACGGGAAGTATCGGTGGTGATACGATGGTGGCGTAGATGGTCCGAGGAACATTCCCACACGAGAAGACGTGGAGACGGGAGTCACAGACGAACTGATGAGCGGATCGATCGATGCATAAGAAGAGCGGCGTTGTCAAGCAGAACATCCACTACGACGCAAATCCGAGCTGCCGTTGCACCTGAGGTGACTGTGCGAACAATCCGCAACCGTCTACTGGATGCAGGACTACGTGCACGTGTGCCTCTGGGATGTGTACCTCGGACTCCAGCCCACCGTCAGGAACGGCTGCAGTGGTGTCGCCAACGTCTGCACTGGAGAACGCAATGGCGATCTGTCGTGTTCAGCGATGAAAGCAGATTCTGCTTGGGAGCCTCCGATGGCCGTATGTGTGTTCGCAGACGCACAGGGGAGCGTCTCCACCCTTCTTGCATCCGCCAGCGACACACAGGGCCTACACCTGGTCTCCTGATGTGGGGATCGATCAGCTATCACTCCCGTACACAACTAGTATTTGTACCGGGTACGTTAAATAGCACCTCCTACATCAACAACATCATTCAGCCCGTTGTTGTGCCATTTGTAAGGTCGGTCCATCGTGGTGTTTTCCAGCAAGATAACGCACGCCCACACATGGCACGTGCAACGCAACATGCACTTCAGGGTGTCAGACAACTTCCATTGCCTGCACGTTCACCGGATTTGTCCCCCATTGAGCACGTGTGGGATTTTATGGGACAACGACTTATCGGGTCTCCACGGCCAGCCACGACCATCCGCGATTTATGCGTCCACGTTTAGGATGCTTGGAACTCAATACCTTAAACTTACATCCAACATCTGTACGACCGATTCCATGCCAGAACTGCACAGTGTGACGCAGTTCATGGCGGTTCAACCTCGTAATAACCATGTTACATGGAAATGTTATTTTTCAGTTTACCAGCAAATACCGCTGTATTTAACCATAATGCTTTGATCACGTTATCCTCTGTATTCCGTTATTATGCTGTATAAATTTCGTTGGTATCAGATGTCTCCTTCTTGGTGTTCTTTTTTCACTTTCCGCCAGTGTATATACCAGTACGGTATCTTTCGAATAGAACATCAAAGGAAACATTGCACGTTTTGGCACGGAAGAACAGTTTTCCTCAGACTCTGCCTCCAACAGTAATTGATGTAATGAAGATGGAGTTCATCGAGTTGTTGATTCAGCAACAACAAGATTTCATCACCAATAGAGCCTATAAAGAAGATTGTGACAGAATTTGGCAAATCGCCAGACATAACATAACAACTTCCTTAGGTTTTGATGCCTCGGAAGTTTTGTGTAAGTAACATTGTAATTCACACGTGGAGAGTTAATCAGTGTTTACAAAAACTCCATATTGCGGGGTTTGCCGATTGTAAACAATAATTCTAGAAAGCTTACCACAGCAATGGTTAACAGTCAAAGAAACTGGAATATTAATAAAGAGCACAAGACTTTATGAGACAATATGCCGGGTCTTTGTGCAGGTGTATTCACACAATATCTGCAAAGCTTTCACTCGTCAATGGGAGGCGTTTCCAAAGCACTAGAACGACATTCAACTTAAACTGGAAAACGTAGATTTCTCAGACGTTAAAGAAATCAAACTAAATAAAAAATGGTCGCTCGAAATTACATCAACACAATATCTCGCGGTATACACATGATAAAGCTATTTTTTGGTTAGCTTTGAAAGCGCAGTCCATGAGCGTGGTAGATCCATAGATACAATTACACGCATCACTCCGAAATAGAATTTCTGGTCTCCCCAAGTAAGGCTCTTTCTGCTGTGGTGTACGGAGCACTATCCTTAATACCGCTCCAGAGTCGCGTTGCCTCCTTATTTACTCGTAGTACTCTCCTTGACAGCGCAGTCGCGAGTTTCCCATGTTTGACATGCCTTTTATGCTCTTCAAGTTTTGTAACAAAAGATGTTTTGTCATTAGATCCATCAAGGTACGTTGTGGGAATGGAGTACTCTCCAGCACACTCAGATGAGATAAGTTGGATAATATGGTATATCATTATGTCAGATATGGATCTAGCTGATTTTATTCTCACGTTATAATTTAACCTTTTTAGGTTTATTCTGAACCAGAATGATAACTTCGGTATGTATGTTACAGACCCGATGAATCTTTGCGCAGGATTGATAGTGCGCATATTACTTTTGCTATCTATCTCCCTCGCTGTTTCAGTTATCTTGAGGACTCTAAGTTGCTCATATCTAAAGGAAACAGCTTGGTTTTGTGAACTTTCAATTTCGGTTTTTAAAGTTTCACCCTCAGAACATACTGAAAACGCTCGGGTTGCACGTGATCCGATGAAATCCTCCTTAAAATTGTCAGAGCAAAACGATATTGGGTTCATGATGTTATTTATTGATGTGGGCTTACAGCAAACTGAAGTGCATAGTTGTCCAGCAACTGTTTTCCTTATCATTACGTTTAGAAACGGCAGAGAGTTAACCACCTCTGTTTCCATGGTGAATTTAATTGCAGGGTATATGAAATTGATTTTATCAAGGAAAAATTGGAAGTCCTCTCTAGCATGTTTCCATGTACAAAAATATCATAGCATATCTCAGGCATGTCGCTGGTTTCGGTGGAAATTCAATCAAGATTCTAATTTCAAGCGATCTCAGCACAGATTCAGCTAACTCCCAAGCGAGAGAGAAGATTCCATGGGCGCTCTACTGTTCTGGTTGTATATATTGTCTCTATAGCGGAAGAATGTGCTGTTGATGACGACGTTAAATACCGTTGAGATATATTTTATTGCTTCTTGCTTGAAACTACCAGATCTATAAATAGCTTTCATTAGCGATTCATAGCTGCTTGTACTGGGATTGCTTGGTACTAAGAGACAATATCAAAACTCCGTATAATGTCACTTTAGGATACATTAATACACTTGATTTTGTTGATGAATTCACGAGTGAAGACTATAACATGCTTGAATCAGTTAGATTATAACATGGTTTTAATCAGGTAAGAAATTGCTCTGAAAGACAGAGAGGGCCTTTTCCAGGTAGAATATTAGGACAACAATTTCGGATCGATTTGTCTCATAAAGTCTTGTGCTTTTTTGTTTCTATTTATCGAAGGTGTATTCCCAGCGTTTTGTTCGAATGAACAGGAAATTTGGATAATGTTATGGTGACAAAGAAGAAAAATTTACGACAATGCAAAAGTATCTTACTTTGGTCAGACTGAAAGAGTAGAAATAAACAAGAGAAATGTCAATGCATTCTCAAAAAAATACCTTACTTTGGTGAAAACTGAAGAAGTATCAATTGACAATAGGGATGTCAGTGACTTCTAGAAATCATTCTTCTTTATATTGCGACATCCCAGGGGCGTTTTCATATTAATTAATGGTCACACATACAAACGAGCTGAAGGCCTGAGGGCGCAACATGTGATTTTCGATAAATCAAAACTTGCGAGGGTATTGATCCGTCCAATGATTTGATTGGTCAGCATGCATTATTTTACCTACGCAAATTTCAACATCTTTTAGCATCTACAAATAAGCTCTGAGGATTGCTGGCAGAGTATGCACTTTAATTTATAAAACAATTATTTATACACTGCTGGCCACCCAAAATGCAACACCAAGAAGGAAGCATCTGATTGGCCTAAAATTCGCAGTATGCGTCGCCCACAAGATGACATGCAAACGATTAGCATTGCAGATCATATGCAAATCATGTGCTCTAGGCATGTCACCGAGAAGCACTATAAGAAGGGTGCACAGAAGGCGGGGTGTAAGTAGTGGAAGTGTGTTGTGCTGCCGGATCTGTGCGTGGGAGGCTTCCTGATGCCTCGTCGCAGAATACGGCAGTCATTCCAGCACGTTTCTGAGTTCAACAAAGGACGAATAGTGGCTAATCGTGACAGCGGTTTATCGTACCGAGACATCGGTACCCGTGTGGGACGACATCCAGCCACAGTGAGGCGAGTATGGATTCGGTGGGAGCAGGAGTGACAGACAGATCGACGTGAGCGATTGCCGCAGCCGCGGCACACCACCAAACGAGACGACCGGCATGTTGTGCGGCGGGCATTGACGGCTCGCACAGCCACATCACGAACGTTAGCGCAAGAATTAGGGTGTGTTGCTTAGCAGGAGCGGGGACTTGTCGCACGGCGCCCATTGCTGCGATTACCATTGACGTTACACCACCGGCGAGTGCGGCGGCAGTGGGCCGTTGAACGCCGCACCTGGACTACGAAATGACACGACATTGTCTTCTCCGACGAATCCCGCTTATGCCTGCAACACCGCGATGGTCTGATCCGCGTGTGGCGGCACCGCGGCGAAAGACTGTATGACGCCTACATTATGCATCGCCATACCGGTCCGTCGCCTGGCGTTATGGTTTGGGGCGCAATTTGATATAACACCCGCATCCCTCTGGTACGCATCGCCGGCACACTTTACAGCCACCGCACCATCTCCGACGTTTTTTGAGCCTGTAGTCCTCCCTTACCTGCAGGACCTGCCAGTGGCCACGTTTAAACAGGACAATGCGCGTCCGCTCGTGGCACGGATCGTGCAACAGTTCTTCACGGCTCACCAGGTGTCACCTCTGCCGTGGCCTACCTGTTCTCCCGATATGTCGCCCATCGAACACGTCTGGTCGCTGATCGGCAACCGAGTGGCCCGGCAAGCACCACCCGTGGCTACGCCTGATGAACTGTGGCAACGTGTGGAAGCAGCCTGGACTGACATACCCCAAGCCCACATCCAAAGCCTCTTTCGTTCGATGCCGCGGCGTGTAGCGGCCGTTATTGCCAGCCATGGGGGGCCGCACGAACTATTGATGTCTGCGTGTTCCGCAAGTCGCACGGGCCTGTAAGCTCAATCGTTTCATCTTTGTATCTGTTGTTATGTGTCCAGTAAATCTGGCTTTGCTATCTCGTATCCTTCTTGGTGTTGCATTTTGGGTGGCCAGCAGTGTATATAGGTTATGGTAATAATTGCAGATGAGTCTGCAGATTTCGTTGATCACTGCGGCACAGTTCGACACTGTTGTATGGTTGTATTTTTCTCGCCCCCGATCAAACACAGCGAGAAAGCCTTGCTTGAGTGCGAAACTGTTTCACCTGGAGACATTTTTTCTTTTGCTGTGAAACCCATTCAGAGCCCGCGAAATAATTAACTGTCTTGAAAGAAATACGGGATTACGCCATATAATACAGATTTTGAAGATGGCAATCCGATTTTTGGCGTAAATGGGACAAGGATGGTAAGTCAGATAATATCCGAAAACTTGAAAATTTTCATCGTCCTGGAGCGGGACTCGAACCCGCGTCTCCCAGAAAATATTATTTACGGATATTATCTGACTTACCATCCTTGTCACATTTACGCCAAAAATCGGATTGTCATCTTCAAAATTTGTATTCTATGGCGTAATCCCGTATTTCTTTCATGATTTATCTGCTTTTTCGGGCAAACACGTAATAAGATTCTAAACCTCCAGATTCGCTAAACATGAATGCCGGTTGCTTCGACTAGCGAATCCTGTGATGGTTATATTCAAATTGATCGGAAACTTGGTCGTTCTGGGTGGTGTAGTGGTTAGCATACCCGGGCGTTTTCTGGGAGATGCGGGTTCGAGTCCTGCTCCAGGACGATGAAAATTTTCAAGTTTTCGGATATTATCTGACTTACCATCCTTGTCACATTTACGCCAAAAATAGGATTGTCATCTTCAAATTTTGTATTAACTGTCTTATTTAATACGTCTGATTAGCTACGCCCATTTGATCTAAAAATAATGGAATTTAGATCGCAACACTTACTTTAATCAAAACTAAAGAATTATCAATAAACAAAAGAGGGATGTCAATGCTTTTTGAAAGTAATATCGTTTGTTAAAACTGAAGGGATATAAACACAGATGGAGTATGTCAAAGCAATGCCTCACTTTTGTTAGACATTAAGAAGTATCAGTAAAAAAAGGAGTGATCTCAACGAATTCTCAAAATAATTCCTTTCTTTATTCAAAACTGAACGAGTAAATTAATAAAAAAAGAGGGATGTCAATGCTTTCTCAAAATAATACCTTACTTTGATTAGGATTGAAGAAGTATCAATGGACAAGAATAATGTCCATAATTTCTCAAAATAACACCTTGCTTTAAAAAGAAGAGAGATGTCAATGCATTCTCGAATACCCGAAATAATTTTTGGACAAAGAACATTTCTAAGTTAGTAAAGTTTTAACAGTTCGATATACTATACATTGCAGTTGAGGATTATGGAAACTATTTCGTAAAAGGAAAAGGATAAATGTATTGAGCACTTTATATTTAACGTTTGGTTTTCAGATTGGGCGATTTTTAAGATTGATTTTGGGGGAGTGTTCTAAAAGCTGTATTTTAAAAGTGTAATTAGCAGTTCCCTAAATCCTAAAATTATTTCCAAATTTTTATTTTGGTTTAGGTTGGTACATTGTAACTTATACAAATCTACACCAACTCTACCTAGCAGAACAGTTGTGCATTGCTAAAAACCTCAATATATGCACTCATGCTCATATAAAAAGAGTACCCCTGAAGGGAGTCGATCAACGACTTTCATTTTTACAGTCTATGCTAATCAGGCAATATTGCAGATATTATTAGCATTTTGGCGTCAGAGGTGCATGCGCACCACGTCTATGCAAATCAGATCGCTCAACGTCATAGACTGAAAACAGGCCGTTTTTCTGTTATAAACGCCGAGTGGCTCTGTCGACATGTTAGTGCTTGGCCAGCAGTCTGTAAGGATTGCTTCGTCCTTGTGTCACAGTCCTGCAGTCACATCAGGCAGTGATCACATTATCGGTATCAGTGACATACAATGCTTCCCTCCGAGAGATTGCTGGTCGTGTGGGGCACAGTGTGTCCGTCGTGGCAACAGTGTGCAGGGAATGGTACGAAAAAGTTAGTAGGACACTATGAGAAGGTTCTGGACATCGTACAGAGACAACGCCGAGGTACAACTGTCATTTTCTGAGGATGTCTTTGAGTGACCATTCTGTGTCATCACTGGCGTTGGTGCAGAAGTGGCGAACTGTGACGCACTCTTCCATGTCAGAGTAGGCTACGTCGTCAGTGGAGAACTGTGCCGTACTCTTCCATGTCAGAGTAGGCTACGTCGTAAGTGGCGAACTGTGACGCACTCTTCCATGTCAGAGTAGGCTACGTCGTAAGTGGCGAACTGTGACGCACTCTTCCATGTCAGAGTAGGCTACGTGGTCAGTGTCGAACTGTGCCGCACTCTTGTATGTCAGAGTAGGCTACGTCGTAAGTGGCGAACTGTGGCGCACTCTTCCATGTCAGAGTAGGCTACGTCGTCAGTGCCGAACTGTGGCGCACTCTTCCATGTCAGAGTAGGCTACGACGTAAGTGGCGAACTGTGACGCACTCTTCCATGTCAGAGTAGGCTACGTCGTCAGTGTCGAACTGTGCCGCACTCTTCCATGTCAGAGTAGGATACGTCGTCAGTGTCGAACTGTGCCGCACTCTTCCATGTCAGAGAAGGCTACGTCGTAAGTCGCGAACTGTGACGCACTCTTCCATGTCAGAGTAGGATACGTCGTCAGTGTCGAACTGTGCCGCACTCTTTCATGTCACAGTTGGCTACGTGGTCAGTGTCGAACTGTGACGCACTCTTCCATGTCAGAGTAGGCTACGTGGTCAGTGTCGAACTGTGCCGCACTCTTGTATGTCAGAGTAGGCTACGTCGTAAGTGGCTAGCTGTGCCGCACTCTTCCATGTCAGAGTAGGCTACGTCGTCAGTGCCGAACTGTGGCGCACTCTTCCATGTCAGAGTAGGCTACGTCGTAAGTCGCGAACTGTGACTCACTCTTCCATGTCAGAGTTGGCTACGTCGTAAGTGGCTAACTGTGCCGCACTCTTCCATGTCAGAGTAGGCTACGTCGTCAGTGCCGAACTGTGGCGCACTCTTCCATGTCAGAGTAGGCTACGTCGTAAGTCGCGAACTGTGACTCACTCTTCCATGTCAGAGTTGGCTACGTCGTCAGTGTCGAACTGTGGCGCACTCTTCCATGTCAGAGTAGGCTACGTCGTCAGTGTCGAACTGCGCCGCACTCTTCCATGTCAGAGTAGGCTACGTGGTCAGTGTCGAAATGTGCCGCCCTCTTGTATGTCAGAGTAGGCTACGTCGTAAGTGGCGAACTGTGCCGCACTCTTCCATGTCAGAGTAGGCTACGTCGTCAGTGCCGAACTGTGGCGCACTCTTCCATGTCAGAGTAGGCTACGTCGTAAATCGTGAACTGTGATGCACTCTTCTATGTCAGAGTAGGCTACGTCGTCAGTGCCGAACTGTGGCGCACTCTTCCATGTCAGAGTAGGCTACGACGTAAGTGGCGAACTGTGACGCACTCTTCCATGTCAGAGTAGGCTACGTCGTCAGTGTCGAACTGTGCCGCACTCTTCCATGTCAGAGTAGGCTACGTGGTCAGTGTCGAACTGTGCCGCACTCTTGTATGTCAGAGTAGGCTACGTCGTAAGTGGCGAACTGTGGCGCACTCTTCCATGTCAGAGTAGGCTACGTCGTCAGTGTCGAACTGTGGCGCACTCTTCCATGTCAGAGTAGGCTACGTCGTCAGTGTCGAACTGCGCCGCACTCTTCCATGTCAGAGTAGGATACGTCGTCAGTGTCGAACTGTGCCGCACTCTTCCATGTCAGAGAAGGCTACGTCGTAAGTCGCGAACTGTGACGCACTCTTCCATGTCAGAGTAGGATACGTCGTCAGTGTCGAACTGTGCCGCACTCTTTCATGTCACAGTTGGCTACGTGGTCAGTGTCGAACTGTGACGCACTCTTCCATGTCAGAGTAGGCTACGTGGTCAGTGTCGAACTGTGCCGCACTCTTGTATGTCAGAGTAGGCTACGTCGTAAGTGGCTAGCTGTGCCGCACTCTTCCATGTCAGAGTAGGCTACGTCGTCAGTGCCGAACTGTGGCGCACTCTTCCATGTCAGAGTAGGCTACGTCGTAAGTCGCGAACTGTGACTCACTCTTCCATGTCAGAGTTGGCTACGCCGTCAGTGTCGAACTGTGGCGCACTCTTCCATGTCCAGAGTAGGCTACGTCGTCAGTGTCGAACTGTGACGCACTCTTCCATGTCAGAGTAGGCTACGTGGTCAGTGTCGAAATGTGCCGCCCTCTTGTATGTCAGAGTAGGATACGTCGTCAGTGTCGAACTGTGCCGCACTCTTTCATGTCACAGTTGGCTACGTGGTCAGTGTCGAACTGTGACGCACTCTTCCATGTCAGAGTAGGCTACGTGGTCAGTGTCGAACTGTGCCGCACTCTTGTATGTCAGAGTAGGCTACGTCGTAAGTGGCTAGCTGTGCCGCACTCTTCCATGTCAGAGTAGGCTACGTCGTCAGTGCCGAACTGTGGCGCACTCTTCCATGTCAGAGTAGGCTACGTCGTAAGTCGCGAACTGTGACTCACTCTTCCATGTCAGAGTTGGCTACGCCGTCAGTGGCTAACCGTGCCGCACTCTTCCATGTCAGAGTAGGCTACGTCGTCAGTGCCGAACTGTGGCGCACTCTTCCATGTCAGAGTAGGCTACGTCGTAAGTCGCGAACTGTGACTCACTCTTCCATGTCAGAGTTGGCTACGTCGTCAGTGTCGAACTGTGGCGCACTCTTCCATGTCAGAGTAGGCTACGTCGTCAGTGCCGAACTGTGGCGCACTCTTCCATGTCAGAGTAGGCTACGTCGTAAATCGTGAACTGTGATGCACTCTTCTATGTCAGAGTAGGCTACGTCGTCAGTGCCGAACTGTGGCGCACTCTTCCATGTCAGAGTAGGCTACGACGTAAGTGGCGAACTGTGACGCACTCTTCCATGTCAGAGTAGGCTACGTCGTCAGTGTCGAACTGTGCCGCACTCTTCCATGTCAGAGTAGGCTACGTGGTCAGTGTCGAACTGTGCCGCACTCTTGTATGTCAGAGTAGGCTACGTCGTAAGTGGCGAACTGTGGCGCACTCTTCCATGTCAGAGTAGGCTACGTCGTCAGTGTCGAACTGTGGCGCACTCTTCCATGTCAGAGTAGGCTACGTCGTCAGTGTCGAACTGCGCCGCACTCTTCCATGTCAGAGAAGGCTACGTCGTAAGTCGCGAACTGTGACGCACTCTTCCATGTCAGAGTAGGCTACGTCGTCAGTGTCGAACTGTGACGCACTCTTCCATGTCAGAGTAGGCTACGTGGTCAGTGTCGAAATGTGCCGCCCTCTTGTATGTCAGAGTAGGCTACGTCGTAAGTGGAGAACTGTGCCGCACTCTTCCATGTCAGAGTAGGCTACGTCGTCAGTGCCGAACTGTGGCGCACTCTTCCATGTCAGAGTAGGCTACGTCGTAAGTCGTGAACTGTGATGCACTCTTCTATGTCAGAGTTGGCTACGTCGTCATTATCGAACTGTGCCGCACTCTTCCATGTCAGAGTAGGCTACGTCGTCAGTGTCGAACTGTGCCGCACTCTTCCATGTCAGAGTAGACTACGTCGTAAGTCGCGAACTGTGACTCACTCTTCCATCTTCCATGTCAGAGTAGACTACGTGGTCAGTGTCGAAATGTGCCGCCCTCTTGTATGTCAGAGTAGGCTACGTCGTAAGTGGCGAACTGTGCCGCACTCTTCCATGTCAGAGTAGGCTACGTCGTCAGTGTCGAACTGTGCCGCACTTTTCAATGTCAGAGTAAGCTACGTCGTCAGTGGAGAACTGTGACGCACTCTTCCATGTCCAGAGTAGGCTACGTCGCATGTGGCGAACTGTGCCGCACTCTTCCATGTCAGAGTAGGCTACGTCGTCAGTGTCGAACTGTGCCGCACTCTTCCATGTCAGAGTAGGCTACGTCGTAAGTCGCGAACTGTGACGCACTCTTCCATCTTCCATGTCAGAGTAGGCTACGTCGTCAGTGTCGAACTGTGCCGCACTCTTCCATGTCAGAGTAGGCTACGTCGTAAGTCGTAGGCTACGTCGTCAGTGTCGAACTGTGCCGCACTCTTCCATGTCAGAGTAGGCTACGTTGTAAGTCGCGAACTGTGACGCACTCTTCCATCTTCCATGTCAGAGTAGGCTACGTCGTAAGTCGCGAACTGTGACGCACTCTTCCATCTTCCATGTCAGAGTAGGCTACGTCGTAAGTCGCGAACTGTGACGCACTCTTCCATCTTCCATGTCAGAGTAGGCTACGTCGTAAGTCGCGAACTGTGACGCACTCTTCCATCTTCCATGTCAGAGTAGGCTACGTCGTAAGTCGCGAACTGTGACGCACTCTTCCTTCTTCCATGTCAGAGTAGGCTACGTCGTAAGTCGCGAACTGTGACGCACTCTTCCATCTTCCATGTCAGAGTAGGCTACGTCGTCAGTGTCGAACTGTGACGCACTCTTCCATGTCAGAGTAGGCTACGTCGTTAGTGTCGAACTGTCCCGCACTCTTCCATGTCAGAGTAGGCTACGTCGTCAGTGGAGAACTGTGCCGCACTCTTCCATGTCAGATTAGGCTACGTCGTCAGTGGAGAACTGTGCCGCACTCTTCCATGTCAGAGTAGGCTACGTCGTCATTGGCGAACTGTGACGCACTATTCCATGTCCAGAGTAGGCTACGTCGTAAGTGGCGAACTGTGACGCACTCTTCCATATCAGAGTTGGCTTTCTGTAACAGTAGGCTACGTCGCCTGTTATTACAGTTCGGACCCTGCAGGCTCGTCGGCTCCTTCTCAGGCTGCCTTTGACAACTCAACAACTGACTTCCAGGCTGCAAATTGCAACGAAAAAAGAGTGTGCCATGACGAATGACACAGTATCGTGTTCTCGGACGAAAGGTTCTTCTGTTTAGACGAAAATGATGGCTGCATCTGTGCTCAACGACTATAAGGAAAGAGGCGTCCGGAAGAGTATATTCGCACCAGGTATACCAACACAAGGCATTATGTCCTGGCTTGCTATGGAGTACGAATGCAGATTACCTCCCGTGAGAGTGCGCAACACTATAACGAGTGCTGGTTATGTAAATGATATTCTACGACTGGTCACACTTCCGTACCTGCAGGAACCCCCCCCCCGAAGCCATATTTCCTCAGGACAATGCCCTACCGCATGTTGCAGCGACGACACGTGCATCCTTCAGGGATAACAGTGTTCCACTTCCTCCGTGGCCGGGTAGATCATCTGATTTATCACCCACAGAAGGCCATCCCGGTGGCGCAGTGGTTTAAGCGATGGCCTCTGATCATTCGTCCGAAAGGGGTCCGGGTTTGAATCCCGTAAGGCATGGATGTTGTGTTTCTCTTACGGCACTGGCTGTCTCCCTTCCCTGGAGTCAGTGACCCTAAATTAGGGACAGGCGACTGCTTATTGCCCCATTGAGTTGCTCACGGTGGTCGTTGAACCTCCAATCTAAAAAAAAATCACCCATAAAAAATTTCTGGAACATACGTAAACGACAAGTGCAGCGGTATGACCGCCCGTCAGCAAGTCTTGTTGAACTTTGGACGGGGGTCAATACAGCATAGATGGCTATTCCACAGGACACCATTTACACATTATTTGATACAATGCCTCAGAGCGTACAGCAGATAATACAAGCCAGAAGTGGTCATACCGATTATTAACCACATCGACGCATCTGGTACATATGGCACCGAGATGCTAATCATTTTGTTCTATATTCCTTAATGACCATATCTTCATAAAAACACATGCTCCGTTTTTTACGAACATGGGCGTAGTATTCTTAGTTACTGCGTCGTAAAAAACAAAAAAAAAAAAAACTTTATTCGGCTTCTATTAACAAAGTTATTGCCTCAAACACAACAAAAAGTTCTTACGTCTTCTGACAAATAAATTCCAATAAAAAAGCAACGAAAAACATATGTGGATAATTTTGACTATCTTTGCGTAGAACTAAACTTTGCTCAACTTTTCCTACTTAACGAACGTTATTTGAATTATGTATACGTTCCTAAAAGCTTTCTTGTCCATAGATACTTTTCTTACAGTAAAAAAAAGTTCTCTGGTTTGGGAATGGTCATGAGCACGCCTGCTACGGAAAACAGTTTTACGTTTTTACTCTAACAGCAGCTGCTGGGAGTGTAGAAAAAACATACACTCAGAGATATGAAAACTTTTTTCTGTTTCGTCATTTTCAGTGAGCTACACGGTTTGCATTTCTTACTAAAATGTAAACCACGATTCAAGACTTCAGGCTCAATGTTTTGCATGCATGAAATTGCCGCAAAAACGTAGCGAATTGCTATTTCGCAGTTATTCGGTTTCTACGAAGTCTGCTTACTCACAATCTCCAGCTCACAATTATTTTTAGCATTTCCACTTTTTTTTTGTGTGTGTGTGAATAAGAAAGCGGATTGTTCTGCTGTAAAAAACGACGTACGTATCTCCGTAAACCATTGTTTACATCTCCTTAGCAAAATAATTTTTCCTCTTTTTTCTCATTTCCTTATCGTGATAAATTCTTAAGCTCCATTTCTTCTGGTCGTTTCGCACAATTATGTTTGCTTTCTGCTTAAAATTCTACCTCGTGGACGTGAAACCCATCATACTTTGAAGAAGATTAAGGATTTGTTCAGAGATGAAATTTATCTGAACTAAATGAAAACAAGGAGCTGGGTCTGTCGAAAATTCTGTGCCGCCACTTTCCGTCGTAAAGGGTAGCCGAGGCATAAAAAAAAAAGAAAGAAAAAGAAAACGCGAGAGAGAATGAGAGAAGAGTTTAAAACGAACGAGAGCAAACATATATAAACCATTGTTACGTGCTGCAGAATGTCAATTTCGGAAACAAACGAGTCTAATTACATAGAGGGGTTTCAGAAACTCAGCTGGGTGGGGACACAGTATCTCTGGAGGGCACCAAATAGGAAGAAGAAATAAAAGTATATAGATTGAAAGACACAAAATGGAACGTAAAGAAATTGAAGCAGCACGAATAGTTGATGGCTTCCTACAGAAACGAACGAATCCAGCACAAAGAACTGGATCCTCGTGTTTAATCTGGGCACGATTCCGTATTTTATTTCAATTAATTTTTTTTTCTCTTGTAATGCTGTAGTTTCCTCTTTGTATATGATTCGCGAGGAAGGGTATTAACTTCATCTTCCTTGGAGACGGCAAAAAAGAATTTTTGTTTAAGATAAGAAGCTTACCAATTCCGTATACCGAATAAATTAAATTCTTCGAGGGATGCAACGACAAAATCTCTTCCCTCCCCCTCGAAACTCTTTTTTTCCTTTTTGCTTTCTTTGCTTTCCTTTAAATTTTAAGTCGGAAAAGGAGATTTTTAAAGGAGATAATTTAAAATTAACAAATGCATGTCTCAAGTAATCCTTAGTCTTGGAGAAATGCGTGTAATGCGTTTTTTGCGTGCTATTCGGTTTTCCTTGCACTCTGTGAAATGTTTTATCACCCTATTTTCTCTGGGCATCTACCAAAAAGAAGAGTGAGCCTCAACTACTTAGTGTGCATCAAATGTGATTATACCTTAATGTCTGTAATAATCATCCACTGAAGTAAAAAATGAAACTTATTTTCATAGTGAAGACATTAGAATAACAACTTTGGAAAGACTCCGCCTCTTGTAAAATCGCCCTAACATAAGTGAAAACTATCTCATTACTCTTCCGGTATGCATATTGCGATGGAACGTTTAAAACCTGCTCTGACGGAAATCAAGTATCTTTTATTGTTAAAAGTATTTTATCAGCTTACTACATATATCTCCTGTTTGCTATACTCTCCAGCCTTATGTTGCGTTTTTCATAGTCTATGGCACTTTTATTATACCTTGTACTTAAAACAACAAAGAAACTTACCACGCTATATTTCTCCTTACAAAGCACTGCAGTAAATTTTTAAGTCTGTTTAATTGGAGTTAAGATCTCGGTAAATGTACCCAATGTGAAAAACTACGTGGAGCTGCCTAGTACGAAAACGTTTCTTTTCCACTATTAGAAAAACTTAAGCCTCAGTTAATGAAAAAGCTAGCTCTAGAACAGGGGTGCACAACCCGCGGCCCGCGGGCCGCTTGCGGCCCTCAAAGTCAGTTTATGCGGCCCGCGGATAAATATTTTATACTATTGAAAACGTGAATATATATATTGTGAATGATGAGATTTTCCCATTATTGTAGGCCCTAGTTGAAATAAGAAAATTATAAAAATGTTTCGTTAACTAGCAAATTTTCCAACAATGAAAAGTTTTGTTGAAAGTTCTAAATTCCATGTAAATGTGGCTAAATATGCATCTCTTGTAGTGGACCTTCACAATGAGTTTAAAAGACGATTTGAAGATATAAGAAAATTTGAGGTTTTGTTTGATATGTTTTCTCTACCATTCACTACTGACGTTGCGTCAGTGCCACTAGATTTCCAGATGGAATTAATTGATCTTCAGTGTAACAATGAGTTAAAAACAAAATACTCTGAAGTTTATCTCCTAGAATTTTACAAAAATTACTTACCGAAAGAAATGAAATTGCTCAAAGATCATGCTTTAAAAACGGCAACGTTGTTTGGAAGTACCTACTTATGCGAGCAATCGTTTTCTTTGATGAAACAAAGTTAAAGTGTCGTTCCCGTTTAAGTGATACACTATTGGAGGGAAACTTGCGCATTACCATCTCTAACATTGAACCTGATATTGACAGACTATTGAAAAATAAACAATGCCAAGCATCTCATTAGGAGCATTAGGCTACTACTTGATTTGATGGTCAGTTTGACGATATACTGATTTTAATTTTTTATATACTTTGATGTTAAGAATTCTGTTTTTTGTAAAAATAAAAATTTTACAACCTTGTGATAGTATTATTTTATTTTATATACCCCTAAACCTTTTCCAATTAGGAGTAAGTTGATTGTAAATCAGTAATTTGATAACTTAATAACGCAATTTGCCAAAAAACTTCAAAAATGGATTTAAACCATTTAAAGGACACAAAAATGGTATTGAAACACATTTTTTGTCTGCTGGTAAAATAGGTTATTCGGATAATAGTAAAATTAGCTTTAGCGGTAGGGTTTGGCAAGTGCCTATGTGAAAAGGTAACTTGCGGCCCGCCACTTATTATGTAAAAATAAACTTGGCCCCCACTTATAAAAAGGTTGTGCACCCCTGCTCTGGAACCTGTATGCGTTTTAGGAAAAAGAAAATAGTAAGCGGCAGTTTTGTGCCCTTGCTAATGCTAAGCTTGATTCAGTGCACTCAGATTTGTACTTCTATTCATATAGAAGAATTTGAGTGCGGTGTGCATGATAATTTTAAACCCCTGAACGTTATTACGTACGTTGTAACGTTATTACACTTAATAAAAGTCTTCAAGATTTGGAATAAGAAAGCGCTTTGTTTGCTCTGCTGTTACTATATGCATTGCAGTTGAAAAAATAGTGCTAAAAGTAAACCAGGTAGAGAAATTTATTTGTGTTGAACAAAAGCAGGAAATAAATGAAATAAGTTTGATAACATAGCACATTCTTCTCTTAACAAAAATAAATTTCGTCCACTTTTAGAGACGCTTCTGTTAAGGCAGTTTTTGCGTTTAAGATTTAATTTTTCATCATTACAACATTACTCTATTTTTGAGTTTGTATTTTTTCAAATTGCTTATGTTTCTCTATCGCCATGCGATTTGCTACTGACGTGAGGACTGTTTTGGTTTTTAAAGGCGAAATGTGGGACTTGTCATGTTCTTCATAGAAAGCACGTTATAAGGAAAAATTCCTGTTTTAAGCTTATCTTCGAGACTATCAGGATTTTTTTTTACAAACTGTTGCTTTCCCTACTTTCGTTTTCCAACAGTTCTCAACATTTTCTTTTTTCTGTGTTCTATCCAGAAGGGCAAGACTATTTCATGCTGTGTACAAAAACGTCCAGAGAGGTGATAAACTGTAAAAGTCTGTTCTATAATACTTCCTTGTTTCCAGAAAAACTTTGATCTGTTGTTAAAATCTCTCCATTTTTCTGCGGTTTAGGTTTTCCTACTTCCACCGCCAATTTGCGACATTTACATCCGAGACATAGATTTAACCCTAATAAAGGCCATGCTCTTTGTTCTTGGAGTGCTAGTACTGAATGTTAACCTACCGTAAACTAGACAAAAATAAATAGACGGTATCTTATACATATAAGATACCGTCTATTGAAGATGAAGATTGCATCCAAAGCCGTAAGCTAGCAGGGAGCTACTGGTGGCTCAGCCCCCTTGCAAGACAAGCAAGCTCCCCCTGAAAAATTTACGTTGTTGTAAATTTTCTGAACTTTAGTTTTGGTATTTCATGAAAACCGAAACTATCATTGCACGCTTTTTTAAATAAAAAAAAAAAATTTATATAGTACGAACGATGGATAACTACAAACAAATTGCTTCTGAAAGTGAATCGGAACAAACAGTTGCGCCAATGATTCAGTTCCACCCACATGAAAACCGGACTTTTTGCTACTAAGGGGACGAAACACTGGTAAGTGACAACAAAAGCTGCTGTTGAAAAATTTGCAGATGATTAACTGCCTACAAATAAGTGTTGTCGTGGGAACATTTTAGCTAATGAATCCCTCTAGGCGCTGTTAAACTGTACCCGTGCGCGCGCGAATGAGATAGAGCTTTCAGCTTCTTCCTGTTCATTGTTAGCGGTCAGTAGGAATGGTTTCGCGATGCATGTGTGAGAGAAGCGTTTATTCGCGGAGATCTGAGGGCTTTTGTTTTGTAAGTGGGTAAGAGAGGTTTGGCTGTTTACCACGGTAAGGATAAGCTACCTCCGAGCACAAGCTAAGGAGAATGAGCGATTAAAGACCGGGAAAAAAGAGCCAAAATTCGGCATCGATAACTGCCCGATGTCACTTGGTGGACGGAACCAGAATAGTAAACTAAAAAATAGATGGTTTCGTCATGCTAATTGGTAGATACCTTTCCTCCAGCGATAATAACTTTGCAACTCAGCCTCCGCAAACACATTTTGATAATGCGATTTAATTTTTGTATTTGAAGAGAGTTCAGTAATTCCACCTTCTCGTTTTTCACATTTTGAATTTCAATTTTTAACTTTTCATCATGGAGAGATTGTTTGCTGATGAAATAAATTAACAAAATGAACGAAAATACAGAGCAAAACTTGGATCTGTGTTCGTAGACGAGTACAGTTTGTCGTTAGATACAGAGCGTCCCAAACGAGTCTTTAGCCATTCCTGGTTCTGCGACTTAGCTACGGCCCTGTTGCCACCTTCCTGAAATTTAATACATTAATTGGAGCTGCTACGTTATTAACGTAGGATAGCTCAGCTTGAGCGTTTCCTATATCCTGGTGTACTCAGAATGGTATAAAAATTCTACTAAAGCCCTTTGAAAACAGTTACCTGATTTCCGCCACGGTAGCTCAGTGGTCTGAACACTGACCGCTGACGGGTCCGAGCTCAAATCTCTGTGGCGGCATAGATAGTGCGTTTGCCTTACGCCACAGGCCCTCTCCCCGCCCAGGAACCAGTAGCCCCAAATTAGGGACAGCTGACTGCTTCTTTAGCCCGTTTAGTTGCTCATGGTGGTCTTTAGACCCCTAAGAAAAATGCATGTCTCACTTTCTATTTCATCTGATATTTTAAGGAATTTTTCTCTCTTTAGATATTCTCACACCGATTTAATGTAGTATTATCTCATTACCGTAAGACATGAAAAATCCATCGTACTCGGTGGCATGTGTCCCCCATATACGGAATTGTGGACACGATGGGATTGGATAATTTGGGATCCTCTTTATAGGTACTCTTCATCCGTCCACAAAAGAGGCCACAAAGTATGCGGTGAAGTCGGCAAGCTTGTGTGATCTAGAATGACATATTCTACACATCTTGCTCTAGATTTTTCTGATTAAAGTAGGTAGGCTTGCCAAGGTTCTATAAGAATATCTTATATTCATTGAACGAGTTTTACAAGATAGATAGTGCAGTAAGCATTAGTTAACGCTCTGCTACCTGTGTGGAAACTTCATTAGGATGAAAACGATGGATTATTGGAAGAAAGTGTCTGTCGAGAACAATAACACAGTTCTTGGAAAACAGGTGTCATCAGAAAAGCACCAGAGGGTATAACAATGCATGGAATGCAGATGCACCCCAAACAGGCTGACTAATAACAGCAAAAACTGTTGGATCCTTTTCTTTGTGTACTTATAATTAGTTTCCACCCCAGTTGGAAACGGGTCAAAAATTTTGGGCCCGGACCCGGGCATCTGATGATTGGACCCAACCTGAACCAGACAAATCTGCTTTGAACTATAAATTTAAATATATTGTTGTAATCATCATTGTAAATCCACTGCTGGATGAAGGTCTCCACAAGTTTCTTCAACAGCGGGCTGTCTTGGGCCAGTCTCCTCCCTCAACACATCTCTCACGTGGTCTTCTGGGTCTTTTCCTATCCCTTGGAATCCAGTCTAAAATTTCGAATGTTCATCGGTGGTCCCTTCTCCTGGAAGTATGTCCAGCCCATTGCCCTTTCAGGGATTTTACTCTGATCATGATGTCTTCCACTCTTGTCATTTTCCTTATCCATGAGTTCCTCTTCTTGTCTCTCCTGGTTACACCAAGCATGCATCTCTGTATGCTGCGTTCAGTTGTCTGCGGTCTTTGTATGTATTTTTTAGTTAATGTCCACATTCTCTTATTTGCACGTAAGCACTGGAAGGATGCATTGATTAAGCACTTTTCTTTTAAGACATAATAGCATATTGCTCTTAAAAATTGTACTGTTTTTTTCCAAAAGCACCCCAACAAAGTTTTGTACGCCAATTACTCTTAATTTCTTCACGAATGTGACCTTTGCTTGATATCTGCTGTCCAAGGTAAATTTGAGGAATTGGTTACCTCCAACTATTCCCCATCAATTGATAAACCTTCATTCCTGGTAAAAGCATTGTACTTCAGTTTTGACTTCTGAAAGTTCATTTTTAATCCCACTTCTTTACCCCTCTCAACAAGTTCCTGGATCATAGTCTGGAGTTCTGAAGCATTATTTCGAAAACCTCTGAAGAGTTCTTTGAAATATTTTTTTTTCTTTTCAAAAATAAACCGGAAATAAAGCCGAGTAAAAATCGGGGCAGGAACACCTTGACCCGACACGTTTAACTCGCAAGAAATTGTCGACCCGTTGACTTGTGACCCGTTGACATCTCTGGCTCTATCTTTCCTTAGTAAAAACGAAATAACTCAGTTTTGGGAACAACATTATCACATGCTTCCGGACTTAGATGATAAAGTAGCATTTCGGTCAAGGTTTAATATTTCTTATAAATAGAAGCCGTTATTAGCATTTGAAATCATGTTTCCACTGCTGCAGGAACAAAAGATCAGTAGATCTCATGAGTGTGTTCATTTTGTACTTCTGGAAGGACTAGGCTTCAAGTTCGTTTGCAAAGCCTTAACAGGACAAAGCTTGGCAGTTAGTTTGCAAACTTCAGAAAGAACAAAAGCTTTACAGTTACTAAAAATGGCCAAAGCTTCACAGTTAGTTTACAATGCTGTAAAAAGGAAAATGCTTTGCAGTTTATTTACAAAGCTTCAAATCGTTTGCTTCAAATCAAAGCTTGAGCCACATTTTCCCTCATGTGACAAATATGACGTCTAGAAAACTCAGAAGTCTAGAAAGGCGTTGAAAGTTTGGCTGGGCAATCAATCATGAAGATAGGTCGATTCTATGGTGCCAAACAGTATGTGATCTGAAACGTCTGAAACCTATTTCAATCAAGTTTAACAGTCGTCCGAGGACATATTTCTGGCCGTTCGAGAGTAACGGCTCCCTTAAAATGACCGTTGCACTGCATTATTGGCTGGACAGAATCGGAGAGTAACAGCCCCAACGTGCGTGTGAACCTCATCCCAGAAGCCAGGTATGCCTCTTTATTGTAAGCAGAAGGCTCCGTAACTCTGAACTGCATGCAACTTAGACTACTGCATGTGTGTCGTTATGTTCCAAGCACTGGTGTCCCTCTTATGGTGGTGTCACAGTCATGTCGACTGCTCTTGAACAACGGCGTCTTGTTCGGGGATGAACCACGTTTCTCTCTGGAATCCAGCAGCCGGGTGTGTATCTGTCTGGAGAGATACTGCAACCAGCTGCAAATCCCGTAACACCGCCGAACGTAAAGATTTCAGAAGTTGTGGTGAGACGGTTTGGTCTGGTTTTCCAAAGATTCTCTAAAAGTCCTGTGAATGTCGTAATGTACCGTAATGTGATTCTTGATTCCCATGCAAAACAGTTCACGTAGATTTCATCTTGATGAATAATAGCGCACATCCCCGCACAGCTAACTTCGTGGATCCATATGTTGAATAACAGGGTATGCGGCAACGGCCTGCAATTTTCTCCAGACCTGAATCCCACTGAACATCTGTGGGATGACTTAGAAAGCAGCATTGCTGCCCTCCAACCTCATGTCCCCGAACCCTCTGAAACATCAAGACGTCTCTCATTCGCTCTTGACAATTATTACCTTCCCGCTCGTTGAATAATCTCACTGAAGGTATGGCTCGTTGGATCTCTTCACTGAGGGTATGGTTCGTTGGACTTTTTTAAGGGATTTAAGGACCACCGTGAGGAAATCTTAGGAATATTGGCTGTCGTCCGTTCCTAATTTAGGGCCACTGGCTCCACAGAAGGAAGACAGCCAGCGTCATAGAACAAAGACCCCACCCATGCCAGGACTTAAACCTAGGCCCACTCGGACGAAATGTCAGAAGTCGTCGCTTAGGCCACAGCGCCGCTGGGGTGGATAGCTCGTTTGATCACCTCGTTGAGGATATGACTTCTTTCAACTTCTCAGTGAAGGTATAATTCCTTGTATCGTCTCAATCATGGTATGACTCGTTGTACAATCTCACTGAGATATGACTCGCTGGATCTCACTGAAGGTATGACTGTTTGGACAATCTCTCTAGGAGTAGGACTCCTTGGATAATCTCACTCAGAGTATATGACTGTTGGATTATCTCACTAGGACCGGGCTCGGCAGCATATGGCTCTTTGAAAATCTAAATATGGCTCTTTGGATACTTGAAGGAATGAACAAATTCGCAAAGTTTTAGCTTCTACTTCGACGTAATCCTACTTCATCGAAAAATCCCATTTACTCTCAAACATGAGAGATATTATTAAACACTTGACGATGACCGAAAATCTTATTTTCCAATGTTTGTGTATTTGTGAATGACTGAGGGCTTTTAGAAGTTGTGAGTGGCGTAAAGCTTTTAGAAGTTGTGGTGAGCCGTGACCCTTAAAAAAGCTTTTAGAAGTTGTGGTGAGCCGAACGCCCGTGACCTTTCGTTCAAGCTCGTTCTCTCTCTTTCCCTGGTGCTGACGCTCTGCACCCGTTACACTTCTGCGCAACTTCACGGCTTGGTTCAAAATTCAGTTGGGAGGAGCAACAGAGAATTCCACTCTCCGGCCGGTGAGTCATTGCTGGGCATTACTTTCCACATTCGGCAAGAGTGTTGAGTGCAGATGCAACGACAGAATGTACCTATCACGCTTTGCCATCATAAATCCATCAATGATAGTCGATCTTTTGTAGTAGATGTTGTGAAATCTCCGTCGTGACACGCATCTTCTGGGGACAAGTGCTTTATTATTTTCCTAAATATCAAAACCAAAATGTGTTCAAAGAACAAGATCAGAAAAACTGATAACGATTATAAGGATTTTGAAGAAGAGTGGACGTTGTTGTTCGTTTTTTCGTCAAAAACTCCGGTGGACTGCCGTGCTGTTTAATGTGTAAAGACACACTTTTTAACAACAAAAAGTCAAATTTGGAAAGTCAGTTCAATATAAAACATAAAAAGTTTTTTCATGACTATCCAGTGGGGGAGTTCAGAAGGAAAGCAGCTGAAGAACTGCAGAGAAAAAAATCAACAAAGTACGTTGATGCTAAACAACTGAGTAAAGACTGCCAATCACGTTACATCTGCGAGTTTTACAGTCGCTCAAGAGATTGTGAAACGAAATAAGCCTTTTTACCGACGGTGAATACACTGACGGAAAAAAATCCCAACACCACGAAAAAATAGTTGTACAGGAATGAAATGGCAGCAATACATTTGTATAGGTAACATATTTAATCGATTAAGGTTTCAAGATCACAGCTTATTGTAAGCGCGAGAAGAGCCATTTTAAATGTGAAATGCTGGTACATTAATAACCGGTGTAACCGCCAGAATGTTGAATGCAAGCACGCAAACGTTCATGCATTGTGTCGTACAGGTGCTGGATGTCAGTTTGTGGGATGGAGTTCCATGCCTGTTGCACTTGGTCGGTCAATACAGGGACGGTTAATGCTGGTTGGGGGTGACGCTGGAATTGTTGTCCAATGATGTCCCATACGTGCTCTATTGGTGAAAGATCTGGTGATCTAGCAGGCCACGGAAACATGTCGACACCTTGTAGAGCATGTTGGGTTACAACAGCGGTATGCGGGCGAGCGTTATCCTGTTGGAAAACACCCTCTGGAATGCTGTTCATTATTGGCAGCACAACAGGTTGAATCACCAGACCGACGTACAACTGTGCCGTCAGGGTGCGTGGGATAACCACGAGAGTGCTCCTGCTATCATAGGAAATTGCTACCCAGGCCATAACTCCAGGTGTAGGTCTCGTGTGTCTCGGCCGCAGACAGTTTGGTTGCAAGCGCTCACCTGGCCTCCTTCTAACCAACACACGGCCATCACTGGCACCCAGGCAGAACAAGCTTTCATCAGAAAACACAACAGATCACCACTCCGTCCTCCAATGAGCTCTAGCTTGACACCACTGACGTCGCAAACGGCAGTGGTTTGGAGTAAGTGGAATGCACGCTACAGGGCGTCTGGCTCGGAGCTGTCCTTCAAGTAACCGATTTGTAAAAGTTCGTTGTGTCACTGTGGTGGCAACTGCAGCTCGAATTGCTGCCGCAGACGCTGTACGATGCGCCACGGCCATACGCCGTACACGGCGGTCTTCCCTCTCAGTAGTGCCACGTGACCGGCCTGAACCCGGTCTGCTTAAGGCAGTACCTTCCCTTGACCACCGCTGCCAACAATCATGCACAGTGGCTACATTCCTGCCAAGTCGTTCTGCAATATTGCGGAAAGAAAATCCACCTTCTCGTAGCCCTATTACACGACCTCGTCCAAACTCCGTGAGCTGTTGATAATGGCTTCTTCGTCTTCTTAAAGGCATTCTTGACTAACATCAACACCCTACGTCGAATCTCAACGATAACTAACGCTCACGAACGTTAGAGCGCGTATTTACAGCAAACCTGCTTTGCATGTTCCGAGGGCGCTACTAGCGCCACACGTATGCGCCGAGCGCGAAATTTGCATAGACGTCATCTTACAGATGTACTCTCACCGCCTATCAACTGTCGTTTATCTAACACAAACCCTTCTTGATGTTGGGATTTTTTTCCGTCAGTGTATATAAAAGAGTGTTTTCTAAATACTTCAAAATATCTCTTTCGCGATTTTAAAAATTGTGCCTATATTACACTGCCGGACAATTGCTAAGGACGGATGACAATAGCAACGATAGCAACCATAAAATGGAAGGCAGGAAATTGTGGAAATAAGCATAAGTGCAGGATACAGTAAGACGTGTTGTGCGTATGCGAATTTTGGATAGCCGAACTTGTTCGTGACGTCATAGCGCTGATAAGATATATAAGGGATTTGACACGTATTGACCGTTGTTGTTCAAACGCAAAGTTGAAAAGAAAAGAATCAATTGACGAGCTTGCAATTCAATTTTCAGTATGTCTTCCCGACATCACCTAGATGATTTTACGCGTGGCCGTATTATTGGTAAGATTGAAGAAGGGCGAAAAGTAACAGATGTTGCCAGGGAGTTCGACGTCAGCCACAGTGTTGTTTCAATGCTTTGGAAATCATTTCAAACAAATGGAGAGTGTAGCAAACGTCACGGGGGAGGTCGTGTTCGCAGTACGACACCTGCAGAAGATCGGTACATAGTGCTATCAACAAAAAGACACCGGCGCACCACAGCTAGTGAGGTAGCAAATCAGTTTATGGCTGCTACTGGCAAGCGGATCTCCCGAAAAACTGTCGCCAGACGTTTGCATGAAGGAGGACTATACGCCCGCCGTCCTGTTGTGTGCATCCCATTGTCCAGACGTCACCGTACCACCCGTTTGCAATGACGCCATCAACATCGCAATTTGACTGATAACGACTGGTCTGCTGACCTCTTCTCAGATGAGAGTAGATACAGTCTATCGTCTGATTGTCGACGACAACTGATCTGGTGTGATAGTGGTACTGCATATTGTCCAGCAAATATACAGGAAAGGGGCCGATATCCGACATGTAGTGTCATGGTATGGGCTGGCATCATGATCAATGGCTGTACGTCCCTCTTTGTGCTTCCAACTGGGACTATGACTGGCCAACAATACATTAATGATGTTCTGCTACCTCATGTTCGCATGTTCCGTGGTGCTGTCGGTGATAGATTCATTTTCATGGACGACAACGCAACATGTCATCGAACAGTCGCTGTCCAGGAGTGTCTTGAGAGCGAGAATATTCAACGCCTCGTATGGCCAGCACGTTCTCCAGATCTGAACCCCATTGAAAATGTGTGGGATGCTTTGAGGAGGAGTCTTGCTGGTCGCCAATACCCTCCAATAAACAAGGACACCCTCATCCGTGCACTGACAGAGGAATGGGATAAATTACCCCAACAGCTGCTTGATAATGTTGTGCAAAGCATGACACGACGTGTGGAATCTTGCATCGCCCTCCATGGTGTCCATATCCCGTATTGACATCTTACGCCGGAACGCCTGCGGACGGTAATGGCATTTTTTCACGTTTACGTATTCTGCACAAAATGGCCTGTTTGTCCCTTGAACACGTTCCAAAGCTTTCTGGATTTCAGAGCACAATAAATTGTCTTTCTTGTAATGTCCTGGCATCCTGACGTTATTTTATTTCACTTGGCATCCAACCACACTTACTTTTTTATGTGCTATATAGCCGTTTATGATCCGTCCTTAGCAATTGTCCAGCAGTGTATAAAGAAAATGCATGACGTGCCCGTTTTTGCGACAACAATTAATGGCCGGACAACTAGAATGTCAAAACAAATTTCTAACCAACAACTCAGCGATATAAAAGTCGCTACCGCATTTTTGCTGGCATTGTACGAATCGTGCGATGAAAGTCACATCGCACAGGTAACATTATTTGCAAAGTATATAACAAATATTCGCCCTAGGGAAGGATTACTTGCACTCCTACCTCTCAAAGGACAGACAACAGGGGAGAATATAACAAAAACAGTAATATGCTTTTAAAATAAATATCATTAATTTAATTTCTATTGCCACTGATGGTGCACCGTGCATGGTTGGAGAAAATAAAGGATTTGTGTCTTTGGTGAGCGAACATGTGCAGCACAACATTTTGGATTTTCACTGTATTATTCATCAAGAGGCGTCATGTGCACAATCTTTGCCTGATGAAATCTACAAATTGATGAAACGCGTTATTAAGATTATAAACACAATAATGGCAAGAAGTTTGTATCATCGACAATTTCAAAAACTATTACGTGAGGTAGATAATGAATATTCCGACCTGCTAATGCGCAATAAAGTCAGATGGCTATCGCGAGGCGAAGTTTTGAAACGATTCTCACTATGTCTGAATGAAATAAAGATTTTCTTAGCGGTTAAGAACATTGATCATCCTGAACTATCTGATGCCAATTGGCTGTCCAAGTTCTACTTCTTAGTAGACATAACATCGCACTTAAACAGATTGAATTTGAAACTTCGAAGAAATGGAAAGATTGCTGTTTTCATGCTGGAAGAAATCCGTGGTTTCTAACAAAAACTACTTTTGTTTGCTTCTGACTTGCAACGGGGCACCTGCTTGCATTTCAATTTCTTGAAGAAACATCACGAATCTAGAGTTTCGATAGATTTCAAATACTTCAAAGATCGCATCAATAGAATGCGGAACTCCTTCCTCGCAAGGTTCAAGAGTTCAGGAATTACAAGGACGTGTTGTCGTTTTTGACAAAACCGATGATACACGATTTAGAATCTTTAGATATTTCAACATTTTCTAATTTAGATCGTGCCGATTTTGAGTTGCTTTCAGTTTATTGATCTGAAATCTAAGGAAATACGGGCATCAAAATTTTCTGAATTGGAACGCAAATTGGAAGAACATGATCAAGAACGCAGTAAATTAATTTCAGATCATAGGTGGACTGAACTGAAAAAACATTTGTCCTATCAACAAAATTGCTTCCGAGACATGTAAGAGTCTTCCTGAATCATATTATTATTTTTTTTGATTGGAGGTTTAACGATGTGAGCAACTCAAGGGGCTATAAGCAGTCGTCCGTCCCTAATTTAGGGTCACTAGTTCCAGGGAAGGGAGAGAGCCAGTGCCGTAAGACAAACACAACATCCATGTCTCACCGGGATTTGAACCCGGACCCCGTTCGGACGAATTATCAGAGGCCATCGCTTAGACCACTGCGCACATGGCATATTGACTATATTTAATTCAACCTTTAGCTGTGGACAAACTGTTTTCAGCATGAATCTGATAAAAAGCAAATTTAGAAGTTCATTCACAGCTGAAAACCTCTAGGCTTGTCTGAAGGTGAACATAACGCAGTAGCAACCAGACATTGAAAATCTAGCAAGCCAGATGCGAGGACGGATTAGAAATAGTCACTAAACTAAAGATTGTTAAACTTTTAACATTTTTTTTTATTTTTCACTTCGAATATGTTTGTGACGAACAAGCTGAAAAACCGGCGTTAGCAAAAAACCGAACTCTGAATATTTCTTCTCCCTTCGTGGCAAATCGCCTGTCCTCGGTTGCAGCACTCACTATTGAGCTCCAAAATGCTTTTGGAAGCAATGCAAGGCGTAACTGTTCTTCTAGAGCTGGAAGGAATAGGTTTCCATGGCCGAGCAGTCGCACACAAGGCAAAATCAGAAATATAAACAAGTTCCAAGTGTCGGTTGGAGTGGTGTAAGGCTCAGCACCAGTGGACTCTGGAGCAGTGGGAATGTATTCTCTGGAGAAATGAATCGCGCTTCAACGTTTAGGAGTCCAACGGATTTGTCTGAGTGTGACCGGGTAAACGCCATTTACCCGACTGTGTTGTGTGAACCGTGAATTTTTCTGGAGGAGGCATCTTGAAATCTTGAACCGTAACTGTTTTCATGGTTTGGGCTGATCCCTCAGCCTACCCAGGTAACACAGCCTTGCCAACACTGAGCCACCATCTTTTAGGAATAGAAGGCGGTGGCTCAGTGTTGGGTTTACGTTAAATTGCAAGACTTTGCTATCTGGGTAGTTCCAGTGCGCGGGAAACTTAACTCTGCAGTCTATAATGTCATTCTCGGTAATCTGTGCTTCGTCTCCTCATTATAGCAACAGTTCTGTGAAGGGTTTTTCTTTACAAACATCACCATGCCCCCAAAACTAGGTCCATGCAGGAATGGTTGAACTAGATGGTTGTGGAAGAATTCGACTGGCCTGCACAGAACTCCAATCTCAACCCCCATGGAAAACTTTTGGAATGAATTAGAACGCCGTGAGACCACACCACTTTATATCGGTGATCGACCAGAGTAATGTTCTTGTTGCAGAATGGAAGGCAATTTCCGCAGCATCGTACCGAAATCTAGTCTAAAGCCTTCCCAACAGAGTGAAGGCTTTTCCAGCAGCAAAGAGTGGACCAACTTAATATCAATTCCTTCCTATTTCACGGAGTTTGCGGACGAGTTAGTGTCCTTATACTTTTGATTAGACAGTGTATTTTATTGGTGCCCATTATAGAACAGAATTGGAGTATGCTAGTTCCATTGAAGGTAATCAATTTAAAGCAATCAAAAGATTCCGCGTTGAAAATATTCGGGGTACGTGGAGTAAAACAGTAGCTTATCTAAGTGTGAGCTTCTTTGCGTTTTAATTCCTTTTCGTTTATGCTAATCAAAACGTAAATTCTTCGTTTGCGATCTTTTTGGAAGCATGTTTCTTAAAATGCGAAATGATAATTGCTCTTTCATTGCTTCAAGACACTTATTAAGCCATCTGTTCCCCTGCTCACCATTCTTCTTGAAGTCCACAAATACTTTGGGGAGATTTTATCGCTTTCTTCTGCTTAGATTCTTTTACAAAGTCCACGAGTTTATCATAATGTGATTAGCCAGAGCTAAATGTTCTGTAGTTATAAGCCATGAGGTCTTCACAATGATGGAGCCATAGGCTTTTTATCGCGATCTTTTATGCGAGCTAATTTAATACTCACTTTCAACTTTAACAGTCTTAATTTCAGCCGTTTAACTTTTTCCGTCCTCTGCTTAATACCTTTAGATACTAGAACCTTACACAACTCTGAAACAGACGTTTTGCATTGATTTCGAAAAATCGAATTCAGTGGCATGACCCCCCCCCCCCCTCTCTCTCTCTCTCTCTCTCTCTTTCTTTCTCTCTCTCTCTCTCTCTCTCTCTCTCTCTCTCTCTCAGAGATATCAGATTTCGTTTTCACTTTTTGCATTTTTGTGTTTCTTGCATCGTGGATTTCTCGCACTTGTTCTTTCTCTGGCAACTAGCATTACTGCCTTTCATCCGTTTTCTTTTCGTTACTTCTCTGTTTTATCCTTGATCTCCGTCTTTAATCCTGTTTTCGCTTTTTTCTTTTATTTGTTCTGTGTCTTCCTTCACTTCGGTTTTTTTCTCGCTCTTTATGGTTTATATAGCTCCACTAACATTTCTCCAAAAGATTCATTTACTTATTCTGTCTCTTTTATCTTCTAATTTCTCTATCATTCTTTCTGACCTTATCCCCATCTCTATCGTTATCTTTCTCTCTCTCTCTCTCTCTCTCTCTCTCTCTCTCTCTCTCTCTCTCTCTCTCACTCTTCAAAACTTCTTACTGCCACCAGCTTTTGTCTATCTCTTTCTTATCCTCAAGACTTCACTTCCTTTAATATCTCTATTATTTCCTTTCCACTACCTTTTTTACGTATATCTAACTGTCAGTGTCAGCTAATGTGTTTCTCTTCGTTCCATAATGACCTACAATGTGCTTTCTTTTAAGAATTTCCAATCAAGAGCACGCTCTCTCTCTCTCTCTCTCTCAAAATATAAACCCTGGTATGACTCGATTAATTTATTGCAATTTCAGAAGCAAATTAATTTTGTTTTTGAAATAGCACCAAATCAATAATAAATTATTATGAAATATTGTTTAAATTTTTACAGTCCAATGTAGTAACCAGCATTGTGTAACACCCGCTGCTAGCGATGTGGAAGTCGTAGGATGCCGTTGGCAGTGCCTGTTCGGTTGATCGTTCGTATAGATAGCTGTCCACTGCGTGAATAAAATCTGGGATAGTTCTGAATTGAATGCTGCAAAGTGGTTCCTTCACTTTAGGGATCAAGTCGAAGTCACGGGGGCTTAAGTCCGGAGAGTACGGCAATTGGTAGAGTACCTCTCAGCCCAATCGAATGAACAACTAATCCACAGCATATGCAACATGCGCTCGAGCATTGTAATGCAAAATGATGTGTGGGTTCTGCATAAAGTGTATCTGCTTCTACCTCATGGTTGGTCGCAGATTTTGTTCCTAAAATGTAGAGTAATACTGCGCAGTGACGGCCTAGCGTTGGGGTACGGCATGCTTCAGGATAACACCATCGCAGTCGTACACGAGAACAACCATAGCCTTCACATTTCTGGGGTTCCGATGAAATTTGGATTTGCGCGATGGCCAGTAATGTCACAACTCGTTAGATTGGCGTTTCTTTTCTGGCTCATATGATGTAGCTCGTGTCTCATCCAGCGTGATGATACCACGAAGGAGAGCTTCTGCTTCGCGATCGTAGTGTCCAAGTGGATACGAGCAGCATCGTATCGTGCGGAACCCATCGCGACGCAATTTTTCTCATTCTCGGGCGTTCTTTCGCAATGTGTAGCACAGTTGTATGCGACACTCCTGTCTGATTGGCTAACTGACGAATCGTAAAGCGCCGTTCTGTCTCCAGTAACGCGGAAACAGCACTCACTTGTTCTTCTCATGCACTGGGACGACCTAGCCGAGGTTAATCTTTCACATTTTGACGTCCCTCATTGAAGGCTTTTACCCATCTTGCAACTATTTTATATGGTAATGCAGATTCCCTAAAAGCCTCTAAAAGTCCTTGATGGCACTGTACGACCTCTAGCACTTTGAATTTTTATTTAACGCCGCTGCTCCAATTTCAAAAACATCGTGACTAGACAGACGGGTAGCGACAGCTCATGTTCTCGCTACCGCGCAGGCGCGTGAATTTGAGGAAGCCAAGTCCATTTCACGATGAGGTGTGCTAGGTATCCAACCAACGTGTGAAGCACGCAGCATAAACTTGTTGCGTTCAGCTTCGATCCTTTCGATATAAACCTGTAGTTTGTCAATTCTATTACTACGTTTAAAAAGTTCCGGAACGTTTTATATTAAAAAAAGAATGAGTACAGATAATACCTGTTTATGCGGCGTTTCCTTCAAAGTAGTTACCCTGTGCAACTATGCATTTTTGCCAGCGCTCATACAAAGATTTAAATTCAGATTGCAAGCCTTCTTTTGCCACATCCTCCAGTGCCTCCGTCGCAGCTCATTGCACTTCTTTGGAACTTGAGAAGCGTCGCCGCTTAAGCAAATTCTTCATCCGGGGAAAAAGAGAAAAGTCGCACGTGCCGAGATCAGGGGAATTAGCTGGTTGTGGAAGAACGGGAATGTGATGTTTGGACAGGTAATCGGACAACAGGAGGGATCTGTGAGCCCGCGCATTATCGTGATGGAGCACCCACGAGTTGGTCTTTCAAGCATTGGGTCGCTGGAGTCTTACAGATCCTCGCAGGCGTTTCAGGATGTTCACGTACTCTTCTTTAGTGACTGTACGACCATGTTGAAGAAATTCCTTGTGTACGACACCCTTGCAATCGAAGAAAACTGTTAACAAGACCTTTTCCTTTGGAGCGATCAGCTTTGAAAGTTTTTGATCGTAGTGACCACGGTGATTTCCACACTTTTGACTGTTGGTTGGATTGTGGGTCGTACAGAGAGCACCAAGTCTCATCGCCAGTGATGAATCGATTCAAGAGATCGGGATCTGAATCCACTGAATCGATGTTATGCCCGCAAACTTTCATGCGCTCATCCGTTTTTTCTTGTGTCATGTTTTTGGGAATTAAATTTTTTGGCACACGTGATCTATGACCAGTTTCTCTGTTAAAATGGCTTGCCAACTTCCAACTGAGATGCCGGCAACTTCTGCAATCGCTGCAACAGTTTTTCGACGGTCATTGTTTTACAATTTCTTTGACAATGGCGATTTGTTCATCCGTTGTGGATGTTGACGGTCGTCCTGACCTCTCATCATCCTCGATACTTTGTCGCCCGTTTTCGAATCATCGATGCCACTCATAAGCTCTAGTTCGACTCATTGCACTCCCACCGTACGCTGACTAAATCATTTGAAATGTCTCAGCGAAAGATTTTCCGAACAGAACACAAAATTTTACACTTGAACGCTGTTCAAAATTCGACATCGTTGTCCTCACAACGGAGAGCCTCGAATGCCTGTAATCACGAACTACGCACATACGCTGTATGTGTTGGATCTGGATCACACTGGTTCTGACTGGTCGGTCACATGATGCTCTTCGCTTGTTCTGCGGGGAATGGCGTAATTCACTGACATTTGGCAAATATTCAAAAAGTTCCGGAACTTTTTGAACGTAGTAGTATATCAAATTTTATTCTATTTTTCTCAAATTCAACTTCCGGACCTTATTTTCTTCCCGAAAGGATAATATTAGATGAAAGTACAAAAAGGACTAAGTCGGACAGTAACAATTGAAATGGATATTAATTATTCGGGTCCAAAACTTTGGAACTCCTTGCCTTGTGACATAAAATCTATTAGCAATTTTGACCTATTTAAAAAACATTCAAGCACCACCTTATTAACAAGTCTCTCAATTAGTGCTGAGTTGACCTGAGCTGGTCGCTGGATTGATTTCACGGCTTATGGATAGATTTTGCATCTATATACACTTATGTATTTATTTAATCTTTCAGTTACATTCAATATGCATTTGACTTGTCTTTTGTATTGTTCTTTGTTGTTCGTGTCTTTTTTTTTTTTTTTTTAGTACTAGGGCTGGGAGGGCTATGTCAGGCCCTACGGCCTTTTCCCTCCTCCTGGTTGCTACATTGTTTGTAATTGATTATATTGTTTGTATTTTGAACTGTAATATGTAGCAACTGAAAAATGAATAAATGAAAAAAAGTGCAAAACGTTTAGCAAAGGAACTTCGACATGTTTATAGTTTAAGTGAAGAAAAGCTTGTCGTTACTTGGTTTTTAGGGCGCTTTATTATTCACATTTTCTCTTTATAAGGACCTTCTACTAATTAAGATTTGTCCGTCCACATACCGCTGTTTCAAATATAAAAAACAAAAAAGATTTTTCCATATTATGGGACCGAATTATGTATGACAAAGAGTACTTATGTATTTTCATGGGGAGGGGTGGGGGAGATATTGTTCGCGCTAGGTGGCGCAAATAAGTGTTTTTAGTTGCAATATCTCTATACCTAAAAGCCGACTCAAAAAGGTTTTTAGTGGTCAGTCAGATATAAATATATTCAAGGTTCTTAGGTAATTTTCAGTTTTTTCCTGTTTGATAACTTTACGGTTAGGTGCATAAACGAATACTGCATCGGCTTTATTAGATACCTTTGTTTCTGGAGGACGGACGTCAAACCCCTTTGTGGAACACAGAGTCGTAACTAGGCATTTCCGTGATCGGGGCAAACCTCAAAATATTGCCTCTCTCATCTGTCTCCCTGTCTTATTATATACACAGTCCAGTCACATTATTGTGACCACCTCCTACTTTTCACGTCAACAGCGCGTAGCCAATGAAAGAAGGCACGTGTCGTGAGCTGTCCTAGAGGGTATATAAGGTGTGCTATAAGCATTCTGAAAACATATCACTCGTTACTGTCATGGAAAAAAGGAGCCATTTATCAGATTTGCAAAAAGGGATGATTATCGGCTTTCGGGGCAAGGGTGGCAGTATTTCTGAAACAGCGCAGTTTGTGAACTGTTCGCGTGTTGCTGTGGTTAAAGTGTATTGTGATTGGAAAAGTGGCACCATTACGTATAAGCCACGTGCAAACTGCGGAGCACCACGTAACATTGATGTGAGAGGTGAGCGTCGGTTGCGAAGGTGCGTGAATGCCGATCGACCCGCTATAATTGAGCAACTCATTGGCCGAATGAACCAAAGGCTACCGGAAATGTGTCTAAAACGACCGAACCCTACTGCGTATGGGGCTCCTATGCAGATGGGTGGTCACTGCACCTATGCTAACGAAGGTGCATAGGCAGAAAAGGCTTACATTTGCACGGCAGTATCAGAATTGAACCTCCGCTGATTGGCAAAGTATTGTCTTCTCCGATGAGTCACGTTTTCTGCTTCATCGAACGGATGGACGTTGGCATATAAGGCGAGAAACATCGGAGAAAAAACCCTCTTCAACCATTGCTCGAAGAACACAAGCTCTTGGGGGGGGGCAGTTGTATGGTCTGGGGAATGTTTCCGTGGCATTTTCTGGGTTCACACGAGCCTGTGGAAGGCACTATGGGCCGAATTCGTTATGGATCCATCCTTGCAGGCCACGTACACCCATACATGCCGATTGTCTTAACTGGGGCAGATGGGATCTTCCAGAACGACAATGCGACGTATCACACAGTTAGAAATGTCCAAGAATGGGTGGAAGAACACGATAAAGACTTCAAAGTACATCTCTGGCCCCCTAATTCCCCAGACTTAAACCCAATTGAGCATGTGTGGGAACACGCACCCTCCAGCGGCTGTCAGATGCACTACAGTCAGCATGGCTCCACATACCTGTGAACACCTTTCAGCACCTTACTGAGTCACTTCCAGCCCGTCTAGCTGGTGTCTGCGCTTCACACTACTATTACTCTGGATATTAGCTGGTGGTCACAATAATGTGACTCGACCGTGTATATATATATATATATATATATATATACAGCGTGTCCGAAAAGTCTTTTCCCTGAATACAAACGTCATTCATATCCGCTGTGTGTGTACGTTACAGATGTGAAACTGGTGCCAAAATGTTGGAAAACTAACCAAGTTTTTTGTTGCAGGTTTCCGCAACGTGGATGTAGTGTAGCAGTGTCAGTGTCCAGGAAACCGGAAATGTTCACAAATCATGAACAGAAGTTTTTATCAAGAACATAACTTTTTGGCATCTGTAATTCACGTGAGGCCCTACGCACTGATTTCATGGGACTTTGCACAAAAAACTGTCTCACTGCTTCCACCCTTTCAGCTGAGGTTGATGGTCGGCCAGTTCTCGGTAAGTCAGCAACAGATCCTGTGGTCTTCCACTTGTCGTACCACGACTTAATGCTCTTGACATCGGGCGGCTTCTTTCCATACGTTGTTTGAAAGTTCCTCTGCACTGTTATTGGTGACCGGGTGTCGTGATACCAGAGTACACACTAAGCTTTTTCTTGATTTGTGAACATTTCCGGTTTCCTGGACACTGACATTGCTACACTGCAGCCACGTTACGGAAACTTGCAAAGAAAAAACTTAGTTAGTTTTCCAACATTTTGGCACCAGTTTCACATCTGTAACGTACATACAGAGGATATGAATGACGTTTGTACTCAGGGAAAGACTTTTCGGACATCCTGTATATCATCAGCATTGCCAACCGTTATTAATCCACTGTTGCACTGCTGGATGGAGATCTCCCCACCTTTCTCCCACAACGGTTTGTCTTGGGCCAGTCTCCACCATGTCACTCCCGCATTCTTTCGAATTTCATCCTCCCATCTCCCATGTGGTCTTCTTTTGGGACTTTTCCTAACAGAAGACCACATTGGAATTCAGTCAATAATTTTGGTTGTCCATCGGTGGTGTTCTCCTGGAAATATGTCCAACCCATTGCCATTTCAGGGATTTTACTCTCACCATGATGTCTTCCACGTTTGTCATTTTCCTTATTCACGAGTTCCTCTTCTTATCTTTCCTCGTTACACCAAGCATTCATCTCTCCATGCTGCTTTCAGTTGCCTGCAGTTTTTGCATGCCTTTTTTAGTTAAGGTCTACGTCTCTGCTCCGTGTGTAAACACTGGAAGGATGTATTGATTACACATTTTTTTTTTCAAGACATAATAGCCTATTGCTCTTAGAAATTGCACCGTTTCTTCCAAAAAGCTCTCAAACCAAGTTTTATGAGACGAATAATTTCTTCATCAATGTGACCTTTGCTTGATATCTGCTATCTAAGACAAATGTACAAATCGGTTATCTTCAGCTATTCTCTATCATTTGAGAATCTCCATTTCTTGTAAAAGCATTGTACATCAGTTTTGTCTTCTTCTTAAAGTTCATTTTTAGTACCACTTCTTTACTCATGTCCGCAAGTCCCTGGATCTTACTCTCCAGCTCTTAACGGGTAGTTGCAAAACTGACGACGTCATCAGCAAAACGAAGGTGAGTTACATAATCTCCATTAATCTTTTATCCTTTTGTTTTTCCATTTCACTGATTGAAAGGCATTTTGCAAGGTGGTATTAAAGAGTGAGAGAGACATGGTATCACTTTGCCTCACTCGCTTTCCAATTTTTATTGGTACTGTATCCTCAAATAGCCTAAACTTTGCCCGAACCAGGCTAGAATTAAAATTTTTGGATTGTCGCGTCCTTTGCCTTTATCGTTTTCCGCCTGCACGCGTATTTCTCTTTGAGGAGGAGTTGTAATGGAAGCCGAGCTACAGGGAATGCTGGGAACACCCCTGGATATTTTTTACAGCGTCAGCGAAGAACCATTGCGAATGCTGTTTTAAAATAAACATTTTTGCGTGAGAATTGTTATTTCTGAAAGCAGTAGCGCGAAGATGTAATCTGTTTTTTATGTGTGTTTTGTGTTGTGCCAAAGCATGTGAAAGCCAGACTGCCTGTGCTATAAGGATGTAAATCACGGTAAATTTAACACCATTTAAAGAACTTCAGAAAGAATAATACGCCAAAATGATACCAGTTAGTGCTGATTGGGAATCCTTTCGTCCTATTATTAAAGTATTATTGTTTTCGTTACTAGTGAAATATAATTTAGCATTTTTCTGATCTTGTGAATATTTAGAAATAAATAACTACAGAAATGTAATTCCAACGTAATAGTACTATGATTTCCGTAGTCTGTCGATTTTGATTACATACAAGGCTTGTCCGGAAAGTAATGAGACTACTTTTCCTGGGCCAATCAGAAATGCCGGACGGCGGAGTCTCCGGGCGTGACGGGTGGCGGAGTATGTTAGGTAAACGATCGATGTCTCGTCAGTTGGCTCTGACCTTTTACAGAGTGCGGATCGCTTGTGAAATGGTCAGCTGTGTGAGCTTCGCATAACGGTCAAAATGCAGGAAAGTGTTGAACAGCGCTACGCGGTAAAGTTTTGTGTTAAACTTGAAAACTCCGCGACCGAGACGCTTGCTATGATACAGAAAGCCTGAGGGAAGGATGCTTTATCGAAAACACAAGGGTTTAGGTGGCACAAAACGTTCACAGAGGGAAGAGAGAGCGTCGAGGATTAGCCACGCACAGGGCTCCCTTCAACGTCTCACACTTCGGCCAATGTGGAAAAGGTGAAGGCGGTTTTGGACTCTGACCGACGCCTGAGTTGCATTGGTAGCAGAGCACGTGGGACTCGCGAAATCCATTGTGCATGAATTCATCACCCAAGAATTGCAGATGCGGAAAGTTTGCGCCAAATTGATTCCTAAGGTTTTGGCCGATAAACAGAGGAACAACCGTGTGTCGATTTCTCGTGAGCTTGTGCGCCGTGTGAGGAGTGAAGCTGGTGTTTTGTATAAAGTGGTAACAGATGATGAAACGTGGGTCTTTGAGTACGATCCGGAGACGAAAAGACAGAGCTCAAAGTGGCACACTCCCGAGTCTCCTCGACTAAAGAAGGCTCGAATGTGCAAATCGAAGATGAAATCGATGTTCATTGTCTTCTTTGACTGTAAAGGTGTTGTCCATAAGGAGTTCGTATCACCCGGTCAAACGGTCAATGCTACATTTTACATGGAAGTGCTTCAACGGCTGAAGAACAGAGTTGCGCGCGTCTGCCAAATGATCGCCAACACTTGGGTTCTTCACCACGATAACGCGCCGAGCCATACGTCGCTGAGAGTGAGAAAGTTTCTGGTGAAACACAAAGTGGCGACGATGCCCCAACCTCCCTACAGCCCGGACTTGGCCCCGGCTGACTTCTTTTTGTTTCCTCGGCTCAAATCCAGCCTGAAAGGACACCATTTTGGGACTGTTACAAATATGCAAACTTCCGCGACGAGTGCTTTGAAAGCGATCCCTGTTCCCGACTTCCAGGCAAGCTACGCGGTGTGGCAGAACCGCTGGCAGCGGTGTATTGATGTTCAAGGATATTATTTTGAGGAATTTTATTGTTATGTAAGTATAACTTTAATTAAACGTCTGTTATTGAGTCTCATTACTTTCCGGACAGACCTTGTATGTACCGTGGCAATGCACTGATCGTTTTTTTTTTAATGTATAGGAGTTCGGATGTTGTACGTATAGTGCTCATTATTGGAACTCGAAGCACTTCATCATAACAAAAATAAATGAGAAGAACTGCCGATTTAAATACATCGTGATTTAAATAACTGCGAAATATTAGTAACTGGTAGGATTTTCAAATTCATAACTGAATGTAAATATTTCTTTTCTGAGTGCATGCGTACATAAACTGCAAACAATAGAGTGATCTGCCAACAACGCTGTTATCAGAGAACCATTGGAATGCCGGTTTTAAAATCCTAATGGCAGCCGTGTCTGTTTTCATAATACTCCCAGAATGTAATATTATGTGCATAGACCATCGGAGAAGTTCTAGAAGCTTCCATAAATGATCGTCATTAATCCACTAAACGCGGGAGGGAGAAATCTCCCGAAAAAGAGAGGAAGGTTCGCCTCAGCGGCCGCTCGGCCGAAGACATAGGCAGCTCAACGACGGATTGGTAACACGTAAACTAATATGCGAGCTGTAATAGACAGTGTCTTCCCACCCGTTCATAATCTCATAAGAGCATTAAACGATAATTAACAGTCTGGCAAACTGCTCACTCAGGATCTAACTGAGTTGGGACGCATCGCATTAAGGAAACTATGGTGAAAATCAGTTATCTCGAGTGAATAGAATACCCAGCGATAATTGATATTAATTGCTACTTCAGAGTTACGAGAGAATTAGATTTATAAATCACCCAGTTTAACGCGATTGGAAATTAAAATCACTTTCCCTGGACACTGCCAGCTTGTCGACGAAAGATGAGTGTGGCACGGGAATATGGCATGTCTGCTTTTCCTAAATATTGTCAGCAAGATTCTCAAAAGTGGCGGTAGGAGGAAAGGCTTAATGACGACCAGTAGAAAAGCATCATGATCTCTATACTGTCATGACGGACGCCACCTGTGTTTTGAATTAATTATGTGTGTGCGTAGAGTTCTCACACAGAAGTAATTCGTTTTTTTTTGTTTTTTTTTTTGCGTGATGAGAAACGTGTTATTATTTTTAGTCTTCTACTACGTGGAAAATATTCCAAATACGTGGCGACAGTAAATAAATAAATACATCGCTCTTAACCACGTTCTAGAAACACACAGCAACCGAAAAATTGTTTTTCAGCCGCCGCTATGGAATTGAACCAACAGAATTCTCGATATCTAGCCGAGTGCGTTACATATACGCACTCGGCTACATATCGAGTGTTCTAACGTATATGTAACGCACTCGGCTAGATATCGAGAGTTCTGTTGGTTCAATTCCATAGCGGCGGCTGAAAAACAATTTTTCGGTTGCTGTGTGTTTCTAGAACGTGGTTAAGAGCGATGTATTTATTTATTTTCTACTACGTGGTTTCACAACATTCTTATTGGGAAAAACCTATTTTGAAATGCCATGTAAGTATTTTATTATATTGATCATAACCTTCAGTTTTTGAATTACTCTTGCTAACAGCCGTATATCTCGAGTGAATAGAATACCCAGCGATAAGACATGTAAACATGTACACTATATAAAAAAATAAAAATAAACTGAGCCACTCCTCCTAATTTTTGAACCGTTGGCCGTATGTAAACAAGTAAGGTACAGTCAGAAAGCACTTAAAGTGCAGTATATTTTGATGTAAAGAAACATGCTAATTAACATAAAAATTAGCACTCAATCTCAGAACTTTTCCATAGCACGTGTATTATTTTTTCAGCGCATTTGATTCTCCTCGTCAAAATATCCATAAATACTGCGACAAAATCATATGATTTCGCCCAAATCGGATGCTAAATGCATGTATGCTACGAAAACGCGATGCAGCTAGTGTTGACTTACGGAAGTCGTTTCCGGTTCGTATTAAATTGTCGAAGGCAGATGTGATTCATTTAGTGTTGAAACAGCAAATAATAAATATTTCGAGATGAAATGAATATTTGTATAAAAACGTGGAATGCACAAGAAATTATGAAATATGAAAGATGATTATGAAAATAAAAGTATTATGATAATATTTGATTCATAGACCATGCGATGCAAAATATTGTAAAATCCCTAAAACCTAAACTTCAACATGATAGGATAAAAACTTCCCGAGATATATGATACAGCCAAAAATAAACGGATTAGGGGTTATGATAAAACCCAAAAATTGCGCATAAATACTTGGCTATCCTTATGGTAAAATTAATTTCTTCGTAATGTTTCAAGACACACTGAAAATAATAGGTTTCGATGTAATGATGTTCCATGCTAAGAAGGAGGATATCTCGTTCCATAAGAGCAAAAATAAAAGGCGAAACGGCAAGCAAATAATGAACGGCAAGCATCTGCATTTTTTGAAGTCTCCAATATTAATTTTTAAAATGTAGTAAATTCATTAATACTTTTCTAGCTTCGGGAAATTATGAAATTCTGGCCATGCTATTGCAAAACCGCAAATCGTTGCCTGCGCGTGTGAACCTATGTGCCTCATTTGTTTCTTTCTCTTCTAAATTTCTCCTCGTGTCCATTCAATCACGCATTTAGGTATAATCAGCTTGTATTTCCGCATTGTTCTGATTTATGGACTTTCATCATTTAGTAGAGCCGCCCCCGGTGGCGCAGTGGTCTAAGTGATAGCTTACTACCATTCGTCTGAGATGGGTCCGGTTTCGAATCCCGGTGAGGCATGCATGCTGTGTTTATCTTATGGCACTGGCTAACTCCTTTCCCTGGAACCAGTGGCCCTAAATTAGGGATTGGCGACTGCTTATACCCCATTGATCTGCCCACAGTGGTCGTTAAACCTGTGGCAAAACTTTTTCAGGTATGTATATTATAGTTGAGACCAAACTTCAGCGATGAGGCATTACATGATCACCTAACTAATAAGCTAAACAACCCCATTAGTTCGCAAAACAGCGGCCACTCGGCGAGTCATTGATTCGATGAGGTGGCGATAGGTATCCTGGGGTATGTGGCACCATAATGTCAACAGCAGGTCTCCCGGTTCCCGTACATTTCGGGGTGGTGGTGATTTAGCGCGAACCCGCTTTTCCAAGTGAAACCACATTTGTTCGATTGGGTTCATGTCAGGTGAATTTGGAGACCAGAGCATTAACAGAAAGACACCAGCATGTTTCTCGAACCACTCCTTGACTAATCTAGCAGTGTGGCATGGCGCATTATCCAGTTGGTAATGGCCATCACCAGCAGGGAACACAGTTGCCATGAATGGGGGAATTTGGTCCGCGATGATGTTGAGATACCTGACAGCTGTCAAGGATTGTGCTATTGGGATAATGGGGCGTTAAGTGTCCCAAGAAAACATCACCCACAGCATAAACTACCATTGGAGGCCTGTTTAGCCCAACAGTGCATGCAGGTGCCATAGCCTAAGTTGGTAATCGGGGCGTCCGCACTCGGCCGTCTATGGAAAGCACCAAGGATCTTGATTCGTCAGATCAGGTCACTTTCTTTCAATCATCCACAGTCCAATCTCGATGATGTTGGGCCCGTTTCATTCGTTGTTGGCGATGACGTGCATCCAGCATGGGGACCCGACACGGAAGGGTGCGATGAACTGCGTGCTGTGACACATTGCCTTGATCACCACTGTTTTAGGAGCGAGTGATTTGTCGCACTGTGGCCCTGCGGTCGCTGTTAACAATGCGCGACAGTCTCCGCTTCCTCTGGCGTTAGTGAGCTGTGGACGACATACGGCTGGATGACGGTTCGTCGTCCAGCCGTATGTGCTCCACTTTTGATAGGTACTCACTACAGCGGCACGTGAACAACCCATAATCCGCGCCGTTTCCAAGATCTTAGTTCCAAGGCTCCGTGTCATCACAATTTGTCCTTTATCAAACTCCGATAAATCGGCTGCTTTTTCCCATTCTGACTCCAAACACTCTACTAATCGAAAACCGGCCCTCGGGTTGTATATATACTGCTGTGTGAGCTTCACCTGCACCACCGTTCGGTCTTCAGAAGCTCTCATTTCTCAAGGCTAGGGGTGGTAATAATGGAAATGCTCATCAGTGTATATTAGAAGATTTACATCATTAGGCCAGCCATGCTCTGTAACGATCGTTGTCGTTTTTGTTGCTAGATCCGGTTCAAGTTTGGACCTTTCAACTGATTTTTGTTTACATGACCAATATTAAGCAGCATATGCACCGAATAGCCAAAATATTGTAACCATCTGGCTAATATGATATTAGTCCTTCACGTGCCGCTAAAAAAACTGTTACCCGGCGAGACACGAACGTTATAAGATTTTTAAAGCTGTTTTATGGTATCTGGTACCAACACATTATCAGCAGTTCCTTTAACTTTTGTAAGTTACCTCGTTCGCCGCAGATCGAATTTTCTGTTCCAACACAAACCACAGATGCTTGTCTGGACTGATGCCTGGAGAATTTGGAGGCCAGGACAATACTTGAAAGTCCTCTTCATGTTTCGCGAACCATTGTCGAACAATCCGGGGTGTGTAGCATGGCGCATTATCCTGCTGACAGAAGCCTATACTAGAGCGGAATACCGTTGCCATGAAAGGACGTACCTGGTCCACAGTTATGTTTTGACAGGTGGTTAGAAGTCACAGTTTCCTGCAAATGAATGACTGGACCCCAAGGTTTCCCAGCAGGATTTTGCCCAAAGCCATATACCCTCTACAACAGCTTATTTTCGTCCACGCTGCAACCTCATGGTAACAATTATCCAGGTAAATGTCTCACACGCACCCGGCCGTCCACATGGTGAAACAGGTAACCAGATTCATTGGACCAGACAACTTCCTCTCAATCATTCAGTGTACAGTTCTGATGTTAGCGTGCTCATTTTATGCGCTTTCGAAGGCAAACCAAGGTAAGCATTGGCTCTCGGAGCGACCTGCAGCTATGCAGCCCTATTTTCTGCAGGGTTCAATGTACTGTGTGTTGTGACACATTACTCTCGTCACCAGAAATTAAATTACCGGCGAGTTACTCCGCAGTATCCCTTCTGTTGTCTAGTACCATACGGGATAGCCTTCGCTTACCTCTAGCATCAAGGAGCCGTGATCGGCCCACACCTCGCTGGCAGTTTGTGGTTTTTTCCTCCGCGGACTCCTTTTTGAAGGTACTAACAACGGCTATCCATGAGCATCCCGCAAGCCTTGCCGTCTCGGAAATGCTCTGATATAGTCTACTGGCCATTACAATTTGTCCTTTGGTGAAATTCGCTAAAGTCCGCTGCCTTTTTCATCTGAAGAACAAGAATAACAGTGATTAACAAAGCTCAATATCAGGTGTTATTTTTACGATTGTATGACCTTAACACACACGCCGTCGTGTATCTGTAGTTGCTTCGATTTGCGTAAAGACGTGCTTGTCATAATGTTTTGGCTCTTCGGTGTAGTTTCATGGGAATAACCAGTTACATTTGATTTTATAGCCTCAGATTACTCTATTTGTCTTCCAAAATCTTATATATAAAACACAAAACGTCTGTTTGTCTGAAGCAGCAAAACTCTCGAACGCCGAACTGTGGCGTCGTGAAATTTGCATAGCCTAATAATACTGGAATTCCTAGGTCAACGCAACTATTTTAAGATGTCTACGTTGTTCCGTTCGCGAGTTATGAATTAATTAATAAGCTAATCAATAAAGTCAACGTCATTTGCTACGTCATCCTGTTCCAAATCTAAAAGCACGTGACTGCATTCATCGAACTGCACATCGACAGGTGTTTCTATTTTTTGAGAACAGTGCATTAAAAAATGCAAAAACGAACTTTGCGAAATCTTAGCAAAACGGGCTGAAATTTTTATCAACACCATGAATTGGTTTCCCCGGAATCCGGTCAAATCTTTTTAAAATAGGCATGGAATTTTTAATTCATCGGTAAACAGAAATATATACGCAGAAACGGTTAATAAAATTTTGACGGCTAATTTAAAAGTTTTTTACCGATTCAGGCGAAATTTGGTGATCATGTTTCTATTGAGTCATGGGAAATTTCTCATCGGCTGCCACCGGGAATCGAACCCAGGGTCTTCCAATTGCACGCTGGACATGCTACCACTGGATCACAGCGGTCTCAAAATCTCCAGACTCACAACTAACTGCGAAACCACATGGCAGGTTGCTCACTTATAAACTTGGAAAGAGCGATGACTTCTGTTTGATGCTCCTAATCCACGTCAACTGTGCGTATTAATCGAGAGTATACATTTATGTATGCACAACACGTTGCATTTGTGTCACTTAACGACCACACCGAGCCACAGTCCGGAACATACTAAGTGGAAATAAATAATAACAACAAACAATAAGGTCTACTAATTCCTGCTACGTGGATCAATGAATGTTATTTTTGTAAAACCAATGAAAGAAGATATGTGAGTCATAAAAGCATTATAGGTATTTACCAAACTCTGGCGGCGACAATAGTAAGTATACAGGGTGTTTGAAAACTAATGGAACAAATTCTATGGGATAATAGAACACACCGAAACAAGCTCTTTTCGTCAGAGAATGCATGGTCGCAAGTTACGCGGTTAGGCGCTGGAGGGTGCTTTCCGGTTCCCCACACACACCGTCATTCGCAACGCAAAGACCCATATCTTTTACCGGAACGTCTGGATGGGAGGAAGTAACTTATTTTCATTCAACAAGTCTTCCCTGAATTGATCCAGCATGTACCAGCAGCCGTCCGCCGTAAAATGTGGTTCCCGCATGATGGAGCGCCAGCTCATTTCAGCACTCAGGTGCGTGATTACTTGAACGCCACAATTCCAGGCCAATGGATTGGCCGAGGTGGACCCATCGCTTGGCCCCCACGATCACCAGATCTGTCCCCTCTGGATTTCTTTTAATGGGGACATCTTAAATCCGTAATGTACGACACTCCCATTGATTCCAATGAGGAACTAGTCGCCAAACTTTCAGTCGCTGCTGCAGATGTCCATGAAATGCCTGGTATGTTCCACAACATACGGGCATCTTTACGTCGACGATGCGAAGCGTGTGTCAAGAGTGGCTGTCGCCCTTTTGAGCAGCTTTTGTAAATGTAATTAATTTAAGTATTTACGTTTGCAAATTTGATGTAATTATGGGATATCAGGTTTTGTTTTGTTTTATTTTGTCTGCAATAAAGCTTTATTTTGATTTGTTGTGCCATTCCTGCCTTTGCGTTGCGAAAGACCTCGTGTGTGGGGAATCGGAAAGCGCCCTCCAGCGTCTAACCGCGTAACTTGCGACCATGGATTCTATGAGGAAAAGTGCTTGCTTCGGTGTGTTCTATCACCCCTTAAAGTTTGTTCCATTAGTTTTGAAACACCCTGTATATTTCGACTGTTTAATTTTTCCAAAACAATATTTATTTTTATTATTACTATTATATATATATATATATTATGCAGATTTAGACAAATATACAAACTACTCTGTCACCAATGAGATGTGATGTAGCCTAGGAAAGTCCATCAAGCTAAATTCTGACCTCAGGAAGAAAAGTTGAGTCGTATATGTGTTAACCAGGGAGAGTGGTAACGTTTGGTCTAGGATACCTCCAGGCCATCATGTTGTACATCATTTTAAGCTCTCGCCAATAGCAAGTAATCTCCTCCGTCCTTAAGGCTCTACGAGACCCGCCATCTTGTATTGCTGCCTTCTCTTATTAACCAACGGGCAAGGGTATTTCACAAATTGCTCGGGCAATTTTGCACATTTTGGAACACCGTTTGTGGCTAACGCAAGATATATGATAAATAAAGAGTTCTCTGGTTTCAGATTTTCATTTTGGACTTTTTTAAGTATTTTTATTAATTAATAAAACTATGGAAGACGCCTTGGTATGACTTTCGCTGCAGATAAACAATGAAGGGAAAGGTCAATAAAAATTCTTAAACCAGGGAACTCTTTTTTTATCATATATCTTGCATTAGCCACAAACGGTGTTCCAAAATGTGCAAAATTGCCCGAGCAATTTGTGAAATACGCTTGCCCGTTGGTTAATAAGAGAAAGCAGCAGTACAAGATGGCGGGTCTCGTAGAGCCTTAAGGGGTGGGGAGAATGCCAAAAATCTCGCTACGACGCACCGTTTTCGAGATATTTGAGAAAATCACCCTAGGCATCTCACCCACTACTTCCGTTACCCATTTTTGTTATATTGAAATTTTTTACTTGGGCTTTGCTGTCTATAAAGCTGCATAGCGTCAAAAACTTTGTAGCACACTTCTTTCTGACAGAAAATGTCAGCAGTCGTCGAAGAACTCTGGGGTAATGAAACCAGTACTACTAATTACACTCACAAGTCATTATTGCGTGTTACAAGTGGCCGTTCCCAACGAGAGCGTTTTGTGTTTCTGGTCTTCGGTAGAGGTCGCTCTACCCATGAGTGTAATCCAGGGAAATCAGTACCTTTCGTGCTATGCTTCCCATTAGGTCTTTCAACCCGTATTGGTCTAAAAGCGTTCGCGTTTCGACGGCGGGCCATCAGAGGTCCTCCAAGAGACCGGGCAGATTGCTGAGGCGTCGAGAATCCTGTTTGATTTAGTCCCGTGCTTGTTCGACGGAATTCAGATCGGGAAAGTTTGTGAGCTACTCCATGCGGGCGATCGTCACGCCCTGGAGGTGTACATTAGTCATCCTCGCACAAAGCACACGGGAACTGTGGTCCTGTGGGATGAACTCATTGCCACTGTTCAAAGTGTATGGTTGAACAACTAGTAAGAGAATAGTACCCCGAAATTGCACAGTTGACAGCTTGCATTGGACGAGTGAGCTTTCATTTACGAACGCTTTCACTTAGTTCCCAAGTTTGCGTTCATAGGCATATTTGTAAACTAATGTTTTTCGTTGGAGGGGAGACAACTCCTGGAAACAGTTTGTCTGTAAACTTAAAAAAAATTGGATTCTTTAAGCGCATAACAACTTATGCATTGCTCATCAACCATTCCTGATGACGAACGATGATGAACAGACCAGCGTATTTTTGACAAAATGCCAGGTTTTCGCAAAATTAAATCTTCTCTTTTATCACTAATACTTTTAAATACCACAAAGTATTTTGCTGATACACGAATAATGTTATACTCGTTTAATAAGTTATCTACACTCATATAATTTTGTTGTGGTTTTACTTCTTCACAAAAACGAACCACAGCCAAATCTAAAAGGTGAGTATAGCATTGTGTGTGTGTGTGTAGCCCTTGGCTTTTCCTCTTTGAACTTTGTAACGACTCCATTAAACTTCCCACTCATACTGGCCACCTTATAGCAGGCTTGCCTTCGTATTTAAATTTCTAAAGTTGGCGGGGGGCACGTGCCCTTCCGTGCATCCCCGAACACTCCGCCTATGTTCGCTTGTATCACTCCGCCATACACCTAGCTCACTCCCGTCGTGAATGTGACAAATGAATTAGCTCCACCACTGAAGAAAAACAATTCAAAACATAGGATTTACTCCTCTTGTCTGCGATTAAAACCTTCTAGAACTCTAAAAGCCCCAGGTGCTTACTTATCGTGTTATTAAAGTATTGAAATTAATTTTCTGTAGAAATATTTCTCATAAAATTTATGCCCCTGCATGGTGAGTGTGAGTCGGTTGAATGTAAACATGGCGGAGGGATACACACGAACTTGGAAACAACGTAAAAGCGTTCGTAAATGGAAGTCCATCCTGCTAAAGGTGGAAGAGCGGAGCTCCCGGCCCAAAACATCCATAAATGAAACCAACTCAAAGTATTTATGACCCCGTGTGTGAAGAGAATACGGCACCGGGTTTAGATCTGTAACGTCCATTCAGGGTGAGACATCGTCCACGTTAGACTTACGTCGGAAAGTCGTTTCCCACCAATCCGGCGTTATGGCGTCGGCCAGAATTCGAATGTAGCGGTCCAAAGCTGTTGTTTCGGAATCATGGTCTGACCCATTCTCTACACTGCCAGTTTCCACATAACGATTTCATGTCAGTTCCTGGTTATATTACAAGGACTTGGTAGCCAAAAACATCGTGGCCTCAGCTGAATCCGGCTCGTCGAAAACATCAGCGACACAGATAACTACGAATCCCACTATTCCACTCGACTTATGTAGGACCAAAATCGGGGTGCAGGAAGCTGTGGTCAACTTAGAACTCTTGAAGACACTCTTAATGTTAGTACAATATCTCCTCTTCGAAATGGATTGAGAACGTTTGTTTTTCCGTCAGATAATTCTAAGCGTTACCAAAATTTTCCACACATGTTTCGTTATTTTACTGATGCTCACGTTTCCCACTAGGTGGAGTCAGTGGCGTAACTACAATCCCCGCAGCTTCCACAGTTGGGGGGGGCGCAGGTAACCAAGGGGCGTACTGCAGCTTCCAGTTATAGTTTTTTGAAAAAATTCGAACACGCACAAAGACAAACAAGCAAATAATTAGCCCAAAGGTTCATATTTTCTTTTAAGGTACATTTAGCTTTGCCTAAATAAATGTCAAGTTTCACTTTTAAAGCACTGGATGTCCTACAGATAGAAGCTATTCGGCCTTTTGGCTCCGGGTTGCGTTCTCCAATCGCCCTCTCTCTGCGCTGCTGAGGAAAAGCGCGAGGCCACATAAGGATTTCCCATGGATAATGTGGGGAAGCAGTGAGTCAGTCACTAGGATTACGTACACGACAGTGCGCCAACGTTTATTCACGGCAGTCGCGGATCTGCCATGTACATGAGAGTGATTTCTCCAAGTGATTTATTTTGTTTTGCACAAAACAATTACATGTATTGTTAAATCTGTTACTTAAAAAGTTTAAACTACAGAGCTCTAGGTACCAGCATTACTTTTCCAGACACTCTCCCTGACTTCCTGACCCCCCTTCCATCCACTACAACCCCCGCGAAAAACGCATCCCCCCTCGTGATTGAAATCCTCAGAAAATTACTACGATTAGGGGCGCTGAAGTAAATCTTGCGGGGGGGGGCTTGTGCTAGTTACGCCACTGGGTGGAGTACCTCTACACTGATATTTGGAACCATATTGAATGTAAAAGTAAAATAAAGGCTCTGGGAAGAATTTAATTTAGACACAATTATTTATTATACGCCTTTAAATTCCTTCAGAAAGTTAAGTTTGGAACTATTTGTGGAAGACTTGATCGAATTCGTTGCCATGAGTTTTTTCCGTATTAATCATAGCAATCCATTTTGAATATTTCATAACAATGATTTAAATAACCATGCTCTTTAAAAATAAATTCAATTTCCTATTATGACTTTTTCAAATCATCACTGAGGATATCTTTTGGACGATTTTTATGGTAACGACCTTTTTCCGTTTCCCCATTAACTGAGGAATAAACGAATGAATTAATTCTAGATCTCAGTGGCATATGGGCCAGTTTATTATTTCGAGTATTAACGATCACCATGGTATAAGCAGTTTTCCATCCCTAATTTGGGGCCGCTGATCCCAGACAGGGGCCTCAGATAATCGCCCTATTAGATAATCGTACCACAGATGCTTTATCCAGAGCTCGAACTCTGCCCCATCTCGGACGAGTAGTCAGAAGACAGCACCTCAAGCAAATTCGTTGCCAGTGCTGCATGGATCAGTTTTAGCGGTTGCGCAGTAAACTGCTACAACTAAACACCTAATACTAGGCAGGTGAGAAATAACCAAAATGATGAAGTAAGAATCCCATCAGGGCACTACTTTTCCCTCTCTCTTCTGAAATCTGTTGGTTCACCAACTGTAGACGTGTGACTCAACTGTCTGAAACTATTATTCTGCATTTAAATGCTCATTCTGAAGGTGTAATTACTACGTTCCGCTATACTAATGAGAAAGCTGAAAAAGCTCATATTTGTTAATGAATAATGTCTGTAGTTTTATTTTCATATTCATTCTGTTGCAGTAACTTTGAAACTAATTTTTATTTATGTAACCACTCAAATATTGTTTTCTTTTTCAGGTAAGTGTGTTGGCAACGTATTGTTCAAAAGCTTGTGGCTCCTTCTGTTGGCAAAGTAAGCATTTTTTTCAAAGGAATGTTTTCCAAAAAGCACTGATATAATTTTCCAAAAACATATGGTAAATACGTTTCTTTATTAATTTTATTGGAGGAAGGGCTATGTTTGGCCAAGGAACACCATATCGCAAAACACATTTTTTATTTTTTATTTTTTTTTATATGGAGGCCTCAGCTCCCAAATAACTAGAGTAACAGCTGACCTCACGTGGACATAATACCTACTTCATTCGAAAGAAAATCATTCGAGGCGTTGGAGGAAAGCTTCCTGACTTTGTTCAAGCCCAGTGAAATCTGATTCGAACGTGAAAGCGTTTATGTAGCGAAAACTAAGCAGGTAAAACTCATTTAGTCCATATCCATGATTTTTTTATAATATAGTCCTGGAACTTTTCAATGCGAAGTGCTTGTGAAGAGAGAAAACGAGATGTTAGTAGTTTAACTATGCTTCCCCTATCTTTTACAACGCACATATCTTCTGTATTAATAAAATTACCGTGTCTATCTCTCAGTTACCTACAGAGATGAGATGTGTCGTTCGCAAACGATTCGTTCGTAAAGAACGAAAGGATCTGACTCTGAATCGATTCCTTAAAACAAACAACAAAAAAAGATTCGTTCGGACCTATTTGTTTGTCTTTGTTCCTTAAAGACGAACAAATCGGTCCAAACGAATCTTTTTATTGAGTCGAATCGGAAGAATCGGTTTTCCTATTTCTACAACAACAGAGGAAACTACTGACCGTAATCTTGGAATTTGGCAGAAAACTTCAGGTAGCATGGTAGTGCGCACCTCGGAGCCCAATTTTTTAAATTCGAATTTACAAATGTTTAATTAATTTATTAGTTTTTAAAGCACTCAACCGTTGTTGAAGAAACTCTTGTTGAAATCTGATCTTTCGTTATTCTGTGCCATAAGTTCACGCACCGTTAGTTTCATTTCATTGTTGGGTAATATTTCATTGCACTGTTGTACACTACATTATTTCTCTACACTTTACAAAACGCTATAATATTTTGCCACTCTTGAGTAAACTAGGAGATCCTCACTCAAAACCTTGTGGAAGCTGTTACAAAAATCCGATTTTTTATTGACGTAGTAACACATATACGTAGTTGCTTATGGTGATCGTTAATGCCGAAATAAAAAAACTACGTTACGGAGTAATATTTTCATTACTATCCTGAGTACACCATTTTTGATCTAAATAATGATATCATATAGAGAATATGTGCGAAGACACAGTAAAGGAGCATGTCCATCCTATAAAAAAAAGCCACATGCTAAAATAAGTATGATTAGTAATTCATCGCAAGAATTTCTATCTTTAAAATATCAAGATCCAAAGTTATTCTAGGCGACATCTCCAAACGTCACCATTCAACCTAATCTCAGTTAACCCTCGCCTCAGTGATGAGCATATTCACGCGTACGATAGTTTCGTCACATTGTATCTACTGTTTTTTCTCGCGCGTAATCTTCGATTCTAAATCTTTCTACAGAGACCGTTCCATAAAAACTGAGAGGATTTTTTTTGGAGTTGGCAACAATGCGAAGGGGAAAAATAACCATGCAGACAACTAACTCAATTAAGGAAGTATCTATGGCAACAGTTATTAGCCGTATTTGATGATTCTGCTTTGTTATTGCGCAGCTGTTTAAGGTACGTCTGCATTTCGCCATACAGCTATGGAGGTGAGTGATTCAGAGTTAAGAAGTGAACTGTGTTGTGTGATAAACATTTTGCTATCGTTTGGGTAAAACGGCTCCAGAAACAGTTGATTTAATGAAAAAAAGCTTACAAAGATAAATGTTTGGGTGAGTCAACGATTTTTAGATGGCACTGTGATTTCAAAAAAGGGGCGTTTGTCAGCAGAACTCTCTCCTAGTCCTGGTTGACCTGAAAGTGTTGTTACGGAGCGTATTGGTAACACTGTGTGAGCAATTCTGCAAGAAAATCGACGAATGACGTGTGAAGATATAACGGCGTCAACTAATATTAATATTTCCAAAACGTCGGCATTCCGTATTCTACGCGACAAATTACTGCTGCATCGTGTGTGTCTCAGATGGGTACCTCATCACCTGACTAGAGAACAATTAGCCGCAGTTCAGGTGTGTCATGAGTGGAAACAAATGATTGCAAAGGATCCAAACTTTCTAAACACAGTAATAACTGCCAATGAAGCATGGCTCTACTATTTAGACCCTCACGAAGCACGCAACGAGTGTCTGAAAACACACATGCTCGCCTCCTCCGAAAAGTCCGCCAAACCAAATCAGCTGGGAAGGTAATAATGATGATTTTGTTTGATCATAAAGGTGTATTCTACCAGCATGCCGTTCCTCCATAAATTACTGTCAATGCTGAGTATTACGTTTCAGTCTTCAAGCGTCTTCAACGACACATATCGATTAAGAGATCGGAACGGAGTAATATTTTGCAAGTGGACCCCACACCATGATAACACCCGCCCACATGTGGCTGCTTGTGTTCAACAGTTTCTTACGAAATGCAGTATTGAAATCGTGCCACAGCCTGCATACAGTCATGACCTCGCCTTCTGCGGGGTCTGGTTGTTTCCAATAATGAAGGAGAAGTTCTGTGGAGCAACATTCAACACAGATGCTGACGTTATTCAAGCTGCATAAGTGTCGTTAAAGCAGATTCCGCAAAATGCCTTCGTCTCGTGCTTTGAAAAGTAAACTGAACGATGGGACCGTTGCATGTCATCCGAGGGAAGATACTTTGAGAAAGAATAACATATATTTTGTTGTACCTATATTTCTTCATTTTTGTGTGATTTTACTCTCAATTTTTATAGAACTCCCATTGTAGTATGAAAAACCCATGGCCCTTTTTCACACAAACTTTCACGAGATCAAAGTTAACATCCTCACTGGACATTAAGGAATGTGAAGGAGTTTATGTGACTCTCTTTTCTCTGTTTTTAATCAACACAAATCGTAATGGGATCAGCTCAGTGAAGCCTTAAGATTTGGATTGGATACGTGTTTTCTCAGATTTCATAAAAAAATTGTACACACACACACACACATGCACATAAGGAGACAAAATCCAGGTTTTACGGAACGCAATGAAATAATATTATCTTAAAGGACTTAATTATAAGAGGAAAATAAGGTTCATTTAAACTACGGCAGCAATTCGAGAAAAATTGGAAGAAGTACATGGAGTTTATCAATAACAAAAGCCACTGTAAAGACCGAGAAAAAATGCGAAGCTGTAATTTATCAGAAACAGCAAAAATACCTTTAGTTTCGGCGTTTAGTAAGAAGTTGAGATTTATTGAAACAATGAGAACAGCATCTGGAGTTTTACGATTAACCGAAAACAGGAAGATTAAATTTATCAACAGAAACGATCTCGTGTTGAGTTGTAATGACCAATCAAATTCCGAAGGCCAAGATTTATTAAAGACAAAAGTATTCATGTCTTGAGTTATAGAGATCGTTCGAAAGCTTTTGGGGTTGGGAAAAACAGTAGAAAATATGAATTGCAGTGCTCGATCAAAGAAAACCAGACTTCTGAAAACAAGGAGATAAATTCTGTCCACAAATTCAAAGTAAAATTATGAGTAGGATTTACTGAAGCAACCATGTCTTGAGACCAAAACCAGGAAGCACATCGAAAACCATCTTATCTTGAATTGTGAGACCTCACCAAAAGAAATAAACTATTGTTTCTGATTGCTTTGCTTTCAAAATAATGAAATCCTCTATGTTGTGAGTTGTACGTTAGATCGAAAGAGAGAAGCCATTATTTTTGTTGACTCGGTCTATCATCTTTCATGCTCACAAAATTTCATTACGTTCACATCTTACTGACTCGACGGCTTCACGTGTCAGAAGCAGATTTTTGTAAAACTGATATTCAAAACGATAGTTTTCCCTGTTAAAACTGTACTTGACCTTAAATCGAAAAAAAACAAAAAACTGCTGGGGGTAATTTCTTTTTCAAATGAAAGCTTTCCCTTTATATTTTGTTCAGTGTTCGGGTACACAAATCAAAGCTATCTGAAAAGGCTCAATGAGGGAGCTGAAGTTTGAAACTTTTCATCAGATGGGGAATTCATACGGTTAACGTACCTTTCCGGCTATTGAAATTTTACGCCCATCTTTCACGCTTGTCAGCTGAGGCAACAGGAAGGAGGTGCTTTTTCTTCCTGTGCTGTACGGTTTAATTTCCATGTTTGTGTGCCGATGATTTAAAACGCGGCGTTATTTGGCACGCGTAAAATAGAGGATGAAGGGTTCGTGCGGTGGAGAATGATTTTGATTGGCAGGAGAGCACCACGTGGCCAACATCTGCCGCCAGGTTGACTTGGGCAAAAATGAAACCACGCCCGATCCCTGGTTTCTGAAGGTATCGAAAATTTCCTGGCTTAAGATGCTTTTAAACATGCACCATTAATCTTTTGTTTCAGTGTTCATTAGCAAGTCTCAGGAAAAATAGAGGCAGTTTTATTAATAAAAGTTTACCGCCGAGTTCCTCAGGAAAAAGTGCCCCGACTTCAGGAAATTATATATTATAAGTTGTTGAATATGTATACACGGATTCACAAATGAGGTTGTGGGGTTAAGTGCTCTTAGGGAGGCGAATTCTCGAAGTGCGACCGCATTTCGTGCCCTTGCTCATAAAACTGATGCTCTCCCGAGTTGTTATTCTCAGTGTTAAAAACCTGTAGACATACTATCAGTGAAAGCTTAACCGCCCGTCGTAATTTTTTATTAATATTTTTTTGTTTTAGCCCCATTTTTTGTGATGTACGAACATATGTGTGGAAAACATTACACGTTTATGACCTCACTCTATCCGGGAGTCATTGCTTCTGCACGGTATCTTCGTATCTGTGCTCTTCGTGGCTCTGATTGGTGTCCCCGTAGCTTTGTGTTTCCGTTAAATAACGACAAAGTGCCTCTGGCAGGACCGTGGCCGCGTGTGGCCTAGTGGGCAACGTTCGTGTCTGCCACGGAAAGGACCTCAGGTTCGATTCCAGGCAGGTACGAACGCTCAATCCGCTAAATATCCGCCGTGCGTCGGATGGTCACGTTAAGCCGTCGGACCCCGGGTACTGGCCCCCTCGGTAATAAATAAGGGCGTCTTCCTCCCCCTTTCTACTTCGCTTCCGTGTCACTTTCCTATCGGGCACTCTAGCCCAAATCTCCTAGCTTCCTATTTCTAAGGGTTGTTTAAGACCTGGGGTCAGACACTCCCTTCCTAAAATCCTCTACATATGAGCTGATCTGGAAGGACCGTAACAAGTTTTTCTTATCTGGGAGGGCGAGACTTGAAGTTACGCCCCTTCGAGCTCAAAATTACGCCCCTTCCAGTTCAAAATTACTCCCCTTCCAGTTCCATTCAAATAATATGTGGTTTTTACTTTCTCACACACCGCCGTTATAGGAGAGTATTATGAGCGTTCAAAAATCGCATTTCAGGTTTTTAACATAATTTTATTAAAAATGTAAAAACTAGGTAAATACTCAAGAACCCCATGTGTAAATGCCAAGTAAACCGTAAACGTTAACACACCACTCTACTGAAATGCAAAGCATAAAGCAAACCAGCGCAGAACGAATGAGTATCGAATAGTGAACGCAACAACAGGGAGAAGCTTTAGGGTTAGGGTTTGGAAAATTTCCGTTCAAGGTTAAACTTCCGGAGAACTTTCTGCGACAGAGCACAAATGATTAATTAGCTCTTCATCCCAACGACATGTTTGGAAGGCTCATGAGGATTAGGCATACCGGTATATTGCTTTCTATGCCTTCATTCACTTTTTTGGAAAATTCCCTTCATGGATGAGAGATGTTCACATTCTCATATTATACCTTGTCTTTTACGCTTTCCAACCGTAGGTTGAAGAAGCGTATATGTTCCAGCTTTTTCCGTCTGTCTGTCTGTCCTCCCGTCCGCACGATAACTCGCGTAAAAATGGTTCGAATTCAAGGAAATTTTAGTATGTGGTAGTTCCCTCCATTTCGCCCATTTTCAATGGGAAGGAATCCTATTAAAAATGGGCGAAATGGGGTCAAAGGTCATGACATAGGAGGAGATCCATTCCATCGCGTTTATGCACCATAACTTACGAAAAAATGCTTCGCTTGCGACAAAACTTCATCATGTAGTTCCGGAGATGCACTGAACCGGTTGCGTTGAATATCATCGAAAAGGGGTCAAAGGTCAGGGCACAGGAGCGAAATTTATTCTGCAGCTATTATCCTCATAACTTGACTAAAAATAATTTTATTGCGACAAAACTTTAGTATGTTGCTCCGGTGGTATACTGAACCAATTCTGTTTAATATCATCAAAATGGGGTCAAAGGTCGAGGCACAGGAGCGAGATTTATTCCACATTTATTCTACATCCTCATAACTTGAGCAATGATTTCTGGAATGTTGGAAAGCGTATCATAATCTATGCATTGCATGATTTTACTAGCTTGTTACTCTGTACCTTGGTTAACTGCATGGAATTCTGTATGAGACTAATTGAAGTTTTCATAAAGAAAGGACTGAAGGGCGTAACTTTATTTTTTTTTAGTTAAAATTTATATTTTTTACATCCACCAGGGTATGAATTTACGCCCTTGGAATGACAATTCTGGGAAGGGAAAGCACCCTCCCGGTAACTACGGTCCTGGTCCCTGGCCAGAGATTTACTTCATCCTAACCCAGAAGAGGAGAGGAGGGAGTGTATGCTAAAAAGAAAAAGACTTGTTCGTTCAGCACCTTAATTCCTTTTTTTTTTTTTTTTTTTTTTTTTGGATGTTTAGTAACAAGGTTCTCACAAAATAAGTCATGCACAGACAGTGATATTATGTGTAGGATCAACATCAAACAGAGGTCGTCGCTCTTTCCACGTTTATAAGTGAGTCCCGGAAAAATTATCATTGGCCGTCACCGGGAATCGAACCCATGGTCTTCCAGTTACGCGCCGGATATGCTTCCACTGCACCACAGCAGCCTCGAATTCCTCCAGACTCACATACATGTCTGTATTAATTATGTGCAGGATGTTCTTCCCTTTATCACCTAACAGTGGTAGGACCTGTTTACCAGAAGGTTGCCCGTTCACGAAGAAACACCACTGAAGCAAATTCAGCTATGTAAAAAAAATCTTCCCTTGCAGATTGCGATAAAGCGAAGCAACGGTCTTTTAAAGCGTCATCTGATCTTTTTTGTACTTTTTGTTGCAATAAATATGTTAAGGTAATTGTACTTTTTTGTTACAATAAATATGTTAAGGTTAATCTTCGTACCTGTATGTTTGATTGGAAAAATTACGTTATTACCACTATGATAATTCGTTTTCCCGAAGTGTAAGGACAAAGTGACTATTCAGAAGTCTAATAAGGGTTTGTTATGTTTTTGCAAACTACGTTTTTTGGAAGTCGGCATTGCTGCAGGGGCGACAAGAGAACCTTTCCTTGTTGTCATCTCTCCTGACGAACAGCGTGAGAAAGAAGGTTTTCCCACCATTTGTTTTTGTTTACGTTAAAGTTTACTAGTACAGTGGAAGACGGTAGCTTGGATATGTCATGGGGTCAGCGGCTGATCTCAAGTGATTCTTCGAGAGCAAAGCAGCATGTTATTTATGACAGAGGCCTTGCGACCTCTTTAAAGTCGTGGTATTAAAAAAAGCAGTCGGGACAGAGTCTGTGAAAAGTGTAGTTCTGAGGACAGATGCCAAATGTGTGGAGGATCAACCTTGCGTCTATGACAAAAAAAACAATGAAAGAAAAAGTATAAGAATACATGAGCTTTAAAAGAAAGCTGATTCTTTATGGTGAAAACAGCCGCCGTGTATTCGCGCCGAAACCTACTATAATGACATTAGACGTTTTCGACGGAAAGAAACTGTCTTTTCGTATCTCTGAAACAGTCGACATAAATTAAATGTACGTATGTTTACTCTAATTCCTGTGTTTAGCGAAATTATGCGGTGTTCGTTTCTTTTCATGTTGCATTAACGTGATTAAATTTTGCTAGACTTCTGACTATCAGCGCATCAGACAGTTCTATACACTTCGTGCGAATTTTTTTCAACTGGAACGCTAATAAGTAGCAGTTCTGTTACGGAAAATAAAATTTGTTTTATACAGAGAGTGTTCCGAAAGTAATACTTCCATGTTTATATACAAGCTCAGTGGCAAGGTATCAAACTGAGACAATACAAGAACAAAGCTCAGAATATCTACTTTAACTCACGTATTTTATTTTTCTACATAGATTCCCTCATGGTCGATACAGACGCGCCAATGTTAACAAGTTTTTTAAACCCGTCTCTGTAAAAATCTTCTGGTTGTTCTCGGAACCATTTTTTTGTAGCGGCTTGAACATCTTCTTCACAGGTGAACTGAATTCCTTTCAGACGTCTCTTGAGAGCAGAAAACAATCATAATTCGGACGGCTCTAAATCTTGGCTATAGATATGGTGCGAAAGTTTAAGACCACCTGTTTGTATTAAAAGATTTGTGCCGATTGCGTCAGCTGCTGTCTGTATTACTCAACTTCCTATCGGTGTTCTATCATCCTACACCGGTAATTGTAGATAGAGTTGGGGGAACCTGACAGCGTCAGTTTGTTTCTGGTTTTCTTGCTGATAGGTTTTTCACGTATTTTCCATATCGCGAAAGATGGGCAAAAAAGCGTTATTAAGGGCACAAATAGTGACTTTATGTCATGAAGGATACTCCGAACGTGACATAAGCAGAAATGTTAATGTGAGCAAGACTGCTATTCATAATACGATCATGAAATACCGAGATACAGGTGAATTTACTGACCGAAAGAGAAGTGGACGTCCAAGGAAAACAACCTCACGTGATGACAATACCATAAGGCGAATAGTTATGCGTTCTCCGAGGAGTTCGTGCAAGAAAAGCAAGACCTTTCTACATTCAAAAGAGTGCCATATTATTATCAGCACTGTTTCCCGACGTCTTAGCAAAGATTTAGGATTGAAGTCTTATAAACCTGCACATAAACCTAAACTAACCTCTGTCATGAAAAAGAAGAGACTCCAGTTTGCGAAGCGTCAACAATCGTGGACTGCTGAAAACTGGAGCCAAGTTCTTTTTCCGATGAATCAACTGTGCGTCAATTTGAATCACGTGAAGAACATGTTCGTCGACCAAAAGGCAAAAGGTTTGATGAAAAATTCACCGTTAGCCCCGTGAGACATCCGCCTAGTCACTTGGTATGGGGTGCTATGTCAGCATCCGGTACTGCTTCATTATCTGTTTCACTTACAGGCACTACCATGGTTGATCCTTTTTATGTGGAAACGTTACGTGAGAAGCTCTAAACTCACATGCAAGTGCACAGATGCACAATCTTTATGCATGATGGTGCCCATGCCACAGATCAAAGACAGTGAAGGACTACCTGCGGAGGAAACACATAACTGTGCTTAACTGGCCCGATAACAGTCCCTACCTTAACCCCATCGAAAATTTGTGGACCATTTTAAAAGACAAGGTAGTAGAAAAACAGTCATCAAATTTCCAAGCTTTGATTGACGCGATAAAGTACGTGTGTTGCAAAGACATTTCAAGTGACTACTGCAAATCCCTCGTTGAGAGTATGCCACACCGTATTCTGTCCGTTTTAAAAAACAAAGGTGGCCACACAAAGTACTGATTTCGATCTTTTTGTGTTCTAAAGAATTTAAGTATTCATCTGTGGTGTCCTTTTTTCAAGTATCTCTGATTAGTATCTAATTGTTTCTTTGAAAATCTTAATTTTCAATAAATTGATAGGTGGTCTTAAACTTTTGCAAATGACCGTACTTCAAAATCCGATTTTCTGTATGGCCTCTGAAGTGAAAGCCCTGGCGTGGGATTTGGCGTTATCGTGATGCGGAATCATGGGGTTCTTTTCATCACCACTCGGTTTATTCTTTGTCTTAACTTTTTTAAGTTATGCACGTGGCTCTCAGATTTGATAGTCGTACCTTTGAGCATGTAATCCTGATGAATAATTCCTCTGTAGTCCCCGAACTCTGTGAACATGCACTTACCTACAGAAATTTGAGTTTTGATCTTTTTCTCTCGGGGAGATGATGGGTGTCAGTAATCCAGCGATTGATTTTTCTTTTCTGGGCTATACTGGTGAGCACAACTCTAATCCCCAGTCACAATACTTTGGAGAAAATAATTTCCATGCTTTTCATAGCGAGTAAGCAACCTTCGGCATGTTTCAAGTCTTGGTATCTTCATTTCAGTTGTTAGGTGACATTGTCTTGGTATCTTCATTTCAGTCGTTAGGTGACTGTCGTTGTATCTTAAGAAGTTAACAACGCCATTGACACTACGTAAGCTGATGTTCAGCTTACCTGTTAAGGTTCTCTGAGTTGTTTTTATATTTTCCCTGATGAACTCATTGACTATTTGTCTGTTTGAAACGCAAGTTACGATTATGGGTCTCCCACTCAGTGCTTGATCCTTTACGGTCAACATTCCTCCTCTGTCCTGTGATTTTCTTACCCAACGACGAAGAGCGTTTAGGTCCAAAGTTCCTGAAACATAAACTAACTCTAATCCAGCGTGAATTTCTTTGGGAGGTACATTTTCATGAGTTAAAAACTCAGTAACTGCTCATTGTTTGACATCCGTCGATTCAGGTGAAAAAGAATCATCCATTTTAAACACAATTGCATATGAAAAAATAGTTGTATGGAGTTCTCTTAGGCAGTAAAATGAAGCTAATGGCACAAAGAATGAATCGTTCGCCGTCTGACTGGTTGCTAGGAAACAATTCGTGCGCGAGACACTTGCAAGGAGGCATTACTTATTGAACACGCCTCGTAGAAATGAAATGATAAATAATATGATTATTTATTGCTGGATATTCACCCGTTAACAGAGCTGGATGCACTGATAATTCCCGTACATTTCGTAGGGCATTTTCTTTGAACTGGAGCGCCAATAAGTCGCAGTTTTGTAAAGGAAAATAAGATTGGTTTTATAGAGATGAATTCCGGTTATAAAAGCATAAATAATATAATTAATTATTGCTAGTTTCTTTGCTCATTGATGCGTTTACAGCCGGAATGCTAGCTTTACATTTTCCATTTACTCAGATTTAAAGCTCTAGTAAATACCAGTCTATTTTTCATTTTCATTTGAGGGTAAATCGGTCCAATCCCTTACGCTGACCAGACGGATTGGGGGATACATTTTATAGCTTCTGCCAGATAGGAGAGAAGGCAGACTCCCACTGCTTAAGGAGAAAAAAAGAAAAGTAAAATAAGAAAGATTCGCCCTCAGCCCTTGAATACTCTGATAGCATGGGGGAAAGAACAAGGGAAAAAGTGAGAAGAAAGGAAAGTAAGGGCCAGCCTTCAGATAATATAACAGGCGTATATTACACGAAACAAGGTATGGTCCAGCATCAGGTACCTCGAGTTCGCTACTTCATACTCACCAGAGTGAGACCTTGAGGTATACCTTATGGTTCTATATAACAAAAGGAAATGAGTTCTTCAATAAAAATACAAACATTGGAAGAAAATACACTATATTGACAAAGGTCACCGGACACCTGGATGAGAAACACAACATAGCATTTATTGCCATACATTAGTACAGTGTCAGTCTACCATTGGCCTTAATACATGCACTGACCCTTCGAGACATGCTTTCGACAAGGTTTTGGAACACAGCGATAGGTATGCGCTTCTATTCAGTACATAATGCTGCCACTAACTGTTCCTTAGTAGTAGGCCTTACTTCCAAACTTCTTATACGCTCTAATTCATCCTACAGGTGCTCTATGGGATTAAGATCAGGGCTCTGTGCTGGCCAGTCCACACACGATACGGAATTATCGTCAAACCACGCCGTAACAGTCCTTGCTTTATGGATCAGTGCATTGTCCTGTTGGTAACAACAAGGCTCGGTTCCATAGTATTGCCACAGAGTTGGTAGGACATAATTGTCCAGAATATCGAGGTAGACGTGCTGGTTAATAGGTTTGTCCACGATAACAATGGGCATGGACCATACCACGAAAAACGCCCCAAACGAGTACACTGACAGCTCCAAACTTGACCGTAGGAACAGTACACTGTGGTAAATAGCGTCCCCCTGGCTGCCGCCATACCCTCACATGGCCATCAGACTGATGAATCGTGCACCTGGATTCATAAGTCCATAGGACCCGTTTCCGTTTATCTACAGTCCGCGATTAATGTTCTTTCCACCATGCTGAATGAAGAGTAGCATTCCGAGTGGAGATGAAAGTCTTATGAGCAGCTGCACGGCCACGGTAACCCATGGAATGAAGTTCTCTGCGAATGGTACGTGTACATACCGAGATTCCAGCATTTTTCTCACCTCTACACTGAGATCTTGTGCAGTACTCCGTCGAATAGCTGTAACGACTCTCCTGAGGTCTCGACGTCCTCTACCACTGATTTTCTTTGGTCTGCCGGTACGTTTTGCTGCTTCAGGCACACCATGTGTCTTCCACTTATTCAGTACATCCAAAACAGTTGACTTGAGTATGTTTAAACGCCTCTCGGTTTCTCTTATGGACAATCCACTAATATAACACCCAACAATCTTTCCTTTCTCAAAGTCAGTTCTCTCCCGCCGCGACATTTTCATTCAACCTCATAGTGCGATATGATCGCAGTAAGATGCAGGCTTGTTTTTATATCGTTCGTAGCAGTACCGCGCATCTTAACAACGCAGCGAATCCGTTCATGTGCTTTTGAACGAGTATCCGGTGACTTTTATCAATATAGTGTATGTCAGTTAAATAAATAAAACATATAGCAAAGCTACAACAATAAAGCTGGATAGCCTGGGCTCAATTTTCGGGATGCGGAGAGGAAGATCCACTATCTCCAAAATTATTTAACTCTGTATTAGAAGATATTTTTAGAAATTTAACCTGGGAAGAAAAGGGATTAAAAATAAATGAAAGGTACGTAAATCACTTAAGATTTGCTGATGACATAGTCATCTTAACAATTAGCAATAGAGAAATGCAGAATATGATAAAGGACTCCTGGATGGAAAGTCTTAAAAAAAGGTCTGACAATGAACCCAACAAAAACTAAATATATGAAAAATACAGAAAAGATTTTGATAGAAAGAAAAGAAATTAGAAAAGGTAGACGAATACATCTATTTAGGTCAAATAATCAGTTTTAAAGAAAGACAAAGAGAAACCAATAGAAGAATTATCCAAGGTAATAGAGCCTATTGGATACTTAAAAATTATTTAACCGGTGATCTCCCATTGTATTTAAAAAGAAAAATCTTTAATGCATGCATTATCTCCATGTTTACTAATGGAAGTGAAACATGTAGTATCACAGAGCGACAATGTAAAAAAATAAGAGTGTTGGTAAGAAAGTTAGAGAGAATGTTAGGAATAACAAGAAGAGATAGAATCAGAAATGATGCATTATCTCCGTGTTGGTAAGAAAGTTAAAGAGAATGTTAGGAATAACAAGAAGAGATAGAATTTTTAATGCATGCATTATCTCTGTGTTTACTAATGGAAGTGAAACATATAGTATCACAGAGCGACAATGTAAAAAAATAAGAGTGTTGGTAAGAAAGTTAGAGAGAATGTTCGGAATAACAAGAAGAGATAGAATTAGAAATGAAATTATGAGAGAAAGAACAGGAAAAACATGTATTATAAAATAATAAAATCAAAGTGGAGATTGGCTGGACATGTTGGAAAATTGAAAGATGGACAAGAACAAGATTAATAACAGAGTGGCAACAGAGAGATCAAAGGAGACGAAGAGGACGCCAGAGAGTAAGATGGAGAGATGACCTTCAGAAATTTAGAGGTGCTAAATGGTGGACTGAGACTAAGGATCGAGGAAGTTGGAAAATAATACGGGAGGCCTATACCCCGCAGTAGGTATTAAGAGGCTAAGACGAAGAGGAAGAAGAAGAAGAAGTAAATACCAGTGTAGCATTGTATTCTTAACAGCTCTCTAATCCAGAGTACGAATTCGACGACCGTTCCGGATTTACCGTGTATGTGGCCTCACGAAATTGAATTGGGACCGTGGACCACAAGTTGCTTAACAACTTGTGGTCCACATTTTTCATTTTAAATGCGTAAAAAAAGTGCAACCATCAAAAAGATGATCCATGAATTTCCACACACCCTAGTTTGCCAGTGACTGGTTAGAAGATCTGGTTTCTGGCTAGTTTTCCAAGGTGGTTGTAACCTCTTACATTTTTCGTGACAGTCTCGTTTACATATCGTTTGTATGTTAACAGCTATTTGGGAACAGACCATACACATTCCGTAATCGAAACTGTGCGCTGAACTTTATAGTGACCTAATTTTTCTTCAAAAACTAAAACGTTTATTGCTTATGAGTAAAAATTTTTCCAACGGCGGAATTCTTTCCTTAAGAGAGGCGATACGTCATGCAAAACTTACTACTGAAAAGTTTGCAGCGAAGAAATCATTCAACCCCGAGTAATAAAGACTCTTTATCGCGTACAAGTAGGGAGAGTGCGATGTTTCGCAGCCTCCTTTCAGACCAAAGTAGAAAAACTAAAAAGAGATAGGAACTGGTAGAATATTGTTTCGAAGCTTCTCAGGTTATTTATCTGAGCCGTTATGACGGCGAGGAATTACCCATAACACCTCTTATCGAAAACTGCTCTTCCCAATTACGTCGTTGAGCGAAGTGTGTCTGAAAAGTGCTTCTTCTGCTTTTCTTACAAAATTCCACCGCGAAGAAATGTTTTTATTCTATTCAGTTTAGAACTTCGGAACACACATTAAAGCATCAATAAAGTTTATTCTATCAGCAAAGGGTTTTAACACAAAAGATTCTTCTTTCTCCTTTGACAGTAGAACTGTAAAATATTCTTCTCCTTTCTTTATTTTTTATTCTAATTTCATGCTAAGTGAGAATTCTTTTCTTTCCAGAAGCATAAACGCTGAATTGCTAACGGAGTGGAAAATCTTGCAAAAACGTTTTGTGTAGTTTGTTTGCTGTGGAGCAGTCATTTGAAGACGAAAACCATTGAATAAGAAACTATGACTAATTTAATTTTGGTTATTTCCAAAAGTAGTTATTTAGGACTTGGATGCCTATGAAACACCATTACTTCTTCATCTAGATACTAAACGGTGGTTATTTTATAAATTTCAGATTCTGAAAAAGCTCATTCAGCTTAAGTGAAAGCAAAAAAGTCCGGTCTTTAGGAAAAGGTTTTTGGCCTCTAAATACTGCTATGTTATTTTTCTGTGAACATTTTTTATTTCTAGTTGCGGAAGCGTAAGATCCACATACTGGCAACTGAATTAGAAACCTTTATGCAGATATACGTAAACGTTACTTACGCAGCGCAGCGTAAATGCAAAATACGTGGTCACGTGCGCCAAGAAGTGAACAAAGCAACTATTTAGACTGCTGCTCAGTAATCATCAGCAGTGTGAATCACAATGGGGAAAACAAAGGATCTTTCAGAGTACGGGGTTTATTGATGGTGCCCGTCTGCCTGGAGTCACGATTTTAAAAACAGCAGAGCTAACTTTTTTCTCAAAAGGTGAGATATCCCGGGTCTTGAATTAGGTGGAAAATAACCCACATTGCTTGTCTAAGAGTAACCTTGGCGAGACGATAGTCTGTCAGGAACGAGATCGCTGTCGTCTGAGAAAGCTTGTACGAAGGAACAGGACTTCCTGTGTGTAGCAATTGACCCAGCCGTTCAATGAAGACTGTTCCCGACCCATATCCCAGTAAACTATGCCCAAGAAATTTAAGAGGATTTGCATTGGCAGTCGCATTCCTGTACAGAAACCACTGATTCATGCAAAAAACTGCAAAGTTCGTCTACAGTGGTGTCTGGAAAACGTGATTGGACACTGGAAGCCTGGAGAAAAGTCATGGGTTCCGACGGGTCGCGGTACATCTTGTTCTACATACATGAGACTGACGACGAAGAAAAAAGCTGAACTTTTTAACTGGATGAAAAACTAGAACGCCCAGCGATACAGTGTGAATGTATAATGCAGCATAAGCAATATGGAATTATTCATTTATTTATGTAAATATTAAACTTGGACACATTCCTGCATTCAAAATATAAAATAATTGACATTTAACAACAACACAGGATAAAAGGAACATCGCGGGGAAAGAAAACTTCGATTACGGGTGAAATCTTCGCTCCCTCCGACTTCCGTTTTCAGAAATTTTCTCTCCATTTTCAAGTTGAAATACTTATTTCTGTAGTTTTTATAAGTAATGTTTCTTCTGTCCAGTGTTGTTGGAAATAAATAACAACAACATTGGACAGAAGGAATGTTACGAAGAAAAAATACGACTACAGGAGAAATCTTCACTCACATCTTACTTCCATTTTCGAAAGTTTTGATAGTCGGAATTCCGTCCTCAGACAGAAAATGACCTTTTCTCCTTCCGTCGGTTCAGTTATACATCGATCTCAAAACCACATAAATGGATGAATCTCAAGCCTTTTGAAGACTACAGGGAAATTTTTACGCCGTCTAACTTCCGTTTTCGGAAAACTTTTCTCCATTTTCCAGCTGAAATACAAATGTTTTATGAAAAAATTATATTTAACAACAATAGCGGGGAAAAGAATTACCGTGATAAAAAGAAATTAGAATTATGGAGGAAAGTTTTACTCCGTTTAACTTCCATTTTCGAAAGTTTTAAAAGATGAAATAACGTCCCCGGACGGAATATGACCTCCCCAAATTTCTCTTCAGTTTTGCATTGATCTCGAGAATGAACCAAATGATGACAAAACTGTTAAAGAATCTTTCTTTTCCGCTCAATTCTTTCTTGAGAAGATTCTCTTTAAACTATCCTTTGTCTCGTCTTCAGTCTTCCTTTTCTCCTCTTTCTTGTTACTCCATGTTCATGACTTTGTGTCACGCGTATTTTTTATCTCCTACCAATACATATCCACCTAGGAGCGAAGTGTTGCGACTTGTTTTCACCGTACTTTTTCAAATCTCTATTTAATAAGGTTGAAGATTTAACAACTGAGTGCCTTTTCTCTCATCATTCATTTTATTTTGTCCTAGCGTGAGATTTGAGTATTGACGGGCGTATCCATCCAAGGCAGAGAGGCGAAGGTGAAATACAATTCCTCATATTCCAATGTTATATTTATAACGGTAATATGTAGTCAGAGCTATTCTTGTGAAAATGGGCCTTTCCCACGTGAAGATGGGATTCAAAGTTGATTGGGGGTGTCATACCTTTGTCTACACTATGTAGACAAATGTGTTTGGGCACCTAGGTCGAAAGGAAACAAGAGCATTTATTTGCCGAAATTAGTACATAGGCCAATATGTACATGGTACATATGAATATAGTACATACACGGTCGAGTTACATTATTGTGACCACCAGCTAATATCCAGAGTAACCGCCGTGTGCAGCGTGGACAGCAGCTAGACGGGCTGGGAGGGACTCAATAAGGTGCTCGAAGGTGTTCACAGGTATGTGGAGTGTGGAGCCATGCTGACTGCAGTGCTCCGTACAGTTGCTGGAGGGTGCGTGGTGGAGGATCCATGGAGCGAACAACACGATCGAGGTGTTTCCTCAGATGCTCAATTGAGTTTACGTCTCGTTAATTAGGAGGCCAGGGAAGTACTTTGAAGTCTTCAGCGTGCTCTTCCAACCACTCTCGGACATTTCCAGCTTTGTGACCGGGAACCATACCAACTGTCGTGTGGCCAGAATGTTTTTTTGTTCCTCATAGTTTCTGCAAAACCAATAAATACAAATCAAGCATTTTTACTCCTGTCACTTTTTTTTGTAATGGCTATGGAAAAGTAGTACTGTAAGGAATATGAAAAGGTGCATTTCATTAGGAAACTTTTCTAAAAAAAACATGGTCATTTTTCTCTAATGTAACCATTTTTTACGATATTGTTCCGTTTTATTTTATTGTTTCTGTGTTTAAAGACAAACGCAAGCAACTTCCAACCTGTAAAGACGCTAACTATATTTTCTACGAGATTTCCATTAGAACATTGATTTTTGAGGAAAATTAGAAAAAAATACGTTGGCGCCACTTAGTGTTTCCAATGAGAATCCTTCAATTTCTGGACAATTTTTTAAGCAAAAAATAGCTTTTTTATGGAATTAAATTGTGATTTTGTTGTCCTGACAATTGCTTACAGAGGGTGTAATGCAGCTTTATTCATTACTACTGTAAAACTGTAAAAACATCTAATTCTTGTAGTTTTTATTACTGAAAAACGTTTAAAACTACGGATTTTTGTTGTGTTTACTACGAATTTCCAATGAGGGTTGGAGTCTCAGTATGACGGCAACGACCCTTCTCGGTCAGCTTTCCACTAGATGCCGGAAGATCTGTACCGCAATTTTCCTCCATTTGTCTTCCTACAAAGCTTCTGCAAGAGCTGCAATAAAGGAGGTTCTTACAGGCCGAGAGTGGATTCCGCATTTTTGCTCGTCCCACACAAGGTCTACTCGGTTTAGATTGAAACGTTGGGCCCCCTAATCCAACACTTGACATTCTGCTCATCAAACCAGGCATGGACAGACCTTGCAGGATGTCAAGGCTCTCGATCATGCTCAAATAATAATGAATTTTTGCCGAAATACTGCCATGGCGAAGGTACTGTGGAATTGTTTGGACTGTCTTCGTAGCTTCGTAGCTACCGGCCGTAATGATGAAGGGCAAGTCGAATAAAGGTCCGAGTCCTTCCCCGAAGAAATAGCCCCACACCATCAAAGATCCCATTCCAAACTTGACTGTAGGGACAATGTTGTCTGCTTGACAGCATTCCTCGAACAAATCCCCCATTCAAGCACGACTATGCGAATGAAAGAGTGAGTAGCTGGATTTGTTATTCTACATGACCCTTATTTCACTCCTTTGTGGTCCACGAACTGCTAGTGAGGCACCATTGCAGTCATAGCCTGGCATTGCCTGAAGTGATTAGCACTTGTGCATAGCTGAGATAGCATGGTAATCGTGGGTATGCTGTTCTCGGCAGGTTGTTCTAATGCAGGGGCGGCTACCCACGGCTTGCCACGTGCCACTTTTGATGTAGATAATTTTGAACTTCCCACTTTCAATGCAGATAATTTTGAACGTGCAACTCCACCTTAACGTAACCCCACTCCACGGTTGCCAGAAAGGATAAAAAAATTATGTATCTCTATGTCATCATCATCATCATTGTCAACCATTATCAATCCACTGCTGGACGAAGGTCTCCCCAAGTTTCCTCCACAACGGTCTGTCTTGTGCCAGTCTCCTCCATGTTACCCCTGCATACTTTCGAGTACTTGAAATAAAATAGTACTGAAGAGAAAAAATTATTCTTAAACCAATACTATTGTACCAGAACACTAATAATCATTCTAGAACTAGTTTACTAGTATATTAAAAACACAAATTACTTGCAAAGAAAGAATCATATTCCAACATTGTATGGTTATATTTCCATTCACATGAAACAAACCTGGCTTAGTTCTTAGTGAGGCTTTTGGATGTCTTTCCTCTTCACCTGTTCTTCAATGTTGGGATTCAAAGATGAAGTAGCAAGAACCAGCAGATTTTTGACATGCTGCTCAGTCAGTGCTGAACGGTACTTAGTTTTCACCAAACTCATAATAGGAAAAGTATTTTCACATATTTTCGACCCGAACCTGCAACATAAGAAAAGTACTTTCACATATTTTCGACCCGAACCTGCAACATAAGAAAAGTGTTTTCACATATTTTCGACCCGAACCTGCGACATAAGAAAAGTATTTTCACATATTTTCGACCCACAGTATCTGTCATTTTCTTGTAGGGCTTCCGCCCACTGTGAGTAGAGTTTAGGTCCCAGCCACCTACAGCGAGATCTCCTTTTGGGCAGGACACAGAAACGGAAGGAATGAGAGCAAGTCTAGCGACTTTGACAGAACAGTTTGTAGTTAGATTAGAGTACAGTAGAGGGCGCCACCGTACAAGTACGATGTTTCACACAACAGAGAGGTAAGAGAATTTCAGGGGGAGGAATAGGAAAGGATACCCATTTAACCAGTGGGTCCAACATGGGGGCCGTCACTTAACATGCGCGTCCGATGCACGGTGGATATTCAGCGGTTGTTAGTAAATCACACCATCTCTGAAAGATCAGCCCAGGTTCGAACCTGAGGACCTTGCATCGATAGTCTGAATCGCTAACCACTAAGCCAATATTTTCGACCCGAACCTGCAACAAGACCATATGGCAAATTCCTGGCTGGCTGGATTTCCAAGCACTTTCTTAAACTTGCCGTGAATTGCGGTGTTATTCTGAAGCTCCAAAATTTCAGTCTGCCCATCAGCATGATAGTGAATGATGTCCTCGATAGCAAAAGGAGAAGGCGTTTGTGAAAAGGAAAATATTTTGTTTTTCGTTTCGGAAGTCTGAGAACTTGGTTTCAAAGGAGTTTTTAAAATCAGAAATATGTTGCTGATATTTACAAAAGTTTGGAATTTCACCGAACTTAGTTTGTGACAGTTGTTTCATTCGCGGAAATAGTACGAGATCATGTCGAGAAAGATGCATTCCAAGAAGAACAAGTTTTGCTTTAAATGCCTCAACTGAGTTGAACAACACTGGGAAAAGATTGTTTTTACCTTGCAAATGCAGATTTAAGTTGTTAAGGTGGCCCAGGATGCCCGATACAAATGTTAAATTGTTTAATAAATTACAAAAAGGGACTCTGCGCCACTTGTGGCACGCCTGCCGCGGATTGGCCACCCCTGTTCCAGTGCAAATAGCTGTTCCTGTAGCATGTGCGACGTCGCCGGTCAGGTCTGTGGCAGAGGACGTGCGTACATTCTTCACATTCTACGGTAAACTTCGTTTGGCACGATAACTCAGAGTGTAATGCTTTCTTGGCGCGGTTCCTCTGTGGGGGAACCATCTGCTTTCCATCAATGAAGAAAATCAGCCAGATTCGCAGAAGAACGACAGTGTGATTACTCACTGATTGCTTGCTAATTTAAAACCCAACCATCATGCTCCTTTCATACAGTCCGGAAGTTCTGCTGTGCGCTGCATATTCCTTCTAATTCGGAGTAAGAGGTGACCATATGTGCCATTTTCTTGTAGGACTTCCGTCCACAGTGAGTAGAGTTTAGGTCCCAGCCACCTACAGCGAGATCGCCTTTGGGGCAGGACACAGAAACGGAAGGAATGAGAGCAAATCTAGCGACTTTGACAGAACAGTTTGTAGTTAGATTAGAGTACAGTAGATGGCACCACCGTACAAGTACGATATTGCACATAGAGGGGTGAGAGAATTTCAGGGGGGGCATAGGAAAGGATACCCATTTAACCAGTGGGTCCAGCCTGGGGGCCGTCACTTAACGTGCTCGTCCGATGCACGGCGGATATTCAGCTATTGTTAGTAAATCACACCATCTCCGAAAGATCAGCTCAGGCTTGAACCTGGGGACCTTGCTTCGATAGTCTGAAACACTAACCACTAAGCCATCCGCGGTTATTCGGAGTAAGAGGTGTGCGAAATCCCTTCTTCTTATACAGGTCCCAAAACACGCCGCGCGGGAGCGTCCGTTCCTGCAAATGTACTGTGATTTCTCTTATGTGGAGGTCTCGTAATGTCTTTTTCTACATGGCAAATAGTTCGTAACTTCATCCCATTGGAAATCCAAAGAGCTCTCCGATATCTGCGACGATTTATTGATTGACCACACAGGCCTTCATTCTTTTGACGCTTTCATTTTTCCTTTACCATCATCTGCAGCGAGAGAGTTTTTCGGCAATGAGAATAGTGAAAAATCTGACCAGTAGAAGATTAATTGACAGCCATCTGGAAGGAACTCTTCCAGTGTCTCCTTTCTTGTGAATTGCTACTACAACGAACAGAATCAAAGTTCCCACTTAAGTTAACAGACAGTAAATAACGGGGGAAATTCGTAACTGCTTTTTTTCGCGCGCGGACGTGCGCTTCTAGTAATACCGCACCACAACACCTGAAATATATGCATTAGTTCATTTTTTCTCATTACTATTACTTGAATAATGTATTTGTGAAAATTACACCACCAAGAAAGAATCGCGCTGTACAAATTAAATTTATATCACAGATTCCTCATGTTACAGGAGATAACTGATTACATTTGTGGAGCTATACAAGATTTTTTTACTTAAAAAATCAGTATCGTGTAAAGCCTCCTCTTGCAACAGCCTCTACAAGATGGCATTGAATGGATGAGGTTTTTGTGATCGTCCTGTGGAATATCTCGCTAGGCTGCTTCTTTTCGAAACCAGAGCTTATTTAGGGTAGGTGGCGGAGACGCTTGACGGGCTAATCGCTCAGCTACTATGTATCAGCCATGTCCGATCCGGGACATATCTGGTGAACGTGCAGGTCCAGAAAGAAGTGATATCTGCCATGCGTGGAAGAGGTATTGGACATTCCGGACCATATTTTGCCAAGCATTGTCCTGCTGGAATATAAGGCTAGAGCGACTCTAAATGAAGTGTATCACCTTTGCTTCTAAAACATCCCTGATGTATCGCTAGCTGTTGAGAGTTACCTCAGTTCGTTTCAGGCGGGATCGCGAACTTAACCCAATGGCTGCCCAAATCGCAACGCCTGGCGTTGGGAAGGTATGACACTGCAACGCGTCATTTACCATGATGTCTTCGAACACGTATTCGACCATGATGGTGCATCAAGTTGAATCGCTACTCATCAGAAAACACGACCTATTATCAATTAGCGTGCTAATGTATATGCTCGAGACCTCATTACAGCCTGGGGCTTATATGATTGAGGATCAAAGGAATGCGAGATAATGGGCTGCTTGAGACCAGTCTTGTGTGAAGCAGAACTATGCTGCAGGGCAAAGCCTGACCTGTGGTAGTTCTCCACTGCTGCGCTAACACCGTGGATGTTCAATCGATCGGTCACTGTCATGCGGTAGAAGGGACTGTCATCTCGTGCAGTCGTGCAATTTTGAGGTTCATTTCCCGGATTTGTATGCAACCGAGCCTCATCTGTCCACTGACGCCATGTGCGCATGACTCTACTGGGGTTTCGTCCCTTACGAGTGGCAATTTCGTGGTAGCAAAATTCAGCTTCTCGCATCCCACCGATTTTTCCTCGCTCAAAATCCATCAGGCGTTCATTATGAGACCTTCTTCGTCGACAAGGTATAATGAGACACAAAAAACACCCTTTCCACTCAATGTCGGCTCTTCACTGATTGCAACATCTCGTTTGAGCCAGCTGTTCATACCCAAGACCGGACAGTTCAGAGGGCGTTGCTCCGAAGCGCATTTTCACTGATATTTTAATCATTTGCATGTGCCAACCTGCTCAACATAACCTGTAAGTTTGAAGCTAGTACCACTAGTTCTTCATAGTGTTGCAATTTTCCCAAACTGTAGTGCAGATACGAGTTTCACTGCTAGCAGTACCTACATCACAAAAAATGTAGCTCGTTTTCCAGAAATATTAGTCACGCATGCTATACATTGCAATCGAAGGAGTTCAGTTTTCGAAAACAGAACTGTAATTAGTCCAGTAAACACGCGAATGTGAAATCCGATAAATTTTTCATTTCTGGTTTTGCACCATTACATCCAACGCCCACTCTTTTCTCCGTGCCTTTTCGCTTCCTGAGGTTGTCACTGCGTTAATCAGTACTGTCAAAACCATACTAACTCATCGCTGTGCTACAGTGAAAAACCTATTATGCGAATACACGCAAGTGCTTGTGAAACAGCTTCATTAAATATTCGACGGGGAAAATATTACAACACTTTCATAATTATGAGAAAGCTATGCAGATGTTTACAAAATGCCTTTGTCCTGTTCGTCTGCGTGGTAGTGTCATCGTCCAGTGCTGCGTAAACGTGATCGATAACTGTGCTGTATGCTGCGCGACCACTGTGAAGAACGTGACACTCTAAGGGGCAGACATTTTGATTCATGGTAGAGTGAAAAGTAAGGAAACAAAAGTCAAATATTTAATTAAAGACTTTGGCATTTTCGGCCAAAGCCTTTAAGAAGTGGAAGCAATTATTTCTTTGTGTGTAGTAGACGTTATGTAAACAGCAACATGTGAAAAATAACGGCCCTTCTGTCAAGCATGTGTCTTTCGACAACACTTCGGCTATAGTCGGGCTTTAACACGCTAACAGCGGATGTTGGTTATACGTAATACACTAGTATGCATAAATTATGAAATCAATGCATACATTGAAATCTTTTAATGAAACTTTCAAGTATTTTAATAAAACTTCGTACGGACATATATTTTGATATAACTCACCAAAATTCTTTAAAATGGAGAATGATATGTATCTTGATCATGATAAATGTTGCAGCTTGAAACGTTTGTGCTTTGGAATCTTCTTGAAATCAATAAGATGTGTTGTCATACCTAAGTACTATATATATACACTGAAGAGCAATTGAATTAGAAACAGCTGGCGTTATGCAAATGTGGCGCTGTGGGCGGGCCTGTAAACGGAAACGACATGACGTATGCAGCGATCCGACAATATAAGGAGAGATTCGACGGCAATCAGTTAGAGTCGGACGCAGTATGGGTAAGACGAAGGACCAAACGCATTTGATCGTGGGAAAATTATCCGGGCCCGACGAATGGGTCACTCCATCTCGGAAGTCGTGCAAGCACTGGGATTTTCACGAGCCACTGTGTCACGGGTGCACTGTGAGTATATCGAATCCGGTAAAACCATCCCTGCAAGGGCCAACTGCCGTGGACAACAGCGTGTGAATGAGAGGGGTCATCGTCGGCTAGCTTGCAATGTAACAGCGGATAGACGGGCCACAGTACAAGAAATCACTCGGCAATTTAACGCTGGTGCACAAAATCGTGTAAGCAGCCACACCATCCAGGACCACCTCCTCGCAATGGGGCACAGAAGCCATCGTCCCACGAGGGTACCACTGCTGACCGCACATCACAGGGTACAAAGATTATCATGGGCGCGGGAACATCGCCACTGGACCCTAGACATGTGGAAAAATGTTGCCTGGACTGAGAAGTCGAGATTCACGTTGGTACATGCGGATGGCAGGAGACGAGTACGGCGTAAACCACGTGAAGCGACAGATCCTTCTTGCCAGCAGGGTACTCCTGAAGCTGGTGGGGGTGGCATTCTCGTCTGGGGACTGTTTACGTGGACTGAAATGGAACCCTTGGTACGTGTGACATCGTCCGTCACAGGTCAACGTTACCCGTATATCCTGGACGACCATTTGCTCCCGTTTGTGCGTCTTCAACAACCCACTGGGGATCCTGCATCAAGACAATGCACCGTGCCATCACTGCCGAATTGTATCCGAATGGTTGGCTGAACACTCCACCGACGTGACCTCGCTTCCTTGGCCAGCTAGGTCACCTGACCTCAATCCCATCCAGCACATCTGGGATGCCATGGAGAGGTGTTCGAGGCTCTGACTCCCCTCCATCAAATCTTCGTGAACTGTGGGAGCTTGTTCAGGGGTCGTGGATCCGTATGGCTTCCCAACGCTTCCGGTGTCTTGTCGAGTTCATGCCGAGACGAATCGCCGCCATCATCAGGGCGAAAGGTGTTGCTACACGTTACTCGACAGGTATCTCTAATTCAATTGCTCTTCAGTGTATATGCCTCACAACTATTCCTCATGCTTCATACAAGGTGGTTGAGGAGCTCGATAAGGAGACGTCCCCATTATTCTATTAGATCAGTTTTTAGCTCACAGATTATTCTTCAAGGCGGCAGACGACTTGAAAATTTCCCGTGCTAAAGTATCCCAAGCGTGCGCGATAGAGTTAAGGCGTGGGTTACTGGCTAGCTAATCAGTTCTTTGTATATATTCACCTTCCAATCGTTCATCTACAACCCTCGCTTTATGAAGACGAGCACTTTCATCCATGAAAACAAATTTTGGATCAACAGCACCTCGAAAAATTCGCACATGAGGTTCCAGGACATCTTAATACCTGTTACTAGTCAAAGTTCCTTTATCGAAGACATAGAAAGATACGATTATCAAGCATGATACCTGCCCACACCATTACACCACCACCTCAAAATTCTCCCTTTCCCTTTGATTGGAGCGGTAATTTCGTGTGCCTGCCTTTTCCAGATGTACGGGAGTCAAGAATCACTTGCTGGGCGAAATTCTACATCTCCCCACTGCTCAAGTGTCCAATTGGGATGCTACCTACTCCATAATACCATATCGAGTTCTTTTGTGGTCATGCGTAAGGGAGATACAAATCCTGGGCTTCCTGGCACACAGTTCTTTTTCTCAAATCTTGACTCATTTGGGAAGAGTGCACGTCCCCACTGCTCAGTGGTCTAATTGCGATACCTCCTACTCCATGCTAACGAACCTCTTTTGCAGTCACATGTAAACGAGATACAGACTCTAGGTTTCTAGGCATTAAGTCCTGTTTCTCGAAGTTTTAATCATCCCTGGAGAGTAAATGTCTCCACCGCTCAGGTGTCCAATTGCTATATTGCCTGCTCCATGCTAAGGGAGTTATTTTATGGTCACGGGTAAAGGGGATACATATTCTAGGTTTCCTGGCATACGGTTCTCTTTCACAAAGCATCCTGGATACAGGGCATCTTGATTCTCTTCCTGTTACAGGTGCAAGCACCAATTACAGTTAACGCGCTGCCATACGTTTATTGCGTTTAACAGTGCGTTAACTCTCTTTTAGCGTTACATAGCGGTCATCTTCAGCTACTGTAGACCATGGTCGACCTTGGCATATCTGTCTAGTATACACTGAAGTGCCAGAAAAACTGGTATAGACGAGCTTATGCAAAATACACAGGAACTTTACCTATGCGCGTTCTCGGTTGCGTCTGCCCGTGCGTATATAAAGCGATAGACATCCTTGCCAGGCTGTCAGAGCTGTTTTCGGCATGAGAATGACAAGTAATAACGATTTAAGCTATTTTCAACGCGGTGTTATAGTTGGCACTCGTGAGATTGGCCATAGTAATTCGGAGGTAGAAACGAAGTTGGGATTTTCACGGACGACCATTGCAAGGGTGTACCGTGACTACAAGAATTCCGGCAAAACCTCCAACCTACGATACCAGTGTGGCCGTAAAAAGACATTGGGTGAACGTGACCATCGTCCGCTGTCAAGAACTGTTTCACGCGATAGGCGTGCAACACTCTCGCAGGTATCACCGGAATTCAATGCTGGAGCCTCAACAAGCATCAGCATCCGGACTGTGCAACGTACCCTGCACGATATTTGGGTTTGGGAGCCGACGCCCAACTCGAGTCCCCTTGATGGGTGCACGACACAGAGCTATGCACCTCCTTTGGGCACGGCAACACCGCCACTGGACACTTGATGACTGGAAACAAGTAGCCTGGTCTGACGAGTCACGTTTCCAACTGTATCTGGCAGATGGAAGGATTCGTGTGCGGCGCAAACCCCATGAAGCCATAGATCCCGCATGTCAACAGGGAACTGTACCGGCTGGTGGGGGATCCGTAATGGTATGGGGTGTCTTTAACTGGACTTCACTGGGACCCATGCTACGTCTACAAACGTCTGTGACCGGCCAACGCTATGTGCGCATCCATTCTGACGAGGTACGCCCGTTCATGTCCTGCATTCATGCTGACGGGTTGGGCCTGTTCCAACAGGACAATGCACCTTCACTCAAATGTCGGAACGCCACATTATGGGTTGAAGAGCATTCATCTGAGTTTGGGGAGTTGCCATTCCCACCCAAGTCCCCAGATCTGAACGTGATAGAAGACATTTGGGATGCCATGCAACGCGCTATCGAACACAGGAATCCGAGACCTCGGAATACACCCGAATTGTGGAACGCTCTGCAGGAAGTAGGGTGTGCATTGCCTACAGCATATTTCCAGAAGCTAGTGGAGTCCATGCCCCTTCGTATTTCTGCAGTCCTGCGCTCCCTTGGGGGACCTACCAAGTATTTGACTGGTGCACCCGTTTTTCTGGCACATCATTGTACGTTCCTGTATTTTGAAACTGCCTCCGTTGCATAGGTATGACAATAGCGGATGCATTCATGACTCTGGCCACCTCTACATGTCTTTGACCTTCTTCCATCCTGCCGATGTCTCTTCACCGATGACTCATTTCTCTCATCAAAGGGTGTCCTGACGCCAATCGGAAAAGGAATGGTGGTGCGGTTAAAACACGAATGAAAGGCAAGTGCCTGGAATGCTTCTTTCAAAGTTATCCCTAATTTGCATATTCAGTATTTCATCTGAACTTTTGCGAAGAGTCATTCTATGCGCTGGATTGCCACATCCTTTGGGTTAATGCTGATGAAATATCTGCTTTTAGCGAGATAACATATTCGATCCCTCCAGCGGAATAGCATCGTCCAGAAACGTCACCTGGCATACGTCGCAAGATCGGTATATATCTGGTGTACGCTTTGTGTGCTTCATTTCGTGACAAGGTTCTATCGCAGGTGCATTATCTGGGGCCAAAGTTGACCATGGATACAGGTCAGTTAAGCAAACTTTTCTCTAGGAGTACAAGCTCGGTTATTCCGCGGGTATAGCTCTCGGAGATATTAATGCAGCGCTGGGACAAGATACTGCGAATGAATACATCATACGGCGTTGGTTCGGAAAATTCCAGACAACAGAGACGTCCTTTGCAAAATACGCCTCGTGGTCCTTCACCAGTAGCTGTAACAGATGAGGAGCTGAAGTATATCGTGGAAGCTGACCCAATGTAAAGTGGCCGTGATATCGCAGCAAAAGTGGGCATCATCCGATGGTTGTCCGGCGCCTGGTGGCCCTGGTGAAAATGCTGGATGTCTTGGTGTCACATGAATTGACAGCAACCAAAAGCACACGTCGTCTGGAGGTGTGCGTTTTGATCGTTGCTACATACAAAATGAAGGTATTTAGCATCGGATAGTAACTGCGATAAAAAGAGGCTATTCACCAACAATCGTAAGCGATCCGCACAGTGGTTGGAAAATTTGCCATAACTAGTGAATTCCTTGATATGGATGACCGCAAATTCTACGAAACATTTCAGTTTTATAGTTTTATCCACAAGACCTGGACAGACCCGAAATAATTTCTTCCCATAATAGCGTTACTACCTGACTCTACAAAACTGTCAGTAGCGCCGCAATCGGAGGGCGTGGATCCTCTTTCTGCTGCAGGCGAAAGATTGATGTACTTCTAAGCCCTTTACCAATGAGCCGTAATAAAAATACAAGCCAAATTAATGGGGGCGAGAATTTTAACTATACAAGCACACACATTTCATTAATAATTAAATTACGTTACAAAAAGATTATTTAGTTGAATGAAGGAAAATGGGCTGGATTTGATCAATTTACATCTGAGTTTCCCACTTCCCCAGCCAATGAAAACTGTATGCAAATTTTCTGTTCTAATGCCGTGAAAGTCCTGCTGATTAGTTCGTAGCAGGCTTCAAATAACAAAATAGGCAGATACTTACTGGCTTACAAACAACAGAAATATAGCAACCAAAAGACATTGCGCTTGTTATGCACACATTCACACAGCATATACTCAATTAGCTCGATGAGCACACTCGATTAGCATGGACGAGGTTACTTTTAACCTCGCTCACCTTTTTCTCTTTTAAGGGGACGGGGCGGTTCAGATCCTCGCCCGACCGGCATAAAATCGGACGTCTGACAAAAATTGTCTGCGTAGTCATACCTACTTAACAGATTTCCATGAAGTTCGCAACGGCCCTAATCAGATCTCCGGGCTAACGATGGTTTTAAGGAGTGACCATCACGGAAAAGTCCCAGGATCGATTCCAGCAGGTTGGAACGTTCGATCTACTAAATATCCGCCGTGCGTTGGGTGGGCAGGTTAAGCCGTCGGACCCCGCATACTGGTCCCCCGATCCCGATAAAAAATAAGGGTATGTATTCCTCCACCATCCTTTTCCATGTCCCCCACTACTGGTATATACACTGAAGAGCAACTGAATTAGAGACAGCTGGTGTTATGCAAATGTGGCGCTGTGGACGGCTTTGTAAAAGGAAACGACGTGACGTTTGCAGCGATCCGACAATATAAGAAGTGATGCGACGGGAATCAGTAAGAGTAGGACGCAGTATAGGTAAGACGAAGGATCTAAGCGCATTTGATCGTGGGAAAATTGTCGGGGCCCGACGAATGGGTCCCTCCAACTCGGAAGTCGTGCAGGCACTGGGATTTTCACGAGCCACTGTGTCACGTGTACACCATGAGTACATCGAATCCGGTAAAACCATCCCTGCAAGGTCAAACTGCCGTGGACAACAGCGTGTGGATGAGCGGGTCCATCGGCGGCTAGCTCGAATTGTAACAGCGGATAGACGGGCCACAGTGCAAGAAATCACTCGGCAATTTAACGCTGGTGCACAAAAACGTGTTAGCAGCCACACCATCCAGAACCATCTCATCGCTATGGGGTACAGAAGCCATCGTCTCACGAGGGTACCGCTGCTGACCGCACATCACAGGGTGCAAAGATTGGCATGGGCGCTGGAACATCGTTACTGTACCCTAGACATGTGGAAAAATGTTGCCTGGACTGATGCGTGGAGATTCACGTTGGTACATGCGGATGGCAGGATACGAGTGCGGCGCAAACCACATGAAGCGATGAATCCTTCTTGCCAGCAGGGTACTCTTCAAGCTGGTGGGGGTGGCATTCTCGTCTGGAGACTGTTTACGTGGACTGAAATGGGACCCCTGGTACGTGCGACATCGTCCCTCACAGGTCAACGTTACCGGGATATCCTGGACGACCATTTGCTCCCGTTTATGCGTCTTCAACATCCCACTGGGGACCTCATCCTTCAACAAGACAATGCACCGTGGCATCGCTCCCGAATTGTATCCGAACGGTTAGATGAACACTCCACCGACGTGACCTCGCTTCCTTGGCCAGCTAGGTCACCTGACCTCAATCCCATCGAGCACATCTGGGATGCCATGGAGAGAGGTGTTCGAGACTGTGACTCCCCTCCATCAAATCTTCGTGAACTGTGGGAGCTTGTTCAGGGGTCGTGGATCCGTATGGCTTCCCAACGCTTCCGGTGTCTTGTCGAGTCCATGCCGAGACGAATCGCCGCCGTCATCTGGGCGAAAGGTGGTGCTACACGTTACTAGACAGGTATCTCCAATTCAATTGCTCTTCAGTGTATTAGTCGCTCCTGCGACGCACACCATTGGCTATATCTACTGACTGCTCTCTGTCTACCAACTTTCCTACAGTGAGCCGCTAGGTTTCACCTAATGTTCTTCTGTTTCCCTACTCAGCTCAAGAGCCTGTCCATGTATAGCTAGTCGAGCCTAAACCTGTAAGTGGAAGCCCTACAAGCTGATTGTTGAGTCAGGGCTGGTGGTGATCCTGGTGTGGATTTGGAGTCAAGTGTTTCATCGCCCCTTCCTGACCAGGTTGATCCAATAAATGATATCGGTTCAGTTCATGATTTCGAGGAAGATCCGCGTGTGGCACTTTGGTTAAGAGGTCGACCTTCCAAGCTGAACCTGAGATCGAACCTATTTCAAGTTCGATCTCAGGTAAGTCAGATGTGTTGAAATGCAAGGTATCCGCCGTAAGTCAGATATTAATATTAAGTCGTCGGACCCGGGATACTGCCCATTCCTGTGTTAAAAATAAGGCGCCTGTTTCTCCCCTCGACCCATTTCTCTCTGCCCGACTGCTACTGTGTATTTTGACGTTGTGTGACGTTTGTCGCGTAAGGGTCCTGCAGTAGCAGCTAGGCATTCTGACTTCTCTGTGTATGCCAACTTTCCCATCGTAAGCCTTCAGGTTCCACCCAATGTCACTTGATGTCTGGTACTCGGCTTAAAAGCTTGTACACGCATAGCTAGCCGAGTCTAAACCTTCCTGATGGGTGTAAACCCTCCTTAACGGTCGTTGAGTCATTCGTTGTTTCGAGGAGCTAGCCTGGCGTTGATCCCCTGTCCACTAAGGTTCTCATCAGGATGCTGCTGGAGGAAAGGAATTCCCCTCTTATTAATTCCTTCTTCGAAAGTCACTGCCAGCGAAACCGGACAGTGGAAAGAGCTTAGTGTAAACAGAATACCTTTCCTTCGCTCTACCAGTATTGTGTATATTGAAGATTTGATTTCAGCTCCCTGACTGGACTTGGTTTCGCCTCGAACGCATGAGTTTTCAGAGAGATGACCCCGGCGTTCTATGTTTCTCATTCAACAGAAATCGGATCAGGTTTGCAGAATGTAGTTAATTCAGGATTTGATTGATTCCGTCAACGCCGCAAATATCTCTTTTTCTGCTGAATCATTAGCACAACCACGCTTATTAAGGCAGCTAATTACACTTCGAAAGCTTCCACCGAGCTCTCAGCTTCCTGCTCTAAAAAATTAGTAGAGTCCCTTTCGTTTGCGTATAGCAGGCAAATAACGTCTCTCACTAACTTTTTGTCCTTACTTGTAAAGCTAATGTCAGATTTCCCGAGTTGCATTTCTTCCAAGGAATCGTAATGGCTCCATTCTGGTGCGTTCTAATATCTGCAGATGCCACCCTGCAACTATGAAATCTCCTTTGTCTCTCCAAAAGGGATACTTTGCCGCCTTCTTTTAAAACAAAGCGCTTGACATTAACATTTCAAGGCTGTTTACGTCTGGCTCAGCAGCCACATCCCGTATTCCTTGTCACGAGAGCTAGGAGGACCAATCATAGATCCTTCGATTGGTTGTGTTTGCATTTTTGCTGTTCAAATTCTCGCGTTTTCGATTCTTACAAAATGTCCACTGCCGCGATTTCTAAAGCCATAATCCCGTTTTAACAATAGAGTCGAAATTACTTCTCAGATCTTCTAAGCTCATTAGCGTTGTTTCTGACATTGAAATGGATGTACTGAGTTCTGTGTTTCACTCTCCACATTTTGGGGAATTCGATCGTTAAAACATGCAGCTAAATATAGTGAAAATTGTTCAAATTGACGAACATGTAAAACACAGTTTCAGAAAAAATTGGAAGTTCGCTAATAGCAGCCAGTCTGGTTATTTCTGCACTGACATGAATGAGCACCGAAAAGAGTTGTTGAACATGTGATACTTGAAATATTTAGTATTGATAGATTTCTCGAAATTGCTTCATTCTTCTGGCACTCTGACGAGAAATGCATTCGAATGTTTCGAACAGTGCTTTCCACAATGAATTCTGCTGTATGTGTGCCAACGGTGTAATAAGGGGGAGAAACGGTTAGGAAAGGAGCTTTTGCAAATCCGCATCCTACAGAGAAAGCAATGGCAGAACATTACTCGACGACAGCCGTCAATTAAGCTTAGGTGGTTCGATGGAAGTATCCCGATTTCTGAGACAGCGTCGATTAGAAAGTACATTTCCTTTTATCGCTTCCTTCCTCCACGGAATCATTCCGTCTTCTTCGATAGCCTTTCGTATGGACGAAATGGGTCCGTTTGAAGCACTTAGTCCTTTTTTTTTTAAGTTTGATGGTTATTGCTCTCGTCTTTTGCCACTTCAGCAAAGTAAGGCTTCCGACGACGTTTAATGGCGACACATGCTCTTAAAACAAATTGGAATTCCGTGAAGGTAGGTGTTCACTTATCTTCAGTTGTTCTGTGACCCGCATGAAAAACACATAACAAGAAAACAACTTTAGTAAATTAATATCGTGTTTACCTGTATAAGAAATTATTAACTAAAGTTCTAACAATTATAGAGCTGTTAAATTCGCTTAAAACTTATGGGAGGAACGGACCTCTCATTAACTTGCTTGAAGATCTGTGTGAAACTGCATAATGTAAGGACCTACGTGAAGTTTGTGTTTTGAAACGCAGGTTTCAGAAAGAATGTGGTTAGAGAAAAGGCAAACTGTTCATGGTATAGATTTGAAGCTTTCAATGCACTTTCCAATAAATCGAAAAAAGGAAGAGAAGAAACGGTTTACTGTATGAGTGTCTCTAAGATTGACACATTGTGCTGTCGCGATTTCATTGGAAATAATAAATTCACTTTACTTTACAGCAGAAAAGTACGTGTAGGTATCCAAACTTTCTAACTATTAACTTTCATCGATCAAAAAACTCCTTTGAAACTAATTCTGAAATGAATGCAAAAAAAATTAGAATAAAAAGTGATAGAAGCACAAATAAAATTCACGTGAGAACGTAGCTTCATGATCAAAAACAGGTAAATAATCTTTGATCCTGAATTTTCGTTCTTCAGTTCTTCCCTTTCTTTTTGAAGAAATGAGAAGAACTGAACCTTTTATATATTCTACTAACTGATTACCTGAGCTTTAGTCAGGATAGTCTGAACACGTCCAAATATTAAAATAGTAAATTAGGAAACTGTTCTGTTCTTTTCCTATTTTTTCGTTTTTTTTTTTGGTGGGAGGGGGGTAAATGACCACTATCAGCAACGTAATAGGGCAATAAGCAGTCGTTCGGAGGCTCTTATTCCACGAAAGGGAAAGAGCCAGCGTCACAGATCAAACACACCAGCCATGCTTTATCCGTAATCCGATACTGGGCCCATTTCGGATGATTGATCGTAAGCAAGCGCAGCAGACCACTCGGCGACCGGGGTGCCTTATTTTTCTAATTCACTGAGTTTAATTTTGAATCTACTCTTGAGTCTACTTTTCCTAGAATGTTTTCTTCGGTTACGTTGTTGCTCATAATGTTGGATTTTGCAAACTCATGCAGTTGGTAGGTAATCTTGGAGTTAACACACTGCCCCACATGTGATATTCAAATGTAAGGCGCAAACGATGCTGCTTTTAATGCACTGGTCACACACACACGCACATACACACATACAAACTCATTTCGTCAGTGATATGAGTTCCAAGGGATGGTACTGCAGTAAGAACGATGATGGATCAGAGCCAAATTCGTGTCACTTTCTTATATGAGTTTGAATAAGACAGCAAAAATTCGTGTCACTTTCTTATATGAGTTTATCAGAGCCAAATTCGTGTCACTTTCTTATATGAGTTTGAATAAGACAGCCAAATTCGTGTCACTTTCTTATATGAGTTTATATAAGACAGCTGGCAACATCAATACAGCATTTAAGGAAGGCACTTGTATGGAACGCAGGACATAACATTGGATTACTAAATTCCGGTCTAGTCTACTAGGAACCTCGCGGCATAACAGAAGAAGCTAACAATGGTGACGAATCGGAGACCTTGTTTGAATCTGATCCACGTCAAACGGTACGAAAGCTTCGCGAGAAACTTGGAGTACACTTTGCAACCATTTTCCGATATTTAACGGCCATAGGCGAATCAGAGAAGATAGCTAAATTGTCCCTCGGGAGTTGACGAACACGCAAAACCCTGCAATTTGACACCTGGTCTTCTCTGCTTATCCACAAACAAACAAACCACATTTTGAGGCACCCCATCACGTGTGATGAGAAATGGATGCCGTATGACAACATCCGACGTTCGGCGCAATGGCTCGGTAAAGCCCTGAAACATACCCGGAAGCCTGTACTCTAACCCAGGAAGACTATGTTTTAGTTGTCCGTAACTGGTGTGATCCACCCCTTCTCCTTAATACCGGGTCAAATAATCAGGACATACAGATATTTTCAAGAACTTGTTATTATGCTTGAGATACTGTCCACCAAACAGCTGTCATTAGTAAATTGCCATGCACCCGTTCTTTTCTATGATAACTGAGACCTTACTTTGTGCTTTAGATGATCCAGATTCTAGATCATTAGAAGATGATCTAGAAGGCTCGTACTTCTCCATTATAACATGAGACCCTACTTTGAGCTCTAGACCAGGTGTGGGGGAACCGGTGGCCTTCTAGATCATTAAGTGCGGCCTTTTGAGGGAATCCAAATTTTGCAGAACAAATCCTTTTATTTTTATTAATATGGTTTTGTTTGTCTCTTATTATTTTTATTTTACTCTTAAAATGACCGTATTTAAGATACCAGAAAGTAAAAGAAGATTCAACGAAATAATGCTCCCCGATTAACTGCCACAATTAAAATGTTAGTAAGTCATAAGGGCTATTTTGACACTCGCTACGCTCATTATTTCATTCTATGGCTCCTAAAGAACTACAGATGGAATTGATTGAGCTCTCAGAAGATCACATTTTAAAGTCCTTATTTTACGCTAAGAAAGATACAGTTGAAATGTGGAAATACACTATCTACCAACAAGTAATTGACACTCCTGCAATCGAAGATATCTGCGGTCCTGATACACGTCACGGCCGCCGCTGTTAAATATCGCGTGGGAAACAACAACGTAACCAGTCGCATGCAAGATGTCACGCAGTTCGGAGCTCTCTGATTTCAAGAAAGGTGTAATCGTTGGGTATCACAGAAATGACCGATCCATACGTGACATATCCAGCGAGTTGAAGTACCGAAAATCGACAGTGGCCAACGTGATTGGAAAATGGAAGATGAGAGGTGACTGTCGGAATGTGCCCCAACCCGGCAGACACACAAAACTGAAAGTTAGAAACCGACGGGTGCTGGCCAGAGAAATTCGGAAGAACCGCACCAAATCGATGGGCCACATCCGCGAGGAGTTTCAACAGGCATCCTGGAGTGTTCTTTCGATGAATACCATCCGTAAGGAAGCCCATCTGCTCGGTTATCATGGACATGCTGCCGCCCACAAGCCTTTGATCACCAAGTCCAATAGCGCTGCTCGGCTAACGTGGTGCAAAGAACGTCGACAGTGGACCGTTGAACAGTGGAAACAGGTTCTCTGGAGCGACGAATCAAGGTTCCTTCTCTACCGTTCGGATTGCAGGGTCTGGGTTTGGCGTCTGCCTGGAAAACGCCTCCTGCCGGAATGTATTGTGCCAACTGTGAAGTTCGGCGGCGGTGGAATTATGCTATGGAGGTATTTCTCCTGGTATGGAACGGGACCCTTGGTCGCAATTCCTGGTAGACTCAACGCCGAGACCTACTGCACCATTTTGGATGACCATGCGCTTCCTACGTTGTGGCAGTTTTACGGGGTGGACCCATGTTACTTTCAGGATGACAGTGCCACCTGTCATGTTGTGAGGTCCACCATGGCTTGGTATTACGACAATGGGGTTAATCGAATGGACAGGCTCTTAACCCTATCGAGCACCTCTGGAACGAGTTGGAGCGTCGACTTAATGGGTACCCCCACCGTCCGAAATCGGTGAAGGAACTGACTTGTCTTCTCCAAGCCGAGTGGAAGAAAATACCGCTAGACGTCGTACAACGCCTGGTTGAGATTATGCCCCGGAGGGTCGCAGCTGTAATCGCCGCTCGTGGAGGCTCCACCAACTATTGAAGGTGAATAAACTTCGTTTTCCTTTGCTATCACAGGTGTCCAATTACTTGTTGGTAGATAGTGTATGTAGTAGTATACCCACGCCGTCGGTAACGTGCTCGAAAAATACTTTCTTGCTTTTCAGCCGCTTATTGCTACGAATCTACACCCATAAACATATTTAAACCAATAAACGGATTCACATCTTCCCAATTTGTATTGTTCAATGGCGTAATCCCGTATTTCATTCATCAACAGTTAGTTAGCTAACGCATGAAGTTTCACAGAGATTTTCATGTTTTTTTTTGTTTTTTTTTTTTTTTTTTTTTTGCCTTTCTTACAAATACGAAACATCTTCATGTAATTCCTTTAAAGTTTTTCGCTTCGAAACAAAGTCTCTTTTTTCTTTTACGCTTTAACTTTGCCCTCTTTTAACTTTCTTATAATGTTCAGCACCTAATGGTAAATTCTCACAAACCATTTTTTTACATTTTGTACCTTCACAATTTTTACGCCGAAGTTTTATCGCCGTAATCTAGACACACAGCATAGTTCACGTAATACGACGACAGAACGTACATCCATTTATTTCTTTAAGAAACATTTGCCCATTATCTGAAGTGAAATGCAGTTCCGCTTTAAAGTCACGTTATGCCCTGATTAAAAACCACGTTCACTTTGACAAAATCATTCTTCCGCACTAGGTATTTAGCCAATTCCAAACTTCTTCGATAGCGCTCTGGTTTTCTCATATGTTACACTGCCAATTCAAGCATTTTAAATAAATTTGGTCTTTACAGCAGTTCAACACTTAAGATATGGATATTCAGATGAAACGGTTGCGTGATTAAAGAGCTTTTATGGTTCACGGACCAAATGCGGCCAAAAGCAGCACTTAGCATAAGTAATACACTTCGCCTGTCAGAAGACAAATTGATACATCGAAATCAGAGCCCCTGAAACAAGCAACGAACTGATTTTTTTCATACTGAAAACTTTCTTGTGAGCAAAAGACATCCGTACTTGAAAACGGTTGATGAATGGAAGTATAAATGTTTTCGAAAAATACGTTTCGGAAAAAAGTTGCAAAGGGAGTGAATATGTATAGTTGTTAAAATAAAAATCATTTAAAAAATTCTCAAAAGGAAAAGTGAAATGGAAGAGAGTGAGTAAAAATGAAATGCACTGTAATCATCAGTGTTGTTTTATTTTTCAATATTTAATTCGTAGTGAGTAGCCATATTTCTCATTTCATCGAGGGAGTTTTTTGAACATCACGTAACTCGGAAATAATACAATTTATATTTCGCAGTATGAAATCATGAAGGGATGATTGCTTTGTGGATGAGAGCAGCATTTTAAACCACAGCTGCCCCATTTCAGAAATATTTCAGCGACGCAGTGAAGTGGGGTCAGAACAAAGCATGAATTTGCCTCTTCGGGCACCAGATTGATTCCCAGCGTCCCTTTCTTTTCAACTCGCCGAAATGAAGACGGAGAAACGGACACGAAGCCATTCTGCGTGATTTTCAAGTAGGTAGTGATTCTGTATTCAGGCTTTTTTCCTCAGATAAAGAAAGTCCATTTTCTTCGTCTGTTTCGGACTAAATTCCTTTTATCTGCATTGTGAGTCCCCTGGACTTCAAAGGCAACTTTTATATTTATTTAGTTCGCGTCCTTTTCAACGCGAATGATTGATGAATTCTCCAAGAAAGGAAGTTCCGAATATGAATGAGATGCATTTAAAATTCTTCACCTTAAGAAAATGATAAATAGTTTCAAAGAAGGGCGAAGCAGTGAAATGAGAAACTACTTTTTAAATAGATGCCGGGAGAATTTGCTGTTCCGTAGCCTCCGTCTTATTCTCTCAGTCTTTATTTTATTTTTATTTTTTACTTTCCACAGTAGAAGCTTGGAAGCAATTGGTGAAATTCTTCAAGAAATCAAAATTCAGTTGGCCATGCTCTTTACATTAATGGTCGATAATGAAATATAACTTCTATGAGAAACAAAATGTTACCTACGAAAATGTGGAACCCCCCCCTCCCACCCCCCAAAAAATAAAAATATTTCTCATTTATTTAAGTCTCTTCCCTCCACTTAATGGACCACATAATTATTTGAAGGGTCGCAAAGTACTGTATTTTTTAATAAATGAAAAAAAAAAGTTAGTCTTTAATTTTTTCACACTCCGTTTTTGCTATCCCGCTCGCTGTGTGATCAGACGCGCAGGCTTCTTGCCAATCACCTGATCTTGGCAAGATTGGAGTCTGGGAAGGGGCATGAATGGTTTGTTTGTCCTGCAATGATGACTTGTTTGTCCTGCAATGTTGTCTTGTTTGTGCTGCAATGTTGTCTTGTTTGTCCTGCAATGTTGGCTTGTTTGTCTCTTCCCTGGAACCAATAACCCTATATTAATCGTTCGACTCTGCATAGCGTTTGGTACACATGGGGATTAATAAACCCTAAAACAAGTAAAAACAAATCGCTTTGTGAAAGAAAAAGTGCCTTTGAGACTCTGTGACGTGCCTGCCCCGCAGGACGCACACGACATAAAGGCAGATAGCAGCGAGACGAACGTCTGCGTAGCTCAGTTCGTAGAGCGACTTGTTCCGGAATAAGAGAACTCGGGTTCGATCCCCGGCATGGACAAAAATGACGGAGAAATATACTTCGTTATAATGGCGCCCGAACTTTCCGGATAACCCGGCCGTTAAAGATCTCGCAATGGTGTGATGTTCTTTCCACACCGCGAGACAAGAAAAATAAGAGAATACCTTCTTCAGCGCTTCGAAAAATAAATGTGTGTGACGTTGCATTCCACACACCAGATTGACTGGGAGTTCTCAAGTGCACGTACTTCAGCGGATGACTGCCTATAGCGACACATGGTCCCGGCCCTGTTTCGGGGGTGAGATGTGACGTGCCTGCCCCACAGGACGCACACGACATAAAGGCAGATAGCAGCGAATGCGAACGTCTGCCTAGCTCAGCTGGTAGAGCGACTTATTCCGGAATAAGAGGACTCGCTCGGGTTCGACCCCCGGCGTGGACCAAAAATGACGGAGAAATTTACTTCGTTATACCCTATATTAATCGGACGACTCAGCACAGCGCTCGGTACTCATGGGGATTAATAAACCCTAAAACAAATAAAAGCAAATCGCTTTGTGAAAGAAAAAGTGCCTTTAAGACTCCTTTTGTCGTTCTTTAGCAAAGTTTTTTTAATATATAAAATCAACCCTTGAAATACGCCACCGTTTGTTGCATTACATTGTGGCGTTACATCAAGAATGTCGTTTTTTATAAAATTTTCCAAATTTTTTAAGTAACCCACATTTTGTTGTCTATGGTTCATCGGAAATAAAAATGACCTTTAAATTAAAAACATATTATTTAGAAAAAAAAAAGCATTTTTATGTTGGGAACTTAGTTTGCACTGTTCTTCGAAGGGTTCCTTTCCATTTTGGAAGTTTCTGGTTTTCATAGTTAGAAGACACAGAGTTTAACATTTTAATTTTAAGGAAGTGAATGAAAAATCATGATACACGGCTCTTCTCGTTACTAAAACTTAAGTAAAAATTAGTAGCATCACATAAAATTATTTTACATACCTTTGTTTCTTTTAAAATCCTCGTCCATTTTCATGTGTGTTTCAGATTTCAAATCGGTTATTTTCAGAGCACAATATAATTTAACAAGTGCGTTTGAAATATCGCCATCCTGCGAGTTTGCTTTAAGGAATGTTCTTAAGGTTAGAAGATGCTGATTCACATCTTGACTGAATCATTGTCTTTAACATTAAGGTTTCTCCACAACTGAATCACGTTCCGAAAAAATGAAAAGAGAAGTCCCACACAGCTTGCAAGTGGCGGTACATCAAGTATGTTTTGTGCTGGGAAAGGCAGGTTGGCGCAGTATCGTACAATGGCTGTTGGCGGATGCCAAGGGTGTGGAGGTATATCAAGGGATCAAGGAAAGTTTGATACAGAGCACGTCTGTTCAGACCAGAGATGGAAACGGGTCACGGGTCCGAGGTCAACGGGTCGACAATTTCTTGCAGGTCCTACGGGTCGGATCAAGGTGTTACTGAATCGATTTTGACCCGGTTTTATTCCCGTTTTATTTTAGAAGAGAGAAAAAATACATTCCAAAGAAAAATGCGCGTTGTTGAATTCTGTAGTCGTACTGGTGCCCACGGAGTGAATAATGATTTGCCTTGCAAAAATATTGTCGTCTCCTTCTTAAAGCAAAGAAGATTTCCACCGACCGACGTCAGACGCACCGACACCATATCGTAAAAAGATACTTTCTTTGCGTTCTTTTACAGTGCGATTGCCAGGGCAAGGTACAGGCAAACGCCATTCGCCTGCTTCTCAGCTGATTCATTCTCTCCGTGCGAAGTTCACTGTATGACTAAGAGTTACTTTTCGCATCGCATCTTTTACATTAAGCATTGATAGGTTTTCGATTGATGTGCTAAAATCCGGTTCCCATTACATGCCATGTCGAAATTAAGTCCTTATTTGTTAATATGGATGGATTTAATATTAAGGAGGTTGAGAAAGGCGTCGAGGTCAACAAATACCTGCTTGTTGAAAGCCACAAGCAAAAGAGTGAATGCTGGCAATTGTTTCGTCTCATTACGGAACCGGTGAATAATTCTGTGTTGTTTGGTCTTTCTTGTTGTTCAAAATGCGGAAAGTGTATAATTACAAAGAAAGATGTCGACGGTGTAATAAAAGATTTATGTAACCAAAAATCTAACGGACGATATGAAAGTAAGCGCACCTCCATCAAAGCGTGGAAAGAGTGAACAATCTAAATACATAACAAAAATTACATTTGTGTCATCGTAAATAATGATTCCCATTTGTAATATACTTCATGGTCATGGCCATAGTCATCCATTACTTCTGGATTACGCAAAATAGTGGCACTAAAAATGGCACTGAAATTTAACAAGTAATCAAATTTTATTATTGAAAAAGGATTTCAGTTATTAAATATCAAGCAGTTATTGGGATGAATATATATATATATATATACTTAAGAGCAAAACTGAAGACTAAGGAAAAAATTTTAGAATTTAAAACGAAGGGTGCAAAATAACCTGAAAATCAAAACGCGCAACGCAGCAGTTTTGAAAATTCAGAATTCACATTCTATAAAGAAGATACCTAAGCAAAAAAATACATATATAATTTTGACTCACACCTAATACAACATAGAAAAGGTTATGTATCTACCTGTGTGAGTAAAAGGAGAAAAGATAAAAATAAAATAAAACAACTGAATGTAGAAGGTGTCGAGAATACTGAGCCTTGGCTTTATCAAGGACCAGCAAAAACTCTGCATTTTCTCACTTCCACAAAGACCTAGTTGGAAATGGGTTTCTGCAAGGCCATAGATGCAAGTAACATTCCCACCTAAAATAGTTTAAAAAATATATATATAAGTCATGTCCTCCGTAGAGTAGCATGACCTAGCACTAGTTAACAATTTCGCTTGCATCCATTAACCTTCATGGCCCGACCCATGCTCTTCATCTGTTACTATTAAACAGAGAGAAGAAGATTAAAGAGAACTCAAGCTGTGAGAGTGACATAATAAATAGAAATGATTTTCAGCTATAACGAAATTCCAAGTTCGTTTGAGAGAGAATTTAAACCTGAAAAACATTGCAAAAGAAATCCAAATTTTACATTGCAATTAAAAAAAGGAAATGTTAATTTATAACGAACAGATTTTTTGAAAGAAAACTTGAGTCTAAAACCCCCTACTCTACAACTTATGACAGCACGAAAACGAGAATAAGTTAAAGATAATAATTAACTAAAGAAAACTTTGTGAAAGTTATATACCTTAAACAGTTAGTTGCAATATGTACAAAGTATTTCAGCAGTGCTTTAAGTGCATAATTAATTAGTTATTAAGAACTTAACTACTTTGAAAAAACAGCGCATAGACAGCGCATAGAAAAGGAACAAGCTTAGCCTTCTTCTGTTCCTAAGTTCCCAAAAGACGCTCAAAGTTACAAAGAAAAGTAAGAGTTAAAACCCGCATAAATGTTAACAGACAAAACAATGCTTAAAAGCTGAAAAGCTAAAAAACGACAGAGAAAAGGTACATAAAGTACAAACATTGAACTTATAAAACCTAGAACCCAAAAACAAGGAAGAGAGCTTACCTCTTGTGTGACAAAAACTTTTCTCCACACAAGAGGAGAACATGGCTGACCCCTTCCGCCACTCCCTTGACGCTGGGGGGCAGTGAGGGTGGGGCTGATGGCCTCCTCATACAGCAAGAAACCAACGCGCGGAGATTTTAACCAGAGAAAAAAATATATAAACATAAGACTGTGGATCTGTATGATCAGAATGAGCAGAATTAACTCTCCAGAATACATGAGAAATATTATAAAATACACGAGCAGTTTATTTAATAATCTTTGCATGTATTAAATCACCTTAGTGAGCTTCTATAGATTAATCAGAATCTTATTAATTTTAATGTTGGTTTTACTATTTTTAGTATAGCTATCCTAGTGATGAATAACTAGTTTTCTTTTTTATTTGTTTTTATTTTTCTTTTATAAACAGATTTTTAAGCTTTTTTTGTGATTTTGTTTATATTATTTAATTTTTTTGTTTTAATAGGACCGTCATATCCATAGCACTAAGGTTCCTTTAGGTAGTTAATAGGCATCCTCTAGCCAACTTCCTTACGGCTTTGATTGGTCAGAATCATATTATTAACTGTGTAGAAAATTAAAGCAGATCTGCCAACCTTACTCTATTATTCAGAATAATTTTTCTTAAAGTTCTTTTGATGAAAGAAGAAGGAATTTCGTTCTCTAGAAAACTTTCTAATAGTATATTAATGTGGTAATTGAAATCCAAATTGTTGCTGCAAATTCTTGAAATTCTTAGGACCTGAGAAATTAGTACATTCTCAATTACTTTGGTTGAAATGTTATTATTCCAGTGTAGATATTTAATTACTTTGAAAGGAAAATTAACTCTTTTATCAAAGAGGCTAATAGATGGGTTACCTCTGTTGAGCTTAATGCTTAAGTCTAGGAACTCAAGTTCCTGATTACTGTGGTTGGTTTTACATAAGTTAAGAGAGCTAGGATATATATATATCATATATATCACGCTTATATGTATCCTAATTTATAGTTCAAAGCAGATTTGCCCTGGTCAGTTACAGGTCCGGGTCTGAAATTTTTGACCCGTTTCCAACTCTGGTTCAGACCCATGGGGTGACTTTATTTATGAAAGGGCGGCAGTAAATTCAGTCTCGGTACATTGAGGATTGTTCGCGTTTGACAGATGGGTCATTCTATCGCCCAACTGGTAAGAGCTTTAGGGTATCTGAAGAAAACCGTATCAAGGGTGTACCGTGAGTATACCATAGACGGACGTAACAGCGATCGGTGACCGACCACACTCTATTAATGACCGGGGTTGATGTAGACTATCCAGGCTCGTGCAGACCGACCGCTTGACAACCGCGGCGCAAATCATATCTGGGTGAAATGTCCGGGTGCCTAAACAGCATCAACGAGCGAACGGTCGGCGAATGCTAGGGAGTAGAAGCACTACCCGTGCGCCACTGTTGATCCTCGTCATCGGACATTACGCCCCGCTTGGTGCCTGGAATATCGAAACTGGTCCTCTGCAGAGTGGCGTCGTGTGTTCAGATGAGTCCCGTTTCCAGCTGTACCGAGCTGATGGAGGGGGCGGGTGTGGCGTCGAGAACAGAGGGGTGCGGATTTGGCGTCGAGAACAGAGAGTTGTGGGTGTGACGTCGTTTCCAGCTGTACCGAGCTGATGGAGGTGAGCGGATTTGGCGTCGAGAACAGAGGGTTGTGGGTGTGGCGTCGTTTTCAGCTGAACCGAGCTGATGGAAGGGTGCGGGTGTGGCGTGCACACAGCAAGAAGAGAAACACAACATAGCATTTATTGACATACGTTAGTACGGTGTCGGTCTACATTTGGCCTTAATGCTTCCGACAAGGTTTTGGAACGCGGCAATGGCTATGCGCTTCCATTCAGGGCATACATTTGCCGCTAACTGTTGCTCAGTTGTAGGCCTTGGTTACAAACTTCTTATGCGGCGCTCTAATTTATCCCATAGGTGCTCTATGGGATTAAGATCAGGGCTCTGTACTGGTCAGTCCACACACGATACGGAATTTTCGTCAAACCACGCTGTAACAGTCCTTGCTTTATGGCTTGGTGCATTATCTTGCTGCTACCAACAAGGCTCGGTTCCATAGTATTGCCACAGAGTTGGTAGTGCATAATTGTCCAGAATATCGATGTAGACGTTCTGGTTAACAGGTTTGTCCACAAAACCCAATGGGTCGTGACCATACCACGACAAACACCACCACACGAGTACACTTCCAGCTCCAAACTTGACTGTAGGAACAGTAAACTGTGGTAAATAGCGTTCTTCAGGCTGCCGCTATACCCACACACGGCTATCAGACTAATGGATCGTGTATCTGGATTTATCAGTCCATGGGATCCGTTTACATTGATCTATGGTGCACGATAAATGTTCTTTACATAATGCTAAGCAACTAGTAGCATTCCGAGTGGAGATGAAAGGCTTGTGAGCAGCCGCAAGACCATGGTAACCCATGGAATGAAGTTCTCTGGGAATGGCACGTGTACATACCGAGGTTCCATCATTTTTACTCACCTGTACACTAAAGTCTTGTTCAGTATTCCGTCGATTAGCTGTAACGACTCTCCTGAGAATTCGACGTCCTCTATCACTGATTTTCTTTGGTATGCCGGTACGTTTTGCTGCTTCAGGTACACCATGTGTCTTCCACGTATTCAGTACATCTAAAACAGTTGACTTGGGTATGTTTAAACGCCTCTCGGTTTCTCTTATGGACAACCCACTAATATAACACCCAACAATCTTTCATTTCTCAAAGTCAGTTCTCTCCCTTCGCGGCATATTCACTCAACCTCGCAGTGCGATGTGATCGCGGTTAGTTGCAGGTTTGATTTTATACCGTTTGCAGCTGTACTGCGCATCTGAACAACGCAGCGGATCCGTTAATTTGCTTTCGAAGGGGACTTTTGTCAATATAGTGTATATGGTATATTTGTCCTTCGGCACGGGCTCTCTTCATTCTTGGAAACCATGACCCTAAAGTAGGAGGGGCGATTTCTTATGGTCCTTATAAGTGACTCCGAAACAACAAAAAATGTAAGTTTTCGGACTTTTCTCACGAAGCTGAACTTTTGGTTTACACACTTTTGTTCCACAGTGTTTAAAAAACTGCTTCCTTGATCTTAAGTAGACTGCCTGTTGCTTCTTAAAATACTGGAATACACTGCATTTTGATTAAGAAAATAGTAGCACTTAGAAGAAAGACGGGTGTATTTGGAAGTTCGCCAACACATATACTGTATGTATATATACCTTATAACGGAAAGTTTAATCACTGAGACTCGTTTCTTTTTCCTTTTGAAAGAAGTCTGCAGGCTAATGTACTTTTAAGGTAACTGACCTCTGAATACAGATAGAAAGTTTTACAAAACAAAGCAATGAAAAAGACACGCAAGCATGATATAGTGATTTTTTCCCCCAAAGTTCCGGCCGTTTCTGTATTTCTTGGCTTCGAAATACTGTGGTCTTTTGTAAGTTGAAGAATTCCACGGTAGAAATTTTCGAAACTCCCGGACTTTCTTTCAGCTGCTATTTTCCGACAGAGCAGACAACACTTTCTTTTATTGAACTGTCCTGCTGGACTGAAGTCTTCAATCTTCTTCGAGCTTTCTGTCGCCTTTTTCTTCTTTCAATTTTCTTTTATTTTTCTTCTTTTTTTATTGAGTTGCGAGGATTAGTTTTTGAAGTCATCTCAAAGAATAGACTGGAAATCCTACAGTGCTGTGAAACTACTGAATAAACCAAAAGTCTGCTATATATTTTTTTCCCCTTAGAAGTGAGTGATCGGGTATATTAACACATTGAATGAAACATTTCTTTTTTTCGTTTAATAATTCGGTACAGTAAAGAAGATGTATTTTTTTTCTCATTGTGCGATGAAAGTACGATTTGTTAAAAAATGATTTTGTACCTGCATTTGGCGTCGAATATATACATACTACATTTAGCACCCATTTTTGTTAAGTTCTGAAATACAAATGGCTGTTTCTTAAGTAGCCGATGTACCTGAACTAAATGACACTCGAAATCTTCTGCGCTCCCTAAGTACAAAATGTTGACACAATGGCCGGGTTATAAGAAAGCTACGGCAAAAGAATTTAAATGGCTGTTTCTTAAGCAGCCGATGTACCTGAACCAAATAATACTTAAAATCTTCTGCGCTCCCTAAGTAGAAATGTTGACACAATGGCCGGGTTATAGGAAAGCTACGGCAAAAGAATTTAAATGGCTGTTTCTTAAGCAGCCGATGTACCTGAACCAAATGTTACTCGAAATCTTCTGCGCTCCCTAAGTAGAAATGTTGACACAATGGCCGGGTTATAGGAAAGCTACGGCAAAAGAATTTAAATGGCTGTTTCTTAAGCAGCCGATGTACCTGAACCAAATAATACTTGAAATCTTCTGCGCTCCCTAAGTAGAAATGTTGACACAATGGCCGGGTTATAGGAAAGCTACGGCAAAAGAATTTAAATGGCTGTTTCTTAAGCAGCCGATGTACCTGAACCAAATGTTACTCGAAATCTTCTGCGCTCTTTATATAGAAATGTTGGCACAACGGCCGAGTTTTAGGGAAGCTACGGCAAACCAATTCCTTTCCTTCTCTAATCGCAGCAGAGCAGATAATAAGCCTGTTACAGGTATTAATTGCTTCCTTCTACTCCTTTATTCTTTGCTCAATGATTAAAGGGGAAGAGCTAGTTAATCCCCCTGACACGAACACCGTGTCAATGGATAGAAACAAGTGATTGAAACATTTTCTCTCTTCTTTCTTAGTTTCGTCGCCATTGTTATTGCCCTTTTAGCAGGTAATCAGTCAGAAAGAATGGGTGATAATCACTCCCTTAAGTGACTGCTTTGAATAACCAATTTTAAGACAAAAACTTCGCTTTGTGATGCGCAGGTTCATTCATTCCAGCCGCGTTCGGTGCACTTCTTAGACGGCAAATATATTCGTTCAAGTTGCTTTCCGCCCATTTTATTAACCCTGAATTAATTCCTTTCAGCGGATAAATTCATTGCATATACACTTTATTGACAAAGATCACCGCACACCCCTTCAAAAGCAAATGAACGGATCCGCTGCGTTGTTAAGATGCGCGGTACAGCTGCAAACGGTATAAAAACAAGCCTGCAGCTGACCGCGATCACATCGCACTGTGAGGTTGAGTGAAAATATCGCTTTGGGAGAGAAATGACTTTGAGAAAGGAAAGATTGTTGGGTGTTATATTAATGAGTTGTCCATAAAAGAAACCGAGAGGCGTTTAAACATACCCAAGTCATCTGTTTTGAGTGTACTGAATAAGTGGAAGACACATGGCGTTCCTGAAGCAGCAAAACGTATCGGTAGACCAAAGAAAATCAGTGATATAGGACGTCGAAGCCTCAGGAGAGTCGTTACAAGTAATCGACGGAGTAATTCACAAGACCTCAGTGTACAGGTGAGTAAAAATGCTGGAACCTCGGTATGTACACGCACCATTCCCAGAGGACTTTATCTCCACTCGAAATGCTACTCGTCGTTTAGCATGGTGTAAAGAACATTTGTCGTGGACCGTAGATCAATGGAAACGGGTTCTATGGACTGATGAATCGAGATACACGATCCATCAATCTGATGGCCGTGTGCGGACATGGTGGCAGCCGGGGGAACGCTATTTACCACATTGTACTGTTCCTACGGTCAAGTTTGGAGCCGGCAGTGTACTTGCGTTTGGGTGTTTTTTGTGGTATGGTCCCCGCCCATTGGTTATCGTGAACAAACCTGTTAACCAGCACGTCTACCTCGATATTCTGGACAATTATGCCCTACCAACTCTGTGGCAATACTGTGAAGCCGAGCCTTGTTGGTACCAGCAGGATAATGCACCGAGCCATAAAGCAAGGACTGTTACGGCGTGGTTTGACGATAATTTCGTATCGTGTGTAGACTGGTCAGCACAGTGCCCCGATCGTAATCCCATTTAGCACCTGTGGGAGGATTTAGGGTGCCGCATAAAAAGTTTGAAACCAAGGCGTACTATTAGGCAACAGTTAGTGGCAGCATTATGTACTAAATGGAAGCTAATACCTATCGCTGTGTTCCAAAACCTTGTCGAAAGCATGTCTCGAAGGGTCAGTGCATGCATTAAGGCCAAAGGTGGATCGATGCCGTACTAATGTATGCCAATAAATGCTGTGTTTTGTTTCTCTTCTAGGTGTCAGGTGATGTTTGTTAATATAGTGTAGGTTCAAAAAAAAAGAAAATTAAAAGCCGAATATACCATGCTTCATCATAAGATATACGGTAATTTTGGGATGTGGAAGAATTCATTGAGATGCATCGTTTCCATATATAGAGAGAAGTTTTTAGCTCTTCCAACGCATAAAATGCGGTGAAATAAGACATGATTAGGTCCTTCGTCGTTCCTGTACTTCATGAATGTTACTGCACACAGTGAAACCAAGCGTGTGTTTCCGTTCATAGCCAGCATCTATGTCATGAAAGAAGGCGTCAGCTGAACGAAATCCTGCTCTCCGCTGTTAATCAATTTAGCATCGAGAAATACACTGCTGTTGCTGCTACTTTTGAGACTCATTTTGAAAACGAAACAGTTGACCGGCGATAGGCCTATAGCGTAAAAGTAACGTCAAGGGTACCCGCCAGATGAAAGAACTCATGAGAAAATGAAAGACGGCTACGGTACTACGCGGATCGCAGTGTAGTGTACAATTAAGAAGGGGATAACGACATCTAGGAGCAAATGACATTACCATTTTTTTGTAAACGAGGTGGAAATTGTAGTGTCGGTTCCCAATGGGTTTCTTCCTTTACGTCAAATGACATAAATGCAGGTATCACTTTAAAAGTTAGTAAAGCTATTTGCATACTGTCTGATTACGGAAAGTGTGAAAGCAGTATTTTTTTATTCGAAGTTTAACGACCACCGTGAGCAACTCAATGGGCTATAAGCAGTCGCCCGTCCCTAATTTAGGGTCACTGGTTCCAGAGAAGGGAGAGAGCCAGTGCCATAAGACAAACACAACGTCCATCATGCCTCACCGGGATTCGAAACCGGATTCCTTTCGGACGAATGATCAGACGCCATCGCTTAGACCACTGCGCCACCGGGGCGGCGAAAGCAGTATAAACTGCACCGCTTTGAAATGGGAACTCCTTATATAGCAGACTCTAAACTTAGTAGTTATATAACCTGAAAAACTGGTCCTGTTGTGTATACGAGTACAGCAAACCATACTCAAAGAAATTTTGAAATTGAACTCAAAAAGATAGTTAAACTTTTTGTCAAAAACACTCCAGTACTCACAAAATTTTACACAACTGTAACTCCATGAGTATTTAAGAAACTGATGTATCCTCGTCGTTCAGATTATTATCATCCAAATTTAGGCATTACACCTTGCTTTCCTGTTCATATCGATTAATAGCTATGACGCTAGGGGTCTTAAGCTCAGATATTCACGAATTCAAAATATATTTATTCCATATATTTTTTGTTTCTAAATATCCTGTTAGAAAAATCCTTCCTTTCCTTCAGGTAGCGTTTTTTTTTTTTTTTTTTGTATCTTTTCTGCGCCGGATATGTTCTAGTCAGAAACGTTCTGCGTATAATGTCAGATTTTGGTGAAGAATGTTTTGCTTCTAGGGACATAAAGGTATTTTTATTTTTCACATGTATTTGAAAAAATATCTGCGTTTCTGAAAACTCAATTCGGAAAAGCTTCTATGCGATCAGAGGCCTTCCACCTCAACAAACCTTTCGCACATATTTTCCACAAAGCATAGACCGCATTTTTTCATCTCTGCGTCTAACAGTCCGATTTGAAAAAACCTTCCTTGTCGGATCCCTGAGAAATGTTTTGCATATAATTTCGAATTTTTCTTAACGTACTAGTTTGCCAGTAGAGGGCGTAAGTCACCACCGTTTACAGCATTTTATAAAGAATATCTACGCGTCTGCAAACCCGATTAAAAAACCGCTTTCGGTAAGATCTTACTCAATACGAAAACATTGCATGCGTATCTCCCGCCCAAATAACACACACATTTTCCGCTAGGTAGCGCAAAGATTTAATTTGTTTTTCCCGATATCCCTGCTTCTGAAAGTCCGATTAAAAAAAAATCTTTCAACATAGGATACCATTCACTTGGTGGAACAAATTGTATGTACGTTGACGGTATTTCACAGTTGGGGCGGTAGGGCAGCTGTTAGTATGTATTTCCGTTTGCAATTGCATCTCCGGTACTAAAATTCCTATTGAAGGATTTCTTTTCAAAATATACGCTCTACGCTACAGCGAATATTGGGAGCATTATTCTCTTGAAATGATGCACAGTTCTCTTGCTAGGGGCTTAAACGTAATTTTTTTTCTTCCTTTCTATGTTCCGAAAAGATATATTTGAAAAATAAACTGCAGTTTGTTGTCTAGCTTCCTAAAAAACAGACATCTGTTTGGCCAGCGAAAGCTTCGAAACATTTATATTATTTTAAGCCAAAAAAAATGGATTTCTAGTCAAGTTTTAGTTTTTTTAAGTATGATTGGTGTACATTTCTTCATTATTAATTACACTGGCATGCAAAAATTAAGGACGAGACGGTTTTTCGACTGTAACGGCGTGCAGAAGTGCTCCACATCGACTCAAATCATACCATAAGATCCCCAAGATGTAAGAATATGGAACAAGTGAGCAAAACCGTCCAAAAAAGGAATCCAAAGGATACAAAGGCCCTTCATTAAAAAGGTAGCTTCGAGCACAACTGGACAGAAGACAGAAACGTCCATGTGACAGGCGGCTGCCAAGAAAATCCAGTCTTTAGTAAGGGATATGATCACCCCTGACTGCGTTGCATTATTTACAACGTCTGTCCATGCTGAGGACGAGGTTGTCAAGGAGCTGTTAAGGCATCGCGGACCATTCCTCTTTTAGCGCCAATCGCAGCTGCGGATCGTTGCTGGCGGTTGGTGACGTGCTGCCAAGCGTCTCCCGAGAAGGTCCCACACGTGTTCGATTGGATTTAGGTCCGGGGGCCTTGCGGGCCAATCCATGCGTTGAATATCTTCACTCTCCAACAGCTCTGCGACAGCCACTGTACGATGAGGTGTAGCGTTGTCGTCCATGAAGAGGAATTCAGGACCCACAGCACCTCTAAACAGACGCACGTGGGGCAGGAGAACCTCGGTACAATAGCGGACACCAGTGACTGAACTTCGTTGGAAGATGTGGAGGTCAGTACAGCTACCAAGCATGATACCGCCCCAAACGAGAACTCCGCCACCTCCAAATCGGTCCCTTTCGATGATGTTGGAGGTGTGATTGCGTGTTTCCTGCTGTCTCCAGATGTGTATACGTCCAGAATCGCTCGTCAGACTAAATCGGCTCTCATCCGCAAAGAGAACTCGACCCCATTGCTGATGTGTCCAGTTCTTGTGTTCCTGGCACCACAGAAACCGCCGTCTCCGATGAGCAGGCGTTATTGGCACACCCCGTTCTGGTCGTCGTGCAAATAGACCGCCTTTGTGCAGCCTCCTGGCCACGGTAAAACGCGGTAACGGACGTCCAGTTGTCTGTTGCATGTGCTTTGCGATTTCTCCCGCTGTCTAGCATCTGTCTCTTCTCGCCTGTAGGACAATATACCGGTCGTTTGCCGCCGTGGTTGCTCGTGGACGACCACTGCTACACTGTCGGACAGCTGTTCCTGTCTTTTGAATTGCTCTCCAAGCTCGTGAAACGATGCTGTGAGCGATCCCGAACTCCTCGGCCACACAAGTCACACTTCGACCTTCTTCTAACTTCCCAATGACGCGACCTCGGGTAAAGTCATCCAGATGTCGTCTACTGGATTGCCTGTTGGCCATATCACACGGTGGCAGCAACTCGACGTCGTTCAAACCGATGTACTCCATGCAATAGCTTTCACCGAATTGCTGAGCGTACACCGCAGGTGAGCTTTATACCCTTCCGACACTCCTCCCCTTCCCCCTACGCCTTGCTGCATATAAGCGCATGCCCTACCGTACCGGACCCTAGTCTATCTCTTGAGTGGTCTTTCGGTCCGTTCTGCCTGCTCGTTCCGCTGTTATGCTAATTTTTCCTATTCGTCCTTAATTTCTGCACACCAGTGTAGATAAGGTCTTCGTGCTAACTTAAGCAAAAACTTTCAGTTCTAAATACGAGAAATAAACATATTACGGACAGAAAATCTGTAATTCGAGATAAACTACTGTTTGTGAGAATTGTAACACGAGGAAAATTGCGCTACTCAAATGAAATCCACATTACAGATTCCTCATGTCACAGGAGACAAATGATTACGTTTGTAGAGCTATACAAGATTTTTTTCGTTTCAAAACTCAGTACTGTGTGAAGTCACCTCGAGCAACAATAACAGCTTCTACACGGCGTGGCATTGAATGAAAGAGGTTTTTGATATCGTCCAGGGGAATAGCCTGCCATGCTGCTTCTATGCAACACCAGAGTTCATTTGTGGTGACGGGAGTAGCCACTTAGGTACAATTGACCACACTTGTTCGATAGGGGACATATCCCACGAAAGTGCAGACCGTAGAAGAAGCGGTATCTCCCGTGCATGGAAGAGGTCTTGCCATTCTCAGCCACACGTGGCCGAGTATTGTCCCGTTCGAATACAGCACCAAGACAACTTTGAAGTGTTTTGGTGGAAAAAAATATTTGAATTTTAATTTGATTTGAGATTATATTGATTATATTGAATTGATTGTTATTTATTAAAAGGCGTTATATCTATGCTGGTGTTGAAATTCAAAACATGGAAATTATAGAAAATTTAAATTTGGGAGATGGGTGGATGCATTTCGAAACAAAAATATTTTCTAAGTACTAGAAAAGGCCCTGAACATCCTAAACAACAATGCATCTGAAAATTTACATTCCACAAGAAGTTATTGGAAAGTTTGCGTTGTTTGTGTTCAAGCAGAGTTGAGTCACCTGAAAGTGCAAAAATAAGTGAATATTGTTGCATGTGTATGAAAATGTGTCACTATAAGACATATGATAAAATGTACTCGTTCAACAACAACTTGTGGAGGCGGTGAAAGTCAATCTAAAATGGATAGGACAAAAATTGCAGTTATGAACTACCTTATACTACCAGTATTCGGATCGATAGCCTTAGTCAAGCTAAGGGGGAGTACATGGGACCAAGTCATGGAAGACAACAGCACACAAAAACTTTCCACACTGCACTCATTTTGAACTTTTTTTTGAAAGGCTACTGCCTGTATTTATTATTTTTCTTTAAAAACTTAATGAGTTAATTTTAATGGACAAACAGATATTATTTCCTTTTTTTCTTGTTTGCTTAAACACAGCAGTATAAAACAGAATCTCAATTTACTTTCCATTTCCATTTGGCCACTGGCCTTATGAACAAGCACAACTTTACACATGTCAACACAGTTAGCTTGAACACTAGGCTTTTAATTTATGCCTTCAAAATCATACTATGATTCGCATGGTTTACACAAGAAAAAGATACTGGATTATTTTTAATTCCACAAGGTGGACAAGTTCTGTTCTTTTGAAACGTACTCTCTTCTCTCTCACCCAGTTAGCTCAATGACCAATTTACAATTTTACACTTATTGATTTAAATTTAAACAATCTTAGCAAACTCCGCAATCTCCCAGACCAGATTCAAAGACTTCAATTAAATTTACAGTTATTTTAAGAGCCACAAATTATACTTTAACAAATCTACTATCAGCAAGTAAACAAACCAAGTAAATTATCCTCAAAAAACAGAATTTACACTGAGCACAAGCATTAATTAACATTACATAGCCTATAGAACTATCCTGAATGAACCTACTTCACTTATAAAGAAACCTCACTAACTAATCTTAAAAAATTATCACTATTCATAACATCAACATAATTCAGAAATTCAAGCAATCTTCTTGCACTAGCTTGCTCATAAAAATCACCTCACTCTGCACTTCACATAATAGCTCAGGATACTTAATAACTCTACACTGTAAACAAAAGCTCAAAATACCAATTAACTAAATTTCCAAACTAAATATCAAGTTCACTAACACCAACAACCAGAATTTAGAATTTACATCCCTAGCACTACAGCAAATCATAAACAAATAAATTTAGATACTTTAAATCACCAAACAAACTTAAATTTAACACCTGCAGTGAATTACTGAGGTAGCGGTGAGGCAAATACTCTCAGTTCAGACACTACCCTGGGTTTTGAGAACCAACACAGGAAGAAAATACCAAGTCAGGCTGAAGGCGTGAAATTGGGTCGTGAATCCACTTTCAGCCTATGCAAAGGGAAAGGAAAAAATCCTCAAGTGTGACACATCATCATCAGGCACAGAATTTCCTCTAACATGATCTCACCACATTTCTTGAAGCAACGCTCGACCGACCCTCGCTGGCAGTACATATTTCCGTGAGCAGCGAAACTACTGGGGGGTTTGAAGACAAGTTTTCCCCCAAAAACCACGTCTTCAAGGATCTCCCCTTTCGAACCAATGCATGATCTCACCTTGATCAACCACGCCTGCAAGAGCCTGTTGTACTTCAACCCTAAATACTCCAGGCACATCTGGCCCAGAACTAACACAACTATATCCCAGGAAAAAATTCACTTATCTCTCTATATCCCAAGAAATCCTAAGTCACAATATCCACATATATCCCAGGAAAATTCACCTCTCTCTATATATCCCAAGAAATCCTAAATCACAATATCCACATGTATCCCAGGAAAAATCACTTATCTCTATATCCACATATGTCCCAGGAAAATTCACTTATCTCTATATCCACATATGTCCCAGGAAAATTCACTTATCTCTATATCCACATATGTCCCAGGAAAATTCACTTATCTCTATATCCACATATGTCCCAGGAAAATTCACTTATCTCTATATCCACATATGTCCCAGGAAAATTCACTTATCTCTATATCCACATATGTCCCAGGAAAATTCACTTATCTCTATATCCACATATGTCCCAGGAAAATTCACTTATCTCTATATCCACATATATCCCAGGAAAAATCACTAGCAAGGAAATTCCTCTGCACCATGGCAATGCGCAGGTCCACTTCAGACAATAACACTGACCATTTACATAACCCACTAAATATTTTCACCTTATTGAAAATTAAAATTACGTTTAGACTTTTAACCTTATAGTAAAAACAAGAAAATTTAGGCCAAAGAAAAGAACAATTAATACTGGAACTGGTGAGCAAAAGTGTGTCTTCTCAACCCATGATGTTCATTCTTTTTGTGAAAAAACTAAACTTGAGAACCTAAATACCTCAACTTTTATTTTGCACATATCGCATCCTGGTGAAAATTCCCTACTCAGAGCCCTCTGCCCTAGGACAAGTTCCCTGCTTGCCCTAAGATCACCCCTTTCCAATGGGAGATTAACACTCATCTGGAGCCTGTAAAATACTGGTCCTCAATTTACACTCCTACCATCTCAATTTCGACACTCAACACTCCAAGAATGTAAACAGCACTTTAGGTTTCCAATTTCATCACCCTATAATATGTTCCCAAAATTCCAATATAAATCATCCCATAATTTATCTTCACTCATAAAAAAAATATAACTCAACGCTGTAAAAGACTAGAGAGAAATGTTTACAATTATTTTATCACCCACGACATCACTATAACACTGCTTTTAAATTATCACATGCCCAACTAAACTATTATCGATGCACCAACATTTACTGTGCCCAACTATTAAACTAAATTTTTCCGATACATCAAAATTTACTGGCCTGGGAAGTTGCTAAAATACCAGACATGACAGCACAAAAAAAAACATAAATGAAAGCATTTTCAACTCCCCTCTCTTTTTTTTTCTTTCTTTTTTTTCTGAATTCGTACCTGAGTAACTAATACATTTTAATTTTGAAAGCTGAACGACGACACAGCCAAAATCAGAGGGAAAAAAAAACTTGCTCTTTTTCTTTTTCGTTTCTTATGCTCAGCTCGAAGTTTAGGTACCCTGCGTGGGATGTTATATATCAATACAAAAAGATGTGAACTAAAACATTACCTTCGAGCTGGCGTTCCCTTTTTTTTCTTCTTTTTCTTTTCACCATAGTTTACAGTCCAGGCACAACCACAGTCTTGTTAGTATTATCTTTTCTTCCTCAAAGTTCCCTTCCTTAAACGGTTAATGGCCGAGGTAACCATTTCCGAAACTTCGGGATGAGATGGAACCTTTTTTATTTATTCATACTTTTTTTTTTCTCTTTTTTTCTCTTCCCTCCCTCGGCCTTTGAAGCAGGCCTCCTTTTCGGAGTAGCAGCCGAGTTGGGAGCGGTAGAGGCTGGGCCCACTCTTCCAGGGGTTTCCATAAGGGAGAAGGCATGTCCTCCTTCAGCCAAGAATTTTCCATTGACGACAATGTCCCAGCCTGCCGCCATTTGTTCTTCAGGACGAGGTTCCCGGCTGGCGGAATGCCGCTTTAACTGCATTCTACATCGTCAAAAAAACTTTTCAACAGCCAGCCCAGATCCAGAGTGTCCCCTTGTGGTGGACTGGTGGTCAGCAAAATGCTGCCATGGAAAAAACTCTTTTTTTTCTCTGTGGTTCTCTCCCGCCAAAAGGCGAGGAGAAAAAAAAACTCCGCCGTCCCTCTTTCTCTGACGTCCAGCAACAAGACAAGAGCAAAAGTGACTCTCTACGGATAAAACTCAGGGGGTGCTTGAAAACCGCTGACCCCTCTCATTGGTCGAAACTTCAGCGTAGCAACTCACTCCTTCCCAACGGACTCTTCACTCCCACGCCTCGAGTGACCTCTGACCTTCACACGTGCAGAGCAGGCCCATCTTGACCCTGAGGTTCTAAAAATAGATTTCTGCTGCTGAATTTCCTACCCCAAAAAGACGAAAAGATGTTACTTTTGTGCGACTTTGGAAACAGGAACGCAAAAATGGCGGATTCTTGCTTTGCAGAAAATCACTAGTTTTAATTTTCTTTTTCTCTCGTTCCGTGATGTTAAAGTAAAATTAATTTTGATTCTCTGAGCTGCACACCTACTCGCCTTTTCCTATCGCGATAAAAGAACAGATAAAATAATTATTTTCAAAACCCCAAAGTCAGTTAAATCAAATATTATTCTTTTTTTTTTTTTTTTTTCTTTTCACCAACATGAAATTTTGTTTTCCTGGTTGTGATTAAGACAAGCGAATTTTGCGCATGAATTCCCCTGCCTTTCAACCAGGAATTTTCTTCTAACGTATGTCATGGAAGAAAATTTTTGCATTAATTAATCTCCGATAAACCAACAGAAAGATTGATCAGGTCTCTCTGAAATTCACCAGAGGTTAAAATTTTCGCCATGACAGAAGGAAGTGCATCACTCCTGCCTCTAAAACATCCCTAATGTATCGCTGGCTCTTAAGGGTCCCCACAATTCGTATCACGAGAGATCGTGAATCGAAGCGAATGACGCCCCAAAACCATAACGCTTGGCGTTGTGCCGGTATGACGCAGCAAGGTGCCGATCACCACGATGTCTTCGAAAACGTATGTGGCCATCATGGTGCATCAAGTTGAATCGTTACTCGTCCGAAAACAAGACCTTTTGCCAATCAGTACGCCAGTGCAATGTGTGCAAGAGCCCGTTGCAGCCTAGGACGTCTGTGGTTTGAGGGTCAAAGGAATGCTTAGCAATGAGCTGCTAGCGACCAGTCCTCTCTTAAGCAAATGACATCGGACTGTGCTCGAGGACAAAGCCTAACCTGTGACAGTGCTCCACTGCTGCGCTAATACCGTGAATGTTGCTGTGCAATCGGTCACTGTCACGGTCGCATCACTGTACTGGCGTTTTATCTCGTACAAGTGGCAATTTCGTGGTAGGAAAATCCAGTTTCTCTCATCCCAAAAATCTTTCCTCGCTCAAAGTCCGCCAGGTGCTCATAATGCCCCCTTCTTCGGTGACGGGACATAGTAAGACACAAGAAACACCCTTTCGACTCAATGTCGGCTCCTCACTGATTGCATCTTTAGATCATATGTAGAGAATTTTAGGACAGGATTGTGTGACCCCAGGTCTAAAATAACCCTTAGAAATAGGAAGCTAGGGGATTTCGGCTAGAGTGCCCAATAGGAAAGTAACACGGAAGCGAGGTAGAAAGGGGGAGGAAGACGATCTTATTTATTACCGGGGGCCAGTGCCCGGGGTCAGACGGCTTAACGTGCCCATCCGCCGCACGACGGGTATTTAGTGGTTCGAGCCCAGAACGACCTGAGGTTATCTACGTGGCAGTCACGAACATTTACCACTAGGCCACCAGCGGCCCTGATTGCAACATCTCGTTTGAGGCAGCTCTTTATACCTGAGACTGGACAGTTCAGAGGGCGAGGCTCCGAAATTGCATGTGAATTTTCACTGAAATTTTAGCCATTCACATGTCCTGACCTGTTGTGCATATCCCGTAAGTTTCAAGCTGATACCAGCAGCCCCTCATGGTAGTGCAATTTCAACAAACAGTAGTGTATAAAATAATTGCTTTAAAATTGGATTGTTGACTTGATTTACGTTTACGTTTAACTCCAACTTATCTTAGCTTTGTACTTAAATGACACTTTCCCGGATTATTTCAAATTGTTTGTATCGATTCTTGCCGAAGTTCAAGCATTAATTATGCATGGAAATTACTTTCAAGATAACGGCCGCCCGGTTTAATAACAGCAGATTTCTACTTACCATGTTCATTTCCTTCTGTATTCAGTAACCACGCACGTCTATATTCAATAACCATTTCGCTTGTGACAACACATTCAATAGAATTCATTCAATGATTTCGTATGATATACGTTAACACATATGTTCCTCCATATACACTGAAGTTGCAAAACTCATGGGATATGCGAATTTTTAACTGGCGCTGCCGTCGTACAAAGGCTTCGACGCACGTCAGGATTTTATCGGTTGCGAGGTGTAATCTCGTGAGTAAGGTTGAACAACCTCCAGTATGATTATGGCAAGCCGACGTGAATTATCGGAGTTAGAACGAGGCATGGTAGTGGGAACCATACGGATGGGACATTCAATGTCCGAAGTTGTGAGAATATTCATCATTCCTCGATCCACGGTGTCACGTGTTTACCGAGAATACTTAACTCATTGAAGGCAGTACAACCACATCACCGTGGACAGCGCAATGGCCGACCACTGGTCCTGAATGACCGCGACCAGCACCATCTAATCAGGATTGTCCATGCTAACAGACAAGCGACACTGGCACAGAGACATATCCATCAGGTCAGTGCAGCGTAATTTATGGTCCGTGTGGTATGGGAGCAGAAGACCCATCAGAGTACCTTTGTTATCACCACGACATCAGACACAGCGCATCACCTGGACTCATGAACACGGTAATTGGACCCTGGAAGATTGGCAACATGTGGCGTGGTCCGATGAGCCACGCTACCAGTTCTTATAAGTTGATGGTAGGGTCCTGGTGTGGCGCAGACGCCATGAGGCCATGGACCTAAGCTGTCAACAAGGAATTGTGTGAACACGGTAATTGGACCCTGGAAGACTGGCAACATGTGGCGTGGTCCGATGAGCCACGCTACCAGTTCTTATAAGTTGATGGTATGGTTCTGGTGTGGCACAGACGCCATGAGGCCATGGACCTAAGCTGTCAACAAGGCACTGTGCAAGCTGGTGATAGTTCCATACATGTGTGGGGTATCTTTACGTTGCACCGTTTGGCTCCTCTGGTCCTCGGAAACACGTGTCATTAACAGGTAATCGCTTTGTTTCTCTGCTGGGTGGCCATTTGCAGCCCTTCATGGACTTCGTGTACCCCAACAACAATGGGATTTTCCAGAGGGAAAATGCCCCATGTAATCGGGCCCAAGTTGTCCAAAATTGGTTCGAGGAGCATTCTGGACAGTTCCGACGGATGGTGTGGCCACCACGTTTGCCCAACATTGGCCAATAGAGCACTTATGGGACGTGGTGGAAAGGTCCATTCGCACCCAAGATTCTGTACCTACAAGTACCAGGAAGCTGTGGGCCGCTGTTCAGACGGCATGGCTCAACATCTCGCCAGAAGCCTTCCGACCACTGGTGGAATGGATGCAACGTCGAGTTGCTGCACTTCACCGGGCTAGAGGAGGTCCTACATGATACTACATATCCCATGGGTTTTGGCAATTTAGTATATATAAGCTTTGCTCATATTATTCGCTCTTACAATCTGCATATTGGACATTGCGCATTACACCTGCATCTCTGACAATGCTCATCTCAACATTGTACTTCTGAGCATGAACTCTTACTTACCTTGATTGCACTTTTACCCATTATCAGGTTGCCATCTTTAAGCTCGTTAGGGGATACCTTGTGGAGCTAAGTCAGAAATTATTTAACGAAAAGAAACCAAGTTTACATGAGAACACATAAACTCAAACGGAAGATTAAATTAGAGTTATATGTCAGAGTTAATATATAAATGTATTCTAAAATCAAGGTCAATCAAGTAGAGTTCCGAAAAGATATCTGGAGACGAAATGACTTGAAAATTAAAAAAAAAACCGGTAAAATGAAGCGTTCAGGTCAGTGAATGGCTCGTAATTCTCTAAAATGCACGTCGGCGGGGTATTCCCCATCATAAAAACAAGATTGACACGAATTGATATGACCGATTTCCCACGTAACAAGCGTGTCAGTAATGCGTAACTCTCAACTACACTGGCTCGATAGTTTCCCTAACTGATTCATTTGGTACTAGTTTGCTGTTATGTGGCCTATAATACAGTGACGCGTGTAATTTGATGTTGCGATGCTATACATCTTTCACAACAGTACTAAAGTAAATCCCAAGTAAAAAATTTTCGATTTAATGAAGCTGGGTAGTAGTGCGTCATTGTAAAAACAATTGTTGAAATATGGTCGTGCCGCATGTTGTCGCATAAAGTGACGCAACAAATAGTTGATTTCACTGTTACTCAACAGTATATTTTACTACACTCTCGCCTAAACATTATTTCGTTGCGGTTTAGGTAAACGTAACAATATCTCATTGCAATCCGCGTAAATTACGAGAACCTGATGCTAAATGTGATAAAAGCCATTGCAAAAATGCATTTTAATGGTACGAAAAAGGTGCGTAACACAGCGAAATTTTGCGTCCTCTTGTTACCTGCTATTGACAAGGACTTTGAAATGAGGTATAACACTATGGAGTATGTAACCAGTAGATATTCTAGACCAAAAGTTACCAATATGCACTTATGCCGCACCGGTGGCGCAGTGGTCTAAGCTCTGACTAATGACCATTCGTCCGTGATGGGTCCGGTTTCGAATCTCGATGAAGCATGGATGTTGTGTTTGTGTTACGGCGCTGGCTCTCTCCCTTCCCTGGAACCAGTAGCCATAAATTAGGGATGGAGGGCGACTGCTTATATCCCATTAAGTTGCTCAAGGTGGTCGTCAAACCTCCAAATAGATAAATAACACACTTGCGATTCAGCTTTTCTTTCTATTTTGAGGTCAAATTTTAGCTTACGCATGCACAGATGAACTTTCGTGGCTGCATCGCATTTCATCGGTGTCAGGGAGGTTTCTTACGTTTATCTAAGTCCAAATAATATATAATAATAAAAATAAATATTGGGTTTTGAAAAACTAAACCGTCGAGATACTTATTATTGCCTCTACCATTGTTTAGAAAATATTTACTTTTATGACTCACATATTTTCTTTTATTGGTTTTACGAAAATGACATTCATTAATCCACCTACCTAAGTATCGCTCAATGTCAGGAATTAGTAAACCTTATTGTCTCTTATCAAGTTCGATTTTTTTTTGTGTTCGATTCCTGTTCCAGGACGATTAAATTTTCAAATTTCTGTGGTTATGTTACATGAAAAAAGCAGCTTGATTTATGTCTATACTTATTGTTTGTTGTTGTTATGATTTAATTCTACTTAGTATATACCGGACTACGGCTCGTTGTGGTCGTAAATGACACGAAGGAATGCAATGTGTTGTGCATACATAAATGTTTACTCTCGAACCACTCGTTTTATTTCAGACCCACAAAGATTGTAGCATGCGAAATATACGTAGCATAAATTCTCTGTAAGGAATGCTTGGGTACCACCTCGATTTTTTTTTTCGACTTGAGTCGTTCACATAGCAGTGCTGATTAAAAGAAAGACGAAGTGTAAATAATAAATTGATATCATGTAACTATACAGATTCCCCTAAAGCTGTAACGAAAAGTGTCAAAGTAAATAGCAGACCACTGAAGAACGTTGGAAATAAATCTTGTATTGCCATCAAAGTAATCTCCTTCGAACTGAGCACAGACACACTGGCGTGTTTTCTTTTTCTTTTTTTTTTCTTATTGGAGGTTTAACGACCACCGTGAGCAACTCAATGGGCTATAAGCAGCCGCCCGTCCCTAATTTGGGGTAACTGGTTCCAGGGAAGGGAGAGAGACAGTGCCGTAAGACAAACACAACATCCATGCCTAGCCGGGATTCGAACCCGGACCCGTTTCGGAAGAATGATCAGAGGCCATCGCTTAGACCACTGCGCCACGGAGCGGCGGCGTGTTTTTATTACTTGAAGTTGATTTTAGTTGAAGGTATTTAATGTCTTTAACTAAACTTGCTGATGAGTGAGTATACATACGAATGCCATTAATTGTTTCTTATCAAACTCGTTGATGAATGGATGAACTAATTCCCCCTAATTAATTCGTTGAGCGTAATTCACAGTCTAGAAGTAACGAAGTGAATAAAACGGCTGGAGTGAAAGAATTAGCACTTACGTTTACAGCAACTTGTTTCTTATTTTTCACGCAGTAGAAGTTTCAGTTCACCAATACACTATAATAATCGAGTCGTTATTTATCCGCTGACACTTGATCGCAAGCGTTAGCATATAAATTTCAATCATATAGTTACAATACGGTATTATTCTATTCATATATATCTGCAACAAGCTTTCACCTTTTTTGCTATTCCAACTATAGCATTGCTATATCCACATATTTTCACTGAACGTAGTCTACTTATTACCTTCTGACGCACTGTTAGAATTGCCAAAATGTACAAGCCGTTAGGGGAAATAATGTGCAGTTCAGTGAGAAAAACTTAAACCGAGAAGTAACTAATTTACATAAGAAAACAGAAACCCAAAACGAAGGTTTTCAAAGCAATTATGTCACAACACTTAGAATTCCGGTCTTCCCATTTCTGAAAACAATATCGGAATGCAAACTTCTCTTTCAGGAAAACGCTTTCTGTCGTCAATGGATCAATGGATATCTTCTGTGATCATGAATCTCTGCAGCTGCGTTCTTTACAGAATAGATCTGATGGATGGAAGCAATCGGAATCTAGCGGAGCCAAATCGGGTGGCATGGCAGTGTTTACAAACATATAACGTGCTTCTGCTTCTGTGCTATCAGATGTAAAGAAGTTTATGTTTACGTGCTGCTTGAAGTTAGGCATGTTAGCAGAGAATGGAATAGTGTTTCTCAAACTGGAACTCTGTGCCAGCAAAACGTTCTGCAGCGTCACGACGGATTCCATCAAATGCTACACTTTCAAATACTGCCTAGGCTTCATTTCATTACGTTCACGTATTTCCTAGGATTTACATATTTCTGATCATATAGGCAGTACAGACACTAAAACGGTCGTTCTTTTTTTTTTTTTTTTTTTTTTGATTGATTGTGCAAAATAATGTACCAAGTGATCTTCAGCAACATCGCCACAGGAACTCAAGACAACTGTCGCTATAAATTAAATTTTGAATTATTCTTCATTTTGATATTAAACATATTCCTTATTTTTTAACATATTTTTCCTGTCGTAAGAACATCTTTTGGGTGAGATTAAGGTAATTGCTTTGTCTCTTCATGAGTACCTTACTTAATGAAAACCACATTGTTTTTTAAAATCGATGAATATTAATTTCCTAGTTTTGAATCCTTAATAGCATTTTCGAAGAAAATATAACGAACGGAAATGACGAGGGAAGTATTTCAATATTTCTTATTTTGAAAAAAAAAATTCCAGTTTTCCTTCCAAAATGGTAATTTAATTTTATGTTTTTCACTTTCATCATATTCTGTTGCGCTATCGTCTTCGGTCAACGCCTACAACTCCAGTTGAACGACGGAGAAAGTATTCCATGAATGTATGTGTGTGTGTGTGTGTGTGTGTGTGTGTGTGTGTGTACGGAGATCTTTCAATCATTTTCAATCAACGGAAGAATTTGACTTCTAAAGTGTGTTCGCCAGAGCTCCTTTTCGCTTGTCTCGAGGTTTGACAAACATCGAAAGAGATTAAGCCGTCACTTCAAAGAATGCGCTTTTGACAATGCGCAGCCTTTTGCTTGGCGTTGCCATGGTGATTAGCAGTGAAAAGGCGTAAAGATGCGATCTTTACATGCAAATGTTTCTTGGAAGATGAGACCTGACAACTTTCTCTCATCGACTCAACTTGCAGCGAAATAACGACATTCTGAACAAGGATATTGCTTTCCTTTTGACGAATTCCACAAAACACATTTCAGAAATATTTCAGCGGATAGAGAGCTAGATAAAAAAGTTATGTGACGATACATCAACACTGCAGCTATTTTTAAATATTTTCACGAAAAAGACTGAAAGAAAACTGTGGAATTTAACAAAGACTACATAGAAAATCTAAATTCAGCATCATTTATTTATCACAGCCAACATTTTTTTATTTCTTGTACTACAACTGTCTGAAGAGCTTTCCAATAACGATAAAACTTCTGAAAATCTTACACTTTTTTTCCTCGATTTTTCTGAAATCCGCATGTTGCAGGGTTTATATCTTATCTTGTATATCAGGTAAATTAATAACAATTTTAGTGGCCTGTTGATCTTGAATAGTCAAAATTTTTAATCCTTTGTTCTTCTGAATAAATTTTAATAATAACTGTAACATTTACCTTATTGGGGTTTAGAAACCAGCTTTTCTGTATTTTTAATAAAGGTTATCATCATCTATTTCAAGAAGTAAGTATAGAAATGAGACGTTAAGCACATGCGGCATATTCTAAGGCAAATTTCCAATTCATTTGTTTTTGGAAAAGCATTTTCACAGAAAATAATTCGAAAATTCGTCTAAAGAGCCTGCCTGAATTATACATGAGCCATGTATCAAACTGTCAGAACTGGAAGCTTAAACATATTATGTTTTCTCAAGATACATACATTCGCATTGCTGTATTTAGGAATTAGTATTTTAAAGAAACGTGAAACGGCCTGCTTTCGAATTTCATCCATTCACCTCTCATGTGGTCTTCTTCTGGGTCTTTTTCTGTCCTATGGTATCCAGTCTAAAATTTCGGTTGTCCATCGGTGGTCTGTCCTTCTGGCCACATGTACCATTGCCATTTCAGGAATTTTACTCTGATTATGATGTATTCCACTCTTTAAATTTTCTTTATCTACAAGTTCCTCTTATCTTCCCTGGTTACATCAAGCATGCATCTCTCCATGCTTCTTTCCTTTGTCTGCAGCCTTTGTAATTTTTTTTAGTTAATATCCATATCTCTGTTTCATAAGTAAGAACTGGAAGAATGCATTAGTTAAACACTTATCTTTTAAAACATAATAGCATGGATCTCTTGAAAATTTTACTGCTTCTTCCAAAAGCTCTCCAACCAAGTTTTATACCTTGATTAATTTCTTCATCAATATGTCCCTTGCTTGATATTTGTTGTCCAAGGTAAATTTAGGCATCAGTTATCTCGAGATTTTCCCCATGTGGCCAAATCTTCCTTTCTTGTAAAAGCATTGTACATCAGTTATGTCTTCTGAAAGTTCATTTTTAATCTCATTTCTTTACTCTTGCCTGCAAGTTCCTGGATCATACTCCTATAAGTTCCTGGATCATACATCATTACTTTTTATCTCTTTGTTTTCCTAGTTCAATAATTGAAAGAAACTTTGCAATGTAGCATTGAATAGTTTTGGGAGATACGATGTCATTTTGTCTCACTCCTTTTCCAATTTTTATTGGTTTTAATAAAAAATTGGAAAAGGAGTGAGACAAATGATATCGTAAATAACCGTACTTCTGCATTTGCATTTTCATGGATGTTATCAATAGTGTTGATGCATGCATCTTCAATTCCGCAGGATTTCAACGCCATTGTAACTACTCATGGTTTCAAGGAATCAAAGGCCTTATCGTAATGAATAAGTGCCATGCATAATGGGAGTTCATATTCTCTCGTTTTTTTCAATTAGTTCTCTCAGCACATGTATATGATCTACGGTGCTGTATCCACTCCTGAATCCTACTTGTTCTCTTGGTTGAGCCATGTCAAGCGTTACCTTCAACCGATGTGAAAGAACCTTTGTGAAGATATTATAATCCACTGATGGGATGCTAAGAATCTGATGGGCCTGTAGTTCCTAAGATCTTCAATGTAACCTTCTTTTTTTTTTTTTTAACCATTTAAGTTCGAGAATTTGGATATCATTGTTCGAAAGAAAAGCTACAATACCAGACCAAATTATTCGAAAGCAGGAGCTACAAACCTTTTAAATATTTTGCTTTTTATTTAAGAAATCAAATGAAATGGCGAAATGAGTTGTGGAGTTAATAAAACCAAACATCAGTCTTTTTAATTAGTCTGTAATGTAAATACCACAAATGTATAGGAGAAATAAAAACGATAGATTTTAATATTTAGTACCTCGCCTTTGCGTTAAATTAAAAACATTAGTATCGAACTTACGTGCTCACTCACCATTAGTTGGGAATGTAGGATGATTTCCCTATTCGCAGGCTGTCTTTTGGTCAGTCAGGCAGTCTCTAAAAAAATCCTGGTCATTTCGAACAAGTCCTAATCATCTCATCTTATGAGAGAGAAACTGGAACAATCTGTTGGTTTATTTAGAGTTTTCTTAGTACTATTTCTACGCAATGAGATTTTAGCGGAGTGCATAAAATTTCAAAATATTTCTCTTTTTGACTGTATTAAATTTTATCGCTTTGTGTATATACAACACCTAATTCGAAATTATCTACTTTAGGATCGGGTAATTTTGGAAAGAGACTGCCCTACATTCGTCACGTCAGCAAAGAAAAACGAATGGAAAAATCATAAAATCACGACTTCAGTCTCAGAAATACGGAAACATTCTTCGCTAAGTTAGAATTTCAGAACGTTCGGCTGCAAAATTAAGCGATCAGTGTTGCTTATGATTGAATATTTTGAAGAGCGAAAACAATGAATATTATCTTTTTTATATATTATTTCCTCATATTTGTGTGGGTTAATGGAGACTAGGCAGTGGCTTCAATACAGAACTTGAGTAGCTTCCTAACTAGTAGCTGTCGTCATAATCCAGTAAATGAAGGACAAGATATTTGATTTAATAGTTCCTCAAAAATTGACGTTCTTTTTCTATAAATGATAATTTTTACTCCCAGATCTTCTGTTACTGACGCCATTTTAGTATCAAAGCAAATTAAAATCCTATGAACATTTTCAAGGTTTACATGAAAAAGTATGAATACTTTCGTGCTCAAATTAAAATTGGCATTCAGAAGTACCTCCCAGAGGACGCGAGTGCTCACTGTCTGCATTAAAAACATCTGATATAATTAATCTTAACAAAGAATTTGTTTTCTACCAGACTATCAGGATATAGGGACTTCAAAGCAAAATGACTATATAAATCCTTATTTAAAGTGCACTTAATTTTCTGATTAATAATTTTTGTGAAAAAAAAATTGCTTTTTAAAACAGTCGTTGAACACAGATGAAAGAAAAACAATTCAATGTGAAAAGTGAAATCAACATGAGTTATTTTTCAACCTAACAAAATGTTGAAGCTTTGTTCTTGACGGCCTTTGCAATGTGAGGATTTTGTTCATACAGTTTACCATAAGCTTTGGGGCTTAATCATTGGAGATCTACTAGCGTAGAAGGCCGTAGTGCGAGAAGTGCTTGAATGCTTACGTTGTGTTTGGCATTGCAGCCCATTTATTGTTGTGTTTTTTTCTTTCTGTTTGTTTTTAGTGGATTAACGAAACCCGTGAGTATCTAAGACTAAAACGAATCACCCACCTCAAAATTTAAACCACTGGTTGCAGGGAAGGGTGAAAACTAGCAGTTGGTGTCTGAGGGACAATATAAGACTGGAAGCACAGATTAGAAACCCAAGCCTTAGACCACTGAGCGACCAGTGAGGAGATGCTTTTTGGGTAGATAATGAAGGATCGTAAAAATATCGCTGTCTTGAGATATCTGTACCTTTGAACGCCGAAATGTAAGGACTACAGGAGCATGGTTGTCTTAAACTGGATGGCCAACTAAGTAGATATTACTAGAAGGCTATATAGTGAAGGAATTTATGAATATGCTGAAAACAGGATTTACATGAAAATATTCATAAGTTGATAAGACGAACTATAAGGATTGGGACATCAGTCGTGAGTCGTTGAAGGATGTTACTCTGCTTTCTCATAGTTTATTATTCTTTTACTATCTGTCATACTGCTACTTTCATCTTTTGCAGTGATATCAAAGGATAGCTGCCCCGATTTCTTTTAATCTGTAATAGAAGTGATATCACAACTGAAGTGCTGCCAGTGGCCTAGTGGTTAGAACAACCGCCTCCCGACCAGATGGTTGTTGGATCGAACCCAGTGGGCACAGCTGCCACTGGACACCCGTCTCACCTCAAGAAGTTGGCAGCGGGGCACTGGATCCCAGCTAGAAATAACATCATCTGCCTCCCACCCACCCACCCCAGAAGCTCCCGCTGCGAACCCACAGTTTGGGATCCCGAACATGTCGACCCGCAACCCCCAGCAGCCAACTGTAAGTTCCGAACCGGCTGCGGCGGTGAGCCCCAAATGCCCACTGCGCCTCGGAGAGCGCGCTAAACAGACGGACAAGGACTGAACCCTAAGTATAAGGTCATAACTTCAGCTCACCGCATCCTACCCGCACCACTGCGTCTCATCAGGAAGCTCCAAACCGTCCCTGGCCCCTATACCTGACACAAAGCTCTTCTCAGACTAAAGAAGACAAACCTATACCTGACCTTGGAAGGAAACCCTACGAGAAAATGAGACTTATATCATAACTGGAGGCCTGTGCTCCCCCTCATTCAAAGAAAACGTTTCTTCCTGTGTCAAAACGACATCACCTTGATGGTTATTAGCACTGAACTTCTGAAGAAAATCCCAAGCGTTTGCGGCTTTTCCTCGAGACAAAGCACCCGAGCATTCAGAACGCCGCACATAAATCAGATCGGGACGAACAGCTAACTAGGAAATCTGACAGTTGCAGGAATCCCCCTAAAATCAACAAAACACATTCCTGTTGCGCTCAGGTCTTGTAATTAATCCCTTATCTTGACACCTCTGCTGCCAAACTGAGGGAACAACACTTTCCAAAATATTGGCAAACGATTACCACGATGATGAATATGTTCCTTCTAGGTAAGTTTCGGAATAAATCTCTTTTAATGCCTTTTCGGTAGTTATGAATGGATAATTTATGATATTTACTTACTCCACTGATGCTAGCGTGGCGTCATTTATTGGTAATAAATTGCATAAAAGATTTTCTGCCTTACTGCTCGAAACATTTTTCATCGCAGCTTTCTTTATCTTCCTTGCCGTTATTTGTTTATTTTCTGCATTCACGGAATGGTGTCGCCTCGATGGTGCTTTTCAAAAAGGAGTTTAGCAGAAATTGTTCATGCTTTGAAGATTTAGACGGAACATTACTTCTCTCGCTTCAGGAGCAAGAATAATGAATTCTGTTGTTGTTGTTAAGCGTCGGCAGATTTACGTTGCAGACTATAAAGTATGGACTCAAATTTATAGCTGACCCTTCAAGCAGTATTTGAATTTTCGGACGCTTAGTGAATGGATACATCATTCGAATTCAATAAAGATGAATACAGCTGTCCTTCACGAAATTTTTATCGGTTGCATTCAACGTACTTCAAGGAAACTTTCATTTTCATTATTGAGTCTGGTGAGAGTAGAACTGTTGTCCTTTTCGTAGCCACTGTGAATTGCGTCCTTCTCAGAAGCATCGAGTCTAACAAATAGCTATATTTTCTGCGGGTTCGTACTATTTCATGAATAGCTTTGGTTTGTCAAATTTGGTAGAATTTATATCATTCCCTTGACAATAAAGACAAGAAAGCTAACACTAAATCCTCGGAGGGTAATGCGCACATCTTTAGAGTTCCTTCCAACACAAAAGAAAACTTTCAAAACAGATTTTAAGAAAACGATATACATATTTCGCGCTCAAGCCAAGATATTTGATTGTGTGAAATAAAACGAGTGATTCGAGAGTATACATTTATTTACCTACAACACATTGCATTTATTCCCGCCACTCACGACCACACCACACCGAGCCACAATCCGGTACATACTAAGTGAAATTAAATCGTAACAAAAAACAACAAGTTTACTAATTCCTGCGATTGAACGGTACTTAGGTATGTGGGTAAATAAATGTTACGGTCGTAAAATCAATGAAAGAAGATATGGGAGTCATAAAAGTAAATATTTATTAAATTATGGCATTGGCAATAACGACTGTTTAGTTTTTCAAAAACAATACTTACTTTTATTATTATTATTATATGTTATTCCGTAAGCAATGCAAAACGAGCTGTCTGAGCACGCTACAAACTAATGCATTTTAGCTTTGCCAGTTAAAAGATGAAATTTATTTACAGTTAAAAATTACAGAAGTTAAAAAAATAAAAGGCAAGATCTTTCGAGGTTGCTATAACCTCATCATCGGGCCGAATGCTGTAAGGAACGAGCATACACTTGAATATATACAGTATGGAAAGACCAAAATGTAGTAGTAATCACAAAACTGTTTCCAATAGGTAAGTTCGGAATTGGGCGAATAGTTCTAATTATTTAATTATGCAGTTTTGACCCACCACTCACATAGGGTTGGTACGTAATTAAAGATCTCCATGGGTAAAGGATGCATAGCCTCGCTGCTAGGGGAGGGGGCGGAGGGCGGAAATGCATATGCTATTAAATTTAAAATATATTTTACTTTAAACAATTTCTGTAGAAAAACCTATTCTAAAAATTATTTTCCCAAGAAGGCTATTTTACCTACTCTATTTAAAATAAGGCATAGCATCACCGCTAGGGGGCGTTGATGTTATTTTTTCACAATCCGTTATCATTTTTGTTACATCGAAATTTTTTACTTAGGATATTACTTTACTATTGTCGGAAAAGATGCATGGCATCAAAAATATCAACCGGATAATATCAACCGGAATATCAATCAAAAATATCAACCGGCCACACAAAGAACTTTTCAAATCGGAATAATAGTTACAGAGATACACTGTCCACAGGGGCATGCGGACAGACGGATGGACATAGTGACATCATAAGCGCGTACTTTTTTTTTTTTTTGTTTCGGAAAGGCTTGCTAAAAGAAAGAAAAGGGAACCTCTGTTGCATTATTCTGAGAGAAGTCTACTGGAATCCCGTAACCAATAGTTTTCAAATAAGGTATGCTTTCTCAAGGAAAGTTTGGTACTTCTGTTTCTGTTTGTCACAGAATAAATTAGTTGCATTAATTCATCAATATGAATGAATATAATTCGTTTATATGAATGCACGAGATTTTTTACATCCATATATGCGTCGAAAAGTTATATGTTTATGTTTTATCTATTCGTTCGCCTGTGTGTATTATACACTGATTTTTTTTTTTTTATGTGCACGAGACTTTTTTCGTAAATTGACGGATAAAAACCTGAATTTCACGGATTTTCGTGCGCCAGGAAAATTCTGAATTTTGAGAAACGTTTCCACAACTCCTTTCGTACGTTAATGATAAATTGTGTTTTTCAGAATTTTCAGAAACCTTTCCTCAATTCATTTCGTATATTAACGGAAAAATTCTGTTCTCACCATTTGGGTATCCATGATGTAAATATCTGATAATAAGTGCGATTTGCGTGAATACTTGAACGTTTGATTAAACTATTAAATTTCAATCGTCTGTCGGAGGTCCTGATTTTGAAGTTCTGTAGCGAGGTCGGATATTGTGGATAGCACATCGCATGAAATTTTGGTTATTGTGACAACGAATATTCCTCCTTCTCTCACCCCATTTCTTTTTTTTTTTTTTACGCTTTCCAAACGTAGGTTGAAGAAGCTTATATGCTCCAGCTTTGTCCGTCTGTCTGTCCGCACTATAACTCACGTAAAATAGTTCGATTTCGATTAAATTTTAGTATGTGGTAGGGAACCACCTGGGGACGAACCTTATAGAAAATGGAAGAAATGAGGTCAAAGTTCAGGACATAGGAGCGGGATCCATTCCATCGTCTTTATGCGTCATAACTTGCGTAAAAATGCTTCGATTGCGACAAAACTTTATCATGTTGTTCCGGAGGTGTACTGAACCAATTCTATTTAATATCATCGAAATGGGGTCAAAGTTCAGGGCAAAGGAGCGAGATTTATTCCACAGCCATTATCCTCATATCTTGAGTAATGATTTCTGGTATGTTGGAAAGCGTATCATAATCAATGCATTGCATGATTTTACTAACTTGTTTTTTAGTTTGAAGGTATAACGACCACCATGAGCAACTCGATGGGTGATAAGCAGCTTTGTATGTTGTGTTACCGTAAGAAACCGGGTACTTAAACTGGTGATGTACAGGTGATTGTACACATGTCGGCCACTGAATCAGAAACTTTTATTCAGTACCAGGTTGGACCTTGTTTAGCCCGAACTACAGCACGTATGCGTTTTGGCGTAGGTGTTGAAGTGCTTCTACATTTACGGCTTACCAGGAATTCGTATCTCAGCCAGTTAAAGAACCAGACGGTCCTTTAACTGGCTGAGATTTCATAGAAGAAGACTTCCCTCCCGGATCTGTACATATCCTATACATTCTCAGCGGAGTTCAGATTCGTGTTGTCTTGTGGCCAGAGAAGATGGTGGAAGTTGTTGTCATGCTTGCTGAACCACTGATGAACACATCCTGCGCGATGGACAATGAATAACATGGTTGTCCATGAAACAGCTGTCACCTGCTGGATAAAATGTCAACATTACAGGGTGGACATGATCTGTCATAATGTTCATATTAGCCTTGGAGGACACCCGACCTTCCAGCAATATCAGGGGACCCATTTCTCAATAAAAGAGCTGGCCCCACACCATGACACCACCTCCAGAAACTTGAGTTCTGTTTAAAAAGCGAGCTAGGCCCAATGCTACATGAGGCTCCCGCCAACTCTCTGCCTACCCTCGGTACAGTGTAAAGTGTACATCGACTCGTCGAACCACGTGATCTTCCCCCGTCTTTCAGTGCCCAATCACGGTGTTCTTGACACTAGTGTAGAAGAAATTACTAACTCAGCCGCACTAATAGCGAAAAATATTTCATCTTTGCGTGATTCGAGTCCTTCTTCATTTCTACCTAATACATGACTATGCGTTACGTGTCTTTCTAAGCTAAAATGTTATCACGAGCTGCTGTCCTTGAAGTCGTACCGGGTTCGAACCCCACCAGGGACGGAGAAAAAGGATTCGTTCACTTCATACGCCAATGAAAGAAGAATCTCTGGTAAAAGGGACTGAAAAAGCTAAGATGAAAGATTTTGCAAAATTTCTATACACTGAGTGGCTACTTTATTATGACCACCTGACAGTTTTAAGCAAATGAGCTATTACTGCACGCTGTTGCCGCCAGAGGGCGAGGCTAGTATAAAAAGGGAAAGCTTAGTGCTTGCGACAGTAGTTAAAGTGATTTTTGGGTGACGAGATGGGTAAAAAATGTGATTTGACGTACTTTCAACGTGGGATGATTGAAGGAGCTCGGAGCCATGGAGTGAGTATCAACGAAACCGCCGCATTCGTGAAATATTCTAGAGCAGCTGTTGTTAAAGAGTTTAAAGACTGGACTGTCAGCCAAAAAACTGGGTTCTACGTGAAACGTGTGGTCGTCATCTACTAGTGACTGCTCGGGCGGAACGGAAGGTGTCCAGACTGGTAACAGACAACAGAAGGGCAGCAAATTACAGACCATCTTAATCAAGGATCCCCTCAAATGATCTCTGCACGCATTGTTCGCCGTACACTGCATCGGATGGGATATGGCAGCCGAAGGCCTGTTCGAACACCTTTACTGTCTGCAGTTAACAAATAAAAACGTCTCCAGTTCGCACAGGAGCTCGAGGATTGGACAGTCGATAATTGGAAGCAAATTACGGGGTTCGATGAATCACGTTTTCAGTTGCACGATGCCGATGACCGAGTAAGAATTTGGCGTAAACAGAACAAAAAGCATGGACCCCAAAGGTATTGCTACAACCCTTCAAGCTGGTGGAGGCAACGTTATGGTTTGGGGAATGTTTTCCTGGCCTGCTTTGTGCCCTTTAATTCGTGTTGATCAACGTCTGACTGGCACATCATATCTAAACATCGTTGCTGACCAAGTGCATCCTGTAATGTGGATGGTTTATCCCAATGGCTATGGCTACTTTCAACAAGATAATGCGTCCTGCCATAGTGCTCGTATTGTACAGGATTGGTTTCAGGAACATGCCGGTGAGTTTACTTTGTTTAGGTGGCCCCCACAATCTCCAGATCTCAACGCCATTGAGAATTTGTGGGACTAAGTTGAACGGGCCTTTAGACAGCTGGATCCACAACCCTGCAATCTGACACTCCTGGAAAGTGCTATTCATCAAGCATGGTCTCAGATTCCACAAACCGCCTATCAACATCTCGTGCAGTCCATGCCACGAAGAATCGACGCAGTATTAAAGGCAAAATGTGGCCTAACGAAGTACTGAGGGGGTGGTCATAATAAAGTGGCCACTCAGTGTATAAATACAGAGAAATCCCGAAACGGAGTTTTCTGAAATAAACGGAATTACTGACAACGGAAAATATGTCCAAATACGGAAGTTAGAAGAAAGGAAACTTTTCAAAAACGGAAATTTTGTTAAAAGTCGGACACCTACTGGCAACTTTGCTGTAAGTTATTTTCAGGAATTTTCTGCAAATTCACGCCACTCATTTTTTACAGAGTACCTCATTTTCAAGAAGTCGAATTAACATTCTTCGAGTCTTGGACATACGAAAGCACTACAAAACTTTTCCGTGTGTGTGTTTTCCTGTTTTATTGCTGCTCAGAATAAATTATTTCCCCTTCTGGTGAACGTAAGCCTGCTACTAAGATGTTCTAAATGTTTTCCGCTGTTTCTGATGCAGAAACTTTCCAGTTGGATATGTAAACATATTTCTTATTCATCGTGACATATCTATTTTATTAGCTTAATTTGTTTTTTCGCTGATAGAAAATATGATTCTCCGCTAAGATCAATCTTTTATTCGATAAACAAGCTAAACATTTGCATGCGCGTGTGCATTCCAGTATTTGTGTACTTTTAACAATTCACATCTATTTATCTATCTATACTTTATATCTCTTAAGATCACTCGTACTAAGTGCACTAAGTTTTTCTTGCTGGGTTTGGGAGCTATGTTGCCCAATTAGTACTTTCAGTGCTTGTCCCCGTGGTTTTCTTCTTGATTACGTAATCCACGCGTAAACAGGAGATGCGACAAACCTCTCATTAAGGATAATCCCAACGGTATTGGCCCAAGCCTTGCGTAAACGCTCTCTTCAGAGACAGATTGGTTCCCAAAGTCCTCAGTGATTGAGCACTTCTAAGCTAAATCCAAGAAGCTCACTTCCTGTCGGAGATTTGCAGTTGAAATCGCCTTTCGCTGAGGTCTTTTCTGAACTGAAACTTTGTTTCACACTCTTGTACGAGATTTATTATGATTTGCTCTCTGCAAGACTTTATGGGCTTTCAAAATAAACGAAAAAAGAAAAAGAGAATAAAAGAATTAAACCATTTTCACGTCAGAAAAATATATGTGTTTTTCATGACCAGCCTAGCCTAGTGTAGCCTTGTTTTACTTTTAGTTGTTGTTTTCTCGACTTTAAAATCTTTGGCTTTTCATGTGATATAATGCCCAGTACAAGTTAACTTGCTACTGAAATAAAAACAACGTCCTGTAAATTTTAATTGTCTGAAAAAGAGAAGCAGATAAAATACTTAATACTCCATGGTGCAAAGAAGCATATAAAGGGATGAGGAAAGTTGGTGGTGAAACAATACCAAAAACATTTGAAAAGCTTGGTAACTAAATTTATTATCTTCCGTACACCAATCTGGCCGAACTTGGATAAACTCTTGCTAATATTTACTCACGTTCGAACGTGTTTACATGTCTCCCACAGCTTCTGTCCTGTTGAGTGTAATTTAAATTCAGTTTTAAACCCGTAGCGTTCATTGAATAACAACTGTAAAGACTGTACAGTGCTATCTGTACACTATTTTTTACAGGGAAATTGGAAAGTTGGCATTAGTTGTTGCTAAAAGCATTTAGAGATGAAACAATGACTGGTTTTTATCACAAGCGTTTAACAGTTCCGTTGCTTTGACGATGAGCAAACAAAAGCAAAGGAAATTTTAACCGTTTGAATGTTGAAAAAACTGATAGGGAGAGTAAAATGCGTAAATTGTCAGTTTTCGTAGAAGGAAACTGACAGTTCGTGTAATGTCGAAAGACTGAATTTCTTTATGGCTCATGTTAGGTTATTTTAGTCGAACTCAGAAAGAGGTGTGTTTGACCCAAATCTGTTTCATGGAGCACAAACAAAATTGCTTTTAAGGAGATCTGACTTCCCTGGATGGGCAGAATTGATGAAAACTTATAAATTGTTATTGTATGTGATGTGCGGCTTCCTATGACTGATTTTTTTATGTAAAATTTTAAGAAAGTACTTCTAGAAATAGCAATGTAGCAGTTGTGGTAGTAACGGTGAAATCAATTTGCTTAATGCAGGACACAATAGCTCTGAAGGTAATTAACGCTGACTCTATAGTCTCTGAGTCTCGAATTACGGATTAGTCTTCCGAAAAGGGCCATGGCTCAAATCTTAGATGAGGCATTGCCCTAAAACGCTGGCCCTCTTTCTCCACCCTGAAACCAATCACTCCACATAAGGGATGAGCGAATGTTTATAGCCTTTAGAATTGTCGATGAATGAAGTGTTTGTCTCTCCCTCCCTGAAACCAGTTATTCCGAATTATGGACGGGTTACTGTTGATAGCTCTTAGAGTTGCTCATGGATGGTGTATTTGTCTTAAAGTGCTGGCTCTTCCCTCTCCATGGAAACAGTAGTCCCAAATCGGGGATGAGCGACTGCTTATAGCTCTTAGAGTTGCTCATGGATGGTGGGTTTGTCTTTACGGCTAGCTCTCTCTCATCCTTGAAACTGGTGACGCCATACTGTGGACGGGCTACTGCTTATAATCCTTGTTGTTGTTTATAGTGGCAGCTAAACTCTCCAAAATGAAGCTAAGTATCATAATACCGTAAGTATACCAAACTAAGTGAAATTGATTTAGAAATTTAAAATTAGGTACCTTTAAATCCTATACACTTTAAATAACATATTGATGCGATTTAGTGATCCATCTGCGGACCACCAATCGAGGCGGTATCGTGACGAGCGATGTTATTCCTTAATTTCAATGCCCACCTCAATCGAGGCGTGTCCGAGCGGTTTGATGTTTGTTTATTACTTTAGAAGCTTGGCGTCTGTACCATCCGGAAGCTGGTATGTATAGCAAAATCGTTTTCAGCTTGCTGCAATACAGGAATTATTAACAACAGAGCCTAGGAAGAAAAGAGAGTGAGAATTGAACACTTAAGAATTTTATTGTAGGCGGAAACTACCGTCCGAGGCTTTGGCCTCGGTGTACAGACAGAAGCTAATCTCCTTCTGGAATAATAAAAGCTTTTCCTAGATTCTGAAAACAACAGTCTTCCGCCACTAGGCGTATCAGAGTTCTAAATAGTCTGGAATCGGCTGATATATTTAGTTCGCCATCTAAGCGCCAGGAAAACAATAAACAAAAAGTACTCACTCGTTGCTTGCAGTAAAACGGAAATCCATGGAGCAACAGCAGGTTTAAATCTTTTCAGTGAAGCTGTAGATGCACACACACACACACAGATACAGGTAACACAGCGAAGCGGGCGGTAGCCCTCCACCTGTATGATAGGCGGGGGGAAAGGTCACTCCCTTCTTTTTACTTGCCCCGGTGATCGTACCATTCTCTTTCCGCCCTCCGAGACCCGGCAGAGGGAATGGCTGCAGGATGCACGGGGGATAGCTCTCTTTGACCTCGTAGAGAGAGATGCGTAGGCTGCTTGATGCGCGGAACCGTTGACGCTTTCTCAGAGGTCAGCGACCTCCGCCCTTCTTTATTCGAGGAGATTTCTTGAGATGCTGGTTTCCTGGCCGGTGGTTAGCTAACGATTCTTGGCGGGAGCAGTATATGTGATGATACCACTTTCTATGGGCCCAGCGCTCTGACTGCGGCTTATGACTTCTAATTTCGCTAGCGTCCTCAATTCCAAATTTAAGTGGGGCTTACTAAACCCACCTAGTTGTTGTTCATTTTTGTACCCCGTACGTCTTACCCCTGCGCATCGGGGACTGTCCACTATATTCTGTTTCCTAGGACGTCGGCCTTGCAACCGTCTTACCCCAGCGGTCTTCAAAAACCAACTGCTTCTATCTTTCCTTTTCCCCCTCCCGGAGGCAGACTGCAATTGCCCCTTTTTCGTTATCAAGTGCCTTCGCCTTGCTCCTTTTCTTTCAACAACTTAATGTTGCTCTCTTCTCTTTCGTACTGAGTGCTCATAGCCTCTGTGAGACTAGTGTCACAACCGACCTTCGACCCGCCATAGCCGTAACTTGAAAGGCGGTTAAAAGCTTTTTTGACTCAAATGGCTTAAGAGTAGGCATATGTATGAGGGTCTGGATAAATCTGCATCGCCGGACTGGGTGGTCGTGGTGTATCTGGATTAACTTTCAAAGGCGACTTCCCAATTCCTTTGTTTCCACCCAGCTAAAGGGAATTATCCGGCTTCCCCAATTAAAGCGTGCTAATTTCTCCAATTAATTTTGTAATAGGCCAAATATTTAATTTAAACATTATAATAATTGAGCCACGCCCATTGAGGCCGTCCCCCTTTTATAGTTAATTAATGTAGACCCAATTTTCGTATCAATATTTTTAGGGGTGGATTGTAACCATTACGTGACAAATGAGAATTGCCGATCCTATATCTGTATATAAAGGTACTCCAAAAATAATTTGTGCGATACAGGTTTCAGGAAGGATCATCTCAAGAAAATTGATGAAGTTGGCAAAATTTACCGAGAGCACTCAAATTTAATGCTACTTATTCTTCAGATTATAGATTGTAAAGATTCATACATATGGAACTTACTTTGCAGTTTCTGTTCACGTTTGGAATAAAACTCAGAGAATGCTTGCAATCCACTCGTGCCTGCGTACTGGGAGAGTTCAATGGGGAAATAAGTACTGTTCTTCCATTTTGTTTTTATCTTCGCGTTTCACTTAGCTTAAAGGAACTTATCTGTACCGCCGGAAACACATCTCATTATATTAAAACGCCATTGTAATGCGATAAAAAAAATGTCACTAGTTTTTTGGATAGATTGTGTCTGTACCAACTGTTTGCTTTCAATGACATTTTCTTACGGTAGCATTAGTTTAACAATAAATGGTAGCTAAATATTCCGCCCTATATTCGCAGATGTATGCTTGGTGTAAACAGGAAAAATAAGAAGGCGCAGATCAGAAAATTGCAAGAGTCGAAGATATCATGATGAAAGTAAAATTCCATAAAATGGCAATGGGCTGGATATATTGCCATAAGAACGGAGAACCGATTAACAACCGAAATATTAGAATGGATACCAAGAGACAGAAAATGACCTAGAAGAAGACTACGTGAGAGATGGATTGATGAAATTCGAAAACATGTCGCAGTGGCGTGTAGGAGATTGGCTCAAGAGAGACCGTTGTGGAAGAAATTTGAGGAGACCTTCATCCAGCAGTGTATTGATTATGATTATCAATGATGATAATATATACTCTATAGAAATGACACTTATACCGAGCATTCTACATAAAGAAAAACATAACTTAAAGGTCAGCCGTTATCTTCATTATTTCTCGTTGCAATTAACAAACCTGCAAACGGTAGTGACACTGGCCGCAGTACCTCGTCAAAATAGCAGCGTGTCGTCAATGTGCTCGTACTGCAGCGGGGGGCGGCTGTTAGCGCTGACAGCACCCCACACCATGATTCCACGTTTACGGGCCGTGTGGCGCTCCACAATGGCGGAGGGATACGCCCGTTGGCAACGTCGCCTTCAAATTCTCACACGGCGATCAACTGTGGTGAGACAGAACCGCGATTCGTCGCTGAACACCACACTGTTCCATTCAGCACCCCACGCTGCTCTGGACAGACTCAGCCAAATCGGCGCGACACTGTCTGTGTCGATATCGGAGCATCTAAGCCTCCCCGAACACTCAGTAAAGTGTCGAACGTTGTGGCCTGTGGGTCCACTACGGCATGACGTCGGATGCGATGATCGGTGCGTTCGGACGTCCGTCTCCGTGCTCTGGTCCCCTTTTGAGGTTGCACAGATCCTTCCTGGTACCACTGTCTCCAAATGCGACCGACGGTTGGGGTATCACGCTGCGCTTCTTTCGCAGTACAACGCAAGGACCATCCGGCGGTACGAAGGTCTACAATAACACCTCTCGTGAACTCATCCGTTTGACGAAATCGCGCACGACGGCATCTTAACGGCATTGGCACCCCTTATTCGTTCTCCAGACACGGTTACAGTAGAACCAATCACTTCTCGTTGCCGTGACGACGTTTCGACTGATGGCCTCACGGACTGAGCTGGTTGTCCGCTTATATCCCACGCGTCGTTTGTGCGATTGGCCTGCAAATGCAATCATTTGCAGAACTTGTAAATGTGCACATAACCTGCAATTTGCATGGCGCTGTGTTTACGTCTTCGTGGTGTGACATTTTCTCTATCAGGCTGTGTGTGTGTGTGTGTGTGTCTGTGTGTGTGTGTGTTAAACGACCACCGTGAGCAACACTATGGGCTATAAGCAGTTGCCTGTCCCCATTTCGGGTTGTTGCTTCCAGGGAAGGAAAACGGCCAGTGCCGTATGACGTACATAACTGCCATGCCTCACCGTGATTCGAACCTGGATCCATCTGGAATGATTAGTTAGAAGCCAGTGATTACACCACAGCACCACCGGAGGGACAAGCATATGCTCACTTGTTCGTACCGAAAAAAAAAATTGTGTGTCCTCGAAGTTTACATGACGTTATTAATTTCGTAAGTTATGAGCGAAAAATCCATACGGAACTTAAAATAATTTTCATTCAATTTGAAGTTGTAGAAATGAGCCGATGCATCAATACATTTCAGAAAACGCTTTTATTGCACGCTTGAACGGTAACAACTCATCCTTGTTTTTAAGATGATATCAAGGGAGATTCTGTAATTCCAGTATATTTGTTTAACGAAATGAATAAAATCAAAATAATTCTATGAATCCATCCAATTGGCGTCGAAAGATAAGCAAACATTCAAATGCAGAATAGTGTCTTAGTGGATTACGTTTATTGACGAATAACTATCATCATCCTTCAGTTTTATTCTTGAAATATTTACAGAGTGTATAACTAAAAGGCTGTCATGCAGTATGATGCAACGAAACAAAAGAACGCATCAAATGGTAAAAATTTGCTCCCATTCTGAATGCATATTTCCTCCTTAGCATCATTTGAAACTTTGTTTTTCTGTTTGCTATCTTAGAAAGATAAGGGCGAGATAATTTGTTGAAATTTTCGGAATTATTTACACAAGCGCTTTGAAAGCAGCAATTGTCTAAGCTTAAGATGTTATAAGATGGTAAACATTTACTGGAAATGTTCTTTCCTGTAGTAAAATTTATCGCTAAAGCCTTTCTGAAAGTTTTTCTGAAGATTAAATTCTTAAGCATCAAACATCTATGTTAAATTCTTAAGCATGAAACGTCTAGAATCCGAGGTAAAGAATAATTATATGTAATAAAGGATTTTAAGAATAGTATTAAATATCCCCAAGTGATGCACTCTGTAAGATGTGACGACTTTTTCGAAGTCTTACACTCGTCGAGAATGATTACGCACCGGATTATGTCTATAGAATAAAGTTCATACAGAATAGAACTGTTTCGCTTTTTGATTCCTGTTTTGATTCCACCAATTCAAAAGCCGTAACAGGTTCGCTTCATGTGTTTCTTCTTGTGCGATTCTTCAAACGGTTTCCGCCAGAAGCTTTCTCGATTTCAATGATTAGTTCGATTTTTATTAAAATTTTGCTTTCGGTATAATAATTATTTCCTTTTTATCAAATCATCATCATCATCATCATTGTCAACCATTATCAATCCACTGCTGGACGAAGGTCTCCCCAAGTTTCCTCCACAACGGTCTGTCTTGTGCCAGTCTCCTCCATGTCACCCCTGCATACTTTCGAATTTCATCCACCCATCTCCCATGTGGTCTTCTTCTGGGTCTTTTCCTGTCCCTTGGAATCCAATCTAAAATTTCGGCTGTCCATCGATGATCTGTCCTTCTGGCAGTATGTCCAGCCCATTGCCATTTCAGGGATTTAACTCTGATCATGATGTCTTCCACTCTTGTCATTTTTCGGATCCACGAGTTCCTCTTCTTATCTCTCCTGGTTACACCATGCATGCACCTCTCCATGCTTCTTTGAGTTGTCTGCAGCCTTTGTATGTCTCTTTTAGTTAAGGTCCACGTCTCTGCACCATACGTAAGCACTGGAAGGATGCATTGATCAAACACTTTTCTTTTAAGACATAATGGCATATTGCTCTTGAGAATTATGCTGTTTCTTCCAAAAGCTCTCCAGGCAAGTTTTGTACGCCGATTAATTTCTTCATCAATGTGACCCTCACTTGATATCTGCTGTCCAAGATAAACGTACGTGTCTGTTATCTCCAGCTTTTCTCCATCAATCGATAAATCTTCATTTCTTGTAAAAGGATTGAACATCACTTTTGTCTTCTGAAAGTTCATTTTTAATCCCACTTCTTTACTCTTGTCAGCAAGTTCCTGGATCATACTTTGCAGCTCTGATGGGGTAGTTGCAAAAATGACTACGTCATCAGCAAAACGAAAGTGGGTTAGATAATCTCCATTAATCTTTATCCCCTTGTTTTCCCAGCTCAGCGACTGAAAAACACCCTCCAATGTGGCATTAAATAGCTTCGGAGATATGGTGTCACCTTGTCTCACTCCCTTTCCAATTTTTACGTGTGTTGTATTTTCAAACAACCTAATCTTTGCACTTGCATTTTCATAGATGTTATTAATAATATTAATGTATGCATCTTTAATACCGCAGGTTTTCAGAGCCATTGTAACTGCTGATGGTTTCACCAAATCAAAGGCTTTTTCATAATCGATAAAAGCCATGCACAATGGAAGTTCATATTCCCTCGCTCTTTCAATTAGTTCTCTCAGCACGTGGATATGATCTATTGTGCTGTAGCCACTCCTGAATCCAGCTTGTTCTCTCGGTTGAGCCATGTCCAGTGTTACCTTCAAGCGGTGTGAAAGAACTTTAGTGAAGATTTTATAAACTACTGATAGGAGGCTGATAGGTCTGTAGTTTCCGAGATCCTCAATGTCACCTTTCTTATGTAGCAGGATCATTGTAGCGGTGTTCCAATCCTCAGGAATCTTTCCTTCATTAAGGCATCGAGTGAAAATTTGGGCGAGTACTGTTTCGATTTCTCCACTTGCTTCTTGTATGATGTCTACAGTAATTCCATCTTCTCCTGGAGCTTTTCCCCGCTTCATGTTCTTGATTGCATGTGCAACTTCTGCTGGAAGGACTGGAGGAACTCTGGTACTGGTATCTTTCATGATGTCTGGAGTGCATGTATCATCCCTTTCATATAATTTGGAGTAGAAATATTTCACTCTTGTCAAAATTTCGCCTCTATTTCTTGTTACAGAACCATCTTCTTTTCTCAGTGCCATAATCTGTTTTCTTCCCTTACTGAGATGTCCCTTTGCTATCTTTAGGCGTTGGTTGTTTTCAATTGCTTTCCTCACTAGTTCACAGTTGAATTTCCTTACGTCTTCAGTGACACTTTTTCTTACTGTCTTGCATAGCTCTATATATTCCACTTTGGACGTCACATCTTCTTTAGCTGTCCTCATCTCTCTTCTTTTTTGCATCAACATTTTGGTTTTTCCTGATAATTTGTTCACATGCAACTTGTTCTTAGACCCAGCTAATTTTGTTGCTGTTTCCATAAGAGCTTTGGTTACTTTTCTGTTAACTTCAGAGATGTCCACTTCTTCCGATGTTAGGCCTTCTAAAGCAGAGAACCTGTTCTTCAGTTCTAACTTGAAGGTATTATGGTGTTTTTTAAGGTTGGTTATGTCAATAGATTTTGTTTGTCTTATGAGCTTGCCACGTTCAAGTTTAGTGTTGAGGTGTATCTTGCATCTCACCAATCTATGGTCACTACCTGTGTTGAACTTGTTTAGCACACTGCAGTCTTCTATGACGAATTTTTTGTTACACATAATAAAATCAATTTCACTTGTCGTCCCATTTGGATGTCTCCATGTCCATTTCCTGTGTGGCTTTTTCTTGAAGAAGGAGTTCAAGATGAAAAACCCTTCTGCCTCTGCAAACTCAATGAGAGTATTTCCACGCTGGTTTCTGTTGCCGTGACCGAATTTACCTACTGAAGTTTCATTCTGTTGCCGTTGCCCTATTTTTGCATTGAAATCTCCCATAATTATTTTCAAGTGCTGCTTACCTTTATTATTTAGATGACAAATTTCCTCAAAAAATTCTTCAATTTCTTCTTCAGGATGACTTGTGGTGGGTGCATAAGTTTGAATAATCTGAGCCTGGTATCTTTTCGAGAGTTGGATAACAAGTCGTGCAGCTCTGTCAGAGGAACTTTCAACTTCTACAACTTTATCCTTCAGTTTCTTGTTTATTATAAATCCAACACCACTAGTTCTGCCAGTATCTGTCCCACGATAGTAGAAGAGATGTCCACTTTTCAGTTCGATGAGATCTTCTCCTTTTCTCCTTACCTCACTTAGCCCCACGATGTCCCACTTGATCCTTTGTAGTTCCTCTTCCAATTCAAGAAGCCTTGAATCAGAAGATAGGGAGCGTCCGTTATAGGTAGCCAAGGTCAGCATCAAATGGCAGCCTAGTCCGGTCCTCCGGGGATTCTTAGCACCCTCTGCCTTCATGTCGCACTGGCCGCTGCCTTGGCCAGGTACATTCCAGCTGCCGGAGACTGAGGGCCAAGATTTAAGTTGTGGAATCATTTTGGAGGGGTTTGACCATAACTCACCACGCTGGCCAAGCGGGTTGGTGAGTGTGGGATAGAATTTCCTCTAATCCCGATGGTATAGTTATACCGCTATTGGCGGTCGTCAGAGCCCCTTTAGTGGGAACAGGATGCACCACGAGAAGGCGGGGTTGACATTTGTCAAGGAGAGGCTGTGATGTTACGCATCACCTGACCTTACATCCCTTTTATCAAATAAGACTGCATATTTGCCTGACCGCAAACGTCAGTCTGTAGACGACTCCTGTTTTCTTTTACTGAGTTCAACGACACGAAAAAATAAGGAACCTAGAAACGAGATTCCTTTGCACTTCGGTTTTCTTGATGTTATGCCATACTTCGTCCTTCCCCAACACATGCGCCGTTCCGGAAAAGTTAAAGCTGAAATATTACGGGTATGCATATTTGCTGGGTCGGACCATCCATGATCATCAGGATATGATGTGAAATTCCATTCGTTTTTAATACCTGCACACAGTGGCGTTCGGGGAAAACTCTAGGCCCCCCTGCAAAAAATGTTTTCCAGGCGCTTTTGCGAAAATCCGTTAGCTTTCAATTATTCAAAATGCTAACTTGCATATTATTAATTAGGCTTTGCAGGTGTTTTAATAAATCAAATTTTTTGAAACCTACGAGTATTTTTCGTAAAATAAAAATTATTTCACTTTATTGCCTGAAACACAAATGTGTACGTTATTAATACAGACATTTAACGTGGACCAGGAACATCAAACAAAGATCTTCGCTCTTTCCACGTTTATAAGTGAGTCACGAAAAAATTCTCATTGGCCGCCACCGGGAGTTGAACCCAGGGTCTTCCAGTTACGCGCTGGATATGCTTCCGCTACACCACAGCGGCCTTAAATTCCTTCAGACTCACACACGCTAACTGCCAAGCCAAGTTGGCAGGTTGCTTCTTGGAGCCCCGCACAATGCTGGGGATTCACCAAAGATGGTAAGCAGCAACTAAAGAAATAATTAGAAGGCGAATGAATAGTTAATACAGACATTTAACGTGGACCAGGAACATCAAACAAAGATCTTCGCTCTTTCCACGTTTATAAGTGAGTCACTGTTGCTGCTTACATCTTTGGTGATTCCCCAGCATTGTGCGGGGCTCCAAGAAGCAACCTGCCAACTTGGCTTGGCAGTTAGCCTGTGTGAGTCTGGAGGAATTCGAGGCCGCTGTGGTGTAGCGGAAGCATACCCGGCGCCTACCTGGAAGACCATGGGTTCGACTCCCGTTGGCGGCCAATGAGAATTTTTCCGACTCCCGTTGGCGGCCAACGAGTATCACAGAAATGGCCAATCCATACGTGACATATCCAGCGAGTTGAAGTACCCAAAATCGACAGTGGCCTACGTGATTGGCAAGTGGAAGATGAGAGGTGACTGTCGGAATGTGCCCCGACCCGGCAGACCCACAAAACTGGGAGTTAGAGACCGACGGGTGCTGGCCAGAGATATTCGGAAAAACCGCACCAAATCGATGGGCCACATCCGCGAGGAGATTCAACAGGCATCCTGGAGTGTTCTTTCGATGAATACCATCCGTAAGGAAGCTCATCTGCTGGGTTATCATGGACGTGCTGCCGCTCACAAGCCTTTGATCACCAAGTCCAATAGCGCTGCTCGGCTAACGTGGTGCAAAGAACGTCGACAGTGGACCGTTGAACAGTGGAAACAGGTTCTCTGGAGCGACGAATTAAGTTTCACCCTCTACCATTCGGATGGCAGGGTCTGGGTTTGGCGTCTGCCTGGATAACGCCTCCTGCCGGAATGTATTGTGCCAACTGTGAAGTTCGGCGGCGGTGGAATTATGCTATGGGGGTGTTTCTCCTGGTATGGCACGGGACCCTTGGTCTCAATTCCTGGTAGACTCAACGCCGAGACCTACTGCACCATTTTAGATGACCATGCGCTTCTTACGTTGTGGCATTTTTACGGGGTGGACCCATGTTACTTTCAGGATGACAAAGCCACCTGTCATGTTGCGAGGTCCACCATGGCTTGGTACGGTGACAATGGGGTTAATCGAATAGACTGGCCTGCGCAAAGCTCGGACCTTAACCCTATCGAGCACCTCTGGGACGAGGTGGAGCGTCGACTTAAGGGGTGTCCCCACCGTCCGAAATCGGTGAAGGAACTGACCTGTCTTCTCCAAGCCGAGTTGAAGAAATTACCGCTAGCCGTCGTACAACGCCGTTTTGAGAGTATGCCCCGGAGGGTCGCAGCTGTAATCGCCGCTCGTGGAGGCTCCACCAACTATTGAAGGTGAATAAAGTTTGTTTTCCTTTGCTATCACAGGTGTCCAATTACTTGTTGGTAGATAGTGTATTTTCTTTCTATTCGTTATAATAAACGTTAGCGATGCTGACCGTTAAGGGTTGTTTTAAGTTGTTTCCAAGCTGTTTTGAGAAACCGGATGGGGAGTCATAATATCGTTAACAAGTTATTATCAATTTTAAGATACATGAGAGGCTTCTAAAGTATCAAATTTCGTAACTGAGTCAGATATGTCAATCAACTTAACTTATTCGAACAGAAATTTAGGATTATTTTTATTACGTTATTTACTACGTATCTTGATACGTAATAAATAACGTAATAAAAATAATCCTAAATTTTAAACGACCACACTCACACTGAATTTACTTGTATTTTCAATCGAGTATTTTGGTCCAGAAAAATTCATTCTGTTAAAAATCAATTTGATAATAAAAATCGCGAGAATTTTGGAAATTTGGAAACGAATATTGGGAGTGAACGGAATAACAATAACACTCTTCCGTGATAAAGGAACTTTATGAAACTGTGTGTATGCATGTTTACTAAATATTTTCGGAGCACTTTCTGTAACTGAAGAGTACAATCTCCAATTGCTGCTTTACATTCAAGAAAATCCAGATTTTTCTTTAAATGCTCTTCAGTTGAATACATGTGTGTCGCACGATATACGTAAGTACGAAAGGCATTAACTTGCATTGGATTATTGGACGTTGCATGTGGAAAACAAGAAATTGAGAATGGTTTACGAATCTTTCAAAGCATGCTGTAAAACTGTCGTTCAGCAGTTCAATAAATGTTGTTATGAAAATGATCATAAAATTATGTTTGGAAAAGCAAAGCTGATGTCAAGCTTTACTCCGTAGCAATCGAGCTTTTCACGCTTTCCAACTGTAGGTTGAAGAAGCGTATATGCTCCAGCTTTGTCCGTCTGTCTGTCAGCACGATAACTCGCGCAAAAATGGTTCGATTTCGATGAAATTTTAATATGTGGTAGAGGACAACCTGGGGACGAACCCTATTGAAAACGGACGAAATGGTGTAGAAGGTCAGGACATAGGAGCGGGATCCATTTCATCGCCCTTATGCGTCATAACTTAGGTAAAAATGCTTGGATTGCGACAAAACTTTATCATGTTGTTCCCTAGGTATACTGTACCGGTTCTGTTGAACATCATTGAAATGGGGTCTAACGCCAACGCACAAGATCGAGATTTATTCCACAGCTATTATCAACATAACTTGACTAAAAATGCTTCTATTGCGACAAAACTTTAGTATGTTGTTCCAGAGGTATACTGAAACAGTTCTGTTTAATATCATCGAAATGAGGTCAAAGGTCAGGGCACAGGAGCAAGATTTATTCCACAGCCATTAACCGCATAACTTGAGTAACAAGTTAGTAAAATCATGCAATGCATTGATTATAATACGCTTTCCAACATACCAGAAATCATTACTCAAGTTATGAGGATACAGGCTGTGGAATATATATCGGTCCTGTGCCCTGACCTTTGATCCCATTTCGATGATATTCAACAGAACCGGTTCAGTATACCTCCGAAGTAACATGATGAAGTTTTGCTGCAATCGAAGCATTTTACGTACGTTATGATGCATAAGGGCTATGGAATAGATCCCGCTCCTGTGTCCTAACCTTTGACCCCATTTCGCCAATTTTCAATAGGATTCGTCTCTAGACAGGCCCTTACAACATACTAATATTTCATCCAAATCGAAGCATTTATACATAAGATATGACGCATAATGGCGATGGAAGTGATTCCGTTCCTATGTCCTGACCTTTAACCCCATTTCGCCCATTTTCAATAGGGTTTGGCCCCAAGTGGTCCCCTACCACATACTAAAATTTCATCGAAATCGAATCTTTTTTACGTTAGTTTTGACGCATAAAAGCAGTGGATTGTATCTCGCTCCTATGTCCTGACTTTTGACCCTATTCCGTTCTCTTTCAACAGGGTTCCTTCCCAGGTGTTCCTCTACCGCATACTAGAATTTCATCGAACTCGAACGGTGTTTATGCGAGTTATCGTGCGGACATGCATACGCACACAACGCGTGACGTGATGAGGCAGATGGCGTGACCGCGCGCCAACATCTCAATCGCGAGAGTGTGACGTCATAACATTTCTAAGCATGGGTAACATTAATGTGACGACGCCATGACACTAAAAAATTCTGGGTGGTTATTTAACGCACTAAACGAATTTTCCTAAAGTTGAAATCAAGCTAAATCGATTTCTAGTACCAGAAAACGGTAGGTTAACGACTTTCATCAAAATACTTAGAGCCGTTTTGAAAATAAAATGTACATACATACAAAAATTGCTCCTTTAATAGTATGGGATAAGGGCGATGGAATGGATCCCGATCCTGGCCCCTGACCTTTGAACGCCATGTCGTTCATTTTCAATAGGGTTCGTCCCCACTTGGTCCCCTACTACATACTAAAATTTCATCGAAATCGAACCGTTTTTACGCTCGTTATGACGCATAAGGTCAATGGAATACATCCCGCTCCTATGTCCTGACCTTTCACTCCACTTCACCCATTTTCAATAAGGTTCATTCCCAGGTGGTCTCCTACGATATACTAAAATTTCATCGACATCGAACCATATTTACACAAGTTATGACGTATAAGGGCAATGAATTGATCCCGCTCCTATGCCGTGACCTTTGACCCCATATCGTCCATTTTTAATAGGGTTCGTCATTAGGTCGTCCCCTACCACATACTGGAATTTCATCGAAATCGAACCATTGTTACGCGAGTTATCGTGCAGACAGGCGGACAAACGGACGGATAAAGCTGGAGCATATACGCTTCTTCAACCTACGGTTAGAAAGCGTAAAAAATGCTTCTATTGTCACAAAACTTTAGTATGTTGTTCCGGCGGTATACTGAACGAATCAATAGCAAGGGTAGGGAGGAGGGTGTGTCTGCACGCAGGATAACTCACGTAGAAATTGCTTGATTTCGATACAGTTCAGTATTCTTGTGTGGGGAACCACGGAGCGAAGCGCAAAGAAATCGTCAAAATCGAATCATTAGTCAATACAATATATTTTAAGGTTTAGGGACAGAGTATTTACTTCCGTCCTCCTGCATTGTCACTTACTTAAAATTATTCGATTTTGCGGTTCACAATTTGTATTTTTTGGGTATATTCGGTAACAATTCTTACTTAAAATGGCTGAAAACTGTCTTAGGTTACCCATAACATACGAGAAGCATTACATCTTCTTAAAGCATTAAGACCAGCAAATGTTTCACCCACGAAGCAGAGAAGATGTTTTACGCAACAGATGTTAATGAATTTTTCTACTGCCCTTCTGCGTTATAACTTGCGTAAAAATGCTTCGATTGAGACAAAATACAATACGTTGTTCCTTAACGACTTTGGAAGCAGTTCAACCAAAAATGTTTTTTGTCAGCAATTGCGGGCAGTACACATGCGTGAGATTCGTTAGCTATTATTTTCGCACGATAACTTCCGTGAAAATTACTCGATTTAGACGTGATTTTTAATTATAAAACAGCTTATGAGTGGTAGCTTTTGATAAAACCCGGGCAGAAAGAGATTTAATTTTAATATATGTGAACCTCAAACGTTATACCATAGTTTAGTCCCCTCAAAACCAACGCATTTTCCTACGATTTCTGGTATGTTGGAAAGCGTATCATAAGCATTGCATGATTTTACTAACTTGTTTTTTTTTTTTTGGGTTTGTTTTGAGCCTTCTCTGTAAATCCCAGCTTTGTTGATTTATTGGTGATGTAGGATGGAGAGCGTGAAAGAAAAGGAAAAGTAGACATATTTTACAGTTTCATGCCAAAGGAAGTGGGTTTTTGATAGTCTGCAGTTATTAGTCTTCTACGTTGTTTTTTTTTTTTTTTTTTTTTTGTGATAACTTCAGTGCCCAACAGAGCAAAAAAGATCTGGTTCCTAAGGGTGAAGGAAATGTCTAGATAATGGTTATTGATGCAAGTGGGAGATCCACCTGGGAAGGTGTTATTACTTCGCATGGCAAACACTCGGTCGAGCTAGGGTAAACAAAGCAAAGATTTATCACTTGGAAAAGATATTACTTTGTAAACAGGTCACCAAGTTGAGGAAAGAGTGGTGATCCCGTTACGAAATCAGATTGTAGACAAAAGATCTTTGTATGGAGCATAAAATATAAGACACGATGGAGAACTGTATGACATCGTTAATTTTTTGTTGGATGAAATCAGACTGCTACCAGTTGAAGGGAAACGACTCGGATAGGACAAAAATTTGTATGAGGGGGTTATAAGGTGCGTCGCATAAATATAGAGGCAGTCGACTTTACGCCGTGAACGCAATGCGAATATAGGTAGGAAGCTGAAGTGGTACCTAATTAGACATAACCCTACAACCAAACGTTTCGGTCCGTCGAGATGACCGGATTGTGTGAAAAGAACACCACAAAGTGAAATAGTGTAATTTTAGGTGTCTCAAAAATATAAAGACAACTATGTAAAGTAGCCACATGCAAATGAGATGTACAAATTAGCATGTTGTACGCACGCGCATGGGCCGTAATTCGGTCCAGCCTACAAAAGACAGCGGACCTGCCGTCAGACATTCATTTGCCGACATTCAACTTTCTGGTGAGGAGGTGCAGAAGATTTGGGGAATGAGAGCAAATGGATTGCCTGTAGCGAAAATTTGTAAAGCCATGGGGAGGAGTAGGGCAGTCATTTATAAGATTTTATCGAAACGCGGTGCGTTAACTGCCAGAAAACGGCCTGGAAGGCCTTGAATAACAACCAAACGAGATGATCATGCGTTTAGTTTTATCCCAAAGGTTATCACTACGTCAAGTTTCTCGGACTGTTGGTGTCACAGTCTCAAAGGACAGAGTTCATCGACGAATCAAGTAAAGTCGCAACATTGTGCTCCATAAAATGCGCCGTCTGCCACACCTCACGCGGCGCCACAAAGAAGCTAAATTGTTATAGGCAAGCAGCCACATGCACTGGACGGACGAGTGGATCAAAACTATTTTCTCCAATGAGAAAAAGTTCAACCTGGACGGCCCTGACGGTTGGAACTGCTATTAGCATGATTTACGACGCGAGCCACGCACCTTCTTCAGCAGACAGAAAGGAGAAGGATCTGTGATGGTCTGGAGAGCTTTTGCGTTCAATGGGACAACGGATATCGCTTTCTGCAAGGTGGGCAAAACTCTGAAACGTATCAGCACATACTCAGCAGCCACCTTCTACCGTTTGCCGAAACTCTAGCGGGTATTGATATTCTGTTCCAGCAAGACAATGCCTCTATCCATCGGTCTGCATCAACAAAAAGCTGGTTTAACACTCATCATGTGACCATAATGAGTTGGCCAACACTCAGTCCAGATCTGAACCCTATCGAGAACCTCTGGGGTATCTTAGCTCGTGATGTGTATGCGAATGGACGGCAGTTCTCAAGTGAAGTGGCATTGAAAAAGTAGATTGAACGAAGCTGGTACGCACTACGTCCAGAACACTTACATCACTTGGTGGACAGCATGGCCAATCGGATTTTCAGTGTTATTCGGAACAACGGCTCCCCTACGCGTACCGGAAGTACTCATAACTAGTAAATCTTTATATTTTTGAGACAGCGTATTTTTGTTTTTTTCTTGTACTTGGCGTTGGAATTGTTATGTTTCCGTCAAACTATTGTGCAGTTGCGTGTCCTATGCTATTTTTCCTATAAATATGAGGTGCACATTTCAGCTCGTTGTTGTTTCTTTTTTATTCCAGAATTTGTTCTGTCTCTATATTTATGCGACGCACTATAGCATTGCTAACGAGTGACATCAAGATAAATCCGTATGTACAATGCTTAGACTTTCAACAAAGTTGATTTGTAGGACTCGGAGTGCAGGTTGTCTTTTTCTGATATCGCCGCTCATGTTGAAAGAAATACAAGAGCAGTGATAATAGTATGGTGGCAATAAAAAGAAGGAATAGAAAACACAGGCAGGCTCTGGAGCGCGAACGGGAAGATCAGCACCTGTTCGAATGGCATTAACAGACAACATGAGTCACGTCCCAAACATTGGCGCAATACCGGAATTCTGTCACCAGTGCTGAGATCGGGCTCAATTTTTATTGAGCCCGATCTCAGCACTGTATGTCAAAAATTAGAGCGCGAGCCCGACGTATGTCAACCCAAGCCCAAAGTATGTCAACCCGAACCCATATAATCGAACCCGGATTTTTTGTTGCAAGATGGAACTCAAGTCGGAACAAGCCCGAAAACTACGCCTTACCTGTTTAGGCGTTAAAAAATAGTCTCATCATTTAGATTTTCGCTCTCTCCTCCCCATAAAATTAATCGATGTCCTTCTCAGCTGGTTAGTAGGGAAGAGACATCTACCTGTTTCCGTAGTATAACAGCTCGGTTTTCTTTAAACATTCGCTTCCTCCTGAAGTGCTTCAGGCAGGCGAGAGGGCATCCGGAAAGATCGGGATGCACTGCGATCTACGTACGTTGCTCAATAAAATTTACAAAGAGCTGCCGCGTGGTGGGATGAGCATAAATTTCGGTAGCGTGGTATCTACTACTTTAGTATTTACAGTCCTTGAAGAAGCTTTTCCATCTCCTCAGAGTATGGTCTAAGGCAGTGGTCTCATACTCAGATCCTAAGAAGGGCCACTTTCCAGTTTTGAAGGAGCTTAGTGGACCGCATGAATATTAATAAATTTTTTATAAATAAATATCACCTATACAAAACTACACCAATGGCTTGGCACCAGAGTGGAATATTATTTCTAATTATCGGTAAATAGTAAAAACAAATGCTTCATCAACCACTGAAAACAATCACTTTTATGTAACAATTATTTTCACTTAAATCTTAAAACAATCACATTTTACCAACTGAACACGGTACACGGTGCAGGAAGTATTGCATGTCCTGACAAGAGACTTGGGCTCGATTTTCTGTCACTAACTTGTCGATATTTGAAATAATGTCCTTTGAACATGCTACTTTTAAAGGTGAGCTTAAGTGACTGTCCCTTAACCCATTCGTTTCAAGACATTTTACTTGGTTCATTCTTGAAAACAACTGTTCACATGAGTATGTTGTTCCGAGCATAGACATAACACGTGCAGCAAAGTTATGAATGCTTACGTACTTAAAACTAACTGAAAAAACTATGTTAAATTGCAGCTGTCGAAGTTTTCTTTCAGGAAAGAATCACCCTGAAAGTCTATTAATTCAAGCTGAAGTTCTTCAGGTGCGTTGCCACCTGAAGAACTTGAGACTTGAATATATTGAAAATATGTATTTTGTTTAATGCAGTTATATTCTTCGTAAATAAACTTTTTACTTATAAAGAGGATGGCTTTGCTAAGCATTACTATGTTTATATTATATACTGACGAAAAAAAACCCAACACCACGAAAAAATAGTTGTATAGGAATGAAATGGCGGCAATACATTTGTATAGGTAACATATTTAATCGATTAAGGTTTCAAGATCACAGCTTATTGTAAGCGCTGGAAGAGCCATTTTAAATGTGAAATGCTGGTACATTAATAACCGGTGTAACCGCCAGAATGTTGCATGCAAGCACGCAAATGTTCATGCATTGTGTCGAACAGGTACTGGATGTCAGTTTGTGGGATGGAGTTCCATGCCTGTCGCACTTTTTCGGTCAATACAGGGACGGTTAATCCTGGTTGGGGGTGACGCTGGAGTTGTCGTCCAATGATGTCCCATACGTGCTCGATTGGTGAAAGATCTGGTGATCTAGCAGGCCATGACAACATGTCGACACTCTGTAGAGCATGTTGGGTTACAACAGAGGTATGCGGGCGAGCGTTATCTTGTTGGAAAACACCCCCTGGAATGCTGTTCATGAATGGCAGCACAACAGGTTGAATCACCAGACCGACGTACAACTGTGCCGTCAGGGTGCGTGGGATAACCACGAGAGTGCTCCTGCTGTCATAGGAAATTGCTCCCCAGACCATAACTGCAGGTGTAGGTCCAGTATGTCTCGGCCGCAGGCAGGTTGGTTGCAGGCGCTCACCTGGTCTCCTTCTAACCAATACACGGCCATCGCTGGCACCCAGGCAGAACCGGCTTTCATCAGAAAACACAACAGATCTCCACTCCGTCCTCCAATGAGCTCTAGCTTCACACCACTGACGTCGCAAACGGCAGTGGTTTGGAGTAAGTGGAATGCAGGGCGTCTGGCTCGGAGCTGTCCTTCAAGTAACCGATTTGTAACAGTTCGTTGTGTCACTGTGGTGGCAACTGCAGCTCGAATTGCTGCCGCAGACGCGGAACGATGCGCCACGGCCGTACGCCATACACGGTGGTCTTCCCTCTCAGTAGTGCCACGTGGCCGGCCGGTACCCGGTCTTCTTGAGGCAGTACCTTCCCTTGACCACCGCTGCCAACAATCGTGCACAGTGGCTATATTCCTGCCAAGTCGTTCTGTAATATTGCGGAAAGAAAATCCACCTTCTCGTAGTCCTATTACACGACCTCGTTCAAAGTCCGTGAGCTGTTGATAATGGCTTCTTCATCTTCTTAAAGGCATTCTTGACTAACATCAACACACTACGTCGAATCTCAACGATAACTAACGCTCACGAACGTTACAGCGCGTATTTACAGCAAACCTGATTCGTATGTTCCGAGGGCGCTACTAGCGCTACACGTATGCACCGAGCGCGAAATTTGCATAGACGTCATCTTACAGATGTACTCTCACCGCCTACCAACTGTCGTTTATCTAACACAACCCCTTCTTGGTGTTGGGATTATTTTCCCGTCAGTGTATTTAATATTTTATAATATACTTAAAAACGGGTGATTGATTTTTATTTTGTAATTATTCATGCGGGCAGCAAAACAGTTCGCGCGGGGCCGCGAGCTTGTGACCACTGGTCTGTGGTGTTTGCTACCCAAGTTCGGAATGAATTGTCCTCCCAAATCTCTACTTCCCACCAGATCCTTTTGCTGAAAAATTCTCTTTACTAACTAGAAAGTGTGAGAAATTCTCTCTCTCTCTCTCTCTGTCTCTCTCTCTCTCTCTCTCTCTCTCTCTCTCTCTCTCGCTCTCTGATGCCAACCCGGCCCGAACCGAAGGAAATATTATGCAGCCGGACACCAGTCTGGTCCGGGGATTCGGTCCGTTTCAGCACTGACTGTCACACGTCAGATGTCCATGTGACATACAGTGCTGAAACAGGTCGAGCCCTAGGCCAGACTGGTGTCCGTCTGCATAATATTTCCTGCTGTCGGGATGAGAGAGAGAGAGAGAGAGAGAGAGAGAGAGAGAGAGAGAGAGAGAGAGAGACAGACAGACAGACAGTGCTGAAACGGGTGAGCCCGCAAGTCAGACTGTTTAACGCCTTTTGTTGCAGACTTACGGCTCGTCACCAGTTGCTTCTGCTTCCATTGACCCTATACCGCCGTTGACAGAGACTTCAATAAGCAAAGATCGAAGGCATTAGCGTGACGAATAGCATCGCATAGTGTTTACAGACAAGTCATGATTTAACATGATGCACCGTAATGAACTGAATCTTGTATGGATAATCCCTGACGAACGGCTGCTGGAGGCGTGCATTTCGGAGCGTCATACGGCCCCGAAACAGAACATTAAGGTGTAAGTGCTGTTGGGTTTTGTTTACATTCCCACCTCATGCATATTGCTGGGACCCTGAACATCCAGCGGTACATCGAGGACATTTTGGATGCTGAAGCCTTATTGTATTTGTAGACGGTCCCTGGCTTTATTTTTCAACAAGGCCACATGTGACGACGTATGTCTTAGATCTCCTGAATGCCAGACACGTAACCTTCAAGCCAACCCGTTGGACATGTCAGAGATATGGTCGCTCGTCAACTAGCCCGTCAGAACCTGCCGACATCTGCCGGGCATGTATTTTGCATCTGGTTAGATACATCATGGAAGGCATTCCATAAACGGACATTCAACACTTCTTCAGTTTATGGCTTAAACTCTGGTATCTCCGCTCATGGCTGGTACAGTGAATAATGTGTCTTCCTCTACACCTATGGCACTGTACTTCTGATCGCTTATACCTTGTATCGCTGTTCTGCCATATAAATTCCACTTCCTTATCTCTTGTCTATCTTTGTGTTGCAATTTCTGTAAACAACAGTGTAGTATTTCCGCTACCCCGTCTCTGATAGACTTTGATGCCATAAACAAGCTTTGAAGATATCAAACGCCAGGAGAAAAAATTGCAAGTAAAACTTCAAATAAAGCGGCAAGATCAAAAGGAAGAATAGAAATAAAGCAATGCTTTCCGATTTGATTATTTTTTTAACATTCACGGTGAAGTAGCTAAATCTTTAGTTGTTTTTTCTAATTTGTAAGTCCGTCACGTGACAGTTGAGCAATTAGGTGTTTGTGTATTAAAGCTCTTCACCTTCTCCTTTCAGACTGGATAGATTTGACTTTAAAATTTACTCCTCTTCTACCCCTGTTTTCGGCATCTGTGATTCCGTATTTCATTACAAAAAAAGAAAAATGTCGTCTTTGCTAATAAGTTCCTTTGTGCTAAATAGACTGAAATTGATACGAAAAGAAAACATAAATGTTTTCTTCAAATTTTCTTTCGGAATCCTCACTCTTCAGATATTGACTCCTAGCGCTCTTTACCTTCTGTTTACGTTAAGCGTGGAAAGAAAAGACGGAAAACTGAAAATACGCTGCGACAAAATTTAATTAGTTTTTTTTTGCTTTGCCTGGAGGCACTTTGGAACTGAGGCTTGATACGAAATATGAAGAAAAATTTAGTCTTTAGAACTCGGATACTCTTTCATTCTCGTCTCTTAATTCGATTATCTCTATTTCTCAAAGTTAAGATAACACCTTGGAGTTCTCCACCTAAACAAATATTTGCATTTTTAATTTTCGAAGCTTTACATTCGCTGCTTTGAATGGCACAAACGCAAAGATTTTTCTTCAGTTTCTAAAACACATCAAGCATGAATTTACAGCATAGTTGTAGAACGTTATTAACCTGATGATATCCGCTGAGACTTAGTCTGTGATGGAAAACACGAATAAAAAATGTAATTTATTATCAGGATTTTAAGGGAAAGTGTAAAATCCGAAAGTTTCACATCGTCATCGTGTAATGCTGAGCGTATCAAATTCGCTTACGTAATATCATCACGCCTTTATTTGATTGCTGGGAATTTTTCCATATGTAAAGCTGTCTAGGATCATCTGGACAGCTATGAATTTCTCTACGAAGATAAGTAAACACATGAAAAATTACGTCGCTATGGAATTTTGAATAGTTACAAGTATTTCATTAGCTTTCATTTTAGTATGAATAAAATGAAGACTTTATCACATACACATTCCGGCCACTGAGTTGAAAACTTTTATTCAATACCGGGTTGGAACTCCTTTTGCCTGAATTACAGCGCGTATGTATGGTTTGGCATAGATTCCACGAGGTGTTGGAGTGCATCTACGTCTGCAGCATACCCGGCGCTCACTCAGACAATCCTTTAAATGGTTCAAATTTGATGGAGAGGACTTTGCTCCCGGATCGTTTTTTTTTTTTTTAACATGCCCCATGCAAACTCATTTGGAGTCCAGATCCAGGCTTTGTGATGGTCAAGGAAAATGGTAGAACTCACTGTTGTGCTCCCTGAGCCACTGCTGAACACATTTCGCCCGATGGGCAGTAGTATTATCATCCATGAAACTGCCGTCACGTGCTGCATAAAAAGTCATCGTTACAGGAACGATTTAATCAGCAACAATAGTCAGATACTCCTTGGAGTACACCCAACCTTCCATCACATCAGGGCCTCCGTTCCGTAGCAATAGAACGTGCCCCACACTGTGACATCACCTCCTAAACCTTAAGGTATGTTAACAAGGTATACTAGGCCTATTGCTTCGTGGTATTTCCGCGAAACTATCTGCCTACCGGTACAAATAACGCGACTCGTTGGACTGCATGACGTTTTTGCAGTGTCCAGTCATGGTGTTCCTGACACCACTGTAGACGAACTTTCCGGTTCTTCGTAGAAATCAGTCGTTCCCATATATCGCTGTTAAAACATTTGTGGTAGGTTGCACCGCTTTCTGAGAAAAGATCGTTGTGTGGTGCAAACAAAATCCAATAACATGGTGAAACGTTGCACCATTTTGAGATGCAAACTTGCATTATAACGTGGTGCAAAGTTGCACCATGTCGTTGGGTTTTGTTTACGCCACACAATGGTGTATCTTTTCTCATAAAGTGGTGCAGCTCGAGTAGTACCAATTTTTGGTGCAACCTACCAGAAACTTTTTAACATTCTAGTCGTGCGACTGTCAATGCCGATCCTCTTCGTAGGTTGAAGAAGTGTATATGCCCCAGCTATGTCCGTCTGTCTGTCTGTCCGCAGGATAACTCGAGTAAAAATGGTTCGATTTCGATGAAATTTTAGTATGGGGTAGGGGACAATCTGGGGACAAACCCTAATGAAAATACGCGAAATGGGGAAAAAGGTCAGGGCATAGGAGCGGGTTCCATTCCATTGCCCTTGTGCGTCATAACTTACGTGAAAATGCTTTTATTGTGACAAAACTTTATCATGTTGCTTTTGAGGTATACTGAACCGGTTCTGTTGAATATCATCGAAATGGGGTCAAAGGTCAGGGCACAGGAGCGAGATTAATTCCACAGCCTCATAACTTGACAAAAAATGCTTCTATTGCGACAAAACTTTTGTATGTTCTTCCGGATGTATACTGAACCAGTCCTGTTTAATATCATCGAAATAGAGTTAAGGGTCAGGGCACAAGAGCGAGATTTATTCCACAGCCATTATCCTCATAACTTGAGTAATAACTTGAGTAAAAATGCGCTATTGCGACAAAACTTTAGTATGTTGTTCCAGGGTTTGTCTGCGCGCGATTACTGGTATGTTAGAAAGCGTATCATAATCAGTGCATTGCATGACTTTATTAACTTGTTTTCTTTTGCCGCCAATTCAACTTTAAATATTATAAATTATTACTAAAGAACATCTTGTACTCCCTTGAAGCATAAATTTTACAATAGTACAGTATTTAACATTTTGAAATTTCGTTTATGCGGGGTTTTTTTATATATATATATATATTTATACCTTTTGAAGGACATCCACTAGAACAGTGTTTCCCAACCGCCGGTCCATGGGCCGGTACTGGTCCGCGAGGTTTTCTCTGCCCGTCCGCAAAAAATGAGTGAATTTTTTATTCTTTTGAATCGAAATAGAGTCAAAGTAAGACCAAATCCAGATCTAAATTTTTTTAACACCTATCGCGGAAGATTAAAGGAAGTTTGGATAGCTAATCTCTTCACAGGAGATCTAAACTCCTGCGGACTAACCCACCAGGAAAAGGAAAGCTTTGTTGAACTTTCTTCAGATGCCAGTGTGGTATCGATATTCAGATCTAAATCACTGACTCAGCTTTAGGGTACTATGGGAAAAGATCATCCAAGTCTCAGCGACAAAACTCTAAAATCATTGGTAACTTTTTCGACAACGTATTTATTATATATAATTATGACTACGAAGCTTGCGGTGTTAAAATAGAATAATAATAACAACGTTTCGCACAATAAAATGTTTATTATACATCGACTATAGTTTCGCAGAGCGTTTGGCTCGGCTTCCTCAGGACGAATGGAGCGTAAACATTCAAATCATTGTGACATCATCAGAATTCTGACGGTCGCGGGTTTTGGCGAGTTGTTTCCAAGCGCTTGAAAGAAATGGAGTCGACGTCATGTCGTTGACAAGCCGTGACGAGTTCCGGTATATGTGGAAAGCTTCTAATATATTAAGCTTGAAAGTCGAGTCCGGTTTATCAATAAGCGTAGCGTTTCCAAACAAAAAGTTATGGTTATTTTCGTGACAATGTTGAGCTATAGACGACTTCTTCAGTTCATAATTCCGTACATATGTCTTGTGTTCCTTCACACGGAAGCTTAAAGCCCTACGGGTCTGTCCTATATATGAAAGTCCACATTCACAAGGTATCTGATAAATTCCCCAGGAGTTTAAGTCTTCAATGTAGTCTTTATCCGTAAAAATTCATCTTGTTTATGGTTTTGAAAATAACTTTGAAATTGAAACTTTTAAAGATTTTTGAAATCGCGAAGCAAATCTGAGGAGCAAATGGGATAACTGCCCAATTATTTTGTATTGGGAGGTCTATAGGCATGAGCGTGCAGACAGGCTTTGGTTTCCTAAATTTTTGGACAGCTTTGTCTATAACGGAAGGGCTGTATCCTCTGTGTGCTGCAATTCGTTTAAGAAAATCAAGCTCTTTCTGTAAGGAATCCTCAGTTGAGCAGATATGTATTGCACGATATACGTATGTGAAGAAGGCCGAGATCTTTTGTTTCCACGGATGATTTGATTTTGCATGAGGGGTTAGGAAACAGCAAATGGTTTTCGATAAACTGTTGTACTAAAGGATCCTTGAGAGCGTGACACAAGTACATCGAGGAATGGTAAGCAGCCATTATTCTCAGTCTCATATGTGAACTGTCTATGAGGATCGATTGAATTGATAAGTTCAACTAATTTAGGTATTTCCGAGTTCATGCTATTCCAGAGAACAAAAGTATCATCTACATATCGAATCCACAGGTCAAATGTAACAAGCTGAAATAGTTGGTCTTCAAAGTGACGCATGTTGACTTCGCATAAAATAGGTGACAATGGGCTACCCATTGCAAGGCCTTCGGTCTGTTGGAAAAATCTTCCAGGAAAAAGGAAACTGTTTTGTCTTACACAAATTTCCACTAGCCTCAAAAACTCTTCTGTTTCCGGTTGGCTGAAACGATGTTCTTTGAGACTTGACTTTAATGCTTGGAGAGCTCCATTAACTGGGATACTTGTGAACATGGATTTCACATCGAAGGATAACATGAACTGATCGTTGAATGGATGTCGCTTTAGCCGATTGACAAAATCAATGGAATATTTTACAGAAGTTGTGTTCGAAGAAGTCGTTAAAGTCGAAAGTTTCGAAGATAGAAATTTGGCCAACTTATGTGTAGCTGATCCTATATTCCTGACTATAGGACGAAAGGGGACACCAATCTTGTGTATCTTCGGAAGTGCATAGAAACGTGGACAACGGGAATATGAGGGCTTCAGATGATTTTTTGAGCTTTGGTCAAGGGTTACACAACTTGTTACCACTTTCCGAACTTCCTTTAAATGTTTCTCCGATGGGTCATTTTTTATTTCCTTATAGGGTCCCTCGGTAATAAGTTTTTCGACCTCTGCATCGTAATGTTTCTTGTCCAGAATAACAACTTGTCCTCCTTTATCAGCTTTAGTGATGATAATATCGCGATTTGACTGCGATTCTTCTGGAGAATAGTATTCTTCCTTGCTGAGATTCGGTTTAAATGGTTTAAGGAACTTTGCCGTTATTGTCTGGCTAACGCAATGTCTAATCGTTTCCTTTTGATCTGAATTTAGATCGTTTTTTATCACGGACTCCTCAACCGACGCAATGATATTGGATATTGGTACCTTTTCCGAAATCGCAAAATTCGAATTGTAACGTAAAATCTGTTTTTTTAAAAAAAACAGATAATATCTAACCTTTCAGATAATATCTAACCTTTAATGAAGTAATATCTAACCTTTCTAGTTTTAACCCGAGCGAAATTCAAAAACAGATTTTACGTTACAATTCGAATTTTGCGATTTCGAAAAAGGTACCAATATCTTATATCATTGCGTCGGTTGAGGAATCCGTGATAAAAAGCGATCTAAATTCAGATCAAAAGGAAACGATTAGACATTGTGTTAGCCAGACAATAACGGCAAAGTTCCTGTAACCATTTAAACCAAATCTCAGCAAGGAAGAATACTATGCTCTAAAAGAATTGCAGTCAAATCGCGATATTATCATCACTAAAGCTGATAAAGGAGGACAAGTTGTTATTCTGGACAAGAAACATTACGATGCAGAGGTCGAAAAACTTATTACCGAGGGACCCTATAGGGAAATAAAATATGACCCATCAGAGAAACATTTAAAGGAAGTTCGGAAAGTGGTAACAAGTTGTGTAACCCTTGACCAAAGCTCAAAAAATCATCTGAAGCCCTCATATTCCAGTTGTCCACGTTTCTATGCACGTCCGAAGATACACAAGATTGGTGTCCACTTTCGTCCTATAGTCAGCAATATAGGATCAGCTACACATAAGTTGGCCAAATTTCTATCTTCGAAACTTTCGACTTTAACGACTTCTTCGAACACAACTTCTGTAAAAAATTCCATTGATTTTGTCAATCGGCTAAAGCGACATCCATTCAACGATCAGTTCATGTTATCCTTCGATGTGAAATCCATGTTCACAAGTATCCCAGTTAATGGAGCTCTCCAAGCATTAAAGTCAAGTCTCAAAGAACATCGTTTCAGCCAACCGGAAACAGAAGAGTTTTTGAGGCTAGTGGAAATTTGTGTAAGACAAAACAGTTTCCTTTTTCGTGGAAGATTTTTCCAACAGACCGAAGGCCTTGCAATGGGTAGCCCATTGTCACCTATTTTATGCGAAGTCTACATGCGTCCCTTTGAAGACCAACTATTTCAGCTTGTTACATTTGACCTGTGGATTCGATATGTAGATGATACTTTTGTTCTCTATAATGGCATGAACTCGGAAATACCTAAATTAGTTGAACTTATCAATTCAATCGATCCTCATATACAGTTCACATATGAGACTGAGAATAATGGCTGCTTACCATTCCTCGATGTCCTTGTGTCACGCTCTCAAGGATCCTTTAGTACAACAGTTTATCGAAAACCATTTGCTGTTTCCTAACCCCCTCATGCAAAATCAAATCATCCGTGGAAACAAAAGATCTCGGCCTTCTTCACATACGTATATCGTGCAATACATATCTGCTCAACTGAGGATTCCTTACAGAAAGAGTTTGATTTTCTTAAACGAATTGCAGCACACAGAGGATACAGCCCTTCCGTTATAGACAAAGCTGTCCAAAAATTTAGGAAACCAAAGCCTGTCTGCACGCTCATGCTTATAGACCTCCCAATACAAAATAATTGGGCAGTTATCCCATTTGCTTCTCAGATTTGCTTCGCGATTTCAAAAATCTTTAAAAGTTTTAATTTCAAAGTTATTTTCAAACCCATAAACAAGATGAATTTTTACGGATCAAAAGACTACATTGAAGACTTAAACTCCTGGGGAATTCATCATATACCTTGTGAATGTGGACTTTCATATATAGGACAGACCCGCAGGGCTTTAAGCTTCCGTGTGAAGGAACACAAGACATATGTACGGAATTATGAACTGAAGAAGTCGTCTATAGCTCAACATTGTCACGAAAATAATCATAACTTTTTGTTTGGAAACGCTACGCTTATTGATAAACCGGACTCGACTTTCAAGCTTAATATATTAGAAGCTTTCCACATATACCGGAACTCGTCACGGCTTGTCAACGACATGACGTCGACTCCATTTCTTTCAAGCGCGTGGAAACAACTCGCCAAAACCCGTGACCGTCAGAATTCTGATGATGTCACAATGATTTGAATGTTTACCCTCCATTCGTCCTGAGGAAGCCGAGCCAAACGCTCTGCGAAACTATAGTCGATGTATAATATGCATTATATTGTGCGAAACGTTGTTATTATTATTCTAACGTATTTATTGCCAGAAAACCTTTTCTGCGGTTTCGGCAATCAAAACAAAGCACAGGAACATAACGGATATTTATGCTGCACTGCGCCTTGTAGAAACGACGCTGGAACCACAGCTGGAGAAGAATATCGCGAAGCAACAGCAATAGACGTCGCAGTGAGCCCCCCTAATTATATTAACCATAAGGAGTAAGGAGAATATTATGGTATAATGATTATTAATTGCCCTTATTAATCATTAAAGAATTATTAATAGTTTAAATGATATTAGTTGTAAGGAAAAGACACAGAATAATCTGTTATGTAAAATATGGATTGACGGGCCGTGTGCCGTTCCGCAATGTTGTAGGAATCCGTCAGTTGGCCACGTCGCCTCCAGACTGTCACATGGCGATCATCCCTAGTGAGACAAAATTGCGATTCGTCGCTGAACACCGCACTGTTCTATTCGGCACTTCCACGCAGCTCTGGAGCGACACCATGCCAAGCGGTGACGACGATGGCTCGCTGTTAAGACTAGCCTTTACAACGGACGGCTGGACAGCAAACCAGATGCAGCCAATCAGCGCGACACTGCCCGCATCGATATCGGAGCATCCAAGCCTGCTCGTACATTCCGCAAAATATCACTCGTTGTGGCCTGTGGGTCTGCTACGGCATGACGTCAGATGCGACGATCGGTCCGCCCGGACGTCTGTCTCCGCCCTCCGGTTCCCCTAAAAAGTTGCACAGATCCTTCCTGGGACCACTGTCTCCAAATGCGACTGAGGGTTGTGGCATCACGTTACGTTTCTTCCGCAATACGACGCAATGACCATCCGGTGGTACGAAGGCCTACAATGACACCTCTCGTGAACTCATCCGTTTGACGAAATCGCCTACGACGGCATCTTAACGGCATTGGCGCCTTTTATTCGTTCCCCAGACACGGTTACAGCAGAACCACTCACTTCTCGTGGCCGTGACGACGTCTTGACTGATGGTCTCACGGGCTGGTTATCCGCTTACATCCCACGCTCCGTTCGTGCGATTGGCTTGCAAATACAATCATTTGCATAACTTGTACGTGTGCACCCACGCTGCAATTTGCATGACGCTTCGTTGTCGTCTTCGGGTGTGGCATTTTCGGGATTAGGCGAATTCATCTAAAACGAATTCATCGATGACGAATTAATCGAAAACGAATTCGTCGAACGCGAATTCATCAAAATCAAATTTATCGAAAGACGATTTTTTTCGAAAAAACTGAAACGAATTCGTCGAATGCGAATTCATCAAAAACAACTCTATCGAACGAGCAGTTTACCAGAAGACGACTTTTTCGAAAACAAAATGAAACGAATTAATCGAAATGGCCACAAGATAACTGGGCACGGACAAACGCAGACACCCACTTTAGGGGAAGCATAAAAATTGCAGTTTCTTGGTTTCAGACGTGCGAAAAAGCCTAGAGATTAATATTTAATGCCTTAGTAAAAGGGCAATAATGCTAGTCTTTGTGTCTAAACCTTATGAATCTAAGCACGACGCAATATTATATTCATAACGTTTGCATCATAAATCATGCTAATAATGCATAATATTAGCATGATTTATGATAATAGGCCTTTATTAATAATAGGACTTATTAACAGTTTTTATTCCATCTTGTACATATTCATAACGTCTGGACACCAAGTCTAGTTAGTGCTATTGCGCTTTTACTTAGGCATTAAATATTAATACCTTGGCCTTTTTAACAGTTTTTCTTCCGCCATGGTTATATTCAAGAGGTTTAGACACCAAATCATTTAAGAAATATTGCGCTTTTACTTAGGCAATAAATATTAATAAATAGGCCTTAGGCCTAGGCCTTTTTAACAGTTTTTATTCCATGGTGTTCATATTCATAAGGTTTAGACATCAAGTCAAGTTAGTATTATTGCGCTTTTACTTAGGCATTATATATACCTAAGTAAAATGGCATTATATATGCCTAAGTAAAGCGCATTATATATGCCTAAGTAAAAGCGCATTATATATGCCTAAGTAAAGCGCATTATATATGCCTAAGTAAAACCTTGGCCTAGCCATTTTACACAGATTTATTTGGTTGTGCTCATATTCATAAGGTTTAGACACAAGGTCAAATTAGTATTATTGCACTTTCATTTAGGCAATAAATTTTAATAACTTGGCCTAGGCCTTTTTAACAGTTTTTATTCCATCGTGCTCATCGTATTCAAGTCAAGTTAGTATTATTATGCTTTTTCTTAGGCATTAAATATGAATACCTTGGCCTAGGCTTATCCAATTGTGGTCATATTCATAAGGTTTAGACACAAGGTCAAGTTAGTATTATTACACACTTACTTAGGCATTACATTTTAATACCTGGGCCTAGGCCTTTTTAACAGTTTTTATTCAATCGTGTTCATACGCATAAAGTTTAGACACCAAGTCAAGTTAGTATTATTGTACTTTTACTTAGGCATTAAATATGAATACCGTGGCGTAGGCTTATGCCTCTTTAGCCGTTTTATTCCATCGTGCTCATATTTATAAGCTTTGCATCAAGTCAAATTAGTGTAATATTGCGCTTTTACTTAAAAATAAATATGTCATACACTTGAACAAAATCTGTCAGGAAGACCTGGACAAAAGGCTTATTGATTAATATTTAGTGTCTAAGCAAAAGTGCAATAATATTAACTTGACTCGGTATCCAAACCTTATGATACCAGCACAACGGAATGAAAACTGTTAAAAAGGCCTAAGGCATATTTATTAATATTTACTGCCTAAGTAAAACCGCAATATTACTTAAATGACTTGGTGTCTAAACCTTATGAATATGAACACGATGGGATAAAAACTGTCAAAAGGCCTTGTCCTAGGCCAAGGTATTAGTGTTTAATGCTTAAGTAAAAGCGCAATAATGCTAACTTGCCTTGGTGTCTAAACCTTATGAATATGAGCACGATGGAAGAAAAACTGTAAAAAAAGGCCTGAGCTCAGGCCAAAGTAGTAATATTTAATGCTTAATTAAAAGCACAATAATACAAATTTGATGTGGTATCTAAACCTTATGAATATGAGCACGGTTTTGAAGAAAAACTGTTAAAAAAGGCCTAGGGTTAGGCCTAGGTATTAATATTTAATGCCTAAGTAAAAGCGCAATATTACTTAAAGGACTTGGTGTCTGAACTTTATGAATATGAACAAGATGAAATAATAGCTGTTAAAAAGGCCTAGGCCAAAGGCCTACTTATTAATATTTACTGCCTAAGTAAAAGCGCAATATTACTTAAATGACTGATTGTCTAAACCTTATGAATATGAAAACGATTGAATAAAAAGTGTTGCCAAGGCCAAGGTATTAATATTTAACGTCTAAGTAAATGCCCAATAATGCTAACTTGACTTGGTGTCTAAACCTTATGAGTATGAGCACTGTGGAAGAAAAACTGTTAAAAAGGCCGAGGCCTAGGCCAAGGTATTAATGTTTAATGCCTTAGTAAAAGCGCAAAGATACTCATTTGACTTGGTGTCTAAACCTTATGAATATGAGAACGATGGAATAAAAACTTTTTATAAGGCCTAGGCCATGGTATTAATATTTAATGCCTAAGTAAAAGCGCAATAACACTAACCTAACTTGGTGTCTAACCTTTATGAATATAAGCACGACGGAATAAAAACTGTTAAAAAGGCCTGAGTTTAGGTCTAGGCACATTAATTTATTTTTAGTGCCAAAGAAAAAGCGTGATATTACTAATCTGTCTGGTTGTCAAAACCTTATAAATATGATCATGGCTGAATAAAAATTGCTGAAAAGTCCACTGCCTAGGCTGTATCTTTAGAGGCCGTCTACGGGGATAGTAGAAGCGATGAAATGAAAAGTCTGATTTTGTTAGACTCCCTAACGTTTTGTGGCCATCCTACATGAAAGTTTAGAGTAAGAAATAAAAACATGCAATTCTTATACGTTCCCTAAACGCTTTTGTGTCCTCTTGGCCATATTCCGATTATAGTCAAAGTTTTTGACAAAAGCTTACCCTACGATATTGTATCTTTCGGTGATTTCGCTTTCGATGAATTCACCTGAAGCCCTAATTTTCGAAGAATTTGCTTTTCGTTGAATTCTCCGTTCGACGAATTCACCTAGAACCGCATTTTCTACGTCAGGCAGTGTTGTTACTGAGATCCTTGAGGTCTTCTCCTTTATGCAGCAGTATCATTATAGCATTGGTGACGACTACGGAGCTCACTATGCAAATTGAGTCAGTTACCGACCTTCGTTTTTATTCAGCCTTCCTAATATCATAAACCTCTCGTCACAACCAGTTAAAATTATCTGTTGCCATTCTAACATTATTCCTGCCTATTCTTCTTCGATGACTGTCGTGGCCATCATGATGTAATTCGAAATCAGCTTGTACAGTGTATTCACATTCATCTATCATCAGTAACTAAACAAACAATAGTTTCATCAGCTGTGATCTTTCCAAAAAATTTCTGCTTGTAGCAAATTTCTAGTATACTCAAATGCAGATATATCAAATTTTGAAGATGACAATTTGATTTTTGGTGTAAATGTGACAAGGATGGTAAGTCAGATAATATCCTAAAAGATACCATCCTTGTCACATTTAAACCAAAAATCGGATTGTCATCTTGAAAATTTGTATTAAATGGTGTAATCCCGTATTTCTTTCATGATTTATCTGCTCCTCCGGGCAATCACGGGATAGGGTTCTTAACCTCCAGATTCGCTAAACATGAATGCCGATTGCTTCGACTAGCGCATCCTGTGATGGTTATATTCAAATTAATCGGAAACTTGAGACTTGGTCGTTCTGGGTGGTGTAGTGGTTAGCATACCCGGGCGCAATCTGGGAGACGCGGGTTCGAGTCCGGCTCCAGGACGATGAAATTTAAGTTTTCGGACATTATCTGACTTACCATCCTTGTCACATTTACACCAAAAATCGGATTGTTGTCTTCAAAATTTGTATTAAATGGTGTAATTCCGTATTTCTTTCACGCAGATATATCTGTGTTGCTTGTCGTTTTGTTAGGGGTAGATTTAGGCGGTTTCAAGCATTTGGGAAAATCAGTGTACTTTCCTAGCGTTAATATGTTTTAATGCTACGCTTATTTGCATCAGTCCTTAACAGCTCTAGTAAAGATCGCTCTTCGTATTGAATTTCATTCTCAACAACGAAGGAACGCATCTCTCTTAATTGCGCTTCACAATGCCCGTAAATGAATGCCCGTGAACCAAACAAAATTACAAAGCCACCTCATGTAAAACTGAATAAAGAGATCCGTAGTTTGGATAACGCTTATTTACCTCTAACTGGAAATAACGAATTGGAGCAGGATATAACTTTTCAAAACTGGTCTCAACTGGATTTAGTAAAACAAGTTTGGTAAGAAGTAGCAGCAACTTCGAGATGTGCAAACAAGCTTCAGCTAACAGAGGTTTAATAACAACTACACTACTGTTTGAGAAAAATTGCAACACCAATCACGCTATTCAGATGAAATTTAAATCACATATTCCTCATCCTACAAGAGATAACTGATTACATTCGTAGAGCTATACAAGATTTTTTTCGCTTCAAAACTCTGTATTGCGTGAAGCTACCTCGAACAACAATAACAGCATCTTCGCCGCGTTCCATTGAATGGAAGAGGCTTTTGATATCGTCCTGGGGAATAGGCTGCTTCTGTGTGAGACCAGAGTTCATTTAGAAATGCGCAGCAATGGGCTGCAAGCGACCAGTCCTCTGTTAAGCAGAAGGGTCGAACTGTATTGGAGGACAGAGCGTGACTTGTGACAATGTTCCACTGCTGCGCTAACACCGTGGGTGTCGCTGTGTGATCGGTCACTGCCATGTGGTAGAGGTGTCTTTCATCTCATGCAGTCGTGCGATTTTGCGGCCCATGCAGTCGTGCGATTTTGCGTCCGAGCTGCATTTGTCCCCTGACGCTACATTCGCATCACTGTACTGGAGTTTCGTTCCGTACGAGTGGCAATTTCGCGGTGGGAAAATCCAGCTTTTGTCATCCAACAATCCTTCCTCGCTCAAAGTACGTCAGGTGTTCATAATGCTACCTTCTTTTGACCCGCCTTAATGTTGGCTCTTCACTGATAGCAGCATTTCGTTTGAGCCAGCTGTTTGTACCGAAGACCGGACAGTTCAGAGGGCGTTGGTCCGAAACCGCATGTGCATTTTCACTGACATTTTAATAATTTGTATGTCCCAACCTGTTGTATATATCCCACAAATTTCTAGCTAATACGCGCAATCCTTCATGAAAACAACAAAATGAAGGACTTCATACTTTGATTCGAGTTTTTACTGAAACTTTCAGTAATTGGTCAAAACGTTTTTGGTTATCTCGAGGTTTAACGACTCCCATCAGTATCTAAGATTATATGACACCACCCATCCCTCTTTACGAGCCTCTGGTTCCAGGGAAGGGAGATAATCAGCGCAAGAAGTATAAATACAACATGTATATGTCATGCCTACGATTCGAGCATATAGCCAGCTGTATGAGAAGTCCGAAGCCCGCGCGCCCTTGCCCACTCTATCACTGAACGGCCCAGTGGTTTTGATCTCCTTCCAGAATTTTGTCATGCCGCCACACACGAAAGTGACGTAACGATGCTGAGTGGCACCCGAGAGCAAGGTATACAATTTACGCCTCTTAAGAAATAACAACACAGGTAATCGAGAAAGTGGTTTCGAAAAGTGGCATGAGTATCAGTAACTATCTACTCGATAAAAGTACAAGGGTTGTACTAAAAGTAATGTAAAAGTGGGTATAACTTTTTATTAACTGACAGAGGTCGTTCAAGTTGCACATGTTGGTAGAGTTACTTTTCCTTTATAGTAACCCTTCTTGTTTATTGAAGGTAACTAATGGATTCCAAGCAAAAGCAACGTACCGTCATTGAGTTCTTGACGAAGAAAGGGAGGACATCCACAGAAGGATACAGAATATTTACGGAGATGATACCATTGACAAGAGCAATGTGCACAGATGGATTAAGAAGATTAAAGAAGGGGAAACCAGCATTGAACACAAAGCACGCAGTGGGAGACCATCATCTGCAACCACTGACACGAATCTTCAGGGAGTGGATGAATTGATTCGCGAGGAGAGACGAGTCACAATCTGTGAGCTTGTTGCACAACTGGACTGTGGTCACAATGCCATACAGAAGATGGTGGAAAACTTAAACCATCGAAAAGTGTGTGCAAAGTGGGTATCTCGGCGGTTGACACCCGATTTGAAGCAGAGAAGAGTGGAAGTCCGCTTTGATCTGCTGGAAGCGTTTGAATACAATGAACACACGGTTTTGTTTTGTTTTTCGATCTGGTGACAGGAGATGAAGCGTGGGCGTATCTCTGCAATCCGGAAATGAAGTATCAATCCATGGAATGACGTCACACCTCTTCACCAAGGCCTAAGAAGTTCACGAGCCAGCGATCAGCACAGAAAGTCATGGTGACTGTTTTTTGGGATGACAGGGGTGTCATTCTTGATTTTCTGGAACTTGGCTATACAGTGACTAGCGAACGGTACACTGAGGCACTCAAGAAGTTTAGAGAAACCATAAAGAGGAAAGACTGAACAAGAGCCTGAAAAGGATTCACATTACCCATGACAATGCGATACCACACACATCTTTGGCAACAAATCAAGCGATCAGCAAATTAGTCTGGTCGGTGGTGCCCCATCCGCCACACAGCCCAGATCTGGCGCCATTCGACTTCCACCTGTTTGGTTCAATGAAGGACAGTTTCCGAGGACAACGATTTGATGACACAGACGAGGTGAAAGTGGCTGTGAAGTGGATGCAACAGTTCACAATTGAATTTTTTCAAAAAGGATTCGAGAGTTCGGTTCAACGATAGCGCAAAAGCATCGCTGGTCATGGAGACTATGGTGAGTAGAATTTTTGTATAGAAAAGGAGTTACTTTACCAACATGTGCGATTTGAATGACCTCCGTCAGTTAATAAAAAAGTTATGCCCACTTTTGCATTACTTTCGGTGTAGCCCTCTCAGCTATCAGAGTCATTCATGATGGTCATTAAATCCCGAAACAAAAACAAGAGGAATGGATTATATTCAGTTGCAAGGACATTAGCAACATTTGAAAAGTGTATGTTTCCATACTACGAAATTACTTGCTGGGCGCACTTCCAGCTTTAGCAGCAATATCATTACAACTTTTCTACTCTCCATAGACTAGCGCCTAGAGACAACTGCCTCTCACTGCCTCCCGTCACTACGATTCTGACACACACATACTGAAACGAACTACGTAAAAAAAAGGTAGATGACGTACTACTGATTTGATGCGTGAGTCAAATCGACAATGAAGCAGCGATAAGCCTACCCGCTTAGTTCAGTTGAGAGAACAGCTGCTCCGGAGTAGGAAGACGTGTTTCGAATCCCACTACCGGCAAACGTTTATATGTTATACTGGCGTCCAAACGAAGGTGAATCTCCTGGCAGTCAGGTTCGAAAAATTTGTGATTAGTCTCCGCACAACGGACGTAATTAATCAAATTAATTTTTCCACATTGAGATGGTGCTTCGAGCATGGTTCTCGGCTGGCTCGAAACCTGTGGTTTCGTGGCCCCGCCTTTCTCACTTTCTCGGGGAGCGGGGGTAGATGTATTTTACTATGTGGCATATGTAGAAGACGAATTACTGAGGTGACGCATGAGCAGAATTCACAATAAAGAAGTGAGAAGCCTACTGGTGTAGTTCTGTTGGGAGAATGATCGTTGCAGAGTAGGAAGACGTGGTTTCGAAACCTACCACTGGCAAAAGGTGGTATGTTATAACACACACACACACACCCTGCACGGGGATAACTGGTTTTCCAGTTATTTGGGGAGCGGCGCCCCCACGGCCCGAGCTGACCTTGTGACTGGTCAACATCTGATGTCATGCCACCGCTTTTTTTGTGATGTTGGAGTTTGCAGGGACGACTGCTCATCCAGCTGTTGGGGAGTCGCGGCCCCACGATCCCGAGCTGGTCTTGTGTCTCGCTTTTTCGTTTTTATTTATTTTCTGCACTGGCCAGTTGCCCGTGTTGTATACTCTATCTAATCGCTACCACGCTATGTACTAACACCCCGGTCTTGTGGTTTTGTTACCCTCCACTACTAACTGTTTATATTAACCGCTCAGTTCGTAGGTTGCTGAGATTCCGTTTAGGTTCCACTCCAAGGTTTTGTCTTACTTGGATTACTTTTTCCCTTTTAGCTGGTTTGGGCGCTAGACCGACCTGCATGTTTGCCGCGTGCGGAGACCCGTGAGGCGGAAATGGGATGTCTGGCAGCTGAGGTCGCAGGAGACCGGAGAAGTGCCTCCTGTGTACCAACACTCCTCTTCGACCCCGGCTTCGCTGTAAACGGGAGGCTAGAGACTAACCCACCTCTAGTCAGAAGTCCTGTACCAAGTTGTGTACAGGGTTTTAGTGGCTTTATTGTCGTATAGCACGGCAGGGTAAGCCCGGGGACTGTGGGATCATGCCAAAGGCGTTGGCATGACGGAACTCTGGAGACCGAAGTGTCCGCCGAGTGCGTGTGATCACAGCCAACGGACTATATCTGCTGAGTATAAGCTCCAGAACTGTATCCAGCGTCATTTTCTTGGCTTGCAGACCTCCAGTTCTCCCTTGTAGGGCTCGGTGGTGGGTGGAGTAGTCTGCAGACGAATCCTCCTCCTTTTTTCCATGGGTAAAAACAAAAACAAAAACTCCAAACTCAGGTCACCTGAGAAAATGATAGTTGACATCGACTCTTCTTCGTCTTCTCAACCTACCAAGTCCCATAACCTTAAACGATCTTTAGATCATGACCTGGACCAAGAACGTGGAACCTCTTCCTCGGCAGCTGTACCAGTCGCTCCGAAGCGTCGTCTCCCCTCGATTGCTGTGAATACGCATGCTACACACTTAGTTGTAGAATCCATCGATCCGAATGAGAGACTGTCCACCAAATCTCCCTTTTTCATTTCTAAAGCTTTGGACGCTGCGGTTGGCTCCTTGAAGTCTGTGAGGAAGCTTCGCTCTGGGGACCTGCTTGTCCAAACTTGCAGTGTTTCTCAGAGTAACACTCTTCTGCACCTCACTAGTCTTCAAGGCATTCCTGTCAAAGTTACACCTCACCCGTTTCTTAACACCTCTCGGGGTGTTATTTCGGAGTTTGATCTCTTGGCGTGCACACTGTAAAAAAAATTTCCGTGAATTAACGTAAAATCTTATGGCAGCACAGTTGCCAAAATAATTCCGTTCCGTTAATAAAAATTCTGTTTTTTTACAAAACTTCTGTTTTATAATATTATGTTTTTCCACAAAATATTTCCGTTTTCTGACAGAATTATTACGTTTATTTACAAAAACAGTTTTATAATATTCTGTCTTTTCACAAAGTATTTACGTTTTCTGACAGAATTATTACGTTTTTTTACAAAAACCGTTTAGTGCTATTCAGTATTTTCACAAAATATTTGTGTTTTCTTACAAAATAATTACGTTATTTTACAAAACCTGTTTTATACCATTCCGCATTTTCACAAAATATTTCTGTTTTCGGACAGAATTATTACGTTTTTTCACAAAATTTGTTTTGTAACATTTGGTGTTTTGATAGAATTATTATGTTTATTTACAAAAACTGTTTTATAACGTAATGTTTTTTCACAAAATATTTGTGTTTTCTGACAGTTACTATGTATATTTACAAATATTATGTTTTATATTTTATCCAATTATTTATTTTATATTTTATCCAATTATTTTATATTATTATTTTATATTTTATCCAATTATTTTATATTATTATTTTATATTTTATCCAATTATTTATTCCCTGGGCATAATTCTTTACATAGAAACGTTATGTTTAATAACGTTTTCCCACAAATTATTTCTTTCTGATAGAATTATAAATTTAATTACGAAACTTTTATATTATTTCACTTTTCCGCAAAATAATGATGTTTTCTGACAGATTAGGTCTGGCTTTAAATTTTTTTTTAAATATTCTGTTTCCCAATAAAATATGTATTCAGACAATGTTTCTTTTCATAAATTTTAATTTCTAAATATCATTTTTGTGATATTTAGGTGTTCTTTTAATTACATTGTTTTTTACATAATTTCTTTGCACACATTATGGTCGAAACGAGTATCATATAATATTGTATGTAAGAAAACACCCAAAAACATTTCGCATGGAACATGCATTTACACAGAACCAGGCGAAATATAAGGTGTGAAATAGCAAAGTACCTCAATAATATTTTATTTCTATAAACTGTTTATGTAAGTAGTATTTGTTTTCAGCAGGCAAATTTTGTTTTGTACAATGTTTTGGTTTATACTTACCACACATATTTTTTATACTCACCACAAAATTTTTCCTTTGTAATTAATATTTTAGTCAGTTCTGTTTATGTAAATAGTATTTACATTTCTGGCAACAAAACGTCCTACAGGAATTCTTATTTAAAAAGAACTGGCAGGTTTTTTCACACAATAGTTTTTTTGTTAGAAGATCTGTTTTATAAAACCGTTGTTTACAAATAGTTTTTGCAGGAATATTTCAGATTTTCATTTTTAGAAACCACCTTATACAAACAGTACAAATACCACATGTTAATGGTCAATGTGTTCTGTTTACGAAATGACAGTATGATCAATAGCAGATCTGTACTTTTTCTTGTTACCGTCACTCATATGTTTAGTATCTTTTAGCACCAGCTTATGTGTATAAAATTTTTTGTCATTGTTTCAGCAGAATTTTGGAAGAATATTGTAGAATTAAAAAAAAACAAAAAAAACTGCCTGTTCTTAACACTTCAATGAATGGCTTTTGGGTTTTCTTCTGAATCTATGTTCCAAGTTATAAACATGGCTGTTGTATAAATCAACATGTAATTTTAATGGAATGAAAAGATTTCATAGGAGTAGAAATCGGTCATGGCAACTATGTAAGCATAAAAAAAAACAAAAAAACTTCAAGTGTTTTGGTAGGAATTTAATGTTCCAGAGTTTTATTTTCCTGCACAGTAAAATGCTAGGACACAACAATAATAAACAAATGAAACATTAATTACAAATTGTAATTACCCACAGCTCGCTGTTTTCAAAGATGTTGTTAGCCAGCTAACATTTCTTAGGTATATTTGAATTTCTCCAAAACCACCAGATTATTCAAAGCTAGCTGGTATGATTAACAGCTTGTATCAAGCTGAAAGCTCTGTAAATGCCTACATGTGTTTACACTGAGACTAGAAATTACCATTGCTTATAAACAGGAAAGATAAATGTAGATACATTTTGTAATTGTGATTTTCAACACTACATCTGTTAATGCTACTGTATCATATAGGAGTGCTAGCATTTTCCTTGCATTACTAGTAGTTAGAAAAAAAAAAAAAGATCAAAGCTAATTACTGCAGTTTTCATAGAATATTAATGAGATTTGACCATTAACATAAAGATGGATGATTTTTGAGGAGCATTCGTGCTCTTTTAAACCTTCAGTATTAACATTAACGTCTGTCATGATATTTGTTCTATAATTATTCTTATACCAAAATGCAAATACGTATGTCAGATTTCAAAGATTCAGCAAACTACATTTAATGATATGTGCCCCACTTTATTTCCGATTATGTACAGAAAAAAATGCTTCAATTTCATTTCTAAAACTGGACCAAATTTGAAAAATTGTTTCAACAATGTTTTTATCTTTTCTTCAAGTTGCAACACCCTAGGTGCTATTGCAGGCTGCTGCACCTTCTTTTTGGAACTTTCGTTCTCCTCCGAGGGTTTATGTTTGCAAAGCACCCTGAAAAACAGAAAATGCAAAGAATTAGTATAGTAAACACATAGCATTAAATATTGTGCAAAGTAGGGTAATGATACATATAACTGTTGTGTACATTTGGTTAAACATTAAAATCATTAATATTCTTGATGATTATGAAATTGCAATATCATGTCTCAAAATATATGTATGCACCAAAGAAAACTTAGTAAGGCTCGTGATGATAATGGATAAACAAATTTAAATAAATAAATTACGCTGCCGCAATATCCCCAAAACAAAAATAGACTAGTTTGTTTTTAAAAAAAAAAAATGACCTGTCAATGGGATTGTATGAGATGTCACTAAACAAAACACAAAAATTGCACATATTATCCTAGAATCACTGAACACAAGAGCAAATGTGACTCAGAAATTGGATGAGAAATCTGACCAGCTGTATTTATTTATTTGCAGCTGAGGCCTCTTGCCTGGCTGAAAAGAACTTTTTTGTTTCACAGAATTTCTTTAACAGACGAATTTGAGCATTAATTTTAACACATCACACCCGAGAAGGCCAAAAGAGGTTTACACCCAAGTGAACTTTGAAGGGACTCATATTTCACAAGCTACACCATTGATTAGTTCCTTCACTTAATTTACATTCATTTTGGAAATATTTTTCACCGAAATAAATTATCACAAAAGCATGGGATAACTACTCTTTTCACAACTACCAAATTTACACCAATATACCAAATTTATATAGAAATGCCTTGTAATTATTCACTCATATTTATTAACAGGCTTTGAAAACAATCACATTTCTAACCCCCCACCTCCCCAGCTTGAATATACCACTCCGTCCACATGAATACATCACACATCTTTACACTTTGGCCAATAAGAAAAAAATAACAGATACAGAATTTTTGAAAGACAGTAATGCATTACATTACCTCTTCTTCTAGCTTTGCAAATTTCTAAATTTTCTACCCCAAATCCTCTTAACATAAGTACCTTCTCTTTCTCTATTTCAACATTTTGATTTAAAACTCCAATTTAAAAATTTAGCATACCCTTTCGGGGCATCTGATGGGTCAAACAGAAAAGAACATTCTTAGCAATTCCCCTTTCATTCTTCCTTCACAAAGACATACAAAAAATAGGAAAAAAATGTATTCAACACTTGCTCAACATCACAAACTCATTGACTTGAATTTTTTTTTCTTCTATCAGGCAAAATGTATCATGTTTCATATCTGAAACAATCATTTGATGTTTCTGAATATTTCTGTTTCACGCGTTATGTTCTGTGAAGGTTCAACTGGCTGATACGTAGCGTCCGACAGTGAAAATTATTTGTGTCAATTGATCATTATAGTTAAAAAATACATATTAATGCTTACCACTTGAGAATTACCCCGCTTTCCTTCATTGTCAGCGAAGGAAAGCGGGGTAGTTCGCAAGTGGTAAGCATTAATACGCTTAATATGTATTTTTTAATTGACACACAAATAATTTTCACAGTCGGACATTACGTATCAGGCAGTCAAACTTTCATAGGACATAACGCGTAAAACAGAAATATTCAGAAACATCAAATGATTGTTTCAGATACTATATATGTTCCACGTATAATGGCATGATTTGGTTAATACCATAATGTGCAACTAGAAAGTATCATGTTTCATCAGAATTATAAAATAGCAATCAAACATTCTATTTGGAATTTCCGCTTCCTGCTCTTTTCTTTTTCTGCATATGGAGATGGGCCTTCATTGTTTATGAAGAATTTTGATGGCCAAAGGAAAAAAAGGAAATATTTAAGGTTTTACCTTTCTGGTGCACTCAACTCATCGGTGAGGGTGGAGAAGTCATGTTGAAAACCGTCCAAGAAGACGCCAAGGAAAATGGGATGTCATTAGACCTCAGAACAATGATGCACAACCTATGTCTCAGGACGGGTGTCGCGTTGGCCCGCCATCACGACACTACCAAAACTAAATTTTTCGTAATCGTACGCCAAATTATTTTCTTCCATGCTGAACACTGAAGTTCAAACCTGCACATGTGCGGCGTAATGGTTCGGAGAATGGCCAGTCCAGCGCTGATGCTCCTTTTGTTTACTTTGTTCCCATTGGCTGTTGATCTTCTAGCAGTGCTTGTTTGTTCTCGGTCGACACTAAAGTGGATGGCGTACAGGTATTGTGACGTAACATCATTCGTTCCACTGATTCCACATTAACTGGTACTCCTTGTTATGGTGACTTGCACTTTTGAGCGAGGCCTTTCCCTCTGCTTTTCCAGTTAGTATGGATAAATGCTGATTGTTTTCTTTACTGGAATACCTTTTCTGATGATTGATTTCTTGCAACAACCACCTTAACCCCCACCCCACCCCCCACGCAGTCTATTTTGAATTTAAACCACTTTTTTAGCTTCCCACGTCACTCAAACGCATGTGGTTTCTACTTTATTTTGTGCGCCGTTTGGACTTTTTTTTTCTTTAGAGAAAAATGCATGCTTCTCTTATAATCTAATTTTATTTCTATCAGAACCAAATTTTGTCTCCTTGTTCTGGATTTTTCCAGAGGGGCGGAGCAAACTTCCTCCAGTTCTTGCTGTTTCATGCATTTACAGCTTTTCGCTTACTATCTTTATTTTTAAGGCTATTTTGCTTTGGGTGTTGGAGGTTTTTATTTTTGTAGCCTTTTATATCTGAGAAAAGTCCCTCAATTCACTGTTTAATTTACTTCTGGAGCACATAGATTTTTATTTAGTGCATCTGCATCATTTTGCATAGAAATGCAGAATTTATCGAAAATAATTACTGAAATGAAAATCTTTTTGGTGCTTGTGTATGTTTAAAGACCAGGAATATGCTGTCCAATTTAATTAATTCTAAATAAATTAGTGCACAATTCCTAGCAAAAATAGTTTTTTTAGCACGAGTTTGTGCGAAAAATCCAGATTTTGCTCCGAGTTTTCCTAAGCTTTGAAAAGAGCTAAGAAAAGCACTTTTTATTGGGGAGTTTAAACTCCTCTAAAAGCAGAGAAGCCTACTTATTAAGGCAGCATACCTATTTTATAAATTTATCCTTCCGTAGTGCAATGGAGGAAAGACTTCTTGAGAACCTAGCACTTTTTATAGCAAAGCTTACCCACTGTACTTAGGCAACAGTTGACCTTTTAACTCGTCTCTTCAATTAATATTCAAAGAGAACAATCTTTATTATTCTAAGTGCAATGATAGAAAGGGCAGAGGACCCACTTTTTGCCGAAGCACGATGGGCGACCTTCCTTTTTAATCTAAAAGCCTGCTGAAATATTATAATTACTAAACATCCACAAAGATTCCAAGTTCTGATGTCTCCTGACTTCAAGTGCTTCGCGAGCGGCGAACTGAACGAATAGCAGTTCCGAATGATGTGATGCCATGCTGTCTGGACCGGAGGAAGTCGTATTTGATCGAGCCTTAATGTGCGGAACTGCTGTCGCGCGTGATGTCATAGCAGGGTTCTTAACATTTCAAACAAAACAGTATTGCTCGTATGTGTGAACCTTGTTTTTGACGGAGTTTACACATTCATTCGTTTATCATCTAGGATTATTTAAAAGCAAGTTCACAAACAGTTTGTTATGTTGTTATCTTCATAGATTATTAACCAAAAGTTCATAAAAGGCAAGTTTTTTTGTTTCAATTCATAGGCTTCCAACATAATTCATGCATTCGTTTCTTAACAGGTTTATATATCAACTACATTTCAAACTAGGAGTTGTAAATAATAAGTTAGGTTTTTGCATCTAAACATAGTTATTCCATTTTTAATATCTACAGACCAAGCCACACAAGTCTGGGTGGGCTTTTATTAGAGCACCGCGAGATTTGTTACTCAGTGTTCATGCAAGTTTGCTTTAAACCTTTTTGTTTCATTTGATACGTATTTAAGGTTAAGCAGCTATAACTTTTGGAAAAGTGTTTGATATTCCACATCTATCCCCCAACCGACAGACGAATTCATGTCATTGGGTTATTTGTATTTGGTAGTTTGTTTTTTTGGGAAGTGTTTCACATGACTTTACTGTTTTTGTATCAGTTTACATTTCAGCGTTGGAGGGTTTTTTTTGTGTCGTCTCCACGGTAAGCAGAGTGATCAGGAACAATGCTCGCTGAAAGGATTATGACTTATGACGGCATTCCCTCTTGGCTTGCTGTATGGGCCGGAATTCAGGGAAACATTTACTATTAGGGAGACAGTACTGAATTCATGGGTGAGAGGGTGGACCTCGAAGCAACTTTTTCTTGTGCTATTTTACTTAATTTCTTTTCCATTAATGCTTAAAAAAAAAAAAAAAAAAATTGACCTATGAATTTCCCCTTCCAACACATTTTTATTTGCACACCTGGCAGACAACTGGATTTCTTATTTGCAAGCCCAGACCAATAACTTTGATAACCATTTTATCTTGTCAATGGCATTTTGCAAGTACTAATAATGATAAAATTAAAGTAACATTGAAATTTTATTTTTTAATGGAGTCTGTGGTACTGGAAAAGCTGTAAAAAAATTTAAGTGGGTTTATTTACCTTTATTAATGCAATGTAAAATAAATAACTGTTGTGGAGGGAAGTGGAAAATTTTAACTTCTACTTAATTTGCTTTTTGGTTAGGAATTCTTGCCCTGTGGCTACAAGAATACAAACAGGAGATTTTCCTTACAAGTGCTGCCATTTCTGAGGCACATTTATAGCTGAGAACACAAAGTGGAAATATGTTTTGCATGACTAACACTAAAAATTTTCAAAACCAATGTTTCCTCCACAACAATTTTAAAATTTATGTTTTATCAATTATTAGTGGAGGTACCCAGCATTGTCCAGGATAGACAAAGTTTGTTTTTGAGCACTTCAAAATTATTCACCATGCTGAATCACAAAGCAGTACTTTATTTGCACCTGCCGTTCAGACAACACCTTATCACAATTTATAATGGCCGTTCTGAGCCCTAAAAACTCAAAATAGCAAACATGTACAATACACTTTGTGCACATCGCTTTCAGCTTTCTAGTGTAGATAAGGCACTTTCTAGCAAATCACTTAGAAAACCATCAAGAATGATGCATAACCATTTGGACTCTTTCCCGTATGCCTGTACCACGGACACTTGCGAGCAGTGAGGCGTCACCTGATGACTGTTGCTCTGACATGGAGCAAAACTTCAGCAGCCGACTTTCACCCAGTCTATAGAGGGCCTCATAAAAACACATTTGACCCCCTTAGGGATGGAATTTCTAAAAATCGTCCCACCTGTTTTTTAATCTGGGTGATGAAGAGTTTGTATGCTAATTTTGGTGTAAATCCATCAAACCGCTTATGAACATATGCGGAACAAACATATTGTTTATCTACATTTTATCGTTGATGTCTTTCGGAAGCAAGTAGCCCAATGCCCCAGTGGCGGACTTAAAACTTTGGAAAAAAAAGAACTATTGCATGCATGAACAAACTCACCTTGAATAATGGTTTCATTAGATGAACAAAACTATTATTTAATAAAATAATGTAATAGGAGCACTATACACATAACATATTGAGGGTTCATTTCTTTTTAAAGCTTGCATTATTGCAACTGCTGATGAACAACTTACGTTCGGTTGCCACTTAGCGTATAGATTTTTTTTTTTTTTTTTTTTGATTTGAGGTTTAACGACCACCGTGAGCAACTCAATGGGCTATAAGCAGTCGCCCGTCCCTAATTTAGGATAACTGGTTCCAGGGAAGGGAGAGAGCCAGTGCCGTAAGACAAACACAACATCCATGCCTCACCGGGATTCGAACCCGGACCCCTTTCAGACGAATGATCAGAGGCCATCACCTTAGACCACTGCGCCACCGGGGCGGCTGTATAGAGTTCATATGATGAACCACGCACTCGACGCAAAGAGAATTTCAAAACAATTCTTTCTCTTCCTCTCATGTGTGGACTTTTTTTAACTTTTCGACTACTGCGAAGTGCGCAGTATCTTTCCTTGTGTTTTCAACAAAACATACTTTAACTTTTATATTATATAGAAATAAATAATTTCAGAGAATAACATGTGTTTTTGAATTAGTAGTAGCATCACTTTTGAGAATATTTTTGTGTTGTAAAATTTAGAAAATTATTAAGTGTTGTGCAGGGGAAATCATACTTTTAAACGTGTCTTTCTTATACTTCATAACATTTTGCAGCATTTTTTCAACTGAAAAATATATTCAATCTCATACAATAAAAAGTTAAACAAGTAATTTTAAATTTAAATATTAATAAATATTGAACCTTTCACTGTATTACCTGAGCCCAGATCGACTCCATTTTCTAGTTTCTTCAGGTCATTAATAAGGGGATCAAATTAAATGTTTACCAAATTAAACTCTGAACCCCTAGCACTGTACTCCAAAAAATAAAAAATAATGAATATCAAAAGTACTTTTGAGATACTAAATGATGATGATCAAAAAACTAAATTTGAGTCACTAAAATAATAATGGTATCTACTGTTTTAGTAATGCCTGTATTTTAAATACTATTGCTATACCGAATTTAGTAAATGTTTACCAAATGTGTAACACTAAATTTACACGACAATGCTGAAAAAAGAAAGTTTTTGTTGTTGCAATAAACACTTTGTCAAAATAAAAAAATAAAAAATATTACATCAAATTATTATTTAGCTAGCATACACTGAAGAGCAATTGAATTAGAGATACCTGTCTAGTAACGTGTAGCACCACCTTTCGACCTGATGACGGCGGCGATTCGTCTCGGCATGGACTCGACAAGACACCTGAAGCTTTGGGAAGCCATACGGATTCACGACCAGTGAACAAGCTCCCACAGTTCACGAAGATTTCATGAGGGGGGGGGTCAGAGCCTCGAACATCTCTCTCGATGGTATCCCAGATGTGCTCGATGGGATTTATGTCAGGTGACCTAGCTGGCCAAGGAAGCGAGGTCACGTCGGTGGAGTGTTCATCCAACCATTCGGATACAATTTGGGACCGATAGCATGATGCATTGTCTTGTTGCAGGATGAGGTCCCCAGCGGGATCTTGAAGACTCACAAATGGGAGCAAATGGTCGTCCAGGATATCCCAGTAACGTTGATCTGTGAGGGACGATGTCGCATGTACCAGGGGTTCCATTTCAGTCCACGTAAACAGTGCCCAGACGAGAATGCCACCCCCATAGCTTGAAGAGTACCCTGCTGGGAAGAAGGATCCATCGCTTCATGTGATTTGCACCGTACTCGTATTCTGCCATCCGCATGTACTAACGTGATACTGCGTCGGACTCTTACTGATTTCCGTCGCATCACTCCTTATATTGTCGGATCGTTGTATAAGTCATGTCGTTTCCGTTTATAGGGCCACGCACAGCACCACATTTGCATAACGCCAGCTGTCTCTAATCCAATTGCTCTTCGGTGTAATTATAAGCCCCGCCCCCAAACGAATTTCAGGTGGTGACGCATTGGAACGTGAAACTTCGGGCAATCCCTGGGAAACGTTCGATGAGTACAAGGAACAACATTTTAGCGAGTGGGAAGTAGAATTACCACAGGACAAGACTGAAAGAATGTACCAATCAGGGAAAAACGTAAAAGAGGACTGACAGTAAAATAAAAAAAAACCTTACTAATTCAATTATTTCTTATTTCACGTTTATTATGTGATTTTATTTTTAATAATTAGTGAGACTAATTTTTATATCATGATTATTATAATAAAACTAGCACATTAAAAGTTTAGTTTTCATTGTATTAGCTTAACACCTATAACTACAAGTATTTACAGGTAACTGCAGGCAGGCATATGGGTATTACTACTCAGGGTTAGAATAAGATCTACTGGCCCAGTGGACCACTAGAATTGGCAAACCACTGGTCCACCAAAATGCCTACTGGTCTGTAAAAAAATAATGAAATTTTTTTTTTACGACATTTACAATATATGTAGAAAATAATGTATCATTTCAATGGAATTATATCCAATATTTGTTTTTAAACCTGTCATTAGTTTGCAGCCTAAAAAAAACCATACAGCAAGGTAAAAAAAACAACAGAAATTCATTTTTTAACTTGTGACAAATTTGAAAAAAAAAAAAAAACTTCCTGGCCATCTGGGCCAGTAAAATCAATAGTTCAATGGTCTGATGGAAGTTTTACTGGCCAATGACGACCACTGGGTAATTCGAACGCTGCTACTGTTATTTTTTGGTCAGAAAAAAAACTTTAGATTTAGTCATGAATTATTAATTTCAATTTCAGTTCCAATATCATAAGAACAACATAATTATGATTACATTTTTCCCGTTTTAAAAGTATGTAGTCTTACGTTTGGTAAATATTATTTTGCTTACAAATGATAAAAGAGACTAACAAGTCAATATCAGGTTATTGATCTTAAATTAGATATCATCTAAAATTTGGGGAACACAGTTTTTTACTGTCCAATAATTAAGAAAATGATGAGAAGTTAATATCTGGTTATCACTTTATCATTATTACGTGGTCTAAAATTTGGTGAACATTTACTATTTTTGGGAAACAAAAAGTTTCTTTAGTGGTGAATAATATACAGTAACAAGTAAATATCTAGTAAACACTTTAAAAATTAAATATGGTCTAAAATTTGATGAACATTTATACTATTTTGGGGAAACGAAAGTATTTTTTTGTTGCATATGTGGCATGAATATTGCTTCATGCCCATAAAAATCAAAATCCACCTGTCTGCATAACAGAACTAATTGCATTAGTTCCATTTCTGATCTGAACCAAGGATACATAAATTTCATGTGCAATACACTCCCATAATTTTATGCTTTTTTTTTCCAAACCCAAGGGGGTTTGCTGTTTCAAAACTGTTCTGATACAGCAGAATTTTCAAATTTTCTGATTCATGAAAAAACCTAGCACCTTTGAAAATGGCCCCATCTGTGAAGTTTGATAAAACTCCTTCAGAACACAGAAGTGGAGATTTGATTTGCTTTTCTACAGAAGCATTTTGTATTAAAACTGCCAGACTTTTTAAGATTGGCACGCAGTAGAAAGTAGATGTTTTATTATCACCATTTCTGCCTAAATCCATGGCAACAGGATGAACATAACTGAAATTTTGCTCAAAATATTTTTTCGTCAAATAGTCACAAGCAAACCTTTATTTGAGCATGCTTGATTCAGAAAATCGTGCTTTTGTTCTTTTTGGAGAACTTCAGTAATCTGAAATTCATTAACTTGATTACTTTTTTGCAACAGACTGCTTATGAACTGCATAATATTCTCCTGATTTATTTCATGAATATTCAGCATTTCAGTAATGATCACATCGACAACAAAAGAAGGTAAATAAAATTTGGCCAGTAGCCTTAAACAAAACAAAGCAACTGATGTGTTCATGTCTAAGGCTGAAATTTTACTGTTTGTACTGCTACTCTGTTCATTTACATTCTCCTTATTTAGGTTACTCTCACTGTTAACATCTTCACAAGGTTGTAACGGTTCGTTGTTCTTGAATTTATCGGCTGTCAGAAACCTTGTTGTATGCTTTCGAGACAAGTGCAATTAAAATGTCGACTTGTTACTAAATTTACCAATGTGGTAAATGTGTAATTTAACGTCCTAAATTATTTAGTCGGGAAAAGTTTACTGTGTGGGGAGAGTGCGACATAAAATTTTTTAAGCATGCGAAATAATGGGGCAAGCTGCAAAAATACAGTAATTTAAAAGAATGTGAAAGAATTTCACCGAAGTATTTACCTGGAGTACGATGGTGTGTAGCAGTTGGTGAGGGAGGAGGCTTAAGCGATGTTAACGGCGACGACGTGAAGCTTCCGTGTTTTGATAGGGAGCAGAAGTTCGTACTGAATGCCCAGAAGAATACAATAAAAGTAGAGTGTATTCTTCGGAAGAGTGTGATGCGTGCTGTAATCCGGCGCAAGTGGAAATAGTTCAAAAACTGTTTTTTTTTTTTTATTTTTGAGAAAGAAATGTGCGGAATGTCATTATTAGTTTCACAATGTATCCGAATGGAAACAAATCAAGGAATGTAAATGTTTTCATGTACGACAGAAGTGTTGAGTAAGAACTTTTGGTTCCGGTTGAATTTCAAGTTTTAGTTATGGTTTCAAAGATGTAATGGGGTAGTTGATTTCTTCAAGTACTTCATTTGTAGTTGTGCTCTTATTCCGTATAGTGTAGCTAATATTTTTGCGCCCTGAAACGGATATTTTTGAAAATAAAGGAGTTTCTTCAGTTTAGATATCATAGTATAGCAGGGAGGTCAAGAGTTTATTGTATTTTGCTGGATAATGAAATTTTAAGCCCTGACGAAATCTGAAATGAAGTATGGAGACTTTGGAAAGAGCCACTCACACCGTTGAAAAAGCTACCAATACCGCAGTTTACAATGCTGTGTAAAGTCGACCTGTTACTAAATTTACCAATGTTTTACTACACTGCTCATAAGGACGTGGAACTTAATCTTGTCTTTTTATGTGTAGTTGAATATGTGAAATTAAGGAAGCTCAGTCTGCATTCTGTTACTGACATGTTTGAATGGGGCAGGCTATTTTTAATAGTCTGAGTAGTCTGAGTAATAGTCTGAGTATTTTTAATAGTCTGAGTAGTCTGAGTAATAGTCAGTGTAAAGTCTGAGTAGTCTGAGTAATAGTCTGAGTAAACTTACACAATGGTGTAAGTTTCAGATGGTCATGTGAAGTATGTGTCTTCAAAGATGAAAATTTAGCAAATGTTCTAGAGCATGTTATGAAACCACAAGGAAACTGCACCCTAGTAATGTTTTTGTGTATTTTTATGAGTTGCATAGGACTTAAGTCTCGAAAAAAAGGATTTGCACATTTTACACTGGAAATTTGAAGATCCATTTGAATTCATGGTATGATACTTCCAGTGAAATAATGTCAGTTCTGCAAAAAAAAAAAAAAAAAAAAAAAAAAAAAAAAGTGGGAGTTTTAGCATTTTTTATACATATGTAGAGAAACAAAAAATAAAAATTTTAGTTTCATAGCATTCTAGACCGGTCGGTGCCTTTAATTCATTTTTTAGCGATTCTTTTTAACTCTGACTGGTCATACTCCGAGTTATGTATCTCTTTGTTTAATGGGTGCAGTGCCATACTCCGAGTTACGCATCTCTTCGTTTTATTGACCCGCAGTGCCATCGAATTGGTTTCTGATTTGGAAAGTTCGTGATAGGGATACTTAAGACTTGGCCTATAAATCAATAGATAAGTTGTTTCACCGTTAAATATCGAACCTAAATTAGATTTTTAATATAGCTGATGCAGAACTTCGAGGAAAATCATTGTTTTGGAAAATATCGCTTACGGTCCGATAAGTTAGAATATCGGTAAAAAAATTTTGTCAGATATTTCACAAATGTGCTGGATTTGTTTTACATTACAAATGCTTTCATGTGAAATGTCCTGAAAACAAATCTTCAAATTCTCAGTCTTCGTCATTCCAAAGTCTCTTCAATCCTAATAGGAACAGAACGAATTTTGCAGGGATTTAGATTTTCAGTAAAAATTAAACAAGGGGCTCCTACCACTGCATCACCATAACTGCAAATCGATACAAAAAAAAAAAAATAGCTAGAACATATAGGCTAAACTTTTTACAAAAAGTAAGTTAAATTGGATGGGGGGGGGGCGCTGGGGGACCAAAACAGTATGCCTTATGAGCCTTTGGAAACTTGTATCTGCTGGATGGTTAAATTTTCAGGGTTGTTTAACTAAAAAATTTCTGACAATTTGCCGATTCTAATTACTTCTCAATACGTTTCTGATTGGTAATTCTTTACATTACCAATGCGATAAAAAAAAAATGCGAAGGATTGCGATATTTCGCTATATGTATCTGTACTACACAAAACCTTAGGGCCAGAGGGTTTCTGATTCGAAAATTTGGTATTGGGAGTTGCCTGTTGGCGTTTCAATTAGGCGGATCGGTTTGGTCAGGCAACGTTCCCTATTGAAATTTCGTCCTGTTCATGAAATTTTAAGTTATTTTTCTAATGTAACTTACAATTTGGAAGGTTTACCAAAATACCTTATATATGTGAATTAAAATATCATAACAAAACAGTTTGGTAAACAGCCCCGTACTGTGTAAATGATGGATTTTGAAGATGTTAGTATAACACACACAATTTCAAATATACTACAGAGCAGCGCACATATCTGAAATCAATTAACTGCAGTTGATTTAAATCATAATGAAACAGAAAAATGTACTTACCAGAAAAGTTTTGTGCTACACGTGGGGTTTGCAATCACGATTTCACGTTGCTCGTTGTTTTCGTAGTGGAGTCAAACTGCGCATGCGCGTTACGCTATAAACCATTGCCAGATCTTTCTGACTAAGTTTTTCTGTGAATTTACAAACATTTTAACACAATGTTCGAAAGTTTTACTGAAATTCCAGGAAAAACACAGATCAGCTGAAAAAACAGATTTTTTATGTAAAATCACAGAAAAAAAGTAATGTGAATTTCAGGTTTTTTTTACAGTGCAGTGAGGACGAATTGGTGAGTGAACTAGCAGATCAGGGTGTTATTGCTGCACGTCGTATGATGTTCCGGCGCGATGGTTCTTTGATTAAGTCTAAAAATGTAATCTTGACTTTTAACACCCCGAAAGTTCCGACCGAAATCAAGGCTGGCTACTTGGTCTGTGGAGTTCGCCCGTACATTCCCAGTCCTGTGCGCTGTTTCAGGTGCCAGAGGTACGGGCATTCACAGCGTTTCTGTAACAGTTCCGCTCGTTGCGCAAATTGTGGCTCCAGTGAACATGACGGGGAAGGTTGCACTTCTGCAGCCTGCTGTGTTAACTGTGGTGAGGCCCATGTTGCTTACTCCCGCAACTGTATGAAATGGAAGGACGAGATGGCGATCCAGCGCCTCAAGACCCTGGAAGGCCTCTCGTACCCTGCTGCCAAGGCCAAGTTGGGTATTCCCAACAACCGACAGCGTACTTTTGCCGCAGTAGTTCAGTCTCTGCAACAACCCGTGCAGCCCTTTGTCCCGCGCCCTGTAGCTCTCGCCGGACTTGCCAAGAGATCTACAGCTGAACAAGCGACACAGGTGGATTTCTCCGAGCTCCAGCTTATTCGACCAGCTGACTCTGCGCCTTCTCTTTTGAAGACGACCGACTCTTCCAGTTCCCAGCAGAAAACCTGCACGTGTGGAAGACCCGGCCCTAAAACCGCAAAGGTGTGCAGTGTCCATCCAACTGTCGCGGTCCAACTGACCAACATTGCAACTGTCCCAGACTCAGCGAGGTCCCCACCCTCAACCAACATTATAGAGGAACATAAGGGGGAGGAGAGTGACAGTTCATCCCTCTCCTGTGACTCATCTTATGTGTAGTTGTGTTCGTTTTCGTGATGTGTTTTATCATTCTCATTCCTCAGTTTTACTTAATCGGCTAGTTTCTAACCATTGTCCCATGTTTGTAATACTGTTTGTTTCATTGTATTTTTTGGCCCTTCCATGATTCTCATGGTTCGGTTTTACTTGGTCAGCCAGATTTTGGGATTTATGCCACGTTTTTTTTTTTTTTTAAATACTGTTTGTTTGTCTTGTGTCTGGCGCTCTTTGGCCAAACATGGCCCTTGCGCCATAAAAATCAACCAACCAACCAACCAACCAACCAACCACATACACACACACACACACACACACACACACACACACATCGAAATAGTTTGCATGTAAAAACGCCGTTTCATACAAACTCAGAATGCTTTTTTTGAGTTGGCAACAGTGCGCAGGGAAAAAATAACCACGCAGACAACTAACTGAATTAAGGAAGTATCTATGGCAACAGTTATTAACCGTGGCAGACGATTCTGGTTTTGATATTGCGCAGTTGTTTACGTCTGCATTTCGCCATACAGCCATGGAGGTGAGTGATTCAGAGTTAAGAAGTGAAATGCGTTGTGCAATACAATTTTGCTATCGTTTGTGTAAAACGGCTCTAGAAATAGCTGATTTAATGAACAAAACTTATAAAGATAAATGTTTGGGTGAGTTAACGATTTTTGGATGGCACCATGATTTCAAAAAAGGGCGTTTGTCAGCAGAACTCGCTCCTAGTCCTGGTTGGCCTGAAAGTGTTGTTACGGAGCGTGTTGTTAACATATGTTTGGGCATTCCTGCAAGAAGATCGACGAATGATGTGTGAAGACATAGCGGCGTCAACTAATATTTCAAAAACGTTGGCATTTCCCATTCTACGCGGCAAATTACTGCAATTTCGTGTATGTTCCAGATGGGTACCTCATCACCTGACGAGAGAACAATTGTTAGCCGGAGTTCAGGTGTGTCATGAGTGGAAACAAGTAATTACAAAGGATCCAAACTTTCTAAACACAGTAATAACTGCCAATGAAAGATGGGTCCACTCTTTCGACCTCCTCACGAAGCCCGCAACGAGTGTCTGGAAACACAGAGGCTCGCCTTCTTCGAAAAAAGTCCGCTAAACCAAACCAGCTGGGAAGGTGATGATGACAATTTTCTTTGATCATAAAGGTGTAGTCTACCAGCATGCCGTTCCTCCACAAATTAATGTCAATGCTCAGTATTACATTTCAGTCTTGAAGCGTCTGCGACGACACATATCGATTGCCGCCCCGGTGGCGCAGTGGTCTAAGCGATGGCCTCTAATCATTCGTCCGTAAGGGGTCCGGGTTCGAATCCCGGTGAGGCATGGATGTTGTGTTTGTCTTACGGCACTGGCTCTTTCCCTTCCCTGGAACCAGTGGCCCTAAATTAGGGACGTGCGACTGCTTATAGCCCATTGAGTTGCTCACGGTGGTCGTTAAACCTCCAATTAAAAAAAAAAAAAAAAAAAAAAAAAAAAAAGACACATATCGATTAAGCGACCGGAACTGGTGGTCAAGTGGACCCTTCACCATGATAACGCCCGCCCAGATGTGGCTGTTTGTGTTCAACAGTTTCTTACGAAATGCAGTATTGAAATTATGCCACAGCCTGTCTACAGTCCTGACGTTGACCCGTGAGTTTTCTGGCTGTTTCCAACGATGAAGGAGAAGCTCCGTGCCGCAACATTCTACATAAATGTTGGTGTTATTCAAGCTGTACAGAGATCGCTAAAGCAGCTTCCACAAAATGCCTTCGCCACATGCTTTGAAAAGCGGACTGAACGGTGGGACTGTTGCATATCAGGGAAGATAAAAGAATAGCATATATTTTGCTGTACCTATATGTCTTCAATTGTGTGATTTTACTCTCAGTTTCTATGGAACGGCCGGTGTATATGCATTCAGATACTTGCGTAAGCGCTTTTATAAATTTCGCTTTATCCTACCCGAAAACAATACCATATGTTGCTTTGACTATGTACACTTATGTTTTGAAGTTGTATATGAATTTAAAGTTTCATATGCATTTGAAATATCTTCCTTCATAATGGAGAGTTCGTTCACAGCAGTTTAAGAAGCCAACTTTAACTACAAGCTAAAGTTTTGTGATCGTTCGTTATTCTGCTTCAACGACTGTGCCCTCCCGAAAAAGTAGGAAGGGGACAAGGCATTAGTAAAGCAGTTGTTGCCTTTGGAAAGGAAAGCTGACTACACTCCTGGGTGCAATAAGAAATGATTTGTTGGTCATTCTGCAGTTCCAGAATCTTCGATGCCTCAAGCTATTAAAGGTTTTCAACGGAATGTTCCGATGTCTCGGAATAAATCATGTAGTAAGTATGCAGCCTGCGAAATGTGATATGTTCCGCAGAGATTTATGTAAGCTTTGCTGAATCTTGAGCCGAGGAAACTACATCGCTGATTATTTTCATTTTTTCTCATCTTATCGTATTCCTATTTGAATCTTTCGCATATTCTTATTCTTCATCTTCTCCGCTTCCGAAAATGTTTCGTGCGTTTCGAATTACCAGTTTTTCTGTTAATGTTGCCCGAAATGAAAGAAATGAAACCTCCTCCGCAAAATCCGAGTTGTTTTGCGGGTATTTCTTATTTCTTTTTTTATTAGTTTTCTTTTCCTTCCAAGAACATAGCAATGTCAGAATTCATTAATATTTGGAAGGCAAAACAGTCTTTTGAGCAATTCAAAGACTCTGCTTAGCGTTACGTGTTTCCAAACCATTTTTACAGAACATCGTCATTTTTAATTTCCCGTCGTCTTTTTCCATAAAATATGCATCTCTTCCAAGAAAGCGTGTTTCGAACATATGATTCTAGCATTAAAATTGTGGATAAAGCGTCGCATTCACCCGAAAACCCGGCTATTAATCTCCACCTACTCAATGCTTTTTATGCTTCTGCAAACTCCATAATAGTACACTCAGACAGACAAAAAGTGTTGAATGACAAAACGTTAGGCACACGATAAAACATTTATGCGGAGTTTTCTGGCATTGTAAATTTTTTTCATAAATTTTGCAAAATACAGTTGAACATCTATAAACTGCCATCCTTACCCCCCTTGCTTTCTGCTCGCAAGCTGCAAATCTCATCCTATTCTACTAAATGAAAATTTCCTCTTTTAAACCGCTACCTCGCTAACCGCTAACCGCCAGAATATTCCATCGACATTTTGGTGTTTTTCATTGGAGAATAAATACCCCGTTCACCCGCATTTCAAAATACACTGTAAGCCAAAAAACCTAAGTACCCTGAGAAAGTCATTCGAATATGACGAAACTCCGCATGCAGTTACCTCAGGCCCGAATATGCAAATGATTAAAAAATAAAAACCAATGACTAAATAGTGGCCTGCAACAGCCAATGGGAACCGCGAATCGAGGAGGGTATATCAAGAGCAAAGCTTGCGCGTAAGAACAATGGTGGCAGCGGATTGCGGTTGCGTCAGTCCCCACGGACTGTGAACATGCCTCGACGTTGGATCGATTCTTGCACAATACAAACCATTTAGCGAATTTGAGTGAGGACGTGAAGTTGGCCTAAGAGAGACCGCTTGATCAAGTTGCCGTATCGCCAGGCATTTGGATCGGAGCAACGAGGCAATGAGACAATGTTGGCGTCAATGGGTTGAGGTGGGCACAACCTCACGGCACGCAGACAGCGGACGGCCAAGGGCAAAGACAAAATGTGAAGATCGAGTGATTATGAGAACCGTCCGAACAACACCGAATTCGTCGCTCTCAACCATCCGTGGTCATGTTGCGTCGTCTACAGGTACGGAAGTGGCGATCCAGTCCGTTGCCAGACGACTTCCGGCACGTGGGCTACATTCGAGGAGGCCACACTGCCACCTACCACTTACCAGAGAGCATCGCCGGCACCGGTTACAGTGATTTCGGAGACAAGCTGTCCAGAGGACATAACCTGCCTTTACCGTGGGACGCCACACGACTCCCACACCGGAAGTGACTGTGTGGAGAACCATTTTCTGCGATAGCCGGACGCCCTTAGTAGCCCTCTGCACCACCCCCTGGGTCAACGGTACGTCGACGACATTCTACGGCCTGTTCTATTGCCATTCCTGTCGGAGCATCGCCGAGCCATTTTTCAACAGTATAATCCCCGGCCACACACGTACGGCTCTGCCAGGCCTGCCTCCGTAATGTTGACACAATTCCATGGCCAGCCCGATCGCCCGACCTCTCACCGATCGAATATGTTTGAGGCATGATGGACGCCACCTACGCCCATCCCGGAACGTCGGTGAACTGGCGTGTAATTTGGACACCATCTGGCATATTATATACCTCAGGACATTATCCATGAGCCGTATGCGTCTATTACACTCCGGGTAATCGCTTGTATACGAGCCAGAGGTGAGCTACAATTACTGACTTGTTCCACTCGTGTAGTTATTTTATCCGAATAAATGGCCCAAATGGTCTGGAATTACAATCATTTTTTTCCTGTATGTGTAAATTTCACATACCAATTTTCACCTGGATTGCATGATTCTTTCTGAGTGCGTCGTTTTTTTTTTTTTTTTTTTTTTTTGTCAGATGGTGTATTCACTTGCAACAGACACTCCGAGTCGCCCATATTTTCTTGTTCTATCTATCAGATAAATGCCAAGCATGGAGTTAGAATTCTATAAAGTTATTCTTGAAAATGCGAGTCAGTTTGGGAAAGATTATTAAATTGAAGAAGAAAAGATTGCCTTCAAAGATTCAAAAATCTGAACGAATTACCATTTAGTATAAGGCGTGATGAAACAGCCGAAACCTCTTCAGTAGATGAGCGAGAAAAAAATATATACGAAATCATTATTGGCTATGAATTAAAAGATGTGTATAGCATGGATGAATCTGGTTTGTTTTACTGGATGATACCGGATAAATTAATTTCAAGTAAAAACGAAAAAAGTTGCAAAAACATGAAAGATAGAATAACAATATTTTGCTGTGTAAATACTGGTGTTACTGATGAATGGAGTAATTATGTTATAAGAAAATGTTGAAAATTAAGTTCCTTTAAGAATTTTCGTCATGAACTTTCCTTAATCAGTGTGTTTTCAATCCCTACGTCCTCAGAACTGGAGATGCGATATGTAAGATCGTACGGTTGTTTCATTTCTTCGTTATACTGTCATTCAATTAATTGTATCGGTCTCTTATGCGACCCTCTTTGAACCGCCCCCTCGCTTACCGCCACTTTAGCTCGATGAATAGAAAATGGGGATTAAGAGCAAAATATGGAGGCTTAAGAACAAATATGGCTGCTTAATGAACAAAATATGGCGGCATAATGAACAAAATATGGCGGTTTAAGAACAAAATATGACGTCTTAAGAACAAATATGGCGGCTTAAGAACAAATATGGCTGCTTAATGAACAAAATATGGCGGTTTAAGAACAAATATGGCTGCTTAATGAACAAAATATGGCGGTTTAAGAACAAAATATGGCGTCTTAAGAACAGAATATGGCGTCTTAAGAACAGAATATGGTGACTTAAGAACAAATATGGTGACTTAAGAACAAATATGGCGGCTTAAAAAGAAATATAGCTGCTTAATGAACAAAATATGGGGGTTTAACGAGGTTCGACAGTATAGTACTTAACAATTCATGCAAACGAAAAAATCTGCAAATCGAATCTGAAAGTGGGCGACCGTTTCCATAAATTAAAAGTATATGTGATAGTTGTTAAAACGTTGGTATTCTGAAATACATATCTTTTTACATTCTATTTTCTTTTTCTTCCTTCCTTTTTTCTTTTTTTTTTATGTAATACCTCAAGTTCGAGATACACTTTGTATGCTGTTATACACTGTCACACTTTTAGGACGAACATTTTTCGCGTGCGTATACATTGCTATACTTTCAAGACGCATCCTTTTGGTGCATGTGTATACGCCGCAATTTCAAGGTATGCTCTATATGTAGGTACACTTCCAATATGCACCCTCTTTGAGCTACATGCTGGCATACTTTCTTGGTAAACGGTTTGCGCTGTTACACCCTGCCATACTTACAGAGTTCAGCCTTTTGCAGCTACGTACTGACACACCTCTGTGATCCACATTGGCACAATTTCAAGACACAATTTGAACAGGAACACGATGATACATTTTCAAAATACACATACTCTGTGCAGGTGCGCAGGGACACATGTTAAAGATAAACACTCTGTGCAACTACAACTGACACACCTTCAACATGTGCAGTGGTGGCGCAGTGGTCTCAGCGCTGACTTCTGGCCATTCGTCCGAGATGGGTCCGGGTTCGAATCCCGGTGAGCATGGATGTTGTGTTTTTCTTACGGCACTGACCCTGGAACCAGTGACCCTAACTTATTGACAGGCAATTGCTTATAGCCCATCGAGTTGCTCATGATTGTCGTTAAATTTCCAAACTAACAAAAAAAATACTCGGGATTTTACTCAAATGTCTACCACAGTTTCAAGACACGCATTTTTTGTTTATTTTTACTCGGCCACCTTTTTATGACAAGCACTTTTTTGTGAAAGACTAACAGCCAATATTTTAAGATGCATTCTTTTGTGTGTATGTGTGTGTGTGTGTGATCATATGTCGTTGTACTTTTGGAACACAAATCCTGTTTTGCAAATATACAAATACTTCTCTACAATTCAAGGCACACAGTCTTGATGTGAATTACAGGGCTTCGCTTTTAAGATACTCGATCTGCATTTGTGTGTGCCCTCTTGCGGAAGAGCATCGCTAAACTTTCGGTCTAACTTCCTTCTTTTTTTTTTTTTTCCCAGATATATTCAATCTTTCAACAAAACACGAAACTTGTTTTTATGTGGTAACACAATATGGGTAATGCAGAGAATGCTGCAAAATAACTGCGCAACATGCCATAATTTGCTGTAACATAATAGGCTACTTTCGTTTTGAACCCGTCGCTCCACCCTACCCCCAGTCCCACCTTAGACGCTCACTGAAGACATCTTCAAAACGCTCCTGCATTTCTGTACAGAAATCGCGATGTGCAGTTTAGTCATTGTCACTTATACTGTGCAATTACTGCAGTTTGTGGGGAGTCATTTTCAGCCGCTTCCTCCAAATTTTCCAAACAGTCAGTTGTATTATTTGAAACTCTCAAAGCGCCATCTCTGTGGATTTCCTTGGCCTGCATTGGTAAATGGTACGAACACGCTCCACTTCTTCATCAGATACACGTGGTCTTTCTGGACTTTTACCTTCATACAAACATCCTGTTGTTTCAAATTTCTTGTGCCAATCATATATGGATTGTCTATTCGGCGGTGATTTTTCGAAACGTGTTCTGAAACGACGTTGCACAGCATTAGTTAATAGAATTCGTTTTGCTTAATTCAAGCACACAGCACTTTCTTCTCCACAACATTTGCGGTCATCTTGCCTGATTTGCCGTGTCACAGTGGAAACTTATAGTATTTTAGTGACGCCATTTATATTCTAAAATCGTTGCTATTGGGGATAGAATGATACATCAGGATTATTAATGTCTTACATACAAATTGTAGTTTGATTTTATAGAACGTTGAAACTGTCTATTTCAATTGTAATAATCCTATTCATACGAGTTTATAGAGTTCTTTTATGTATTATATATTCGAGTTTATATAAAAAGATACCTATTTAGAATGGTTTCAGATAGGATGCCAATATGCGACGGATATCTCTATTGTAACCTTCCTTTTTTACGCTTTCCAACCGTCGGTTGAAGAAGCGTAAATGCTCCAGCTTTGTCCGTGTGTCCGTTTGTCAGCAAGATAACTCGCGTAAAAATGGATCGATTTCCATAAAATTATAGTATGTGGTAGGGGACAGCCTGGGGAAGAACTCTATTGAAAATGGACGAAATGGGATCAAAAGTCAGGACATAGGAGCGGTATCCATTCCATCGCACTTATGCGTAATAACTTACGTAAAAATGCTTCGATTGCGACTAAACTTCATTATGTTGTTCCGGAGTTATGCTGAACCGGTTCTGTTGAATATCATCGAAATGGGACCAAAGGTCAGGGCACAGGAACAAGACTTATTCCACAGACATTATCTTCATAACGTGATTGAAAATGCTTCTATTGCGACAAAACTGTAGTATGTTGTTCCGGAAGTATACTGAACCAATTGTGTTTAATATCATTGGAATGGGATCAAAGGTCAGGGTACAGGAGCGAGATTTATTCCACAGCCATTATCCTCATAACTTGAGTAATAACTTGAGTAAAAAATGCTTCTATTGCGACAAAACTTTAGTATGATGTTCCGGAGGTATACTGAACGAATCAATAGTCAGGGCAGGGAGGAGTCTTTGTCTGTACGCGATTTCTGGTATGTACGAGTTAATAAAATCAATGCATCGCATGATTTTATTAACTTGTTTGAGTTTCTGTTCTGTAACGAACTACGTGACAGTCAAATCGACAGTAAAGCCGCGATAAGCTGCCGGCGTACTTCAGTTGAGAGCACAGTTGCTCTGGAGTAGGAAAACGTGGATTCGAATCCATAATCGGCAAAAGATTATATCTTACAGTACTTGTGTGTATATATATCATTTTCAACCTCTATCAATATCGCTGCTGAAAGAAGGTCTCTTCAAGTTTCTTCCACAACTGTCTGTCTTGAGCCTGTTTCCTCCAGGTTACTCCGGCATGCTTTCTAATTTCATCCATTCATCTCCCATATGGTCTTCTTCTCGGTCTGTTTCTTTCCCTTGGAATCCACTCTAAGATTTCGGTTGTACACCGGTGGTCCGTTGTTTTGGCAGCATGTCCATTCCATTGCCATTTCAGGGATTTACTCTGATCGTGATGTCTTCCACTCTTCTCATTTTCCTTTTCCATGAGTTCCTCTTCTTATTTTTCCTAGTTACACCAAGAATGCATCTCCTCATGCTTCTTTCAGTTATCTGCAGTCTTTGCATGTCTTTTTTAGTTAAGGTCAACGTCTCTGCTCCATATGTAAGCACTGAAATGATGCATTGATTAAACACTTTTCTTTAGACAGACATAATGGCATGTTCCTCTTGAAAATTGTACTGTTTCTTCCAAAAGCTCTCCAGCCAAGTTTTATACGCCGATTAATTTCCTCATCAATGTGACCCTTAATTCACACAATTGACGTGGACTAGGAACATCAAACAGAAACTTTCCACGTTTATTAGAGAGTCACGGAAAACTTCTCATCCGCCGCCACCAGGAATCGAACCCAGGTCTTCCAGTTACTCGCCAGACATGCTACCACTGTACCACAGCGGCCTCAAATTCTCCACACTTACATACTACCAACTGCCAACCACATGGCAGGTTGTTTCTCGGAGCCCCGCATAATGATGAGGATTCAGCGAAGATGGAAAGTAGCAACTGAACAAATAAGTAGGAGGCGAATGAATAATTAATACACACAATTGAAGTGGACTAGCAACATCAAACAGAAGCCATCGCTCTTTCCAAGTTTATAGGTTAGTCACGGAAAAAATATCATCGACTGCCACCGTGAATCGAACCCAGGGTCCTTTAGTTACGCGCCAGACATGCTATCACTGCACCATTTTGGCAGTTAGTCGTATGTGAGTCTGGAGAATTCGAGGCCGCTGTGGCAATGTCCAGCGCGTAACTGGAAGACCTGTATTCGATTCCCGGTGGCGGCAAATGATAATTTTTCCGTGACTACCTTATAAACGTGGAAAGAGCGATGGCTTCTGTTTAAATGTGACCCTTGCTTGATATCTGTTGTCCAGGGTAATATAGGTATCGGTTATTTCCAGCTTTTCCCCATCAATCGCAAAATCTTCATTTCTTGAAAAAGCAATGTACTGGAAGACCCATATTGCCTACTGAAAGTTCATTTTTAATCCCACTTCTTCACTCTTGTCAGCAAGTTCCTGGATCATACTTTGCAGCTCTGAAGGGGAAGCTGCAAAAACGATTGCATCATCAGCAAAACGAAGGTGAGTTAAGTAATCTCCATTAATCTTCATCCCTTTGTTTTCCCAGTTCAATGATTGAAAGAACACTTTGCAATGTGGCATTGAAAGGTTTGGGAGGTATGGTGTCACCTTGTCTCACTCCTTTCCAATTTTTATTAGTGCTGTATCCTCAAATATCCGAACCTTTGCACTTGCATTTTAATAGATTTTATTAATAATGCTAATGTGTGCATCTTCAATACCGCAGGATTTCAAAGCCATTGTAACTGCTGATGGTTTCACGAAATCAAAAGCCTTTTCATAATCAATAAAAGCCATACATAATGGTAGTTCATATTCCCTCGTTCTTTCAGTTAGTTCTCTCAGTACATGGATATGATTTATGGTGCTGTACCCACTTCTGAATCCAGCTTGTTCCCTCGGTTCAGTCACATACAATGTTACCTTCGAACGATGTGAAAGAACTTTAGTGAAGATTTTATGGAACTTGATAGCAGGCTGATAAGCCTGTAGTTCCTGAGATCCTGAATGTCACCTTTTTTATGTAGCAAGGTCATTGTAGCATTCTTCCAATTCTCAGTAATCTTTCCTTCATTGAGACATCTGGTGAAAACTTGTGCGAGTGCAGTTTCTATTTCTCCACTAGCTTCTTGTATAATGTCCACGGTAATTCCATATTCTTCTGGAGCTCTTCCCCGTTTCATATTCTTAATTGCATGTGCAACTTCTGCCGGGAAGACTGGAGGAACTTTGGTACTGGTACCTTTTTTAATGATGGAATAGGTGTACCATCTCTTTCACATACCTAGGTAGATTTGTGCAGAAATCTTTCACTCTTGTCAAAAGTTCGCCTATATTTCTTGTTCTTGTTACAGAAACATCTTCTTTTCTATATACAATCTATACATATATACTGTATATATATATATATTTAATGCTAATGTGTGCATCTTCAATACCGCAGGATTTCAAAGCCATTGTAACTGCTGATGGTTTCACGAAATCAAAGACATTTTATGGGATGTAAGGTCAGGTGATGCGTAACATCACAGCCACTCCTTGACAAATGTCAATCCCACCTTCTCGTGGTGCATCCTGTTCCCACTAAAGGGGCTCTGACGACCGCCAATAGCGGTATAACTATTCCATCGGGATTAGAGGAAATGCTATCCCACACTCACCAACCCGCTTGGCCAGCGTGGTGAGTTATGGCCAAACCCCTCCAAAATGATTCCACAACTTAAATCTTGGCCCTCAGTCTCCGGCAGCTGGAATGTACCTGGCCAAGGCAGCGGCCAGTGCGACATGAAGGCAGAGGGTGCTAAGAATCCCCGGAGGACCGGACTAGGCTGCCATCTGATGCTGATCTTGGCTACGTACAACGGACGCTCCCTATCTTCTGATTCAAGGCTTCTTGAATTGGAATAGGAATTACAAAGGATCAAGTGGGACATCATCGGGCTAAGTGAGGTAAGTAGAAAAGGAGAAGATCTCATTGAACTGAAAAGTGAATATCTCTTCTACTATCGTGGGACAGATACTGGCAGAACTAGTGGTGTTGGATTTATAATAAACAAGAAATTGAAGGATAAAGTTGTAGAAGTTGAAAGTTCCTCTGACAGTTTTGCACGACTCGTTATCCAACTCTCAAGAAGATACAAGGCTCAGATAATTCAAACTTATGCAAACACCACAAGTCATCCTGAAGAAGAAATTGATAAATTTTATGAGGAAATTCGTCATCTAAATAATAAAGGTAAGCAGCATTTGAAGATAATTATGGGAGATTTCAATGCAAAAATAGGGCAACGGCAACAGAATGAAACTTCAGTAGGTAAATTCGGTCACGGCAACAGAAACCAGCGTGGAAATACTCTCGTTGAGTTTGCAGAGGCAGGAGGGATTTTCATCTTGAACTCCTTTTTCAAGAAAAAGCCACACAGGAAATGGACATGGAGACATCCAAATGGAACGACAAGTGAAATTGATTTTATTATGTGTAACAAAAAATTCGTCATAGAAGACTGAAGTGTGCTAAACAAGTTCAACACAGGTAGTGACCATAGATTGGTGAAAGGTAAAATGCATCTCAACACTAAACTTGAACGTGGCAAGCTCATTAGACAAACAAAATGCATTGACATAACCAACCTTAAAAAATACCATAATACCTTCAAGTTGGAACTGAAGAACAGATTCTCCGCTTTAGAAGGCCTAACATCGGAAGAAGTAGATATTTCTGAAGTTAACAGAAAAGTATCCAAAGTTCTTATGGAAACAGCAACAAAATTAGCTGGGTCTAAGAACAAGTTGCATGTGAACAAATTATCAGGAAAAACCAAAATGTTGATGCAAAAAAGAAGAGAGATGAGGACAACTAAAAGAAGATGTGACTTCCAAAGTGAAATATATAGAGCTATGCAAGACAGTACAAAAGAGTATCACTGAAGACGTAAGGAAATTCAACTGTGAACTAGTGAGGAAAGCAATTGAATACAACCAAAGTCTAAAGATAGCAAAGGGACATCTCAGTAAGGAAAGAAAACAAATTATGGCACTGAGAAAAGAAGATGGTTCTGTAACAAGAAATACAGGCGAAATGTTGACAAGAGTGAAAGATTTCTACTCCAAATTATATGAAAGGGATGATACATGTACTCCAGACATCATGAAAGGTACCAGAGTTCTTCCAGTCCTCCCAGCAGAAGTTGCACATGCAATCAAGAACATGAAGTGGGTAAAAGCTCCAGAAGAAGATGGAATTACTGTAGACATCATACAAGAAGCAAGTGGAGAAATCGAAACAGTACTCGCCTAAATTTTCACTCGATGCCTTAATGAAGGGAAGATTCCTGAGGATTGGAACAACGCTACAATGATCCTGCTACATAAAAAAGGTGACATTGAGGATCACAGGAACTACAGACCTATCAGCCTCCTATCAGTGGTTTATAAAATCTTCACTAAAGTTCTTTCACACCGTTTGAAGGTAACACTGGACATGGCTCACCCGAGAGAAGGAGCTGGATTCAGGAGTGGCTACAGCACAATAGATCATATCCACGTACTTTTTTTTTTTTTCTTTTTTTTTTGATTGGAGGTTTAACGACCACCGTGAGCAACTCAATGGGCTATAAGCAGTCGCCCGTCCCTAATTTAGGGTCACTGGTTCCAGGGAAGGGAGGGAGCCAGTGCCGTAAGACAAACACAACATCCATGCCTGACCGGGATTCGAACCCGGACTCCTTACGGACGAATGATCAGAGGCCAACGCCTTAGACCACTGCGCCACCGGGACGGCTATCCACGTACTGAGAGAACTAATTGAAAGAGCGAGGGAATATGAACTTCCATTGTGCATGGCTTTTATCGATTATGAAAAAGCCTTTGATTCGGTGAAATCATCAGCAGTTACAATGGCTCTGAAATCCTATGGTATTGAAGATGCATACATTAATATTATTAATAACATCTATGAAAATGCAAGTGCAAAGATTCGGCTGTTTGAGAATACAGCACACATAAAAGTAGGAAAGGGAGTGAGACAAGGTGCCACCATATCTCCGAAGCTCTTTAATGCTACATTGGAGGGTGTCTTTCAGTCGCTGAGCTGGGAAAACAAGAGGATAAAGATTAATGGAGATTATCTAACTCACCTTCGTTTTACTGATGACGTAGTCATTTTTGCAACTACTCTATCAGAGCTGCAGAATATGATCCAGGAACTTGCTCACAAAAGTAAAGAAGTGGGATTAAAAATGAACTTTCAGAAGACAAAAGTGATGTTCAATGCTTTTACAAGAAATGAAGATTTATCGATTGATGGAGAAAAGCTGGTGATAACAGACACGTATGTTTATCTTGGACAGCAGATATCAAGTGAGGGTCACATTGATGAAGAAATTAATCGGCGTACAAAACTTGCCTAGAGAGCTTTAGGAAGAAACAGCATAATTTTCTAGAGCAATATGCCATTATGTCTTAAAAGAAAATTGTTTGATCAATGCATCCTTCCAGTGCTTACATATGGTGCAGAGACGTGGACCTTAACTAAAAGAGACATACAAAGGCTGCAGACAACTCAAAGCAGCATGGAGAGGTGCATGCTTGGTGTAACCAGGAGAGATAAGAAGAGGAACTCGTGGATCCGAAAAATGACAAGAGTGGAAGACATCATGATCACAGTTAAATCCCTGAAATGGCAATGGGCTGGACATACTGCCAGGAGGACAGATCATCGATGGACAGCCGAAATTTTAGATTGGATTCCAAGGGACAGGAAAAGACCCAGAAGAAGACCACATGGGAGATGGGTGGATGAAATTCAAAAGTATGCAGGAGTGACATGGAAGAGACTGGCACAAGACAGACCGTTGTGGAAGAAACTTGGGGAGACCTTCGTCCAGCTGTGGATTGATAATGGTTGACAATGATGATGATATATATATATATATATATATATATATATATATATATAAATTTGCAAAAGTAAATGAAGAAAAACGAATCACAAAAATAAAACAAAAACATTGCTAGTATCATGAGAAGCGCCAAAGGCAGCTATACTCATATAGGAGCATATATAGAATGAATTGTAAAAAATAAGAATTGCAAAAAATTAAATTCCATAAACAATACTGAATTAAACTCAAAATGGAAATTCAAAATTGAAAACCAAAAAAAATGAACAAAAAGGTTGCCGTCATCAGGAGAGCATCAACCTGCGGGTGTGGCCGTTCTAGTACCAACAAACGACAAGGAGAACCAAAAATGTCCGTTGGTCATGCTCCCTAGGCCACCAGACCAAACTTTAAAACAGACACTGAAATTCAAGAAACAAGAATATAAACACTGAAAAAATTATGAAAATGGCTTACCGGCAGACCAAACAGGTCAACGCCGTGAATAAAGATCAAACTGAACTGGACCAACGACTGTCCAGTTCAGTTTGGGCTAGACCAACGTTGGACCAACTTTGGTTCAGTTCAGTTTGATATTCATTCATGGGGTTAACCGGTTTAGTCTGACGGTAAGCCTTTTTTTTCTTTTTTTGCTGTGTTTGTATTCTTGTTTTTTGAATTTCAGTGTCTGTTTTGACGTTTGGTCTGGTGGCCTAGGGAGCATGACCGACCGACATTTTTGGTTCTCCTTGTCGTTTGTTGGTAATAGAAAGGCCACTCCCGCAATCCTGCCTGATGACGGCAACTTGTTTGTTCTTTTTTTTTTTTTTTTTTTTTGGTTTTCAATTTTGAATTTCCATTATTTAATTCAGTATTCTTTATGGAATTTAATTTTTTGCAGTTTTTATTTTTTACAATACATTCCATATATATATATATATATATATAATATAATATAATATATATATATATACACTGACGGAAAAAATCCCAACACCAAGAAGGGGTTGTGTTAGATAAACGACAGTTGGTAGGCGGTGAGAGTACAACTGTAAGATGACGTCTATGCAGATTTCACGTGTGGCGCTAGTAGCGCTCCTCGGAACATGCAAAGCAGGTTTGCTGTAAATACGCGCTGTAACGTTCGTGAGTGTTAGTTATCGTTGAGATTCGACGTAGTTTGTTGATGTTAGTCAAGAATGCCTTTAAGAAGACGAAGCAGCCATTATCAACAGCTCACGGAGTTTGAACGAGGTCGTGTAATAGAGCTACGAGAAGGTGGATTTTCTTTCCGTAATATTGCAGAACGACTTGGCAGGAATGTATCCACTGTGCACGATTGTTGGCAGCGGTGGTCATGGGAAGGTACTGCCTCAAGGAGACCGGGTTCAGGCCGGCCACGTGGCACTACTGAGAGGGAAGACCGCCGTGTATGGAATATGGCAGTGGCGCATCGTACCGTGTCTGCGGCAGCAATTCGAGCTGCAGTTGCCACCGCAGTGACACAACGAATTGTTACAAATCGGTTACTTGAAGGACAGCTAAGAGCCAGACGCCTTGTAGCGTGCATTCCACTTACTCCAAACCACTGCCGTTTGCGACGTCAGTGGTGTCAAGCTAGAGCTCATTGGAGGACGGAGTGGAGATCTGTTGTGTTTTCTGATGAAAGCCGGTTCTGCCTGGGTGCCAGTGATGGCCGTGTGTTGGTTGGAAGGAGGCCAGATGAGCGCCTGCAACCAACCTGTCTGCGGCCGAGACACACTGGACCTACACCTGGAGTAATGGTCTGGGGAGCAATTTCCTATGACAGCAGGAGCACTCTCGTAGTTATCCCACGCACCCTGACGGCACAGTTGTACGTCGGTCTGGTGATTTAACCTGTTGTGCTGCCATTCATGAACAGCATTCCAGGGGGTGTTTTCCAACAAGATAACGCTCGCCCGCATACCGCTGTTGTAACCCAACATGCTCTACAGAGTGTCGACATGTTGCCGTGGCCTGCTAGATCACCAGATCTTTCACCAATCGAGCACGTATGGGACATCATTGGACGACAACTCCAGCGTCACCCCCAACCAGCATTAACCGTCCCTGTATTGACCGACCAAGTGCAACAGGCATGGAACTCCATCCCACAAACTGATGTCCAGTACCTGTACGACACAATGCATGAACGTTTGCGTGCTTGCATTCAACATTCTGACGGTTACACCGGTTATAATTGTACCAACATTTCACATTTAAAATGGCTCTTCTCGCGCTTACAATAAGCTGTGATCTTGAAACCTTAATCGATTAAATATGTTACCTATACAAATGTATTGCCGCCATTTCATTCCTCTGCAACTATTTTTTCGTGGTGTTGGGATTTTTTTTTCCGTCAGTGTATATATATTTTTTCAAATGAATCTTTTATTTATTATAACCCACATTGGATGGTTTTTCTTGCTCTCTACTGGAATTCGCTTTTCCCATTCGTTAATAACACAGTTAAAAAGGGTGAGAAGGAGAGCGAGAAGAAAGAAAATGAAAGGCGAGAAAGGATGAAAAGAAAGGCAAATAGCAGCCCGAAGAAGCCTAGAGTTTTTGCTTCACCTTGGTTTTTGATGTTGCGGTCTATTTTTTGCTCCCTTCTTTCGTGGAAGGAGTTGTTTTGCTGATGCCATCAATGATGGATGACTTCGATGAAGTCTTGGGCTGCCATGAGATGATTGGTTGGCGTGTAGGCATCCGGAGCTGATTTCTCCCGTCCATCAATGTCATTGGTCATATATCACAACTTCCGGTCCCTCATTATCATTAAGCACACACCGATGACTGTTTGCATTTTTTTTTTCGGCTATTCAACATAAACAAATCAGCAGTTGGCTATTTACGCCGATGCTATACACTATTAAAATGTGTTAGGAAAACGAACTAAACGCATTTTAATTCATTCCGTCAATACATCAGTTTGTTCGTCTAAAATTAAATAACACCCGCAGATGCATGAGGTTTATACCGAATCATCAATGACTGTTCCCAACACACAGAAGACTGGATGAAGTAACGAAGATTATAGATTTACAAATTACAGCAAATACTTGCGGAATTAAACAAACACTAGCCAACTGCCGCAGAGATACGATAAAGTGGATCAAACCAAGCATCGTACTACTCGTCTCAGCATTCACTATCCCAAAAGGATGGATTCTCAGCTTTGATTTTATGACTGAGACTATTAACATTATCTGTGGGTGGTAGAAATGCTGTTCCTTATCATTATTATTTGAGAGTAGTTCAAAAGGGCGTCGCTATATCTAAGACCCTAAAAAATGGTTATAAAATGCATCTTAAGTATCATCTTTCTACAAAGTAGTGTCTTGTGTGTTCTACACAGCATGATACTCTCAAGGTCTAGAATTACGTTGAACCACAGTACCCAATCGAGGTGCATCTTTGATGGCTGAGTCAGGAAATCCAACTTTCTACCTCAACACTGTACCTGTCTAAAAGTAATGGGTTTCGTATACAGTAAACCAGTTTGTAACGAGCTCGTACTTAGTTAGATCCCGGATTTAGAGAGCAAAGCAAGAACTTTTGTTTGCTGTATTGTTATTTCAAAACAACTTGATTGTTTTTGACGAACAAAATTTAATGAAATCACCGTATTTAACGAAGGAGAGAGAAAGCTAAAATGATCAATTTTAACAAGCGAAGTAACACAATTTATGAAATTCCATATTAACGAGACAATGAAAATCTACTGCGCGCTATCGTGGAATGAAGGAATTGAAATAGCGCCATACAGCACGAAAGTGCAACAGGGAAGGGGAATCTTGATGTGCTAAATGAAGAATGTTTGTAGAAAAAGCAAGTGGGAATACGCCAAATTCTCTGTAAATTTCTTGCGCAAGAGATTCTTTCCGCCACCCTCTCCAAGATGTTTGCCTTGGAAGTATCGCGTCGGCAGAGTTGAAAACAAGAAACCTATTCTTACGTAAAAAAGAGAATGGGTGGGTTACACACATATGTATTAAAAGGATTTCTGTTTGACGATTGCAGAAAGAGAAATATGGGAGTAATGGAATAGGAATGCCGATTGAGGATAACAGGAGAAAATAATTACTGGAATTCTGCGCATTGCCCATTTCACCCTCCAAGTGAACATTGCATTGAGATGATTTGTGCTGCTTTTGCTTATGCGTAGTTAAACAAAGGTCAGTCTGACCCAGTTGTCAAGTAAACTTTTACAAGTGACAAAATGTCCAAAAAAATGTTATCCGTTGAAGAAAACGTAGCCATCATTAGAGAGCTAGAAGATCGTAAAAAAATGTAATATGTAAAAAATATAGACTCTCGTCGTCGACAGTTTTCAAAAAATGTATGGATTCTCATCTTTCGGCAGGAGAACACTACTAATTTCTACTATGGTAATTAATTTATTAAATATTTTAAGTATGCCCAAGTGTTATTAATATACTTTAGAATATCAACTAATATGCCTATTGTCACGTATGGATATTTTAGATGGTGCGATTTTTAAGCCAAAAGGAATTTAGCGAGCGCCTGGGCTTAACGAGTATTTCCGTTGGCCCCGAACTCCTTTTTATTAGCAGGTTCTACTGTACCATAAAAATACAGAAATTTTTTTAAATTGTGCACGAGCAGAAAATCGAAAAGGAAATTCAATTTGGAAATTATCATATATGTTTCTCCCATATTTTAGATGAAACATCCATGATTCATCTCCCCATGAAGAGACTCGCGTCACCTTTAAAAAACATCTTTCAATATACTTAGTCGTTTATCATTTGTACATCTGTCTGGCCACATTCAAATGGATTTGTCATCATTGCTTCTGACATCCGGCGATCTTTTTAGCACATCTTATACAACTATTAAGTCGGTCCGTCCGTCTATGGACACCATATCTCTGCACGTATTAGTCCGATTAGAAACCCTCTTTTTCTTCGTTGGGAATTCTGTACTTTTGAGAACAAGATCTTCTTTACGCCAATTTCGATAAATAACATTGCCGCTAGGGTGCAGAAATTCAGCTGCCATTGAGTTCATAACGTATTTTATTTCATGCTTCTAAAATTCCGATTAAAAAAATTCTTTTTTCATTCGATACTGTTTATGACAAAGTCCGTTTTTACTTACAGTTTCTCCATGCACAGTTTTCTCACTAGGAAGCATCAGTGTTTTTTCTTCTGATATCTCTGCTTCTAAAATTCCGCTTTGTAAAATTATTTCTTCGTAAGACAGCTTTCACGGAGAAGAGCATTTTGCTTATGTTTTCTAACTTTTTGATAAAGAATAATTTTGTCATATGTTGACGTTAGTGCATGGTTATAACGCTTCTACAGACCCGACTACAAAATTTCCTTTATATCATCAGATATACAACGGCCGTTCCATAAAAACTGAGAGTAAAATCACACGAAATGATGAAATATAGGTACAACAAAATATATGTTATTCTTTCTCAAACTATCTTCCCTCGGGTGATATGCAACGGTCCCATCGTCCATTCCTCTTTTCAAAGCATGTGGCGAAGGCATTTTGTATATAAGCTGCTTTAGCGATCCCTGTACAGCTTGAATAACGTCAGCATCTGGGTTTAATGTTACGCCACGGAACTTCTCCTTCATTGTTGGAAACAACCAGAAATCGTAAGGGGTGAGATCAGGACTGTAGGCAGGTTGTGGCATGATTTCATACTGCATTTCGTAAGAAACTGTTGAACACCCGCAAGCACATGTGAGCGGGCGTTATCTTGGTGTAGAGTCCATTTGCGCACCAGTTCCGGTCGCTTAATCGATATGTGTCGTCGCAGACGCTTCAACATTGAAATGTAATACTCAGCATTGACAGTAATTTGTGGAGGAACGGCATGCTGGTAGACAACACCTTTATGATCAAATAAAATCATCATTATCACCTTCCCAGCTGATTTGGTTTGGCGGACTTTTTTCGGAGGAGGCGAGCCTGTGTGTTTCCAGACACTCGTTGCGGACTTCGTGAGGGGGTCGAAATAGTGGACCCATGTTTCATCGGCAGTTATTACTGTGTTTAGAACGTATGGAACCTTTTCAGTCATTTGTTTCCATTCATAACACACCTGAACTCTGACTAACAATTGTTCTCTCGTCATGTGATGAAGTAACCATCTGGAACACACACGATGCAGCAGTAATTTGTCGCGTAGAATGCGGAACGCTGACGTATTTAAAATATTAGTTGACTCTGCTATGTGTTCACACATCATTCGTCGATATTCTTGCAGGATTGTTCAAACAGTGTTAACAATACGGTCCGTAACAACACTTTCAGGTCGACCAGGCCTAGGTGCGAGTTCTATCGACAAGCGCACTTTTTTGAAATCATGGTGTCATCTAAAAATCGTTGACTTACCCAAACATTATCTTTGTAAGATTTTTTTCATTAAATCAACTGTTCCCGGAGCCATTTTACCTAAGCGATAGGAAAATTTTATCACACAACGCATTTCACTTTTTAACTCTGAATCACTCACCTCCATAGCTGTTTGGCGAAATGTAGACGTACCTTAAACAACTGCGCAATAACAAAACCAGAATCGTCTGCCACGTCTAATAACTGTTGCCATAGATACTTCCTTAATTCAGATGGTAATCTGATTTTCCTCCTTCGCACTCTTGCCAACTCAAAGTAAAAATACTCTCAGTTTTTATGGAACGGCATTTGTATGTCATATCATTCATACACATTGTGTATATCATTATCAGCAGCAACCTTCTTCAATCCACTACTGGATGAAGGGTTTTCATCTCTCCCATGAACATTTCTTATGCGCTTTTTTCTTTTATGAAAAAAGCGCATAAGAAATGGACAAGGAGACACATAAATGGAGTGACATGTGAAATCGATTTTGTCAGGTAACCAAAAAAATGCAAGCGGTTTTATACGTAATGCATGATAATGCATGTGGGACATATTTGCTTAGCTTTATGTTTTTCCCAGTTGATGCAAGTGCAAACGAATTGTTTCACCACTCGCGCTAAACATCTGTAAAAGTTCTTGACGTGTTAATCTAGAATTATTTTCAACAGTGGCACGTAATTCTTCATTATCAATAATGGAGGGTCTACCTGAACTTAATGCATCTTCAAGTGATTCATCACCAGAAACAAATTTTTTAAACCATTCTGCGCAGTACGTTCTACTACCGCATATTTTCCAAACGCCACACATATCTTACGGGACGTTTCTAAAGCCTTCAAACTGAGTTTAAATTCGTAAAGCAAGCGAGTCCGAATTAAAATCAGGTTCAACTGACATTTAAAAAGGGTTCAGAGTCACAAAAAAAAGAGTACACACTAAGTTAGAGCTCGCCGATTCATCGACGCGTATCTGCGCCATATCACGCACATAAAAAATTGCGCTCTGCAAAGCACTACAATACAAAACAAGTCATTGCAGGGAACTCTACCGAAAACCGCACTAACTTTTTTTGGTTACCTAAAATTATTTGTAACAAGGAATTTTACATCAAAAGCTGCAGTCTGTGGATTCAACAGGTTCAACAAAGAAAGTGACCTTACAATGGTAAGATTTAAGATGCATCTTATCACGAAACTCGCAAAATGCAGGCTCATAAAACAAGCAAAAAGTATTGATATGACAAATTAAAAAAAAAAAAAACCGTCATGAAACTTTCAAATTGGAACTGCGAAACATTCTCTGCACTAGACGGTCTAGCAAAATGGGGAAGTAGATATTTCGAAAGTTTATAAAAAATTGATTGCAAGCACCTTTTGAAAATAGCGGCAAAAAATTGGTGGGACTTAGAACAAAAGCCATATGAAAATGTCAGAACAAAAAAGAAAAAAGATGAAGATAAATAAGAAAATCGAACTATATATAAGACAGTACGAAAAACGTACCCCTAAAGACATAAGAAAATTGAATTGTGAACTAGTAAAACAGCAATTGAGAGCTGCCAAAGCCTGAACAAAACAAAGAGTCATCTCTGTAATGGAATAAAAACATGGTGGCAATCAGAAAAAGAAGATGGTACTGTAGCGGAAAAAAGAACTCGATTTGCTACAAACAGTCGCCCGTTCCTCTGGATCCAGGTAAAAGAAAGGCCTGGTGCCGCAAGAAATCCACAACATCCATATCTCGAACCCGAACCCAACTCGGACGAACGGTCAGAAGCCAGCACTTAGACCACTTCGCCATCGGTGCGGCTCACTGAGGTTTCTTGATGATTACCTGAATACACGGCGTGATGGCTTGTTTAAGCAATGATTGCTTTCCCATTTCAGAAACGCTGTTAACTGAAGTAGCTCCTGTGTAAACAGAGCTATTGAAAAAAAAAAAAAACGGTTAACGTTTATAACCGATGCGCTGATTTCAGTCTGCAATCCAGTTCTTGAACTTTATGCAAATAACAAAATATCCCATTTAAAAAAAAAATTAACCTTTGATTCATCATGCAGCTTCAATCTATAGAGAGCACATGGACTTTGCCAAGACGTAGAATCTTGCATGCTTTGCAGATCAACACGTGAGTGTTTCTTTATCGCGTTAGAAAACCTTGACCACTTAAGAGTTTTGTGTCTTGAACTGAAATGTGAGGGTTATCGTAAAAGTAATGAAAGTATTTTAGTGTTTAAATGGGTGTGAAGAATTGTGTGTTAATTATTTACGTTACACCAAAAACCCCAATATAACTTCACTCTTAAGCACTTCCTGACTTAATCTTAATTCTACTTCACTGCAAAGCTTATCTTCGTGCTCCGGATAGCTTGAATATTACATGTAACTCAGAAAGCCAATGGCATTACTGGACAAAATAAGAAGTCTTGTACTTATAGAACCAAATCTGTTTATTAGGTCAGGCACATAATAAATGTCAGCATATCATATGTGGATTAAATACCAATTTAGTACTCAATAAAAGGTTTAATAATATCTGAATACAGCAGATACTCGTAACGCAGAATACTCTTGAAGTATTACTAACTCGATAATAACTTAAGGCTTCGGTGATAAAGCAACCGCAACATTCAACGTGAAAGATCGAATCAGTCTGTATAACATCAAAAGCTAATCGTGAAACATCAACGCAATCCGAGCTTTCTCAGCAATCTCTCAACAAGCTCTGATGTAGTTTCTCACGAGAACGCCATTTCTTGCATATCGGGGTGTAAAGACCCCAGTGTAAACAGCACTCGTATCAACCTCGATCGCATACGTCATTCACTTTTGACCTAACGTCAGGTTGCCACCAAGAATACAAAATGTAGCGTTAAGATCAGAAACTGCTTAACGAGAATGTTCCAAAATTTATGTAAGTATACAGGAACCAAAAAGGAAAATTAAATTAGAGCATACGTTACTGCCGTTTTGCTAATATCTCCTGCAATTTTGAAAAGCCGCCCCGGTGGCGCAGTGGTCTAAGCGATGGCCTCTGATCATTCGCCCGTAAGGGGTCCGGGTTCGAATCCCGGTGAGGCATGGATGTTGTGTTTGTCTTACGGCACTGGCTCTCTCCCTTCCCTGGAACCAGTGACCCTAAATTAGGGACGGGCGACTGCTTATAGCCCATTGAGTTGCTCACGGTGGTCGTTAAACCTCCAATTAAAAAAAAAAAAAAAAAAAAAAAAAAAAAAAAAAATTTTGAAAATATTCACATGAAAATCTAGTTGACCTTCAGAGTGATTAGGCATACTTTTGTATTCATTGTGCTTAGCGCAACGGATACATACTTGCCTAAAGCAAAGAGCTGTTATTAAGTTTTTAGAAATGAAAGATTACAAGATGACAGAGATCCACATGAGTCTGGAGACAGTTTGTGGAAATGAGACAATCAACATCAGTAAAAGATGGATTAAGAGGTTTCAAGCACTAGAAATCTCAGTAGCCGACAAACAACTGGAAGCAGCACGTCTTCAAAACACAGCTTTCAATAGAAAAAGTGATCGTAAGAATTCTTTGGGATGTATGTCAGAAACATCATTCTTGTTGATTTTCTTCAACAAGGTGTTACTGTCGACTATTCTCCATTCATTGAGACACTAGAGAAGCTCAGGGAAGCTGTTTGCAAAACACCAGACAAGCTTCTACTTTCTGTCCTCCTACATGACAATGCCCGACTCCACACGTCACTTGAAACATCTCGGGATGTTTCTGTGGCTGCGCTCGATCCGCACAATAAGACATGCATATTGTGTTTGTTTTCTCGGAGCCGAATAATTTCTTTTTTTTTTTATGACCATTTTCTCTAAAGTAGGAATGTGAGACTCCTCATAGCCTTAGATGTTCACTGGGGTCTTTACACCCCGATATGCAAGAAATAAGAAAAAGTAAAGGCAATTTGTGTGAAAGAACAATACGCCGTATCAGATGACGATCCCGAAGTCATCAGAATTTGCCTTTTACTTGTTGATTTTCTTCGAGTCAACATTTGTTTTTTCTATTTTTGGAGCTCTTAGTAAACACCTTTTTACTTAGAAATAATACGCTATACTGTTCGCTTAGAAATAGTAACACTATACTGTATCTTTTTACTTAGAAATAGTAATAGTTTCTGTCTAACTTCCTTGAAAAAGCCATCTGGTTGATGTGCGAAAGCTTGGAAACGCTTATGTGTCTATTTCCTACGCCAATAAATCGGATCACTAGTATAGTGTTACTATTTCTACTTAATTGCTGTACTGTTCCTCGTTATCAATCTTTTTACTTATTATTGTACCATACGTAAAAATCGCTCAGTCATGAAATACAGTATTTATAGTTACGTAGACGGGCGTTAAATCTTCGAAGTTCACAGAAACATGTTGACAACCTATGACGAAGAATGTACAGTAAAAATTGACAAAACCGGTTAAAGAAGACTCCTCAGGCACTTCAACAACTTCAGCAACAGCAATGTTGATTGAGTCACTGCTTGCATATGAGAAGACGAAAGATTACTGTTACTTTATGGAAAGCTACTGTTGCCATGGACACAGATAGCTTAGTTTTCAGGAGAGGGCAAACAGAAATTGTAACTAAGAAAAACACATACGAACACCATATTAAAATCTCCTCTGTGCCTCCTTGTTATCTAACAGATTTTATCACACTCTCAACACACAAATTTAATTGGAAGTCAGATGACTCGAAAACTGCATATAAAAAAAAGATAGATAAATAAAATTAGACATGTTAAGACAAAAAGGAAATCTCTTTGTTGTTCTTTTCGTCTTTTGGCCGTTTGGGTAGGATGTGAAATACACCCCAGAGATCACTCAATTGCTCAACAAGAATGAAAAAAATACGCTGAAGACAAATTTTTGAGAAACATTTCGAAAGATCTTTGTCCACAAGATAGCTGCTACAGAGGATGCTGTATTTTTAATTTCTTCGCCTTTCATTCTTTTCCATACCGTACGTATGTACAACATGCAAAAGGAAATTTTATTACTTTCTACTGTAAATTTTTCCTTTTTCTGCTGGAAATTCCTATCTATTTTTACGCCATACATATGCATCCAAAAGTTCTACAGAAAAAATTAGTCATCAAAATTAGTGTTATCGCTAAAATCTCCGTAGTGCCCTCCAAGAATAGAAAGTCCGATTTCCAGGGGAGGACAAATGCCCCTTCTTAGGTTCCCAATATGAACGCCCATGACTGTTGCTATACTTCTGTGGAACCTTAGACGTATATTGTCAATATTTTTATGTTGATATTCGAGGATATGTTGAAAGAAACTTCTTTATTTCATGCCGTGCCAGTGTACCGATTTTTTTAAGCCTATGAGGTTTAAGGAATTCTTTGTTGTCAGGGTTGTAGTGCAGCAGGTGCAAATATTTACGGTGATCTAAATGATTGTATTGTGAAATCATGTGCTCTCAGAGATCGATGCTGTTGAAATTGCCTTTGGTTCTCCAGGGTTTAATGAAAGAGCGACATTTTGAGCAGAGTAATGCTAAAATACATTTGCGTCGAAGAACTTCATCATTCCCTCTCATTCCAATCGAAAAACAATTAGGAGAAAGACAGTGTATTTTAGAAGAAGTTGGCTGTAAAAATATTGAATAAAGGCCGTTGGAGAGGAGTGATACTCCAGGACAAAATGCATAAAGAGCGGGATAAGATATTTGGTAGAAGATCGCCTGAGACAGGAGTAAAGAACTTCGGGGAGAAGAGTATAAAAAACAGCGATGAGAAGGTAAGAAGGACGTTGGCCGAGTCCGTCCTGTGTTATTCACTGGCTAAACTCAAAGAAGTACTTTATGAAAAGCATAGGCTTAATACAGTTGTCTTATTATGCTGACTTTTGAGGAGCCTCTTGTTCCAAGAGCTGTATAGTACCTGAAATCTAATCGAACCTGCAAACACTTGAATCGAACAACTGCATCTGCAGACTTTTTTGATCGGACAGGCAGACAGGTAACGTAACGGTCACGGTTGGAGTAAGCTTTTCTTTTCTGAGAGAGCAAGACTGGAAATTATGCCACTTCGAGGTCAAAAGTTTCCTATTTCCACTCAAATCAAATAGTACGCAGTTTTTATTTTCTCATATCTCTGTTGTAGGAAAGTTTTTCAAAAATTGCATTTTCAGTTTTTGGCATAATTTTACGAAAAATGTAAAAACTATGTTAATAACCAAGGATCGGGTAAAACGTAAAAGATATGTGAACACCGACAACACAAAACTCCGGAGAAATGCAGAATGGCAAACCAACCAGCATAGAACGAATGAGTATCAGATAGTGAACGTAACAGTAGAAAAACGCTTTCGGGATAGGGCTTGGAAAAATTCATTTCAACTTTATACTCTCTGATCGAGCACAGAGGATTAATCATCCCTTCATCCCTTTGGCGTATTCTGAAAGGACACAGAGGTTAGGCATATCCGCATATTGTTCTGTACGCCTTTCTTTTTTCTCTTTCGGATAATTTCTTTCATTCATTTGACGGGTCCACACATCACAGAGTAGGTTACGCTGTGCCATTACTAGCGTCAAAGAATACAGTAAGCCTCAAACACAAGTCATCGCTCTTTCACGTTTATAAGTGAGTCACGGAAAAATTCTCATCGGCCGCCACCGGGAATCGAACCCAGAGTCTTCCAGTTACACGCTGGACATGCTGCCACTGCACCACAGCGGCCTCGTATTCTCCAGACTCACATACAACTAACTGCCAATAATTACAATACGCCTCTCTAACCAAAGGTTTTGTGAAGCAGTGGTCTAAACACTAGCTGATCATTTGCTCTAGATAGGTTTGGGTTCGATTCCCCGGCCAGGCATGAATGTTGTGTTTGTCTTACGGCACTGGCTTTCTCCCTTCCCTGGAATCAGTGGCCCTAAATAAGGAACAGGCGACTGCTTATAGCCCATCAAGTTGCTCACCATGTTTGTCAAACCCACCCCATAAGAGAAAAGAAACTGCCGTCGAAGCATCAATAGTTATTGGCCTGGTAACGATATAACAAGTAGAATAATCTGTAATGCCGCGGTGACTGTGTTAGATATTGTTTAGAATAAATGACAGCCCTCGATTTCATTGAGCCTCTGAAACAGAGTTCTAATAGGTTACTCTTTAATAATGAAATTTGAAACTTTCCTCGCCCATTTGTGACGTATACTCTAATTTAACTTTCCTTTTTAGTTACTTTCTCTATGTAAATTTGAGTTCATTCCACTTTAGCGTTTTTCAAACTTAACGTTATATTTTTTCTCTAGTAAGAGTATGGTTGGCAACACCTTGAGGTTGGAACGTTTGATATGTGTATGTGTTCGATGATAACTGGAAGATATAAAACGTTTGAGCAGCAGCAAAGGTGTGGAAATGGTGGATGTTATAATGCTATAATCGTTAAAGCGGCGTTGTCTAGTTGAAGTTTGACCTATTTGAAGGCTGTGTGTTATATCTTTCGCGTTGGTGTTTTTCCTTAACCAAGTGTTCTGATTATAACTCACATTAGTTCGATTAAGTTAATACTGGTGAGCCGTAGTTGTGCCTTGTTGAAGTGCCAATTGCCTGGCGCAGTGGTCTAAGCGATGGCCTCTGATCATTCGTCTGAACGGGGTCCGGGTTCGAATCCCGGTGAGGCATGAATGTTGTGTTTGTCTTACGGCACTGGCTCTCTCCCTTCCCTGGAACCAGTGACCCCAAATTAGGGACGGGCGACTGCTATATATAGCCCTTGAGTTGCTCACGGTGGTCGTTAAACCACCAATCAAAAAAAAAAAAAAAAAAAAAGAGGTGCCAAAAGTGTTTTGGCTGAGTAAAGACTAACCGTAAGTAACTTTTTCGTGAAGTTCTTTTTTTTTTTTTTTTATTGGATTGTTAACAACCACCGTGAGCAACTCAATGGGCTATAAGCAGTCGCCCGTCCCTAATTTAGGGTTACTGGTTCCAGGGAAGGGAGAGAGCCAGTGCCGTAAGACAAACACAACATCCATGCCTCACCGGGATTCGAACCCGGGCCCCGTTCGGACGAATGATCAGAGGCCATCGCTTAGACCACTGCGCCACCGGGGCGGCGTGAAGTTCTTGGGTGACTCCTGTTTCGCTGTAGCTGAAATATTTAAGAACTGATTTATGTAGTGTTCAATCAACCATGTATGCACGAACATTACACACTTTACAGTGCAAACCTGACTCCAGCAGTTATCACTTGTCTGGCTCCTCAAACAAGAGAATAGTAAATATAACGTAGCCGTCGATATTCACTTGACGACGAAGTCAAAGAAATTAAACATTCGTACCTGCAGAAAAAGCTGAGAATTTCTCCAAATGGTTCAAGAAGCGTGTGGTCTCCAATTTAAAAAAGTATTAGTAAAAAGAAAGCCTATTACAATGAAAACTGTGTAAAAAGTTGGGAAATTTTAGCGTTCTTAATTATTTGAAAAACAAATTGCCTTCACTTCCTCGTTTACTCTCATACAAAACAGTGTTTTGAATATTTTTTTAACCACGCACTTTAAAAAACATTAACTCCACTCTTACGACGCTCATTTTCCCTTCCTGTCTTCCATGCATTCATGTATGTGTATGTGTGTTTGTGTGTTCGTTGCGTATTTGTTCGGTGCTTTACAATGTTAATGAATTACTTCTTTCTAATTCTCAAGTTAACAATCCTTCTGCGTCATGGCGACTCTTCCCCTGAACCCCAGACGGAAAACATCTAAATATATGTTTCCTTAAATCAATAAGTTCTTCACTGTGTGAAAGCAAAGTAGGGAAAGACCGAAGGGATAAAAACGCATCGGTGGGTGAGAAAATTCATACAGGATACGCGGACGAGTTCCCAACCCCAGAGTCTCTAATTATCGATAATTGCGAAAGATTCGGATACTTCCATCTATTATGCAAATGAGTCTATGGGAAGACTAACGGTGGTCCTCAGTATCGGTGACAGAATGTGACGCCCCAGGGACCATCCATCACGAATGACAGGTGAGGTGGGGAGGACTCTGTGAGTGGGGGGAAGAGCATCGGGTGAGCACATAATGTGAGGAGGATAAAGTGGAAAGGGAACGTAGTTGGAGCAGATGCAGCATGTGTGCGTGTGGGTGAAAAATGTTGAACCCTAGTGAAGATAATAGCACTCGCATCATGGGCGGCAGCCAGAGATAACTCCATTAGGGGAATTTGCCCAAAGATTAACCGCCGAACCCCTTCGGACCCTAAATTTCGGCTTTTGATGAAGTACTAATGAAAAATAAAGGAAAGTGAATGGATGACAGATTATCTCGCCGCATATGAATGCAGGTTGAAGTTCAAAAGGTCAAAACTAAGCGAATATGTTTGCTTGGAGAGTATTAAGTTAGCAGAGGCCAACACTGCTTATGTGCTAACCTCTTCTGTTCGCAGAGATCTTATTATTAGCATATTGGTAGCTCATACTGTTTTCGCGACTGCCGTCATAATCACAAGCCACTGAAATATTAGAAATGAATAAAATGAAATCTCAGGATTACCAGAAATATTTCTACTGAAATATCTGTGGTAATCCTAGGATCTAAAAGAACGTGGAAAGGAAATGTATATATTTGTATCATACTGAAGGAAACATATTGTGACGTATATTCTAGATTAACTTTCCTTTTGTAGTTTCTTTCCCTATGTAAATCTTGAGTTTATTATCAGTTATTCTTCACTCTTAACGTAATATCTTTTCTGTCAAACGAATACCTTTGTCAACACAATTGAGGTTGAATGAACGTGACGTATGCCTGAATTGATAAGAACAAGAGACAAAAACGACGACTAATCTGTTGCTTGGCGAGCGTTATGTTGTAAACTGATTATTGAAAGGAGCGTTGTAAAAAGAGCGTTGTGTTAAGAGTTGTGTGGTGTGCGGAGAGTTTAGTACAATATGCTATGCTACGATGTGTTTGCTACATCCTGAATAAAGCATCTTTTCCGTAACTTCTGTTGTTTACATGTTTCGTCTGGCCGTTAAGGTTTAATTTCAGGAACTATTTCTTCTTATAGTGATGTTTTAAATTAACGTAGATAATGATTAATAATTATTTAACATCTTATACAGTTGTAATATGAATTAATTAGACCGTCCTTTAATATATGGCGTCTCTTACATTACGATATTTCCGTTTCTAGAAGACACACTGAGAAAATTCTTCTTTCATTTCATGGTTGTGAACTTACACTTCTACTGTGTAGAAGTGAGAAAATGATATCAGGTAGCCTAGATCTGTTCAGCTGCATTCCCCTGATTATCAGAAAACAAAATGAAGTTTATGAAGGGAATTTCTATTTATCACATGTTTCCCGTAGTAACTGTAACAATTTATGTATCGCCCCCCCCGAGCTTCTCTTTGAAGGCTTTGAATCTGGTAACCACAATGCGAATCACTATATGGATCCCATGCAGGATGAATTGTTCTGAATCATGTAATGCTCACCGTGCGTTTTATGGGCACGTTAAACAGTTGCCCTAGGGGTGTTGAACTCCCCTTTGCAGATAAGGTGATCTGTTGCTTAATCAACGCCCATGTTGTCTGTCCCAGAATATGCTCGTTTTGACGTCATAGTCCGGCATTCCCAACTAGTATTCTTATTTATTCTTATTGTCTAGTATTATTTTTTTATTTTTTAATGGGGGTTTAATCAGGGCCGTAACTAGACTTTTGTTTCGGGGGGGGAGAGGATATTCCACAGCAAAAATGTAATCTATCTAGTCAGCTAGCTATGCCGTAACTAAACGTTTGTTTCGGGATGTAAAAGTAAAACTATATTCCACAGCAAAACTCTATCTATCTAATGTAATTGCAATTCATCTTCTTTTTATCGAATAATTCATTGAAACACTCGTCGTGGATCAGTAACATCAAACAGAAATCCTTGCTCTTTCCATGTTAATAAGTGAGTCACGGAAAAATTCTCGTCGGTCGCCACCGGGAATCGAACCCAGGGTCTTCTAGTTACGCGCCGGACATGCTACCACTGCACCCCAGCGGCCTCGAATTCTAATCACCTGTGAGTCTGGAGAATTCGAGGCCGCTGTAGTGCAGTGGTAGCATGTCCCGTGTTGAATTGGAATTGATCTATTATCAGGTATTTTTGAGATTGTTTATTTATTTATTTATTTATCGTGTTAAGAGAGATGGAAAAAAAATGGCAGTTGGAAAGGTAGTTTATTGTTTCTTTATAACATCAAGATGCCAGACTGGGATGGGTTGTGTTTAGAAATGTGAGAGCGCAATGCGTGATTGCATCTCGAACTTGAAACTCCACAGATCACAGGGTTTAAAGCGGCGCCAGGAGAGCCGGAGATCCAGTAGATAGGTAAATGCTGCTCTGGATCCGCTTTCGGTCTAAATAGCCGGTGAAAGCGGGAAGGGGAAATGGAAGGGGAGGAAGTGGCGTCGGTAAAAGATGAATTACGATTACATCCGATAGATACACCAAACAGAAATCATCGCTCTTTTCACGTTAATAAGTGAGTCTCGGAAAAATTCTCAATTCGTCCAAAAGGGGTCCGGGTTCGAATCCCGGTGAGGCATGGATGTTGTGTTTGTCTTACGGCACTGGTTCTCTCCCTTCCCTGGAACCAGTGACCCTAAATTAGGGACGGGCGACTGCTTATAGCCCATTGAGTTGCTCTTGGTGGTCGTTAAACCTCCGATCTAAAAAAAAAAAAAAAAAAAAAATTCTTATCTGCCGCTACCGGGAATCGAACCTGGACGGGGTTTTTTTCATTCGTTATAAAAATTTCCGGAGTGGGGCCGGGCCTGTAGTAGAAGGTTTAGTAATTTGCTCTTGCACTAAAAAAAAAAAAAAACATTTTCATTCCACGAAATGAAGATAAAAGCGACAGACCCCATCAGGCATCCGATGCGTTGATTAATACAGCTGAAACCGACAACTGGGATGTAAGGTGAGAAACTGAAATGGGACGATTAATTTCTCTAACGGTTGGAACGAAATTCTGTTTTCACTCCGTTGGCTATACCGACTGAATCACGTAGCTTTTTTTCTTTTTCGAGGAGTGCTTAGATGAACAGAGTCTTTAGCTTCACGAGACCAAAACCAAAACGAACTTCTGTTGCCATTCGTTGTTAGAACAAAATAAGGAAATCCAAAGTATTTGTTTACATATTTATGGAACGAGGGCTACCTTCTTTATACTCAAGTGTACAAAAGGAGAAACGTTTACCAATAAGTAACAGAAGTATGAGGTGAGGTCTTAATCTCATCTGTGGGAGGAATTCCCACGAGAAATGGTACGTCTCGCTGCATTACATTCTTTTAAATACTAAAATAACTAAGGGAAATAGAGCAGCTCTGTTTCTTTATAGCAGCGGCAGGAAGTCTTTTTTTTTTTTTTTTTTTTTTTTTTTTTTTGGTTGGAAGTTTAACCACTACCACCGTGAGCAACTCAGTGGGCTATATGCATTCGCCCGTCTCTAACTTATGGCCACTGGCTGCAGGGAATGGAAAGAACCTGCGCCGTAGAACAAATACAACATCTCCATGTATCACGGGGATTCGAACCCGAGCCCATCCCGGAAGAGTATTTATTTCTTCATTTCGAAGATGTGTATTTAGAATTTCTTTTGTGGAGGTCTCGTGAGTCCCGTGTTGAAGACATCTGCTCCAGATAAAGTCTTGCGTTATTTGCAATAAGTGGCAGAGAACGCTTGATGAAAGTCTGAAACGAGTCGGGCTGGTACGGTACGGGCCGCACCGGGCCGTAAACTGGAAATTCCAAGCCGGGCCGGGCCCTCTAAAGTTCGGGCCTGCTAGGACTGGGCTTTTCAAATTAAAACCCTTGCAGTTCTCCGTATTCTGGTATTGAGTGTTATCCATTACTGAATCTAAGCTAATTGAAGATGAAATGACGTGTCTGTAGAATTTTTGAAATTTTAATAGCTGTCATTGAAATAATTAACTAGTTGCTTAATGTTCGTAAAGAACATCGTTGAATCCAATCTTCTTGGATAATACGAACGCTTAGAGAAAGAAATAGTAAAGAGAGTTACGTAACTTCTTCATTTACTTGTTCCACTGACGATAATTCCAAAGAATTTCCAATATAATCCACTGACATGATATATGCCGCTGGTCTCAATACAGACCTCAAGTGTATGACACCAATATTTGTTTGGCAATCACATTAGGTTTTAATCTCTTCCTTAACATCAACGCTTCACATACTGTTCGCAATCTCTGCACATCTCAAAATTACACACTCCGCACAGTTAACTGCGAATTTTGTCGTGCTTTGATTCTCTGTAAGTGTTGCCGAAAGCTCTTTGGAGAAGTAATGTGCTGTTCAGTGAGAAAATGTTAAACCGAGTAGTTACGAAATTTATATAAGAAAACAGAAACTTAGAAGGAAGGTTAAATAGAGTTACACCGTGTGTGGGTGTGTGTTTAAAAAAAAGATTGAAAAAAACTTTTACTTTTTAAGCGATTGATCACAGGTACATGCTTTCAATTAGATAAACCCTCAAAATGACGTGAAGACTTGCGATATGGCAGTTTTACCTCTGTGGGTGGCATTTGCAGAAAAATAAAAAAATAATTTTTCATGCACCCTTCGTAGAAAGAAAAGTTCAAAGTTGCGCAATATCCTAATTAATGTCTAGGAAAACAAACACCGTCATTCTGCTTGCAGAACTCGCGGAGATATTTTCCATAAAAATTGTCAAAAATGTATCATCTGAAACACGTTTACGACAAACGGTACTTTGTTTTTGCTGCATAGTTCTGGAGAACTCAAAGCGAGTAAGGGAAGCGCTCTCGCGCATACAGGGAATTGCGGCTAACGAACATCCATTTTGTGCAATTTTCATCGCGAATATCATTTCGAGTTTTGTCAGCAGAATGACAGGTTTTTTTTATTTGTAGATTAATTAAGACATTGCGCAACTTTTTTTATTAAACTATTTTTCCTGCGAAAGGTGTGAAAAAATTATTTTTTTTATATTTTTTAATTTTTATGAAAAAGCCACCCACAGGGGTGCAACTGCCGTGTCATAAGTCTTTACGCCATTTGTGTGTTTTTCTAATTGAAAGTATGTATCTGTGATCAACCGTTTAAGAGATGAAAGCTTGTTTCAATATTTTTTTGAAACACCCGGTATGACATATGTCCTCTTAACGTCGCGGTCTTGCTTCTACATGAAAAAGTTTCTTTACCTATGTTCTCCGTATGTCCAGCTGCTTTAATATTTTTGCTTTATCCTCTAGTGGCGGTAGGCTCTCCCCCATTAGCGCTGCTGCCAGTGGTGGACTATTGATAAGAGAAGACCTATTAATTATAAATATAATGATCGGATTTATTGGTGTCAAAGTAAGAAGTCACACGAATTTCACTCCGCAAGCTTTCCCCGTCAACGGACGGCTTCATCAGGCGGTTACATAGCGAATACAAAATCAAAATTGTTAACAGAACGTAAATTCCAATATGACAAATGAAAACATGCGTGAAGACCGCGCGCATAAATAACCACGGAACGTGGTGAATACAATATCTTACTTTGACACCAATAAATCGGATCATTATATTTATAATTAGTTTTCTGGTGTTAGCGTCCCACAATATATATAGAAGACCTATTATTTCATTCAAAACTCTCATCGTTCTACCCTGACACATCATAAATCTTCCCCCTTTTGTAGGACGAGATCAGTGACCTCCCAAGTCGAGAGATGAAAGAATACATTCTCAGAAGTGAACAGAAAACAACAGAATCAAGCTAAAGTAATCTCTCTACATTTCTTTTGTGTAACATTAAAGCAAAACTTAAGAAAGGATGAACCTCTGGTTCCAACGGGGAGAATAAAGTGAAGACCCTATACGTGAGTGTCTCAGGCGATGTTAATTTCACTAAAACACATGCCTGCAGTTGACGAATATTAAGTCAACCCCAATTACATATTAAGCTCAGCTAAAGTCGCTCCATGATCAAATCAATCAGTTTAATCCACCATATTAAGTATAGTAATAATAATACTGATTTCTTTGTCCCGTTCCGCCAATGTTGCTTGGCTCCACGGGGCCTAATGGAACACCTTGGATTTTGTTTTGAAATGTTGCGACAGTTTTCCTGCCTTGAGACACTGGTTCGGACCCTGGCCAATCCCGTGGCCCAGAGACCAGCCCGCGATGTCGTGATGGCAACCGACCTAGCGTACCTTAGCTGGGTTCCCGCTCTGCCTGGCGGGATAGGTCGTTAATTAATTTAGGGTTGACTAGGAGATTGTCTTGCCCTCGAACTGTTTTGATTTTTTAGGGGAATAATTAGGACTCACAACATTGAGAGATAGAAAAATAAGTGTATTTACAGGTATATTACAATGGTAGTTCATTTGCCTACTTTACCACAGATTTTTGCCCTCATTCCGAGTCCGAATCGCTCTCGGTGTGCACGTTCACCTCTTGCGTTTCGGTCCCCGTTTGACTGGGGAAATCGTGTACTGCTGGAGGGTTAGCCTCTCAACTAGGGCTATTATCCCACTCCTGTTAACGGAGGATTGAATGAGCAGATCCAATCTTCGCGCCCTTTGCACACCTGGGAACAGTGTGGTTCTCCATTCGGCGAAGCCGCTGCATTCAAGCACGCAGTGTTCGATGCTTGCCTCCCTATTTCCACAGGGACAAGTGTAGTTTCTGATAGCGAATCTGACCAAGTATTCAGGGCAGATGCCATGGCCGCTGAGTATTTGATTCAGGAACTTGTTTGTCTGTGCACGTTTGGTCGAGACCTTTGGAAACACTCTGTGTGTCTTCCGCCCTGTCTCTCCCGTGTCCCATCTGACCTGCCATTTGGTCATGGTCTGACGTGCCAATGCTGCGCGGATGCTCCTATGCGGCGTTCTGCATTGCACGTCTACCATCTCTTTCAGCGTGGCTGCCTTCGCCATCTGGTCAGCCCTTTCGTTTACCTGGGTCCCGACATGGCTTCGTACCCAGGGGAAACCAAGGAGGTTATATTACTGGAGACACCACTGGCTCCGCTGCCATAGGTCACAGCTAATCTGTGGTGTGATGTCACAAGCAGGCAAAAATGAACTAAATTATACCGTTGATGAAACAGTAAACTTGTGTATCATTGATAAAGATTATTGAATTACTCATTTTATCTGTTTATACGCTTAGAAGCTTTTGTTCCATTGGTTTCCAAGCAGCTTCTCTTCTGCGGCTGCGTCGTACCTGCTCATGACGTCATTTGCAGCACAGCCGGTGACTTATGGCGGCCAATGCTGCGTAGATAGGAGTGGTGCATCCAGTAATATAACCTCCTTGGTGGAAACTAACTGCCCCATCTCCTTCTGCCCTCAGGAGGGTTTTAATCCTCTGGACGATGGGATTTCTTCCCCTGAATCTGTGAATCTACTCAGAGCCTGCAGTGCTGCCTCACTGTCAGAGTAGAGTTTGATTATTTCGTCGCTACGCCTGGGGAGTGCCCAGGTGAGTGCCTTTTCTATCGCCAGAAGTTCTGCTTGGAAAACATAAGCGTTCTTTGATAGTTTTACGCATTCTGCTATCGCTTCGTTCCCATCCGAGAACGCGCAGAAGCCTGCACCCACTTGTGCCTTTAACTTTGAGCCGTCCGTGAATAGCTCATGCCCAACTCCCGTGGGCTTCTCCTTGTCACACGGTGGGCAAATTTCCTCTGCCGGGTGGATCTGCCAGTCCACGCTTTCCAACTCCATGGCGGCTCGATGTGGCACACCGAGAAGGTAGGCGTCTTCACCTGACCTTAGGCAGTGCATTGCTGTCTCCCTTTCCACTACTAGATCTGACGGCTCGCACCCAGCCAGCACTTGAAGTGCCAGGGTCGACGTTGTGCGAAAGCAACCGGTGATCCCTAGTAGGGCCAACCTTTGGATTTGGTTTATGCCCTTCTTCATTCTGACGGTGGGGGTCTACCATGCTCCACTAGCAAACGTCAGAATTCTTTCTATGCCTCTCTGATAGATGACCTTCTTGGTTTTGCCCGTTAACCTCATGCCATTCAATCTATTGAGGATCAGCGTGCACCTTGTGCGAAGATGTTTCAGGTGTGGCAACCCTGATAGACTCTGATCAAGGACCACACCCAAGTATTTCATTTGACGCACCGCCTTGATAGTGCACCCTAGGAATTTGCACTTAGGTGGTGTTTTCATTACTCCACTCTTTGCAACTGCTAGGAGAGTCGTTTTTTCAGGAGCGAAGCACAGTTTGCTTTCCCTGCTCCAGTTGTCTAGCACAGCTAGGGCACTGTGCGCTTCCCTTTCGATCACGTGTCTCCCTGAAGCGGAGACCACGAGGACGAAATCGTCCGCATGGGCTTGAATTTCCACTGCCGGCCTCAGGTCCAGATTCAGAGCTGCGTCTGCAACTATGTTCCACCATAGTGGCCCGGAGTTGGATCCCTGCGGACACCCTCTGTGGTACGAACGCGAGGATTGCCCATTACCCGCTTCGAACTTGACTCTTCTATCGGACAGGTAGCTACTGATTAGCTGAAACAAGTTCCTTGGACAGCCAAGTTCTTTAAGTCTGGTTAAGACCATTGGCCACCAGACACTGTTGAAGGCCCCCCTCACGTCTATTAAGTATAGTAAACGATCTGATGTGTTTTATATTGAGACTAGCCACAGCCCGTCAGAAATTACCGATATAAAACAGAATAACTTTAAATTAATTCAGCAACACTTGAATAACTGCATTTTTTGTACTGAATCGGTACGTATGAAATGTCCAGCAAAGGACCAGAACACATGGAAGGCGAGAACGGAAAAGTAGGACAACTTGCCTACACTGTAAAAAAAAATTGTAGATTTTACAGTTTTAAACCGTTTTCCAGGGTGCCAACACAAAACCGTAAAATCTACAGCTTGATGCCGTGTTGGAGCAAAGCTATAGCTGTGCTCCAACACCGCATTTAATGAAGAAAACAGCACAGAATTTGGCTGGAGCGAGTCACAGTCCAAATAATCACGAAAACGCAAACATTTGGCTGGAACGAATGTGTTGAAGCGAAGCTATAGCTTTGCTCCAACACGGCATAAAACTGTAGATTTTACGGTTTTGTGTTGGCACCCTGGAAAACGGTTTAAAACCGTAAAATCTACAGTATTTTTTTTACAGTGTAGGTAAAATAATTCCCTCGGCATCGACACATAGTTGTCATCTGTCCGGCAAGGCCATGATCCCGGAAAGAAAAAAGTCTTGTGTCTGGGACCCGAAGAAGTCATCAACTGCACGTTGTACCTCGTTGTTTGTCGTGAACTGTTTCCCGGACAGGAAGTGATCCAGGCGACGAAACAGATGATGATCTGTTGGAGACAAGCCCGGGAAATAGGCAGGAGAAGACAGTGCTTCATAGCCTAAGGCACTTAGTGTCAGCATCGTTCGTTGTGCGACATGAGGGCGAGCGTTGTCCAGGAGCAAAAGAACACCTTGTCTGTTGACCAAAGCCGGTTCTTTCTGCAGCAATTTCCGGTGCATCAGGTGTAATTCAGTACAATAACGTTCCGTAATGATGGTTTGGCCTCTTGCCAAGAAACTCCGATGAATTATCCCGGCTGTGGACCACCAGACAAGGAGCATCATCTCCTTAGTGTGTAGGGGTGGCTTAGGATGCCGTCCAGCAGGCTGTGCCTTGCTTAACCATTATGCAGATCGTTTCCGATTATCATAATGGACCCACTTCTCGTCGCAGGTGTCTATTCGATGCAGTAGAGGCTCCTGCTTATTCCTGGGCAGCAGCGACGTGCAGAATTCCAAACGCCTAGTCTGGTTGGCAGTTGTCAACCCATACGGCAGCAACATCTCCAGCTTTTTTAAATTACCCAGCGCAGCCAGACGCCGAAAAACTGTCGTGTGGTTGACACCTACCTCTGCCGTTATTTCACGATATGATTTTCGGGGGTCCGTTTCAACCACACGTAACAGAACATCGTCAGAAACAACAACATGTCGGTGACCACGTTCTTCGCTTTGTAGGTCTGTATCTCCGCTTCGAAACTTTAGAAACCATCGCCGAATGGTTCGTTCCTTTGGTGTGTTCTCCTCAAACGCTTTGTTAACGTTTCGAGCGAAAATTTCTGCAGAATGGCCCAGTTTAAATTCATACAGGACGATGACTCTAAAATCCGGCGTCTGCATGTTTCCTTTGCAAGCCACGTAACGTTCAAATAAACCACGCCTGAACCTTGTTCTTCACACAGGTGCTAGCTATTTACAGTAACTCTGTGACGTAATGCCCGCCACACGTGTGGGTGGTTCCATTCCGCTGTGGTAGGGGACTGTATCCGCTGCTCGTTCACGCCGGACATTTCATTCGCACCAACCCAACAAATTTGTGATGTTCATGTTGGTGTAATATACATCACCATTAGCGAAAACTCAGAGAGAAAACTTTGTGACATTAGGCTTAGTTTTTCGTGTTTTCTGACAGGTGTTTAGTGACCCGGGACTGCTTCCGGGATTAAATTATGTCAGCTTGTAGCATAAAATCTGTATGACACAGGTTAGCTAATACAGTGCAAAAATTAAGGACGAAGAGGAGAAATTTGCATAACAGCCGAACGAGCAGGCAGAACGGACCGAAAGACTACTCAGGAGATAGATTACGGTCCGGTACGGTAGGGCATGCGCATATATACAGCATGACGTAGAGGGGGGTGTCGGGAGGGTATAAAGCACACGGGCGGTGTACGCTGAGCAATTTGCTGAAAGCAATTGCACGGTGTACATAGGTTTGAACGACGTCGAGTTGCTGCCACCCTGTGATATGGCCAACAGGCCATCCAGTAGACGACGTCTGGATTACTTCACCCGAGGTCGCGTCATTGGGAAGTTGGAAGAAGGTCGAAGTGTGACTAGTATGGCCCAGGAGTTCGGGATCGATCACAGCATCGTTTCACAAGCTTGGAGAGCATTTCAAACGACAGGAACACCTGTCCGAGAGTTTAGCAGTGGTCGTCCACGAGCAACCACGGCGGCGGACGACAGGTATATCGTCCTACAAGCGAGAAGAGACAGGCGGCAGACAGCGGGAGAAATGGCAAGGCACATGCAACAGACAACTGGACGTCCGTTATCGCGTTTTACCGTGGCCACGAGGCTGTACAAATGTGGTCTATTTGCACGACGACCAGTACGGTGTGTGCCATTAGCGCCTGCTCATAGGAGACGGCGGTTTCTGTGGTGCCAGGAACACAAGAACTGGACACATCAGCAATGGGGTCGAGTTCTCTTTACAGAAGAGAGCCGATTTAGTCTGATGAGCGATTCCGGACGTATAAACATCTGGAGAGAGCAGGGAACACGCAATCACACCTCCAACATCATCGAAAGGGACCGATTTGGAGGTGGCGGAGTTCTCGTTTGGGGCGGTATCATGCTTGTTAGCTTGTTAGCCGTACTGACCTCCACATCTTCCAAGGAGGTTCAGTCACTGGTGTCCGCTATTGTACAGAGGTTCTCCTGCCTCACGTGCGTCTGTTTAGAGGTGCTGTGGGTCCTGAGTTCCTCTTCGTGGACGACAACGCTACACCTCATCGTACAGTGGCTGTCACAGAGCTGTTGGAGAGTGAAGATATTCAACACATGGATTGGCCCGCAAGGTTCCCGGATCTAATTCCAATCGAACACGTGTGGGACCTTCTCGGGAGAAGCTTGGCAGCACGTCACTAGCCGCCAGCAACGATTCCGAAGCTGCGATTGGCGCTACAAGAAGAATGGGCCGCGATGCCTCAACAGCTCCTTGACAACCTCGTCCTCAGCATGGAACAGACGTTGTAAATCCTGCAACGCAGTCAGGGGTGATCATATCCCCTACTAAAGACTGGGTTTTTCTTGGCAGCCGCCTGTCGCGTGGACGTTTCTGTCTTCTGTCCAGTTTTGCTCGAAGCTACCTTTTCAATAAAGTGCCTTTGTAGCCTTTGGATTTCTTGTTTGGACGGTTTCGCTAACTTGTCCCATATTCTTACATCTTGGGATCTTATGGTATAATTTGAGTCGATGTGGAGCACTTCTGCACGACGTTACAGTCGAAAAACCGTCTCCTCCTTAATTTTTTTACGCCAGTGCACATTCGTGTTATTATTAACAATGGTTCTAATTAAATTAAATGAATCTTATATACTACGTATTAATTCAATTTGCCGCCCCAGTGGCGCAGTGGTCTAAGGGCTGGCTTATGACCGTTCGTCCGAGAAGTGTCTGGGTTCGAATCTCTGTGAGGCATGAATGTTGTGTTTGTCTTACGGCACTGTCTCTCTCCCTTTCCTAGAACCAGTGGGCCTAAATTAGGGACTGGCGACTGCTTACAGCCCATAGAGTTGCTCGCAGTGGTCGTTAAACCTTCAATCCAAAAAAAAAAAAAAAAAGCTTCTAGTTGATAAAAATTGATAAGTAAGGTCTCCTACCATATGGCGTTGCTAGTAGTTGGGGAAGAAAAACGTTTCCGCATGCGTTCGGTAGCCGATACTGTGTAGCGCAAACAATATTAGTTTCAGGTCATTCTTTGGCGTCCTTGAACAAGCGATCAGTAATAGAGTTTTTGACACTAGAAGATTGCGCGCCAATCGAAATTATTGATTCATGACAACGCTAAACCACGTTGCAGACGAAAAACGATGGAAACAGTGACAAGCCTGAAATTTACACATGTTCCCTACCCTCCTTACATTCCAGATTTGGTACCGTCCGTCTTCTGGTTGGTCCCTAAATTGAAAGAGATGTTGAAAGGTCAACATTTTTCATCCGATGCGGAAGTTGGAGTAGCTGTGCGCAAATGGATCAAAAGCAAACCACCAACTTTCTTCATGGACGGAATGAAAAAGTGCATAGCGTGTTTGGAAAAATGTATAGCAGTAAATTACAATTATGTCGAAAATTAAGGTTGTAATGTTGAAAATTAAATAAATTTCCTTCGTTTTGATACCACTTTCATTATTCTATTTTATCGAAAACTTATTTTATACGATTGGAGACCTTACTTATCAATCAACCCTCGTACAAGATTTCTACGGTATGAAAATTTTGCCGATCGACCCAGGAGTGATTGCCCGAGGATAATTACCAGTAGGCAAGATCCTTACCTGACAGTAAATACTCGGAGAAGACCTAGTATCACCAATAACTAACTCTGGGAATCACGTCGAGCTTCTTCAAATGTCACAGGATGTAAGCAAACAGTACCAAACCGTTTTCACATTTACGGACTCAGAGCAAGGAGGCCGCTGAGATGTATAGCATTGACATCAGCTCACCGTCGTCAAAGATGCACCTGCGTTCAGCAGTAAATGTCATGGAATACAGAATGGCACCATGTACTTTTCACGGACGAATCCCGTTTCGCTCTTTATCCCGATACTCGACGAGGACACGAGTGGAACTGATCCGGCACCCGACTGCAACCACACTATGTGCAGTCCATCCAACCTTACCAGCGGCAGACAGTTATGATGGAATGGGTTTTAATGGCTGTATTTTCTTGCATGTTTGTCAAGCTAACATGAATGCCTGAGTGTACCGAAACGATATCATTGTACCCAATGTGACACTGTTTCACGCTGCTACCGGACATGCATTCCGTTTTCCCGATGACAATGTAACTGGTCACCGTGCATGAAGCGTGCTTCAGGAGTTGGGAAAAAAATCGGATTGGATTGTTGCAGCTACATCTGAGGTTTCCTGACTTTAATCATATTAAGAACATTTGAGACACTGTACAGCGATGTCTGTGTGACCGCGTTCCATGTCCCAGTTCATTGGAAGACCTGCGTAACGTATTACCTGTAATACGGGACGAGCTGCGTCAGATATTCATCGATAATGTCATTGCAAGAATGCCTCTTAAGTGTCAAGACGTTCTTCGACACAGAGGTTGTGTTACCGGGTACTGAAGTTCAGCGGTATGGACATCCTCCGAATTTACCATTTTGTCTATAATGCAGTGCTACATTGTTGTGTGCAGAAATCGTATGGTAAATTGTTTTTGTAAACGAACGCTTTTTTTTTTTTCGTTTGTGTTATGTAGCCCTCACTGATGCCCCCGCACGGGGATAACTGGTTTTCCAGTTATTTGGGGTGCGGCGCCCCCACGGCCCTAGCTGACCTTGTGACTGGTCAACATCTGACGTCATGCCACCGCTTTTTTCGGTGCTGTTTGAGTTTGCAGGGACGGCTGTTCATCCAGCTGTTGGGGAGTCGCGGCCCCACGATCCCGAGCTGGTCTTGTGTCTCGCTTTTTCGTTTTTATTTATTTTCTGCACTGGCCAGTTGCCCGTGTTGTATACCCTATCTAATCGCTACCACGCTATGTACTAGCTCCCCGGTCTTGTGGTTTTGTTACCCTCCACTACTAACTGTTTATATTAACCGCTCAGTTCGTAGGTTTCTGAGATTCCGTTTAGGTTCCACTCCAAGGTTTTGTCTTCCTTGGATTACTTTTTCCCTTTTAGCTGGTTTGGGTGCTAGACATGCCTGCATGTTTGCCGCGTGCGGAGACCCGTGAGGCGGAAATGGGATGTCTGGTGGCTGAGGTCGCAGGAGACCGGAGAAGTGCCTCCTGTGTACCAACACTCCTCTTCGACCCCGGCTTCGCTGTAAACGGGAGGCTAGAGACTAACCCACCTCTAGTCAGAAGTCCTGTACCAAGTTGTGTACAGGGTTTTAGCGGCTTTATTGTCGTATAGCACGGCAGGGTAAGCCCGGGGGCTGTGGGATCATGCCAAAGGCGTTGGCATGACGGAACTCTGGAGACCGAAATGTCCGCCGAGTGCGTGTGATCACAGCCAACGGACTATATCTGCTGAGTATAAGCTCCAGAACTGTATCCAGCGTCATTTTCTTGGCTTGCAGACCTCCAGTTCTCCCTTGTAGGGCTCGGTGGTGGGTGGAGTAGTCTGCAGACGAATCCTCCTCCTTTTTTCCATGGGTAAAAACAAAAACAAAAACTCCAAACTCAAGTCACCTGAAAAAATGATAGTTGACATCGACTCTTCGTCTTCTCAACCTACCAAGTCCCATAACCTTAAACGATCTTTAGATCATGACCTGGACCAAGAACGTAGAACCTCTTCTTCGGCAGCTGTATCAGTCACTCCGAAGCGTCGTCTCCCCTAGATTGCTGTGAATACCCATGCTACACACTTAGTTGTAGAATCCATCGATCCGAATGAGAGACTGTCCACCAGATCTCCCTTTTTCATTTCTAAAGCTTTGGACGCTGCGGTTGCCTCCTTGAAGTCTGTGAGGAAGCTTCGCTCTGGGGACCTGCTTGTCCAAACTTACAGTGTTTCTCAGAGTAACACTCTTCTGTACCTCACTAGTCTTCAAGGCATTCCTGTCAAAGTGACACCTCACCCGTTTCTTAACACCTCTCGGGGTGTTATTTCGGAGTTTGATCTCTTGCCATGCAGTGAGGACGAATTGGTGAGTGAACTTGCAGATCAGGGTGTTATTGGTGCACGTCGTATGATGTTCCGGCGCGATGGTTCTTTGATTAAGTCTAAAAATGTAATCTTGACTTTTAACTCCCCGAAAGTTCCGACCGAAATCAAGGCTGGCTACTTGGTCTGTGGAGTTCGCCCTACATTCCCAGTCCTCTGCGCTGTTTCAGGTGCCAGAGGCACGGGCATTCACAACGTTCATGTAACAGTTCCGCTCGTTGCGCAAATTGTGGCTCCAGTGAACATGACGGGGAAGGTTGCACTTCTGCGGCCTGCTGTGTTAACTGTGGTGAGGCCCATGCAGCTTACTCCCGCAACTGTATGAAATGGAAGGACGCCTCAAGACCCTGAAAGGCCTCTTGTACCCTGCTGCCAAGGCCAAGTTGGGTATTCCCAACAACCGACAGCGTACTTTTGCCGCAGTAGTTCAGTCTCTGCCACAACCCGTGCAGCCCTTTGTCCCGCGCCCTGTAGCTCTCGCCGGACTTGCCAAGAGATCTACAGCTGAACAAGCGACACTGGTGGATTTCTCCAAGCTCTAGCTTATTCGACCAGCTGACTCTGCGCCTTCTCTTTTGAAGACGACCGACTCTTCCAGTTCCCAGCAGAAAGCCTGCACGTGTGGAAGACCCGGCCCTAAATCCGCAAAGGTGTGCAGTGTTCATCCAACTGTCGCGGTCCAACTGACCAACATTGCAACTGTCCCAGACTCAGCGAGGTCCCCAACCTCAACCAACATTATAGAGGAACATAAGGGGAGGAGAGTGACAGTTCGTCCCTCTCCAGTGACTCATCTTATGTGTAGTTGTGTTCGTTTTCGTGATGTGTTTTATCATTCTCATTCCTCAGTTTTACTTAATCGGCTAGTTTCTAACCATTGTACCATGTTTTTAATACTGTTTGTTTCATTGTCTTTTTTGGCCCTTCCATCATTCTCATGGTTCGGTTTTTCTTGGTCAGCCAGATTTTGGGATTTATGTCGCGTTTTGTTTTTTAATACTGTTTGTTTGTCTTGTGTCTGGCGCTATTTGGCCAAACATGGCCTTTGCGCCATAAAAATCAACCAACCAACCAACCAACCAACCTCACTGATGCTATTTCAACACGTGATACTTGAGTCAGATACATATATCCCCTATTTCATGCAATATCTCTAATTTTTGTAACCAGTGTATATATACCTATGTATAAAGGAAACCGCTTGTTTTTGAAGTTGAAATAAAACTGATTACCGATACTGTCGAAGAACAACTACAGTTAAATGGCTGCTACTGGCGTATCTCTACTTAGCTTCGTGGACAGGTGCGCGAACTTCTGTCTAGTTGTCCGGGGTGGATCCGGGTTCAAGTTTCAGATGAGAAATAGGTGATGTGTTCGTCCTACGTCTCTGGTTCTGTTCGTCCTACGTCTCTGGTTCTTTTCCTTCCTTGGAACGACCAGCCCCATATTGAATGGAAATAAATCTGAAATCTTGCAGCCCAGAATGATCACGGGGTAGTTGAGCAACAAATCCAAACAACCTGGACTTTTTTTCAATCGGAATTTTATAACTACCATGAGCAACTCGATGGGCTATAACCAGTCGCCTGTCCCTAATTTAGCGCCACTGATTCCACGGAAGGGAGAGAGACAGTGCTGTAAGGCAAACACAACATCCATGCTACGCCGGGATTCAAACCCGTACCCCATCTCGGGCGAATGATCAGAAGCCAGCGCTTAGACCACTGCGCTACCGGAGTGGTCAACCTCGACTTCATAAATCATCAGGTTTACTCTACACTTTAAGAAAGACTGCAGAAACTCTTCTCCCGGAGCAAATTGCATCAATTCCGGAACTTTTCGAAATTGCAATGTAAAGGCATCGGTTTCCAGAACCCATGTGATCGCTGATATGTCGCAAAAAGAACCAGCATTTTTTAGTTTTTCTTTGTCAAGAATTTTCGCTATGTACTGAGAAAAACGTTTTGTTAATTCAACAAAAATTTTGTTGAATCAACAAAAAATTTTGTCGATATACAGTCAACAAAAATTGTTGTTGAATTTGCAAAATTATTTTGTTAAATTTGCAAAATGCAACAAAACATTTTGTCATGATAACAATACACTTTGTTGAATCAAACAAATTCCCAAAAATCGACCTAATCATTTTGTTAAATGAACAAAACGTTTTGTCGTGATAACAATAAATTTTGTTAAATCAACAATAATTTTCAACAAAATAATTTTGCAAATTAAAAAAAAAATTGTTGATTGTATATCGACAAAAATTTTTGTTGAATTAACAAAACGTTTTTCTCAGTGCTGAGTACGGTAATGTTTTTGAAAAAGCAGACGGTAATGTCTACCTGTAGAAACGATACCTCTGTTGTGTAAAATTTCCTGGGAAGTGTAATGCTTCATGGTTCCATAATATTGAGAGCCATTCTAGTTTTGTTTTCGTTCTTTTATTTGCTTTTTGGGGAAGAGGGAGAGGAATAAATGATGTTGGCATTACGCTCAAAGCATTGATGAAACAAATATTATTAGAATGAGGCTCTTTGCGTTGGTTGAGTCGTTTCGTACGACAGAATTTCGTTTGAGAATTAACTATAAAATTCAAGTTTCGCATTTAAAGGTAAATGCTATATCTTTCCAAGAACTTCAAACCATTCACAGAAATAATGAGTTCGCAACATATTCATTGCACATCGCTGCAACTAAAATAGAATAAATAATCCATAAAGATTTTTAAATAATTCTGGCCATTTTCCGAAATTTCCAATATGAACTGCAGCTTTGGTCGTTTGATTTATACAACATTATGAGTATTCCAATACGAAGTTCCTAAACATTAAAGCGCCGAGCGGAAGCATTAATATTGGCGATGACGGAGAAAAAATCGAAATCACGGGGATCGTTGTTTTGTCGCTTTAATAGAACATACTATCACTGGGAGTTGTATGCCGCGCTAATTCCTTTCCTCAATCAATCAGCTTTTCGCCAGGCAGTGTCGCAGATAAGTGCCGAACCAACAAAGGAATCGGGAGAGAAGGAGCTGTGACGTAACAATCCGATCCGACCACTCACTCTTATGATAGTAATGGCAAAAAGATCTTCAATCATGGCGATACGGACATGTGACCCTGCTTCCTTGATCCCCATTCGGGCAAACCCCCATAAAAAAATCCAATGATGATACAATGAGTCAACTGCCAATTGTTGTTCGGTGGATAAGCGACTCCACAGTGCGTGTGTGTCTGTGTTTGTGTGTGTTCCAGCGACCTCCCACTTTCTCCCTTCAGACCTTTGTCGCCCATGCATACAGCCCACACTCATGCAATCTCTGAAATCAAACACGCTGAGCGATATTCCATCGATTTATTGCTAATGCACGTGAGAGTTGTGTCCACCAATTTATCACAGTGGTATTTGGGTAAAGCTGTGTTCGCGACACATGCTGGAATGGGTCCCGCTTTTCAAAAGGCAACGGCTGTGCTCATGCCCAAGGCAGCCGCTATTTCTCGTTCCCCGTCGATGGAGGAACCTGGAATTACAAATATTACGTCATTAGGTGTTACCAGGGACAGAGATCGTAACACAGAAAGGGGCCTGTGCAAGTACTGAGAAATCAGCTCATTCTCTAGAATAAAAGCTTTAAGTTTTATCCGACGCTCGTACATACTGTTCTGTACTTTTATGTACGCGCTCTCGTACTTTTTGCATTTGCACCCCTAATCTCCTTTTCGCTCACCGAATTCGGGCTTTAGTCAACAGCTGAAGAACAAACATTTCGAGCTGTCACCAGAGAGGAAAAACGAAAACATGTGGAATAAATCTTCGAAAGTTGATGAGTTCATTTAAAATTCCTGTGTGCTTTGTACATATATCAGTGTATTTAAAACGCCATAGAGTATTTGGTGAATTTAAAACGCCATGCAATGTTTAGCCTATATAAAAAGCCACAAAAGTTGGACAACTTCAAAAGGCAGTTGTTCAATTTTGGAATGATCTAGAGTTCGGTGTCATAATTGAAAATGTGGATAAATTGATTGCTTCTCATTCTAAGTCTATGTCCAGTGAGTTTATATGTAATGTTTTTAGTTTAATTGGCTGTTGATACGTCTTAGTTGCTTATCTTACACCGAGAACCCAACATTACTTCACACTAAAGCACTTCCTGACTTTATCCTATTGTTATTGCAGAACATGACTTTACTGTAGAACTTAACAAATTGCGGTCCCGGTGGCGCAGTGGTCTAAGCACTCGCTTTTGACTGTTCGGGCGAGATGGGTCCGAGTTCGAATCCCGATGAAGCATGGATGTTGTGCTAGTCTTACGGCATTGGCTCTCACCTTCCTTGGAACCAGTGACCCAAAATTAAAGACTGACGGCTGCTTATAGCCCATCGGGTTGCTAACGGTGGTCGTTAAACCTCCAAACACCCACACGCATGCTTAACTTCGTGTGCCGGGTAGCTTAACTAAACACTGAGTAGCTCTAACGGCCAGGTAAATAAATAGTATTGTACCTACAGTAATTAACTTGTTTATTTGTTCCACTCTAGTCACCTTAAATTGTCAGCACAACATCACAGATTCATCTAGTACTTCGAAATACAGCAGATTCGCATAGCAAGAACATTCTTCAAGTCTTACAACTCGACAAACATTTAGCTTCATTGATCAAACAAACATATTATTCAACATAAAAGAATTAATCAAATTATATAAGATCAAACGCTAACTGTATAACATCAAAGTAGTCCGATCTCTTTCAACAATCTCTCTCCGAAGCAATTACAACGATTTCACTCTCTAGCCTACTTCTAACGAGAGCCCTGATACAATCGTGAACAACGGTTTCGTTAAAATGCGTCAAACTTTTGACCTAACGTTAGATTGCCAAACCAAAAGTCCGCAAAATAGAAAATATAGCGTTAAGTTTAGAAACTACTTCAAGAGAAAGAACCAAAGTTTAAATAAAATAACAGAAACCAAAAAAGGAAAGTTAAATTAGAGTACACGTCAGATATGGGTTAACTGGATTTGGGTGTCAGAATTGTAGGCGTAGATGAAATGGCTTCTGACCCGAAAAGATCTAATTAACATACTACAGGCAAATACTCTATCACCTGAAACCGAAGATGTCGTCTGTCCAAGTTTCCCCACTAAGACTTTAACATTGAACAAAATGAAGGTACGCGCCTTGAACAATACATAATCATCATGGAATAATATGACCCAAAAGCAGAGAAAATTTCACAAGTAGAGCTGTTGATACCAGCAAATACTTAACATTAATAATCAATTTTCAGTTTTCGTGTCTACTAAATGTCAAAAAAAAAAAAAAAAAAAAAAAAAAAAAAAAGGGATGACGAAATAACTAACATTTGGAGCAAGAAATAACAGAAAAAAAAATTTTCGCGTCGTTTATGGCATGTTGCTCAAAGCATATCTTTCACGGTCGCCATGATGGCCTGGTGGTCTGAGGCAGGGAATTCTGGCTAACCGTCCATAGAATCGTGGCTCTAGTGAAAACGTTGGCAAATTACTATAGAAAACAACGGCCTGCCCTTTTGCAGAATAGAGACAGTATGTATCAATTTCTTGCATCATTAAACTTTTTAGCACCAAACCATACGAACTTTTGGCTCACACTGGTATACATGTATACGTGTACAGTTAAATACATTCTTACAATTTGCCGCAAGAAAAAGTGTGCCAAACTATCCACTCTTTAAGAAAGGGATTTAACACCAAACCAATTTGATATCCATCACAGACATCAAGAGATACTGATATGCCTTTGTCTCTCTCTCGCATTCTGACCACATCCCCTCTCTAGTTACAAACCGGTTTTTTTTTGTGTGTGTGTGTGTGTGGTGTTAGTCGGAAACCTCCGACGCAACAAGTTCCGCTGTTACAATGTGACTTGGCGAGTGGCTTACGTATTGGCCCTTCAGTCCCAGAATTGACATGCATAACAATATTTTTATATATAGTTAACAGGCTTATAATAATATTTATATAATCTATATTGACAAAAGTCACCGGACACTCCTTCAGAAGCAAATGAACGGATTCGCTGCGTTGTCAAGATGCGCGGTACAGCTGCAAACGGTATAAAAACAAGCCTGCAGCTGACCGCGGTCATATCACACTCTGAGGTTGAGTGAAAATGTCGCGGCGGGAGAGAACTGACTTTAAGAAAGAAAAGATTGTTGGGTGTCATATTAGTGGGTTGTCCGTAAGAGAAACCGAGAGGCGTTTAAACATACCCAAGTCAACTGTTTTGGATGTACTGAATAAGTGGAAGACATGTGACGTGCCTGAAGCAGCAAAACGTACCGGAAGACCAAAGAAAATCAGTGATAGAGGACGTCGAATCATCAGGAGAGTTCTTACAGCTAATCGGCAGAGTACTGCACAAGACCTCAGTGTACAGGTGAGTAAAAATGCTGAAACCTCGGTATGTACACGTACCATTCGCAGAGAACTTCATTCCATGGGTTACCGTGGTCGTGCGGCTGCTCATAAGCCTTTCATCTCCACTCGGAGTACTCCTCGTTTAGCATGGTGTAAAGAACATTTATCGTGAACCGTAGATCAATGGAAACGGGTCCTATGGACTTATGATTCCAGATTCACGATCCATCCGTCTTATGGTCGTGTGTGGGTATTGCGGCAGCCATGAGAACTCTATTTACCACAGTGTACTCGTGTGGTAATGTTTTTTGTGGTATGGTCCCGGTCCATTGGCTGTTGTGGACAAACCTGTTAACCAGCACGTCTACCTTGATATCAAAGACAATTATGCCCTACCAACTCTGTACCAATACTATGGAAGCGTGCCTTGTTGGTACCAGCAGGATAATGCACCGAGCCATAAAGCAGGGACTGTTACGGCGTGGTTTGACGATAATTCCGTATCGTGTGTGGACTGGCCAGCACAAAGCCCTGATCTTAATACCATTTAGCACCTATGGGATGAATTAGAGCGCCGCATAAGAAGTTTGGAAGCAAGACGTGCTACTAAGCAACAGTTAACGACAGCGTTATGTACTGAATGGAAGCGCGTACCTATCGCTGTGTTCCGAAACCTTGTCGAAAGCATGTCTCGAAGAGTCAGTGCATGCATTAAGTCTAAAGGTAGACCGACACCGTACTAATGATGTCAACAACTGCTATGTTGTGTTTCTCTTCTGGATGTCCGAGGACTTTTGTCAATATAGTGTGTATAGTTGCCACTGAATAACGTAGAGTGTGAAGGTGATATCCACGCGCTTAAGGACACACGATTATAGCTGCCCTGCCATCATTAGCTATAAATCAGCCATTTTAGTGATTATCTGTTGTTAAACTGATTTTACAAATGAATATGCTTTGAAAATCGCGTTTTTTAAACATTTTACAAATACAGTAAATTCCGGTTAATTGGGACACACCAGGGCTAAAATACTTTGACTCAATTAAGCAGATGTCCCAATTACGTGAAGCTTTATCCCAAAGATGCAGTTTGCGATGTTCTTGAAGAATTGTCTCAAATTAACGGATTTCCCGATTAACCGATAACCCAATTAACCGAAGTTTATTGTACTTTAAAACTGAACTCACGACGGCAGTGTTTTACTCAGTCAGTAAAGTTTCTGGATGTGAAATATCCTAAAACTCATGACAGCCAAGTGGAAAGTTGATATTTCGACATCAACGAGACTAATATCCGTAATAAAGTCATATAACAGAATAAATGAAATTATTGAAGTTCATTACAACAGCCGAACAACATTTGTACACAACATGGAGAGTTTGTTTGCTGAAATATTGTATTATTAACTTTATGTACCGTGAACCTTCCAGAGAACGGCAGAAATGATAGACTTACAACGGCTTGCATCTTTGGCGACGCAAAATTATGGATACCTGTTTTACATTAGAGCATATTTTATAAAAGAATTTACGGTAAATAGCCTGGAACTGTTTTGCTACATATTTCTGGGAAAGAATAGAAACGAAACATGTGCACCCAAAAATACAGGAGTTACAGATATAATAGTGCATATGAAAACGTGGCTTTGAAATCTTGCGGTGTTGAAGATGCATACGTTAGTATTGTTAGTAACACCAAACATAAATCATCGCTCTTTCCATGTTAATACTCATCATCTTTTATATTTAGTTTTGATATTCATCTTTGGTGAATCCCCAGCATTGTGCGAGGCTCCATGAAGCAACCTGCCATGTAGTTTGGCAGTTAAACACATGTGAGTCTGGATAATTCGAGGCCGCTGTATTACAGTGGTAGCATGTCCGGTGCGTAACTGGAAGACCCTGGGTTTGAATCCCGGTGGCGGCCGGTGAGAATTTTTCGGACACTCACTTATTAAAGTGGAAAGAACGATGATTTATGTTCGGCGTTCCTGATCCACGTCGAGTGTATGAATTAATTAATTATTAGTAACATTTATGAAGTGAAAGTTCGTTTTTGTTTTTTTTTTAGGATACAGCACCCATAGAAATTGGAAAGGGAGAGACAAGGTGACACAATATCTCTCAAACTTTTTATTACCACACAGCAAAATGTCTTTTAATCATTGAACTGGGAAACAAAGGGATAACGATTAATGAAGATTATTCAACTCACCTTCGTTTTGCTGATGACGTAGTCATTTCTGCAACTGCCCCTTCAGAGTTGCATAGTATGATCCGGGAACTTGCTGAGAAGAGTAAAAAAGTGGAATTAAAAATGAAGTTTCAGAAGACAAAACTGATGTACTGTACAATGCTTTTACAAGGAATGAATATTTATCGATTGAATGGAAAAAGCTGGAGATAACCGATACTTACATTTTCCTTGGACAGCAGGTATGAAGCAAAGGTCACATTGATGAAGAAATTAGTCGACGTATAAAACTTGGTTGGAGAGCTTTTGGAAGAAATAGTACAACTTTTAAGAGCAATACGCCATTATTTTTTAAAAGAAAAGTATTTAATCAATGCATTCTTCCAGTACTTACGTACGGAGCAGAGACGTGGTCCTTAACTAAATAAAAAAAGACATACAAAGACTGCTGACAACTGAAAGAAGCATGGAAAGATGCATGCTTGGTGTAACCAAGAGGGATAAGAACAGGAAATTATGGATAAGGTAAATGACAAGAGTGCAAGACATTATTAAATAGAGTAAAATTATGCTTGAAATCGCAATGGGCTGGACATGTTGCCAGAAGAACAAACCACCAATCGACAGCAGAAATTCTAGACTGGATTCCAAAGGACAGGAAAAGACCCAACAGAAGACCACATGAGAGATGGGCGGATGAAATTCAAAAGCGTGAGGGAGCGACATAGAGGAGACTTGGGCAAGATAGACCTTTGTGGAAGAAACTTGAAGAGACCTTCATCCAACAGTGGATTGATAATATATAATTGTTGTTGATGATGATGATGATGAAAACACCGAGGGTAGAGGTCATGTTAGCAGACAAACGGGTCATCGCAAACGAAAATACTTCACTGGATAGTAAGAGGCTACGAAGCTCGCAAATAATGATTATAACTGGAGATGAATATACGCGTACAAAATTAGAATGAACGCACGAACCACTTGTTCGAAGAAAAAGGCTCAAAACTGAGGGTTGTGAAAGGGGATTTGTGAGACCTTCATTCATCAGAGATTGGTAGTTATGATGGTGGTGTTGGTTTTGAGTTATGCTTAGCATGCTTCACGTTAACCTTATAATCCCAGGCACTGCAGTGTATGAAACCTAACATTTAATAAAATTTACATGCATACTGTGCTGACTTCTCTGAATAGCGGATTACCAAATGCAAAAAATTTAATTATTAAGAGTGAATTGCACAAGACCACGCAGCAAAAAATAAATCACATCATGCCTAATGGTTCAAATTCCACTCTTATTTAATTTGAAATTTAAATAAATAAAAAAAAAGTGCGTTTAAATGCTCATAAGTAGGTCTAGGATTTATATGCAATATAAATTTTAAAATATGTACATAAAATATTTCTTAAAACTGAGGAAATATGTAAGAAAAAAACTGAAAATCAGTAAATTATATGATGTACAGGGTGTCGGAAAAGTCTTTCCCTCATTACAAACGTCATTCATATCCGCTGTATGTACGTTACAGATGTGAAACTGGTGCCAAAATGTTGGAAAACTAACCAAGTTTGTTTTGTTGCAGGTTTCCGCAACGTGGCTGTAGTGTAGCAGTGTCAGTGTCCAGGAAACCGGAAATGTTCACAAATCAGGATAAAGCTCAGTGTGTCCTCTGGTATCACGATACCCGGTCACCAATAACAGTGCAGAGGAACTTTCAAACAACGTATGGAAAGAAGCAGCCCGATGTCAAGAGCATTAAGTCGTGGTACGACAAGTTGAATACCACAGGATCTGTTGCTGACTTACCGGGAACTGGCCGACCATCAACCTCAGCTGAAAAGGTGGAAGCAGTGAGACAGTCTTTTGTGCGAAGTCCCATGAAATCAGTGAGTAGGGCCTCACGTGAATTACAGATGCCAAAAAGTTCTGTTCATGATAAAAACTTCTGTTCATGATTTGTTAACATTTCCGGTTTCCTGGACACTGACACTGGTACACTACAGCCACGTTGCGGAAACCTGCAACAAAACAAACTTGGTTAGTTTTCCAACATTTTGGCACCAGTTTCACATCTGTAACGTACATACAGCGGATATGAATGACGTTTGTAATCTGGGAAAGACTTTTCGGACACCCTGTATTTCTTTTTATATTTTTTACAAACTTTCCATAATTTCTTTAATTATGAAGTCACAAGAAATTTAAAAAAATACTTCACAAATTTTAACTTACTTTACTCAAAACAATCGTTTTCAACTAACTTACTATTATTACAACTAGCAACAACAGGTTGTAAAAAACGTAAACAAAGATGAAAACAAAGTTCCTCCTGATTTCTTTCAAAATACCTATAAATTGGCTGAACAACTTTTCAACGTCATATGAGGTGATGGACGAAAATTCCTTATCTTTTAAAACAGCAGAACTGCTAGTTGAAGTTCCCTGGAGAATGTTTTTATAGTTGCAATAGTTTCTAGCCCTGGATTTGTGTTTTACAACACTATTCGTCTTGTGCTTTATAATTTTGCCAATGTGGCTGAGTACCTTTCATAATATTTCAATGGTCTCTTCAAATTTACAACACTATTCCTAATATTTCAATGGTCTCTTCAATTACAACACTATTCATCTTGTGTTTTATAATTTCGCCAATGTGGCTGAGTACCTTTCCTAATATTTCAATGGTCTCTTCAAATTTACCACACCATTCCTAATATTTCAATGGTCTCTTCAATTACAACACTATTCATCTTGTGTTTTATAATTTAGCCAATGTGGCTGAGTACCTTTCCTAATATTTCAATGGTCTCTTCAAATTTACAACACTATTCCTAATATTTCAATGGTCTCTTCAATTACAACACTATTCATCTTGTGTTTTATAATTTCGCCAATGTGGCTGAGTACCTTTCCTAATATTTCAATGGTCTCTTCAAATTTACCACACCATTCCTAATATTTCAATGGTCTCTTCAATTACAACACTATTCATCTTGTGTTTTATAATTTCGCCAATGTGGCTGAGTACCTTTCCTAATATTTCAATGGTCTCTTCAAATTTACAACACTATTCCTAATATTTCAATGGTCTCTTCAATTACAACACTATTCATCTTGTGTTTTATAATTTCGCCAATGTAGCTGAGTACCTTTCCTAATATTTCAATGGTCTCTTCAAATTTACCACACCATTCCTAATATTTCAATGGTCTCTTCAATTACAACACTATTCATCTTGTGTTTTATAATTTCGCCAATGTGGCTGAGTACCTTTCCTAATATTTCAATGGTCTCTTCAAATTTACAACACTATTTTCCTAATATTTCAATGGTCTCTTCAAATTTATTGAAATTATTTATCAAAGGGACACTTGAAGTTTAAAGTTTTGTGATAACCCGATCCACTACAGTCAAATGTGTCTTTAAGAAAGTCAATTCCTCTAATAAAGTACCACTATCCAGCAGAACTTGTCCCTTTCCAATGGAAGCAAAATCGTTCGAGTCAAATTGAAAGATTACTCCCTTGACTTTGCTGAAGTTGTCTCCATAATATCCTGCAGCTTGTAACCACGTGCTCCAACGTGTAATCACAAGCTGGTAGGTACGGTAAGTCTGAGAACATTTCTTTCAACTTTTCGGTTCGTTCTGGGAGCTTTAAGAAATATCTTTTTACCTGTTGCAATCAACGAATCGGTTTGTGAAAAATTGCAGGGGATTGTTTCAGCAATTCTTTGGAGCCCATGTACAAGACAAGTAAAATGAACCATCTTGGAGAACAGAACACAAAGGGCTGTTGCTGCATTCATCGTGTACGGTTCAACATCAGTTACCAACAGGTACTTATCGTATTTTACTCCCCCGGCAATAAAGTACGCAGCGATTTATTAATCAATATATCGATCCTTTGGTAGTTACATTTTGCTAGTTCTTCGCAAACAGTTAAGAATGGGATCGACGGTGCTGATTCATTTAGATATCCAACAATAACGTTTCCTATATATCGACCATGCGCATCTGTTGTTTCATCAACTGAGATCCGAACAGGAAACTTTTCGATTTTCTCCCTGATGTTTAGTACAGTTTCGTTGTACATCATCTGCAAGTAATTTTTTCTTAAAGCAGATTCTGGAATTATTTGACCGCAGTATTTTTCTGAGAAACTTCTAAATACTGGATTATTAACATTCAATAAAGGGATATCTGAATCCACTATTCCATGGCATAAATCCAAACTGAAACTTGAACTGACCTGTTTACTGTTCACTGGAACTTTTAGAAGAAGATTTTGTTTCACTAAAGTGTTTTTCACGTTTTTTTCTTTTGTTTCCCAGTTTTAATGTGCTGCGAAACTTGAAAACGCTGGTCACAAGAAAGAGCTGACACACCACAAAACAAAACACTGCCGTCAGTCCTCATCCCTTCATTGGAAAACTCATTACCAATTACCTTTAATTTTGATGATATAGTTGATTTAATTTTGGGCATGTTGATTTACTTAACAACTTGAATAGGAAAAACAAACTTCCAGCAATGACGAAAATAAAATGATTTAAGGAGAAAATGGGCACAACACTATGCATTAAACGACAGATGACTCATTCTGCTTTCTTCATCACTCATCTGAGATGAGGAAGCAGACTGCTGCCGGTATGGTGCTGCCATCTGTCGGCTTTGATGAGTTACGAAACTTGAAAACGCGACACTTGTCATCTCTCGGCTCACAGGTTGCTACAACAGAAAGTATTGGGTAATTTTCCGTATAAACTGGCGATTTACGTAAAAATATTTTTAAATAATGTGAAAATATGTAATGTATGTACTAAAACAGTAAATATGTATAATAACGGCAAAAACGTCAAATATGTAAAAACATTTAATTACATATTAAATCATAGGCCCCCCTATAGTCGGCGCCTTACTTATAGGCGCCGACTATAGGAGGGCAAGGTGAATCTTGCCCTCTAATAATTTTACTAGGGGGGGGGGCAGTGCCCACCCAATATTCTTGGTCCTGTTTAATTAAATAATCGCTTTGGCCTCATAAAGTGGACCAAGTTCCAGTTTATAAGGCCAAAGCCAATTATTTCCGAAAAATGTATAAATAACAAAATAAGTAAACTTTTTTCCCACATAAAGCATTGCTTATTTGATAAGTAACTTGATTGTCAGCCTCGTGTTTTTTTCGACAAGTTTTCGTGATATTTAAAACAATTATGAAAAATAAAATAAAAAAATACAGAAACGCATAATCTCTAGCGCCTTTATGTATCCATTTTTCGCGCTTCTCGTTCTTTGTTTGAGTAAGAGCGCTATTTTTTCACATTTTTGATAAACGTTTGGAAACAAAATCTCTCGGGATATTTTTATAAAATCGCAGGCTGAATTTAATTATTTTAAATATTAATATTCAGCAAAATAATATTTCTGTTTCCTTGTTCATTTATTAGCAACTACAATTGCTTTTCAAAAAACACGTCGGATATCGTACTTTATCTTTTTGCTCCCCCTCCCCTTTAATTTTTATTTTCCTCCTGATAATGGGGGAGACGTGCCCCTCCACGTCTAATCTCTTCACGCCTGCCCCCCTCCTCCAATAATTTGGTGAAGTGGGCGCCCCTGGCCTTACTCATAAGCATTTGAGAGAGTACTGCCGTGAAACCTCGGCTACACGTTTTCTAGGAAATGGCTTTAAAAAGAATATAAATGTAAAAACCGTGTAAACGAAATTTCAAAATGTTAAATTAAATTTAATGCTTTAAAGGAATATAAGATGTTCCTTAATAATGATGTATTTAAAGTCGAATTGGCGACGAAAGAAAAAATGCGTTACAAATTATGACATATTTTATCGCATTGCAAAAATCATAAAGCCTATGAAATCTAACTTCTCTTTTGACGACTTTATCTGTGTATAAAAATCCTGATTCTAGATTAAGGTAAATTCTCAGAACTAAGAATCTGATATAAGTGTTTCAGTATGAAATTCATGGATAAACAACTTTATTTTTTGCGGATCCCGAGTGCATCCATTTGAAATCAGAAAATTGAATATTGAGCATACATTTAGGATTCTTTTCTATTACGTCACGAAATAGTGGAGCCAAAAAATTAAGTCCCAGAGGTTTATCAAATTTTAAATAGGGCATGTGTGTGTGCGTCAGGAAATGAGAAACCAAGTTTTCATCCAAACAGAAAGTAAACAACATACCCTTTTCTGAAGGTTCAACTTCGGCTGCACCAAGATGGGAACACAACAACGCTGTCTTAATTCTTTCAGAGTTGTAACATACTGGGTTACGTATAAAGGAATCAAAGAACCGTATATTTTTGAAAACCTGAAATCCAAATTTTAACGTATAATTGCAAAAAACATATATATGAATTACGTATAACCGAGTTTGAAAAATAGAAACTACCGTAAAATATCAGGACTGAGACAGAATTACGTGTAAAGGTTAAAGAAGTATAGCCCAGAAACGTATAACCGAAGTTTCACTGTGTTATGATATTGTCAACGGATGACAGAACATAGAAACGTTGTTAGTTACGTACCACAAAAGAAAAGTATTACAATACATTAGGTGGAAGTCAGTGTCGTATATTAGAGGCTAGCTAGGCTAGCTGCGAAGCCCAGAGAATGCACAAATAAAAATCAATTAAGTATAAAAAATAACAGTTAATTATCAACGGTATTAAAATATGTCGATGTTTTCGTTGGGAAAAAAACGCTAGCGGATTCGCTTCTTTCGATTATGAGAATCAGTCTGACGAGCAGTCCAACGACATAACGCAAGCAGATATTCGAGAGTCGTAGCTGTTCTGATGCGAAGAACTTCGATACGATCGCCTGCTAGCGTTTCCATGACAACATGAATGAGCGTATGGAGGTGAATGGACCATTGCTTTGCGCAACGGTTCGCTCCGAAAAGAGAAGATTTCGGACTACCTCAGTCACTCCATGTTCCGCCTTTAACAGCGCGTGTTTCGCGAGAGTTGTTTCAGTTTGTGTGAAGTGTCAATGAATTAAAATCAGTGATATTATATCTTAAATTCGTGCCTTTATTGGATTCGAACTGTTTTGATAAATTTTATGAAAGCTTACCTGAACATCTGCTATCAGAGCTTAAAGAACTCTATGCTTCAAATTTTGATACAGATCGATTAAAAAATGAACTGAAGGTGTTTCATTCCCTTGATGAATACAAAAGAAATCAGTAAGAAACATTACTTGTTACTTAAAGTTGAATAATTGGACATAGTGTTTATTGAGGTGTGCAAATTAGCAGATCTAATATTAAACTGTTAATCAACAACTACAACTGCCGAAAGAAGTCTTTCCGTATTAAAAAGAATCAAGATATATCTTAGAGCCAGACAAGGACATGCACATTCGAGCAACTTGGCTTTTTTGTTAATAGGGAAAAACCTTATTTTTAAATATGAGAAAGTACTCGGAAGAAACATTTTTGTGAAAACGTAACACTCAAGTTCAAACAAGAGGAAAGAAGAATGGAGTTGGTTGGTTGGTGGATTTTAATGGCGCAAGGGCCATGTTTGGCCAAAGAGCGCCAAGAATGGAGTTCATGTACAAATAAGTGTTCAAATCCTAATCCTCATAATTATTTGGTATCATGTTAGCAATAGCATGTACCTAAAATTTAGAAAACAATGTTACTTCTGTTGCTTAACAATTAAAAAATAAACTTCGCAATTAAAAAAAACCAGTACTGTGGTGGGATGAAGGGGGGGGGGTATATAGCCCAGGTCTCGGACCCAAGATACGCCGCTGGTGAAGGTTTATCATTTTCTCAACAGAGGCTTAATTCGTTAAAAAATATGACACTAAAAAGCTGGTCAAACAGGGTCACGAAGCTCCTGACCCGACAGGCATGGCCTGTTAAGCTCAATGCCGCTTGCAGTATTTTAGGTGAAAACAATATTTCAGTACTAACACATCCTCCATAAATGTCAGAGCTGAAGTTAAAGTTCCAAAACCTGGTGATGTGACATAGAAAAATAAACTGTTTCGTTTTTTGAAAAAAATTGGAGTGATTCTTATCGAGACTTAAAAAAATTATTTTTGTAATTACTAATTTTTATAATAATAATGGGCAATATATTTCTTCCGTAGTTCGGAATTGTTTACTGTTAGTTTTTCCCGAAAAACGAAACCTCCTATCTTTTCAAGCTCAAGTCACCAGCCGCAAATTTCTTGAACCGTGTTTGCTCGGTCGGAGTAAACGCCAGCACTTCACCTTTAACTTCGATAATTTTTCGGACCGCTTCAGCAGCTTTAAACTCCTGTTTCCAGTAATGTCGGAAAATACAGTACAGCGGTACAAGCTCAAAAGATGGGTGACGATATGTGCTTTCCTCACCCTAAGCGCTTTCAATCGCCTACAGCACAGGTAAACTGTTTCGCAGAAAATATGTATATTTACATCATGGAACTGTCCTACGCAAAAATGCACGTTTATGCAGATGTATTTGTTTAACAAATACATTTTCATAAACGCACATTGAATAAAAGACATAAGCAAAGATTATTGGCTACAGAAATGAACTTTTGGACGCGTTCTGCAGGAAAATCCAGATGTGGAAAAGTGCGTGATACAAAAATTGTTTTCAAACTATTGTGATGCGGAGATTGAAATGGTTCGGCCATGTAAAAAGAATGTCATCAGAAAGTCTTCCAAAAATTCTGAGTGGGAGGCTCCAGAAAACAGGGGAGGAGAAAGTGGATAGAGGAGATTAAATCAAGCTTAAACAATAATGGATTAGATGAAGCGTGGCCTTGGATAGAGAGAAGTGGAGGAAGACCCTGGCTGAACTATATGGTTGAGAAAATCCAGGCTAACCTTGGAGGAAATCCACTTAGTAGTGGAAATTCGTGATGATGATGATGTGTTTCAATTTTACTTTTCAATGCATTTTTAATCAACTTACAAATGAAACATTCCATTTTAGTCTTTCCCCTGTCCTTATCATCTAATTTATGCTAACTTTTTTCTATCTGAATTGTTTGGGTTATTTTTTGTTTTGTTTTTATATTTGGGATCTAAAATTTTTGAAAGCTTTGATTTATTCCTTAATAAGCTCAGATAGAAGATGATATGCAATACAGTATATTTTAGACTTGTCAGGCCTTATACTGTTCAGTGTCTATTTTAACTTTTTAGAGCTGTCTTTCGAGCTGATATTCACTAAAGGTAAAAACGGAAATTCACATTCTATATACAGTATAACGAATTAACCAGAAGGTTTGAGAATTACTGACACGATAAGAAGTGCACTGAAATTTAACGTATGTCGCAGAAACTGCGAAAAAGCAGTGTATTTATATGTGTTATAACAATAATTTTAATTTTACGATTTGTGACGCCATCTACATTCTAAATATCGTCAAGAGCAAAATAAAACATGATAATAAACACTCAGCAAATACTTATTCCATGACTGAAACAAATACAATAGTAGTGCCATCTGGTATTGTCAAAATAAATCTATATTTTTATCAACCCTATACAAGCAGTGGCATGATATTAGAAATTTACATTCTCATGAACTTTTTTAGATCCTGGAAAATAATAAATTTCAGTGGGCTGTAGAAAAGCAGTTACTAAATGACGGTAATAATTATTTTCGGAAACATTTACTTTATATTTTATTTTCCTCCTAACAAATTTTCAGAATGTAGATGGAACTACATACTGTTAAATTAAAATAATTATTTCACGTATAAATGCCTTGATGTTTTGCAGTTTCTTCGCCATACGTTAAACTTCAGGGCGTTTTCTATCATGCACAACTTTTTGAAGCTTTTGTTTAATTTGTTACATTCTAGAATGTAAATTCCCCGTTCTACCATTGACGAGTATAGACTCGAAGGACAGCCTTAATGAATAAATATCGTGTTAAACAATGATATTGAATCGTGTAAGATCTGGCTCATTTCAAATATTTGTATTAAAAGTTATACCACGCACTGCTCCTCATTTGAGTTCAAAGTTTCGAAGACTTCGGAAGACTGAGAACCCTTGGTGTAAACAAACGACCATATTTAGGTAAACAGGGAGCCCCTGAAGGGGATTATAGATCGTGTAATCACGCACGTACATGTCATAAATTCAAACTCCAGTGAAGAAGGTTATTATTTTATTTGGGGAGGGGTTATCACCGAAATCAGCGCATTTAAATGATGTTCACGAAATCGAAAAGAAGTTTTCTTACTACTGGAGAAATTCACTGAAGCGTTCTTTCATCCTCTCTGTAGAAAAACTCATATTGAGCTTAACCTAACCGTTCGACAAACTTGATACTCTTGTGAATTGAGCAAAATTACATCTAGCGTTTTTCGATTTCATCAGAATCACCATAGTAAGCCCCACTTTTCCTTTATCACCAAATTTTCCAGCGCTATCTTCTAGCGTCAATATCCTTTAAATTCTGTTCCTTGCTTAAATAGGTGGAGAATATGCCCTGTAGCTTCGTTGCGAACGACATGGCATTTATTTTTAGGTACGGAAGATCACTAAAGATAATATAATACCTCATTAGAAGAACTTTTAATTGCCGGAGCATGACTTCGGGAATGCCGAACGCCAATGAAGAGAGCTCCATGCCCGCTAAAATATTCTCCCTCTTGACTCTCCCAATCTTCATCTCTCTCTCTCTCGCTTTCTCCTCTTTTCCATCTCTGGATTCCTCTCTCTCTTTCTCAGAGCTCCCGAATATTGGCAGTGTTTGTCATGTCATAAAACGAGACGGCGTTGGAAGGTGCAGCAGTGCCTAACGCCCGTAATTTGCTCGCTTTACGGAACATTGATGTTTTATTGCCGGGAAGGAATGGTTGGATTTTGATGCTCGCCCTGTCCGATGCCGTCGTTAGTACCGTTTCGACGGGAATGAATGGCCAGGTTTCAACCCCAAGTTACGGTTATTTTTCACGCGCGGGCAACTCTTGAGAAGTCGTTAGTGTCCTTTCTTGACACGCTTTTAATTCCTGAGATTAGTCGAGAAAGGTGCGAAAGTCAGATATGTGTTTCTGTGCTGCGCAGAGAGACCATGAGTTAATTTGAAACTCGTGTCTTCTCGGCAGAGTGTGATAGCTTTGGAACTAATGCACTGCCAAATTGTGATTAATGCTTGCTATAAAACATATTTCTTCCTTTTTTCTCTGTCCAGTACAAAATGTAATGGCGGAATTTTTGAAAGTTTTTAACTTCTCCCCAAAAAAGTATTTTGAATTCTCTTACGAAATTAGCTAGTTGCATCCTACATTTAATGAGAGACGCAATAAATACTACGCGTCGCTGCACACAGCTTTTCCACTTTTATTTAAAGAACAAAAATATAACCATCTGACAAAATGAAGTGAATCGTAAAATATCTGAAAATACTTCATAATCAACGGGGAAGAGTAATTTTTAGCACGTCTTTTGTAAAAAAATATCGTGCTTATGTTATCGGTTTGTCTGTCCATCCGTCCGTCTGTACCCACGGTATCTCTGCAACTATTAGTCCGATTTGAAAAATTATTTCAGCATTGGGAAGCTTGAAATATGCGAATGATGATCCTTTATTTCGTTTTGTTTTTTTTTACGATGTACAATATCGCCGCTAGAGGGCGTAAATGCAGATGATGTCGAATTCAAAAATACGTTTTAATCCATATATTTGCTTCTAAACATCAGATTGAAAAAAATCTTTTATCTTTCGATTCCATTTATGTCGAAGAGTATTTTAGATATAGTTACTTTTTCAAATTACGCATAGATTTTCCGCTAGGGGGCATAAAAGTAAATTACATTTTCCCCGATAACTCTTCTTCTAAAACTCCGATTTGAAAAAAAAATTTCTTCAGCGGATACACCTCCTGATTGAAAATCTTTTGCATATAATTTCAAATTTTGGGTAAAGAATACTTTGGCCACCAGGGGGCATAAGTGTTAATTTTTTCTTCTGATATATTTACCATAAAATCTGAGCTTCTAAAATATCGATTGAAAAAATTATTTCGTGGACTGATGCCACTCACATCGATAAACCTTTTCGGAATATTTTCTTCTTAAAATATTCCACAGTTTCTCCGACAGGGGGCGTACATGTATATTTTATTTTCGTCAATATCTCTACGTCTAGAAGTCCGATTTGACAAATTTCTTCTCTGTTGGATAGTGTTTTCAGTGTGACATGTTTTCCATATAATTTCAAAATTTTCAAGTGATTCATATACTTTCCGTTCCGCTAGGGGGCGTAGAGGTAAATTGCGTTTCCCTCTATATCTCTGCTCCTAAATCTCCGATTTGAAAAACTCTTTCTGCACCGGATACAGCTCCTGATGGGAAATCGTTTGCACATAATTTCTAATTTTTGTGAAAAAATGGTTTGGCCACAAGGGGACATAAATCTTAATTTCCGCTTCTGATGTATTTGCAGCAAAATATGAGCTTCTAAAATCTCAATTGAAAAAAACGTCGTTTGTAGACCGATAGTACTCATGTCGACAAACCGTTTAGAAACATTTTCTTCTTGAAATAATGCAAGGTTTCTACGCCAGGGGCGTAGATGTATATCGTATTTTTGTCAATATCTCTACTTCTAGGAGTTCGATTTGGAAAATTCCTTCTTTGTTGGATAATGTTTCCGATGCGAAATGTTTTTCCTAACAATTAAAAATTTTCAAGTAAGTCATAGACTTTCCGCTAGGGAGCACAAAGCCCAATTGCGTTTTCTGCGTTATTTATGCTTCTAAAACTCTGATTTGAAAAATTCTTCCTGTATCGCATACAAGACCTGATGGAAAATATTTTTTCACATACTTTCTAATGTTAAGAATGGTTTGGCCACCAGAGGGCATAAGTGTTAATTTCTGCTTCTGATGTATTTGTAGCAAAATCTGGGTTCCTGAACACTCGACTAATTTTTTTTTCTTGGACCGATACTGCTCATATGGAAAATCCTTTTGAGAATACTTTCTTCCTAAAATAATGCATGGTTTTCCCACCAGGGGACGTAAATTCACATCTTATTTTTGTCGATATCTCTGTTTCTAAGAGTCCGATTTGAAAAATTCATTCTGTGTTGGAGAGCGTTTCCAGTGCAAAATGTTTCTCATATAAATTCATGTTTTTCTTAACACATGTCTGCAACCAGAGGGCGTAAGTTCACGATTCGGTTTACAGCAATATCTGAGGGATTAAAAACCCGATTGAAAAACTTCTTTATTCCGTCAGATACTATTGTTTTCCATACCGGCTCCATCGACTTTGAATAGCTTTGATAAATTTAATTTGCGTCAGAACGGATTTCAAAAGACGTGCTTATTACACCCGAAAATTCGGTGTCATCTTTCTTGTTTTTAACTGCGATCAAACTGTCCACCAGAATTTCGTTATGTGGTAAATGGCTTTGCGCTTGCAAAAACTAATTTTAATTCATTTTTATTGGTGTGCTCGGAAAAAAAAACCCAACAATGGCGTTTTGAATACAACAATTTCACTTACCCAGAACCTCGAAAAAATCCAAACTAACTTTTAAAGTTCGTGCCATCATGTTCAATAGTTTGAACCCATCTGTTTGCCACCTTTACGAAGCTTTCGGTTTAGCGGCAAAGAACTCTTGGCGCCGCCCCGGTGGCGCAGTGGTCTAAGCGATGGCCTCTGATCATTCGTTCGAAAGGGGTCCGGGTTCGAATCCCGGTGAGGCATGGATGTCGTGTTTGTCTTACGGCACTGGCTCTCTCCCTTCCCTGGAACCAGTGACCCTAAATTAGGGACGGGCGACTGCTTATAGCCCATTGAGTTGCTCACGGTGGTCGTTAAACCTTCAATCAAAAAAAAAAAAAAAAAAAAAAAGAACTCTTGGCACTCGCGATCGATATCGTCCAAAGTAGTCAACTGATTGCCATGGAGAAAATGAGCCATCCCCCGAAACAAGTAGTAATCTGAAGGGGCAACGTCGGGGCTGTATACCTGATGAGACAGCAACTCGGTTCCATGCAGTTCTTGAAGTTTAACTAGGGTTCGATCAGCGGTATGAGGTTTTGCATTGTGGTGTTGCAGCAGTGCCCGCTTTCGATTAACTAACACAGGATAATTCCGCTGAAGCTTGTCATGCATCCTGCCCAATTGCTGAGAATGTAGTTCGGCCTTGATAGACCGACCATTCGGAATGAACTCACCTTCATAATTCCACCAGACACACAGCGTGAACGTTTTTTCAAAACGTTCAGTTTTGGAGGTAGGTAAATCTCGTTCACCTCTATTCAAATACTGTTGAGCAGAATCTGGATTACGCACGCGTATATCCACTTTTCATACCCAGTTGATGAGCATTCGTTTGATAAATCCAGTATCGCGTGAATTTCTAACCAGTTCCTTGCACACCTCGACACGTCATTGAGTTTGTGCTGGGATGAACTCATGAAGTACCTCACAGCATCGTCATTCAACTTTCCCGATCTTGTGCAGGTGCTCAGCGATGGCAGATTTAGAAACTCTCAGTTCTTGTGGCAATGTGCGAGTGCTTGTTCGTGGATTGTCTTCTACAGTCGCTTGCAGGGCGTCCGAATCAGCAGCAGAGGGTCTACCCGAAACCTCCTACCATTTCAAGCTCAAGTCATCAGCCGCAAATTTCTTGAACCGTGTTTGCTCGGTCGGAGTAAACGCCAGCACTTCACCTTTAACTTCGATAATTTTTCGGACTGCTTTAGCAGTCCGAAAATTAGGTGAGTGAGCTTTCCTCACCCTAAGCGCTTTCAATCGCCTACAGCACAGGTAAACTGCTTCGCAGAAAATATGTAAATTTACATCATCAGAAAATATGTATATTTGCATCATGGAACTGTCCTACGCAAAAATGCCGGGTTTTTTTTTTCGGTCACCCGAATATTTCGTGGTTTAAAGACCACCATGAACAACTCTAAGGGCTATAAGCAGTCGGCTGTACCAAATTTAGGGGCACTGGTTCCAAGGTGGAGACAGAGCCAGCACCATCGGACATGCCATATCGAACTCTCTCTCATCTTGCATGAATGATCATAAGCCAGCGCCTCAGACCACTCGGCCACCGGGGAGGCGTAATTTATTTTTAAATTATGCAAAGATATGTCACTGATTTCTTGAAATCTTAAACGGATATGTATAAAACCCTGAAAGTGAATGCTTTGCAATCTATTACAGCTTTTGGGTTAACTTTTTTCGGGAGTCAAATACCTAAAACAACTGCAGAAAAAACCTACTGGATGTATAATATATTACCGTGAAACCTGAATATAATGATACTGGCTATAACAATAAACCTGTGTATCATGATATGTTGCGCGATCTCAGAAGACTTCCTATAGTACTAATGTATTTCGAATTTGTCTATAACGATAATTTGTTTTTCAATCAACCTGTGTATAACGATAATTTTGCGCTTTTCAAACTTTGGCCATGTGTTGTGTCCAAGACTTTTTTAAAGATATAGAGCCTTTGACAATTCATTAATACTGAAAGATATCGTACACAAAGGCAGCTGGTCCTAGAATAGGGAGAATAGTTTTTGTACCTTCGGAACAAAAGAGGCTTGTAAGAACGGACATATTAACTACATTAAATTATAATAATGCTGAGCATTATGTTACTTTTTCACAAAGAAAAGTAAGACAATATAAGCCCAAGAAGGCGACAGAAGGTTCGAGAACATTGTTTTTCTGATGTCGAGAGCTTCAAACAAAGAACCTTAGTTTCTCACGCCTTAGAAAGGGAGAGGCCTTTTCGACGAACAGATAACATCTTCAGTGATACCGCGACTTTCGCTGTACATTGTCAGCGTCATCCAGACGACTAAAAGTCTGGAAAACAGCCATCCACCTTTGTGTAAATATAACAATTCAAAAAAAGGTCTTCGCTCTTTCCACGTTCAAAAGTGAGTCACGGAAAAATTCTCATTGGACGCCACCAGGAGACGAACCCAGAGTCTTCCAGTTACGCGCCGGATATGCTTCCGCTACACCACAGCGGCCTCGAATTCCTCCGGACTCACACACGCTAACTGCCAAGTCAATATGGCAGGTTGCTTCTTGGAGCCCCGCACAGGGATTCACCAAAGATGGTAAGCAGCAACTGAAGGAATAATTAGAAGGCGAATGAATAATTAATACAGACATTTAACGTGGACCAGGAAATTCAAACAAAGGTCTTCGCTCTGTCCACGTTCATAAGTGAGTCACGGAAAAATTCTCATTGGCCGCCACCGGGAGTCCCCAGCATTGTGCGGGGCTCCAAGAAGCAACCTGCCATCTTGACTTGGCAGTTAGCGTGTGTGAGTCCGGAGGAATTCGAGGCCGCTGTGGTGTAGCGGAAGCATATCCGGCGCGTAACTGGAAGACCCTCGGTTCGACTCCCGGTGGCGGCCAATGAGAATTTTTACGTGACTCACTTATGAACGTGGAAAGAGCGAAGACCTTTGTTTGAATTTCCTGGTCCACGTTAAATGTCTGTATTAAAATATAACAATGTATATTGTGTTAGTGTAAGAATGTAATTCGGCGGTAGGATTACTTTCTCAAAGGGTGCGCTTCCTAATGGAAAGATCTGACAGACCGCAGAGACACGAAAGGTAGGATTAAAACCCATGAGCGAGGCACGCCTAGCCAACGCCCAGGGGTGGTCGGCGAATGACGTCAAAGGTGGACCACGTGGGCGAAGAATGCGAGCCACGTCAGCAGGTCAGCGAGAGGGCAAAGTCAGCGCCGGGGTCTTCGCGCATGCGTAGCGCGGAAGAGGTAAGGAGGAGTAGGTTTCTTAGAGAGGACCTGTTAGTCAGTCTGCTTTCGTCCAATGGAGAGAGGAGTTCTCCGATAAAGGGGACGCGAAGCGTTTTGTGTGTGTGTGTGTGAGAGAGCGGACGGACGCTCCAGCTACGGATGTCCGGGGCTCTGGATGAGATTAGCCAGCACACTATCCTAGAAGAGATAGAATGTTTGGCTGCAGCGGTACACGTCCCAGTCAGGGAATCCCGCTTGCGTACCAGATATTCCTCTACAGTGAATCAAATCTTAGCACAGGCTATGATTGAAATCGTATGGACGGAGAAATACCGTTAGGCTACTATTTCTAATATTCTCAGAGATATAGATCTACCTAATAGCATGTAGATTCTTTCTAAAACGTCAACGACGAAATAAATTTTCTTCGGAAGTGGTTAGATTTCGTGTCTACGCCACTGTCCAGGTCTGAGTCTTAGGGAAACCTGATGTTAGAGAAAGAGTTATCCACCGCCGTCAGGAACCTAACTGATTATGTAATAAATGTTCGTGCTTTATTAGTAACTCCTCTCGATATCCTTATATCTTAGTTGTGAGTATTATTCTGTCCGTTCAGTTGTTTCGATCCGCCTTCCCGATTCACAGATTTCATAACAAAGTGGGGAAGACTTCGTTTGTTTGCTCGAATAGAGTTTGGGGAATGTTTCAGAGAAACACAAACACTTCCTTGTGTCTGGTGAGAAGCCCCTATAGCGTGGACACCTCAGATTCATAAATAGGAGGCGGAGCCACGACACGTGACCAGTACTTTCGCTCTCACAAGGCAACAATCCCTTTTCCCTGGGGACTGACGCCAGTGGCGCGACTTAGCCTCCTGTTGGCCACCTGATTTACGCTTCTACACATTCCCCCTGAAAACCATAAATCGACCAGTTCAAATTTACTCGCTCGTTGAACTCCTTCGCGGGGGTGAGTCAGGTGTGACCTTGTGTTAAAAGTTCTGTAGTCTTGCAAATGGCCCCACGGAAAACAATATCGTTTCAGGAGAAACTAAAATTTATCAGATATCTCGACAGTGGGTTAAAACAAGTAGAAATTTCCAAAAAATACTGCATCCCTCAGTTAACAATTCCGAGGTTTTATAAAAAACGGAAGGATATCGAAGAAGCTGCATGCACATAATGAAAAGATCGACTTGAAACGTAAACGAATGAAAGGTGCTTTGAATGAAGATGTCGACGCCGCAACTGTTAGGTGGTTCCAGGAAATTCTAACATAAAATATGCCAATAAATGGACCCATTAATAATATGCGAAAAGCGAAAAACTTTGCAACCATGCTTGGAAACGAGAATTTTAAAGCTAGCAAAGGACGGCTCGCTTCGTTTCGTGGCCGTCACGGAATATCGTTTCAAACAATTAATAGGGAAGAGAAGTCTGTGCCCGTAGATAATTTCGATCGTAGAAGCAGCGTGAATTGAGAAAAAATTAAGGGGAAATATTCTGCTGACAAAGTCTGAAATGCAAACGAAACAGGATTGTTTTTTTAACTCATGCCAGAGCAGACGTTGGCGTATAAGGGAGAAAAATGCAAACGAGGAAAGAAATCAAAACAGACTAACGGTGTTGTCGTGTGCGAATAGTACCGGAACAGAGAAGTGGAAACACCTAGTAATAGGAAAATCTGCGAAACTAAGATGTTTTAAAAACTGCCAAACATCCCAGACGTATATCTGAATTCGCTAGATGCTTTGAAAAATATGTGTATGTCGGCTTTATATTCTGTAAAACACAAAAACCAAGTAAGCAATATCCGATTACTTCTCTTGTTAATGAAAGGCTAAATTTTTCGTAGTTCCTTAATGATCCAAATTCTGTTTTACGTACGTATAAGTTGATTATACAGTACATATTTTGTTTCTGAACCTATGTATTACGTATTTCTCTTATTTATGAATTAAGAACGTAAATCCCAAGTTTATTTTTATCAATATACACATGCATTTTTAGATTAATAGAAACGTAGTTAAAATACATGTGCTACATTTTGGAACTGGAGTTAGATTCTTATGATTTATGTTCGTCTACATTCCTAGTATTTAATATTATTTAATAATTTCAATTTAACATGATATTAGTAAAAATAATATTACGCCCATAGTAAATAAATCCCATTATGCACTGCTGGACAATTGCTAAGGACGGATCATAAACAGCTATATAGCGCATAAAAAGTAAGTGTGGTTGGATGCCAAGTGAAATAAAATAATGTCAGAATACCAGGACATTACAAGAAAGACAATTTATTGTGCTCTGAAATCCAGAAGGCTTTGGAACGTGTTCAAGGGACAAACAGGCCATTTTGTGCAGAATACGTAAACGTGAAAAAATGCAATTACCGTCCGCAGGCGTTCCGGCGTAAGATGTCAATACGGGATATGGCCACCATGGAGGGCGATGCAAGATTCCACACGTCGTGTCATGCTTTGCACAACATTATCAAACAGCTGTTGGGGTAATTTATCCCATTCCTCTATCAGTGTACGGATGAGGGTGCCCTTGTTTATTGGAAGGCATTGGCGATCAGCAAGACTCCTTCCCAAAGCATCCCACACATTTTCAATGGAATTCAGATCTGGAGAACGTGCGGGCCATACGAGGCGTTGAATATCCTCGCTCTCAAGACACTCCTGGACAGCGACTGTTCGATGACATGTTGCGTTGTCGTCCATGAAAATGAATCTATCACCAACAGCACCACGGAACATGCAAACATGAGGTAGCAGAACATCATTAATGTATCGTTAGCCAGTCATAGTCCCAGTTGGAAGCACATAGAGGGACGTACGGCCATTGATCATGATGCCAGCCCATACCATGACACTACATGTCGGATATCGGTCCCTTTCCTGTATGTTTGTTGGACAATATGCAGTACCACTATACGCCAGATCAGTTGTCGTCGACAATCAGACGATAGACTGTATCTACTCTCATCTGAGAAGAGGACAGCAGACCAGTCGTTATCAGTCCAATTGCGATGTTGATGGCCCCATTGCAAACGGGCGGTACGGTGACGTCTGGACAATGGGATGCACACAACAGGACGGCGGGCGTATAGTCCTCCTTCATGCAAACGTCTGGCAACAGTTTTTCGGGAGATCCGCTTGCCAGTAGCAGCCATAAACTGATTTGCTACCTCACTAGCTGTGCTGCGCCGGTGTCTTTTTGTTGATAGCACTACGTACCGATCTCCTGTAGGTGTCGTACTGCGAACACGACCTCCCCGTGACGTTTGCTACACTCTCCATTTGTTTGAAATAATTTCCAAAGCCTTGAAACAACACTGTGGCTGACGTCGAACTCCCTGACAACATGTGTTATTTTTCGCCCTTCTTCAATCTTGCCAATAATACGGCTACGCGTGAAATCATCTAGGTGATGTCGGGAAGACATACTGAAAATTGCAAGTTCGTCAATTGAATCTTTTCCTTTCAACTTTGCGTTTGAACAACAACGGTCAATACGCGTCAAATCCTTTATATCTTTTATCAGCGCTATGACGTCCCGAACAAGTTCGGCAATCCAAAATTTGCATACGCATAACACGTCTTACTGTATCCCGCACTTATGCTAATTTCCACATTTTCCTGCCTTCCATTTTATGGTTGCTATCGTTGCTATTGTCATCCGTCCTTAGCAATTGTCCGGCAGTGTAGAATGTATCAGATTCAACCTTGTCTGCAGCTATAAACTGTATATAACAATATTTTTTCCAGTCCCTAGAATATCGCTATAGGCCGGTTTCACTGTGCATACTTTTTATTAACCTTGAAAGTATTTCATTATATAGTACAATATGTACTTTTCGTTAATCGCTTTAAAAGTTTTTCATTATATAACATAGATTTCTCATTAATCGCCTGGAAGCTTTTCATTACATAATGTAGACTTTTCGTTGATTTCGTGGAAGGGTTTCATTACATATTATGTATTTATCAAGAAGCACCTGCTTTTAATCGCTTGAAGAGTTTATTGCTTGAAGACTTTTCATTAATACTTGGAGATTTCATTATACAGTATAATACAACATAAACTTTTCATGAACAGCTTATGTGGAGCTCTTCATTATATGATATAGTCTTTTCATTAATCGCTTCGAGGCATTTCATTTTATAATATAGACTTTTGATTAATTGCTTGGAAACTCTTCAATATAATATAATGTAATATAATATAATATAATATAATATAATATAATATAATATAATATAATATAGAACAACATAACATAACATAACATAATATAATATAATATAATATAACGTGACGTAGCGTAATGTAATAAATAAAATATAACGATCATTACACAATACCATCTTCATCATCATTGTCAACCATTATCAATCCACTGGTGGACGAAGGTCTCCCCAAGTTTCCTCCACAACGGTCTGTCTTGTGACAGTCTCCTCCATGTAACTCCCGCATACTTTCGAATTTCATCCACCCATCTCCCATGTGGTCTTTTTCTGGGTCTTTTCCTGTCCCTTGGAATCCAATCTAAATTTCTGCTGTCCATCGATGGTCTGTCCTTCTGCCAGTGTGTCCAGCCCATTACCATTTCAGGGATTTAACTCTGATCATGATGTCTTCCACACTTGTCATTTTTCGGATCCACGAGTTCCTCTTCTTATCTCTCCTGGCTACACCAAGCACGCACCTCTCCATGCTGCTTTGAGTTGTCTGCAGCCTTTGTATGTCTCTTTTAGTTAAGGTCCACGTCTCTGCACCATACGTAAGCACTGGAAGGATGCATTGATCAAACACTTTTCTTTTAAGACATAATGGCATATTGCTCTTTAAAATTATGCTGTTTCTTCCAAAACCTTTCCAGGCAAGTTTTATACGACGATTAATTTCTTCATCGATGTGTCCCTCACTTGATATCTGCTGTCCAAGATAAACGTACGTGTCTGTTATCTCCAGCTTTTCTCCATCAATCGATAAATCTTCATTTCTTGTAAAAGCATTAAACATCACTTTTGTCTTCTGAAAGTTTATTTTTAATCCCACTTCTTTACTCTTGTCAGCAAGTTCCTGGATCATACTCTGCAGCTCTGATATGGTAGTTGCAAAAATGACTACGTCATCAGCAAAACGAAGGTGGGTTAGATAATCTCCATTAATCTTTATTCCTTTGTTTTCCCAGTTCAGTGATTGAAAGACATTTTCCAATGTGCAATTAAAGAGCTTCGGAGATATGGTGTCACCTTGTCTCACTCCCTTTCCAATTTTTATGTGCGTTGTATTTTCAAACAGCCGAATCTTTGCACTTGCATTTTCATAGATGTTATTAATAATATTAATGTATGTATCTTCAATACCGCAGGATTTCAGAGCCATTGTAACTGCTAATGGTTTCACCGAATCAAAGGCTTTTTCATAATCGATAAAAACCATGCACAATGGAAGTTCTTATTCCCTCGCTCTTTCAATTAGTTCTCTCAGTACGTGGATATGATCTATTGTGCTGTTGCCACTCCTGAATCCAGCTTGTTCTCTCGGTTGAGCCATGTCCAGTGTTACTTTCAAGCGGTGTGAAAGAACTTTAGTGAAGATTTTATAAACAACTGATAGGAGGCTGATAGGTCTGTAGTTCCTGAGATCTTCAATGTCACCTTTTTTATGTAGTAGGATCATTGTAGCGTTGCTCCAATCCTCAGGAATCTTTCCTTCATTACGGCATCGAGTGAAAATTTGAGCGAGTACTGTTTCGATTTCTCCACTTGCTTCTTGTATGATGTCTACAGTAATTCCATCTTCTCCTGGAGCTTTTCCCCGCTTCATGTTCTTGATTGCATGTGTAACTTCTGCTGGGAGGACTGGAAGAACTCTGGTACCTTTTGTAATGTCTGGAGTACATGTATCATCCTTTCATATAGTTTTGAGTAGAAATCTTTCACTCTTGTCAAACTTTCACCTCTATTTCTTGTTACAGAACAATCTTCTTTTCTTAGAGCCATAATCGGTTTTCTTCCCTTACTTTGCTATCTTTAGGCATTGGTTGTTTTCACTTGCTTTCCTCACTAGTTCACAGTTGAATTTCCTTACATCTTCAGTGATACTTTTACGTACTGTCTTGCATAGCTCTATATATTCCACTTTGGAAGTCGCATCGTCTTTAGTTGTCCTCATCTCTCGTCTTTTTTGCATCAACATTTTGGTTTTTCCTGATAATTTGTTCACATGCAAGTTGTTCTTAGACCCAGCGAATTTTGTTGCTGTTTCCATAAGAGCTTTGGTTACTTTTCTGTTAACTTCAGAAATATCCACTTCTTATGATGTTAGGATTTCTAAAGCAGAGAATCTGTTCTTCAGTTCCAACTTGAAGGTATTATCGTGTTTTTTACAGTTGGTTATATCAATACATTTTGTTTGTCTTATGAGCTTGCCACGTTCGTGTTTAGTGTTGAACCGCATCTTACATCTCATCAATCTATGGTCACTAGCTCTGTCAGAGGAACTTTCAACTTCTACCACTTTATCCTTCAGTTTCTTGTTTATTATAAATCCAACACCACTAGTTCTGCCAGTATCTGTCCCACGATAGTAGAAGAGATGTCCACTTTTCAGTTCAATGAGATCTCCTTTTCTCCTTACCTCACTTAGCCCGACGATGACCCACTTGATCCTTTGCAGTTCTCTTCCAATTCAAAAAGCCTTGAATCAGAAGATAGGGAGCGTTCATTATACGTAGCCAAGGTCAGCATCAGATGGCAGCCTAGTCCGGTCCTCCGGGGATTCTTAGCACCCTCTGCCTTCATGTCGCACTGGCCGCTGCCTTGGCCAGGTATATTCCAGCTGCTGGAGACTGAGGGCCAAGATTTAAGTTGTGGAGTCATTTTGGAAGGGTTTGGCCATAACTCACCACGCTGGCCAAGCGGGTTGGTGAGTGTGGGATAGCATTTCCTCTAATCCCGATGGTATAGTTATACCGCTATTGGCGGTCGTCAGAGCCCCTTTAGTGGAAACAGGATGCACCACGAGAAGGCGGGGTTGACATATGTCAACCCCGATTTTTTAACTCATGCCAAAAACAACATAGAAAAGCTCATATACTGACAGGTATGAGTAAAAAGAGGATAAAATAATAGCCAACTGAATGTACTTGGCTTTCAAGCTATTCATTATACAATATAGACCTTTTTCTCAACCTTGGCCTTCAAGCTATTCATTATACAATATAGACCTTTTTCTCAACCTTAAACTTGAAGCTATTCATTACACAATATAAACCTTTTTTCAACCTTAACCTTGAAGCTATTCATTACAAAATACCTATCTTTTTTGTCGGCCGCTTGAATCTATTCATTACAAAGTATAGATCTTTTTGTCGGCCGCTTTAATCTGTTCATTACAAAATATAGATCTTTTTGTCGACCACTTGAGGCTATTCATTATATAATATACGCTTTTCATGAATCGCTTGGAGACTTTTCCTTATTAATACCATAGAATGAAATTTCGCCTGAAACAAAACTAGAAAATCCAGACTAACGCTGACAAATAAAGTCATTCGCATGTTTTTATATCAAGTCCATGTCAGTGTTTTGAATAACAGTTAAGCCGATCAATTTTTGTTTCATTATATTTGGTTGTGTTTTTTTTATACTGTATGCAGTGGCGGCTCGTGAGTACATCTACAGGGGGTTCACAATTAATAATTTGCAGTTTTTGAGATACACTGTGTCACACACTTGTGTGTTACTTACAATATTCATATAATTTAGGCGCTGCTATACCTTGATGTAATGTATTAATTTTGAAACGAAATGTTATTATAGATATTACTGTACTTTAACTGTTTCACATCTTAATAATAAAGGATTACTTTATTGATCATACTTGTTATAATATGCTAATTGTTCTTTTTTACTGAAACAATTATTTTCATTTAATTTTATAGTAAAATAAACGCAAAACAGAAAGCTTGTTTTAAGTGTTAAATATTTTGATAGTTAGTCATAAGGCCTCATGCTCTCAATTATTAGATTAGATTATTAAACACACAGAAAAAGGAAAATAATCAAAGCTGCTGCATATGATGGTAAGGTCTAGTATTTATGTGTAAGTAACACAAATTTACTTGTATGGTAGCTTACACAAATATTTTCTTTAAGTACAGTTTTTGTAAACAAAGTCAATCCTTCTATCTTTTCTTGACACAAAAACATCAACAACTCTTTCATTGAAATTGTGGATGTTAGAAATCATTTCCTTCTCGATTGCAAGCATGGCTAAAGCTGTAAGGCTCTCTTGACACATCGTAGACCGCAAAAATGTCTTTATCCGTTTTAGGGTTGAAAAACACCTTTCAGCTTCAGTAGTCGTCATTGGTATTGTTGCAATAATTAATAACAGTTTATAACTTTCAGAAAATGATGACAATAAGTTGTTTTCAATAAAAAACTGTAAAAGACTAACAGCACCACGCATGTTTCTGAAATCAGTTCTTTTGTAAATGATTTCAAGCTCTGTCTTGAGGCGATTTTTTCAAGAAATGAATACACATTTATTGTATCTTCAAGCAATTTCTCGGGGAATTTCTGTTCAAACTCTTCAAACTTTTGTGATTCAAAAAGAGATACAGCTGAACAAGATGTTGTGAATGAAAATCTTGTTTTTATTTGCGTTGTAATAATGTCACAGGTTTCCTTGGCAGCCACTGTTCTACTTAAGTAAAAATCTTCTTCACGCCTCTATCGTTTAGGTGCATTTTCTGGGTACTGATTAACCAGCTCTGTCACTTTGTCCATGTTACCTCTTTCCTTATCAATGGCTTTGACGAAGTGGTCAACATTGGCTTTAGTTCTCACAGCATCAGTGTAAGTTAGCTGTAATTGGTTGTACAAAATATCCACATGTGGCATCAATTTGTGAAAAACAGAAAGCCAAAATATGAACTTATTATCTCTAAGGAGACGAGCTAGAGCACCAGCTTTAATTATGGTGGTTGGTTGCTTAGAGGTTGATTGGATTTCCTCCGTACATTCAATTAATTTCTCTCTGTACTCAAAAACAGTATTAACAGTTCTGCTCTTAAAATTCCACCTTGTAGCTGACGCCCGAGGTATTCGTTTGCCAACTATCTTGTCCAAAACAGACACTCTCTGAGGGGAATTCGAAAAAAAAATTGTTATATCACTTAAGTCCGAAAACAAAATTCTGACATCTTGGTTTTGGCTTGTTGCTTGAGCTAAAATCAAGTTCAACTGATGAGCGTAACAGTGAACGAAAAAAGCATGTTTATAGGTTTGTTGCACTATGGTCTGCACGCCAGCATGGTGCCCACTCATTACATTAGCACCGTCACAGCTTTGAGATACGAGGTTTTCTGGATTTTGCACAACATAATCTAAACTGGTACAAATACATTTGGCTATAGATTCTGCGTCGTGCCTTTCAGGGTTATCAAATTTCCAAAATCTTTCAACTGGTTGGCCATTAGCTAAAACATAGCGGAAAACTATAACTAACTGAAATACAGACGAGACGTCTGATGTTTCGTCCGCAATCAAAGAAACATACTGTGCAGTTTTTATTTCTTCTATTATGTTTTCTTGACATACAAAAAGCATACAATCTAACAATTCATTTTGAATTTCTTTCGAGGTACCTTTAAAGACAGTAGCGGTACTCAAATGTTCTTTCAAAGATGAGTCAAGTTCTGCAGAAAAGTTTACAAGCCCTTTAAATATGCCAGGATTTAAGGAATCGTCATCCTCACGATGACCTCGAAGGGCCAACTCAAATGCACCGCAAAATTTAATACAGTCTATAAGCTTAGAAAGGACATACCTATTTTTTAGTCACTTGTTCATTGTGCTTTTTAATATTTTGTCGATAAGCACTGTCAAGCTGCTGACGAACGTCAACCTTTCCCAGCAAATTGAAATCCAATGTAGCACTTATGTGTCCATGAGAACTTGCGTGTTTTTTAATTTTTTGTGTCAAATGAGCTAAGTCACAAACGCCGTTTTTCACCCAAGTAGGATCGCCCTTTTCACGGGAAAATAACAAACAAGGAAAGCAAAATATTTTGTTTGTTTGTTCACAACCACAAAGCCAAGGAATTTTTTCGTATAGCTCTTCTTTAAATTCTCTTTTAAAAGTTCTAGATTTTGATGTCGATGTTTAACTTATATTAAGTCGGGGCGTTGGCCTGCCACTCTCTTTTATTGCTATTTTAACTTCTATGGGTAAATTGCCAAACGCTACTTCCTTTAAATTACTAACTGAGTACTTACAGGTACTTTCCATTATTGTACAGTAAATAAAAACAACAGTTCACTAGCTACACTACAATAGATAAACTGTAATAAGTGTAATTTCAACTAAAACTTTATCACCAAAAAAATAATCGAAGCTGGAAACTCCAAAACACAAATGTAACACGCACGCAAAGCTTAGGAGCATCTGACGTCAACTACAGCTGTGCAACAACTGAGCTGACTGTGTCACAGGCAGCTCATCGGTATTCTCCGTTAAGCCGCTTGTAGACATGTTTCCCCCCCCCCCCTACCGCGAGCAAATGGACTCGCCCGTCTGTCGCATATCCCGTATTTCCAGTATCGAGAGCGGCATATTCAGTCCGCTCCTAGCCACAGGCGCGTCATTACACTTAACCTCACTTTGCGCGTTCTACGCTGTTTTTCATTGTCCGCTGTTTTGAACTTACTGAAGATAAGCTATTTAGTACTGCGTCAATAAAGATGTATTATTTATATCGTATAATTATTTTTTTATTTTTTATAGGGGGTTCACTTCCTCTTGTGCTCTTATGGACGAGCCGCTACTGACTGTATGTCCTGTACGTAATATATCTTTGTAATAGCCTATTTTCCAGTCGTGATCTTTCTATGGAAAAATTATGTAACCCTTTTTGTTTCTCTCGGAACTACTTAATGATATTTTCTATAGGTGATTGATCCTTAGAGTCAGCAATGCCTGAGTGCTTGCAGCAGCGCAGTGTGTAATCTATTACACAACAAACCTTTCCTTCCCTCTTTTCCCCGAAACAAAATTAATCGTCTATCCCTAATTAGAATCACGGTTACTACAAACCCAAGGAAGGCAAAATACAAGTTCCCTTATCTCTACGTGAAACAGAGAGCATTCAAAATAATTTAGTTGTAAATGCGTCACCATCCGAATTCGTTTGAGTTCAAGGTGATCTCTGTCAATAATAGAACATCTCTAGAGAGTAAAGCTTTAGAACCGGAAGTTTAGGTTTAATTTAGTCAGCAAAAATGCATTTTCGCGCTAAGTTTAGGAACGGAAGTTCGACTCGTGTTGTCTGGGATTCTCCGAACTATTCAAGTATGCGCGCTATTCTGTATTCAGAGGCTCATTAGCGACTTTTTGACTCTATGTGAACGTAATTATTGCGACGTATCTCTGCCATTCGGAAGATTCTTTCGTACCATCAAAAAGTCATTAGGCCGAAGTTGTCGCCTGCCTTCCCCATCTCTCTTAATTAAACATTTTCACCACAGTCATGTACTCTTACCTTTAGTAACGTTTTTATGTCTTTCCCCCCCCCATTTTTTCTTGCATAGATGACATTATCTTTTATATTCCACATGATTAGTGGGGTTTAAACAGAATACTACAGAAACATTTGCTTAGCGCAGAGATTTTCTTTTTTTTTTTTTTTTACTTCTTATCGTTTGAAATATGTTCGTTACTTTTGAATAGTTTTTGATTTTGTTTTTTACTCTGCGTCGACACACACCCAAAAAAAATTGCCGTCAAAAGAAATGCTGGTTTCTACCAAATACAGCTCATTTTCTTTAGAAAGCATAATTTTTTCCCCCTGAATTCAAAAAACTAAAAAGAAAGAAAAACATCTGAGATTTTTGCATTCTGTACAACAGAAGAAGTGAGAGGGATATCATTATTTTCAGCCTGCATGACATATTTATTCGAATTAAATTAGTACAGTTTTAACAGAAGGGTTAAATATCATTTCTACCAATCCAGTTATTGGAAACCAGACAAATGTCTATACAGCGGATTTTTTCGTATGAGTTATTTAAACTCTAGTAGTACAGGAGCGTGATCCTTGTACGGTCGGAGTAATAATTTACATGCTTTTGTGATCAAAGAACGTAAGATTAAATTATTATTCAGATAGCTGAAACATTTATTTAATTTAACACCCTAAAGAATTATGATAAAAGCACTAATGAATGTTAGGAGCATTTTACACGAGCACACGTAGTTTACATAATGCAGATAAAGAGACAAATCTATAAAAGTGCGCAGGAATAATAGATTCCTGATTAACGTTCTTCAGTAAACTTACCCCAGATATTTTCGGATGATTATGTTCTTTTTACCGTGATTTTTGTTCAGCCTACCTCTACAAAACAAAAAAAAAATGTATAGTTGTACTGCTTTGAAATTTTTCCGTGGCAACACTTTCTCAAGTACCGGGAGACAGTGTAAAAATTTGTAAGAGGTTAACGCTGAGTCATCCGACGAGATGCTGATAACACTGCAGCTGCTACTCAAGCTATACAGCACGGGTTCCCAATTACTTTTCACCAAGAAGCTACATTTTCAGCACGTCTTTTGTAAAAAAGATCGTGCTTATGTTACCGGTCTGTGGACACCATATCTCTGCAACTGTTAGTCTGATTTGAAAAATTATTTTTGCATTGAGAAGCTTGAAATGTGCGGATATGATCCTTTATTTAGTTGTTGTTGTTTTTTACGATACACAATTACGCCGCTAGAGGGCGTAAATGCAGATGATATCCAATTCGAAATACATTTTATTTCTTATATTTGCTTCTAAACATTCGACTGAAAAAATTGTATCACCTTTCGATTCCATTTATGCTGAAAACTATTTTTAGGTATCGTCACTTTTTCAAGTTACCCATAGATTTTTCGCTATTAGCCGTAAAAGTAAATTGCGACTTCCCCGATATTTCTGCTTCTAAAATTCCGATTTGAAAAACTCTTCCTGTTTCGAGTACTGCTCCTGATTGGAAATGTTTTGCATATAGCTTGTAATATTTGGTAAATAATGGTTTGGCCACCAGAGGGCGTAAGTGTTAATTTCTGCTTCTGGTGTAATTGCAGCAGAATCTGAGTTCCTGAAAACTCGACTGAAAACATTCTTTCTTAGACCGATACCGCTCACATCGAAATACCTTCTAGGAATACTTTCTTCTTAAATAATGCATGGTTTTCCCGCCAGGAGGCGTAGATGCATAACTTATTTTTGTCGATATATCTGCTATTAAGAGTCCGATTTGCGAAATTACTTCTTTGTTGGAAAGAGCTTCCGCTGCGAAATGTTTCTCATATAATTTCAAAATTTTCTTAACGCACAAGTTCCATGTTATGTCCTTTCATTTTCCTTACCAAAATAATGCATAATTTCGCCGCTAGGGAGCGCAAATGCGCAATCTGTTTTTCTCAATACCTCTGCTTGTACATGTGCGATTAAAACAATTACGCTGGTGTTCAAAATTAAGAGAATTCGCACATTTTGTCGATTATCACAAAAAGTACGGAACCAAAGGTACATGCCGCCGAATAAGAATGCAAATTTGCAGTGTCGAATACGTAAACGTATACGTGCGTGTGGGCGGAACGGAGGGCGTGAAAAGCACACGTGGGTTTTTCCGCGATTAGTTCGCTCGTACTCCTCGGCGACATTCGTTGTGTTTCTTTCAGGAGTTGGTTCAATTTCATAAGCAATCAGGTAAAATGTGTTGCCACGAACGTATTGATGACGGAATGAGGTGGAGAATCGTCGGTAGATTAGAGGCAGGGCAATCGTAAATGCAGGTTGCTACAGAGCTCAATGTAACGCCCAGTACCTTCTGAAATTTGTGGAAACAGTTTAAGGACACCGGATCCATATCGAGAAGGCCTGGGCAAGGTCGTCCAAGAGCCACGACGGCCAATGAATATCGTTATTTGGCACTTTCCCCGAGGCACCACAGGACTGCTACAGCTGCACAGCTATCTCGTGAGCTGCATGCCGCCCCAGGAACCCGAGTTTCAAGGGTTACTGTTTCTCCAAGGCTTCATGAGAGAGGGCTTTTTGCCGGAAGACCCGCTGTTATGTTCCGCTCACTTCAGCACACAAGAGAGCGCGTTTAGCATGGTGCAGACATCATCAGTCTTGGACCAGACTTCAGTGAGGTAGCGTTCTCTTCACAGACGAGTCGCGATTCAGCCTGGACACTGATTCTCGACGTACCTTCATCTGGAGAGAACCTGGGACCCGATACCTTTCCTCCAACATCCGAGAAAGGGACCGCTACGGCAGCGGAGGTGTCATGGTGTGAGCAGGCATCATGTGCCACACACCTCTCCATGTATTTGACAGAGGCTCCCTAACTACTGCGAGGTATAGAGATGAGATCTTACAGCTCTGTGTTTGACTTTTCAGGGGCGCAGTTGGCCCTCGGTTCCCTTTTACGGAGGACAACACTCGTCCATATAGGACTCACCTGGCCGACGATTATCTTGAAAGTGAGGATATAGGCCGGATGGATTGGCTAGCCAGATCGCCAGACCTAAGCCCTATCGAGCATGTCTGGGACGCTCTTGGGAGGACAACTGCAACGCGCCGTCTCCCTCCGAGAACCATCCAGGAACTGAAAACTGCGTTGCTTGCAGGAGTGGGACCGACTGCCACAGGGACTCATCAACTGCCTCGTTTCCAGTGTGACGTCGCGCTGTGTGAGCTGCATGACTGTGAGAGTGGACCATACCCCATATTAGAGTCATTTTATGTTCGATTTGCAACGTGGATTTTGGACATTCCTGCGCTGATGAGCCTTACTGACGATGCGTACCGTGACTGTTGTATGGTATAATTTTTTCTCTTATATAACTCCATATCAAATTTCATTAAAATGTGTCCATTAGTTTTTCAGAAATACGACAAAATGTGCAAATTCTCTTAATTTTGAACATCAGTGTATTTTTCAACAACGGATTCCATTTACCTTGTAGGCTAGTATATGAAGCATTTTGTAGTTCACAGTTCTGTCGGTTGATGGGGTTTGTGTACTTCAGTTTACAGCTGTATCGCCTCTACTAAAAACACTATTCAGATTTTTTTGTTTAACGTATGTCTCTGATACCTTCCTTGTGCTACGAGAAACGTTTTGTGCGCCATTTGTTAATCCTTGTAACATACTTTTTAGCTGCTGGTGGAACTAAGTAGACGTTTCAATTTCTGGATGTTTTCCCGATTGTAGAAACCGTTTTTTATTTTTATTTTTTTCCTAACCGGTTGCATTGAATTTTGAATAGTCTTGATAAATCTAATTCGCGTCAGAACGAATTCAAAACACATGTTCATTACAACAGAAAATTCGGTGTCATATTTCTTGTTTTATCATGGAACCGAGCCAGAGTTTGAGCACTTAATTTGCCAAATGTAAGTTACATATCACAGTACAGTTTTGCAATACTTATCCAAAGTTTTGCAATATTTGCATAAACGCATGTATTGCGGCGGGTAAGTTACATGTTTAAACTAGTTCAAGTCGAGCACTGCAGTCAGTCGAAAGGGATATAAAGTGGTAGTCGTTGCTGTGAACAGCATTGCGTGTCATCGTTCTGTCTGTGGTTGGGACGCCTAAAAGATGAACAGCCACAACTGGCTAATTAGGGAACTTTTGCTTTACGAGTTTGAACTCGGCCATAACGCTGCTCTAGCAAAACGAAACATTTGCCTTGCGAAAGGGGAAGGTTCCGTGGGCTACAGCACCGCAACTAGATGGTTCAAGAAATTTCGCGCAGGTGACAAAAACCTCGACGATCAGCCAAAGTCAGGTAGGTCGCGAACCGTGGATTTGGAGGAAGCAAATCCGACAACCAGCACTCGGTGATTATCAGGCGAGCTGGGCATATCACAGACCACCGTGGTTCGTCACCTTCAGGAACTCGGCAAGGTCTACAGGAGCTTCCACTTTGTCCCTCACGAGCTGATGCCAGCTGAAGCAAACCACTGAGTGGAAGCGTGCAGGAAACTCCTGGAAAACCCCGCGCGCTTTACGTTTCATCAAGAGAATTGTTACGTGCGATGAAAAGTGGGTCTATTTCCGTAATCCTAACAGACAAGGGCAGCGGTTGGGCCCGGACCAGCTTCCTGAACCTGTTGCCAAACGTGTGTGCTTCGAGCACAAGGTGATGCTCTGCGTCTGGTGGAATATCGAGGCAATAATCCATTACGAATTTGTTCCAAACGGTCGGACCATGAACGTCAATCTTTATTCTGAACAGCTGGAGCGGGTCTATGCCGTTTTGGAGGAAAAGTACGCGGCACTGGCGAACAGAAAGTGAGCTTTTCCACAGGAGGACAACGCTCGGCCTCATACCACGCGAACGACCCGGGCAAAACTCCAGAATTTGAGGGCATCGAACTGATGCCACACACAGCATATAGTCCGGACCTTGCTCCGTCGGATTATTATTTGTTCTCGTCTGTGGCGCACTTCCTTCGTGGGAGGCACTTCAACAACCAGAAGGATGTGACAGCTGGGGTGAAAGAGTTCTTCGCCTCGAAGGACAAGAACTTGTACCACCGCGGAATCGAAGACCTGGCAGACAGATGGCTAAAGACGGTGCAACACGATGGCTCATACTTTGAATGCTAGTCAGATTTCGTCGTAAAGGTACGTATGAAGACATAAAGTGATCCAAATATTGCAAAACTTTCGACTCACCCTCTGTAATACTCGTACAAACGTTATTTTCATTTTAACATTTATTTAAAGCAATGTGAATTCTTGCATACCGACACAGTTTCGTTTCACACTAGGCATAAAGGAATAGTCTCTTTTTTCTGTGGTAAAGTAAACCAATACTTCTCTGTCCAGTCACTGTTAAACCCACGATTTTTGCTATCGACTTTTCTCTTTTTTAGCGTTAAGAACGACATTTTGAACTATCACAATAATTAGAGCTGTTGTGCTCGATGCTGCACGAAACACAGTATAGAACAATCCGCGGGAAGAGTTTGTTATAAACGCTGCGAGCGAGAATGTATAGATGTCGCGTCGAGTACAGAACCGAACACACGGATATGCCAGTCCTCCTTCTCTCCCGTGGCGCCTAGCAGAGGGTTGCCTAGGAGCGTCAGAGAATTTTCGCAGAAAACAACTGAACTACGTTTACCATTTGGCAAGTGTGAACGCACATTCTGAAACCTTTAAACACAGTCACAAATCTAAATCAAACATAAATATTTATATTTGTTTGTATTATAAGTATTGACAAACATTCATGATAATTAACACAGCAATCAGACATCTCCAAATTGACTGATTTCTTCGACTCAGAAAACTTAAAAATTTCATCGTCCCGCAGCGGGAATCGAACCCGCATCTTCCGATTACCGTTCGAGCAAGCTAACCGTTACACCACCCAGAACGAAGGAGTCCCAAGTATCTGAGCGTTAAGAACATCGGAATATTCTCAGACCGCATTCTTAATTAAAGCAAACCGTGCTGCCATCTAGCGTTGTTAAGCATATCACCACTCGTCAGGTATATAGTGTGTGAGAAATATATACCGACATCTCCCGATTACCGTTAGCACGCTCGAACGGTCATCGGGAGATGCGGGTTCGATTCCCGCCCCAGGGCTATGAAATTTTCAAGTTTTCTGAGATTGATATTACGTGAAAACAGTAAAAATACAGTCAACTCAGGGATGTCTGATTGCTGTGTTAATTATCATGACATATTTTCCACGTATTATGAGAAGAATATTTCTTCCACACTATACTGTATACTTGATAAACATTTTTTTCTTTACGCCTGCGGATTTTATGCATTTCTTTTCGGTTCAAATTTTTACCGCGGTGCCAGTCTGACACCTGTTGAGAGCCAGTGCTATGCAGGAAAGCTAGACTTCTAGTCCTCCTTCGTAGCAGAAAACGCTTAACCCAAATATCAACTGCAGCAAACCTTCCAAAGCAGCTTATTCCCTTATCTATCACAAAAGAAACTGTTAGTCATAAATACATATTATTCTGATGTACATAACGCAAATAGCATAGTTTTTATGCAGATATTACGTTGTTGTGCGTGAAATGTTAGATTTTGCAGACTCTTGCATTTGGTAGATAATTCAGTAATTAACACATCGCACGATGTGATTTGTGATACTCACATTTAAAGCGTGAAGGCTACTTGCTACATATCACTGGTCGTTTCGCCAGTGGCATCATTATACTCAGGTGAAAACGACGATGGATCCTTAAGGGCCATATTCGTGTCGTTTCCGTGAGTTTAAACTTGCATACCGTACATCGAATACGCAGCTGGCAACATCGATACAGCGTTTGGAAAGGCACCATTAGTGAACGCAAGACACAACGTTAGTTTAAATTCCAGACTGGTGATATAACCCTCGAAAATGAACCACGCGGTAGACCAGAAGGAGCTTTTGATGATGCAGAGTTGGAGTCCTTAACTGAGTCCTATGGGCGTTAAACGGTAAGGGAACAAACAATGCGAAAAACGCATAGAACACTAAGCAAGCATTCCCCGACATTTAATGGCCGCACGCAAAGTGAAGAAGCTGAATAAATGGATCATACGTGAGTTGAATGAACAGTACAAAACACAGCAATTTGATGTCCGCTCTTCTCTGCTTATCCACTACTAAACGAACGACGCTTTGAGGTGTGACAATCATCAAACTTTGGCACACTGGCCAAATTGAGGTGAAGCCCCGAAACACCCGAAACTGGTACTCAATACCAGGAAAACGGCTGTCAGTATTTGGCGATCTGCAGCTGGTGTGATCCATTCCTCCTTCTTACAACTGGATCAAACCATCACGGCTTACAAGTATTGTCAAAAACTTGACATTATGCATGGAAGACTTTCCACCACAGCCGGCATTAGTCGATCGTCCTGACCCACGTTGCACGCCAGGCGATACAGAAGCTACACCAGTTGAGGTACGAAACCTTACCTCATTGGCCTTATTCACCTTATCTGTCCCTTACGGATTATCATAATCATCCGCGAGGGACAGATAAGGATTATTATAATAATCCATAAGGGACCAATCAGGCCTTGAAAAAGCGGCACCTTGGCTAGCGAAAGCTTGCCAGATATTGTATGATCATTACACCTATAAAAACCGGATAATTTTTAGAAGTCTTGCACTTATTTTTTTCTTGTCATAATCCTAGTCCTGATTGCTAATCTTTCTGTTAAATTTTTGTATGCGTGTATATGCAGTGAAAATAATTAAAACAGTGGGAATTTGCAGTACAAAATAATATTAATAATATTGAAATATTCTATTACATGTTGAAGCACAGTATATACACTGAGTGGTCACTTTATTATGACCACCCCCTCAGTACTTCGTTGGTCCAACTTTTGCCTTTCTTCGTGGCATGGACTCCACGAGATGTTGATCGGTGGTTTGTGGAATCTGAGACCATGCTTGATGAATAGCACTTTCCAGGAGTGTGAGATTGCAGGGTTGGGAATCCAGCTGTCTGATGGCTCGTTCAACTTCATCCCACAAATTCTCAATGGGGTTGAGATCTGGAGATTGTGGGGGCCACCTAAGGAAAGTAAACTCACCGGCGCGTTCCTGAAACCAATCCTGTACAATACGAGCACTATGGCAGGACGCATTATCTTGTTGAAAGTAGCCATCGCCATTTGGATAAACCATCCACATGACAGGATGCACTTGGTCCGCAACGATGTTTAGATATGATGTGCCAGCCAGACGTTGATCAACACGAATTAAAGGGCACAAAGCAGGCCAGGAAAACATTCTCCAAACCATAACGTTGCCTGCACCAGCTTGAAGGGTTGTAGCAATGCATTTGGGGTCCATGTTTTCGTGCTGTTTCCGCCAAATTCTCACTCGGCCATTGGCATGGTGCAACTGAAAGCGTGATTCATGGGACCACATAATTTGTTTCCAATTATCGACTGTCCAATCCTTGTGCTCCTGTGCAAACTGGAGACATTTTCTCCTTGTTAACTGCAGACAGCAAAGGTGTTCGAACAGGCCTTCGGCTGCCATATCCCATCCGATGCAGTGTACGGTGAACAGTGTGTGCAGGGATCATTTGAGGGGATTCTTGATTAAGATGGTCTGTAATTTGCTGCACTGTTGCCCTTCTGTTGTCAGTTACCAGTCTGGACACTCTCTGTTCCGCCCGAATAGTCACTAGTCGATGACGACCACACGTTGCACGTAGAGACCCAGTTTTTTGGCTGACAGTCCAGTCTTTAAACACTTTAACAACAGCTGCTCTGGAACATTTCACGAATGCGGCGGTTTCGGTGATACTCGCTCCATGGCTCCGAGCTCCTACAATCATCCCGCGTTGAAAGTCTGTCAAATCGCCTTTTTAACCCATCTCGTCACCCAAAAATCACTTCTACTACTGTCGCAAGCACTAAGCTTTCCATTTTATACTAACCTCGCCCTCTGGCGGCAACAGCGTGCAGCCATAGCTCATTTGCTTAAAACTGTCAGGTGGTCATAATAATGTGGCCACTCAGTGTATAAACTACTGTTTGTGAAGATTGCAACACCATGAAGGAATGATGGTAATCACCTGAAACTTACAGGATATGAAAAGCAGGGTAAGACATGCAAATGATTAGAAGTGCAGAGTCATTGCGCATATTTGGATCCAGCAGCGCCCTCTGAACAGCCGAGTGATGGGTATAAATAGAGGGCTGTTTAGGATACACACCAGTAGTGCATCGCGGACAGCGAGTTGTTAAAGGACCTCTAGGATTCCCTAATACCTCGGCGACGACGAAGGGCGCAATATCACCATACGACAGAGTTTGAACGGGGACGATGATTGGTCGGAGTAAACCTGCATTGCGGCTCTGACGGGAGATAACGCCACGACAGTGGAACGAGAAATGTGACGTCACCGCGAGATGACTGACACCACGTGGCAGTGACAAATCGTTCCTCATCTTCTCAAGTCTTAGTACAACAATGGAGCACTGCAACAGGTGTGGCATTGTCTGCCTCCACAGTTCGACGCCATATGCTGCACAGAGTACTGGTTGCACGCATCCCTTTCCGGAGGATTTTTTTGACCCTGAACCATGGACGCCCTCAGGCTGGAATGGGCTTTTCAATACAGACAGTGGCGTACTGACTGACAACATGTTGTGTTTTAGGACGAGTCCCGATTCAGCTGGACTACCATGATGGCCGCACACGCATTATACGACATTGTGGTAAGCGTGTTCTTCCATCGTGCATTGTCGAGCGTCATACGGGCCAAACGCCAAGTGCGATTGTGTGGAATGCCATTGGATACCATTCGCGATCTCGGCTGCTACGACTTGAAAGCAATCTCAACAGCGACCACTACATCAGGGAAGTGTACAGGTAGAAATCATACTCTTCTTTCAGAGAACTTCTGGCGCTACATTCCAGCAGGACAATGCCCGACCACGTGTTGCCAGGAATGTTCAAGCCCTCTTCGCAGCACAACAGGTATCACTTCTTCTCTGGCCTGCACGTTCGCCAGACATGTCGCCTATTGAACATGTCTGGGATACGATAACTCGGCATCTGGCCCATCAAAGTCCTTCAGTGGTCAGTACCAATGATCTGTGGACTCGCATCCAATGCGTTTTCGATTCAATGCCACGCCGTCTAGAAGTTCTTATTGCAGCTCGCGGAGGCTTCACAGGATATTGATTTTCGCAGGTAAAAATTGTTGTATTGTTCTGAAAATTAAATCACTTATGTACAGCCATATCAGTAATGTGTGGTATGTATAAATTTAATTCGAATCGCATGTTTCCTTCTTGGTGTTGCGATTTTCACAAAGAGTAGTGGTGTACATACAGCATTGTACAAATCCGTTCACTGATGAACAACGATCTCCGAACTTTGTCTTGTCTCTGAGGAGTTTCTTCTCTGTCTTGATGACCGATGGAGTTACCGCTGGATTTTCCTGGCGTGTCGAAAAGGCGCAAGATTCAAAAGAACAACAAAAATATTTCTTTATTGTCCCAACATGTTGTCTAATTTATTTTATCCATCTCCTATATGCAGTTTTGGGTCCGCTAATTTCCAAATAAATTTGTCTCTTGTATGAGTAAGGTAAAAATGGTTAGAAAACGAAAGGGTACAGTGAAAATTTGTATAGCCGCCCAGGTGGCGCAGTGGTCTAAGGCGTTGGCCTCTGATCATTCGTCCGTAAGGGGTCCGGGTTCGAATCCCGGTGAGGCATGGATGTTGTGTTTGTCTTACGGCATTGGCTCTCTCCCTTCTCTGGAACCAGTGACCCTAAATTAGGGACGGGCGACTGCTTATAGCCCATTTGAGTTGCTCACGGTGGTCGTTAAACCTCCATTCAAAAAAAAAAAAAATTGTATATGGGGCTATTGTATGTTTGTATGTTATTGGCATGCAATTTCCATTTGTCCCCTCCTGAAAATCAAGACGTGAGAGCTCGTGAACATAAATATTTTATTGATGTATTCTGAAACATTCATAAAGATCCGAAACGTCAAATAAAAGTGTTCAAAACGTTTGATTAGCATTTTAGTGTTTCTTTATAGAAAATTTGGAAGTACATGTAGTCTGTATGGTGTAAAATGAAGCAGGGCGTTGTAAAAGCACGGATGCATTGCAATACTGCATTTTGAAAAGTTAGTTGTCTGATAACCGAGTTTTGTATCAGAGAATTCAATTTACAGGGAAAATGGGCAAGAGTTCAGATGGAAATTGTCTGAGTGTGAAGTTTATAAAACTTTTTTCCGCTTAAAGGGAAGAAACAGAGGGGAAATGCAAAGAGCAGGAGAAGGAACGCACGAAAACGAACTTCCCGGAATAGCGGAACGCAAACGAACCTTCCTCCGGATCCAGACATGCTTTGAATATTGTGAGATGCGTTGGTTTCCGGGCGACTCATTAGGGTCAACTCATTTGCATGTTCATTCAATCGCACCAGTGAGTACAACGAATTACAGAGTCGGCAGTAGAATCACAGAAATCCAGAACTTCAAAAGACACCTGAGATCGTCTAGACAGTGTTGGAACAGCCTAACTTTGCTATTACTGTGATCGTCTAATTAATTCTACCGTCACGTCAGCATTTTCGGAAACTTAAAGAAATCATAGAAACTGAGTCGCAGAAAATGCTGTTATCCATGTGGTTTCGTTTTCCACCTGCAGCTGAAATGAGGATGTTTTCCGGATTCTTCGATTTGGTTGTCCTTAATTAGCGTTTTCCTGCCAGAAATTTAAGAAATGTTAATGTTCTGAGTTCGTATGCACTAAGTACGTGCTCACGTAGAAATTACGAAATTTTAGTGTAATGTAAGGTCTTAATCCTGAGTAAGATATGGAATTGGGTCAGAATTTTGTCATCAGAGACCGATCGCATTTTGCATGCAGGACTACATGCATTAAACAAATATAAAATGTACGCAAGCTTATGTCCTAACCTAGCCTACTTTTTCTATTACACACTAGTCTTATGATTTTAGTCATTTTTTACGCTTTCCAACCGTAGGTTGAAGAAGCCTATATGCCCAGTTTTGTCCATCTGTCTGCATGATAACTCGCGTAAAAATGGTTCGATTTCGATAAAATTTTACTATGTGGTAGGAGACAACCTGGGACGAACCCTATTGAAAATGGACGAAATGGGGTCAAAGGTCGGGACAAAGGAGCGGGATCCATTCAATCACCCTTATGATTCATAATGAAGCTAAAAATGCTTCGATTGCGACAAAACTTTATCATGTTGTTTCGGAAGTTTACTGAACCGGTTCTGTTGAATATCAACGGAGTCGGGTCAAAGGTCAGGAGCACAGGAGCGAGTTTTATTCCACAGCCATTATCCTCATAACAAAATGCTTCGATTGCGGACAAAACTTTATACTTTTGTTCTGATCATCGAAATGGGGTCAAAGGTCAGGGCACAGGAAAGAGATTTATTCCACAGCCATTATCCTCATAACTTGATTAAAAATGCTTCTATTGCGACAAAACTTTAGTATGTTGTTCCGGAAGTATGTTGGAAAGCGTATCATAATCAATGTATTGCATGATGTTACTAACTTTTTATTATATAAAATGCAATATTTAGTGCAGTTTATCTCTCTGGCAAAGTCTTTATCTGAATACGGATTTACAGGAGTTATAAGCATGTAGTAGTTTAGGTAATTGTTGTATATCTTTTGGGGGATTAGGGTGCCTAACGACCACCGTAAGCAAAGGAGTCGCCAGTTTCTAATTTAGGCCACTGGTTCCAGGGAAGGGAGAGAGCCAGCGCCGTGAGATAAACACAGTATCCGTGCCTCACGGGATACAAACCCAGATCCATCTGAGACGAATGATCAGTAGCCAGAGCTTAGACTACTGCGTCACCGGGGCGGTCTGTATAACTTCACGTGAACTAATGAGGAATTTCCCAATATTTTATAATAAATTAATCTACGTAATTTCCAGCGTTTTTTTTTATTTGTTTTTTAGAATTTTTGTTCCCATGTTTAAATACTCTACGACCATTTCAGTTCGTAAAAAGTTTGTCTGCCCCAAATTTGGGGCCATTGGTCCAGGAAATGAACAGAACCAGAGCCGTAAGACAAAAACACAACCCATGCCTTACCATGAACTTGAGAACAAGTCGAGCTTGGACGATCCAAAATTCTGCGCTCCTTGTCGCTTGTTTAACATAACAGGTGGCCATTTATATGATTGCTTCATCTACACCACTCCCATCTCTCAGCGGAACAGCGTCCGGCCAAATTAGAGTCAACATCTGCGACATCAGAGATGATTAAGACAATTTTCCGTTCACCATTTTCATTCTAGTTTTTGAAGTCAATGTTTTATTTCTGCAGCAACGTCTGCCATTTTTATTATCGTTAATTTTCTCCCTCTGAAGTCCCCTCTCTTTTTCTGCGCACTTCATGGCAATTTTATCTTGGAAAATTTTTGCGTTTCCTCGGCACTAGGATTTATTTTTCAGAAACGATTATTTACGGCCGTAGTGAATTTTGTCCTGGAACCTATGGATTCACATACAGAATGTCTACCATCTGTACGAATAAAATAAGTAATACCACCTCTTAACCTGAATAGTCTTTTTTAATGTACTTAGTGAATTCATTTCTGAATGAACTTATGTCGTGTAAGTGAGATTACGAGAAAACAAGTTTTGAAGATCTGTCATTGAAATAACATCAGTAAGAATACGTAACACAGATGACAAAAAGTGCTTTTACAAAAACAATTGTTTGCGCAATTTCCACAGTAGCACTGCAATATAGAAAAAATGGTAAATTCGGAGAATGTCCATAACTCTGGATTTCAGTACCCAATAACACCACCTCAGTGTCGAATAACATCATGATACCTACGACGTATACTTGCAATGACATCATTGATGAGTGCCCGGGGCAGCTCGTTCCATATTTCAGGCAATACGTTACGGAGATCTGCCAGTGTACTGAAGTATGGAACGTGGTTATCAAGAAGCTGCAGTACAGTGACCCAAATTTTCTCAATAGGATTAAGGTCAGGAGACCTCGGAAGCAGCTGTCACGATGCAATCCCATGATTTTCCAGCTCCTGAAGCACGATCAAGACACGGTGACTGGTTGCATTATCATTGAGAAAATGGACTACATATCCAATAGCAGCGTGAAGCAGTGGCACAGTGGGCACAATGATCTCGTTTTTCTACACTGAGGTATTCATGTTGCCTTGACAAACATACAAGGAAGTACGGCCATTAAAACTCACTCCTTCCCAGACCAGAACTGACTACCGCTGGTAAGGATGGACAGACTGCACATAGTGTGGTTGCATTGTGACGTAGTACAGAGGTGAAGACGACAAATCTACAGCAATACGTTCCAGTGGTGTAGGCTTAGTCGGTTGGAGCAACTCACTCCGGAGAGAGGTGACGCTACTTCGATCTCCGTTACCGATAGATTCCTGTTTTCACAGCATTCGTCTGCCGGGTGTCCTCCACATGTCTTCGTCAAGTATCAGGAAAAAGAGCTAAACAGGATTCTTTTGTAAAAAGTACATGATGTCACTCTGTATTTCATGACATGCACTGTCGTTCTCAGGTACATCTTTGACGACGGTGAGCTGATGTCAGTGCTATACATCAGAGCCGAGACGGGCTGAGCCCGAAAGCCCGAAGCAGAGCCCGGACCCGAATCGAGCTCGGGCTGTAGAATATTTACTACGGTTCGGGCTCTGGCGGGCTAGGGCCCTTAGAGAGAGGGAGAGCGAGAGAATTTTTTTATATATAAATGTGATTTTTTATTATTTAACAAATGAAACGCTTTATAGTTGGTAAAGGAATTCTTCGGCACCTGGTTCTGGTTGGGGAGTGGGCATTCGGGATGCCTATTTATTCCGGGCTTGGTTAGAAAATGTCATAGGCCGCGCATTAGGGTGTTTCTGCAGAGAAGAAAAAGCTTTTTCAAGAACTACAGATATTGGATAGTTGATAGCATGCCGATGATAATTTACTCCCTATCTCCACGCTGCTAATTTTATTTAGCAACGTACATATTGTAGCACATTATGGGACGATAATATTAGCATTATTTGAGTAACATACAATTGCAGTACCGCCCGATCATTTTGGATGCCGGACCGCCCGAAACACTTCAGGTGGAACGGTCAAAGAAAATCGTACAGTTACACTGTAAAAATAGATAGAGGTGCTTTCCCCACTCCCCATTTGAGACATACTTGGTTAATTGCAGGAGAAGGAGAGAGTGGAAGCGTGGAAAGGCAGATGTTTTTTATTAAGGGTTGAACAGGTTAGCCAGATTTCGGCCTCGTTCGGGCCCGGACTCTATCTTCAAATATCAAATTCGGGCTCGGGTGGGCTCGGGCTGATATACCACGGGCTCGAGCTCTAAAAATTGAGCCCGAATTCAGCTCTACTATACATCTCAGAGGCTTCCTCGTTCTGGGTCCGTACTCGTTTTGGACCGCTTGAGTACTTACTGTGACACCAGAAACAGCTCGAAGTTATTCCCGGAGTTAACTACTGGTAATACTAGGCCGTCTCCGAGCACTTACTATCAGGTAGTGATCTTGCCTCCTGGCGGGCGAGATCACTCCTGGGTCGATCTGCAACATTTACATCCCGTAGAAATCTTGTATGTACCCGACTTGCGAAACTCCTAAGGCGGTAGCCAAATGGATCTACCATACACCTGCCTGTATGTAGCCGACTTGCGAAACTCCTAAAGCGGTAGCCAAATGGTTTGACCATACACCACCCTGTATGTAGCCGACTTGCGAAACTCCTAAAGCTGTAGCCAAATGGATCTACCATACACCTGCCTGTATGTAGCCGACTTGCGAAACTCCTAAAGCGGTAGCCAAATGGATCGACCATACGCCTGCCTGTATGTAGCCGACTTGCGAAACTCCTAAAGCGGTAGCCGAATGGATCGACCATACACCTGCCTGTATGTAGCCGACTTGCGAAACTCCTAAAGCGGTAGCCAAATGGATCTACCATAAACCTGCCTGTAACATGCGAACTGTCGTATTTCTGTTGCCAATGCTCAAACGTCGTCTGGACATCATTTCAGGTTAATCCCACACTGAACCTTTTATCGAGCTCGTTTAGCACGTGTTGTGTCGTCATGATACTAATTTAAATGTGACGTGTAGATAGATACGCACGCTGATAACCGATCTCCAGTAGTCGCTAAATTTTCATATCACCAAGTTTTCCCTCCGAAACTGCAATATCCCTAACCTTTTGTGACCAGTGCGAATGACGGTGAGGACTTTTCTGTCATCTACACGTGAGGACTTTTCTGTCATCTGAAGTGTAAAAGCATGAATAAATAAAGATGAGATATGCTGTGCCTTTTTTTTTTTTTTTTTTTCTAATTTTTTTGGCCCATTTCGTGTGGGACGTTTTCTTCCTTTTGAGAAGGTAAAGTGCTTGTTTTAGATGGTGATAGCCTGTCTTTACTAAAGCTTGCTTATGTCTTCGCTGGGGAAGTTTGACAAATCGCATACTTTCTCGAATTCCTAAAATTAATGAATTAATTTATTCTTTATTCAAATGTCGTGTTTCTGAATGTTCAAGATGCAGATCATTATTTCCGCCAACTTATTTCTCAGTTTATAGATATATGAAAGCCCTTCCTAATCTACGTCTTTATTCACTCATTTCTAAATCGTTCAGTTAAAAAGTTGCTTATAAAACCGTATGACGTTAAGTGTGCGCATGCAGCGGTCCCGAATGGTTTCAATGTTTATACAAATAGCGTTATACGTCAGGCGAGGTATGAAACTGCGTGGAAATACCTCAAGCTCATTTTACGTAAGTCGGCACCGTGACATGTTATCGAGTGGAAATGTCTTAGAATTGTGTCCTGACTTGTGTCGTTTACTTGTGTCAGTCACGTCCCACACGTTCTTTACTGGGGACAGGTCTGGGCATCGTTCTGACCAGGGCAGTATCTGGACACCTTAAAGGCTCTGACTACTGATATTGATAGGGTGCGGGCAGGTGTCCTCATAGCAGAATCGTGGCGACGGGCTGCGTATGTCGCAGATTTTATTTTTGTCCTGCAGACGAAAATGATATCCCCAGAACCTTTATTTTTGTCCTGCAAAAAATTAAAAAAGTCCCCAGAACTCTTTTTAATTCTCGCTATCATGAGCGCAAATTTTCCATCTGGAACTTGAGCGCAAGTTTCATCTGGAACTATCATGAGCGCAAATTTTCCATCTGGAACTTGAGCGCAAGTTTCATCTGGAACTATCATGAGCGCAAGTTTTCCATCTGGGGACGGAATTCCGTCTTTCAGAACTTCCCGAAAACTGAAATTAGACGAAGTAAAGATTTCTGCGATTATTGTAATTTGTGTTTTATTCCTCTCGCGATGTTCGTTCTGTCCATATTATTCACAAACATAATTTTATTGCATAAATATTTGTTTCAACTTGGAAAAGAAGGCAACAATAACGGAAGTTAGACCGAGCGCTGTGATCTTAAATTCTTTTTATTTTCGCTATGCCCTACAAAAATTAGAAATTATGTGCAAACGATTGTCCCATCAGGAGCTGTATTCGGTGCAGAAAAAATTTTTCAAATCGGAGATTTAGAACCAGAGATATTTAGGGGGAAACGCAATTTACCGCTACGCCTCCTAGTGGAAAGTCTATGAATAACTTGAAAATTTCTGAAAATATGGAAAAACATAGGTCACACGGAAAACACTGTACCCAACAAAGAAGGAATTTTTCAAATCGGACTCCTAAAAGTAGTATATGGACAAAAATAATGTATCATATAATGATAACACTGTGGAATATTTTAAGAAGAAAATATTCCAAAAAGTATCGGTGTAATAGTGGCATCAGTCAACGAAACAATTTTTTAATCGATATTTTAGAAGCTACTGATTTTATGGCAAATACATCAGAAGCAAAAATCAACACTTACGCCCCCTGGTCAAAATATTCTTTACCAAATCATTTGAAATTATACTTCAAAAGATTTTCGATCAGGAGATGTATCCGCAAATGAAGATAGAAAATTCAAATCGGAGTTTTGAAGAAGAGTTATCGGGGGAAATCTTAATTTACTTTTTCGCCATAGCGGAAAATCTATGCGCAATATGAAAAAGTTATCTAAAATACTCTTCGACATAAATGGAATTGAAATATATAAATATTTTTTCAATCGGATGTTTAGAAGCAAATATGTGGAATAAAACGTATTTTTGAATTCGACATCATCTGCATTTACGGTAGCGGAACGAAGATTAATCGTAAAAAAACACGAAATAAAGGATCATCATTTGCATATTTCAAGCTTCCCAATGCAAAAAGATGTTTTTTTTCAAATCGGACTAATAGTTGCTGAGATATAGTGGGTACAGACGGACGGACGGACAAACCGATAACAGAAGCACGATCTTTTTTTACAAAACACGTGCTAATAAAGGCAAAAATTTCCGACAAAGGAAACTAAAGAGAACGAAGAATTATTTGTAACTGTTCTTTCGCGGTGTTCCTCCTGTCCTACAGTGTTGTTAAATATCATTTAGTTGCATAAATGTTTCCATTTAATAATAAAAATGGAGGGGGAATTTTTTTATAAATGGAAGTGGTCAGAGCAAAAATTTGGCGTCGTATTTTTTTTCTCGCGATGACTCCTCTGACCAGTATTGTTGTTAAATAACATTTTGTTCCATAAATCTTTGTGTTTCAGCTTGAAAATGAATTTCTGACATCGGAGGTTAGGCGGAAATGCTTTGACTATCTTTCTTTATTCTCATATCCTTTTTTTCCTACCTGTGCAAATGTTTGCTTTTCGCACACACTTATTACACTGACGGAAAAAAAATCCCAACACCAAGAAGGGGTTGTGTTAGATAAACGACAGATCTGTAAGATGACGTCTATGCAAATTTCGCGCTCGGCGCATACGTGTGGCGCTAGTAGCGCCCCTCGGAACATGCGAAGCAGGTTTGCTGTAAATACGAGCTGTAACGTTCGTGAGCGTTACTTATCGTTGAGATTCGACGTTGGGTGTTGATGTTAGTCAAGAATGCCTTTAAGAAGACGAATGACGAAGAAGCCATTATCAACAGCTCACGGAGTTTCAATGAGGTCGTGTAATAGTGCTACGAGAAGGTGGATTTTCTTTCCGCAATATTGCAGAACGGCTTGGCAGGAATGTAGCCACTGTGCATGATTGTTGGCAGCAGTGGTCAAGGGAAGGTACTGCCTCAAGAAGACCGGGTTCCGGCCGGCCACGGGACACTACTGAGAGGGAAGACCGCCGTGCATGGCGTATGGCCGTGGCGCATCGTACCGCGTCTGCGGCAGCAGTTCGAGCTGCAGTTGCCACCACAGTGACACAACGAACTGTTACAAATCGGTTACTTGAAGGACAGCTCCGAGCCAGGCGCCCTGTAGCGTGCATTCCACTTACTCCAAACCACTGCCGTTTGCGACGTCAGTGGTGTCAAGCTAGAGCTCATTGGAGGATGGAGTGGAGATCTGTTGTGTTCTCTGATGAAAGCTGGATCTGCCTGAGTGCCAGTGATGGCCGTGTGTTGGTTAGAAGGAGGCCAGGTGAGCGCCTGCAACCAACCTGTCTGCGGCCGAGACACACTGGACCTACACCTGGAATTATGGTCTGGGGAGCAATTTCCTATGACAGCAGGAGCACTCTCGTGGTTATCCCACGCACCCTGACGGCACAGTTGTACGTCGGTCTGGTGATTCAACCTGTTGTGCTGCCATTCATGAACAGCATTCCAGGGGTGTTTTCCAACAGGGTAACGCTCGCCCGCATACCGCTGTTGTAACCCAACATGCTCTACAGAGTGTCGACATGTTGCCGTGGCCTGCTAGATCACCAGATCTTTCACCAATCGAGCACGTATGGGACATCATTGGACGACAACTCCAGCGTCACCCCCAACCAGCATTAACCGTCCCTGTATTGACCGACCAAGTGCAACAGGCATGGAACTCCATCCCACAAACTGACATCCAGCACCTGTACGACATTCAACATTCTGGCGGTTACACCGGTTATTAATGTACCAGCATTTCACATTTAGAATGGCTCTTCTCGCGCTTACAATAAGCTGTGATCTTGAAACCTTAATTGATTAAATATGTTACCTATACAAATGTATTGCCGCCATTTCATTCCTCTACAACTATTTTTTCGTGGTGTTGGGATTTTTTTCGTCAGTGTATGTTCTGCAGTGACTGCCTGGCATATTATGTTGTAGCACCACTATATCCGTCGCAACCTGATCAGGAACTTTCTGCTATGGGCGCGGGTGTTATCTTGTTGAAACTGGGCATCAGAGATACCACGGCGATACGGAAACAAAACTGAACAGCACCTCACCGACGTATCGTCGTGTGTCATTGGACTCACTATGAGTACCAGCGATCAACAACTGTCGAAACTTATAGCGGTGCAAACCATAATACCACACTGAGTAATCATATGACGCGAATGAATGGAATGTATCAGCCCGGTAACCAGGTAATCTTGAGGTTCTGAATTGGTGATCGTTGGCGCTGAGACAAAAGTCAGATTTGTCGTTGAATAGGACAAGGCTTCATTCATCCCGCTACACATGTCTGGTACGGCACCACTTCAAACTTATGCGGCGATGTGCTGCGGTGACTAGCAGTCGCCCTCAATGGTAGGCGAGAGCGCAAGCTTTCCTCATCTAATCTGCGATCCATAGTCCTTGTCGTATGGGGATGTCCACAGCTGCCTGAAAACCTGGGAAAATGTGGTCCGCTGTGGATTGTGGGGCTTCTACTGTTTGCTGCCAAAATGCGGCGATCGAGGTTTTAGGACGTCCCCCCATAAGTGCACCTGTCCAACTACGGTGACGAGCGTTGCGTTACCTTTTTTCAACCACTGTCGCCATATCCGGCCAACATTTGTTGCATCCTGATGCGTTTGAGCCGCGATGTGATGCGAGGACCAACAAGTCGTATACACCGATCAGCCAAAACATTAGAATCACCTCTGCGTTGTGCAAAAAAGCGCGCGTGCATCCAATCAGCGTAACGTTCCAAGGTCGCGAATAATATATATAATACCAGGGTTAAAGCTCTCTCAGTCAGTATTTCGTTTGTCTCAACATGGGAAAAGCAAATGATTTCTCTGTTTTCGACAAGGCCAGATCGTTAGAGCAAGTCGCCTTGGTAAGAGCATCTCCGAAACAGCGACGTTGGTAAGCTGCTCACGCTATGCAATAGCTAGTACCTATCAAAGATGGCCCGAAACAGGTGAAACTTCAAGCTGTCGACAAGGCGTAAGCAGACCACGCCTTATTTATGCCAGAGGTCAGTGCAGGCTATCTTGTCTTGTCCGCAGCAACAGGAGGGCTACTGCAGCTAACATTACCCCATAATTTCAATGGTAGTGAAAGTCCCAATGTGTCTTAATACATAATTCATCGTAGGATCTTGGATATGGGTCTCCGCAACCGCAGACCCATTCGTGTTCATGTGCTCACAGCCGTTCGCCGTCGTCAACGCTTGCGGTGGGAACGTAATAATTGACTTTGGGCAATAGAAGACTGGAAGAGGGTCTAAAGGGTCAGACGAATTCCGTTTTCTGTTACATCATATCTACGGAAGAGCTAGTGTGCGACGTTTAGAGCATCCAGCAAGGCTTCCCACCTGAACGCACTATGGGACGGATCCAGGCTGTCATGGTATGGACAATATTTTCTAAAGAAACACTTGGAGCCATTGTCCATGTAGACCGAACTCGACAGCTGTCATGTGCCTCAACATCGTGCCTGACCATGAGCATCCCTTTATGGCGACTGTATTCTTTGGCAGTGATAGCGTCTTTCAACAAGACAATGTTCCACTCCACACACAGTGACGAAAGTTCAGGAATGGTTCCAAGAACATGAAGACGAATTCCATTTATTTTCATGGCCCCCAAATTAGCCGGACATGAATCCTAACGAGAATTTGTGGTTTGAGTTGGAGAAATGGCTACGCGCAGAATCACCTCACCACGTAAGTTACGGTATCTTCTGTTGGAGTCATGGCACCAAATATCAAGGTACACCTACCAACATCTCGTTGAACCTATGCTTCATCGGATGACAGCTCATTTAACGTCGACAGGAAGGACCTACATCATACCGTATTAGCTAGGTGGTTTTAATGTTTTAGCTGATCGGTGTATATTCCTACGATGAAGCTTCTGGTGAAGGTGTCCGTGTGATGGTATAATTCCTGATGACGTCACTCATTACACGTGCTTTCGACACTGAGATCAGTCCGATGCAGTGGTCCACATACCCAGCTGAGGACAACCAAACATAGCTACGCCGAGCCGTTTTGCCATTTTATTTCACTAACATGATTGGTTCAGAACTGCAGTCATTTACAAAACACAACGGTCGAATCATACCACCAATTTGCATGTTACCCCGCCAAAACCCTTCTGGTGTGGCATTTTCTATATCAGACTGTGTATTTTACACATAGGGTGGGTAATGTGTTCGGTTTCTATCACTTCTTGAATGTTCTACCATAATACCTTTCAAAATTTCCCCATTTTGCGACCCCATTTCAACGCCACTGTTTGAAAGATCAAACTCATTGTAAGTCTTAGGTGAGCGAGATTTTTCAGTTATATACTGACTCTGTAAAGCATCTTTTATGAAGGACAAAATCGTTTTTAGAGTATGAAACTCAGTACTGAAAGTTTTCGATATTATTGTGTTCGTCTATAACATTAGGACGGACATTATATTGTAGACGACGTTCTTATTTTCGTAACTATTTGAACATCAGTTTCACAAGGCATCAAAGGGTGCTGAGAAAATCTCATCTTTCGAATATCAATATTTGCCTAGCGTCCGCGCCTTTAGGCAAACTTCTCGAAAATATGCTGATCATCTCATCAAATATTGCATATGAAATTTTTAAAGTTAATTTTGTCCTCAACTAGAATTTCAAAGAAATCGTGTATGTTTAACTAAGCACAGGCGATTTTCTTTCCTCAAAGAAATAATTAATAGTTGAGAAAGAATTTTTAAGGCAGAGATTTCTCTGTCGCAAGCACAGTGTAACGAAATGTAACTCATTTCGGGCAATATGCAGAAATTACACGAGACTGAATTATGCAGAAACATCACTTATCGTCCAACTTTTCAAACAACGCCCGAAGCAATTCTGGAACGTTTATCAAACAAGTTTAACTTCTTGAGATCAGCAGAAAACGCTTCGAAGCAACCTTAAAATAAAGACACCGTTCAAAAAATTAGTCACCTGCAACAATATATGTAATTGTTTAGTACGATATATTTCTGAGGTTATAATTAGAAGTTATTTAAATATAGTGGGGTCATATAATAATAACATATGTCTTATGTCTTTCTACAGACAGAATTTTAAGCTGAAAGTTTTGAAAAATTAAAATTGATTAGTCGAAAGGACAGATGTAAGTGACTGGCAAAAAAAGTGTCATAGCTCTTTGCCGATCAAAAAATACTCAACATCAAGGAAGTTTCTAAATTTTCAGGTGTTAGCAAAAGAACAATTCTATGTGTTTATAAAGATCGGTGTAAGTGAAACTCGACTGAAAATAAAAGGAAAAACCTATGGACGAAAGACCATTTCGGCATGTTGTGACAGGCGCAGAATTTCTTGCCTGGTCAGAGAAAACAGATTTCAGACAAGGCAGGAACTCCTCCAATCTGTTAAAAATGAACCTCATACGTCTCTATTCTAAGCGAACACTGCGTAGGGAACTTCTTCGAAGGGATATCTGGAGCAGAGTTGCAAGACTGAAACCAATGTTAACTTCAGCTCACAAAAAGCTCGATTGGCTTGATCCGAAGCTCACTTGATCAGTGGAAGGCTGTCATATGGTGTCATGAATCCAAATTTTGCCTATACTCAAATGATGCTAGCGCCGGGTCAACAGGTCTAAAGAAACATTCAATCCTGGTTGTGTTCAAAAAATTCTTTTACCAACGGAGTTGAGCTTGTAATGCTGAGGATTTGTTTAAATGGTTGTGAATTATGCCCACAAGTAGAGGTGAAGAATACTGATGCGTTTCCGAGCGGTCATTTCACATAAGTTAGGAGACGTGGACGTTCTATTCGCTGAAGCTTTGGATGGAGGTAGATATGCTAATACTACTGATCAAGGCATGCATAAATTAAGTTCCATATCCAGGTAAAGAAAGCGACATTTGTTTACACACGCTATAGATTTAATTAGAAAAGCACTGCCGGCCGTGGGGACAGTAATTACCTTTAGCGTGCAAAAGTGAGGAGCGGATTTTCCCTCTGGTTAGGTTCTTATTTCTCTCTTCAGTTCACAGAGTAAGTTTTCCATAGTTCACGATACTTGGAGCGATTAAAGTTCTGGATCACCAGGTACGCCTCGGATAAATCAAAGTTCGCTCTCCATTAGTACGAGCTAGGAATTCCCTCTCCAAAAACTAAGCTGGCCAATAATAAAGCAAGTACTTTCAAGTAGTCTTCCTGGTGCTTCCGCGGAAAATACAGTTACCTGTCGCACTCATAGTCCAGCACTCTGCGGACCATGTTCACGGAGACGGACGGATGGAAACACGTAAGCACAAACTTGCACGCGCGTGCAGCAGCAGGGCAGCAGCCGTTGGCGCTCTTCTGGACAGACGGCGAAGCTTGTGGTGATTTCGTCCCCTCTTACTGGCTGTTTGGGGATGTTCCGTCGTAGAAGGGTGGGGTGGTTCTATCCCCCTTCTCTTCGTGGCTACTCCAAGGAACAGCCGCATCCGGGGTCTGTGTAAGGTAGATGAACTCCGTGGTCAAAATTCTCTCCCTCACTTTCGATTTCCTTGCGACGCTTTCATTCGGATGCCTCTGTAGCACCATGCGCTGTTTGGTAGACTTCCAGGGTAGCGTTTTTCTCCGTCTCGATAACTACGACACTCGATAGCATTTCCAGGGCCTGGATCGGGCTTATACCTGCCGACTACAGCTACTATTTCTTTCGTAAAAATTATGCTCTTAGTAGACTGACCACTGCTACCAAAGTTCTCTTAACCCTCACGGCTGATTTATGCCGCCCGAACAATCTTCCTCCGGTGTTACAACCTCCGGACGGAAGGAATAGCTTCTTTGCGGCTATGCTGCCACTCTTACTCCTTCGAGAACTGGAATTCAACTCGCATTACTCGGTCCGCCAGACCCATTTTTCGTTGGCAACCATAATTACGTGCTCAGCCGGACTTACAACTGCCGATGCCTGAACTTTAGGACATAACATCCGTCGCGTCTGTAAACTGAAATTCGACTGCCTCCAGAATCATTTGCACTTTTCTTCGCGTCTGCTACCAGGCATCATTGAAGCCTTATGGTCTTCATCAAATGTTAAGAGACCTACCATATCAGTACAGGGTGTTTTGTTTGCCCGCGTCGAAATCGTTGGCCGACTTGCCCTTTCGACCTCAATAGCCGTACTTTTGGTGCTCACTCTTTCCTTTTTTAAGCTAATGCTCCACGGAGAGACATGTTTACGAGGGTTTCACCGCCATCCTTGAAAATTCTGGGTGGTCGCCCTCCTCAAGTTGCAATCGCTTGGTTGGGCTTCTCACAAACCCTTATCTCTCCTCCTCTTCCACTTTATTCTGCTCGTTGGCAAAGTCTTTTAATTGTCTTCCCCTGCTAAACATAGTTCTTCTCTAGTTAGTTACGTTACTGGCCAATCGTCAATCAAATTATTAACATAATTTAATTACAGTCATTAGGCCCATCCAATCGATTAATTATTCTTCCAGACTTCCACTCTCGTTTCAATACGAAGAATCAGCGTGCTTGCAGAGAAATTTTACACAATCGCATGTTTCCTTCCGCTCAATATTTGCAGGATTCTCATCAAGTAACTTATCTGATTTATCAAAATGACAACGATATGATTCGTAGAGCTAAAACTATTATGAACTGGTGTGAAGAGCATGATACAACTTTGGGACTCATGGACTAGCGACAACTTATAGTACCACCTGGAACGAAGTATAAAGAAACAAATTTCAATATCCCAGGAATCTCAATGAACGGTGAGATAAACTGATTTTAGAATAGTCAAAAACGGACTGAAGTTACTTGAACCATCTTGTTGTTGAATTTCTTTCAGCAAGAGTTAATGCTGTAATTTCTTCACATGGTGATGTAACTAAGTAAAGTATTTTCTTAGTAAGCATCTCATCACTCATTCTTTCAACATATCCAAACCACCGAAGCATTTTAGTCTCCACCTCGCTAACAACAATTTGCTTCACATCACACTATAACGAAGTAAATTTCTCCGTCATTTCTGTCCACGCCAGGATTCGAACCCGGATCCCCTCATTCCGGAATAAGTCACTCTACCAATTGAGCTACGCGGACGTTTGTTCTGATTGCTATGTGTCTTTATGTCGTGTGCGTCCTGCTGGCAGGTACGTCACAACACAACTGCAACACATCTTCATTCCTCACACAATCAGACCGTGTCTTGCATTCTGTAGTACCCAGGTTTTACTACCATACATCAGAGTAGGAAAAATTACACTTTCATACACAGCCATGCGGGACTTTCTTGAGAACCCATCATTCCTGTGAAAACCTCCCAGAGCAGCTATGACTTTCAATGAAGAATTCACTCGCCTACTAATTTCACTATCCAATTTGTTCTCTCTGTCAAACATGCTTTCTAAATACACAAACTCACTCACCTGGTCAATCACTGTTTAAGGAACTGTGTTGTCACTGCTGCTGAAGAGGTCTGTGGCACCACAATAGTGGGTAACAATAGAGGTGATGCTTGGTGAATAGTGAGATTGAAGAAGCAGTAAAGAGAAAGAAGGAAACCCATTTGGGGATGTTGCAAGGTAGAGTTTCTGTGGATGAATATCTCTGTAAGAGGCGTGAAGCTGCTCAGCTAGTTCGCCAGAGTAAGGCAAAAGATAGGAAGGAGAAGGTGGAAAGGCATGAATTGGCTTTTTAGAAAAATAGGAAGACTTTCTGGAAGTACATGAGACTCACGAAAAATAGGGGAAACAAAGTTGTAAGTTGTGTAAAGCATAAGGTTGGGGAAATGATATGGGAGCCCAATGAGTTAAGTGAAAGATGGGGTGAATACTTCTGTGAGTTATTAGATCAGGAAAGCAAAGATGATTCGGAGACAGACGCAGATGATGTCACAGTGAGGGATGGAAGCACATAAATGATCTCAAGAGAAGAATTGTGTAAAGCTTTAAAATCTCTTCAGAATGGTAAGGTTCCGGGAGTTATAACTGCCGAGATGTTGAAATATGGTGATGACTCTGTAATTGACTGGTTAACTGAAATTTACCAGTTGTGCTGGGAGTTAGGAATGGTCCCTTGGGATTGGAAGGATGCTATTATTGTTCCCTTGTATAAGGGAAAATGTGATCAGACTGAATGCAAGAACTATCGTGGTATTAGCCTATTAAGTGTGCCAGGGAAAGTGTTTGGTATGGTTGTGATTCAAAAAGTACAGGGTCTTACATCAGAGAAAGTGTGCGATGTTCAGAGTCGCTTATGCCTGGTAAAAGCTGCGCTAACCAAATTTTTGCATTACGCATGATGATTGAAAAGTATCTGGCTGTTGGTAAGAAAGTTTTTGCTGCCTTCATAGATTTAGAGAAAGCTTACGACCGAGTAAATAGGACCCTTTTGTGGAATGTATTGAATGAATATGGTGTTACTGGGAATCTACTTAATAGTGTAAAAGCCATGTATGCTGGCAGTAGAGCTTGTGTACGAGTGAATGGTGTTTTATCAAAATGGTTTTCTATTGGTGCAGGAGTCAGACAAGGTTGTGTGTAATGAGAGCACATACATATGATAATTTGGTTTTAGAAAGTCCTTGAAAAGTGCTTGAATTTATTTTGCTTGAAAGAGTACGAACCTTGAATCAACAAACGAGGAAATCAAATAAAATTGATATCAAGAAAACGTAAACGGTCGTTTTCAGAGCCAACTTCGAACTATTAAATGACTTCATTTCGAATCAGTAGCAAGTGACTTAGGTTTAGCTCACTGACAAACGAAAATTAAGTAAAATAAAATAAAATAAAAAAGGTCCATCTCACGATCAACTTCAATTACATCAAAAATTTTCAACATCTTAATTTTTATCCCTTCGGCTGGAACGTATTAACCAGGGGTTAGCCAGACGAGATGAAATCAGCACGGGCCAACATATTCACTGTCTAGGAATTAGGCAGAACGCGGCTGGAACGAGTAAACCTTCGCGTCTGAATGCGTTGCAACCCACCCCCTAGCTTTGTTCTTCAAATTTATCATTTAGGGGAATGATTGACACTAATCCTTTCTTACTGATTATCTGCTAAAAGGGCTATGACAATGGGGACAAACCTGAGAAAAGAGACAGAAGATGTTTGAGTCACGTATTTGTACCTAGTGGCACAACGTTCGTGACAAGGAGATTAGACCCTTCTCATCGTGCCTTGAGTCGTGGAGCGTATGATAAAGGAATAGGAGAAAGCACTTATCACCAGGTTATCGTCGATGCTGCTGAGATGCGAGGAGAAAAAGAATTGTTTTGCCGTAGCTATCGTAAAACTCGGACGTTATGTGAACAATGAAAATTTCAGTTTAGGGAAGCGCAGAAAATTTTGGTTATGATTTGGTTCCAGTACATCGGCCGTCATAAAAGTCAAACGCTTTTGTCCAGTGTCCACGTGGATGAGTGCTTTTGTTTTTTTTTTTATGTTTTTCGGATTTTAAGGACCACTACGAGAACTCTAGAGACTAAAAGCAGTCGGCCGTCCCTGATTTCGCGCCCTTATTCCAGAGGGTGGAAAAGGGTCAGTGCCATAAGACAAACGCACCACTTATGCCTCATAGGGGCTCGAGACCGGGCCAAGCGTAGACGACTAGCCAGGAAACTACGCCTTAACCACTTGGCTATCGGGACGACTATGGGCGAGTTAAGGTGCATGTGGATGTGCTAGCCTATTTTTATCTATGCATGGTGTCCTTCTATAAAAAAAGGTGAGTTTTCAAATGGAAGTACTTCTGCTCGTTAAGTAACGAGACAAAAACTATTATATCAAAACAGCAAACTATATTTTGGATTGTCACTTACACAAATTCAAATAATCACCCTCCAACTCAATATGTTTCGTACTTGTGTTCGAAGGCACGGCGGAAGTGCTAAACTGGAACCTCCTTCAGTCTGTTGGTCACACATCGTTGGATATCCATAATGTCGCTGAAGCAGTCCCCTTTTAAAACGCACTTCTCCTTTGGGAAGAGGTAAACGCCTGCGAGAGCCAAATCTGGAGTACGGTGGATGCTCTATCACAAACATCGACTTTCGTCTAATCCAGAAACTATTTTACAGGCAACATGCAACCCGGTATTCTCTCCGTTCGTGTGTCATCATGTGCTGCACACACTTCAAACAAATCTTCTTGATCTTTTTTGAAGATTGCCCTGGACGTTTTCTTACCGATACCAAGCTGTTCAGCGAGTAACCTAGTGGTTATTCGCCTGTCGTGGGCAACAATTTCGCTAGCCTTCACCACATTTTTATTTGTTCGTGCAGAAACTGGAAGTCCTGTGCGGGGTTCATCCTTGAGGGACTGCCTCCCATCTTTAAACGCTGAAAACCAGTGGAACAGCTGTGCACTGCTCTGACAGTCATCGCCGTATAAACTGTTTTAAGTCTTGGTACACTTCCGTGGCAGTTTTCCGTAATTTACTGTAAAGTTTTGTCACAGCTCTTTGCTCCAATTCGCAACTTCTGCATGCCCCACTCACACAGTCTTACTTCAACTATGACCACACGAAATCTGTTGCGTCACCCGACTCGAAAGTTGCTCCTGCGATTACAGCACACTCTAGTGGTCGAATTTGTAAATACATTTGCTTTTATTCAAATGGCTATCCCGTAAAAATGCAGTCTCATTACATAACGGAAACACACTGTAATAAATGTTCACTATTTCAAATGGAAGAAATAACCTAAAAATCGGTTTTTATTTGCTGGACTTATTATAGTTATGAAGATTGTGCTAGGTTTTATTTTGGAGGGAGGGGATCAGTATAATTATTTTTAATTTTCTCTATTTTATTTAAATCCCCGATTATTACTATTATTATTATTAGTAGTAGTAGTTGTTGTTGTAGTATTAGTATTAGTATTATTGTGTGAAAGCTCGTCAATAATGACGGGAATAATATAAGATATATACAATAATTGTTTTAAATCATTAATCGATGTTCTGACATATTTTCAGTCATATTAGCACTACGTGTCTGTTCTAACTGATCTTCTTCACGTTTACAAATCCTGTTTTGTATAAAAAATTTATTCTTTCCAATTTTATTAAATGCCGATTGTTTTTTCCTTCGAAGTCGCATGGTTAAAAAAAAACACAGCAAAAATGTCACAGCCTTGCAAACATCATTTCATCAGAATTGTCGACCAATGTGCTCGATTGTCTCTTTCCCGTGATGCCATCTGACGAAATGAAAATGTTCTCCCAATTGTTCAATACTTTTTGCGCTGCGCGCTAGGAAAGCGCGAGGCGAAAGCCTATATCTACATAGGTATTCACTTATGCCGGCAGAAAACGCCGAACTTTAAAAGCGTCGCTGCGTCATTAAGCATTGCCACATTACCAGTTTGATTGTAGCCTGTCATTTCACCCAGTGAGAAGAGAGCGCTAAAAATAGTTGCATCACTGTGGCAGCGGGTCACGGGATCAGAACTTTCCTGTGTGGTTACCGCTGAAGACAGAGGAAGCCGTTCATTCCTTTCCTTTGCGTCTTTAAAAAATCCTTAAAAATCAGAAAACGATCTTTTCTTAAATTATGTTTAAAGAGCTATGATAGTTGTAAGTCTATGCTTTAAAAATTGCAATGCATTATGATTTATAGTTTGCCATATATCCGTTTTTTGAAATGGATCCCATCACGAAATAGGGAATTTTGTGAAATTTAAAAATTTTGTTTCTCGTAAACTAAATCGAAAATTAAAAAAAAAGGGGGATGGGGGTGGGAGACGAGGTGAAAAATTCGGCCATGGCCCTACATGCCTACAAAGTTTCCTGGTTCTGTTGTTGTTAGGGTGTCCGGAACGTGAACTGACAGCAGTTTTTTGCTTACCTTAACTTTGAAATACAATAGCCCTTGAAGTATCGCCAGAATCGAAAAACGTGTTATTTCGGCGTATTCTCCAAACAATTCTCTACAAACGATGTAAATTTCACATTTTTGTGTTCAATGCTTTTTGCGCTGCGAGCTAGGAAAGCGCGAGTGTCGCGAAATTTCTAAAACGGCGGCGGCAGCGGCAGTTACTTTTTAGCACGTCTTTTGTAAAAAAAGAATGTGCTTCTGTTATCGGTTTGTCCGTCCGTCCGTCCGTCTGTACCCACGATATCTCTGCAACTATTAGTCCGATTTGAAAAATTATTTTTGCATTGGGAAGCTTGAAATATGCAAATGATGATCCTTTATTTCGTCTTTTTTTTTTTTTACGATGTACAATTTTGCCGGTAGAGGGCGCAAATGCAGATGATGTAGAATTCAAAAATACGTTTTATTCCACATATTCGCTTCTAAACAACCGATTGGAAAAAAAAATATATTTCGATTCCATTTATATCGAAGAGAATTTTAGATATAGTTACTTTTTTTCAAATTACGCATAGAATTTCCGCTAGGGGGCATAAAAGTAAATTACCTTTTCCTCGATAACTCTATTTCTAAAACTCCGATTTGAAAAAAAATTTCTTCAGCTGATACATCTCCTGATGGAAAATCTTTTGCATATATTTTCAAATTTTTGGTAAAGAATACTTTGGCCACCAGGGGGCGTAAGTGTTACTTTTTGCTTCTGATGTATTTGCCATAAAATCTGAGCTTCTAAAATATCGATTGAAAAAATTCTTTCGTGGACTGATGCCACTCACATCGAAAAACCTTTTCGGAATATTTTCTTCTTAAAATACTACACAGTTTCTCCGCCAGGGGGCGTAGATGTACATCTTATTTTTGTAAATATCTTTCCTTCTTTGGTGGATAGTGTGACATGTTTTTCATGTAATTTCAAAATTTTCAAGTAATTCATAGACTTTCCGCTAGGGGGAGTAGCGGTAAATTGCGTTCCACCCTATATCTCTGCTTCTAAATCTCCGATTTGAAAAATTCTTTCCGCACCGGATACAGCTCCTGATGGGAAATTGTTTGCACATAATTTCTATTTTTCTAAAAAAAATAGTTTGGCCACCAGGGGACGTAAATCTTAATTTCCGCTTCTGTTGTATTTGCAGCAAAATATGATGTTCTAAATTCTCGATTGAAAAAAACGTCGTTTGTTGACCGATACTACTCATGTCGACAAACCTTTTAGAGACATTTTCTTCTTAAACTAGTGCATGGCTTCTATTCCAGGGGGCGTAGATGTATATCTTATATTTTTTATTTTTGTCAATATCTCTACTTCTAGGAGTCCGATTTGAAAAGTTCCTTCTTTGTTGGATAGTGTTTCTAGTGTGACATGTGGTTCATATAATTTCAAAATTTTCAAGTAATTCATAGACTTTCCGCTAGGGGGTGTAAATGTAAATTGCGTTTCGCAATTTATCTCTGCTTCTTAATCTCCGATTTGAAAAATTCTGTCTACACCGCGTACAGCTCCTAATGGGAAATCGTTTGCACATATTTTCTAATTTTTGTAAGAAATGGTTTGACTACCAGGTGGCGTAAGTCTTAATTTCCGCTTCTGTTGTATTTGGCAGCAAAATATGAGCTTCTAAAATCTCCATTGAAAAAAAGTCGTTTGTTGAGAGATACTACTCCTCATGTCGACAAACCTCTTAGGAAAATTTTCTTCTTGAAAAAATGCATGGTTTCTACGCCAGAGGGCGTAGGTGTATATCTTATTTTTTTCAATATCTCTACTTCTAAGAGTACGATTTGAAAAATTCCTTCTTTGTTGGATAGTGTTTCCGATGCGAAATGTTTTTCCTATAAATTCAAAATTTTCAAGTAAGTCATACACTTTCCGCTAGGGGGCACAAAGGTAAATTGCGTTTTCTGCGTTATTTCTGCTCCTAAAGATCTGATTTGAAAAATTCTTCCTGTATTGCATACAAGACCTGATGGAAAATATTTTTCACATAATTTCTAATGTTTGGTAAAGAATGGTTTGGCTACCAGGGGTCATAAGTGTTAATTTCTGCTTCTGATGTATTTGTAGCAAAATCTGGGCTCCTTAAAACTCGACAATTTTTTTTTTTACTTCGACCGATACCGTTTATACGGATAAACCCTTTGAGAATACTTTCTTCCTAAAATAATGCATGGTTTTCCCACCAGGGGACGTAAAGTCACATCTTGTTTTTGTCGATATCTCTGTTTCTAAGAGTTCGTAAGCTCACGAATCCGTTTACAGAAATATCTGAGGGATTAAAAACCCGATTAAAAATCTTCTTTCTTTCGTCAGATCTATTGTTTTCCATACCGGTTCCATTGACTTTGAATAGCTTTGATAAATTTAATTTGCGTCAGAACGGATTCAAAAGACGTGCTTATTACACCCGAAAATTCGGTGTCATCTTTCTTGTTTTTAGAATACAAAGATTATTGGTGACATCACCACATAAACTTCCGGCGCCAGTGACGTCATGCATTATTGTTTGACGCCACGTATGTATCGATGCATGTGCTATTCGTGCTTCTTTTGTTTGTTTCGGGATTTAAAGTCCCTAATTTAGGACCACTGGTTCCAGGGTAGGGACAGAGCCAGTGTCATCCAACAAACACATAGCCCATACCTTCTCCAAGACTTGAACCTCCCATCTCAGATGAATGGTCAGAGTTATAAACCAATCAGCACTGGGGTAGTATTTGTGATTCTAAACGTCACGATGATCGACGTGGTAGCACAGGTTCACATGTAATGGATTTTGGAGCTTTTGTGTTCCTGATTGCGTAAAGAGTCATTTAGCAAAACAATGCGTAATACAGAGAAAATACCGTTTGATGGTTATTTAACGAAACAATATATCTTAGTACGGAAAAAATCCGATACTGTATGAGGATTGAGTTGCATAGATGGAAGTAAAAATGAAACGCATGCTACCAAGTCTGGTATAATAGGCACTTCTTTAAACCAAAGAAACATCAAAGTTAGACAGTTCCCTCCACATTGTACTGTAGATTGTATTCAATATGTCAAAAATTCAAAAAATTCACTCCATGTAAATTTATTCACCTCTACATGCAGCGCAAGCCAGACAAAGTTTTAGGATTACCTATCCGTATCCAATTAAATTTGATTCGAGTTTCCTCACAAATACTCTTTTTGTGCAACCATGTCGATCAGCTCTCTTCTTATTTGCCAAGAAACTGAGAAAGCAGAGCCGCTTTTGTTTTATTTATTCAGCTCACAAACACCCAGAATTGGCTCCTAACCAAAATCTGGAGGTCAGCTTTTTTTATTTGTTCCTTTTTTCTCCGTATATAAAGCAGCTGTGGCACAAGCAATAAGATCATTTTTCTGAAATATATAAATAAACTATTGGCTCAGTTTCGTGCCTTGGGTGAAAATGCGATTAACTTTGTCATGTTAGGAGCTATGGGAATCAAAAAACAAGTGGCTTGATGGATTTTAAATTATGTGATACCGCAGGCCACAAACTCAGGAGATAATTACTTATTTAATACCGGCGGCTGAATCAATTTAATATATTGCTGTATTATACCAGAAGTGACCTCGTCGTGAAGAACGTTGAAAGAATTGTTTTATATTAGATTCCGGAACAACTTTCGATATGCTTTAGTAATACTTTTTTACTTCGAAAATTGTACCGCGTGTTGATGAGATAAACTATTGCAATCAGGCAAAAAATTACTCAAAAAAATTAGAAGCAGAAGAACAAGCCATAAATCCTCAATTAGCGTAGTAAAAGATTATTTGAAATCGCGGAGCTTTCACCTGTCAACGGGAGACTTTATCAAGACAACTTACACTAGATGACAACAGAACTCCTTTGGAATTTAAAATAAAAATCTGGAATGCAGAACTAGGTTTGAAATTATCTAAACATTACAATAGAAGCCCCTGAATTTGGGATAGTTATTACATGGATCTGATTTTCAGGTGGTATGATATAGCGAAAACATCAGATCATTTCATTTTCTTTGTTTGTTTTGAGGTCAGGTGCTCCTGAAAGTAGTGAACGGGACCACCAGTTTCCTTTCTTTCCACCCTGGAATTGCTGCGTTGTATAATAATTCTTTTGCTGAAGCAGTGTTCCTCACCTTTCCTGTATATCCCTCATACGTTCCCTATGCCACACATATAGAAATCTTTTCCTTATGCCGACGTAGTACTTACAGAGGGTGAGTCGAAAGTTTTGCAATATTTGGATCACTTTATGTCTTCATACGTACCTTTACGAAGAAAGCTGACTAGCATTCAAAGTATAGGCCATCGTGTTGCACCGTCTTTATCCATCTGTCTGCCAGTTCTTCGATTCTACAGAGGGTGAGTCGAAAGTTTTGCAATATTTGGATCACTTTATGTCTTCATACGTACCTTTACGATGAAAGCTGACTAGCATTCAAAGTATAGGCCATCGTGTTGCACCGTCTTTAGCCATCTGTCTGCCAGTTCTTCGATTCCGCGGCGGTACCAGTTCTTGTCCTTCGAGGCGAAGAACTCCTTCACCCCACCTGCCACCTCCTCTTGGTTGTTGAAGTGCCGCCCGCGAAGAAAGTGGGCCATGGACTAGAACAAGTAATAATTCGACGGGGGAAAGGTCCGGAATATATGCTGCATGAGGCATCAGTTCGATGCCCTCAAGTTCCTGGAGTTCTGGCCGGAACTTGAGTTCCTGGAGTTGTTCACGCGGTATGAGGCCGAGCGTTGTCCTGCTGTAGAAGAGCGCACTTTCTGTTCGCCAGTGCCGCGTACTTTTCCTCCAAAATGCATACACCCGCTCCAGCTGTTCAGAATAAAGATTGACGTTCATGGTCCGACCGTTTGGAACAAATTCGTAATGGATTATTGCCTCGATATTCCACCAGACGCAGAGCATCACCTTGTGCTCGAAGCACACACGTTTGGCAACAGGTTCAGGAAGCTGGTCCGGACTCAACCGCTGCCCTTGTCTGTTAGGATTACGGAAATAGACCCACTTTTCATCGCACGTAAGAATTCTCTTGGTGAAACGTACATTGCGCGGGGTTTTGTTTACGAGTTTCGCGCGCACTTCCACTCGGCGGTTTGCTTCAGCTGGAGTCAGTTCGTGAGGAACAATGCTGCAGCTCCTGTAGAGCTTGCCGAGCTGAAGGTGACGAACCACGGTGGTCTGTGATATGCCCAGCTCGCCTGATAATCTCCGAGTACTGGTTGTCGGAGTTGCATCTACGGCCTGGCGCACGGCCTCCGAATCCACGGTTCGCGGCCTACCTGACCTTGAACATTCGTCGAGGTTTCTGTCAGATGAGCAAAATTTCATGAACCGTCTAGTTGCGGTGCTGTGGTCCACGGACTCTTCCCCTTTCGCATTACAAATGTTTCGTGTTTCTTGAGCAACGTTATGGCCGAATTCAAACTCGTAAAGCGAAATTTCCCTAATTAGCTGGTTGTGGCTGTTCATCTTGTAAAGCGAAAGTTCCCTAATTAGCCGGTTGTGGCTCAACCACAGACAGAACGACGATATGCAATGCTCTTCACAGCAACTACATATTCCTTTTCACTCACTACAGTGCACGCCTTGAAGTACGCTGGTGTGCAAAAATTATAGACGAAGAGGAGAAATTATCATAACAGCGGAACGAGCAGGCAGAACGGACCGAAAAACCACTCAGGAGATAGACTACGGTCCGGTTCGGTAGGGCATGCGCATATATGCATCATGACGTAGGGCGGCGGGGGGAGTGTCGGAAGGGTATAAAGCACACGGGTGGTGTACGCTCAGCAATTCGGTGAAAGTTATTGCACGGTGTACATCTGTTTGAACTACGTCGAGTTGCTGCCACAGCGTGATAAGGCCAACAGGCAATCCAGTAGACGACATCTAGATGACTTTACCTGCGGTCGCGTCATTGGGAAGTTGGAAGAAGGGCGGAGTGTGACTAGTGTGGCCGAGGAGTTCGGGATCACTCACAGCATCATTTCACGAGCTTGGAGAGCATTTCAAACGACAGGAACAGCTGTCCGAGAGTTTAGCCGTGGTCGTCCACGAACAACCGCCGCGGCGGATGACCGGTATATTGTCCTACAGGCGAGAACAGACTGACGGCAAACAGCGGGAGAAACCGCAAGTCACATGCAACAGACAACTGGACGTCCATTATCGCGTTTTACCGTGGCCAGGAGGCTGCACAAAGGTGGTCTATTTTCACGACGACCAGTACGGTGTCTGCCATTAACGCTTTTTCATCGGAGACGGCGGTTTCTGTGGTGCCAGGAACACAAGAACTGGACACATCAGCAATGGGGTCGAGTTCTCTTTACGGAAGAGAGCCGATTTAGTCTGACGAGCGATTCTGGACGTAAAAACATCTGGAGAGAGCAGGGAACACGCAATCACACCTGCAACATCATCGAAAGGGGCCGATTTGGAGGCTGCGGAGTTCTCGTTTGGGGAGGTATCATGCTTGGTAGCCGTACTGACCTCCAAATCTTCCAAGGAGGTTCAGTCACTGGTGTCCGCTATTGTACAGAGGTTCTCCTGCCTCCCGTGCGTCTGTTTAGAGGTGCTGTGGGTCCCGAGTTCCTCTTCATGGACGACAACGCTACACCTCATCGGACAGTGGCTGTCACAGTGCTGTTGGAGAGTGAAGATATTCAACGCATGGATTGGCGCGCAAAGTCCCCGGACCTAAATCTAATCGAACACGTGTGGGACCTTCTCGGGAGACGCTTGGCAGCACGGCACCAGCCGCCAGCAACGATTCCGCAGCTGCGATTGGCGCTACAAAAAGAATGGGTCGTGATGCCTCAACAGCTCCTTGACAACATGGTCCTCAGCATTGACAGACGTTGTAAATCCTGCAACGCAATCAGGGGTGATCATATCCTCTACTAAAGACTGGATTTTTCTTAGCAGCCGCTTGTCACATGGACGTTTGTGTCTTCTGTCCAGTTGTGCTCGAAGCTACCTTTTCAATAAAGTGCCTTTGGATTCCTTGTTTCGATGGTTTTGCTCACTTGTCCCATGTTCTTACATCTTGGGGATCTTATGCTATGATTTGAGTCGACGTGGAGCACTTCTGCACGACGTTATATTCGAAAAACCGTCTCGTCCTTAATTTTTGCTCGCCAGTGTAGTTTAAACACGTGACATACCTGCCGCAGCACATGCGTTTATACAAATATTGCAAAACTTTCGACTTACCCTCTGTAAATAACAAAACCAGGTACTAGAAAGGAATGGTATAGACCGCTGCAGTTTGGCCTTCGTTTGTGTCTTTACTACTTTTAGTTAATAGAGTCCAGTGGATCTTGGGGACTTGAGTGTGACTTCAATACCATGTATTTTATCAAATGTTTAACATAGAATGAGAGTTGACAAACATTTATACCTCCCGCAAATTTCATGTCCACCTTTCTTTATTGTTTTTTAGAAGGTTTCTTTTCTTGTTCGAAACAGTTTCGCATTATTTCCTTTCTTGGAAACCTGTTGAAATTCTTTGCATCATTATGAGGGAAATTCCTTGATTTTTTTAATCAAGAAATTTGCAACATAATTTTAACGGTATGAGATAATCTATTGATGTTCATCCCAAAGCTTAGTCTTTGAGCAACTATGGAAAAAGCACGGGATAGAGGTACACATTCTATTACTTTGGAAAACATATATCATTTTGCGATCCAGAAATTTTCAAAGGTATCCATCCTACGAATTTGTAGGACTGCACAAAGGGTGAGAGATGTTCATTCTACGACTTGCAACTCTTGAGTACTATCTGAACGTTTTGTAGCGTTTGTTGCAGAGAATCTGTCTTGAGCAACCTCTTAGCGAAAAGACCGGTGTTGATTCCTTTTATAATACAACGCACCAAACCACAACTCTCATTGTCTGGAAGTTTTGGGCCCGCAAAAAACGTCTGCGCTGTCTCATGCCCACAGTATTCACCAGACTTAGCCCCTTGAGACTTTTTGTTGTTCCCGAAGCTCAAGGTGCCACTGAACCGCACTTATTTTAATAGATGCCGTGAAAAACATTCAAAGAGATGTGACGAGTAGTATACCAGAGACGGCCTTCTACCAATTATACCAGGCGTTTCGTGATAGTTACATGCAGTGTGTAGACGCCGAAGGAAGGAATTCTGCATAAACAATTTTAGTTTACCCATACATGGGGGCATTTTCTTTCTTAGGCATCAGTCTTTTTCCATTTTCTACACTTTGTATACACTGAGTTGGGTTTGCATTAGGAACACCCCCTCCCATTCCTGTTTTACACATCGGAGAGCTAACGAAGTATCTCGTGATATGAATGTCACGTGGGGCTGTTATTAATTGTGCACATCTATCCTTTGTACGCAATCAGTAAACTTTTGCCCGAAATATGGAAACGCGGCCCGATACTTTGGACCCGAAAGGCAGGTGCCAGTATTTCGGATTTAGCCGCACTTGTTGGCTTCTTCCATACTACTGTATCAAGGATGTATGTACCATGACTAGATTAACGATGCACAGACATCCAACAGAAAGGCTCACATCGATCATTCAAGCCAGGCTGATCCTAGAGATGAGCGTCGGGTGTCACAACTGATATCTCAGCAACGATGTGCAAGAGTCACTCAGCTCACCTACCAGTACAACAGCGGTGCAGTTCGACCTATTTGCAAATGTACCCTGTACCTTGCTACGGCTGGAGTTCCGGGGCCGGAGACCAACGAGAGTAACCATGGAGACGCCTAATCATTGCAACCAATACCTCGTATGGGCCAAGGAGCGTCGGAAATGAACCCTCAACGGATTGAAGGTCGTCTGGAGTAATGAGTCCCCTTTCCTGCTCCATCAAATGATAGCCAGGTTCTCAAATGGCGACATAATAGCGTTAGTTTACCTATACATGGGAGCAATATCTTTCTTTGACATCAGTCTCTCTTTTCAACGGATTGAAGGTCGTCTGGAGTAATGAGTCCCCTTTCCTGCTCCATCAAGTGATAGCCAGGTTCTCACATGGCGACATAATAGCGTGAGTTTACCCATACATGGGAGCAATATCTTTCTTTGACATCAGTTTCTCTTTTCATTTTCAACACTATGTGAAAGTACTTACAACTTGCAGAAACAGCAGACTTCGAATATACACTATTCTGACAAAAGTCACCGGATACCCCTTCAAAAGCAAATGAACGGATCAGCTGCGTTGTTAAGATGCGCGGTACAGTTGCAAACAGAATAAAAAGAAGCCTGCCGCTGACCACGATCATATTGCACTGTTAGATTGAAACAAAATGTCGCGGCGGGAGAGAACTGACTTTAAGAAAGGAAAGGTTGTTGGGTGTTATATCAGTGGGTTACTCATAAGAGAAACCGAGAGGCGTTTAAACATACCCAAGTCAACTGTTTTGGATTTACTGAATAAGTGGAAGACACATGGTGTGCCTGAAGCAGCAAAACGTACCAGCAAAACAAAGAAAATCAGTGATAGAGGACCCTCGAGGCCTCAGGAGAGTCGTTACAGCTAATCGACGGAGTGCTGCACAAGACCTCAGTGTACAGGTGAGTAAAAATGCCGGGAACGCGGTATGTACACGTACCGTTTGCAGAGAACTTCATTCAATGGGTTGCCGTGGTTGTGCAGCTGCTCATAAACCTTTCATCTCCACTGGGAATGCTACTCGTCGTTTAGCATGGTGTAAAGAACATTTGTCGGGGACCGCAGATCAATGGAAACGGGTCCTATGGACTGATGAATCCAAGTATAAGAGACATCAGTCTGATGGCCGTGTGTGGGCATGGCGGCAGCCGGGGAACGCTATTTACCACAGTGTACTGTTCCTACGGTCAAGTTTGGAGCTGTCAGGGTACTCGTGTAGGGGGTGTGTTTTCGTGGTGTGGTCCCGGCCCATTGGTTATCGTGGACAAACCTGTTAACCAGCACGTCTACCTCGATATTCTGTAAAATTATGCCCTACCAACTCTGTGGAAATATTATGGAACCGAGCCTTGTTGGTAACAGCATGCACCGAGCCATAAAGGAATGACTGTTACGGCGTGGTTTCACAATAATTCTGTATATTGTGTGAACTTGCCAGCACAGAGCCTTGATTTTAATCCCATAGAACACCTATGCGATGAATTAGAGCGCCGCATAAGAAGTTTGGAACAAAGGCCTACATCTAAGCAACACTTAGCGGCAGCATTATGTACTGAATGGAAGCGCATACCTATCGCTGTGTTCCAAAACCTTGTCGAAAGCCTGTCTCGAAGGGTTAGTGCATGCATTAAGCCCAAGGGTGGACCGACACCGTACTAATGCATGTCAATAAATGCTATGTTGTGTTTTTCTTCTAGGTGTCCCCTGACTTTTGTCAATGTAGAATACGTGCTGCGCGTAATCTATTTGCGATTTCTGTGCGGTAGAGTTTCTTCAAAATTTTCTAATTGTCGTGTGGACCTTTTTTGTGGCTTGCAAAAATGCGTCTACGTAAGGGTTTCGTTCACCAGAGCAGTTTATAATCTCTCTCTCTCTCTCTCTCTCTTTGCTCTACAAAAACTATTCTCTGATTTTTGCGTTAATGGAACGTGAATATCTTTCCTGACATCACCGAAGTATTGTGCTCCAAATGATCACTTCTTTCAATTGGGTTTTTAGGTTTTTCCTTACATGAAAAGTGTGTTTATTATATTTTCCTTGGCGCTGTTACAGCGTTTACTTTTACCCCAGCTGAAACATTGCAACTCAGTCGGTTATATTGCTGTCGTATTGTATTAGGTCTATGCATAAGTTTCCGACGCTCCTAGTGGGCTGTAAAAGTGGAACGGGTGCATGTTTTGCTGAATTTCATGCTGTAGATATAAGATGGAAACACTGTGTTGAACGAGACGTGTTGGCGGACAGCCCACTCGTGTGGTTAGTTGAGCCAGGACAAGGCGACCGACAAGTTTCATATTCGTCGCTGTCTGTAGTTCACGTTTGATATCGGGAAAACCGCTGCAGAAGGACAAGGGTGGATTTGTCGAAGCAGTTGGTGCAAGCACGTGTGGCGAGTGTTTACGACTGTCACATTCAGAAGGTGGGAGAGTGGGTACCATGCTAACAAAAGCCGGAAACTTTCTCATAGACCAATCATTTTACCTCGTTACTTCTTGAAATCCGTGTTCTATCTAGCATCTCAGTTTTGGGGATGTAACTGCGTTTCTGTTTACTCGTTTTTGTTAGACGGAAATACGTGGGTCACAAACAACTTAGGGATATTGCATGAAATAAAGGACGTATGTATCTGACTGAAGTAACACGCATTGAATAAACATCAGTGAGGCTGCGTAACACAAACGATAAGGGTGCGTTTACAAAAACAACTCATTATGCAATTTCTGCACACAAAAAGGCAGCACTGCACTACAGATAAAATAGTAAATTCGTAGAATGTCCATAACTGTCGAAGAACGTCTTGGCACCTACAAGACATACTTGCAATGACATTATTGATGAGTATCTGGAGCAGCTCGTTCTATAATACAGGAAACATCTTACGGAGGTCTTCCAGTGCACTGGGATATCTGGACATGGCTCTTCAGCGTGCCAAATGTTTTCAATAGGATTGATGTCAGACCTCGGAAGCAGCTATAACGATTCAAAACCATGATTTTCCAGCTCGTGAAGCTCTCTCTAGACAGGATAACTGGTTGCATTGTCATCGAGAAAACGGAATGCATGCTCAATAGCTGCGTGAAACAGTGTCACATTGAGCACAATGATCTCGTTTAGGTATACTGAAACTTCCTTGCTGCCTTGACAAACATCCAAGGAAGTACTTCCATTAAAACACACTCCTTCCCAGCCCAAAACTCACTGCTGCTGGTAAGGGTGGGCGGATTGCACATAATGTGGTTGCATTCGTTTGCCGGATCAGCTCCACACGGGATCTCATCGAGTATCAAGATAAAGAGGAAACGGGGTTCGTCTGTGAAAAGTACATGATCATTCCATGACTGTTTGTGTTCGTCATTCCAGAATTCGTCTGAGTAAAGTATCTGTATTTCATAGCATGTACTGTTGGGCCCAAGTACGTCTTTGACGACGGTGAGCTGATGTCACTGCTATACATCTCAGTGGCCTTTTCACTCTGAGTCCATACTTGTAAAGGCGGTTTCTCACCGTTGGAGTACATACCGAGGCATCAAAAGCAGCTCGAAGTGTTTCCTGTAGTTGGCTACTGGTGATACTACGTCTTTTCCAATCACTTTCACTCGAGTAGCGATCTTGCCTCCTGGTGGTTATACTCAGGCGACCATTCCTAGGTCGATCTTCAACATTTCCATGCCGTAGAAATCTTGCCTGTGTAGCACTGCACTTTGTAGAACTCCTAAAGCAGCAGCCTCATCTATCTGCTGTGCGCCTGCCTCTAACATGCCAACAACCATATTTCTGTTGTCAATGCTTAAACGTCGTCTAGACATCATTTCAGGTTAATACCACACTGAGGGCAATACATTCAGCAAACTTCTAGATCAAGCTGTGAAACGACCCGTTTTCCACTTCTGGCAGGATAGTTTTTTCGAAGCTCGCATTTTTTTTTTTTTTTTTGATTGGAGGTTTTACGACCACCGTGAGCAACTCAATGGGCTATAAGCGGTCGCCCGTCCCTAATTTTGGGTCACTGGTTCCAGGGAAGGGAGAGAGCCAGTGCCGTAAGACAAACACAACATCCATGCCTCACCGAGATTCGAACCCGGACCCCTTCGGACGAATGATCAGAGGCCATCGCTTAGACCACTGCGCCACCGGGGCGGCGAAGCTCGCATTGCACGTGCTGTGTTATCATGATGCTAATTTACATATGACGTAGCTACCCACGCTGATAACCGATCTCCAGTAGTCCTTAAATTTGCATATCACCACGTTTTCTCTTCGAAACCTCAATACCCCTAACTTTTGGGGACCACTGTATTTGGCTGCCTACCACTTTTAGAAATGCATTTCTTCTTCTTTGTTGGCATTGTTAAGCAAAGATCTCTGTCCCGCTATTACAGTATGTTATTAACCTGTCTCGTGTTTTTTTTTTTTTTCCTGTTACAGGTTTTTCGTCCTTTCATCGCGAAATATGTTGAGCTTGTGTGAGTACCATTCAGAAATAACGACTATGAAGCATATATAATCTTCGTGTATGCTTCCTTGTCGTTATTTCTGCATGTGTTTCTTCATAACCTTTATTTATAATATGTGTTTCTTTTTAGCGCATCAAACCCAACTCAAACATACAAAGGAACATATCCTGCATATTTTATCAGGTCTTTTAGCTTCTATGCGTAGACTTCTTGCATATTTATCAGGTCTTTTAACTTCTATGCGTAGACCTCCTAAAGTTATCCTCCCTATCTTCAGACATCCTGAAGTCAAAGATGCAAAGAAACATATGCTGCATATTTTAACAGGTCTTTTAACTTCTATGCGTAGCCTTCCTGCATATTTATAAGGTCTTTTAACTTCTATGCTTAGACTTCCTGCATATTTATCAGGTCTTTTAACTTCCATGCGTAGACTTCCTGCATATTTATCAGGTCTTTTAACTTCTATGCGTAGACCTCCTGAAGTTATCCTCCCTATCTGTAGACATCCTGAAGTCAAACATGCAAACAAACATATCCTGCATATTTTATCAGGTCTTTTAGCTTCTATGCGTAAAATCCCTGCATATTTATCAGGTCTTTTAACTTCTATGCGTAGACCTCCTAAAGTTATCCTCCCTATCTTCAGACATCCTGAAGTCAAAGATGCAAAGAAACATATGCTGCATATTTTAACAGGTCTTTTAACTTCTATGCGTAGCCTTCCTGCATATTTATAAGGTCTTTTAACTTCTATGCTTAGACTTCCTGCATATTTATCAGGTCTTTTAACTTCCATGCGTAGACTTCCTGCATATTTATCAGGTCTTTTAACTTCTATGCGTAGACCTCCTGAAGTTATCCTCCCTATCTGTAGACATCCTGAAGTCAAACATGCAAACAAACATATCCTGCATATTTTATCAGGTCTTTTAACTTCTATGCGTAGACTTCGTGAAGTTATCCTCCCTATCTGTAGACATCCTGAAGTCAAACATGCAAAGAAACATATCCTGCATATTTTATCAGGTCTTTTAATTTCTATGCGTAGACTTCCTGAAGTTATCCTCCCTAACTGTAGATTTCCTGAAGTCCAACATACAAAGAAACATATCCTGCGTATTTTATCAGGTCTTTTGACTTCTATGCGTAGACTTCCTGCATATTTATCAGGTCTTTTAACTTCTATGCGTAGACTTCCTGCATATTTTATCAGGTCTTTTAACTTCTATGCGTAGACTTCCTGAAGTTATCCTCCCTAACTGTAGACTTCCTGAAGTCCAACATACAAAGAAACATATCCTGCATATTTTATCAGGTCTTTTAACTTCTATGCGTAGACTTCCTGAAGTTATCCTCCCTAACTGTAGACTTCCTGAAGTCCAACATACAAAGAAACATATCCTGCGTATTTTATCAGGTCTTTTAACTTCTATGCGTAGACTTCCTGCATATTTATGAAATCTTTTAACTTCTATGCGTAGACCTCCTGAAGTTATACTCCCTGTCTGTAGACATCCTGAAGTCAAACATGCAAAAACATATCCTGCATATTTTATCAAGTCTTTTAACTTCTATGCGTAGACTTCCTCAAGTTATCCTTCCTAACTGTAGACTTCCTGATGTCCAACATACAAAGAAACATATCCTGCATATTTTATCAGGTCTTTTGACTTCTATGCGTAGACTTCCTAAAGTTATCCTCCCTAACTGAAGTCAAACATACAAGGAAACATACCCTGCATATTTTATCAGGTTTTTTAACTTCTATGCGTAAACTTCCTGAAGTTATCGACAAGTTTGTTTATTTGTCTATGGATAAGATTTATTCATTTCTGAAAATCGAATAGGAAAAGGTCGTTTTGTATTGAAAAGAGGGAGACATTCCCGGAAACTTTTCCTATGCTTTCTTACCTGGACCTCTGATTAGCCGGTATTTAAAACTTGATTTTGATTGATTCTGGTGGTGAACCGAGTGGCTAATTTGTAAAAACCCGTTTTACAAATGGTAATTTAGCATTAGACTTTATAAATAACAGTTTTTTGTTTTTGTTCGGGGACTGAACGACCACCGTGAGTAACACGGTGATCTACAAGCAGTCGTCCGTCCCTAATCTAGGGCTACTGGTTGCAGGAAAGCGAGAGCGCCAGTGCTGTAAGGCAAACATAACATCCATACCACACTGGGATTCGAACCCTGACCCATCACGGACGAATGGTCAGAAGCCATCGCTTAGACCACGGCGCCACCGGTGCGGGATAAATAACGAAAAACGTACGATTGCAACTAACTTTCTATTTTCGCTTCGGGCTGCCGATGGCCTAGTGTTCAACGTTCGTTACTGCCACGGAAAGGTCTCAAGATCGATCCCTGGCAAGTACGAACGCTCGAACCACTAAATGTTCTCCATGCGTCGGATGAGCGCGTTAAACTGGCCAGCTCGGGTACTGGCCCCCCGGTTATAAATAAGGGCGTCTTCCTCACTTTTTCTACTTCACTTCCGTATGACTTTCCTGTCTGGCACTCTAGCCCAAATATCCTACTTTCCTACTTGTTGTTTAAGACCTGGGGTTAGACACTTTCTTCCTGAAATCCTCAATCTCAATTTTTTGCTCTTGAAAAATTTATTACTCTCGATAACTCATTTTTCTTTCGAAACATTTAATGATGCTAAATTAGCGTAGTGTTAGAAAGGTTTGTCGCCATGGAGGTCGAGACGTATGAGGCGTGAGCTTAGAATAACTTGTAACAAAGTTCGAGTCTCGGGTAAGACATAAACGGAAATAGTTTCTTTCCGTTCTCAGTGTCGAGGGTGCTGACAATCTCAGCTACTCGTACTCTGGACTCCGAGATCCCACCTTCCACACTTCCTGTGAGAATGGTAGGCTTTCCCCGGGATTAGGTCCACCGCAGCGTAGGAAAAATGTGGACGATTTCTGAGGGGAATTTGCCGTTTTCATATCGCACTGGCATTATTGTCTTATGATCTCAATAGAAAGGATCTGCGGTTTGCCAGTAGCGATACACTTGGCAGCACCTGTCGTAATTTATTAAATGATTTAACAGAAGTGAGAAAACCTTTTACAGTCGACGATGTTTCGTCCCCTTCATGAAATTTCCCCATTTCCTTCAGCAATGAAAGATATTAGTTTTCGTTTCTGATACATATCAAACAGCGCAACATTTTATCACCCGCATATGGAGCTGGCTTCGCTTTACTACAGCAGCATGAAGCTTCCTTAGATGAGCATTGCCATTATTATTATTCTACAGCGCAACGGATGCAACATACCTTTCTGCTTAAGGGACGTTTCATATCCAGTTAGTCCCCTTAATTCTCCGTCAGAATGGGCAAACACAATGCTGGGCTTTCTCTCATCCGTTATTGATATCAGGAGCAGGTGTTTCCAGAAGCCATTCTTTATCCGGGAGCCCTAAAAATCCATAAGCAAAACGACTGCGCCACGTGCGTGTCTATTAATTTTCAGCATCCAATCCTAGTTGAGAGTTTGGACTTTTCCACCTCTCTCTTTCTCTCTCTCTCTCCCTCTCTCTCATTCTCAGTCAACTACATGGGATAATCAAAGGTTCTGCTTGAAAGAGGACCTTTCGCAAAGGCAAATAGCTACTAATGCGCCAACGGCCAGAGGCTTAATTAACTATTGAGCGGATCGCTAGGTCGTGACACTGGCAAAATGCGATACGGTCGAGGGTGATTAATGACAACAAGAGGGCGGTTTAATTTCGACATGTTCCACATTTTTCCCTTCTTTTTCAAGTAATTCAGTGAAGAGCGCCGGTGCGGTCCATGAGTTCCGAGATTGCGAAATCGGTCGAGTGTACAAACCCAAATTTCCATTATTAGTAATAGCTAACATGGAATTCCCGTTTGTTACTCGGCAGAACATGGGCTATGTTAAAGCACTCGTGGTCATTTGTAAACCCTTTCTCTGGGATTAATTTGGCCTCCTTTATGCAATCAGAAACACACTTCAAAGATGTGACCGATTGAAATCAAGACTGTATTTAAAATCTTGTACTGATCCATTCTTCTTAAACATTTACATGGAACATGTGTGCTCAGAATTTAAGAATGTTTCTTGTCTTTCTTTTCTTTTTTTTTTTAATTTTTTTACGTCTTGGTTCTTAGAGCCTACAGTCTGCTAAACGTAAATATGCTCGTGGGCGTAACGACTATGCGATAAAGCTTCGCAAAAATACTGCAGTGAAAGAAGTGCAGTTCAGTCACGATATACATTCATGGACAATAAAATTTGTGCACCGAGAAGGAAGTTCGGATTGAACTGAAATTTTATGGACGTAATGATAGAGATGAATGATATACATGACGGCAAAAACAATGCTGCAAGACAATTACAGAGGGATCTGTGGCACGCAGTCCGGTCATCTTCAATAGCGCGTCGCACTGCCTCGTGGGGCAATACATGCTGTAATACGGTCCGGCATGGAGACGGACAGACGCCTGATGTTGTCCTGTGGCAGACTGGCCCACACGTTTGGGACTATGTGCTCCAAATCCCGGATAATGCAGCACTTCGGCAGCCGGCGTTTCAACTGGTCGCACACATGCTCGATAGGGGACATGTCCGAGGAGCGGGAAGGCCATGGAAGTATCAGGACATGATGTACGTAGTCCTGGACAACCCGAGCCGTGTGTGGGCAAGCATTATCCTGCTGGTATAGCGCACCTGGAATCTGGGCCAGGAATGGGAGCACATGGGGCCATAGGATCTCATCTACATACTGCTGGCCTGCCAATGATCCACGTACCACTACTAGAGCTGATCGGCTATCGTAAGCAATGGATCCCCAGACCATAATGCCAGCAGTGGGGGAGGTGTGGCGCTCGACAGCGAGGTTGGTATTATGCCGTTGACCCGGGGACCTCCACACCTGGACACGATGATCATCTGTCCCCAAAACGAAGCGGCAGTCATCGCTAAAAGCCACACGTCGCCAGTATGTGGCGTTTCACGTCGCTCTGCCCTGGCACCACTGCAGACGGAGCCGGCGATGTTCCGGTTTTAGTGGCAGTACACGTAAGGGGCGTTGGGATCGCAGATTCGCTTCTGCAAGGCGTCGGGAAATGGTTCGTGGGCACACAGGAACCGCTACAACTACCTGTATAGTGAACCGGGTCGTCGTGGAATTCATTCGTGCCTGGCGCATGTTCCGTCGATCCTCTCTACCTGGTCCTCCTGGTCGGTCCGGAGCCGCTCCGCCGCGTGGCAGTGCCGTCACGTGTCCACTGCTCCCAACACAGTCGGACGGTATGGTCAGGACGATCTAAGTGGCGGGCTATACGGTGCGCCGACCACCTTGCGGTTTTCAGCTTGATGATCTGGTCTCTCTCACGTTCCGCACGTTGCGTAAATCGACGTCTCTGGCGTCTGCCCGGCATTGTTGTCACTCTGTACTCTTGCTTGCGTCCGCCGGTGCTTTTTCTTTCATGGGGTATCGACTACACGCCAGTTTACACAGCTGCCGGTTCGTGCTTTCAACGCCACCACAGGGTGTGCGGTCGTGTGCAATCGCACCGAACATGGATCATTTGCATACCAACACGTACTCTAACCATTTGCAAAGTTTAGCATGTTTTCTTCTAGGTGTGCAAACTTCATTGTCCGTAGCTGTATCTGGTGACATGATACACTTACGGACAATACGCAAGTTATAACGCATAAGGGCAATGGAATCGATCCCGATCCTATGTCCTGACCTTTGACCCCATTTCACCCATTTTCAATACTGTTCGTCCCCATATGGTCCCCTACCACATACTAAAATTTCATCGACATCGAACCATTGTTACGCAAGTTATGGCGCAGAAGGGCAAATATCAGGAACACCGAGCATCGCTCGGGTAAATGGGGGATAAGGGCACACAAAAGTTATATTTTGATATGTTATTTCCAAGTATTGTAATGCTAAATTTAAACCATCAAGATTAATAATGATATAAGAATTAGAGACAAATTAATTTAGAATAAACATCAAAACAAAGATGAATGATAATTTTTTATTTGTGTTAGAGTAAGAAATGTTTTTAAATTTTTTTTTATTATTTCCGAACGTGAAACAGTAAATGTTAACATGGGTTCTTCATCGAACCGCATGGTAACATTGGCTCTTCATCGCTGTCTATTTATTCGCCGCATTTAATCGAGGTTTTCTTCAGATATAGATCCATTGAGGGTGATAATAACGTCGGACACTATTTCCATTCTCCTCGCCTTAGCTGCTCGGAATTGTCTTTTTGTAGGCTGATCTTCTTCCAATGGAAGGTCATGTGTTTCGAGACTAGAATGTGATCGGAAACCATCGGCTCTTGAATGTCCAAGCTGTTCCATATTTACTTCTTCCGCTTGTTCTTGTTCCAACAGCGCCGTATTCTTCTTATTAAATTGAAACGTGCACGTTTCGTAGGGGGTCGACCAGCCATATTTTCGTATTGTTTTACCATCCACGTGACACTCTGTTAATAGTAATTAACAAAAATGAACTAATCATATTTGAGCACATCGGATACGCTCGTCATTAAGTGACTATTCAAAAATGTAACAAAAAAAATGCCATATTAAGTTTTAATTTTGAAGGGAAAAACATGCGAAGTCAGCAATCCGCTGTTTATACTGTACTACGCATCAACTCCAAGCAACTGGCACAACTCACTTTTTGTTCTAGAAGAAAATCGAAGTAATGCGTAATACGCACACAACGCGTGACGTAATGAGGCAGATGGCGTGACCGCGCGCCAAAATTTCAATCGCGAGTCGATCGCGAGAGTGTGACGTCATAAGATTCTAAGAATGGGAAACATTAATAGGACGACGCCATGACACTAAAAACGTGGTACCTCGAGTTGGTTATTTAACCGACTAAACGAATTTTCCCAAAGTCGAGATCAAGCTAAATCGATTTCTAGTACCAGAAAACGGTAGATTAACCACTTTCATCAAAATCCTCAGAGCCGTTTTCAAAATAAAATTTACATATATACAAGAATTGCTCCTTTAATAAGATGTGATGGAATGCATCCCGCTCCTAACCATATTTACGCAAGTTATCACGCATAAGGGCAATGGAATGGATCCCACTCCTATGTCGTGACATTTTACCCCATTCGCCCCATTTTCAATAGGGTTCGTCCCCAGGTGGTCTCCTACCACATGCTAAAATTTCATCGAAATCAAACCATTTTTACGCGAGTTATCGTGCGGACAAACGAACAGAAGGACAGACAAGCAGACGGACGGACGGACAAAGCTGGAGCATTTACGCTTCTTCAACCTACGGTTGGAAAGCGTAAAAAATGGTTAGTAGCAAGTGTATAAGCACATGAACGTCCACATACTGGTGAAACAATAAGAGAAGTGCAACGTGACTTTTCTGCAAGATTAAACAAAGAAGCCCCACCGAAACAGACATTATTGAGATGGGAACGTAAGATGTTCACAACTGGATCAATACTGGATAAGAAGAGAACTGGAAGACCACAATCGAGGCAAGAAAAATGTGCCGCCGCCCGTGGCGACATCAGTGCTGAGATATCACAAAACGTTTCTAAGGAAACGATCGGCGGAACTCGGAATCCCAAAACCACCGTGCTGACTCACATGAAAACAAATCTGCAATTGAAGTCCTATCGTCCTGTGTTTATCAACGAGCTTACTGATGCTGATTTGGAGAAACGGAGTGCCGCATATGCAAGATTGTTGGAGACGTTTGTGACCCTCCCTCAACACGGTACGGTGTTCTTCAGTGATGAATGTGCCATCTACTGCAGTAGCCGTGCTAGGAATGTTTATTTTTGGAGCAAAGAAAACCCACGTTATTATGAGGAGTTGGAACACAATCCACCACATGTGACGAATTGGGTTGCACTCTCCAGTGATAAGCCCCTATTTATTCGACAGCTCGGTCAATCAGTATTCCAATATCGCCATGCTGAGGAACTGGTTTGTTCCCGAACTGAAAAGACGTGATCTTCTAGCAGAAAGTTGGTTCCAACAAGAAAGCGCTCTAGCTCATTATGCTATCCATGCTCGGGAATATTTGGATGAATTGTTTCCTGATAGGTGGATTGGGAGAGGATCTGCTCACCTGCCTGCCCCTCTCGAATGGCCTTAACGGAGTTCAGAACTCTCCTTTTGTGACAATTCCCTATGGGGTATTATTAAGGACTGTGTGTCCAAGACAAGGTACCAAACAACCGACCAGTTGCAAGACGCTATTCGTTTTGCATTTTACATAAATTGATAAGCCTTGTCTCCATAAAATCTCTCACAGGACATGGCGGCGAATTATTTTGTGTCACGAAAATGGTGGAAATCATACTGACCTTCTGGATCGGTAACTTCGTGAGTTGTTCCGCAGGGGGTAGCAAGATATTCGGACCACCCTGTACATTCTTGCTCAATTAAGATTTCATTTTTTGTTGTTCTTTGTTCGGAGGTTTAACGACCATCGTGAGCAACTCAATGTGCTATTTTAGAGCAACAGTTGCTCGTCCCAAATTTAGGGCCATTGGTTCCAGGGAAGGGAGAGAGCCAGTGCCGTAAGACAAACACAACATCCATGCCTCACCGGGATTTGAAGCCTCACCCTTCTCTGACGAATGGTCATAAGCCAGCTGTTAGACCACTGTTCCACCGAGGCGACTTATTAAGATTTCTGTTAGTACCTTTAAGAAACGAACAGTTTACCACGGTTTACCAAGTCTACAATGTTTAACCTCTGATTTAAGAGTTAAACCTATAAAATCGTAGTTATACACAACCAAGAAAAAGGCTGGTATGTTATAATCTCTGCGGAACTTAAGTATTTGCACTTTATTTCGGCATACAGGATAAATATTGTATTCTAAGCTATCACGTTTTTCAACTTTAATTAATATACGCATCAAGAATTCGTGTTTGAGCTCATATGAAAGCAGATGAAATACTGTTTGGCAAAGTTTTTATTTGTCATACTGTGTTACAGATATTCCTTAATTTATGCGACGGTTCTTTTCTGGATTCATAGTCGGATATGAATCTAGAACAATAAATTCTCAGTCGTTGCTTCTGAAATGCTCAAACAAACAGCTCCATATCATCCCGCTGCCTCCACCAAACTTTACGGTTGGGATGATACATTCCAGTAGTTACATTTCTCTAGGAGCAACCATCAGACTGGTAGACTGTGTCCCGTGACTCGTCAGTCCAAAGCGCAGTTTTCCATTGGTGATAGTTCAAGATCGACTGCTAATTGGCGTGTGGCATTTGTCGACGTCATTAGCGGCTTGTGGGTGGCTTTTCGACTGTGGTAACCCATGTATTGCATACGTCCCAGTAATCTCACATAAGATTTCCGTAATTTGAGGCAATACGGATTTGCTTTGTAAGTAGACAGTACTTTGCAGATTCCTCCTGTCACGTTAGGTTTGCTTCGGAGGCTTATCAGGTCGTTTTTTCTGACAGATTCAGCCCTAGTCCGCCGCCATTTACATATCACATAACCAGCCGTCGATGCAGGAACCTTCGATGCTGCTGAAAAGTCACGTACGGAGAGATTGCTTATGTGGCACCCTGTTATCAATCCGCACTGGAAATCATTTTACTCTCTCGATCGAGGCATCTTGCATTCACAGCCGTACTACAGTCATCATCATCATCATCATCATTGTCAACCATTATCAATCCACTGCTGGACGAAGGTCTCCCCAAGTTTCCTCCACAACGGTCTGTCTTGTGCCAGTCTCCTCCATGTCACTCCCGCATATTTACGAATTTCATCCACCCATCTCCCATGTGGTCTTTTTCTGGGTCTTTTCCTGTCCCTTGGAATCCAATCTAAAATTTCGGCTGTCCATCTATGGTCTGTCCTTCTGGCAGTATGTCCAGCCCATTGCCATTTCAGGGATTTAACTCTGATCATGATGTCTTCCACTCTCGTCATTTTTCGGATCCACGAGTTCCTCTTCTTATCTCTCCTGGTTATACCAAGCATGCACCTCTCCATGCTTCTTTGAGTTGTCTGCAGCCTTTGTATGTCTCTTTTAGTTAAGGTCCACGTCTCTGCACCATACGTAAGCACTGGAAGGATGCATTGATCAAACACTTTTCTTTTAAGACATAATGGCATATTGCTCTTGAAAATTATGCTGTTTCTTCCAAAAGCTCTCCAGGCAAGTTTTGTACGCCGATTAATTTCTTCATCAATGTGACCCTCACTTAATATCTGCTGTCCAAGATAAACATACGTATCTGTTATCTCCAGTTTTTCTCCATCAATCGATAAATCTTCATTTCTTGTAAAAGCATTGAACATCACTTTTGTCTTCTGAAAGTTCATTTTTAATCCCACTTCTTTACTCTTGTCAGCAAGTTCCTGGATCATACTCTGCAGCTCTGATGGGGTAGTTGCAAAAATGACTACGTCATCAGCAAAACGAAGGTGGGTTAGATAATCTCCATTAATCTTTATCCCTTTGTTTTCCCAGTTCAGTGATTGAAAGACATTTTCCAATGTGGCATTAAAAAGCTTCGGAGATATGGTGTCACCTTGTCTCACTCCCTTTCCAATTTTTATGTGTGTTGTATTTTCAAACAGCCGAATCTTTGCACTTGCATTTTCATAGATGTTATTAATAATATTAATGTATGCATCTTCAATACCGCAGGATTTCAGAGCCGTGGTAACTGCTGATGGTTTCACCGAATCAAAGGCTTTTTCATAATCGATAAAAGCCATGCACAATGGAAGTTCATATTCCCTCGCTCTTTCAATTAGTTCTCTCAGTACATGGATATGATCTATTGTGCTGTAGCCACTCCTGAATCCAGCTTGTTCTCTCGGTTGAGCCATGTCCAGTGTTACCTTCAAGCGGTGTGAAAGAACTTTAGTGAAGATTTTATAAACCACTGATAGGATGCTGATAGGTCTGTAGTTCCTGAGATCCTCAATGTCACCTTTTTATGTAGCAGGATCATTGTAGCATTGTTCCAATCCTCAGGAATCTTCCCTTCATTAAGGCATCGAGTGAAAATTTGGGCGAGTACTGTTTCAATTTCTCCACTTGCTTCTTGTATGATGTCTACAGTAATTCCATCTTCTCCTGGAGCTTTTCCCCGCTTCATGTTCTTTATTGCATGAGCAACTTCTGCTGGGAGGACTGGAAGAACTCTGGTACCTTTCATGATGTCTGGAGTACATGTATCATCCCTTTCATATAATTTGGAGTAGAAATCCTTCACTCTTGTCAAAATTTCGCCTCTATTTCTTGTTATAGAACCATCTTCTTTTCTCAGAGCCATAATCTGTTTTCTTCCCTTACTGAGATGTCCCTTTGCTATCTTTAGGCTTTGGTTGTTTTCAATTGCTTTCCTCACTAGCTCACAGTTGAATTTCCTTATGTCTTCAGTGATACTTTTTCGTACTGTCTTGCATAGCTCTATATATTCCACTTTGGAAGTCACATCTTCTTTAGTTGTCCTCATCTCTCTTCTTTTTTTGCATCAACATTTTCGTTTTTCCTGATAATTTATTTACATGCAACTTGTTCTTAGACCCAGCTAATTTTGTTGCTGTTTCCATAAGAGCTTTGGTTACTTTTCTGTTAACTTCCGAAATATCCACTTCTTCCGATGTTAGGCCTTCTAAAGCAGAGAATCTGTTCTTCAGTTCCAACTTGAAAGTATTATGGTGTTTTTTAAGGTTGGTTATGTCAATACATTTTGTTTGTCTTATGAGCTTGCCACGTTCCAGTTTAGTGTTGAGGTGTATCTTACATCTCACCAATCTATGGTCACTACCTGTGTTGAACTTGTTTAGCACACTGCAGTCTTCGATGACGAATTTTTTGTTACACATAATAAAATCAATTTCACTTGTCGTCCCAATTGGATGTCTCCATGTCCATTTCCTGTGTGGCTTTTTCTTGAAAAAGGAATTCAAGATGAAAAAATCCTTCTGCCTCTGCAAACTCAACGAGAGTATTTCCACGCTGGTTTCTGTTGCCGTGACCGAATTTACCTACTGAAGTTTCATTCTGTTGCCGGTGCCCTATTTTTGCATTGAAATCTCCCATAATTATCTTCAAGTGCTGCTTACCTTTATTATTTAGATGACGAATTTCCTCATAAAATTCTTCAATTTCTTCTTCAGGATGACTTGTGGTGGGTGCATAAGTTTGAATAATCTGAGCCTGGTATCTTCTCGATAGTTGGATAACGAGTCGTGCAGCTCTGTCAGAGGAACTTTCAACTTCTACCACTTTATCCTTCAGTTTCTTGTTTATTATAAATCCAACCCCACTAGTTCTGCCAGTATCTGTCCCACGATAATAGAAGAGATGTCCACTTTTCAGTTCAATGAGATCTTCTCCTTTTCTTCTTACCTCACTTAGCCCGACGATGTCCCACTTGATCCTTTGTAGTTCCTCTTCCAATTCAAGAAGCCTTGAATCAGAAGATAGGGAGCGTCCGTTGTAGGTAGCCAAGGTCAGCATCAAATGGCAGCCTAGTCCGGTCCTCCGGGGATTCTTAGCACCCTCTGCCTTCATGTCGCACTGGCCGCTGCCTTGGCCAGGTACATTCCAGCTGCCGGAGACTGAGGGCCAAGATTTAAGTTGTAGAGTCATTTTGGAGGTGTTTGGCCATAACTCACCACGCTGGCCAAGCGGGTTGGTGAGTGTGGGATAGCATTTCCTCTGATCCCGATGGTATAGTTATACCGCTATTTGCGGTCATATACGAGCATATTTGTAGTTAGGCCTGTGACGTTGTGCTTGTGTAGGACCTAATGCACTATCAATACAGGGGCGATAATAATAATGGGGCATTGCATTTACGTGTGCGGGTGTGTGAAAGCTATCCTACTTACTTAAAATTTCGCATTCACGTACCGAATGAGGTATATGAAATTCAGTTGCTGTGAGGGGTTTATTTCCTTCCTTCCTTATTCGTTTTCTTTCTGGTATTTGTCATTAATTCATCTGTCTATATTATATCTTCATTCTTTCCTTCTTCCTTTTTTTTTTTTTTTTTTTGTCTTCTTTAATCGTGAGGTGAGTAGCCATCTGTCTGTTTTTATAAAGTCGTCTAGCTAATCTTGGATTTTAGTCGACTGTTTGATCCTGTATTTGTTCTCCAAACGCTAATTACAACTTCCGTCTTCGCCCGGTTCCTTTTACAGCTACTTGAGTACTTAATATTGTTTTTTGCGTCTTTCACAGAAATCAGATCAGATCCTATGTAGAGGATTTTAGGAAGGGAGTGTCTGATCCCAGGTCTTAAACAACCCTTAGAAATAGGAAGCTAGGGGATTTGGGCTAGAGTGCCCGATAGGAAAATGACACGAAAGCGAGTTAGAAAGGGGGAGGAAGACGCCCTTATTTATTACCGGGGGGACAGTACCCGGGGACCGACGATTTAACGTGCCCATCCGACGCGCGGCGGATATTTAATGGTTCCAGCGTTCGTACCTGCTGGGATCGAACCTGAGGTTTCTCCGTGGCAGTCACGAACGGTGACCACTTTATTCCAAATTTTTATGTGAAATGTTTATGCATTTTAAACATACACTTAAGATGCTTACAGGCAATGTTGCAAAACAAATAAGAAAAACCTCGCTTGGAAAATTTCTTGCAGGTACTTTTCACATTGTTCTGGTATCTAAATTTTATTCTTTTTTCTAGAGCTTAAAAAAAATTATGCTCCAGGGTGTTTGAGGATTTCTTCACTTCGTGTTAGCGCCATGAAAATAATCATTATCAACAACTATTATCAATCCACTGCCGAATGAAGGTCTTCCCAAGTCTTCTCCACAACTCTTTTAAGTCAGCATGCTTTCGAATTCGGTGTTGTTTTACCGCAACGGACATTTTTGTTTCTTTTGAGCGCTATTTCTATGAGACTTTCTTAGTGTAAGAAGTACTTTTTCTGATTTGGGGGCTTTTATCGATAGCTTTTAAGGAATGCAAGTCACCCGCAAAAGCGTAGGAGCGACTGTTTCTTCCGCTAAAGATGTCGCAGTTTTATGAAAAATCATCATGTTGGACGGAAGAAACTGTTTTGAAACAAGAAAACGTAACAAAAAATAAAATAAAAACAAAGAAGAGAGCTAAAGAAAATCGAAACGTGTCATGGTTTTTCCGCACATTGCTTTTTGGGAATGTCTCCTTTTACAGATGAGTGACAAAATTTCCACAGTCTGCGGTTTCATCTCCTAAAGGATCTCACTTCGATCTTCTCTGCATTCCTCTCGCCCTGGCAATCTCTTGTCTCTCTCGTCTTGGCCTCTTTTGTCTCTTCATCTCTTATGTAACTCCTCCAAGGCAGATGGATACTCGGAATACTCAATGACGATCGATCTGACACCAAACTCACTGATCGTATCAACTTTTCCTTCTCCGTTTTCCTTAGCACCTTTCTGTTTTGTTCCTCCTCCTCCCCGCATCCCTGCTCCTCCTCCCACCCTTACTGTACGCCTTTGGCTTTGTCTTACGTCTTGTGGAAACTTTTCGTTTATATTCCCGCCTGATGGAAAAGAGAACTTGCCTGTTTCTCTCACTCCTCAACACATCTATCTTTCCATCTCCATCGCTTCTTCTTATTTTCCTTCCTCTCTTCATTTTTTTTTTTCTTTTTCATTTTAAAAGTCCCATCTTCATGACGCTTTGTACCACTTAAGTTATATTTCTCGTAGCTTATCAGGAAGTCAAGCGTTAAATTTTTGAAGAAACTTTCCTCGAAAATATCGTGGAAAATGCGTACATATATCGATTTTCCTTTTGCGCTTTCTCGAGTTAGAGAAAAAAACAACATCCTTCTTTTTTTGAAAACAAGCTTTGTGTCATTTATTTTTACTTTTTCTTTCACATTTTGCTGCACATTAAAAGCGAAATAATTAAGTATGACATTACAAACCCCTTTCTTGCTTTATCTTGATCACTTTTTTTTTCTGTGTTTCTTTCTTAATTTATAAGCGTCTCTGAACGGATCAAATGAGTGGGTACCACTGGGTAACAGTTTCATGAATCTTTTAAAACAGGTCATGAATTTTGCATAACTCTTGTGAATCTTCAAAGTGGAAATGCTTTTATTCTTCTTTCATATAAATACCCGTAAAAAGAATATACAGCGTAATCTCGACAGATTGTGGAGGTGCGTAGTTGGTCATTCATAATTTATATTGAAAATTATACATATTTCAAATAACTGAAAGGAACAGAGTTTAATGAGAAGTGAAAAAAATGGAAACGTCTTTACATCTTCAATTTTTTTGCATCAAAAATATAGAGACATTTTTTGAAGTTTCTTTTTTTTCAGATTAAGCACTTCACATAATTTTCCGCGTTGTGTTTAAGGAATTGAATTTTTACTGTGCAAAGAGCTAAATATGAAGTTCCTTAAGTTTTGACACAAGACGTCGTTTTTAAATTTTCCGTTTTTTCTATAAGGGCTGTGACGTACCTGCCAGCAGGACGCACACGACATAAAGGCAGATAGGAGTCAGAATGAACGTCTGCGTAGCTCAGTTGGTAGAGCGACTTGTTCCGGAATAAGCGGACTCGGGTTAGAATCCCGGCGTAGACCAAAAATGACGGAGAAATTTACTTCGTTATAATGGCGTCCGAACTATCCGGATGACCCGACCGTTCCAAATCTCGCAATGGTGTGATGTTATTTCCACACCGCGAGATAGGAAAAATCAGAGAATCCCTTCTCCAGCGCTTCGAAAAATAAATGTGTGTGACGTTGCACGCCAGATTGACTGGGAGTTCTCAAGTGCACGTTCTATAGTGGATGGCTGCCTGCAACGATTCATGGTCACGGCTGACCCGTGGGCCATGTCCCCGACCCTCTTTGGGGGGGATATGTGACGTACCTGCCAGCAGGACGCACACGACATAAAGGCGGATAGTAGTCAGAATGAACGTCTGCGTAGCTCAGTTGGTAGAGCGACTTGTTCCGGAATAAGCGGACTCGGGTTCGATTCCCGGCGTAGACCAAAAATGACGGAGAAATTTACTTCGTTATAGGGCATAATGAATTTGTTTTTCGTTATCAAATTTTCCTTTTTTCCATATTCAATAAAATAAATATGTTTTTCTGCTGACCACAGCAACTGTAAGAGTAAAAAGTAAATTCTACCACAAATTTGGGAGATGTAAATCCGTTTATTGATGTAAATATGACATGGATTTTAAGTCAGATAATATCCGAAAACTTGAAAATTTCGTCGTCCTGGAGGGGGAATTGAACACACGTCTCCCGGATGGAGCCCGAGTATGCTAACTACTACACCACATAGAACGACCAAATTTCAAGTTTCCGATTTATTTGAATACAACCGTCACAGGTTTCGCTAGTCGAAGCAACCGGCATTCATTATAGCTAATCTGGAGGGGTTCTTTTTTTAGTGGTAGCATACTCGCTATCCGGGAGACGCTGGTTCGATTCCCGCTCCATGAAGACGAAATTTTCAAGTTTTCGCATATTATCTGACTTAACATCCATGTCATACTTGCACCAATAAACGGGTTCACGTCTTCCAAATTTGTATTGTAGAATGCTGTAATCCCGTATTTCATCCATTGAATTTCATTCATTAAACTCTACCTCACTGCTTTTCCTAGGTGTTGTTTCTTCATTAAATTTTAAAACACGAGATCCAATTTCAAAGGCACCCCTACTTCCTTTCCCCCAAAAACATTTAAGGAGACAGGAGGCCCGGGTCTGGACAATATTTCGGTGTGGCACATCAACGATTTCACTCGGGGGGGGGGGGGATAAAAATACCCAGGAGAAAACATTTCCAAAATATGATTAAGAAGTCATAGATAAAAATATCCCCGCTGTGTTGAAGTGTATCCTATGATTCATGGATGAATCAGTGGTAGCAAGAAAATGTAAAAATGCATGGTTGAAAAATGGATACAAGTTCAGTTCTGCTTTAACTCTCCCTCCACAGGGTTGGGCTCAGTTTGTTGAAATCATATCGAAGTAGTGGGCGTAATAATATGATCCAAATATCATGATACAAACGAATTCTTAATGTATGAAAATTTCCCCCAAATACTGATGTGTACAAAAAACTTCTGTAATGCTTTCGAAAGATTTGAGGATGTACTGCGGGCGACTATACTTTTTGCGGACTCCTCCCAAAAAAGTGGAAAGAAATAGAATTTTTTTTTTCACAAGGCAGTTTCTTATAGGTTTTGCCGTGCTATCCGCAAAAAACAAAAAAACCCCAAAAAACTGTAGAACTCTGTCAATTCTTCAAGCATACTGCATAATTCTGGGGCTCCATGAAAATGCGGGGCCCTGAACTACAGCCCCCCTCTTAAATGGGCTCTGCCTTCTCCTCCTGCCAAACATAATATGAGACTGCTTCATAAATTAGTTCACAGATTGTGAAATTACTGTTATTAAGTTTTGATTTGTATAGTAGTAAAAAATGGGTACATCTTCCCTTGTACAGGGAAACAAGGCATGTACGTTATACGTAGTGTGATCAAAAATTTCCGAGACTAGGTACGTAGCACGACCTTCATGAGTCATTGTGCCGAGTGGCGTCGTTCTGTGAACATCGGAAGCTGTGCTACACGATATTTGGTGACCACGTGCAGAACACAGCTGCGATTTCGGTATGGACTGAAAACTAGAGCAGCGAGCGAACATTATATTCTGCATCAAACTCGGTATATCGGGAACGGAGACGCATGAAATGTTGCGGCAGGCTTATGGCAATGAAGCGAGGTATTTTGAGTGGCACTCACGCTTCAAGAGCTGCAGAACGGCAGTGGAAGAAGATGAGAGGTCAGGGCAATAGTCCACGAGCAAAACCCCCGAAAATGTGAACAAAATTAGGAAAATGGTGCTTGAGGATTGTCGGAGAGCCATTCAAGACATTGTTACCATCGTCAATGTGTCATACGGAACAGTGCAAGAAATTCTGACGTCGGTTTTGAACATGCACTGCATTGCTGCAACGTTTGTGCCAAAGATTCTAAACCCCGAACAGAAGGCGTTTCGGGTCGAACTCTGTCAAGATCTTCGTCAGCAGGTGGTGAATGAACCACCGTTCCTGTGGCTGGTCATCACTGGGGACGGGACTTGGGTCTACGATTACAACTCGAAGACCAAACAACAGTCGTCGCAGTGGAAGCACCCGGCATCTCCACATCTGAAAAATTCCCGGCAGGTCCGGAAACATTACAGCTCCGGAATCATTACAAAATGTGAATCATTTACAGCTAAGAAGTCATACTAAAACTACAAAAATATTTCTTCGGAAACTGAATTTCATATGGACTCAGAAAGCTCGTTAGCTTAAAGAACACTTAAAAGAGTTTCCCGGAAAGTACATAGAAATAAACTGCTCAAAAAAAAATATCTTAGTCTATTACGATTAAAATCTCAGATTCGTGTTTATAATAATTTTGTCCGCTCAGACTGGTAGTTGGGGTAGTGCGAAACGCAACGATATGCAAATTTCGAGTTCTACTCTGTTGTCAAGTACGCGCTGGCAGGAGAAAGACGTAAAAAGGATAACTGGATTTCGCAACTCTCCGTATTCTAAGGTAACAGCGCACTTCCGTAAACACTACTGTAAGAGCATGAACAATTCAGAAGACTCATTTGATAGTCGGAGTAGGCAATAGCGCCATTGGAATGCTACAGTCCGCGCTCTTCATGTATTGCGGCAGCTTTTCGTGCATTGAAGCAGCTCTTCGTGTATAAGCCGACTCCATGAGCTTTGTGCGAAGAAAGGCAGTGTCGAAAACCAACTTAGCAGTGGTCGTACGCGGACAACTACTGCCAGATAAGATCGACATCTTACAATTCTTCATTAAAGTATATGATCATTGACATCTTCATTAAAGTATATGATCATTGTCCATTGCTCCAAATACCACTGTCTGAGGCAACCCGAAAAGCAAAAACGTGAATGAGCGCAACAAAAACATATTTTGTCTGGAAGATTGGGAATGTATCTTCTATATAATTCCCGGTTTCCTTACTGAACAAGTGCTTAAAGTTTTCAACCAAGTTACAATAATGCGTGATGTAAAATTCTCCACTTAATTGGACATAATCTAATGAAATGTGTGTAAATCTTTTACCGGTTTAATGAAGTAATCCGTGATACAAGAGCGCCTAGCTTTCGCTCAAAAACGGAAAGCTGTGTGAAAACTAGACAGGGTGTTAAAGCATACAAACAAGAATCACTAAATAAATTCAGATATTTTGAACATCGATGGTCACACACACAAACCGTTGGTACAGTTAACTTTTGAGAAGGAGAAAGGTCTTTCAGATGCTTCGATAAGAATCGGAGGAGAGTTCGGAGCTGAGGCTTTCATTACATGGTTTGGAATGGGATCTTCAATGCTTTTCAGATTGCGGTACCATTATACATTGTATGAGTAATTTGCATAAGGCGTGATTTTAATTCTTTTACTCCTTTTCGGTATGACTGCGAATCTGCAAGGTCAGTAAGGAATTAACTTTTATGGCTTTCATATTTCCCGTCGTAAGACTAAACGCAGTGGCTTCATTGCCGTTAAATTAAACATCTGCTATAGTGCTTGACTGCGAATTTTGTGGAAACATTCAGAACTTCCGTGTTTTTTAGCAAATCTTTTGTAAAATAAGGTACATGCTAATAGTATCACTTTGTCCCTCAATCCGTCTGTGGACATCACGTCTTTCCAACTATTAGTCCAATTTAAAAAATCCATTTTGCATTAGAAATCCCGAAATGTGAGAACGATGGTCTTTTCTCCCCGTTCCTTTTTCTGATGCATAACTTCTCCGCTAAAGGGTGAAGTTATGCATCATACAGATGCTATGGAATTCAAAATAATATAGATGCTATGGAATTCAAAATAATATAGGTGCTATGGAATTCAAAATACATTTTATTGTTTCTTTGCTTCGATACCATTTACAACGAAGACTATTTTGGGTCAAGTTTTCTTTTTCAAGTAGTGCGCAATTTTTCCGCTAGGGGAGGGACTTGAAGTAAATTGATATTTTGTCCGTATATCTGTTCCTAAAACTCTGATTCGAAAATTCTTTTCTGCGGCAGATAGTTTCTCGTGTAAAATGTTTTGCATATAGTTCTAATTTTGGTGGAAAACTGTTTAGCGAGCAGCAGGCGTGTAAGCGTATATTTATGTTCTCTGTGCATTTGCAGAAATATCTGCGCTTCTGAAAACTCGATTGAAAAAGTTTCTTTACAGTCAGATACCGCTCATTACGGTAAACCTTTCGCGCATATTTTCTGCTTAAAATAATGCACAGTTTTCCCGCCAGGGTATGTAGATGTGTATCATATTTTTCTTGGTATCTCAGCTTCCAGCAGACAGATTTGAAAAATATTTCTTTGTTGGAGATAGTATCTGGTGGAGTTTTCTGCATATAAATTCACATTTTTCTTAATGCACAAATTTGCATCTAGAGTCATGCTTCCGTTTACAACATATTTGCGCAATATGTTTTCAGCTGAATTTTTAGGTTTTCTGAAAATCTGCTTTGAAATATTTTTTTTTCGTGTTTGAAAGAATTCAAATGGCTTGCTCATCACAACCGAAAATTCGGGGTCATATTTTTCTTTTAGTATTATTTTCGCAACGACGTATTCAATAACCTTTTCTTCGTTTTTTGTAGATAAAAGATTAGAGTAGGAAGCTTTTCTGCAAAATTAGGTGATTTTCTTTCAAACACTGAAGGCAACGAACGGCGTAAAATAGCACAGGTGCTCAGACGTTACTGTCTAAGAACTTAAACATAGAAAATGTCTAAATTAATTAACGTAATCAGGATAAATTTATGCTGCTGATGAAACACAGACGTAATTTTGCGATTCTATTATAGTTGAACTTACGTAGTACTGCTTCATTTTGAAATGCATGCAATCAAGTGAAAACAGCCTATTTACAGAAAGCTACGTCAGGAAACAACCATCTTTCCGTTCGTAGAATGCATTTGCATTAACACTTTGAGATAGATTACTATCTTGTCTTTGAGATAGACAAGATAGTAATCTAGAGATATCTCAACGTCAAGATGAAATGGTCTGGTGGTTAAATATACGTCTCAGTCTGTAAGAAAATCGTGGAATTTATTCCGAGGTTCTCTTAGAAACTCTTCTGTCGAAGGATCATCATGTTTCGTAGATTTACAAAAGCGCTAGAACATTTCTCATAGATTTTTCCGAGGTTATCTCAGATTAGCTTCATCTCTAGAACATTGTCATTTCGCTAGAATTCGGAAGAGAACCATAAGGACTCAATGGCAAGTTTCTTGCTTCAGATTTATTTAAGGACCGTGGGAGCATGTCGGAGGAAGAAACTTCGTATGTGGTAATGATATGCTTGTCCATTATATGCCGTATCTTCTAACAAAAATGGTTGGCTTGAACGGAGTCCACGAGTAATGACTCATTGTATTCAGCTCAGATGAATGTGTTGTGAGCCTTCAGATTAATCTGGGCGCAAGAGTTGTAACTTACAGCTCCAACATAACCTTCCTTTTGAGTTTCTGTTTTTTTATGCAAATTTCGTTACTTCCAGATTAGAGATTTTCTTACAGATGGGGGCACGGTACTTCCCCGAACAGCTTGCACATTTTGATATTGCTGACAGTGAGTCAAAAAATAGAATAGTCTACGTCGCGTGTGATAGGAGCGGAGTGGTGAAGTAACAGAGAGATTTTTTTTTTTATTGGAGGTTTAACGACCACCGTGAGCAACTCAATGGGCTATAAGCAGTCGCCCATCCCTAATTTAGGGTCACTGGTTCCAGGGAAGGGAGAGAGCCAGTGCCGTAAGACAAACACAACATCCATGCCTGACCGGGATTCGAACAGCTGTATTTGCTGGTAAACTGAAACATAACATTTCCATGTAACATGGTTAGTACGAGGTTGAACCGCCATGAACTGCGTCACACTGTGCAATTCTGGCATGGAGTCTGTCGTGCAGATGTTGGATGTAAGTTTGGGGTATTGAGTTCCAAGCATCCTCAACCTGGACGCGTAAATCGGGGATGGTCGTGGCTGGCCGTAGAGACCGGATAAGTCGTTGTCCCATAAAATCCCACACGTGCTCAATGGGGGACAAATCCGGTGAAAGTGCAGGCCATGGAAGTTGTATCACACCCTGAAGTGCATGTTGCGTTGCACGTGCCGTGTGTGGGCGTGCGTTATCCTGCTGGAAAACACCACGATGGACCGACCTTAGAAATGGCACAACAACGGGCTGAATGATGTTGTCGATGTAGGAGGTGCTGTTTAACGTACCCGGAACAAACACTAGTTGTGTATGAGAGTGATAGCTGATCGCTCTCCACACCAGGAGACCAGGTGTAGGCCCTGTGTGTCACTGGCGGATGCAAAAAGGGTGGAGACGCTCCCCAGTGCGTCTGTGAACACGCATACGGTTATCGGAGGCTCCCAAGCAGAATCTGCTTTCATCGCTGAACACGACAGATCGCCATTGCGTTCTCCAGTGAAGACGTTGGCGACACCACTGCAGCCGTTCCTGACGGTGGGCTGGAGTCAGAGGTACACATGCCAGAGGCACACGTGCATGTAGTCCTGCATCCAGTAGACAGTTGCGGATTGTTCGCACAGTCACCTCGGGTGCAACGGCAGCTCGCATTTGCGTCGCAGTGGATGTTCTGCTTGACAACGCCGCTTTTCTTATGCGTCGATCGGTCCGCTCATCAGTCCATCTGTGACTCCCGGTTCCACGTCTTCTCGCGTGCGAATGTTCCTCGGACCATCTACGCCACCATCATACCACCACCGATACTTCCCGTCCAATTCGCTCCGCAATACGACGATACGACCACCCGGCCTCGCGGAGTCCGACTAGACGACCTCGCTCAAAATCAGATAAATGCTGAAATGGTACACGTCTTCCATGTCCAGGCATTGCTGCTTCTTCAGGGTCTTCGCACGTGTCCGTACGCCTACGACTGATTACATTCACTTCGCCGTACTCCTTAAATACCACCGACGATAATTTGCATATTATGACATACTGTGGCGTAAGCGCTCACCGTTTGGTCCCGAAATTAGCATCACACCTACGAAATCTCGACCCCATTAACATATGTAAATTTCGTGATCGTCCACCAATTCCTTCTTGGTGTTCTTTTTTCACTTTCCGCCAGTGTATTTATGTGGCAAAATTATTAACGTGTTGTAACTATATGCTGTAGATTTTTACGTGTATATATTTATATATAAAGGTTAATGGAGATGAGTGAATGTAAGATTGGCGTATGGAATACTAGAGGTATAAATGGCAAGATGAGTGAAGTGATTGAGGAGATGAATAAGTATAGACTGGATGTGCTGTGTGTAAGTGAAACCAAAAAGAAGGAAATTGGGGTAGAAGAAGTGAATGGCACGGTGAGTGTGTGGTCTGGATTATTGTATAATATGAAAGGACAGGCTGGTGTAGGTGTGATTTTTAGTGAAAAGGTGACGAACAACTTGATTCACTATAGTTGCATAAGTGAGAGAATTTTCTGGATTCGTTTGAAAGTGAAACTTCAGAGAATTGTAATTGTTGTAGTGTATGCTCCTTGTGACTCGGAACCTTCTAATAAGAAAGAAGATTTCTGGAATGAGCTAAAAGCTGTTTTAAGCCAGTTTGCTGCTAAAGAAAAAGTTATAATAGCAGGGGATTTCAATGCTAGAGTAGGTGTGCAGAATGCAATTTCTGACAATGTTCTGGGTAAGTTTAATGATCCTTGTGTGAATGATAATCGTGAAAGATTAATTGAACTCTGCATTGAGAATGATTTGTGTGTATCTAATACATTTTTCAACCACAAGTATATACACATATATACTTGGGAAAATCGTACTCTTGGTCAAAAGAGTGTGATAGATTTTGTTGTTTACTATCAGCGTTTGAAACACTTAGTTGTTGACACCCGTGTGATGAGAGGTGCGGATGTTGGTTCTGATCATTACTTGGTAGTGTCACGAGTGAAACTTAATGTTGGTTGGAGGAAAAGGAATAGGAAGAGACCCAGGATAGAAAGAATAAAGGTTGATAGGCTCCTTGAAGATCATCAGCAGTACTCTGACTTACTCAGAGAACGACTGAAGGATCTGAAATCTTGTGAGAGGGATGTAGAAAAGAAGTGGGAATGTTTTAAGAACTGTGTTGTTACTGCTGCTAAAGAGGTCTGTGGCACCACAATAGTGAGTAACAATAGAGGTGATGCTTGTTGGAATAGTGAGATTGATGAGGCAGTAAAGAAAAAGAAGGAAGCCTATTTGGGGATGTTGCAAGGTAGAGTCTGTGTGGATGAATATCGCTGTAAGAAGCGTGAAGCTGCTAAGCTGGTTCACCACAGTAAGGCAAAAGATAGGAAAGAGAAAGTGGAAAGGCATGAACTGGCTTTTTGGAAAGATAGAAAGTCCTTCTGGAAGTACATGAGGCTCAGGAAAAATAGGGGAAACAAAGTTGTAAGTTGTGTGAAGAATGAGATGGAGGAAAAGATATGGGAGCCCAATGAGTTAAGTGACAGACGGGACGAATACTTCTGTGAGTTATTAGATCAGGAGAAAACAAATGATTCTGAGACAGATGCAGATGATGTCACAATGAGGGATGAAAGCACAGGAGGGATCTCAAGAGAAGAAGTGTGTAAAGCTCTAAAATCTCTTCAGAATGGTAAGGCTCCAGGAGTTGATGGCATAACTGCAGAGATGTTGAAGTATGGTGGTGACTCTATAATTGACAGGTTAACTGAAATTTGCCAGTTGTGCTGGGAGTTAGGAATGGTCCCTCGGTATTGGAAGGATGCTATCATTGTTCCCTTGTATAAGGGAAAAGGTGATCAGACTGAATGCAAGAACTATCGTGGTATTAGCCTACTGAGTGTGCCAGGGAAAGTGTATGGTAAGGTTTTTATTGAAAAAGTACGGGGTCTTATATCAGAGAAAGTGTGGGATGTTCAGAGTGGTTTTATGCCTGGTAAAGGCTGCACTAACCAGATTTTTGCATTACGCATGATGATTGAAAAGTATCTGGCTGTTGGGAAGAAAGTTTTTACTGCCTTCATAGATTTAGAGAAAGCTTACGACCGAGTCAATAGGACACTTTTGTGGAAAGGTTTTAAATGCATATGGTGTTACTGGGAATCTACTTATTAGTGTAAAAGCCATGTATGCTGGTAGTAGAGCTTGTGTACGAGTGAATGGTGTTTTATCAAAATGGTTTTCCATTGGTGCAAGAGTTAGACAAGGTTGTGTAATGTCACCATGGCTGTTTAATATATTTATGGACGCATGCATGCGTGAGGCCAAAATAGATAATAGTGGTTTATGTCTTGGTGATATCCGTGTGTGTAGATTGCTGTATGCTGATGACACTGTCCTGTTGGCACAGAGCGAAAGTGAGTTGCAGAGTATGTTGACTCGGATGCACGAAGTTTGCATGAAATTCAAACTGAGTAGAAATAAGGGAAAACCCAAAGTTATGGTGTTTGAGAGAGGAATTGGTAGCACTGAATGTAATGTAAGTATAAATGGCACTGTGATTGACCAGGTGAGCGAGTTTGTGTATTTAGGAAGCATGATTGACAGAGAGAACAAGTTGGATGGTGAAATCAGTAGGCGAGTGAATTCTTCTCTGAAAGTCATAGCTGCTCTGGGAGGTTTTCACAGGAATGATGTGTTCTCTAGAGAGCCCCGCATGGCTGTGTATGAAACAGTAATTGTTCCTACTTTGATGTACGGCAGTGAAACCTGGGTACTGCAGAAGAAACATAGGAGTCGTTTGTGTGCTAGAGAAATGCGTTACTTACGTGGGGTTTGTGGCAAGACACGATCTGATTGTGTGAGGAATGAAGATGTGTTGCAGTTGTGTGATGTAAAGCAAAATGTTGTTAGTAAGGTGGAGACCAATATGCTTCGGTGGTTTGGCCATGTTGAAAGAATGAGTGATGAAATGCTTACTAAGAAAATATTTTCAGCCCAAGTGGCAGGAAGAAAAGGCAGAGGAAGGCCAAGGAAGACATGAGTGGATCAGATTCAGGAGTGTCTGCATGAGAAAAAGATTATGAGTATAAAGTATAAAAGATCTTGTGTGCGGCGTTTAATGGATATCAGTGAAGCACGAATTGAATGTCAAGATAGCTGTAAATGGCGAAGTTTGATACGACAACAATAAGTAAAAATATCTGGAAGTGTGTATTTCTTTTGGAGCTAACCTCTGAATCTCAGAGAACAGCTTAGTGATATGTATGTATGTATGTACTTAACTCACCGTTGTTTTGCTGATGAAGTAGTCATCTTTGCAACTACCCCTTCAGTGCTGCAGAGTATGATCCAAGAACTTGTTGACAAGAGTAAAGAAGTGGAATTAAACATTAATTTTCAGAAGACAAAAGTGATGTACAATGCAATGCTTTTACAAGAAACGAAGATTTGGCGATTGATAGAGAAAAGCTTGAGAGAACCGGGCAGCAGATATCGAGTGAGGGTCACATTGATGAAGAAATTAATCGGCGTATAAAACTTGGATGCAGAGCTTTTGGAAGAAACAGTGCAATTTTTAACAGCATTATGCCAGTATGTCTTTAAAAAAGTGTTTAATCAATGCGTCCTTCCAGTGCTTACGTGTGGAGCCGAGGCATGGACCTAAACTAAAAAAGACATACAAAGACTGCAGATAACTCAAAGCAGCCTTGGAGAGATGCAAGCTTGGTGTAACCAAGAAAGATAAGAAAACGAACTTGTGGATAAGGAAAATGACAGGAGTGGACGACATCATGACCAGAGTGAAATCACTGAAATGGCAACAGGCTGGGCATGTTTCCTTAAAAACGGACCACCGATGGACAGCCAAAATTTTAGACTGGATTCCGAGTGACAGGAAAAGACCCAGAAGAAGACCCCATGGAAGATGGAAGGATGAAATTCGAAAGTATGCTGGAGTGACATGGAGGAGACAGGCCCAAGACAGACAATTGTGGAAGAAATTCGGTGAGACCTTCATCCAGCAGTGGATTGATTATGGTTGATGATGATGATATACAATTGCTATGATAAGTAATCTGATGAGTTACGACTTGAGAACAGTCGACTAAAGTGTATTCGTGACCGAAACTTCCTGTCGAAAAACATTACAGATACCTACCTAACAGCGTGTTGGTCCTCCTCTAGCCCCAAATAACAACTTGTAAACCACGAGGCATCGGCTCCACCAGATGCCGGAGCGTTTCCGAAGCTGATGCCAGCCATGCCTGTTGCAGCTTGTCCACAACTCCCCCGTGACGTCGGTTTAGGATCCATGGATCGGATGCTACACTCCACGACATCTCAGAGATATTCAATAGAATTTTAATCCGGTGAGCTTGGGAACCACCGGATGGTTCCAAACTCAGATGAGTGATCCTTAAGCCATGCTTGGGTCGTTTCTGCCAGGGCCGGTGACGCGGCGCATTGTTTTTCTGGAACAGACAATTGGGCCCCAGGTTGCGTGAAGTCCATGAAAGCGAGTAGGTGATCAACCAACACATGCTGGTACGCAGCAGTTAAAGATCAATCCAGACACACTACGGAACCTAATGTGTCCCATGAGAAGGCTTCCAAAAGCATTACAGTGTCACCACCGCCTTCAACAAAGCCGACCTGGGACGACACTGTCATGGCGTCATTCTTTCAATGCCACACTCGCACCCTTCCGTCAGCTCCGTACATCTGAAATCGGGATTCATCTGAACACACGACGGAGCTATGACCTCATGCTGTCAACGCCACACCCGCACCCTCTCGTCAGCTCCGTACATCTGAAATCAGGATTCATCTGACCACACGACGGGGCCATGACCTCATGCTGTCAACGCCACACCCGCTCCCTCCCGTCAGCTCCGTACGTATGAAATCGGGATTCATCTGACCACATGACGGGGCCCATGACCTCATGCTGTCAACGCCACACCCGTACCCTCCCGTCAGCTCCGTACATCTGAAATCGGGATTCATCTGACCACCGACGGGGCCATGACCTCATGCTGTCAACGCCACACCCACACCCTCCCGTCAGCTCCGTACGTATGAAATCGGGATTCATCTGACCACACGACGGGGCCATGTCTTCATGCTGTCAACGCCACACCCGTACCCTACCGTCAGCTCCGTATATCTGAAATCGGGATTCATCTGACCACACGACGGGGCGTCACTCTGAAGAGGTCCAGTTTTAATGTTCTTGGCACCAAGCGAAGTGTAATATATGATGACGAGCAGCCAACAGTGTCATACGAGTAGGTTGTCGGCACCCGTACCCCAGGGTATGAAACATGGATCATACCGTTCGCTGGCTGACGCTCCTTTGGCCTCCGAAATTTAACCTAGATGTGATTTGTGCCGCCGTTGGCAAGCGGTCGGTATGTACGAGCCTGGAGCGCCTACATCGACCCCTGTCATCAATGGCGTGTGGTCGGCACCGCTTGCTCTCTGGGAGCTGGTACGTCCATCGATGGTATACTCGTGGTACACTCTTCATACAGTTGGCCTTGGGAACGCTAGTTTTCTTACAACTTAGGAGATAGAATGATTCTTCTGTCTTGTGCCGACAATGCGTCCACGATCAAAGTCGCTCAGATCACCACGTTTACCCATGTTCGTCTATTTCGATACACTGTTAGGAAGCCCTGCTGTTCGTCTATTTATTAGCCTGCGTTCGATTTGGGTCTGTTCCACTCTGCGAGGAATATGCCCGTATCAACTGCCCATCAGTCCTATCTCTAATGTTTTGTCTACTGAGTGTATGTATTAATATAACAAGTTTAAGGACACAATAACAACAGCAAGTTCAACGAATGAAAAGCAAAACAGAGTGAATGACAAAATTGGCAGATGAAAAGACATTTGTCGAGATGCCGCAGAGATGTGACTCTACTTCTGATGATGTACTTATGACAACTTAGTCTCGAGATTTTTTCGTAGACTGTTACGTCCATCTGCGGAAGCAGTTTGCCCAATATTTTCCTTTCTGTTTTCAATTGGTCAATAAGAAAACAAAGGCTTTAGAGACTATTTACTTCACAGCAACCGTTTAGTCAGTATGAATTCACTGTACGATTTTTGTACCCTAACTCGCTTTTAAGTACTCGTCCCAGAAATACCAATATTTTGCAGACAGTTTTTAAGGGAAATCGGAATTTAATGTAAGTTACACAGATTACTGGCATTGTTCTCTATGAGAACAATTAATGATCGTACAGCTGGCCAAAAGGGTAAAAAAGCCTGCTTATCAATAATCATCCGAGTTTAGCTGTAGTTCAAATCCCCGGATGAAGCATGGGTTGCTTGTTTGTCCAACGGCAAAGGGTCTCGCACTCCTCCGTGGAAACAGTGTTCCAAAATTAAGGACGGAAAAATGCTTAAAGTCTAGAAAAAGAAAAAACTCATTGTCGGCTCTGTATTGCCTCAAGATCACATAACAAATTATTGGGTTGACTATGGCTATTGATGCATCTGTTTTCTGATTTGGAATCAATCTTCAAGGCATATTACAATCAGTCTTCCTAATGAATATGGACTCAGTATCACGATACTGTAACAGTATACGCTAATGTGTATTTCCTAATATGTTGTTAATATTGCTGGCGCGTATTTGTCGTTTTCGTGTCAGTGAGTAGAGAAAGGTTACGTGTCAGGAACCTCAATTTCGGCCATCCAGAAGAATTTGTGCCGCCATGAGCTTCGGTGAGATATGAAAACATTATTACGCTTTTTTGGACCGATTCGCGTTAGAGGGAGAACGTACGCGAGAAGTCACGAGGTCTCCGACCTCGGGGCTTTTACCTTGCCCGGCTAGAGATAGCTGCAGGGTTTTTATTTTATTTATTTTGTTACGTTCTGTAGTAGGGGGAGGCTAAACGATTGTGCTTCCCCTAAGGAGAGGTCGGATGTCTGTTTTGTTACTAAGAGCTAAAGACACCGCTGAGAAGGCATCGGCTTAAGTTTGCCTATTCGCTAACCAAATAAGATGCACGGAAGCCAAAATAATTGTATTGACGCATTAATGAAATTCAGTTGCGTAGTTAAGTAAAAAGACTTGGCGTTTTATTACAGTGTATAGCCCTAACTTGCGAAAATGGGTTAGTTTCTCAGATACATTTTAAGCAAGATGAACTAACGGTGTCTTACCGCAGAGGAAATGAACCAACTGAGATGTGACGGTTCTCGCGAGGTTCTAAGGCTGGTCGAGTTTTACGTAAAGTTGCGAAAATTTGCTAGGATCGTTACGTTACTTACATCACTTCCTTCCACTTTCGTTCATTGCAGCCGTTTCATGGAAATTTAATTTCAACTTCCATAGCGTTTAAATGTTCTTTAAACTAGACATCGCACGAAAACGTACCAATTTTTCCCAGGTGTAGGGAAAAAATAAATATATATTACTTATTTTTCTTCTTTTAATTTCCTAAGAATAAAGTTTTGCGGAAAGAATACACTTAAAAACAAAATCAGTGGGCTCTAATATTGATTTTGGTTATGTTTGCTACTTTTCCATTCTGTAACCTGGAAATTTATAGTTTTTGTAAACTTCGAGCTGTTCTCTTAGAAATTTATTGGCCTTTACGAAAAACAAGGGCATTTTTTTGCACATTTGTGTAAGCAGCTCTGCTCAAATTTGCCATGAAGTTTTCCAATCTGTAGGAAAGTCTTCCGAAAGCTGAACTTTCAGTCAACTGCGCCATAAAATTTGGCGATGAGGCACGTTGCAAACTACTAGGAAAGGAAATCATTCTCCAGACAGGAACTTCCGTTGTAGGGGAAAATAAGAAGAGAAATGCTGGGTAAAGAGGGAACGTGATGTACAACCGACGAACAAGGGAAATTCAGCAGTCATTCAATCTCAGCATCCGTACTATGATCATTGTTGTTATTGTTGTCCGCCCAACTTCTCCTAGAATTGAGTCCAGAGGGAAATACAAGATCCAGCTCAAGATGTTCTTCTTCTTCTTTCATGTCTCCTTCCCCATCACTAAAAGATGCTTCATGCATTCTTCCGCGCATCTCCTCTTCCGTTCCTCCCTCGCTTTGAATGGGTTGTCAGCCTAGAAGAGTTCACTGCGTCTTCGTGACGTTCTTGCAATAAGCACCGCCTGGTAAGTCTAATCTTTGAAATAAGAAAGATGCTGGGAGAACACGCAATGATACGGCATTATTAGGAGACAGGTTCAGCATACGAAACTGAAAAAACCCAGGAACGTGGAAAACAATGGACAAATATCTTTCAGAAAGCAGGTGGACGAATCTAAACAACACATGCTTTCGCCTGAAGTCGTGAAGAGTCAATGGAAACGGCATTTTTTCGCGTGATTCTAGCGTCTCCAATAAAATCTTTTTCTGCAAAGAAATGTAAGCAGATTTAGATGTGAAATTATGTTGGATATCTATTTCAGAAATGAAACAGCAATATAATTGGTTTTCCCGGCGCTTTCGAACCAATTAGTCGAAAACGACTAGTTTCTGAGGTCGTTTTATCAGTTCGTCTGTAGACAAGGTATATCCGTGCTAGGAAAGGACTGAAATGTCGGTTTTAGGTTCAACAGAGCTAAAAATATCCATGATATTTTTAATATTTTCCTCTTTTCTAGAAGCATAATTTGTCCAGTAAGGGACGTGAATGTATATCATCATCATCATCATCATCATTGTCAACCATTATCAATCCACTGCTGGACGAAGGTCTCCCCAAGTTTCCTCCACAACGGTCTGTCTTGTGCCAGTCTCCTCCATGTCACCCCTGCATACTTTCGAATTTCATCCACCCATCTCCCATGTGGTCTTCTTCTGGGTCTTTTCCTGTCCCTTGGAATCCAATCTAAAATTTCGGCTGTCCATCGATGATCTGTCCTTCTGGCAGTATGTCCAGCCCATTGCCATTTCAGGGATTTAACTCTGATCATGATGTCTTCCACTCTTGTCATTTTTCGGATCCACGAGTTCCTCTTCTTATCTCTCCTGGTTACACCAAGCATGCACCTCTCTATGCTTTTTTGAGTTGTCTGCAGCCTTTGTATGTCTCTTTTAGTTAAGGTCCAGGTCTCTGCACCATACGTAAGCACTGGAAGGATGCATTGATCAAACACTTTTCTTTTAAGACATAATGGCATATTGCTCTTGAAAATTATGCTGTTTCTTCCAAAAGCTCTCCAGGCAAGTTTTGTACGCCGATTAATTTCTTCATCAATGTGACCCTCACTTGATATCTGCTGTCCAAGATAAACGTACGTCTCCAGCTTTTCTCCATCAATCGATAAATCTTCATTTCTTGTAAAGGCATTGAACATCACTTTTGTCTTCTGAAAGTTCATTTTTAATCCCACTTCTTTACTCTTGTCAGCAAGTTCCTGGATCATACTCTGCAGCTCTGATGGGCTAGTTGCAAAAATGACTACGTCATCATCAAAACAAAGGTGGGTTAGATAATCTCCATTAATCTTTATCCTCTTGTTTTCCCAGCTCAGTGACTGAAAAACACCCTCCAATGTGGCATTAAAGAGCTTCGGAGATATGGTGTCACCTTGTCTCACTACCTTTCCAATTTTTATGTGTGTTGTATTTTCAAACAGCCTAATCTTTGTACTTGCATTTTCATAGATGTTATTAATAATATTAATGTATGCATCTTCAATACCGCAGGTTTTCAGAGCCATTGTAACTGCTGATGGTTTCACCGAATCAAAGGCTTTTTCATAATCGATAAAAGCCATGCACAATGGAAGTTCATATTCCCTCGCTCTTTCAATTAGTTCTCTCAGCACATGGATATGATCTATTGTGCTGTAGCCACTCCTGAATCCAGCTTGTTCTCTCGGTTGAGCCATGTCCAGTGTTACCTTCAAGCGGTGTGAAAGAACTTTAGCGAAGATTTTATAAACTACTGATAGGAGGCTGATAGGTCTGTAGTTTCCGAGATCCTCAATGTCACCTTTCTTATGTAGCAGGATCATTGTAGCGGTGTTCCAATCCTCAGGAATCTTTCCTTCATTAAGGCATCGAGTGAAAATTTGGGCGAGTTTTGTTTCGATTTCTCCACTTGCTTCTTGTATGATGTCTACAGTAATTCCATCTTTTCCTGGAGCTTTTCCCCGCTTCATGTTCTTGATTGCATGTGCAACTTCTGCTGGAAGGACTGGAGGAACTCTGGTACTGGTATCTTTCATGATCTCTGGAGTGCATGTATCATCCCTTTCATATAATTTGGAGTAGAAATCTTTCACTCTTGTCAAAATTTCGCCTCTATTTCTTGTTACAGAACCATTTTCTTTTCTCAGTGCCATAATCTGTTTTCTTCCCTTACTGAGATGTCCCTTTGCTATCTTTAGGCTTTGGTTGTTTTCAATTGCTTTCCTCACTAGTTCACAGTTGAATTTTCTTACGTCTTCAGTGATACTTTTTCGTACTGTCTTGCATAGCTCTATATATTCCACTTTGGAAGTCACATCTTCTTTAGTTGTCCTCATCTCTCTTCTTTTTTGCATCAACATTTTCGTTTTTCCTGATAATTTATTTACATGCAACTTGTTCTTAGACCCAGCTAATTTTGTTGCTGTTTCCATAAGAGCTTTGGTTACTTTTCTGTTAACTTCAGAGATGTCCACTTCTTCCGATGTTAGGCCTTCTAAAGCAGAGAACCTGTTCTTCAGTTCCAACTTGAAGGTATTATGGTGTTTTTTAAGGTTGGTTATGTCAATAAATTTTGTTTGTCTTATGAGCTTGCCACGTTCAAGTTTAGTGTTGAGGTGCATCTTACATCTCACCAATCTATGGTCACTACCTGTGTTGAACTTGTTTAGCACACTGCAGTCTTCTATGACGAATTTTTTGTTACACATAATAAAATCAATTTCACTTGTCGTCCCATTTGGATGTCTCCATGTCCATTTCCTGTGTGGCTTTTTCTTGAAGAAGGAGTTCAAGATGAAAAACCCTTCTGCCTCTGTAAACTCAACGAGAGTATTTCCACGCTGGTTTCTGTTGCCGTGACCGAATTTGCCTACTGAAGTTTCATTCTGTTGCCGTTGCCCTATTTTTGCATTGAAATCTCCCATAATTATTTTCAAGTGCTGCTTACTTTTATTATTTAGATGACAAATTTCCTCATAAAATTCTTCAATTTCTTCTTCAGGATGACTTGTGGTGGGTGCATAAGTTTGAATAATCTAAGCCTGGTATCTTTTCGAGAGTTGGATAACAAGCCGTGCAGCTCTGTCAGAGGAACTTTCAACTTCTACAACTTTATCCTTCAGTTTCTTGTTTATTATAAATCCAACACCACTAGTTCTGCCAGTATCTGTCCCACGATAGTAGAAGAGATGTCCGCTTTTCAGTTCGATGAGATCTCCTTTTCTCCTTACCTCACTTAGCCCCACGATGTCCCACTTGATCCTTTGTAGTTCCTCTTCCAATTCAAGAATCCTTGAATCAGAAGATAGGGAGCGTCCATTGTACGTTGCCAAGGTCAGCATCAGATAGCAGCCTAGTCCGGTCCTCCGGGGATTCTTAGCACCCTCTGCCTTCATGTCGCACTGGCCGCTGCCTTGGCCAGGTACATTCCAGCTGCCGGAGACTGAGGGCCAAGATTTAAGTTGTGGAGTCATTTTGGAGGGGTTTGGCCATAACTCACCACGCTGGCCAAGCGGGTTGGTGAGTGTGGGATAGCATTTCCTCTAATCCCGATGGTATAGTTATACCGCTATTGGCGGTCGTCAGAGCCCCTTTAGTAGGAACAGGATGCACCACGAGAAGGCGGGGTTGACATTTGTCAAGGAGAGGCTGTGATGTTACGCATCACCTGACCTTACATCCCGAATGTATATATATATGCATTTATCACGATATCTCTGTTTGTAGAAAATAAGCTGATTTCCTTTTCTGGATAAGATGGTAAAATAACTGATAAGTTTTATACGATATGATATTTTTCTCGTATTTTTATCACAGATACACAGTAATATTGGATAATTGTAAACCTCTATTTCGGTGGTCTCCAAACTACTGCCCACGGGCCAAATCTGGCCCGCGAGAAGCCGTGATCCGGCCCGAGGTAACGCCACTTGGTTGTGGGACCTTGCATTTTTAACAGACATTACTGACCATCTCAAGTCATCACAATTTGAATTTGCAAGGGAAAGATAAACTCGCAGATGAATTGTTTTTTGTTCTGAAGTCTTTCCAATCGAAGTAAGAACTGTTCAAGCGACAGTTAGCAGAGCAAAGTTTTTTGCATTTTCTGTCTTGTAAATGGGACAACATGTCTGATAAGTTTGTTCTTGATGTTGAGCAAGGTGTCACAAATATTAATTTGTTGAAAGCTGAGTTTGAAAGGCGTTTTGGTGAGTTTTACAAGCACTGAAAACTCATTCCAGCTATTGCGGGACCCATTTAATTTTACGGTTGCTTATGCCGAGGAAAATTTACCGTTGAAACTGTTACATTTGCAATCTAATAATAATTTGAAGTTATTATTTAAGAATGGAAGTTTAATAACCTTTTTTTCTCTTCTGCCTAAAACCAGTTTTACAAATCTGAAAAGTTTTGCCAGGAAAATGCTTTCAGTTTTTGGTAGCACATATGTTATATGAACAAGCTTTCTCAAAAATTAAATACGTTATGGTTGGTTGGTTAAAGTTTAATCGCGCAAGGGCCTCAGAGGGCCAAATAGAGCATTAAATATGTGAAATTAAAGCTTCGTTCACGATTGACCGACAACCACTTGTCAGACTTTTTTTAAATTGGGCTCTCCAACCTGACACCAAATATCAAAAATGTCGCTAAATCATTCCAGAAACAATACAATTTTTCTCTGATTTTTTTTTTCGTTTTTAGATGTTATGAAGTAAGCTTATTAAAGACTAAACGTTAGTCTTTAGTAAGTTTAGTTTTGTATTTATTTTAGATGTGTATAATTATGTTTTAGATATTTATTTGAAAACTTTTATGTTAAGTTACATACCATATAAAATTAGCTAGAACTTGACAAATAGTGTTTCATTAAAAATTTACAATATCTGCATTGATTGATCTTCGTTTTATCAATTATTTTTTAATCCAGCCCCAGGAGCTTTAGCCAATTTCCCATTTGTCCCTTCTCTCCAAACGTTTGGTGACTACTGCTCCATTTGATTAAAAATATTCACCGCCCGATACTAAAATGCTTCACCCAGATAGAATGAGCTCAAGGTCCCAAAGGACATTGAATACGAGGCACATGATTTAATTTCGAATGCAGCTCATCAATTTGACAGGCTTTATAAGTCAGGATCACTTGATCACCATATAGTGCAATACAGTAAGACTAACGGCACGGCATGAATGTAATGGTTCAGCCCGCTGATAGCGTCCTAGGGTATCTTGGTCCACGCAACATTTACCTTGTTCCCATAATTCAGCAGCATTCCTAACCGGGCGAGGAGAGGCTTGCAAGCGTCGCCCACTGAGGTCCGATATATGCTTGATGGGTGATAGGTTCGGAGATCGTTATAGAAACTCTTGTAGGTACGCTTGGGAGATGTTATATGTGTGTACGCGAGCATTATCTTGCTGGGTACCACTCAAAAGTGGCAGCAACAAGGGCAGTAAAACGTCATCCACGTACCGCTGGGATGTCACCTTGCCCGTTGTGCGTATCAGAGGTGACCGGCTACTTTAAATAATGATATCCCATACGAGGATAGGAGAATATTTGGCTGGCGATCAGTGTGCTGCGTGCTGCTCACGGACAATAGTTACCCCCCCCCCCCCCCCGAGCAGATGCGTTTCTGTAAGACTCAAATTCGACGATCTTCAGCATCGAAATAGTATCGGGACTCACGGCTAAACACGACAAGGTGTTATTCCTATAAGCACGCAACTTTACTACGACACCACTCTAGCTAAGCTCAGCGATGCCCTACGACCAGTGGCACTCAACACAATGGCTGCCGATAGCGCAGACTTGCCTACGTTAATCTTTGGTTCACCGTCCAAGTTGTGACGGGGAGATATTCATAGTCGTCCATACAACCCATCGAATGATCTCTGCATTGGCCTGTGACTCCGCAATCGCCCGACGATGAATACGCTGACCGATTCGTGCTGTGGTTCGCATGACTGCACCGGTCACGCTACAATGAATGGAGGTGCCTTTTTGTAACCATTGTTGACAACGGCGTCTAACGGTTCTGGAATTCTGATGCACGTGGGCCGCCGTTCGGCAAATCGCCCAAGCAGCTCCACGGAGGCCTACGATCCTTCCTCTTCCAAACGCGCTCAGCTTGTAATAGGGTTAGCGACGGGATCTACGAGGCATCTTCGGTCCGTGAATAAGCTGTAGCAGCCCTCAACACTCCGTTGTTATGTTCCGCACGATCTGGAAGACACGGCATGGTTTCTTCAGCTCGTATTTATCCTTTTATCTCTCGAACAACTCATGCGATTGGTTACATGTTCGAATTATTTGCCTGTCCACACGTGTGTAACAATTTACATACCACTACACCAAATCCTTCTAGGTAGAGCAATTTCAAAGTCCAGCAGTGTATACATCATCGTTTCTTTCTTTTTTATTTTTATTTTATTTATCGTGTTTTTATTTCTGCATTTTTAGGCATCTCTGATTTTGAAGACGAGATGAAAAAATTCTTTAGTGATCGTATAGTTAAAAACATGGTCTAAATTTTCTAGTTGCTTCATAGTAAGACAATATAGGTCTGGCTAAAAACAATCTGGCATGCGTTGCATTTAGACTCTGGACAGAATATTAAGTTCATCAGCATTTCTTTTGATGGTAATAACGTATTTTCACATAACGATATCTGCCTATCATTGATTTTAACATTCTTACAAACAATTGCTTAAAAAGCGGAATAAGATACTACTCAACATAGCCTCCATCACGACCAATGTATTTGCACCACCGTTGAACCCAACTCTCGAGTCTTCTTTGAAAAAATACAGGTTTGGACTGTTGTATACGCGCTTCTTCACAGCCACTTTCACCACGTCTGTGTCATCAAATCGTTGTCCCCGGAGACTGTCCTTCATTGGACCGAACAGGTGGAAGTCGGAGAGTGCCAGATCTTGGCTGTACGGTGGACGGGGAGATCGCCGACCAGCCTAATTTACTGATCGCCTGATTTGTTGCCAAAGATCTGTGTTGTCTCGCATTGTCATGGTGAATGTGGATCCTTTTCAGATTCTTGTTCGGTCTCTTCCTCCGTATGGCTTCTCTTCTTGAGTGTCTCAATTTACCTCTCACTGGTCACGGTACTGCCACGTTCCAGAAAATCAAGGAGAATGACACTCCTGTCATCCCAAAACGCAGTCACCATGACTTTCTGTGCTGATCGCTGGCTCTTGAACTTCTTGGGCCTTGGTGAAAAGGTATGACGACATTCCATGGATTGATTCTTCGTTTGCAGATCGTAAAGATACGCCCACGTGTCATCCCCTGTCACCAAATCAAAAACAAAACGTGTCTTCATTGGTTTCAAACGCTTCCAGCAGATCAGAGCATACCCACCCTTCTCTCCTTCAAATCGGGTGTCAACTGCCGAGGTACCTACTTTGCACACACTTTCTGATACTCTAAGTCTTCCACGATCTTCTGTGTGGCATTGTGACCACAGTCCAGTTGTGCAACAAGCTCACAGATTGTGACTCGTCTCTCGGCGCGAATCAATTCATCCACTCGCTGACGATTCGTGTTGGTGGTCGCAGATGATGGTCTCCCACTGCCTGGTTTGTCTTCAGTGCTGGTTTCTCCTTTTCTAAACTTCTTCATCTATCTGTGCACATTGCTATTGTCAATGGTATCATCGCCGTAAACGTTCTGTAGCCTTCTGCGGATGTCGGACAACGTGCACCCTTCCTTCGTTAAGAACTCAATGACGGCACGTTGCTTCTGCTTGGAATCCATTATTTACCTTCAATGAAAAAGAAGGGTTACTATAGAGGAAGAGTTACTCTACCAACATGTGCAATTGGAACAACCTGTCAGTTAATAAAAACGTTGTACTCACGTTTGCATTACTTTCGGTACAACCCTCGTATTAGCAAAGGTTTCAGGAAATCATTTATCATTTTTCACCAAAATCGGTGAGTGATATGGACGTATTCGTTTGTTTCGTTTGTATGCCTGTATAGAATGTTTTTGTTACGCTGTGACGCGTCAGTTAAATTTTAGTTCAATATTGTGTTAATATTTAACAGTCGAGAAGATGTTGGATTTTTCTTCTAATTTGGGGATTTAACGACTACCGTGAGCGACTCGATGGGCCATAAACACTCGCCATTCCCTAATTTTTGGTGGAATTTTAAGTCCACTGGTTCTAGAAAAGGTAGAAAGACAATGCCGTTGACAAACATAGCATCCAGGCCTCACGAGATTCAAACCCGGACCCGTCTCAGATGAAATGTTATAATCTAGCTCTTAGACCACTACGACAAAGGGGTGCGTCAAGGAGATGTGCCGCAGAAAACTTTTTAATTACGTAGGTCGCCAGTGTACATTCTTTAGCTATCTCCAAGTGCATCCGAATCCACAAAGAGTCATCAATTCCTAATTGTGAATCATTGATTCAAGAGATAGAAGAAAAACAGGCCTGCACGATAATCATGTGCTGCCTTTCAGATTGAACTGAATTTAACCTGAAAGGAGAATGAGATTGTAAAACGGTACTTTGAGAAGGCGATGCTATAGCACATTTTCATCGGAAAACTGAGTTGTTCTGTTGAAATGAGAGGGAGATGGTCGGCAAGAAGAATGAGATTAGAAAATGGCACTTTGAGACGGGAGATGCTATAATACATCCTCATCGGAAAATTTAGTCGTTCAGTGAGAATGAGAGGGGACGGTTGGTAAGAAGAATGAAATTGTAAAACATCACTTTGAGAGGGGCGATGCTATAGTACAGTATCATGTGATAATTGAGTTGTTCAATAGGAATGAGAAGGAATGGCCGGCAAGGAGGAAGAGCTTGCGTTTGAGATACGAGTTGGAAGTTATGCGTTTTGAGATGCAAGCATGTTGGGGAGAAGGGTTTGGTAACTGATACTCCGGAAGGCGATGAAAAAATGTGGCTAGCACGATTCGGTATCGGAAACAGCCCGAGGTTGGAGCTGAGAATTTCGGCGAGAGCTCTGAGTTGTGGATGCATGGAAATCAAACGCTTAGAAGAGACATGAGGGAGCACCGACCTAATGGTTTCGGTAACTCTAATCATTTGGCGCGAAACTTCTATAAACTGGATTAAAGATGTTCGAAAGTAGTTGTGCTGTTTTGCATGCTTTTGAGGAACGACTTTTCTTATCGTTCTGTTGTATCAAACTGATTATCAAATGACTCAACCTGCGAAATGTTTCTGACAATCATTTATAGCACTATGTTACCCTTCTGGTGTGTTAAATTATTAAAAACAGAAAATTCTAACGGACCTGAAAATGATATTCCTCGATGTGTTAGTGAAGAGAATGTACAGCAAAACATTAATGAACTGGGCGCATGAGCAAGGCTTTGAGAAATTTGCATAACAATTAATTTTCCACAAATTGGAAAAATGTCGCCGTTTATCCGTAAATACCTTAATACCTCACTGACGTTTCCGACTTTATTAATATAATGCTGAGTTGCTCGTTTCAAAATGAATTCAAGCTTACCCACAGCTATGTAGTTTTTGGTAGTAATTAAAGTGGATTCATGTAAATGGGTGCACATCTATACAAGAAATGTCAGGGTAAAGGTTTAGTTCATCAATATTTTATCTGATACCGCACTAAAATAAAAAAAAAGTCGCAGAGCGAACTATTATTGACGTAGAAAGTTGTTTCTTTAATTCTGCTTATCGGTGTCATCAAGTAAACATTTGCCGCCGCGGTGGCGCAGTGGTCTAAGGCAATGGCCTCTGATCATTCGTCCGAGAGGGGTCCGGGTTCGAATCCCGGTGAGGCATGGATGTTGTGTTTGTCTTACGGCACTGGCTCTCTCCCTTCCCTGGAACCAGTGACCCTAAATTGGGGACGGGCGACTGCAGATAGCCCATTGAGTTGCTCACGGTGGTCGTTAAACCTCAAAAAAAAAAAAAAGTAAACATTTAAACAAGTATTCATCAAATTTTACTATAATAGAAATGTTGCACTACTAAGGCACCTCCCTCAAACGATCAATTTTCTAAATGTTTTTTTTTTTTTCAGTTGTTCTCCTATATGGAAAAAGATGATAAACTCAACTTCATTTTATATATCTCATAGCATTTTAGTGAGTTTGAAATGTCGTCTACGTGCAGTTTTTAAATTTATATAAAAAAATATCGGCTCTTCCAATGGTGAAAGATTTCTGGCATTTCCGCGCTGAAAGACTTCTGTATAAAACTTTTAATGATTATTTACAGCATTATTGAACAAAAATGACTTAAATTGTGAGATCCGTAGTATTATTAATTAGTGATAATCTGTGCATTTCTTTTATATATAATTCCGTACGTTTCTCAAAACAAATTGCTGAACTTGATTTGAAGGTTTTCATTTGCCAGCATGGAAGACTTCATGAAATATGAGCCCCGTATTGTGTATTTAAAAGACATTTCTTTTATGTTAATTGAAGGAGTTGCAATTAGGCCAACTGACCACAATTCCTTCTGTTACTGTTTGTGCTGTAATATTGGCACTGGGATATAGTTCAAATTATACTCTTTTACATGATTTTCCTTTGCAAATACTATATATTTCCGCTGAGTTCACACAACAGGCTCCTCATAATGCAGGATGTAACAGCCCTCGCTCCTTTCTATCTCTTTCCTAACATAGCCGCAATCCAACGAGAACCGTCACATAATTTTGTTCGTTCGTTCCATAGAATCACTACTTGAAAAAAATTTAGAACCCGAAGACTTTGTAACAATAACAAAAACAAACAGTTTATTTCTCTAAAACTATGTGGCTTGGGACTTATCGAAGGGCAGGACTATGGAATGCTCTATTAACTTAGTCTTCGCCCATACTATATGAAACTTAGACCCAGAACTTCGTGCTTTCCATACACCGACGCCACACTCAGGACTCGACCTTTCTTTCTCTAAACCAAGGTACCGTCTCTCTCTCTTCCACTTCCAGATCAGATCACATCATACACTGACGGAAAAAAATCCCAATACCACGAAAAAATAGTTGTAGAGGAATGAAATGGCGGCAATACATTTGTATAGGTAACAGATTTAATCGATTAAAGTTTCAAGATCACAGCTTAATGTAAGCGCGAGAAGAGCCATTTTAAATGTGAAATGCTGGTACATTAATAACCGGTGTAATCGCCAGAATGTTGAATGCAAGCACGCAAACGTTCATGCATTGTGTCGTACAGGTGCTCGATGTCAGTTTGTGGGATGGAGTTCCATGCCTGTTGCACTTGGTCGGTCAATACAGGGAGGGTTAATGCTGGTTGGGGGTGACGCCGGAGTTGTCGTCCAATGATGTCCCATACGTGCTCGATTGGTGAAAGATCTGGTGATCTAGCAGGCCACGGCAACATCTCGACACTCTGTACAGCATGTTGGGTTACAACAGCGGTATGCGGGCGAGCGTTATCTTGTTGGAAAATACCCCTTGGAACGCTGTTCATGAATGGCAGCACAACAGGTTGAATCACCAGACCGACGTACAACTGTGCCGTCAGGGTGCGTGGGATAACCACGAGAGTGTTCCTGCTGTCATAGGAAATTGCTCCCCAGACCATAACTCCAGGTGTAGGTCCAGTGTGTCTCGGCCGAAGACAGGTTGGTTGCAGGCGCTCACCTGGCCTCCTTCTAACCAACACACGGCCATCACTGGCACCCAGGCAGAACCGGCTTTCATCAGAAAACACAACAGATCTCCACTCCGTCCTCCAATGAGCTCTAGCTTGACACCACTGACGTCGCAAACGGCAGTGGTTTGGAGTAAGTGGAATGCACGCTACAGGGCGTCTGGCTCGGAGCTGTCCTTCAAGTAACCGATTTGTAACAGTTCGTTGTGTCACTGTGGTGGCAACTGCAGCTCGAATTGCTGCCGCAGACGCAGTACGATGCGCCATGGCCATACGCCGTACACGGCGGTCTACCCTCTCAGTAGTGCCACGTGGCCGGCCGGAACCCGGTCTTCTTGAGGCAGTACCTTCCCATGACCACCGCTTCCAACAATCATGCACAGTGGCTACATTCCTACTAAGTCGTTCTGCAATATTGCGGAAAGAAAATCCACCTTCTCGTAGCCCTATTACACGACCTCGTTCAAACTCCGTGAGCTATTGATAATGGCTTCTTCGTCTTCTTAAAGGCATTCTTGACTAACATCAACACACTACGTCGAATCTCAACGATAACTAACGCTCACGAACGTTACAACGCGTATTTACAGCAAACCTGCTTTGCATGTTCCGAGGGGTGCTACTAGCGCCACACGGATGCGCCGACCGCGAAATTTGCATAGACGTCATCTTACAGATGTACTCTCACCGCCTACCAACTGTCGTTTATCTAACACAACCCATTCTTGGTGTTGGTTTTTTTTCCGTCAGTGTGTGTAGAGGATTTTAAAAAGGAAGTGTCTGACCCAGGTCTTAATCAACCCTTATAAATAGGAAGCTAGAAGATTTGAGTTAGAGTACCCGATAGGAAAGTGACACGGAAGCGAGGTAGAAAGGTGGAGTGAGACGCCCTTATTTATTACGGGGGACCAGTGTCTGGTGTCCGACGGCTTAACGTGTCCATCCGACGCACGGCGGATATATAAAGGTTCGAGCGTTTGTACCTCCATAGGATCGAACCTGAGGTTTCTCCGTGGCAGTCCCGAACGTTGACCACTAGACCATCCGCTTCTTCCAAAGTGATCCTTCCGTCTTAAAAATTTCTGAAATATCCACTCCTGCTTAATCGGATTTCGGAGCTAATCCTCTCCAACTGTGGGGCTATCTGCATACACCGTTAAGCTTGCCTTTCGCTCGTTAACGCACCCTTGAGATAATCCCATTGCCACACAAGAGACGTACTTCAAATACTTATGTATAAGCTGACTGTAATGTGGCTAATCACGTGCATCTGACAGCATTAAAACATGCTGATTTCTTCCGCACAGCCCAAAAACGGCGCGAACAAAGAAATTCTACGTGGGAATGAACATACCCTACTGGCCACCTAAAATGCAACAGGACACGAGATAGCAAAGCCAGATTTACTGGACACATAACAACAGATACAAGGATGAACCGATTGAGCTTACAGGCCCGTGCGACTTGCAGAACACGCAGACATCAATAGTTCGTGTGGCCCCCATGGCTGGCAATAATGGCCGCTACACGCCGCGGCATCGAACGAAAGTGGCTTTGGATGTGGGCTTGGGGTACGTCAGTCCAGGTTGCTTCCACACGTTGCCACAGTTCATCAGGCGTAGCCGCGGGTGGTGCTTGCCGGGCCACTCGGTTGCCGATCAGCGACCAGACGTGTTCGATGGCGACATATCGGGAGAATAGGTGAGCCACGGTAGCAGTGACACCTGGTGGGGCGTGAAGAATTGTTGCACGATGTGTGCCCAGTGCGAGCGCGCATTGTCCTGCTGAAACGTGGCCGCTGGCATGTCCTGCAGGTAAGGGAGGACTACAGGCTCCAAGACGTCGGAGATGTAGCGGTAGCTGTTGAGTGTACCGGTGATGCGTACCAGAGGGGTGCGAGTGTCATATCCAATTGCGCCCCAAACCATAACGCAAGGCGACGGACCAGTATGGTGATGCATAATGCAGGCGTCATGCAGTCTCTCGCCGCGGTGCCGCCACACGCAGATTCGACCATCGTGGTGTTACAGGCAGAAGCGGGATTCTTCGGAGAAGACAATGTCGTGCCATTCCGTAGTCCAGTTGTGGCGTTCAACGGCCCACTGCCGCCGCTCTCGCCGGTGGTGTAACGTCAATGGTAATCGGAGCAATGGGTGCCGTGCGATAAGTCCCCGCTCCTGCAGACGACGTCCAACGGTACGTGCTGATACAGGTTGTTGCGCAACACACCCTAATTCCTGTGCTAAGGTTCGGGATGTGGCGGTGCGAGCCGTCAATGCCCGCCGCACAACATGCCGGTCCTCTCGTTTGGTGGTGTGCCGCGGCTGCGGCAATCGCTCCCGTCTTTCCGTCCGTCCCTCCTGCACCCACCGAATCCATACTCGCCTCACTGTGGCTGGATGTCATCCCACACGGGTGCCGATGTCTTGGTACGATAAACTGCTGTCGCAGTAAGCCACTATTCGTCCTCTGTCGAACTCCGAAACGTGCTGGAATGACTGCCGTATTCTGCGACGAGGCATCAGGAAGCTTCCCGCGCACAGGTCCGGCAGCACAACACACTTCCACTACTTACATCCCGTCTTCTGTGCACCCTTCTTATAGTGCTTCTTGGTGGCGTGCCGGGCGCATATGGTTTGCATATGCCCTGCAATGCTAATCGTTTGCATGTGCTTTCGCGGGCGACACATGCTGTGAATTTCAGGCCAATCGAATGCTTCCTTCTTGGTGTTGCATTTTGGGTGGCCAGCAGTGTATTTATAATTATTTTGTATGACCTGGGGGCTAGAGAATCTTACAGAAGGGTACCTTGCAAATCGTGAATCCATGACTGATCATTAAGCAAAATGATTTAGCCATGTCTCCAAACCCTCCGTTCTAACCAAATCTGAAAAGAAAATTATACGTAATGAAATTTATGCAAATTTTAAAATCAAATTTGCTTAAGTTTTGGTTAGCGATAAGATAAAACAGCTTTTGAAGTTCTTGAAATGTTTACTGCTTCTAACAAAAAAATTTCCTTCAGTGCCAAGCTATCGGACTTTTTAAATGTTCTCCCAGTTCCTTCATACGGGGATATGTTGTGTTACATTAGCGTTAGTATAGAAACCTTTGTAAAGGGACATTAGTTTATTGTGTAGTTGGTCTTTCTTCTCAATGTTCTGGATTCTACACTACCATGTAAGGCACTGTGAATGCCGTTCATTTAGCTCTTTGACATTTTGGCACCTTTGGCTAAGTTACTTTCCATACTTCCCAGTCTCTTTCTTTAACAACGTCGTATGGTATCTCGTGCTGTTCACAAATTTCTCTTCAAACAAAGCTTCGAGGGACATTTCTGTCGAACGGTGAAACTCCACTTTATTCCAATTGTAACCTGGGCATCAATGTTTGACAGGAGGAAATTTAAGTAACTATTTTGAATATAGTGAATTAGAATCATCTTCTCTTTCCTTGGCGATTTTTTCGCCATTTCGATGCAACTGGCCATGACCAGCCATGGCTATTAAGGAAGGCGCAGATCTTCCTTAATAGCCATGCCTTCTTAGCCGTCCCATTCGAGGGTAAGTTAGATTTATGGATTTTTTTTTTTTTGTTGCAGTGCGAGGGAGAAACTGGATAATGATCTCTGATGGGTAAGAGGATGGTTATTAAGGAAGATCTGCGCCTTCTAGGAACAAGGGGACATACTTTGGTGTTTCTTAGCTGAGGATTGGTCTTTTCTGGGGGTATTCCGTGGGAAGGCAGAGAGAAGGGAAGGTGGCGAGAGATTTTCGCTCCGGAGTGTGAAACCGGGGAAAGCGGATGATTAAGGAAAGCGAATACTGGCCTCAACGGGAATTAGATCAACAAGCGAGTAACGTAGAGAATGAATAGAAATCGGACAAAGCTTGAGACCTTCCCCATTTTAACTGAATAAACACTTTCCTCACTGACAGAGCGAGTTATAGCTTTAGTTGATTTTTTTTTTTTTTTATGTTTTATTTATCTGCTCCTGTCGGGTAAAAATAGGTGTTGAATTCCAGAAACAAAAACTCTCTTTAAGCAACGTATCAACGAACCCTTCACACAGGGTACTGAAATATAACTCAGTACCAAGCCCTCTAACGCAATGCGTTTGAAACTTACAGATTAATCCTACTTTTTAGGTGGCGAAGTGTTCTGAGACCCGGGCTTCTGGATAATCGCCAGAGTTAGCATGGGTTCGAGTTCCCAATGAAATATTAGTCGAGTACTCATTATTTTCCTTTCCAGAAACCAGTGACCCTCAAATAGGAACGAGCAACTCCTTATGGCTTCAAGGGTACATAGCAAATCATTTCCTGAAAAAAACGATTGCTGCATTTTTCAAGAGCTCTTTAGTCGTGGAAAGCCAGTATTTGGTATAAAGAGAAAAAAAATGTTTTTTTTTTAATTTATTAATAAGACATGTTTCATCTACTTTGATTCTACGCAAATGAGAAAATAATTGCACATTACTATTTAGGGACTCAAAAATTCACTTCGATTAACATCAGTGTTGACACTATAAAACATTTTCAGTTGTAGATCTGTTGGTATCTGAGAAAACCACTGTTTTATCTTTGTTTTCCTTTCAGTTTATTTATTATCTAAAAAGACATGTTTTCATTTGCCATTCTGACTTTCTCTCTTCATGGCGGTCCCTATAAAACTTTATGAATCATACAATTTCTACCCTTCACTAAATAAATGAGAACGAATATACTGATTGATCAGATAATCTGCAGAGAGATCGCGATATTACAGAACTACTCACAGAAGAGCACTAAAAGGTAGTGATCTATTAAATTCGGCGTATATCACAACAGAAAACAATTGGATAAGAGCTTTCGGTTGAAAAAAAACAGCAATTTACATATAAAAGTGTATGTGATGCATTAAACTAAATGACAGCTTAATCCAGTATGGGTGATTACACTTTTGACATGCTCGATTTTACGCCATAGAAGAGTAAGTGCTGTCTTGCATAGGACATGAATATTCATTATTACAAATGTGTCTTTTGATGTTTGTTATTGGAGAGAACAGATATATGGCTTTAGTGTTAAAACGGTTGCTAGTGTTTCGATAAAGTGATGAAACGCGTTTCTGATTAAAAAAAACAAAAAAAAAACTAGTTAAATTTCGATGACCAAAGTAGAACTTCGATACCTTCGTAGTCTGAGACAGCTGTTTTTAACTAGGCTGGCGCTCAAAATAAAAAAACAAAACCGTGTATAGCTGACGATCTATGTAAAACTATTAGGGGTGCCCGGTATTTCCCGGGTAAATATCACTATTCGTGAAATCACCAAGTTCAGCGGGTGAAAGTTGATGAATGAAAAAGATATTCCAGTAATTTTCCAGTAAATTTATTTTAATTCATTTTGGTTAATGCTCTTTGGTAAACAATTTTTTTAGTTTTTCCATTGGGAGCAAAAATGTTGAGATTTTTAGGATTGCCAATCCTTGAGCAGGCGACGTAGAATTGTCCGTGTGAAAAGCAGGGTTCCTCCAAATTAATGCCAGCAACTGCAAATGACTGGCTAATGCAGTAATATTTCTGCCAGAAAAAAAAAGAAAAGAAAAAGGAGCCGGGTTGGCTGCAATTGTGAAAAACCGCTGGCTCAGTGGTCTAAGCGATGGTTTCTGATCATTCGTCCGAAAGGGGCCCGGGTTCGAACCCCGGTGAGGCATGGATGTTATGTTTGTCTCACGGCACTGGTTTCCTCCTTCCATGGAACCAGTGGCCCAAAATTAGGGACTGGCGACTGTTTATAGCCCATTGAGTTGCTCGCGGTGGTCGTTAAACCTCCAATAAAAAAAATGTGAAAAATAAAAAAAATTATTCACTTAATTTACTCTTACGAAACAAAAAAGACAGGAAGAGGAATGGAAATACTTACCTTCGGGGAGACATCTATAGAACTGCCGTACGTCTGACGTGCGCTTCTGGGATTCCCGCGACACTGAAATGCAATGTGCTTGTGTCATGTCGTGTGCATGCGACTTGGCATTCGCGTTGATCATATTTTTGTTTACCGTTTTGAATTTTGAATATCTGGAACTCCCTATTTACATTATATTGTATTTCTACCTGATGAAGCCACCCGTTGGTGGTGAAAGCTATCGCTTATTCATTTGTGTTTATAATACACCATGAAACGGCTATTTTTGTACTTCATTGTTATCTACGGTCTCTGACTTAGACTGTAGATTGGGTATTGGAGTGATGAATTGTGTTACAGTTGTTAACAGTAATAAATTGGAACTATGTACGAAACTTTTGTATGGGGGCCTCTTGACCCCGTGCTCCGACCCATCCGGAAACCGTTTACGGTCTAAGTTAGAGTACCATGAGATAGTATACCAAATTTGGTGGATCTAATTTGTAATCTGTAGATTTTACGAAAATTGTGTATGGTGACCCTTTGACCACGGGCTCCGACCCCTTCCAAAAACCATTTACGGTCTGAGTAAGGGTACCATACGATAGAATACCAAATTTGGTGATTTTAAATTGAAAACTGTAGATTTTACGAAAATTTTGTATGAGGGCTCCTTGACCCCGGGCCCTGACCCCTTCCAAAAAACCCCTACAGTCTCACTTAAAGTACCATGAGATAGTGTACCAAATTTGGTGGATGTAATTTGAAAACTGCAGATTTGCATAGCGGACATACAAACAAACAAACATTCAATTTTATACACACTCATTATCATAAAAATCCGCGCACCCAGAAGAAGGCGTCGGATTGAAATGAGATTTTAGTAGTGAGATGGTACATACCAAAGACAGAAGTGATTACAATATAACAGTAGCAGGACGATTTTCCCTCGGACATACGGTACGCTTTCCGGTCAGCATTAGTACCGCGTCGGACCGCCTAGTGCGCGGTTACATGCGTTGATACGGTCCGGCATGGAGTGAAAGAGACGCCGTATGTTATCCTGGGACAGATTGACCAAGACTTCTTGCAACTGACGCTCTAAATCACGTACACTGGGACATGGAGAAAGCTGGCGTCCCATTTGGTCCATCACGTGCTCGATGGGCGAGAGATCTGGCAATCTGGGCAGGGCATCGAAGTATGACGCAGACAGTCCTGGGAAACCCCAGCCGTTTGCGGACGGGGGTTATCTTCTTGGAAAATGGCTTCTGGAAGCCCCGCCAGGAAAAGCAGCACATGGGGCCGCAGAATCTTCTGTGCGTAGCGCTAGGCTGTCAACGTCCCTCGGATCACTGCGAGGGACGTCCGGCTGTCAAACGCGATGGCTCCACAGACCATCACGCCTGCAGTTCGGAACGTGTGCCGCTGTACGGTGAGGTTGGGATTATAGCGCTTACCTGCAGCCCTCCACCCTCTGACAAGGTGGTCGTCCGTTCCCATACAGAAGCGAGATTTCATCGCTGAATACTATACGTCGCCAGTCAGTAGCATTCCACGTAGCGCGCTGCTGACACCACTGCAATCGACGCTGACGATGGTCAGGTATTAATGGCAGAAAACGTAATTGCCGCCGAGAGTGCAGATTCGCCTATGTTCTGACCTATGTTCTGACGGACATAGGAGTCCCTTGTACAGCCGCCACATGTCTCAGGATATTGGACAAGGACGTATTTGTAAGCATTCCAGAAGTAAGTTCGAGCTTCTCACTTTTTATAAAATAAAAATTTTAAATAATGAAATGTTTTTCAAGTGCGGAAAGAAAGGTGATAAAAATGGGGGGATTATAAAAAATAAGGGTTCCAATTCAAGTTCCAACTTCTACTGCATTAGTAAGAGAAGCTGAGAAAATAAAAATTTGGGGCGAAGTGGTTTTGATGCCTTCTCAGCTCATTGGGTTAGGCAAGAATTACCCATGGGAATATTGCTCTTCGGCATGTCTATTCCTCGGGGATCTCCCCTGACTCTTACCGCGCACTTCAGCACGAATGTGGAGTCCCCTGCGCGGCGCCAAATAAACCCCAAGCATTGCGATTACAGCGCCGGTCCTGGACGCGCGAGGATGCGGAATCGCACGAAACTTTAATCATTTACATGTCTGCATTCCCTGTAGCCATTCGCCGAGTTTCGCTTTTATCGCACGATTTTTTTCTTGGTGGCCGGGATTTTTATGACAATGAGCGTATATATACATAATGAACTGCAAATCGGTCAAGACTATGGACCATTGATATACACTGAAAAGCAATTGAATTAGAGATACCTGACTAGTAACGTGTAGCACCACTTTTCGCCCTAATGACGGCGGCGATTCGTCTCGGCATGGACTCGACAAGACACCGGAAGCGTTGGGAAGCCAGTTCACGAAGATTTGATGGAGGGGGGTCAGAGCCTCGAATATCTCTCTCGATGGCATCCCAGATGTGCTCGATCGGATTCAGTTCAGGTGATCTAGCTGACCAAGGAAGCGAGGTCATGTCAGTGGAGCGATGGCACGGTGCATTGTCTTTTTGCAGGATGAGGTTCCCAGTGGGATGTTGAAGACGCACAAACGGGAGCAAATGGTCGTCCAGGATATCCCGGTAACGTTGACTTGTGAGGGACGATGTCACACGTACCAGGGTCTCATTTCAGTCCACGTAAACAACCCCCAGACGAGAATGCCACCCCCACCAGCTTGAAGAGTACCCTGCTGGCAAGAAGGATCCATTGCTTCATGTGGTTTGCGCCGTACTCGTATCCTGCCATCCTCATGTACCAACGTGAATCTCGACTCATCAGTCCAGGCAACATTTTTCCACATGTTTAGGGTCCAGTGGCGATGTTCCCGCGCCCATGCTAATCTTTGCACCTTGTGATGTGCGGTCAGCAGCGGTACCCTCGTGGGACGATGGCTTCTGTACCCCATAACGAGTAGATGGTTCTGGATGGTGTGGCTGCTTACACGTTTTTGTGCACCAGCGTTAAATTGCGGAATGATTTCTTACACTGTGGCCCGTCTATCCGCTGTTACAATGCGAGCTAGCCGACGATGATCCCGCTCATCCACACGCTGTTGTCTACGGCAGTTGACCCTTGCAGGGATGGTTTTACCAGTTTCGATGTACTCACGGTGCACCCGTTACACAGTGGCTCGTGAAAATCCCAGTGCCTGCACGACTTCCGAGATGGAGTGACCCATTCGTCAAGCCCCGACAATTTGCCCACGACCAAATGCGTTTAGATCATTCGTCTTACCCATACCGCATCCGACTCTTACTGATTCCCGTCGCATCACTCCTTATATTGTCGTATCGCTGCATACGTCATGTCGTTTCCGTTTACAGGGCCGCCCACAGCGCCACATTTGCATAACGCCAGCTGTCTCTAATTCAATTGCTCTTCAGTGTACATAATGAACTGAAAATCGGTGAAGACTATGGACCACCGATATATAATGAACTGAAATCGGTGAAGACTATGGACCGTTTGTTTTTACCGCAGGTCTGCCAGAGTACGCAAATCAGGACTGTGTGAAAAAGACAAACGAATCTACTCACATCTTGTAACTGTTCTAGACAACTTTCGCTTTCACTTCAGAAGCACCTCGAGCTGATTATGGTCACGAAGACATCGTATGGATCATTTTCAGCTGTGGAGACCGAATGGTAGGATGGAAGCAGGTCAGTCCCAGATGAAGTTTCCAGAGCATGTTCCACGAAACTCCTGTATAGACTCTGTTGACAATGTTTCAACAGACAAGAGATGTCCGTCATCGTCAACGACGAAGCCATCCCTGAACCACAACTGCTGCGGAAGATCACTACATGAGTCTGACTGCCAGACGAAACAGAGAGATGCCCGCTAGGCAACTCTCTGTTTGCCCGCTAGGCAACTCTCTGGAGGACTTGTATTGCACAAAATGGAGGTTACATTGAAAAATGATACAGGTGTGTACCACTTTTGTTCAATAAATTCCGAGAAAAAAATTATTTAAGGTTTTCATTTGACTCTTTCTTGTACATGAAAATTATAAAACTATGGTTCATTTTCTTCTGCTTCGGTTATATACAATGTAATAATAAACCTCTTTATCAAATTTCATTGAATTTTCACACAATTACTTCGAGTTATGTACTGTTGGATTGAGAGAAGCCCCTGTGGCGCAGTGGTCTAAGCGATGGCTTCTGATCATTCGTCCAACATGGGTCCGGGTTCGAATCCCGGTGAGGCATGGATGTTGTGTTTGTCAAACGGCATTGGCTCTCTCCCCTCCCTGGAACCAGTGGCCCTATAGCCCACTGAGTTGCTCACGGTGGTCGTTATACCTCTAACCAAAAAAAAAATAATAATAATAAGTGCCGGATTTTCCTACCGCGAAATTGACACTCGTACGGAACGAAACGCCAGTACGGTGATGCGAACCAGGTATCAGGAGACACATGAGGCTTGGACGCACAGAAATCCGGGAAATAGACATAAAAATCGCACTACTTCACGAGATGATAGACACCTCTACCGCTTGACAGTGACCGATCGCACAGCGCAATCCACGGTGTTAGAGCAACATTGGAACACTGTCACAAGTTAAGCTTTATCCTTCAGAACTGTTCTACGTCGTCTATTTAGCAGAGGACTGGTCGCTAGCAGCCCATTGCTGCACATTCCTTTGATCCTCACCTACAGACGCCTGAGGCTGCAATGAAGTCTCGAACACAGATATTGCCGCGCTGATTGGCAATTGGTCGTGTTTCCTCACGAGTCACGATTCAGCTTGATGCACCATGACGATCGCATACGTGTTCGAAGACATCGTGGTGCACGGCACCTTCCAGCGTCATACCGGCCCAACGCCAAGCGCCATGTTTTGTGGCGCCATTGGGTTCAATTCGCGATTTTGTCTGGTACTAATTGAGGGAACCTTCAACAGCCAGCGATACATCAAGGATATTTTAGAGGCAGAGGTGATGATACCCTTCCTTCAGGGTTCTGCTGACGGTATATTCCAGCAAGACGATGCTCAGCCTCATGTGGACCGGAATGTCCAAGACCTCTCTCATGCACTGCAGATACCGCTTCTTCCCTGGACTTCACATTCGCCGAATATGTCTAGGATATGACAGCTAAGCAGCTTGCCCGTTAACTGCCTCCTCCAGTCTCCACAAATGAATTCTAGTTTCGCATAGAAGCAGCCTAGCACGCTATTCCCAGTGGCATACCGGAAAAACTCGGGGGGGGCGCAAAAATATATTTTCGAGGCCCTTTTGCAAAAATCCATTAGCTTTCAATTACTAATAATTATAACTTACATATTATTACTAGGCTTTACGGGTGCTTAAATAAATCAAATCCTTTGGAACTTACGAGTATTTTTCATAAAATCAAAATTATCCTACTTTATTGAGTGAAATATAAATGTGTGCGTTGTAATTAGAAAGATTGCCTTGGTTTTATACCGATACAAATTACTACAAAATATTTACGTCAAAGCCAATCATATCATGCAAAATTTCTTATTTTAAAGACCTAAGGCCTGCTTTTTAAAATGCTTCACGATTACACATAAAGCATACGACTGTGTGTGACAGTGTCTAATCACTCTTCCGATTTATACGAAATGTCACAACATAAGTAAACAAATAGCCGCACTGGTGTCGCAGTGGTCTAAGCAGTGGCTTATGACCGGGTTCGAATCCCGGTGAAGCATGGAGGTTGTGTTTGCCTTACGGCATTGGCTCTCTCCCTTCCCTGGAAACAGTGACCCTAAATTACGGACGGGAGACTACTCATAGCCCATTGAGTTGCTGACAGTGGCCGTTAAACCGCCAATCAAAAAACAATAATAATAAATAAAAAAGTAAGCAAATAACTAAGTAACGATTAACAACTCTAGCACAAAAACGTAAAACTACTTAAATAATATACTCTGAAATTTAAAAAATACGCTTAACATAATTCCACAATGATATATGCACATAGTAAAAAAAATATTTTGACTCTGTTATGCACTGAGTGGGCACTTTATTACGACCACCTGACAGTTTTAAGCAAATGAGCTTTGGCTGCACGCTGTTGCCGCCAGAGGGCGAGGTTAGTATAAAAAGGGGAAAGCTTAGTGCTTGCGAAAGTAGTAGAAGTGATTTTTGGGTGACGAGATGGGTAAAAAATGAGATTTGACGGACTTTCAAGGTGGGATAATTGTAGGAACTCGGAGCAATGGAGCGAGTATAACCGAAACCGCCTAATTCGTGAAATGTTCCAGAGCAGCTGTTGTTAAAGTGTTTAAAGACTTTACTGTCAGCCAAAAAACTGGGTCTCTACGTGCAACGTGTGGTCGTCATCGACCAGTGACTACTCGGGCGGAATGGAGAGTGTCCAGACTGGTAACAGGCAACAGAAGGGCAACAGTGCAACAAATTACAGACCATCTTAATCAAAGATCCCCTCAAATGCTGTCTGCACGCACTGTTCGCCGTACACTGCATCGGATGCGATGGCAGCCGAAGGCCTGTTCGAGCACCTTTGCTGTCTGCAGTTAACAAGAGAAAACGTCTGCAGTTAACAAGAGAAAACGTCTCCAGTTCGCACAGGAGCACAAGGATTGGACTGTCGATAATTGGAAATAAATTATGTGGTCCGATTAATCACATTTTCAGTTGCACGATGCCAATGGCCGAGTGAGAATTTGGCGGAAACAGCACGAAAGCATGGACCCCGAAAGATTGCTACAACCCTTCAAGCTGGTGGAGACAACGTTATGGTTTGGGGAATGTTTTCCTGGCATGCTTTAGGCCCTTTAATTCGTGTTGATCAACGTCTGACTGGCACATCATATCTAATCATGGTTGCGGACCAAGTGCATCCTGTCATGTGGATTGTTTATCCCAATGCCGATGGCTACTTTCAACAAGATAATGCGTCCTGTCATAGTACTCGTATTGTACAGGATTGGTTTCAGGAACGTGCCGGTGAATTTACTTTGCTTAGGAGGCCCCCACAATCTCCAGATCTTAACCCCATTGAAAATTTGTGGGATGAAGTTGAACGAGCCATCAGACAGCTCGATCCACAACCCTGCAATCTCACACTCCTGGAAAGTACTATTCATCAAGCATGGTCTCAGATTCCACAAACCGCATATCAACATCTCGTGGAGTCTATGCCACGAAGAATCAACGCAGTATTTAAGGCAAAAAGTGGCCCAACGAAGTACTGAGGGGGTGGTCATAACAAATTGGTCACTTAGTGTATAAAAAAAATGGCACAGGTCTCTAATTTTTAGTTCCGGCGAAGAACACATTTTAGTTTATTATATTCCGTAGGATGTGTAGTTATGTGCAAACAACTGTAATACATAACACTTTATCCTTACTGGTATACATCCCACTCATTGAACCGATATTTTCTTCACATTCTCTTGTTAACATGCATGTATGAAAACTATTCCAAGGGCTGTGAAAAGTGGCCTCAAGTACTCTTGAATAGCTGGTTTCCTGTCATTCAGTTTTTATGAAGTGAAGCAACGAAAATAATTTCTAACGATTTTACTTATTTATTGAAAAAAAAAAAGCTAAGATTGATTTTCTTTTTAATACTTCCTCCAAAAGCTGCCTTAATTCTTGGCTATTTCTTTAACCAGTTTCATACTAAGTTTCCGCAAAAAAATTTTAAATTTTTTTCTGCTGAGCCTAGAGGCCCTTTTAACCACGACCCCCCCCCGCACTGTGGGGGGCACGTGGTAGCTTCACATGATACTGAGTTTTGAAGCGAAAAATCTTGTACAAATTTACAAATGCAATAAGTTATCTCCAATAACATGAGGAATAGGTGATATAAATTTCATTTGAAAAGCGCGATTCATTCTTGATGTTGCAATTTTGCCAAACAGCAGTATCTTACATTACCCGTCATTTTGAATTGGATGAACAGCCCCTTGCTTCTTTCCAACAAAACGAGAGCTGTGATGGTACTTATTCTATTTCTTTTATGAAGACGCTGTAGATTGAAGATTCAGGAATTATGTCAAGACCGATGTTTAGCACTGTTACAAATAATCCAGTTACAATTTATCATCGCTTCATTTCTATTGAATATCGCTAATTTCAGCACGACGAAAAAACAAACAGATCGTGACATCATGCTCCGTTCTTTTGATCGTGCACTGCGATGCGTGCGACGGCGATCATTAATCACTGGTACCGCTTCATTTCAGTTTTACTGCAGTGAGAGAAAGAAATTCTCTTACATGCGTCCCACGTTAACTCAGTCGAAACCACAATCCTGGGACTGACGCGAAACAAAGCTCGTGAGAGTCAAACGGCGAATATAAGGTCGTTGGGAGAGACATTGATCAAGCTGGGAACGGGTAAGGGGAAAGAGGTTCCGCACGTCTGGAAATAATAGATAAAACTCAGACTTTCCGAAAGTTCTACAGCTAGAGCTCGCTACCCCTTCGTGAATGATGTGACTTCGCAAACCCGTCTTTTACAGTTCGCAATCTTAAAAGTTTCGTAGATTCGAATTCACTTCATTCGCCCTTCTGTTTCCCTGAACGCACACTTTAAAAATAAAAAAACGGGAAAAAGTTAAGAAAGTTTTCCTAAAATGTTAGTGTGTGTTTATACGAGGATATATAAAAAAAAGCAAGAGCAATTTATTTCTGGTACAAAATCTAAAAAAAAAATATAGAAATTATTACTCTCATTTTCTTTAGCCCAACGTTCCTGCTTTCCGAAGCATGGCTCCAGAAACGTATTAGGTCTTCTGAAACTTTTCTGGATGTATGCATCATCATGTAAACATCAACATTCAGGTAACTTCAACATACACTGGCGGAAAGTTAAAAAAGAACACCAAGAAGGAATCGGCGGACGATCATGAAATTTACATATGTTAATGGGGTCGAGTTTACGTAGGTGCGATGTTAATTTCGGGACCAACCGGTGAGCGCTTACGCCACAGCATGGCATAATATGCAAATTATCGTCGGTGGTATTTAAGGAGTACGGCGAAGTGAATCTAATCAGTCGTCGGCGTACGGACACGTGCGAAGACCCTGAAGAAACTGCAATGCCTGGACATGGAAGACGTGTACGATTTCAGCAGTTATCGGACTTTGAGCGACGTCGTCTAGTCGGACTCCGCGAGCCCGGGTGGTCGTATTGCGGCGCGATTTGGACGGGAAGTATCGGTGGTGGTACGATGGTGGCGTAGATGGTCCGAGGAACATTCCCACACGAGAAGACGTGGAACCGGGAGTCACAGACGGACTAATGAGCGGACCGATCGACGCATAAGAAGAGCGGCGTTTGTCAAGCAGAACATCCACTGCGACGCAAATCCGAGCTGCCGTTGCACTTCAGGTGACAGTGCGAACAATCCGCAACCGTCAACTGGATGCAGGACGACGTGCACGTGTGCCTCTGGAATGTGTACCTCTGACTCCAGATCACCGTCAGGAACGGTTGCAGTGGTGTCGCCAACGTCTGCACTGGAGAACGCAATGACGATATGTCGTGTTCAGCGATGAAAGTAGATTCTGCTTGGGAGCCTCCGATGGCCGTATGCGTGTTCGCAGACGCACAGGGGAGCGTCTCCACCCTTCCTGCATCCGCCAGCGACACACAGGGCCTACACCTGGTCTCCTGGTGTGGGGAGCGATCAGCTATCACTCCCGTACACAACTAGTGTTTGTACCGGGTACGTTAAACAGCACCTCCTACATCAACAACATTATTCAGCCCGTTGTTGTGCCATTTGTAAGGTCGGTCCATCGTGGTGTTTTCCAGCAAGATAACGCACACCCACACGCGGCACGTGCAACACAACATGCACTTCAGGGTGTGAGACAAATTCCATAGCCTGCACGTTCACCGGATCTGTCCCACATTGAGCACGTGTGGGATTTTATGGGACAACGACTTATCCGGTCTCCATGGCCAGCCACGACCATCCCCGATTTACGCGTCCAGGTTGAGGATGCTTGGAACTCAATACCCCAAACTTACATCCAACATCTGTACGACAGACTCCATGCCGGAATTGCACAGTGTGACGCAGTTCATGGCGGTTCAACCTCGTACTAACCATGTTACATGGAAATGTTAGTTTTCAGTTTTCCAGCAAATGCAGCTGTATTTTGCCATAATGTTTTGATCACGTTATCCTCTGTATTCCGATATTATGCAGTATAAATTTCGTTGGTATCAGACGTCTTCTTCTTGGTGTTCTTTTTTCACTTTTCGCCAGTGTAGAATAATCGCTAGGATATGGTTACGATTGAGCAGTGAGTGAAGTGTAACTCTAGGCATATTAATTTGAATAACAGTTAAGATTAATAAGCATCTTTAATATCGCCTCATATAGTGAAAATCGTGTCTTTTTTTCGTTGGTGCATTTGTGGAGATATTGAGACGGTCCTCTTTTACTGGTTTTCTCCCAGCTGTGTAAGTGAAAGGGAAGCTGACCATTCCTTGCTCTTTTTCAACACCATTACCACAACCCGTTCTCTCTACAATCTGCTGGTCAGTAAGTTCAGTTTATATTGCATTGTTGTTCTGGAAAAAAAATTATTGCTTTCGGGACGTCCCCTTTTCTGAGAAGGTTGTGAAAAGAACAGCGCTTTATACGTAACAGGAAAACACATGTGCGAAGTATGTTACTAATAAAGGGTATGAAAGGACTTGGAGATGACCTGTTGGTCTCGAGAGAAGGATCTTGGTCTTTCCTCTGAAGAAGGGATTAGGAGGATTTCTCCGTCTGAGGAAAAATAGAGGTGGGGAAATATCCGATTCTCCGAAATGAAAGATTGAACTACAGAAATGAAGTTTCGCAAGTGAAACTCAGCGGTGAGGTAGCTGAGAAAAATAGAATAAGCAGGAAAAGATCAATGTCCAAATACTAAAAAATTAAAATATAGAAATCAGGTATAATAAAGAAATTAGGACAAAGCTCATACGTGAACTTCCCCACATATAGCATTAAATAAAGAGTATCACTGTAGGAGAGATAGTTTTCATTTACAGCTGAAAGACCGGAACTAACTTTATTTTAAATACACCAGACATGAATAATAATGAAACGCATATAGCGTATTAAATCCGTTTATTTTTGTGATGTAGTCAGCACAAAGATTCGTTAAGCTTTCGCACTCCACTGGGAGGGTTTTTCAAGGCAATGGTAGACATAAAATGCATTTATGTTTATGCATTTTATGTCTGACATTGCCTTGAAAAAGCTTCACAATGGAGTGCCGAAAGCTTGGCGAATCTACGTGATGACTACACCACAAAAATAAACGGATGTAATGCGTTTCATTATTAGACCGTAACTATTTAAAACATCCTTGCAAGCGAAGGCCTTACAAACCCAGTACGCTGAAAGAAATCCAGTGTAATGAAGAGTGTAACAGAATAACGCTTTCATTACACAGTGTAACAGAAGGACTTTTAAACTACGCCGCTCAGCGTGAAAATCGTAGCAACATCGAGAACTTGACGTTGAAACATACAAATCGCATGCCACAATGAGATATGCTAATGATCAAAATTTCTCAATAATCGGTCACCCTAACACTGGCTGAGAAGGATTTATAGAATTCTCCCCGAGGTAAAAAACATATCGTACATACTCGCATGTAAGCCAAAGGTGTTTCGAAGGAATTCCTTTTTCCAAGGGCAGCTTATTCGCAAGCTAGTTGAAAATGCACTCTGAGCCAAAAAATTCCGAAGCACCCAGAGAATTTCGTTCGATCATGACGAAACTCCGCGTGCAGGGTCGAATATGCGAATGATTAAAAAATAACGACTATTGACTAAATAGTGGCCCGCCACAGCCAATGGGAACCGCGCATCAAGGAGGGTATATCAAGAGCAGAACTCTCACGCAGAGGCAATTGTGACAGTGGACTGCGGTTGCATTAACCTCCACGGACTCTGAGGATGCCTCGACGTCGGATCCATGCACAATGCGAGCAGTTGAGCGAGTTTGAAAGAGGACGTATAATTTGGCTGAGGGAGTCCGGTTGATCAAGTCGCCGTATAACGCCAGTCATTTGGGCCATAGCGACGCGGCAATTGGACGATGCTGGCGCTATTGGGCCGAGGAGGGCACAACCCAGCGGCACGTGGGCAGCGAACGGCTGACGGCAACGACAAAACGCGAGGATCGAACGATTGTGAAAGCCGTCGGAACAGAACTGAATTCGTCGCTCTCAACCATCCTTCGCCATGTTGCGTTGTCTACAGGTACGAAAGAAGCCATCCGGGCCGTTGCCACACGACTTATGCCATGGGAAATACATTCGAGGAGGCCACTCCGCCGCTTACCACTGAACAGCGAGCAACTCTAGCTTAGGTTGCAGTGGTATTGCAGCACCGGTATGCAGTGGTGTGCGTGTGTATGCGGTTGCAGTGTGGGCCAGATCAACATTGGATAGTATCCTGTAGCGTCGTGTTGTTTTCAGTGATGAGTCACTGTTTGTAGTTGGCGCCGATTACTGGCGCATACGTCTCTGGAGGCGAGCCGACCAGCTCACGGATCGTGGCTTGCACAAGGCTCGCACGCCGGAAGTGGCTGTCTGGGAAGCCATTTCCTACGACAGCCGGTCATCCTTGGTAGTCCTCCGTACCACCATCACGTCTCAACGGTACTTCGACGACATTCTACGACCTGCGTTCTGTTGCCATTCCTGTCGCAGCATCACCGTGCACTTTTTCAACAGGATAATGCCCGCCCACACACAGCGCGGCTCTCCAAGGCCTACCACCATAATTGTGTCACCCTTCCATGGCTAGCCCGATCTCATGACCTCTCACCGATCGAGCATCTTTGGAACATGATCCGACACAACCTACACCCATCCCATAATGTCGGCGAACTAGGCAGCAATTTGGACACTATCTAGCATGCTATACCTTAGGACAGAATTCGTGTGCTGTATGCGTCTATGCCACGCCGGGTAATCGCTTGTATCCGAGCCAGAGGTGGGGCTACAACGTACTGACTTGTTCCACTCGTGTAGCTGTTTTATCCGAATAAATGGCCCAGCTTCTCTAGAATTCGAATCATTTCCTTTCGTATACATATACACTGAAGTTCCAGAAAAACTGGTACACAAGCCTAATACTTGGTAGGTCCCCCACAGGAGCGCAGGACTGCAGAAATACGACGGGGCATGGACTCCACTAGCTTCTGGAAATATGCTGTAGGCAATGCACACCATACTTCCTGCAGAGCGTTCCACAATTCGGATGTATTCCGAGGTCTCGGATTCCTGTGTTCGATAGCGCGTTTCATGGCATCCCAAATGTGTTCTATCACGTTCAGATCTGGGGAATTGGGTGGGAACGGCAACACCCCAAACTCAAATGAATGCTCCTCTAACCATAATGTGGCGTCCCGATACTTGTGTGGAGGTACATTGTCCTATTGGAACAGGCCCAACCAATCAGCATGAATGCAGGACATGAACGGGTGTACCTCGTCAGAAAAGATGCGCACATAGCGTTGACCGGTTACAGACGTTTTTAGACGTACTAGGGATCCCAGTAAAGTCCAGTTAAGCACACCCCATACTATTACGGACACCCACCATCCGGTACAGTTCCCTGTTGAAAGGCGGAGTCCATGGCTTCATGGGGTTTGCGCCACACACGAATACTTCCACCTGCCCGATACAGTTGGAAATGCGACTCGTCAGACCAGGCTACTTGTTTTCAGCCATCAAGTGTCCAGTGGCGGTGTTGCCGTGCCCAAGCGAGGCTCATAGCTCTGTGTCGTGCACTCATCAAGAGGACTCGAGTTGGGCGTCTGCTCCCAAAGCCTATATCGTGCATGGCACGTTGCACAGTCCGGGCGCTGATGCTTGTTGAGGCTCCGGCATTGAATTCCGATGGTACCTGCGAGAATGTTTCACGCCTATCGCCTGAAATGATTCTTGACAGCCGACGATGGTCACGTTCATTCAATTTCTTTTACGGCCACACTGGTATCGTAAGTTGGAGGTTTTGCCGGAATTCTTGTAGTCACGGTAAACCCCTGCAATGGTCGTCCGTGAAAATCCGAACTTCCTTTCTACCTCCGAAATACTATGTCCCATCTCACGAGCGCCAACTAGGACACCGCGTTGAAATCGCTTAAATCGTTATTACTTGTCATTTTCATGCCGAAAACAGCTCTGACAGCTGGCAAGGATGTCTATCGCTTTATATACGTACTGGCGGACGCAACCGAGTACGTGCATACGTGACATTGCTATGTATTTTGCATAAGCTCGTCTGTACCAGTTTTTCTGGCACTTCAGTGTACGTTGTGCATATCAATTTTCATCTCGATTGGATGATTCCTTCAGGGTGCTTTTGTTTTGTTTTCTTTGTTTGTTTGTTTGGGTTTTTTTTAGGCAAAGAGTGTATAAATTATGAAAAATTTTTGAATCCATCGTACGACAAGAAATGACCCATCCGCAGTCCTACTGAAGTTTTCGCTAATATGATAAGTGCAAAACCTAATCTCGTTTCAATGTGAGATACGGAATTACTTGCTGCTAATACCCGTTTTAGTTCCCCTATGGTACTTTTAAGTATACATTACTTTAATTGTTACTATATGTCAACCTAGGGGCACAAAGAACGAATTCCGGAATTCCAGTGTTTTCACAACAACTCTTCGCCCAATCCTGCCCATGATGTCGTTGCCACGAAAGTACAAAATCGTGATCTTTTCCAAACGTGTTGCAGAAATAACGCAGTGGGTGGTACAGATGACTTACTTTATGGTTCAGATGAAGAAAACAGCCAGCATGACTTTGCTGGCGACAATACTTAGAAAGATTAAGCAACTTGAACGGAAATGGATTTATAGGAGCCATTTGAAAACTACGATAGCGAGCCGGATTTGAGAAGTTTTTAAAGAACTAAATTTTAGAAATCTCAATAATTTCATTTCAATAAATATCGCGTTCTCCAAACTTTTGAAATTTAAAGTCTGCTTACATGTGGATCTCGGCTTTTTACATATATTGTGCTGTTGACCTATCTGGGTCGACTTATGCGCAAGTTTGTACTGTCGAATGCATATGCACCAGTTAGATCTCAGCGTAAGAGTAATTTTTCTACATTGCATGGCACGGTATGTTCCAGATCACCGCATCATGCGATAGAAAGGCAGTAAACCAGGATGACTGGCCACAACGCGTTTACATCATTTAATTCGTATAGGAGCTATCGCAACCCGTTCGCCCCGATGACCATACTGCAGCGTGACGTGAGAGCTCTTATGAAAGCAGCGGTGTCCACCCAAACGATACTGTGAACTTTGGGAGGCTCTCCCATAGTTCCCTATCAGGGACTGTGGGAGAGCTTCCCAGAGGTGAACATTCCTTTCCTGTCACATAACAGGGGCCGTCGTCTGGAATAGTGAGAGCAAAACAACACTACATTGTGGAATAGAGGAACGGGCTATTCGCAAACGTATATACGTTCTCTTTCGGCGTGCCAGGTGGCTGAACATCCGTATGGTGCCACCGATATCAGTGACATGCGGGGTGTTTACAATCCGTCGCCATACAACTGGTACGCTCGTGATGGGTGGAATCCGATACGATGTGGTACGATTATGTAGGAGGTGCGTTTATATTTACGGCACTGTGATGGCAACACACTAAGTCGATGTTCACCCACAGTCCTGTAATATGACCCTTCTTTGCCGCTACGGGGAGATCTATTTCAACACCAGGACAATGCTCGGCCGCACACTGTTCGTGTTACAAGTGCTGCCCCTGAAACAGCAATATCCCATAGCAGCCGAACTCACCGGGCTTCTCCCCATCAAGCCTGGTGCAGTGCTGCAGAGACACCTCCATTATCTCCTTGAACGCACCTGCAATAACTGCGTACCCTATTGGTCACTGCTTGGATGCTGTGCCCCAACACACCATTGACGATCTTAATGACTGGTCTCATCATCTTCGGGCTTGTATAACAATATGATCTAGATGGACTCCGTATTGAACAATCCTGAATGAAAGAAGTTATACTACTTTCTCACATTTTGCTTTTCAGTGATTTACATGTCTTCGACAGCTCTTTGCGGTCTGTGATTTTCGTTACCACAGAATGTACGAAAATTTTTCTTTGATATTGTTAATTTCCTGAATTGCTTCTAGTAATGTTTTTGCTGGGTGAAATCCAGGGTTATCGCGATGATAAATAATAACCTTAATAAATAGTTTTCAGTATATATTGTGAATAGTACGTTCCAGTATCTCTTTCAGTATGACATAATCTACTGGCAGTGTCTTCTCTTCCTTGTTAATCTTAAAAACAGGCCTCTAATACAGCCCAAATAGGTCAGTATTATCAAGTGATATTAATAGTTGGTAAAAGACCTGTGTGATCTTTGTCACCTAGACGTATTTTACAACTTTTGAACATTCTAGGAACCCGTTTATGTATCTCTTTTATTTATCGATATTTAGCTAAGTCGTGCTGGGATTTCTCTGTAAATCTTAAAGATTTCACCTGTTCTAACAACAACAACAAAAAGAAACAAGAAAGATGACACCGAATTTTCGGGTGTAATAAGCACGTCTTTTGAATCCGTTCTGACGCAAATTAAATTTATCAAAGCTATTCAAAGTCAATGGAACCGGTATGGAAAAGAATAGATCTGACGAAAGAAAGAAGATTTTCAATCGGGTTTTTAATCCCTCAGATATAGCTGTAAACGGAATCGTGAGCATACGAACTCTTAGAAACAGAGATATCGACAAAAATAAGATGTGACTTTACGTCCCCTGGTGGGAAAACCATGCATTATTTTAGGAAGAAAGTATTTTCAAAAGGTGTATCCATATAAGCGGTATCGGCCGAAGAAAAAAAATTAGTTGAGTTTTCAGGAGCCCAGACTTTGCAACAAATACTTCAGAAGCAGAAATTAACACTTATGACCCCTGGTGGCTAAACCATTCTTTGCCAAACATCAGAAACTATGTGAAAAATATTTTCCATCAGGTCTTGTATGCGATACAGGAAGAATTTTCAAATCAGATCTTTAGGAGCAGAAATAACGCAGAAAACGCAATTTACCTGTGTGTCCCATAACGGAAAGTCTATAATTCATTTGAAAATTTTGAATTTATAGGGAAAAAATTCGCATCGGAAACACTATCCAACAAAGAGTAAATTTTTCAAATCGTACTCTTAGAAGTAGAGATATTGACAAAAATAAAATATACGTCTACGCCCCCTGGCGTAGAAACCATGAATTTTTTCAAGAAGAAAATTTTCCTAAGAGGTTTGTCGACATGAGGAGTAGTATCGGTCAACAAACGACTGTTTTTTCAATCGAGATTTTAGAAGCTCATATTTTGCTGCAAATACAACAGAAGCGGAAATTAAGACTTACGCCACCTGGTGGCCAAACCATTTCTCACAAAAGTTAGAAAATATGTGCAAACGATTTCCCTTCAGGAGCTGTATGCGGTGGAGAAAGAATTTTTAAATCTTAGATTTAGAAGCAGAGATATATTGGGAAACGCAATTTACATTTACGCCCCCTAGCGGAAAGTCGATGAATTACTTGAAAATTTTGAAATTATATGAACCACACGTCACACTAGAAACACTATCCAACAAAGAAAGAATTTTTCGAATCGGACTCCTAGAAGTAGAGATATTGACAAAAATAAGATATACATCTACGCCCCCTGGCGTAGCAACCATGCACTATTTTAAGAAGAAAATGTTTCTGAAAGGTTTGTTGACATGAGTAGTATCGGTCAACAAACGACGTTTTTTTCAATCGAGAATTTAGAACATCACATTTTGCTGCAAATACGACAGAAGCGGAAATTAAGATTTACGCCCCCTGGTAGCCAAACTTTTTTTACAACAATAGAAATTATGTGCAAACGATTTCCCATCAGGAGCTGTATCCGGTGCAGAAAGAATTTTTCAAATCGGAGATTCAGAAGCAGAGATATAGGGGGAAACGCAATTTACCACTACGCCCCCTGGCGGGAAGTCTATGAATTACTTGAAAATTCTGAAATTACATGAAAAACATGTCACACGAAAAACACTATCCAACAAAGAAGGAATTTTTCAAATCGAACTCTTAGGAGAAGAGATATTGTCAAAAATAAGATGTACATCTACGCCCCCTGGCGGAGAAACTGTGTAATAATTTAAGAAGAAAATATTCCGACAAGGTTCATCGATGTGAGTGGCATCAGTCCACGAAAGAATTTTTTCAATCGATATTTTAGAAGCTACGATTTTATTGCAAATACATCAGAAGCAAAAATTAATACTTACGTCCCCTGGTGGCCAAAGTATTCTTTACCAAAAATTTGAAATTATATGCAAAAGATTTTCCATCAGGAGATGTATCCGCTGAAGAAAAAAATTTCAAATCAGAGTTTTAGAAGAAGACATCGGGGTAAAGGTAATTTACTTTTATGCCCCCTAGCGGAAAATCTATGCGTAATTTGAAAAAGTAACTACATCTAAAATACTCCTCGATGAAAATGGAATCGAAATATAATTTTTTTTCTCAATCGGATGTTAAGAAGCAAATATGTGGAATAAAACGTATTTTTGCATTCGACATCATCTGCATTTACGCCCTCTACCGGCAAAATTGTACATCGTGAAAAAAAACGAAATAAAGGATCATCATTTGCATATTTCAAGCTTCCCAATGCAAAAAGAATTTTTCAAATCGGACTAATAGTTGTAGAGATATCGTGGGTACGGACGGACGGACGGTCAAACCGATAACAGAAGCACGATCTTTTTTTACAAAAGACGTGCTAAAAAAGGGGGAAATCTCGTGCGAACACGTGGCATTCGAATGGCGGGTTCACATATTTAGCTGTATAGCGTTACAATACACATTGAATGTTGGCATTTCACATCTACAAAACTTGAAAAATATTTTAACCGGGGAGTCACTTAATTGCTGGATTCGTACGCATCAACATCACTTCACTGGGGGATTAGCATGCAGCAGCGTCACTTCATTGCGGGGCCAGTATCCAGCAACATCATTTCATTGCAGACTATTGTGCAGCAGCGCCACTGCGGCAAACCTATGAATGAATTAAGCAAGTGATTACTTTCTCGTCCAGAAGCAAATAGCTGGAAGAGATTTCGTAATCAGAAGCGATTCTTGTGCGTGTGCGCAAAGGAAAAGGATCTCCTCGATTTGAAACATTAAACAATATGCAATATACGAGATATATAGCTTCCACGCGATGAAAAAGGAATGTATGAGCTAGATACAGGTACTGGGGAAATTAAGAAAGTAAAAGATTTTTTTTTTCGAGTGTAAGCATAATAGAGCATCTCGTTAAAAACTGGTGAAACCAGAAAAGAACTCAGTGGGAGTTGGGGAGTTCTACTCGTTACCATTTCGTATTGACACTTCTTTCACTAGGGGCTGAGTCTGCTACAAAGAAGCACTCTAAGACACGCAGCATCCATGGATCTTTTGCCATAGTCAGTATGCAATATTTTGGGACGGACTGTGCTCTAAGGAAAACCAAGGGAGGACTTCATTAATTACAACTGTTTGTCCCAAATGCTCCCTTGTAGAAGACTCAACCCGCTGGTGAAAGGAATACTAATAAAAATGAGCTCAGCTGCCCCATTGAGCTCTTTCTTGTCTCACCAGTTTTTAATAATATGCTATGTTACGCTTACACGCTAGATAAAATGTTCTTTTCTTTTTTAATTTATATACCGGGGGGGGGTTAATTTCCTAACTTAAATTTCTTTTTTCATTACATTGTAGTTTAGAATCTCTTTTATTTCGCCTGTACCTGTAGATGGCTTACATTATTTTTTTTTTCAGCGTCGTAGTTCACTTAGAATTTTCTTTCTTTCCATTTCGTTCCTTTTCTTTTCTTTTCCTTTCTTTTCATTGTTATTGAAACACTGAATATCTGTTTCATGAGAAGGTGAGATCGTTCTACGAAATACAGGTTAATAAAATGAAACGAAAAAATACAAACTTAGGCGTGCCGCAATTTTTTACTCTCCTACAGTGGGCTAGCCACGCACTAATATTATGCGAAAATCATGTTCCCTTCTGCGGAAAAATATCATTATCTTGTTTTTGAGAACACATACACATGAATCAAATAACGTACCTCAACTTTCGCATATTATTGTCTCGGAGAACCAGAAAACAGTTTTAGGTGTGTGAGATTTCATTTCTTTCTTTCATTTTTTTTTTATTCATGCGTCCGATTTTTATACGCAACCCAATCCAATGCAGTACAAAATATTCTCAGACTTCTGTGAGAAGCCGTTCTAAGGCAGCTTTACGATATAGTTGGCTGCATATTTGAAACATTCCGGTTTTTTTTTGTCCTGGTTCTTTATGGTGCCTGTATAGAATGCATACGTCGAGCTTATATTTCTTTTACATGTACTTTGCTCAGCATTTTTTAAAGAGAGTAATGGGTTTCACTGTCGAAGGGTGAGTCTCTTCTATGAAACTCGGCGTGCCACCATTTTTTTGCTGTCGTGTCTGAGGTGGAGGGACGCACGAATTCTGCTTTTCTGAAGCTGAGAGTCGGGATACCCCAGAGGGTTGCAGAGAATTTCAAGAGCTGTCGCAAAACTTACGAGTGATATTTTGAAAAATAATCACTACGAAATTCATGCAAAAAGATTTAGTACAAACTAGTAAGGTTACTCTTTGTTCGTTCTTGTTGCCTTCAACTTCGACGATCATCTAATTTCAATTAAAAGGTTTGTTACTTTACCAGTATGAATAATGCGCGTACAAACTCTGAAATAGTATTCCGCTTTTCGTTTGAGTTTTGAGTATAATGCAACTATCGTGAAATATGACTTCATGATTGTTTGAGTCGGAACTTCTTCTTAACAGCGATCATCTACTCAAAGAGCAAATACAAATCACAAATAAATACAAAACGTCAAGCGACAGGTCGAAGATTAAGCCCACAGCTCAAGGCTTAAAAAGTGTCACCCTTTTAACTGAAACTGTTGACAGCTTTGAAATAATGAAATTTTAAATAAAAGCATTTCAAGTTATTTTTGTTAACAATTAAGCGAAAAATGCAGGTAGGCTTAGTTCTGATTAAGCCGTCACTTTGGAACGTATAGGACTACGACTTGCAGATCGGAGAGTTGAAATGAGCTAGTCGAGTATGGTTTCATAGCGTTTATTTAATTTCTTATAGCCAACACAGGTCTATGATATGAAAAGTAGCTTACGTAATTTTTACAAATAATGCTGGATACATTGCGAATGCAAACCAAATCGATACAGGAATTACCTAACGTGGTGTTCTGTCTTCTTGGGCTTCCTCATCACTTGATCTTGCCTCTCGTTTTGATTTTCTCCATTTTTGCTTGCGTTCATTCTACGAATTCCGCGGCATTGTCAAAAATGTTAACCCGTTCATGCAAAAAGAATTTTGAAAAATATTAGTTTAAGCCACTGTGATATGTTCTTTATATATTTGAATAGATCCCGTCGAGAGTTTTAAAACGCTAACACGCACAGTCACTTTGCACTCATGACTGTCCTGATAAACCGCGATATTGTCAAAAGTGTTCACCGGTTCACAAGAAAACAATTTTTTAAATGTTCAGTCCAAACCACTGCGAGCTATTCGTATAGTTGAATAGATCTCGTCGAGAGCTTTGAAACGATACCACGCACAGTCACTTTGCACTCATGACTGTCCAGATAAACCGCTATATTGTCAAAAGTGTTCACCGGTTCACAAGAAAACAATATTTTAAATGTTCAGTCCAAACCACTGCGAGATATTCGTATAGTTGAATAGATCTCGTCGAGAGCTTTAAAACGATACCACGCATAGTCGTGTTGCGCTCACGGTTGCCGAGATAGACTGAGTCAAACGTGGCGGCACATCCAGAAATATTGCATCATCTGCCCCACGGACAGGGAGCTAGGAGAGCGTTACGCGCACGATGTATCGCGCAGTACGCGAATTGGACTCCATGCTGTTTACGAATATGCTAACACGATTAGTTTGCTGCACGTATTTTTAACGCTTTAAGGATTTCAATTTGGACCAATTTTTGTGAAGGGTGGTCAGCCGTAAGTCGCTCCATACTATCCGCGGAGTTAGACGTTATCCTACGTCAAAAAATGTTCTTCCGTTCTTTATGGCTTCGAATTAACTTATTTCGCGTATGTGAAACTGCTTTGATTTCGTAAATGTGTGTCGAGAATTTTTTTGTACATGATGCATTCAGTACACAAAAAGGCCATGGCCCAAAAATCTTGAATCACTCTAAATACCATAACGCCCGAAACTGTCTCTTGTTTCACTTCTTTGTTTATAACAGACAGAGGGCAACTCCTGCTGATCCCTTATAGATCGAGAAAATTTGAAGACTCTCATTGTAGACAGGCGTTTCGGGGGCTATGGCCATTTGTAGGTACGGGCGTCTCGGGCGTTATGGTCATTAAAGGATTAATATAAGTAATTTAGCTCCCACCGAATTCTAGAAAAGCTTGCAGCTTTAACCCTGGGCTTATTCATTTCGTCATTTCGGCGAAAGTTAGAATTAATAACCATCTTTAATATAATTTTTTAAGATAGTATAATTTTCCTTTTTCGTCAGTTCTTTGTGAAGTATCGAGTTGTTTGTTTGGGGTGTTTAACGACCACCGTGAGTAACTCAATGAGCTATAATCAATCGCCCGTCTTTAATTTAGAGCCACTGGTTCCACGGTAAAACACAGTACCGTAAGGGAAATAAAACATCCATGCCTCATCGCGATTCGAACACCGATCAATCTCGGACGAATGGTCACAAACACTTTAACCACTGTACCACAGCGACGGCATCGAATAGCCACCTTCACTAGTTCTCTGTCATCAGCGTTAATGAGGAAGGGTGAAATGACCACTTCTATAAACGGAAGTAGTCACTGTGGTCATTTCCCCTCCCTCGTCTTTGCAAGTGTATTCATTTTCACTGTATAACCTACCTAGAAAGCCCCACACCAGGAAGTTATTTGTCAGAATGCTATGCAAATTGGTGGATATGTATTGACAGTTGGGTTATGCAAGTGAGTGCAGTTGCGAACCAATAACGTGATGAGGAAGGAGATAAAAACGCGAAACTTCTCAATGTTACTAAGCTTAGTTGTTCTCATGGACGTACGGAGTACTACGTCGGAGTGATCTCGATGGAGAAAGCACGTGTAAATACCTGGGTGACGTAATTGGGAATCTTACCATTTCACGGACACATATCAGAGGCTTCATCATAGGGCTACGTACGGTTGGTTGGTCCATGCGTTGGATCTAATAGAAAAAGCACAGGGACGCAACAACTGCTGCCCAAATGTGGTGACAGCTCTGGATGAAGAAAACGTACATTACCGTAGTGGGACTGGTACATGTAGGCGGACTTCCGAACGCCTCGATCACCTTATTCAATGCCAATCCGTAGTAGTCCCAGAATCCATAGCGGAGTATATCCGACGAGGTGTAAGGCAGCTATCGGCAGGGCCGCCCCCTAATATGTGAGGGGCCCCGAGCAAATATTTTTAGCGTGGCCCCTGTCTACATAACAAGGACATAAAAATGTATTGCAAAATTCATTGGCCCATATGAGGAATATTGATCTATCAAGGATCATTTAGAATAATGGGTTGAGAAGTGGTTCTTGAGCATTTATTTATTATCCAATCAGTACTCTGAAAACTGTAATCACTGCATTCGTAAAGTTCGATATGTTTGAATATTGACTATGCTCTCTGGAGATAGTAGCCATAACCACGGGCATCTTCCATAGCGCTTGACAAAAAGAAACAAATGTGGAAAAGGATGGCTTCTTGTTTTAGGAATCTAAACGGAAATTTCTTGCTTTTTCATTGGCAGCAAAGCTTTATTGCAAGGTATCACGTTGACACGAACACAGTCATATCAAATACGCGAGAGGTAAGGCTTAAATTCGGATTAGAAAACAGAGGAACACCGATGTCTGATGCAGAGCTCATTTAAGGAGAGGGCTAAGGGGGGGGGGCTTCGGACCCGGGCCCAGCATTTTCAAGGGGCCCCTAATTATGCAGATGCTTGAAGAATTGATACAGTAGACATCTGTAATTGGGGGAAAGTTTCATACATCAAGAATTCGTTTGAATTATGGTATTTGGATCATATTATTTTGTTTACTACTTTGATATAATTTCAATAACCTGAACGGGGGAGGTGGACGGGTAAAAGCAGAACTGAACTGGTGTCCATTTTCCAACCACGCGTTTTTACATTTTCTTGCTAACAGTGATTCGTCCATAAACCATGAATCACGGGATACACACTTCAATATGCCAGGAATATTATTATGGCTTCCTCATCATATTTTAGGAATGCTTTCCTCTGGGAATTTTTATTTATCCACCCATAGTGAAATCCTAGATGTGCCACAAACACTGGATCCCCAAAATACTGCCCAGTGCCCTCTGTCTCCTTAAATGTGCTCTGATCTGTTGGATGAATTTTTGCCCAGTTTATTTTCTAGAAGCGGCAATTTCATGCCGAATGTAAGTGTACGGTTGAGTCATTCATCGGAAAATTGTGCACGCAAGGTTAATGGAAAATCTTGATCAGGTGCGCGTTTACTAGATGAAAGAAATTTTATTTTCGGCTTCCTAGGAATGCAAATATTACGTCCATATTTTAATACCCCCTCGCAGGAAGACTAAACTATTTGAAGGTGAAAATTATATGGAACACTTCCTGATGTTTGTATCTGATGCAAAAAAGTAATTTTTCAAAGACGGCTTTTTAGAAAATATTGAATTCACTGACGGAAGAACACAGAAAAAGATAACGAATGCACGTCGTTTCAGGAAAATCTATATAAGATCATTATTTTACTCGTATTTTAAGCTAAGGAAGGTCTTGTTTACCACGCATATATTGATTAAAATCGGCGTAAACCCAATGAGAAGCTTCAACTGAAATTCTGTAGCGAAACCGATTCCAATTAATCGCTTTTCTTTCAAAAAGTTGTCTGGAAAGATCAAAGGATACTTCTCAAAATTCGAGGAATTTAAAAATATTTTCCTTAAATGAGTTCTTCGATTGTAAGTGTTAGAAGCGTAGCTAGCAAAAAAGCTAGAAAGTTAAGTCGATGAATTCCAGCTTTCAGAGTTTTGTGAAAGGAAAGCAACTACTTACTTTCAGAACACTTTAGTTACTAATATTACGACAACAGTTACAAGTAATTCTAGAAGACAAAATTTTCTTTAAGCCAAAGCAATATTCAAATTTGAGAACCAAGGCTATTCTCAAAAAAGCATCCATTTTCCATCTCCGCAGCGATTTTACACGAAAGCTCGCTGTCTCTCGTTTTTCTCAAACAAATTCCTTTAATGCTCTTAAATTCTGAGCTGATTTACATTTATGCTATGAACGACTTTATAAGCATCTGGTCTTGTTAAAATGAGAATTCCTAATTTCCATCTGCTGATATGTCACACAAATCTCCTGGGTAAAACTGAGCAAGAAAGAAAGAAATTTAATTATTTTTTCGCTCCTTGTGAAGACGAGAATTATATGCAGAATGAAAAATTTCATTCTCTAACATTTATGCGTTTCATTTTCTAGGAATCTACTCTTCCCACCTTTGATTTTATCGCAGAATTTTGTTACAGATATTACTAGTCACCCCAATTAATACATTTCTAAATTCATATGTTCGCAACAGCTGCCACTTTCTCACATGCTTTCAAAACTGTGTCATTAACGTTGCTTGCATGACCGTAGAATTACGTGAGACTTGCGCTATTTAATCTTCAGATCCAGTTCCTTTTTGTTGCAGATGAAAAGATATTTTCCTGTTTTTGCATTGAACTCCCGGGGCTACTCCGGTGGCATTGCCCGAAAAGTTCTCGGCTTTTTCGCGAAATTTCCGGGTGCACCCCAAAATTTCGCGAAATACCGTCTTTCCTCAAATATTCGGCTTTCAGGCTAAGCTTTACCCACGCTTCGGATATGTGAGATACGCTGTCTGTCACAAAAGCGGTTGTATTCGCAAAAGGTATTTCATACTTACTGACCTACTGAAGTATTACCTCGCTGACTGCTTTAAAATTTACGTATTCCAAATTGATTCACTCGAGAAAGATTTCATTCAAAGAGGTCTCAACATTCGTTTCAGCTAATGGAACCGTAAGAATATTCAAAATGTACATATTTTCTGAATCAGTTGTTTTGTCTACTACGATGCCTATACTGGATACTGATTTTTAAAATCTTTCACTTGTTGAATATCATATATTTTCGGCAAATAACATTTCCGCATCCAGTTTGCATTTGGAATAACACCAATATCTTTCAGCGAATTTTCCAAGTAATTTTTTAATGCAGCGTTTGGAAAGTGGCATGTTAGCTGTACAAAAGGCACCAGTTAATTTCAAAAGTTCATTAGAGCGATGTTGTTCTTGTTTAGTTCTTTTCTCAATTAATTCATCGGTTCGGTTGACTGTTATTCTTCATTATTTTCGGTTCGGTTGACTGTTCACTCTTTTTTTTTATGCAACTTGCTTCTTAAATGCATTTCGCAACTGTCCTTCCTTGAAATATCCACTGGTATGTTGCAACACAAACAGAATGATAGATTTTTGTTCACATGAAACGCTCTCTTGCTGTACTACTTGCATCTTTTAAATGCACTCACTTTACTCGCATGACCCGTTCTCAAAATTAAGAAACAATATCTAGAAACTTTATAAACTAAATACTCACAAGAAAGCACAATAATTTTCGACGCTACGCATCTGTGAAACTCAAACACTGTCTTCTGTGAGCTGCTTTTCCCAGTTAAAACTACTAAAGCAATTGACGACATCCGGTTTACTAGTGTGGCAAGTCGCCAAAGTCATTCAACAGAGGCGGGGGGGGGGGCAATCACGAAAGACCACACGTGCATTCTTCAGAAGAATGCATGTGACGTGGAATTATAACCGTCAAGTTTGTTAAATAAGATACTCTACGTAACGAACAATCTTGGGAGTTATTCAAGGTTTAAAGTTCTGGTTTGGGCTTTGGAGTAGAATTAATTTGCGGTATATTTTTCGCGTAGGTTCTAATGAAGTCAGTATTAAAATTATTTAAATGTGAAAAATAATCTAAAAATCATAATAGAAATTAGGCAAAAATAGATAAAAATCTGAATTTCTCGGATATATTTAATATTCGCGAAATTGCAGAAAAACCCCTAAATTCGCGCCGCGAAACGATTACTAGCCTACTTTTAGTCCGTCGAGTTAGTTACTCATGGTGGTCGTTAAATCCCCAAACCAACAAATCGCGGGTAGCTGCAATGTCATCTTTGCCCTTGCAAAAACGTTTATATTGCTGTAGCATGTTCGCTTCATTCTTTTAGTTTATAGTAAATCGTATCAGATACACTATATGATAAAAAGTATGCGGACACCCCTTTTAAGTTGTGAATTCGCCCATATACGTCACAGCCATAGGCCGTACTTGTATAAAGGGACATTCGTGGTCTGCCAAAACATCATTGACAAGCATGAAAAATGAAATGGGCAGTACGGTAGAGGTCAATGACTTTCAACCTGGCACATTCGTAGAATGCCGTCTTAGCAAGAAATCAGTTCTGAAAACTTCTGCCTTGCTGCAGCTTGCCCGATCAACTGTAAGTAATGTTATTGTGAAGTGGAAACGCCTAGGGCTCAGTGGTTTTAGCGATGGCTTCTGATCATTCGTCCGAAAGGGGTCCGGGTTCGAATCCCGGTGAGGCATGGATGTTGTCTTTGTCTTACGGCACTGGCTCTCTCCCATCCCTGGAACCAGTGGCCCTAATTTAGGGACGGGCGACTGCTTATAGCCCATTGAGTTGCTCAGAGTGGTCGTTAAACCCCCAATCATAAAAAAAAAGTAACGCCTCGGAGCTACAGCAACGTAATCATGACCTGGTAGGCCATGTAATATGACAGATCGGGAGGGGGTTGTGTGACAAAATCGCCTGTCCCCGATTGCAACACTCGCCGCCGATCTCCAAAATTCCTCTAGAAGCAATGGAAGCACTATAACGTTTCATGGAGAGCTGAAGGGAATGGGGTTCCATAACCGAGCAACCGCACACAAACCTAACATCAGCGAGATCAAAGCCAAGCGTTGGTTGCAGTGGTATAAAGCTCGGCGCCAGTGGACTCTGGAGCAGTGTAAACGCGTTCTCTGGAGTGATGCATCGCGTTTCACCATCCGGCAGTCTGTCAAACGAGTCTGGGTACAAAGGATATCAGGTGAATGCTACCTACCCGACTGTGTTGTGCCAAATGTGAAGTTTGGTGGAGGATGCATCAAACTCTGGGGCTGTTTTTCGTTGTCTTGGCCCCTTAGTTCCAGTGCACGTGAACCTTAACGCTGCGAACTATAATAACATTATCGACTATCACATGTCCTCAACTTTTTGGCAACAGTTAGGTGAATGCACTTTCCTTTACTAATAGCACAATGCCCCCGTCCACAAAGTGAGGTCTGCGCAGGAATGGTTTGATGAGTGGGTGTGAAAGAACGTGACTGACCTGCACAGAGCCCCGACCTCGACCACCTTTGGGATGGATTAGAACTCCGACTGCGAACCAGGCCTAACCGCTCGATAACTCTGTCCGACCTTACTAATGTTCTTGTGGCACAATAGAAGACAATTCCCTCAGCAACGTACGAAAATCTAATGGAAAGCTTTCTCAGCAGAGTGGAGGTTCTGATAGTAGCGAAGTGTGGGGCATATTAATCTCTTTCCTATTACAGGAAACTTGTGGATAGGCGAGTTCCGGATGCTTTCGATCAGATTGTGTATTTTGCAGTGTAAGACAAAAATCGCCTGTAGTGGATCCGTAGCATGACCTGCATCTCTCAATAGAGAATAACACTATACATGTCCTGTGGTTAAATTTTCAGAGCATTTGTGGGATGTCATCAAACCGTCCAATTTTCGTGCAAATATGAATGTTTAAGAAAGTAGATAACAAGACTGTCGTTACACGATACTAAAAAGTCGTAAAATCACTAAAACTAAGATCGATTAAAAACCACTTTATTACGGACTTAGCATAGTTCAAATACTCTAAAGTGCTAGAAAAACTGGTACACTAGTCTAATACTTGGTAGGTCCCCCACGGGAGCGCAGGACTGCAGAAATACGACAGGGCATGGACTCCACTAGCTTCAGTAAATATGCTGTAGGCAATGCACACCATACTTCCTGCAGAGCGTTCCACAATTCGGGTGTATTCCGAGGTCTCGGATTCCTGTGTTCGATAGCGCGTTGCATGGCATCCCAAATGTGTTCTATCACGTTCAGATCTGGGGACTTGAGTGCAAATGGCAACACCCCAAACTCAGATGAATGCTCCTCTAACCATGATGTGGCGTCCCGACACTTGTGTGGAGGTGCATTGTTCTGTTGGAACAGACCCAACCCATCAGCATGAATGCAGGACATGAACCTGTGTACCTCGTCAGCAAGGATACGCACATAGCATTGGCCATTCACAGACGTTTGTAGACGTACCAGGGGTCCCTGCGAAGTCCAGCTAAACACACCCCATACCATTACGGACCCACACAAGCCGGTGCAGTTCCATGTTGACAGGCGGGATCCATGGCTTCATGTGGTTTGTGCCACACTCGAATCCCTCCATCTGCCCGATACAGTTGGAAACATGACTCGTCAGACCAGGCTACTTGTTTCCAGTCATCAAGTATCCAGTGGCGGTGTTGCCGTGCCCAAGCGAGGCGCATAGCTCTGTGTCGTGCACCCATCAAGAGGACTCGAGTTGGGCGTCGTCTCCCAAAGCCCATATCGTGCAGGGTACGTTGCACAGTCCGGACGCTGATGCTTGTTGAGACTCCAGCATTGAATTCCGATGATGCCTGCAAGAGTGTTGCACGCCTATCGCGTGAAACGATTCTTGACAGCCGACGATGGTCACGTTCACCCAATATCTTTTTACGGCCACACTGGTATCGAAGGTTGGAGGTTTTACCGGAATTCTTGTAGCCACGGGTACACCCTTGCAATGGTCGTCCGTGAAAATCAGAACTTCCTTTCTACCTCCAAAATACTATGGCCCATCTCACGAGCTCCAACTATGACATTGCGTTGAAAATCGCATGCCGAAAACAGCCCTGACAGCTGGCAAGGATGTCTATCGCTTTATATACGCACTGGCGAACGCAACCGAATACGCGCATAGGTGACGTTGCCGTGTATTTTGCATAAGCTGGTCTGTACCAGTTTTTCTGGCACTTCAGTGTATATTTTACAATGAAACACGTAAGATCTTTCGAGCCGACTAGGCCCATCCTCAGACGCGATCACAATGGAACAAGCTCCCGGGTTACATTGCAATATATATATATAGCGATAGTGAGTAACCTCGTAATACTGTAGTAACGAACTACATGAGTTCGTTATGTTATATAATCACAGGTATCAAGATATAACACAGTGCCTCGTTATTAAGTACCGCAAGAAAACAGTGAGTAGCCTTTTTTTAACAAGTAACTGAAGGAAACAAATCAAAAACATCATGATAATCAATATTTGAACAGTCATTCATGTTCACCAGCTTCAGTTCTTTTAAGTACTTGTTTCCATGGTTGAGGAATATTAAGCGGAGCAGCAGAAGTTCTCAATGCTGTAAACAAAATAAACTTTCCATAAATAATGTCTCAAATTTAGTACGAGGTAAAGCTAGTATGTAGGATTCCGTCCAAATAGGGTGGTAAGTTCCCAGGTTGGAAACACGTGATAAAGCAATAGTCTGTGGATGCAATTTCCCATTATATCAGTGTTCCTTTAGTCTCGCATTGAATGTGCGAGTAGTAGAGCCAATGTATACTAAATCAGTGTTAAATGCATCCACTGGTTTTAGGGGGATTGCGTATGCCGCACATTTTTCTCTGCTTCTATCCTATCATGGTCATTCTTCATCAAATATAATATATTAGAAGTTTGTACTGCAAAATCCAATTAATTTTTGTGACAGACATTTTTTATGGTATTAATAAGTTCTGATACAAAATCCATTGATTCCACAAATTTGGTTGGCCGACTTTCTCGTTGCAAAGTTGAGAGTGCCAACTTTTCTTCGTGCCTTAATATTCTTTAAACTGTGGAAGTAGGGTAGCCAGAAGCTCGAGCAATGTCATGAATCACTGTGATCTCCTTGTGGCGTATATTGTAGGATGATGAATGAGTGAATATTCTTCGAATCATTTAACGAATGGAGGCCAGTTTATATTGAAGAGGATGTGCCAAAGTCATAGGTATCATAGTGGGGGTGGATGACGGTTTTCGGTACAGTGGAGTGGTAATAACTTGAGTAACTGGGTATCTAAACTGTTGGATATCCAGAAACGGTAAGGAATATTTATGTTCAAGTTCTGTCGTAAATTTAAGGGTTGGAAATTTGGAAGACAAGGCTGCAGCAAATAAATTCAGATCTTCCTGCGTCGAATGCCAGAACAACAAAACATCGTCCACATAGCGGTCATATATGTAACAGTGGTTAAATAGGGAAGCTTTCTATGACTATATCCTCTAAATACTGCAGTATTATCTACGCAAGGATAGGAGATAGGGGTTTTCAACATAATTTATTTAAGAAAATAGGCTGTTACATCATTATTGTTCGCGCCCATCAAAAACATAAAAATACACATGACATTTATAATGATATAGGGGTGACCACATAGGGGTCCCTTCAGTTGTTGATAGAATTGGTTATTGAACCGGACAAAGGATCTTTTTTGTATTCACTTGAGGGCTGTCAGGACAGACGGAATTTCTGAAGCATATGCTTGTTCCTGATAAATTTGTTTTTCTTCAATTATGTTGTGAACAGTGGTAACGGAAACATTGGGAAATAAGGATTCTACATCTAAAGAAGCCATGAAGAATTTTTTCCATTTGGTGGTTCAAGTTCAAATCCTGTTGAGTACGTGAACTGAACTCAGGACAGAATAGTGGGAGCCTGTAATCAGAGGTTTTAAGTAGTTGGGTAAGGCCTTTTCAAGTGGGCGAGTTGGTGAGCGACTACTGGAGACCAAAGGGTGTAGAGGTTGTCCTTCCTTATGCAACTTGACCTTACCGAACATCTGAGGTATACAAGGGCCCATGGGAGGGTGCATACAGGAGGTAATACTATTTGGTAAAGACCCATGGTTTTTTAGTTTGTTGACAGCTCTAACAGAAGCTGCAGTGGAGTGGTTCCAAATATCTTTGTGTGGTATATTTGCAATAGCTTTGTGGTAGAGGATTTAAAGGTTCAGTACTTCGGTTAATATATGCTGGGTTTTTGTCCATGAGTTTAGAGATATGTCGTCCTTGAAGTGGGTGATTAAAAACCTCATCAGCAAATAACTTTCGTAATTTACCCATGTGCTTTTTTGTAGTTGTTCCACCTGATTTCCACATATTGCTGTGATGGTATCTGGTAACCTATCGAATAAAATAGGCTCAGCTCTTTTGGTAAAATGCAAATAGGCTACATATGTTTTACTGTAAAGATAGTTCAGAAAGCCTCTTTTTTATCGTATTTCAGAACGTAAACGTTTTTGGGGTCACCATATCAGCTATCCAAGGGGTACCCCTATCGCCCCTCCTTGAGGAGATACTGCTGCAGTATTTAGAGGACATAGTTACAGAAAGGTTCCCTATTAAACCACTGTTATATGTATGTCCGCTATGTGGACAATGTTTTGTTATTCTGGCCTTGGACGCAGGGAGATCTGAATTTATTTGATACAGCCTTGTCTTCCAAATTCCCAACCCTTAAATTTACGACAGAACTTGAACATAAATATTCCTTACCGTTTCTGGATATCCAACAGTTTAGATACCCAGTTACTCAAGTTATTGCCACTTCAGTGTATCGAAAACCCTCATCCACCCCACTATGATACCTATGACTTTGGCACATCCTCTTCAATATAAACTGGCCTCCATTCGTTTCATGATTCGAAGAACATTCACACATTCATCCTCCTTCAACGTACGCCACAAGAAGATCACAGTGATTAATGACATTGCTCGAGCTTCTGGCTACCCTACTTCCACAATTCAAAGAATATTAAGGCACGAAGAAAGGTTGGCACTCTCAACTTTGCAACGAGAAAGTCGGCCAACCAAATTTGTGGGATAAATGGATTTTGTATCAGAACTTATTAATACCATAAAAAATGTCTGTCACAAAAATAAATTGGAATTTGGAGTGCGAACTTCTAATATATTATCTTTGATAATACATTAGAAGTTCGACCGGCTGGTGGGGGTCCGTAATGGTATGGGGTGTGTTTAGCTGGACTTCACTGGGACCTCTGGTACGTCTACAAACGTCTGTGACCGGCCAACGCTATGTGCGCATCCTTTCTGACGAGGTACACCCGTTCATGTACTGCATTCATGCTGATGGGTTAGGCCTGTTCCAACAGGACAATGCATCTCCACACAAGTGTCGGGACGCCACATTATGGTTAGAGGAGCATTCATCTGAGTTTGGGGTGTTGCCATTTCCACTCAAGTCCCCAGATCTGAACGTGATAGAACACATTTGGGATGCCATGAAAGGCGCTATCGAACACAGGAATCCGAGACCTCGGAATACACCCGAATTGTGGAACGCTCTGCAGGAAGTATGGTGTGCATTGCCTACAGCATATTTCCAGAAGCTAGTGGAGTCCATGCCCTGTCGTATTTCTGCAGTCCTGCGCTCCCGTGGGGGACCTACCAAGTATTAAACTGGTGTACCAGTTTTTCTGGCACTTCAGTGTATACATGGCAATGTAATCCGGGAGCTTGTTCCATTGTGATCGCCTCTGAGGATGGGCCTAAAGATTTTGCTTGCTTTATTGTAAATTATATTTGAACTATGCTAAGTCCGTAATTGAAGTGGTTTTTAATCGATCTTAGTTTTAGTGATGTTGCGACTTTTTAGTATCGTGTAACGACGGTCTTCTTATCTACTTTCTTCATTTGTGGGATAACATAATAGAAAACGACTCTCAGTGTTTATTTAGATGTTCAATAATGTTCTGTTATTGCTGCAAAGCAAACTTCTTTTTCTTATCAAATTTCACAGGAAGTCACTACATGTTGCCAGGAAAACAAAGCAAGCACCACTGCTCATTCACGGCTAACAGAGCTTTTCAGTTAAGTTTAAGCATTATATTCTTTAACAAGGACTGCGTAATGAGCCGTTACACCGTCTTGTTGGAATTGCACATTAATGTCTTATTTCCAAAGTTTTTAGCCGAGGCACAAACTCATTTTTTATCAGGTACAGGTAGGTACATGCATTAATCTGATGAAATATCAAGGATGTGTGTGAAAACAGTCGTTCTCTCACCTTTCGCATTTACCGTGACTATTCGTGAACCAAAACGCAGTGTTTTGCGATCGAAATGTATTCACCCATTGAAGATGAGCCATATACATTTAAATCGCGAAAAACTATTACAGCGTGAGTTGTGAAACTTAACGAAATGCGTGATCTAAGCTCTGGCTTCTGACCATTCCTCCAAAAGGGGTCCGGGTTCGAATCCCGGTGAAGCATGGATGTTGTGTTTGTCTGACGGCACTGGCTCTCTCCCTTCCCTGGAACTAGTGACCCTAAATTAGAGACGGACGACTGCTTATAGCCCATTGAGTTGCTCACGGTGGTCGTTAAACCTCCAAATCCAAATCCAATCCAATCCAATCCAATCCGAATCTGGTATGAGAGAGTTTCTGTCCTTAAATATCCTCCGTACAACAGTCCAGAGCTTGCTCCATCCGACTATAACCTGTTTCACTCCCTGGCCCATTTCCTGCAAAGTCGGCACTTTGCTTCCGTGGTGGATGTGGAATCTGGTATCACAGAGTTTCTGTCCTCGAAACCTTGGAGGGCTGTGGGATTGTGGCTGTGGTGGAACGTTGCCAAAGGGCTATAGAAAACAACATCCTGTACTTTGCGGAATGAGTTAATCATCATATATCTTGCATCATTAAACTTTTTGTTTGTAAACGGGACGAACTTTTGACTCACCCTGATAAACAACGAAACAAAATTGAAAATAATTGATCTATCTCTTCGAACTGGTTCCGTTATGAGCTTTTCGGCAATTCACGACGCTAATGCGAAACTTAACTGAACTCAAGAAACTTCTTCGAAAGTTCAATTCAGTCCATCTCTTGATCACAAGAAAAGATCTCTACTTTAATTCTATAAACAGTATGCAGGCTCATTCTTCTCCAAAAAGCAAAGGAAGTGATTAATGTTATTTATTGTTTCTGTGCTTTGATTTGAAGCTGATGCACGAATGAAGTGGTGTCTTTTTTTTTTTTTTTTTATCAAGAGTCATTAATTTCGTTTTATCTTGGTCCGTTTTATCGTGGTCTATTTCCCTCACTATGCTTGTATCTGGAATTTTCAACCAAGAAAAGACTTCTTGACAATCCATTTACATCTATCACAAAGACATTCATGTCATATATGCATCGGAACTTCCTTATTTTTGTACCGCTAATTCTTATTTCTCTATTCCGTCCGTCAAATGACATACTCATAATATCACGACCATGAATATTAAATAGGATCAAATAGGAAATACATCCGGTTTCATTCCTTTACGAACCAGAAAGCACTCAGAGAATTTATCCCTAATTTAATTGTTGAAATAATGTTGTCGTGTATAGTTGTTTAAAGAGATTAATAAGATGTTTTGGTTTCCTCGTTCCATTTAGGAATTTCCATAATTTATTCCACTGCACGCAGCGCAGTCGAAGTTCTTCCAGTATACAGCGAAGCAAACGCAGAGAAGAAAATTAAATTCTCAAGATTTTTCGATTAATTATCTCTAGCTTAAGATCTTTCCTCGGGTATTATGACTCATCGAAAACGTGTTTATTCCTTTGGTTTCTGTCTTGTTTTGCGAGCGTTTTCTTAATCTTACATGCGAATTATGAAGCATGATTTTATTGATATGTGGCACGGAGAATGGTTTACAGTTTTCTTAGTCACTCAGAAACCACTATCACGCGTTCTTAAACGTACAACTTTTGCAAAGTAATAAGGCTTTATAATGATTCTATGAATATCTGTCTATCTGAAACGCAGTATGAACGTCCAGGAACAACTGCCCTCGAAGAGAAAGAAAGACACGGAGTTTTTGGCTGCTATGGGTTCATCTTTTGGCAGAGCTCGATGAGATGAAATGCACTTCTATTAGCATATTGTTGCACATGTAAGGATTCCTTCTACCGAAGGAATGTGGGGAGTCCTTCTCTAGAAGGCAATTAGGCGTTTGCTTATGTTTGTTCACGTTTTTGCTGTAATAACAAGAGAATCGTTCCTTATTGTCAACTCCCCTACCGAATAGCGTGAAGAAGAAGATTTCTTCACCGTTTGTTTGTGTTTACGTTAAAGTCCATCAGTACAGTTGAAGACGACAACTTGGATATGTAACGTGATTAATGGCTGATCACAAGTGATTCTTCGAGAGCAAAGCAACATGTTATTTATAACAAAGGCTGTGTGACCTCTTATAAGTCATGTTAGAAAAAGACGTCGAGATGGAAACAGTGAACATTGGAGTTCTGGGGATAGATCCAGAATATGTGGAGGATTGACCGTGCGTCTATGGCAAAACATTTTGCTTTAAAAGTACATAGTGGAAATAGCCTCCGTGCATTCGGTTAAAGCAATGATATCATACGTTCTCGGAGGAAGGAAACTTTACTTTTTTCGCATCTTGGAAGCATTCGGTATAAATAGTACTTTCACATGCGTACTCGAATTTCTATGCTTAGCGAAAATATGTTTCTTTTTAAGTTGCATTGACGTTGATCAATTTTTCATTTATTCAGGTTTAACGCTGTTTACACTGCTGGCCACCCAAAATGCAACACCAAGAAGGACACGAGACAGCAAAGCCAGATTTACTGGACACATAGCAACAGATACAAAGATGAAAAGATTGAGCTTACATGCCCGTGCGACTTGCGGAACACGCAGACATCAATAGTTAGTGTGGCCTCCATGGCTGAAAATAATGGCCGCTACAGGCCGCGGCATCGAACGAAAGAGGCTTTGGATGTGGGCTTCGGGTATGTCGGTCCAGGCTGCTTCCACACGTTGACACAGTTCATCAGGCGTAGCCGCGGGTTGTATTTGCCGGGCCACTCCGTTGCCTATCAGCGACAGACGGGTTCGATGGGCAACATATCGGGAGAACAGGCGGACCACGGCAGCCGTAACACCTGGTGTGCCGTGCAGAAATGTTGCACGATCCACGCCACGTGCGGGCGCGCATTGTCTTGTTGAAACGTGGCCGCTGGCAGGTCCTGCAGGTAAGGGAGGACTACAGGCTTCAAAACGTCGGAGATGGTGCGGTGGCTGTTGAGTGTACCGGCGATTCGTACCCGAGGGGTGCGGGTGTCATATCCAATTGCGCCCCAAACTATAACGCCAGGCGACGGACCGGTATGGCAATGCATAACGCAAGCGTCATACAGTCTCTCGCCGCGGTGCCGCCACACTCGGATCCGACTATCGTGGTGTTGCAGGCAGAAGCGGGATTCGTCGGAGAAGACCATTCCGTAGTCCAGGTGCGGCGTTCAACGGCCCACTGCCGCCGCACTCGCCCGTGGGGTAACGTCAATGGTAATCGGAGCAATTGGCGCCGTGCAACAAGTCCCCGCTCCTACAGACGACGTCGAACGGAACGTGTAGACACAGGTTGTTACGCAACACCCCTAATTCCTGCGCTAACGTTCGTGATGTGACGGTGCGAGCCGTCAATGCCCGCTGCACAACATGCTGGTCTTTTCGTTCGGTGGTGTGCCGCTGCTGCAGCAACCGCTCACGTCAGTCCGTCCGTTCCTCCTGCATCCACCGAATCCATACTCGCCTCACTGTGGCTGGATGTCGTCCCACACGGGCGCCGATGTCTCGGTACGATAAACCTCTGTCGCGATAAGCCACTATTCGTCCTCTGTCAAACTCCGAAATGTGCTGGAATGGCTGCCGTATTATGCGACGAGGCATCAGAAAGCTTCCCACGCACAGGTCCGGCAGCGCAACACACTTCCACTACTTACACCCCGCCTTCTGTGCACCCTTCTTATAGTGCTTCTCGGTGGCGTGCCGGGCGCATATGATTTGCATATGCCCTGCAATGCTAATCGTTTGCATGTCCTCTCGCGGGCGACGCATGCTGCAAATTTCAGGCCAATCGGATGCTTCCTTCTTGGTGTTGCATTTTGGGTGGCCAGCAGTGTAGTAAATTTCAACGTAGCGCTGTCTTCTTAATAGCTCTCTGTTCCAGAGTACGAACCTGAGCGTTTCTGTCTTATCCTGTGTGTGTGTGGCTTTATGAATTTGAATTGAAACACCAGGCCACAATTACATAACAAACATGCAACCTTACAACTAAGAGTTAACGATATTTTGCAAAATGTTCGTCACAGGGAAGACGTTAGTCAAAAAATGAAATTCTTAGTCGATCTTTAAGAGTAACGACGTAGTTGCAGTGTTTCCTAGCAGAAAACCGTGGGAATATAAATGTTTTAAAATGTTCGTCACAAAGAAAGGTATTCTCAGTACAATAGCAATTTTTTAATTAGCATTTTAGATGCGGGAATATCGCTTCGAATATGAATATGCTTTTATGTTCCATAGTGTCTAACCTGTGTGCTATGTAAAAGATGAAAATGCACATGAAATCTGTAGTCTTCTCTTGTGCAGTCCTCAGGTAGAATATATTTTATTCTCTTCGATTTTCCTATTTCGCCTTTATTTTATTTGGGTATCTGGTAATCAAAAATATCCAGTTAGGAAATATGCGATGTCCAGTTATGAATAACAAAGCGAAGTCTTTAATCACTGAGGTCAGAAAGTTCTTTTGAGGACAAAGTTTGTTTTCGCACGGCTACTGTGGTTTGAAACGTATACTCTAATAAAACTTTCTCTTTTAGTTCCTATGTCTATGGAAATTTGGTTTGTTCTCCTTAAGCAGTTTCCAATCTTAACGTTTACATTTTCTCTCTCGTCTGAATCTCTCTTTGGCAACAAGTATTGAGGTCAGTGATTGAGTGACGTATGTAAAAATATGAGATAAGAAGGTTGTTTTTATCTGTGTTTCAGAAAATTTTATATCATTTGAGATGTAAATATCTGAGTAACTAAATTGTCTAGGCAAATGAAACTAAACAGGCTTAATATTGAGCAAAATAAGATTTATTCATCAAAATTTGAATGAAAAATTCAAAGATATATGGATTTCATGAACGATTTTCCAAGTTTTCAATATGCGCTGTGATACGGCACACGCCAAGTCGTTAGTCCAGCTCCTGCCAAACACGATGCAGCATGTCCCTCATGTGGTCAAATGTGGCATGGAGATTTTCTTCGCCCCAAATGCGAACATCATGCTTGTTGACTTTGCCATTCGTATGAAATGTGGCCTCATCACTGAAAACAAGACGATTTTCAAACTCGTCTTCTTCAAGTTTCTCTTGCATATTGACACAGAATTGCTTACGCTTTTGCTTGTCATCTGGCTTTAATTCCTGAACAAGCTGTAGCTTGTACGGTGTCATTCGCAAGCGTTTCTTTGTGACACGCCAAACTGTCTTTGGAGGAATCTGGGTTTCCAGACTTGCTCTTCTTATGGACTTCCTGGGGCTTCGCAGAAATGTTTCCTGAACCCGCTGAACCATCTCTTCCGCTACTGGTGGTCGTCCAGATCCTTTTGCTCTGCACAGACAGCCTTCCTCTTTGAACTTTTCGTGCCATGTCCAAATCTGCATTGCAGTTGGTGCATTTGAGCACATGAGGGACATGCTGCATCGTCTTTAGCAGGAGCTTGACGTGTGCCGTGTCACAGGCGGTGCGCATATTAAAAACTTGTGAAATCGTTCATAAAATCCACATACCTTTAAATTTCTCATTCAAATTTTGGAGAATAAATCTTATTTTGCTCAACATTAAACCTGTTTAGTTTCATTTGCTTAGACTATTTATTTACTTTGATATTTACATCTCAAATGATATCAAATTTTCTGAAACACCCTGTATGTTCGCTGGCTGTGTGGCTTAGGAGCTGTAAAAGCAGTCTTCCTTTAGACTGTTTAATTGCTCTGATTTCCGTTAGGTTGAATTGTGTTAGAATATGAGTCCCGTTAAGCAAATTTTGTATTTACTTAAGTTCAAGCAAATTTTGTATTTACTTCTCGCGTTAAGTTCAATTCAAGTTCTTGTTAATATTGTTATGAGATAGTTGATGCTCAACGTCTGACATGATTCTAGAGCGATTATTGAAAGGTCTTTCATTACTGTGGAAGTGATATCCGTTATCAACGTAATGTGAATTTTGATTACTGATTACCTAATTCGAATAAAGAATTTAAAAAATTTTTTTTTTGTTTTGTTTTTTTTATTGGAGGTTTAACGACCACCGTGAGCAACTCAATGAGCTATAAGCAGTCTCCCGTCCCTAATTTAGGGTCACTGGTTCCAGAGAAGGGAGAGAACTAGTGCCGTAAGACAAACACAACATCCGTGCCTCACCGGGTTTCGAACCCGGACCCCTTTCGGACGAATGATCAGAGACCATCGCTTAGACCACTGCGCTACCGGGGCGGCATTTAAAAGTTGCAAGTAGAACTATTAACGTTCTTGAAAGGAAATTTTAATGCTTAATTAAGTATATTGAAGTTAAGCTATCACGGGTTCCTAGTAATTCGAATGAGCAAAAATATTTAAAAACAAGCTCCATGTAAGGAGGTGTTCTAGGTTAAATTGACTTGGGCCGCAGGTGGCTTAGTGGTCAACGTTCGTGTCTGCCACGGAGAAGACCTCGGGTTCGATCCCAGGCAGGTACGAACACTCGAACCACTAAATATCCGCCGTGCGTCAGATGGGCACGTTAAGCCGTCGGGCCCCGGGTACTGGCCTCCCTGTAATAAACAAGAGCGTCTTCCTCCCCCTTCCTTTCTACCTCGCTTTCGTGTCACTTTCCTATTGGGCACTCTAGCCCAAATCTCCTAGCTTCCTATTTCTAAGGGTTGTTTAAGACCTGGGGTCAGACAGTCCCTTTCCTAAAATCCTTTACATATGATCTGATCTAAACTGACTTTGCACATTTAGTTACAACCTAAAAACATTACAGGGTGCGGGCAATAATTTTATTGTCATTCGTCTACTACACCGTTCTTTCGTTCTTTCCTCGCTGAGGAAAATTTATTCCTAGAATATCGTCGTTCTCCTCCTCGTTTCACTGTAAAACCCCGATTATTTCAACTTTGTTGAAGCTAAAAGACTTAATTACGCACATAACATTCACTGAACAACTGCCAGAATTCAATGAATACAAAGTAAAACATACACCAAACTACTTCTTTATTCGTAAACTCTTTAAAATTCGCACTACAAGATATGTTGAATAGAACTCAAAAGGAAAACGATCTCACAAGATTTTTTCAGTATCTGTTCGTTGTGTAAACATGAGTCGCTCAACTAACATTGCTTATGAATCCTTGAATCGCTCTCTAGACATGAATGCAGCTTTCTTAGCTTTGCACGTCCGCTCATTGCACTCTTATTTTAGGCGGCATTAACGACGTTCCTAGCGTTTTGACAGGTTGTCAGAATTGCCAACTCCAATTTCATTAGGAGGAACTTTGTGACGCTAAGTTAGAAAATATTCAACGAGGAGAAACCAAATTTTCATAAGAACACGGGAACTCAAAATGAAAGTAAAATTAAAGGTCGACAAATCTCAAGGCAGATGGACATTATCGCATGCAAAAAGTATGACATGAAGCCAAATTTCACCTTAATGCAGGAAATGGAAATATCACAAAATAGGAACTCAACGACTTTCTTAATATCGCGCGAATAGATTCAAAATGAAATATTTTAATCAAATGCGTGTCTTAAGAACCAAACATGAAAATGAGATAATAACAACAACCTGTACAATACAAACTTATACGAAAATAACCAATGAACTCACAGAGACGCGCTTAATCGAAGGAGTAGTACATAGTTAACAAGAAAGGTGTAAAAACTACTGGTATAGAAGAGATCGAAAACTCGTGAGAGAAATATATCAGTTTTCTCCGTGATGATTAAAAGAACTGTCCTAAACTGGAACCAGCTGCAAGCTACTAAGACGTATTGAAATAAATAAAATATGGCTTTAAGTTCATTAAAGAAGGAATAGACACAGAACCGCAGCTAAGTGCCAGCACCAGGGAAGCATGAAGGGTCACCGGGGGTGGGTCCCTGTGTTCAGTTACAAACTGCATTATTTCACGAATACAGATGAAAAATTTGCTGTATTTTTAATCTCCTTTTGTTAATTTACTTCGCTAGAGAATACATCAAAAAGTAAAAACAGCTCGATAAAACACAAAATATGAAATAAAAAGAGGGAAGAAACCGAGAAAGAAAAGAGAATGTTGAAATATAAAAAATAAATCACATTCTTTGAATTTGCTTGATAGTGGGTGAGGTGCGCGTTCTTATCGCTGGAGGCAAAAAAATCCCTCACAACTGGAGCGATTTCTTTTATTTTAAGTTTACTGTTCTAGTCTCTTTTCCCTGAATCCACGCAATGGTACTGAGGATTTACGAATGTCATATTTCAACTTTTTCTACTCCTTTTCTTCGATCTCACTTTTTTCTCCATCTCTAATCGCGTATTTTCCTTCACTAGTGCTCGATGGTACCATTTCTTACCGTGGTCAATAGCCAAACCCCTTTCCCTCTCAAAACCTAAGAGCACCAGATTGCCATTAAGAAAACCTTTATCCAACACAAACATCGTAAAACCATTCGTACTGGACGAAAACCAATGAATGGGAAGTTGTTAAATGCTCTTTTTATCTCGCGTAAGCGCAAGGAAATCCCTTCAGTGTTATTTTCCAACGCGGTGAGGGATACATTTAGCTAAAATGTCCTCACGACAGCATATCTTTGTAGGCAACGAACTACCTGGAAGTCTTAAACAGCAGCTTAGTATCTCATAGCAGCTTACCACATGACGAACAGGGGTTTACCCTTCGGATAAACTACGCCTCCACCTCCGTCCCTTTTTATATTCTTTTGGGGGAGGGGAGTGTTCTTCAAAATTTTACATTTCTCCGGAAAAGAATAGAAAAAAAAATTAAAAAAAAAACGAAAAATAAAAAAAGAACGGCGTTTCTCTCTTCCCTGGACCATAACACAAACAAATACCGCCCCGGTGAAGCAGTGGTTTAAGCGCTTGCTTGTGATCATTCGTCCATGAAGGGATTCGTGTTCGAATCCCGGTGAGGCATGGATGTTGTGTTTGTCTTACGGCACTGGCTCTCTCCCTTCTCTGGAACCAGTGACCCTAAATTAGGGACGGGTGACTGCTTATAGCCCATTGAGTTGCTCACGGTGGTCGTTAAACATCCAATCCAATCCAAAAAGCACCAACAAATCTTGTTGTAACGTACCAGGAGATGTGACGTACCTGCCCGAAGGACGCACACGACATAAAGGCAGGTAGGAATTAGAATAAAACGTCCGCGTAGCTCAATTGGTAGAGTGACTTATTCCGGAATGAGGGGATCCGGGTTCGAATCCTGGCGCGGACAGAAATGACGGAGAAATTTACTTCGTTGTATTGTCACCACGTGGCAAAGGATCATTGGCGCAGTTATTCCTACTGATTCACCTCGAAAACTTTTTTTTTTATTATTATTCATCGTTCGTGCTGTATCACTTAACTTTTTTTTTTTTTTTGTTAAAAGGCATAACTCACGGCAAAATAAGGTAAAGGTAAAGTATTTATGCTTATACTGAAATACAAAAGTCATTTTCATAAAACAACGAAAATAAATGCTCAAAGAATTTACAACAAAGTACATTTTCCGGTGGGCTTGCTTGCCTTGCATAGGGGGCCGAAACCTCTCTGACACTCTACTACTATGGACCTGGATGAACAATTTCCCGAATAAAAGTATAGTTGAATGTTACAAAAACCTTTGTCATGAAGAAATTTGGAAGAAACTGGCGTTTTCAGTATTGCCTTCATAGTGTACCCAAAGAAATGAACAGCTCAGTGATTGTTCCCGTACCTGGAAATCTTCACGCTATGAAGATTTCTGAACATACTGTGTTATGTAAAGAAACCTCACTTGAGATAATAAAATTCAAGATTTACATAAAGACAGAAACAACCGTAGGCTAACACACAGTTCGGATTCAATACTGGTACGAAAACAGATGAAGATTACGAGAGAACATTTGATAAAATACGACGCAACATTCTATTAAAAATTTGCCTCATACCGGCCTTGACACTAGAGACATCGGAATTATGAAAGAGCCACATCGTAACCAGAAGAAACGTCTAGTTTGGGAAATATAGAAATTCGATAAATTGGCACTAAGAAAGTTGCAAAACAAATTACTCTCTCTTTCAGATGTATGACGTAGAAGTCTTTTCGTACTTCTACGTTATTTCAAAAACATAATCATAAGATGAAATAGTTCCTAAATTAAACCTTAACGGCCAGACGAAACATGTAAACAACAGAAGTCAAACTTACGGAAAAGATGCTTTATTCAGGATGTAGCAAACACATCGTAACATAGCATATGATATTTCACTAAACTCTCCACACACCACACAGCTCTTAACACAACGCTCAACTTGCAACACTTCTCCAAGCAACGCTCTCTTTTACAACGCTCGCTTTACAACGCTCCCAAGCAACAGTTTGGCCGTCGTTTTTATCTCTCGTTCTTATCAAATCAGGCATACGTCACGTTCATTCAACCCCAATTATGTTGCCAACAGTATTCGTTTGAGAGAAAATATATCACGTTAAGAGTGAAGTATAACTGAGAATAAACTCAAGATTTACATAGGGAAAGAAACTAAAAAGGAAAGTTAATTTAGAATATACGTCACAGATGTTATGCAGTTTTACCAGCTAAATTAACTACATGACGCCCTGGATGATAGATAGGAGGGTTTCAAACTAAACGGGCAGTGTGTAAATTATTTAAGGTCACCTTCTAGAAAGTTCTTCAGACTCGGGCTAGGGAAATAGAAATAAAACCCGTGAAGACATGTGAGACAGAGTAAGAATCAGTGTACAACCTAAGAGTAGATAGAATACTTTTATGACCGTCTTCCCCAAAAAGCTAAAACTTCGAATAGATGGACACTTTTCGCTATCTTGGCCAATGATGGAAAAAAAAATAAGAAATAAGCAGTGAAACTGAATTGACTGCGAACAAATTCAGCGAGATAAAAAACCTAATTTTCGCTCAAAAAGGATTCATTAAAAATTAAGAGGATGTGATACCTTGGAAGGGTCCTAAAAATTGATTGTCACAGTAAATCCTCCTGTGGAACACCTTCACAAAGATCTGTATATGAATATTACCTTCGAAAGAAAAATGGCAGCTGAAACAGACTTATTGGAACAAACATATAAGGTGCCTTAGTTAATTTTAAAAGATAAGATAAATGGAGAATGAACAAGAACCAGAACAAGGTAGATGGGTGACTTGAAAAATAGCTCGTCTAAACAAAATGGAAATTATTCACGAATCATTGACTTTGGTAAGCTGTATGTCTTTGGTAAGCTGTCTTTGGGAAATGGCGCAAAAAAGGAGATATGTGGTGGCAGCGGTTGCTCTGGCTTTTTTAAAGTTTACGCCAACCCATTCGCCAGATTAAATTTTTTTCGGCGAAGTATTACAACAGTGCAAAAAGGTAATCGCCAAAATTTTCACCAAAACTTTTTTTCCATCGCCAAAACGATTTATTTTTCGCAAATTGCAAAGAATGTGATCGGCAGCTCGAGATCTGTGCGGTGGTGTAGGTGGCATGACGTACGTAACGTAATACTAAAGTGACGCATAAATCAAATCGACAATGAAGCAGCTACAAGACTGCCGGCGTAGTTCAAATGAGGGAGCAGTCGCTCCGGAGTAGAACGATGTGAGTTCCAATCCCACCACCGGCAAAGAAAGATTACATTGGCGCCCAAACGAAAATGGAACTACTGGCCGTGAGGTTTGTAGTAGGATCAGGGATCGAGAGGGTATTTCACTCGCTCTCGGCCCCTGATTTTCCCTTATAATTTGCAAGACTAATGGACGTAATTTAGTGAAATTTCACACGGGCCTACCTTCGTGCATGAGAAGCGTGGTCAGTGAACTGCCGAGGGCAGCGAACACGTAATTGGCCTTCACTTCACGCAAACGCTGTAACGTCACAGACTTCATAGTTATAAACAAAACAATTTATTGACCTTTATATAGTACAAAATCCATTAACTGTAACTACACTGTTGGCCACCCAAAATGCAACACCAAGAAGGAAGCATTCGATTGGCCTGAAATTCGCAGCATGCGTCGCCCGCGAGGACATGCAAACGATTAACACTGCAGGGCATGTGCAAATCATGTGCACCCGGCACGCCACCGAGAAGCACTATAAGAAGGGTGCACAGAAAGCGGGGTGTAAGAAGTGGAAGTGTGTTGTGTTGCCGGACCCGTGCGTGGGAAGCTTCCTCATGCCTCGTCGCAGAATACGGCAGTCATTCCAGCACGTTTCGGAGTTCGACAGAGGACGAATAGTGGCTTATCGTGACAGCAGTTTATCGTACCGAGACATGGGCGCCCGTGTGGTACGACATCCAGCCACAGTGAGGAGAGTATGGATTCGGTGGGTGCAGGAGCGACAGACGGACTGACGTGAGCGATTGCCGCTGCCGCGGCACACCACCTAACGAGAGGACCGGCATGTTGTGCGGCGGGCATTGACGGCTCGCACCGCCACATCACGAACGTTAGCGCAGGAATTAGGGTGTGTTGCGAAACAACCTGTGTCAGCACGTATCGTTCGATGTCGTCTGCAAGAGCGGAGACTTGTCGCGCGGCACCCATTGCTCCGATTGCCATTGACGTTACACCACCGGCGAGTGCGGCGGCAGTGGGCCGTTGAACGCCGCACCTGGACTACGGAATGGCACGATATTGTCTTCTCTAACGAATTCCGCTTCTGTCTGCAACACCACGATGGTCGGATCCGCGTGTGAGAGACTATATGATGCCTGTATTATGCATCGCCATACCGTTCCGTCGCCTGGCGTTATGGTTTGGATCGCAATTGGATATGACACCTGCACCCCTCTGGTACGCATCGCCGGTACACTCAGCAGCCACCGCTACATCTCCAACGTTTTGGAGCCTGTAGTCCTCCCTTACATGCAGAACCTGCCAGCGACCACGTTTCAACAGGACAATGCGCGCCCGCGCGTAGCACGCATCGTGCAACAATTCTTCACGGCCCACCGGGTGTCACTGCTGCCGTGGCCTGCCTGTTCTCCCGATATGTCGCCCATCGAACACGTCTGGTCGCTGATCGGCAACCGAGTGGCCAGGCAAGCACCACCCGCGGCTACGCCTGATGAACTGTGGCAACGTGTGGAAGCAGCCTGGACCGACATACCCCAAGCCCACATCTAAAGCCTCTTTCGTTCGATGCCGCAGCGTGTAGCGGCCGTTATTGCCAGCCATGGGGGCCACGCGAACTATTGATGTCTGCGTGTTCCGCAAGTCGCACGGGCCTGTAAGCTCAATCGTTTCATCTTTGTATCTGTTGTTATATGTCCAGTAAGTCTGGCTTTGCTATCTCGTGTCTTTCTTGGTGTTGCATTTTGGGTGGCCAGCAGTGTATTACATTATACTTCATCGTACAATCTTTGAATACTTTTACTTGAACAGCTTTTTCACGTTCTTCTTTTCCAAAATCTCTCACACACTGGCCATCGAACTCTACAGCGCAACTCGGATATCGCACACCAGGCTCCAATATTAATAAACAATGTTACATTCTGCACTCTCGTGCGTGGAAGTTCAAATCTCGAGCCAACAATTCTCTGTATCAGTCCGCATTCTGCTTTCAGGATATTACAGCGCTACGAACTGGTGTTTCCACCTAAGGGGGCACGTCAATTCTCAGAATAGCCGTATTTGGGCTAGTGAGAATCCTAACACCGTGTATGGGACACCTCTTCATGATGAAAAAATTGAAGTGTGGTGTGCTCTGTCGCGGCACCGCATTATTGGCCCACTCTTCTTCTGTACAACGGTGGATACCGCAGTCTACATGGAAATCTTCCATGAGTTTGTGAATCAGTTAGACGACGTGGAACTCCGTACTGGCTATTTTCAGCAGGATGGTGCCACCTGCCACACCTCCAATGTCAGCATTGCTCAAATTGCTTCATTCTTTGAAGATCGTACCCTTTCTAAGGGACTTTGGCCACCAAGTTTGCCTGGATTTCTTCCTTTGGGGCATGCTCAAATGGAAAGTGTATCTCGACAAGCCACGGACTCTCGTGGAACTGCAGGAAAACATTCGGCGGGAAATTGAGGCTGCGACTCGCCGCCCCAGTGGCGCAGTGGTTTAAGCGATGGTTTTTGATTATTCGTCCGGAAGGGGTCCGGGTTCGAATCCCGGTGAGGCATGGATGTTGTGTTTCTCTTACGGCCCTGGCTGTCTCGCTTCCCTGGAACCAGTGGCCCTAATTTAGGGACAGGCAACTGCTTATAGCCCATTGAGTTGCTCACGGCGGTCGTTAAACCTCCAATCAAAAAACAAAAAAACAAAAAAAAGGCTGTGACTCCCCATGTGTTGGTAACATGCAGAAGCGTTTGCATGCATGCCTTGATGCTAATGGCCAAATGGCGACCACTTTAAACACTTGCTCTGCGATTATGATGCTTCTCATGCACCAAGGTAGGTCCGTGTCGAATTTCACTGGATTGCGTCCCTTAGTTTGCAAGTTATAAGGGAAATTCCGGGGCCGAGAGGGAGTGAAACACCCTATATTTCTGTCATGATTCTTCCACACAATGTAGGTAATCAATCAAAATTACTTCTTCTACAATGAGATGGTACTTCGAGCATGTTTCTCGGCGGATCCGAAACTTGCGATTTCGTCCCCCGACTTTCTCAAGGGGAGGATGACGTAACGTACTAAGTCAAGGTGACACTTGAGTCAAATCGACAATGAAAGAGGCTGCGACTCGCCGCCCCAGTGGTGAGTCGCAGCCTCTTTCATTATGGATTGCCTGCCATTATGGATACGAGCCCTCGGTGGTGAATCGCTTGCTCCAGCAAATTAAGAAGTCGAATGTTTCGACTCTTTCTAGAGACTTTCGTAAACCTCGTTTTGTGGGATCACTTGTGTGTGTACCCAGGATTGTTAATATACTAAGAAATAAGTGTAAACCATATAATATTGACTTTGGTCTCACGACTAGAAATATTTATGCATTAATCAAAAAGGATCGGGACAGGGTGCCTCCACATACTAGATACTGCGTATACACTATACCTCTACAAGCCGTTATTCCAGACACTAATGGTGCTGTATATATTGGTTCTACAAAAAGAAACTTGAGTATCATAGTCAGGGAGCATAAATATGATGTACGTAATGGCAAGTTAACAACCGCCTTGTCTCGTCTGGTTGCGACCGGTTCCTATACTCCAAAGTGGAATGAGGTATCCATAATAAACTCTCCAGGTAAGCTCTCACTGTTGTTATTTATGGAGAGCCTATATATTGCATCATTCGGATCGCGTTGCTGTAATGATTATGTCTCTAAAATTATATCGGAACCATGGACTATTTTATTTAAACAGTTTCATGATCTATTTTAAATGCACTGTGTAAATCCTAGATGGCGTTGCGATATTGCTGGTTTCTGACGAATGTGTTGTATATATATATATATATCTCTTGGTCTTACTAGTGAGTGTAACATCTGAAGATGGGGACGTTGTGATATTCGAAAGATCTCATGTGGTGTGTGTTTTACCAGTAAAGCGTAATTACATGTAGTGTATGTGTGCTACATATGTGTTTAGTCGATATTAAATCATCCTTCATCGAGCGTTTAACCACTGTAACTTTTCTTTGCTAGTGGTGGGATTCGAACCCACCACCGGCAGAGAAATGTTGCAGTGGTTAAAACGTTGATAAGGAGTTCGAAAATTGTTGTTTCTAGTTTGATGGTCAGATTTCCGAGATTTCGTATTGAAGTCTTAAAGTGAATATTAATAGCAGTATTCGAGAGGACATGGATAGCTCACGAATATGATCTTTGTATACTAGAATGAAACCTTTTCTGATAAGATTGCACTCCTCTGCCGTGCAATCTTATCAGAAAATGAACGTTCCTATCTGATACGCTGGAGACAAAACCAAAGAGGTATCGTTTAGCCTTCTAAAAAGAATACTTTCCTCCAATAAATTCTACGAAAGATACTATGGACATAAAGGATTTCTTTAGCAAATCAACTGAAGGCAAATGGACACAGTACTCCGATCACTGCATCAAAACATTTTGATTTAAATTCTTCTTTGAAATAAAACGCATAGCTTTTAAAAGAAGGCCATATTGTATCTTGCAACGGTAGAGAAACAAGGAGTGCTGTGCTGCGGAATTCTTCTTCTCAAATAAAAGGTAAAACATGGACGTAGAGAGAGATCTTGCTAACACAAGAAAGAGTCATAGTAGTTTGCTTGTGGCCCATAAAAATCCTTTCCCACTCCCTCGAGAATTTCCCCCCATTTCCAAGGAACGAGGATTACGCAAATAATAGCGGTAGCTCTCTGCCTTCTTGGAGAAGGCAGCCATTCTCCCCTTTGTTTATGCGAATATCAAACTCAAAACTCAACCTAGGAACCGTATCTTTTTGCTCTCAGCAAGAGAGAGAGAGAGAGAGAGAGCGTGCACTTTCAAAGCGTTGGCCTTTTTATTCTGAGACACGGGCTCGTGTTTTCCGTTCAAGTTCCTTTAATGCTCCTAAACGTAAATTGCGTCCTTTTATGCGTGTGCTTTAAACAACTATAAATATTTTATCGTATTAAAATGAGAAGTTTGAATTGTCTGCTCCTGATGTGTGTGCATTGAACTGAAACGCAGCCTTTGGTACGGTGTAAAAAATATGCAGTTGTTTTATTATGCATTGTGATGAAAACTAGGAGATGAATTTTCGTTGTTGCTGTTCCTACTGAAAAAAATAGACTTCGCGTTTATCTATTTCGTTCGAGTGAAGAAACCTTACAAAACTTCCGTGATGGAACGAAACTTCATTAAATCCCCTTCAGTAAATCAATAATCGTAAAAATTCAGGAGCCACTTATAAAGAATACTACACGCGCACGCATTGTCACAAAATTGTCGGGCGAAATGAGAGAACGGCTTTCAGGAAAACACTAGTATATTTAGTAGGTGCTTGCATTTATACACGTATTACCATATAAATGCTGTGTCGTATACAGCCTATTTAACACGTATTACCATATAAATGCTGTGTCGTATACAGCCTATTTAAAATACTGTCGATTTTTGTCAACTTGCTCTTCACGTAAATTTTGGTTCTCTTGTTATGCTTATCGTCAGTGTTTTTTCTTTTTACGGAATTCTTAAACATAATTGTCGTAAAATGAAACTTAAACAAAACTTAACCTAATAAAGAACAAATCGATTTATTGAATATTATTCTTCAAGCGTTATTTGTTGCTGCGTCGCACAAAATGCAAAAACCATAATTCACATCAAAATAGTATAACTATACTAATGATCCGAATTTCTTGGCGTAGAATAGAAATAAAACTTTCCAAGCTTTTGCACAACAACCAGATGGCTTCTTCAAGGAAGGTAGACAGCTAACTGCAAACTGGATAATAGAATGTTTCAAAAATTTGAACGCGGTGACTTGACTAGACAATAAATGAGAAGGCGGAAATGTGACAATTCGAAGAAGCGAGGTCACGTTGGTTGGGTACACGAATCATTTTGAATCAGTTCTTCAAATAATTCTGCGTTTTCTACCATCGTACCACGTACCATGGTAGAAAACGCAGCATTATTTTCATTTACTCTCTAGTCAAGTCACCGCAACAATTTGAACGCGGTGACTTGACTAGACAGTAAATGAATTTCCTACTCATTTACTGTCTAGTCAAGTCACCGCGTTCAAATTGTTGAAACGTTCTGTTATTCAGTTTGCAGTTTACCTTCCTTGAGAAAGCTATCTGGTTGATGTGCGAAAGCTTGGAAAGTTTTTTTCTATACTACGCCAAGAAATTCGGATCATTAGTATAGTTGTACTATTTTGAGTACAATCGGTGTAGAGTTCCTACTTATTAATTACATTATTCACATGCTAACGTTATATTAAATTTATTATATTAAAAAATAACAGCATGCTGTAAAGGTTTTGTAATGCGTAGCAGATACTGAAATTAAAATCTATTTAAGTCGATATTAAAATTAGACACAAATGGGAGTTAAATTTGCATGAAGAATTGCGATACACTGACGAACAGAAGGAAACTGCATTTTGATTTTAAAATATAATCCAAAATTTGTTCAGCTCTTGAGATATCTCTACCGTTCTCGTTTGCTCCTTGCTTTCCGTATCCTCTGGTGAAGGGTGTCATCGAAGGAGCGACAATTGGAAGTACACTGCCTTACAGAGAAAATGCCACACCATGAACGAATGCTCGAAAACAGACCAAACTGCACACACAGATAGCCAAGTAGGTCCTGAACAAATGATTTAATTGTCACATACAGACTAGGCTCCAGTGACCGAATATACAGGATGATCAATAAGAAGTGTGGCCACTATTTTGGGTGATACAGCGTTGAATCTAACGTGGCATCGAGGCAATAAGAGTCCGAATACAGTCCTGGGGTGTCTTGGAACATGTGGTGTTGTTCCGAGTCCACAATTCATCATCATTTTGCAGAGGTGGGAGGGTACTTAACCGACGTCCCATTGTGTCCAACAGATGCTCGATGGGCGAGAGGTCTGGGGACCGTGCTGGCCATGGAAGCATCCGCACACCGTGTAAAGCATTCAGGATGATCCGAGCGGTATGTGGCCGGGCGTTAACCTGTTGAAAAACGGCTTTTGGGATGTCCTGCCGATGTAATAGTGTCACGGGCCGCAGCACCTGGCAAACATAGCGGCGTGCCGTCAATATGCCTGTAATGCGTACTAGCGATGAGTGGCTGTTGGCGCTGATATCACCCCACACCATGATTCCACGTTGCCGGAACGTGTGGCGCTCCACAATGGCAGAGACTCTCACACGGCAATCATCCGTGGTGAGTCAGAACCGCGATTCGTAGCTGAACACCTCACTGTTCCGTTCGGCACCCCAAACAGCTCTGGAGCTACACCACGTCAAGCGGTGACGACGATGGCTCGCTATTTAGAGTAGCCTCTGCAACGGACGGCCGGACAGCAAACCAGATGCAGCCAATCGGCGCAACACTGTTGGCTTCGATATCGGAGCATCCAGATGTCCCCCGTACACTCCGCAAAATGTCACCCGTAGGTGCTTGTGGGTCCGCTAAGACATGACGTCAGATGCGACGATCGGTGCGCTCGGACGTCCCTTTCCGTGCTCCGGTTCCCCTATGACGTTGCGCGGATCCTTCCTGGGACTTGTCTCCAAATGCGACCGACAGTTGTGACATCAAGTCGCGTTTTTTTCCGCAATACGACGCAAGGACACTACGGCGGTACAAAGGCCTACGATGACACCTCTCGTGAACTCATCCGTTGGACGAAATCGCGTACGACGGCATCTTAACGGCATTGGCACCCCTTGTTCGTTCTCCACACACTGTTACAGCAGAACCATTCACTTCTAGCGGCCGTGACGACGTCTCGACTGATGGCCTCACTGGCTGGTTGTCCCCTTATATCCCACGCGCCGTTCGTGCGATTGGCCTGCAAATTCAATCATTCGCATAACTTGTACGCATGCACCCACCCTGCAATTTGCATGGCTCTGCGTTCACGACTTCGTGGTGTGTCATTATTTCTGTCAGGCAGTGTATTTTGTCGGACCAAACTTGGTTAGGGTAGGCCCAAAAGTTCATATGAAAAATAACGAGGTTATATTGCTGTTATTGAAAAACAAGAGTGAAATGGCGAGATTATCAATTTCGTCTGAGACACAAAGTTCACTTCAGCTGTAAGAATTGCTGAGGTACTTCTTTTCCTTAAAGTTCTTTAAAACCGCGGAAAAAATCTCTTTCATTAAAGAGAAAATTGAAACCTATTAGAAAAAATTTTACCTTCTTCTCTACTACACACTGAATAAGCTTTGTATCACGAATACTCCCACGTTTTACGTATTGGAGCGATAACGAAGTGCCACGTGATATCAGCGTCATGTACGGCTACTATAAATTGTGCATACTAATCCGCCGTAAGGAATCAGTAAATGTTTACCAGTAATAAGGAAACGTGAAGACTTAAGTCAATTTGACCGCGGTCAGATATTTGGAGCTCCAAAGGCGGGTGCCAGTGTTTCGGAAATAGGCGCACTTCTTGGCTCCTACCGTACTGCCGTTTCAAGTTTGTGCCATTGGATTAACCATTCACAGATATCCAGCACAAGGGCTCACATTGGTCAGCCACACTTGTTGGCTACTCCCGTACTACTCTATCAAGGGTGTACCAGGACTTGATTAACCATACACAGATATCCAGCAGAAGGGCTCACATTGGTCAGCCACACTTGTTGCCTGCTCCTGTACTACTGTGTCAAGGGTGTACCGGGACTGGATTAACTATGCACAGACATCCAGGAGAAGGGCTCACATTGATCAGCTACACTTGTTGGCTGCTCCCGTTCTACTGTATCAAGGGTGTACCAGGACTTGATTAACCATACACAGACATCCAGCAGAAGGGCTCACATTGGTCAGCCACACTTGTTGGCTGCTCTTGTACTACTGTGTCAAGGGTGTACCAGGACTGGATTAACTATGCACAGACATCCAGCAGAAGGGCTCACATTGGTCAGCCACACTTGTTGGTTGCTCCCGTACTACTGTATCAAGGGTGTACCAGGACTGGTAGAAACCATGCACAGACATACAGCAGAAGAGCTCACATTGGTCAACCACACTTGTTCGCTGCTCCCTTACTACTGTATCAAGGTTGTACCAGGACTGGTATTAACCATGCACAGACATACAGCAGAAGAGCTCACATTGGGCAACCACACTTGTTCGCTGCTCCCTTACTACTGTATCAAGGGTGTTCCAGGACTGGATTAACCATGCACCGACATCCAGCAGAAGGGCTCACATTGGTCAGCCACACTTGTGGGCTGGTCCGGTACAACTGTATCAAGGGCGTACCAGGACTGGGTTAACCATGCACAGACATCCAGCAGAAGGGCTCACATTGGTCAATCACACTTTGTAACGTACCAGGAGATGTGACGTACCTGCCAGAAGGACGCACACGACATAAAGGCAGATAGCAATTAGAATCAATGTCCGCGTAGCTCAATTGGTAGAGCAACTTATTCCGGAGTGAGTGGACCCGGGTTCGAATCCTGGCGCGGATAAAAATGACGGAGAAATATACTTCGTTATAACTTGTTGTCTGCTCCCGTACTACCGTATCAAGGGTGTAACAGGACTGGGTTAACCATGCACAGACGCATGAGGAGCCTCCAGCAGTCACTGCAGGAGGTAGACAGCATTGCACATATTAGGGCTCCTTCATACTGCAGACGTATGAGGAGTCCCAATGCGCACCAGCTGAAAACACTCCACACCATAACAAAGCCATCGCCGACCTGCAATGTCCCATGTAGGCATGCTAGATCCATTATCTCGGTGGGTTGTCGCCATACCCGAAGTCGGCCATCTGCCCGAAGCAGTTGGTACCGCGATTCGTTGAACAAGGCTACACGTTTCCAGTCATTTTTCGTTCAGTGCACAAATGGCGCACAACTTTGTATCCTCGGGTCAGCAATGGGATCCGGCTGGGCCGTCGGCTCCGGAACCCCATAGAACACAAGGACCGTTACACTGTACGAACGCTGATGCTACTACTGACACCAGCATTGAATTCTACTTGGATTTATGGCAATGTTGCAAGCTAGATGAATGTTACGATGTGTGCCGGACGTCGCTGTCCACAATCGTCCAGAGCTTTTCTACGCCCACACCTCTCTCGCATTATTGATGTTTTCTCTGAGTTTGTTTAGTCCAGAAACACTCTTGAAATTGTTGACTGTGTAAATCCAAATTACGTGGTAATTTGGATTCACACAGTCAACAATTATAATTCCCGAGATGAAGTAACCCATCACCCGGGCGCCAACTATCATACCACGTTCGAAGTCGCTTAAATTTTGATAAGCTGCCATCTGAACTGCGAATGCTACTACTTACTTGAGCTTGCGAAGATATCTGCCTCCATATGTATACATCGTTTGCGGACGATACCATTTACCGCATGGGTGTGGTGGCGTGTAATGGAAATTGTAGTGCCCTTCCGAATTTTTTTGGCATCTCTATATATGTTATAATACTGATATAATCGTATTGGAAGCCACTATGCAGCGTAGAACTAAACTGACGGACTTTGAGAGGGACATGATGGTTGGATGCCATCTGAGTAAGTAATCAGTGAATAATAGCTTTGTCGCTCTTTCCCCAATATCCACTGTCTCTAATGTACTTCATCAGCGGAAAGTAGACGGTGCCACTTCATCGAAGCCGCTCTCTGAGCCGCTGTAAAAGCTGAGTAATTGTGCCAAACGAAGCTTACTGTGGAATGTGAAGACCGCACACATCTCTGCCATATTCCTTGCCGGCGACATCATACAAGTCACAAGAATACCTGCCGAAGTCACTAGAATTGCACCAGAACAGTTCGTTGAATACTGCGTTCCCACGATTACCTGGTCAGGTTAAGCTACGCACAAGCTCTACATCACTTTAGGCAATGCCAGACGACGACTGCAGTGGTGCTGTTCGCAGACAATAGAAGAATGGAAGAGGGTCGAGTGGAATGACAAATCATGGCATTCACCCTTTCGTTCGATTTGACATATGTGGAGGTGGCTTTTTTCCGGAGAACACTGTCAGGCGGACTCCAGTCAAGTTTACAGGAGAATCCGTGATGGTGTGGGGCTTCAAAAAGGGCTGAAGGACCGAAGGACCGAGTCCTTCTGGGATGGACTTAGTTCTTTGGCTGTGGTGCCTTCCATCCCAAAGGCTTCATAGCAAGAAGACGTTTTGAACAATTCCGCTTTACTTACACTGTGGCAGTACTTCGGCACAGATTCCTGCCTGTTTCAGCAAGACGGAGCATCTTCCCATACTGCAATATCCATCCAGGCCTGGTTTAAGCAGCAGGACGTTAAAGTGTTGTTTTGGCCGGCCAAAATTCCCTATCTAAATCCAGTTGAGCATTAGTGATTAGAGCTGTCACGCTGAATGCGATCTTGGCCTGTTAGAACTTCCTCTACTGCAACTCTGGCAGAAACTTTTCAGGAGGAATGGAGTAAAGTTCAGGTTCAGACCTACTGGCATCTCGTGGAAAGTAGGACAAAAATGGTCGCTGCAATCGGTGCGACCTCACAGAGCATGCATTGACCTTTCACACAGAAAAAGGCAATGTATGCTGATAAATGCGGATTTCTGAAGAAACAAACTATTGAATGTTAAGGTAATCATCTAGTTTTTATCTTCTCTGAGTTAAATCTGTTTCACACCATTCCTTCGTAGAGTAACGAATAGTGAACACCCTTTGATTTTTTTAGATAGAAAAAAGGATCCCAAATTTACAATACTTGATGAAAACAAACTGATGAACGCCAGAATATTCAAAATTTGGTTAGCGTGTCGACCATCGTCGAGTGATGTCAATAGAGATGCTTTCAGCTTTAATATAAGGGTGAAGCTTTACCAATGATTTGTCTCTGTACCCTCCATAAATCAGTTCCACCAGGAAAACAATTTCCCCGAAAACAGCTCTACTAGATGTTTTTCACGTCGCACAAATATCAAAAGTTTCAGTTGAAAAAACGAACGTGGACAACAGGAAGTTTTCCTTTGAAAGAAAAAAAAAGTATCGGTCAATAAACAATGCATATCAGAAAATTGCTTTTGTGGAAAAAAATCTGTAGAGATTGATTGCTTTCTAAGAATCCTTTCGGTGCAAAATGTTTGTCGGAAAATTTTCCGAAAATTACTTTTAGAGAGAAAGCATCCCTGTAAAGCGAAAACTGGGATTGAAAAATGGTCTGTCGGTAAAGTGCACTTATAGGAAATTGTTGTGAGAGAGAAGTCCTGTCTATAAACCTTGCTTAATAGCAAATTACTTTTAGGAATTTGCTTGCCATTTACTTTCATTCGTTGCACTTTTAAAATGGTGAATACTATCTAAAGACTAAGAAACATTTAAATGTCTTCTCTGTACTTCGATGCCCAGACGCCAATAAAGAAAATATACTGAAAATTATTATAAAAATATATATATTTGCTTCATCTTCTGTTTGTCTCAGTTATAATCAACACCACTGAATAAAACAGAAAAAAAGGGCTATTTCGTACACCTAAATTGTACAGCTCTTCATAAGATAAATTGCAAAGTTTATTCGGAAAAGCAATTCTAAAAAGATTTTCCATCACTAGCGAAAATATTGACTCAGTGAATAAAACTGTTCGGAGAGGCTCAATAGCAACCGAAACTTTGGTAGTGGTATTTTTTCTTTTTTATTATGCTTGCAAATTTTCAAAATATATTTAAAATATTTGAAAGCATGATAACATATCTAGATTTAAAAGCTGAAAGGAAAAGCCACTTCAGTTTGATAAATGAAAACTGCACGGAGACTCTAATTAATTATTCCACTTGCAATGAAAACTTTGTTTATTGTCAAGAACATAAAGAGATACTTCGCGTTTCATTAACTGAACATTTTGTCTGTCAATGGTAAGTAATATTTTTCACCTTATTAAAACCTATAGTCTCAACGGCTTATAAAGTAAGTTTAAATATTCAGCCATTAGACACACAAACACCCGTAAAAAGCAAATGAAGAAGGAAAGGGTGAACATCAATATTTAATATAACTTGAATTTTCCATTCGAGAAGAAATACAAACGGCTGAATCACTTCATGCATTTCTTTCAGCAGTTTAGGAGTATGAAATATCAGCTGCTCAAAGCCCTTTCTGAGTGAAAGGCAAAACAGAAATCGAACCCATACGAAACCCAAAAGCTGAAGTCGCAGCAGTTTTCTGAAGAACATAAAATTCCTTTTCGCTCGTTTTGAGAGTTCCTTTCTTACTCTCTCTTTCCCGTTATTTTCAGGAGAACGAAGATTTCTCACGTAATGGCATTGCCTTTTTCATGCTTTCCTCAACGAAGGCACCTAGTCATCTCTTTGTTTATGTGAAAATCAAAACTCTGCGGCGGCGACATGCTCTTTTTTCTTTCTTTCTTTAACTCAGATATGGCTTCTGCATTTCCCCAGTCTTTCTTTATTTTTATACTTCATCTCAAAATCGCTTTTTATCTTCGGGTTCTTTTATTGCTCTTAAACGCAAATTGTATCCTTTTATGTTCGTGATTTAAGTACACCCATAAATATTCTACCACATTAAAAGAAATTTGTATCGTAATATGCTGATATATGAACAGATCATATATCTCAGAACCATCGTTTATGCCGTGAAAATGAAATGCAAAGTGAAATTCTGTTAACTCTTGCATCGTGTAGCCACAGGAGCCGTTACGTTCCTTCATGTTTTGAAATGCAATAGAATTTGATTTTTCTGCATGTTTTACGATATCTACCATTGGCAATATCATTTCATAAAAAAAATTAACTATTCCAAGTGAGCTATTCTCCATTGAGAAATAAAATTAAGTGAATAATGGTAGTATGTAACAGACAGGATATATTCACTAGTCACAAAAGTTAGGGATGTTGCAAGAAATAAAGGATGTGTGTATCTGACTCAAGTAACACGCATTGAACTAACATCAGTGAGGCTACGTAATACGTACGATAAAGAGTGCCTTTGCTAAAACAATTTACAATAATAAAGAATGCCGTCTAATGCACGATGTACACCGATGTCCACCTTGGGACTACTAGTCAATATTTATTAAAACCAAATGATTAAGTTAAAAGTATGAGACCTTTCGGACTCCTGCACCGAGGTCCATCTTCAGACAAGTTAAAAAGAGGGAAAGTGGGCTACAGACAAACACATATATAACATCGTATGTGACGCAAATACAAAATGTCATCTGTTGTTAAAAAGTCCAAATACATGCACTTGGTTACAATAGTGATTAATGGTTAAACAGCAACTGATTCATTTGATACATTACGGACACTATTGCCAGTGAAGAGAAAAGTCCAGCGCCTTGGTATAACATGTGGAACATAATCATTGCCACAGGATTGCCCCTTCCATATGATAAATACACTTTCAGTGAAAGTTAAATGAGCCTTCTTACCTGAAGTGACGAGAACTGTCGCATCCTTCTAAAGAGGGAAGTGTGATCCCGAGTTCACCAACTCAGAGAGTGTAGTTGTCATGGCACCAACACGAACATTGTACATATGTTCTTTGATTCTAGTGTTCAATGCGCGGGATGTAGAACCAATACATTCTTGGTCCACCCCACCTGGGTCAGTCGCTTTGAGTGGAATGTGGTAAATGCCGAATCTATCACTCATGTCCACTAGATCTCAGTCATTTTTAATACTCGAAAGAATGTTTCGTGTTTTAATGCCGAAACCGAATCCATGTGATTTACACACATTTTTGAACATATAAAATATCTGTGGAACTTATTCAATGGATCCAACATACTTAATTCGTGAGATTTCTCTGGTCAGGGTAATACTGCGTGCATTCCATATTTTTCGGAAGGTACTATGTACTTTAGAGTCACAATAGGTACGAGTCACCCACAAAGACGGGCACCTTGTTAGACCTTTGGTTTTAGGCTATGCGAGTGCTAGCCGCCCGCTGGAAAAAAGCTTAGCAAAATTTTTGAATCTCCAATAGTTGCGTCACATAGGATGTTATATATGTGCTTGTGTTTAGCCCACTTTCCCTCTTTTTAACTTGTCTGAAGATGGACCCCTGTGCGGGAGTCCGAAAGGTCTCATACTTTTAACTTAATCATTTGGTTTTAATAAATCTTAACTGGTAGTCCCAAGGTGAACTTCGGTGTATATCGTGCATGAAACGGCATTCTTTATTACTGTATATGTTTTGCACGAGGTTCTTCATTGTTACAAAAACAATTTATTGCGTAATTTTTACACACAACAAAGTAGCACTGCAATATAGACAAAATGGTAAATTCAGAGAATGTCCATAACTCTGGATTTCACTACCCGGTAACACTACCTCTGTGTCGAAGAACGTCATAATACTTACGAGACATACAGTAGCATCACCTGCAAAAACCGTGAATTTTTAAGTTTAACTCTTTCTTTCAATTAACTGATTTTCATAGTTATTTCATCATTTAGATGCGAAATTTAATGGAGATTGCAAAAATGTCTTACTTTTTCCTGTAGCTACTTCTGTTCTTAAGATTCATTACAAAAATCATGACTAGGTCGAAATTACTGTGACAAGTTAGTAAAAACATGCAATGCATTGATTATGATACGCTTTCCAACATACTAGAAATCATTACTCAAGTTATGAGGAGAATGGCTATGGAATAAATCTCACTCCTGTGCCCTGACCTTTGATCCCATTTCGATGATATTCAACAGAACTGGTTCAGTATACCTCCGAAATAACATGATAAAGTTTTGTCGCAATCGAAGCAATTTTACGGAAGTTATTATGCATAAGCGCTGTGAAATAGATCCCGCTCCTATGTCCTAATCTTTACCCCATTTCGCCCATTTTCAATAGGATTCGTCCTCAGGCAGGTCCCTACAACATACTAACATTTTATCCAAATCGAAACATTTTTACTTAAGTTATGACACATAATGGCGATGGAAGTGATTCCGCTCCTATGTTCTGACCTTTGACCCCCATTTCGCCAATTTTCAATGGGGTTTGATCCGGTAGTCCCCTACCACATACTAAAATTTAATCGAAATCGAACTTTTTTACCTTAGTTATGACGCATAAGAGCAGTGGAATGGATCCCGCTCCTATGCTCTGACCTGTGACCCCATTTCATTCACTTTTAATAGTGTTCCTTCCCAGGTGTTCCCCTACCACATACTAAAATTTCATCGAAATCGAACGATTTTTACTCGAGTTATCGTCCGGACGAGCATACGCACACAACGCGTGACGTAATGAGGCAGATGGGAATCGCGACCATCTGCTCGCAAGAGTGTGACGTCATAAAACTTTAATAGAATCCACGCACAACACGTGACGTAATGAGAAAAAGGGCGTGACCGCGCGCCAACATCTAATGGGACGACGCCATAACACTACACTTAAAACGTGGTAAATCGGGGTATTTATTTAACCCACTGAACAAATTTTCCTAAAGTTGAGATCAAGCTAAATCGATTTCTAGTATCAGAAAACGGTAGTTCAACGACTTTCATCAAAATTCCTAGAGCCGTTTTCAAAATAAAATTTACATACATACAAGAATTGCTCTTTTAAGGTGAACGTCGAGTAATTTTGCTTCCTGTACTTCGAATGGAAAAATTTCTGTACACATTTTCTTCCCAATTAATGCGTTCCCGAGGATGAAAATTTGAACATCGATTAAAATATCATCATTTTATAACTTGCTATACTTAATATTTTCTAAAACAACCATAATCATGCAATCCAACATTGGTTGGTCTACGACGTCATGAAAATACAGGTCGCGCCATCTTTTTCTGGACAATTAATGCGTTCGTTCACAAGGATGAAAATTTGAACATCGATTAAAGTAGCTTCATTTTATAACTTGGAATACCTAATAATTTCTAAAACATAACCATAATTATGCAATCCAACATTTGTTTGTGTACTGACGTCATCAAAGTACAGGTAGCGCTATCCTTTTACGGGTTTCAACACCACAAAAGGAAAAGTTATTGATTTTTAATATAATTATGGTTATGTTTTAGAAAATATTAAGTATTCCAAGTTATAATATGAAGTTATTTTAATCCATGTTCAAATTTTCATCCTTGGGAACACATTAATTGTGAAGGAAATGTGTACAAAAGTTTTTCCATTGGAAGTATAGGAAGCAAAATTTCTTGACGTCCACCTTAATAATATGGGATAAGGGCGATGGAATGGATCGCAATCCTATGTCCTGACCTTTGACCCCATTTCGTCCATTTTCAATAGGGTTCTTCCCAGGTGGTCCCCTACCACATACTGAAATTTCATCGAAATCGAACCATTTTTACGCTCGTTATGACGCATAAGGGCAGTGGAATGCATCCCGCTCTTATGTCCTGACCTTTGACCCCAATTCACCCATTTTGAATAGGGTTCGTCCCCTAGGCGGTCCCCTACCACATAGTAAAATATCATTGAAATCGAACTATATTTACGCAAGTTATGGCGCATAAGTGCAATGGAATGGATCTCGCTCCTACGGCGTGACCTTTGACCCCATTTGTCCCATTTTCAATAGGGTTCATCCCCAGGTGGTCTCCTACCACATACTAAAATTTTATCGAAATTGAACTATTTTTACGCCAGTTATCGTGCGGACAGACGGACGGACAAAGCTGGAGCATATAAGCTTCTTCAACCTACGGTTGGAAAGCGTAAAAAAGGATCATTTATCCAATACTTAGGTTTACAGCAATAAACCGTTTTTGTAATTCATAAGGAATAAAATAACATTTAAATACACAGAAATATAATGAAGCGAAATTATAAAATGTACATAATATTTCGTTGCCCGGCCTTTAGCTTTAACCACAGCTTCGCATCTTGATGGCATACTGTGAATAAAGTTTTGCAAAAGATTGGGGTTGAATTATACGATTCCGAATTTGAATTACATCTTCAATGAGTTGAATTTTGGTTGTTGGCTTCTTTTTGGATAGTTCATACGATATTTTCAAACACAAATTTTTCGATCAAGTTAAAGTTCCATGACTGTGGTGGCCAATCAAGATGCTGAATAGTTTTTTTCCTGAAACCACTTTTTTACTACTTTAACGCAATGACAGGGAGCAGTGACATTTTGAAAAATAAAACTGCTGTCGGAAAGTCTTCTAGATGATGGTAGCATCTTGTTTTCTAATATCCAGATGCATTTCTGGGCATTTGCAGTACCATCGACAATATGGAGGTCCCCAACGGCCATTGGACACATTCAACTCCAAACCATGACCTTCACCGGATGCTTTAACAGCAATCACTAAGCAACTTGGATGAAATTCTTCATGCTTGAATCTCTTTACACAGGCACTACGCTGATTCACATTAAGGCAAAATTCTCATTCATCACTGAAAAGATCATTTTCCTATTGCTTGGTTGTCCATGAGACATGCTGTTTTCCCCACTGAAGGCTACGCTGCCTTTGATTTGCAGTTACCAGTGGTTTACGCCTGCCTTTGCAGCCACATAAGTCATAGTGAAGCAGCCTCCTCCTAACAATATATGTACTAATAGATCTTTCAGACCTCCTCTGAAGCAATTCTGGTGAATTGAGCCTCCTGTCTGCCAAGCTTAGCTTTTTAAACACTCTGTCCTGCCTGGTTGTAGTGGATCTGAGCCTTCCACTGCGACGCATATTTTTAATATCGGCAGTGTCTTTTACTTTCTTCAGTAGCCTGATAACTGTAGATTGATTACAGTCCACTCTTTCAGCGATTTTGCCTTGAAGAATATTCACCTTCATGCAGAATAACTAATTTTACTCTGTTCTCTGTGGATAATTCCGCAGTTTTAACCATTATTGAGAATGTACACAAATTATACCCTCATAATAACGAGAAGCGACCACCACAATGCTCTAGTAGATCACATCAGATCAGATCATATGTAGCGGATTTTAGGAAGGAGTGTCTGACCCTAGGTCTTTAACAACCCTTAGAAATAGGAAGCTAGGAGATTTGAGATAGAGTGCCGGATAGGAAAGTGACAACGAAAGCGAGGTAGAAATGGAGAAGAAGACGCCCTTATTCATTACCGGAGGGGGGGGGCAGTACCGGGGACCCGACGGCTTAACGCGCCCATCCGAAGCACGGCGGATAATTAGAGGTTTCGAGCGTTAGTACCTGCCTGGGATCGAACCCGAGGTCTTCTCCGTGGCAGTCACGAACGCTGACCACGAGGCCACCCGCGGCCCTCAATGCTCTAGTAAATGATGATCATATGTAGATGATTTTAGGAAGGGAGTATCTGACCCCAGGTCTTAAACAACCCTTAGAAATAGGAAGCTAGGAGATTTGGGCTAGAGCGCCCGATAAGAAAGTGGCACGGAAGCGAAGTAGAAAGGGGGAGAAAGACGCCCTTTTTTATTACCGGGGAGCCAGTACCCGGGGTCCGACGTCTTAACGTGCCCATCCGACGCACGACGGATATTTCGTGGATCGAGCGTTCGTACCTGCCTGGGATCGAGCCTGAGATCCTTTCCGCGGCAGTCACGAACGTTGCCCACTAGGCCACACGCGGCCATCAATGCTCTAGTAGCTCTGCGTCAACCCTTTTAAAAGGCTTTGAAGTATGATTAGGATCGCATTAGAATGCTCTAGTAGCTCTGCATCAACCCTTTTAAAGGCTGGAGTAGGATTTGGATCGCATTAGAAATCAGCCAATCAGGTAGAAAAATGTCTATGATTGGCTATAACAACTGAAACGCAGGTAACGTGAATTTTAATGTGTTTGTCAAACCCCATATTTTATGTCATATCTTAAAAACAGAAGTAGCTGCAAGAAAAACTAAGACGTTTTTGAAATCTCCATTAAATTTTGCATCTAATGACAGATAAACGATGAAATAACTATGAAAATTAGTTTGTTAAAAAAGAGTTGAACTAAAAAATTCACGGTTATAAACAGCCGCCTGTCCCAGAATTTGGGCCACTGGTTCCAGAGAGGAAGGAGAGCCTGCGTAGTAAAACAATCGTACCACCCATGTTTCATCGGGGATCTGAATCCAGCTCGGGTGACTGGCCAGAAACCCACACATCTAATTACTCAAGCACCGAATCTAACCAGTGATATGCATAAGTTTGAACAACAGAGATGCCCATTTTTTTAATTTATTGACAAATACATTTAACTAAAGTAAAACTTCAAATACTGAAGTTGCCGAAGAAACAGGATACTTCTGTGGATGGTCTTATATAAATAGGGTATAACTAAGAAACTGCTTTGAAGTATGAAAGCTATGTATGCTGAAAGTGCAGCAGGCGTACGAATTAATGGTGTTCCATCGAAATTGTTCTATATTGGTACGAGAGTCATATTACACTGGCGTGCAAAAATTAAGAACGAGACAGTTTTTCGAATGTAACGTCGTGCAGAAGTGCTCCACATCGACTCAAATCATACCATAAGATCCCCAAGATGTACGAATATGGGACAAGTGAGCAAAACCGTTCAAACCAGGAATCCAAAGTATACAAAAGCACTTTATTGAAAAGGTAGTTTCGAGCACAACTGGACAGAAGGCAGGAACGTCCATGTGACAGGCGGCTGCCAAAACAAAATCCAGTCTTTAGTAGCTGATATGATCATCCTTGACTGCGTTGCAGGATTTACAACGTCTGTCCATGCTGAGGACGAGGTTATCAAGGAGCTGTTGAGGCATCGCGGCCCATTCGTTTTGTAGCACCAATCGCAGCTGCGTAATCGTTGCTGGCGGCGGGTGACGTGCTGCCAAGGGTCACCCGAGAAGGTCCCACACGTGTTCGATTGGATTTAGGTCCGGGGACCTTGCGGACCGATCCATGCGTTGAATATCTTCACTCTCCAACAGCTCTGCGACAGCCACTGTACGATGAAGTGTAGCCTTGTCGTCCATGAAGAGAAACTCAGCACCCACAGCACCTCTAAACAGACGCACGTGCGGCAGGAGAACCTCGGTACAATAGCGGACACCAGTGACTGAACCTTCTTGGAAGATGTGGAGGTCCGTACGGCTACCAAGCATGATACCGCCCAAAACGAGAACTCCGCGACCTCCAAACTGGTCCCTTTCCATGATGTTGGAGGTGTGATTGCGTGTTCCCTGCTCTCTCCAGATGTGTATACGCCCAGAATCGCTCGTCAGACTAAATCGGCTCTTATCCGTAAAGAGAACTCGACCCCATTGCTGATGTGTCCAGTTCTTGTGTTCCGGGCACCACACAAACTGCCGTCTTCGATGAGCAGGCGATAATATCACACACCGTACTGGTCGTCGTGCAAATAGACCACCTTTGTGTAGCCTCCTGGCCACGGTAAAACGCGATAACGGACGTCCAGTTGTCTGTTGTATGTGCCTTGCGATTTTTCCCGCTGTCTGCCGTCTGTCTCTTTTCGCCTGTAGGACAATTTACCGGTCGTCCGCCGCCGTGGTTGCTCGTGGACGACCACTGCTAAACTCTGGGACAGCTGTGCCTGTCGTTTGAAATGCTCTCCAAGCTCGTGAAACGATGCTGTGAGCGATCCCGAACTCCTCGGGCCACACTAGTCACACTTTGACCTTCTTCCAACTTCCCAATGACGCGACCTCGGGTAAAGTCATCCAGATGTAGTCTACTGGATTGCCTGTTGGCCATATAACCCGGTGGCAGCAACTCGACGTCGTTCAAACCGATGTACACCGTGCAATAGCTTTCACCGAATCGCTGAGCGTACACCGCCCGTGTGCTTTATACCCTTCCGACACCTCCCCCCACATTTACGTCATGTTGCATATATGCGCATGCCCTACCGTACTGGGCCCTAGTCTATCTCCTGAGTGGTATTTCGGTCCGTTCTGCCTGCTCGTTCCGCTGTTATGCTAATTTCTCCTCTTCGTCTTTAATTTTTGAAAACCAGTGTAGGTTATGTATTGTCACAATGGCTGTTTAATATATTTACAGATGCATGCATGATGCCAAAATGATGTCTTGGTAATAACCGTGTGTGCAGATTTCTGTCAACAGGACTGATGACACAGTCCTGTTGGCAGAGGACTGTGTCATCAGTATACAGAGATCATTGGTTTGCTGTATGCTGATGACGCAGTCCTGTTGGCAGAGGGCAAACGTGAGGTACCCCTGCCAACGATTGGTTAAATGAATGGTTTGCTGATTGGTTTGCTGTATGCTGATGACGTAGTAATGTTGGCAGAGGGCAAACGTGAGTTACAGAGTATGTTGTCCCGGATGTACGAAATTTCTATGGAATTCAAACCCAGTATAAATAAGAGAAACCCCAAAGGTGTGGTTTTCGAGCAATAAACTGATAGAACGGAATAAAGATCAGTCTAAATGGGACAAAGATAGACCAGGTGACTGAATTTTTATATTTAGGTAACATGTTTGTTAGAGAAAACAGATTAGACGGTGAAATTAGTAGGGGAATAAATTCCTCTTTGGAAGTCATAGCTGTCTTAGGAGAAATTTGCAGGATTGATCGGTTCTCTAAAATGTTTCAAATGGCTGTGTATGAAAGTGTAATTGTTCCTACTCTGATGTACGGCAGTAAGGTCTGGCTACTGTAGAAGAGGCATACGAGTCGTGTAGGTGCTGGAGAAATAAACTACTTGTAGGGTTTGTGGCAAGAAACGTTCTGATCATGTGAGAAATTAAAGTGCAATGTAGATGTGTAATGTGATGTAAAATGTTGTTAGTAAAGTGGAGAGTCTACTGCTTAAAATGCAACACCAAGCAAAGCCTGACATATTGAAGTTTGGGTTGGTGCGAATGAAATGTCCGGCGTGAACGAGTAGTGGAGACCACAGCGGAATGGAACCACCCACACGTGTCGCGGGTATTACGTCCCAGAATTACTATAAGTAGCTAGCACGTGTGTGAAGAACAAGGTTCAGGCGTGGTTTGTTTGGACGTAACGTGGCTTGCAAAGGAAACATGCAAACGTCGGATTTGAGAGTCATCTTCCTGTATGAATTTAAACTGGGCCATTCTGCAAGAGTTGCCGCTCGAAACGTTAACAAAGCGTTTGTGGAGAACACACCCAAAGAACGAACCATTCGGCGATGGTTTGTGAAGTTTCGAAGCCGAGATACGGACCTGCAAAACGAACCACGTGACCTGAAAAACGAAGCACGTGACCTGAAAAACGAAGCACGTGACCTGAAAAACGAAGCACGTGACCTGAAAAACGAAGCACGTGGTCACTGACTTGTTGCTGTTTCTGACGATTTTCTGTTACGTGTGGTTGAAGCGGACCCCAGAAAAACGTGTCGTGAGATAGCGGCAGAGGTAGGTGTCCAATACATGACAGTTGTTCGGCGTCTGGCTGCGCTGGGTAAGTCAAAAAGCTGGACATGTGGCTGCCGCATGAGTTGACAACTGCCAACAAGACGAGACGTTTGGAAGTCTGCACGTCGCTGCTTGCCAGGAATAAACAGGAACCTCTATTGCATCGAATCGTCCCCTGCGACGAGAAGTGGGTCCTTTATGATAATCGGAAAACGATCTGCACGATGGTTAAACAAGGCACACCCTCGTGAACGGCATCCGAAGCCACAGCTACACACCAAGAAGATTATGTTTCATGTCTTGTGGTCCGCAGCCGGGATAATTCATCGGAGTTTCTTGGCAAGACACCAAACCATCACTGCAGAACGTTATTGTGCTGAATGACACCAGATGCACTGGAAATTGCTGCAGAAACAATCGTCTTTGGTCAACAGGCATGGTGTTCTTGTGCTCCAGGACAACGCTCGCCCTCATGTGACACAACGAACGATGCTGACACTAAGTACCTTGGGCTACGAAGCACTGTCCTCTCCTGCCTATTTTCCGGACTTGTCTCCGAAAGACTATCATCTGTTTTGTCGCCTGGATCACTTCTTGTCCGAGAAACAGTTCACGACAAACAACGAGGTTCAACGTGCAGTTGATGACTTCTTCGGGTCCCAGTCACAAGACTTTTTTCGTTCCGGGATCATGTCCTTGCCGGATAGATGGCAATTATGTGTCGATGCCGAGGGGGATAATTTTGCCTAGGTACGTTGTTCTACTTTTCCGTTCTCGCCGTCCACGTGTGCTGGTCCTTTGCTGGACATTTCATTCGCACCAACCCAAATACAAGGTACATTACTTATGATACAAGACATAAGTGGTCAGAAGGCAGACCTGAAAGTGATGCGGAGCACACAATACTCAGCACCTTCTGTACCCACCAGGAGCAGCGATAACGGCTCGTGCACGGCATGGCAACGACTGGAAGAGGTTCTGGATGTCGCATTGCGGAAGGTCATTCCACGCTGTTTCGATTGATATCCAAGGTTCATCTTGGGTAACTGACATCGGAGCCTGACGAGCCTGGTGTCAAGCTACCATATCCCACATTTGTTCAGTGGGTTACAAATCAGGCGCACGCGCTGACAGAGGAAGACGTGGCACACGTTTGGCATCCAGGAGCTGTAAGACATTCCACGCTTCATGTGATCTGTCATTGTCCTATTAAAATATGTTACAGGGGGACCGTCTGCAAATATGGTAGCCCTTCGGCCTCCACAACTTCCGCGTGTATCGCTGGCTGGTCATGATTCATGCAATGCGTAGGAAGCGGGAACGTATACAGAAGCCAAATACACCCCAACTAAAATTCCTAGTGTCGGGCCTGTACGACGCTGCATAATGTATGCCCCAGCAGCGTTCATCATGGTGTCGCCGTAAAAGGATACGTCCATCATGGACCATTAGGCTGAACCAGGACTCGTCGGAAAACACATGGTGCTCCCTTTCATCACGCCAGTGTCTGTGTTCTTGGCTCAGTTGCAGCCACTGACGTCTCTGGTTTAAGGTCAAGGGAAGTAGAAAGAACAGATGATGAACAAAACTGCCTCTCTGAAGCAAACAGCGCCGTACATAACTTGCATACCATTTTTTATGTGTCACAGACCTCCACTGTTGAGTTAACCCTCGCACGAGGCCGTTCTGTCTGCCAACGCCATATGGTAGAGACGACGGTCTTCCCGTATATTCATCGGTTACTGAGTTCTAGACCCCTCACCGGTCCGCCAGATTTTCCTCTTCCCATTGACGCCATATCCGCATCACTGTGCTCGCGTTTTCTGCACCACGAGAGGCGATGTCGCGGAAGAAAAGTCCGCCTTGTCGCAGTTCAACACATCGGTCGCGCTCAAAGTCCGTCAGCTGTAGTACTAGTCTCGTCTGCTGCGTTGGGGGCATGCTCAGTTGCTACCACTACCTTACTGCCACAATTACCGCTAATCCTCTGTGGCAACTTGCCCTGTGCGTCCTTCTTTTAAACCTCCTACGGGACAGCTACGATGACATGGACGGCACCAATTATTTGCATGTGTGATTTGGTTTTAGTCATTTTCACCTCCACACGTGACCTACCCATCCTGCGAATTTCAGCCCATTCGCTCACATTTTTCTTGGTGTTACATTTTCAACAAATAGCAGTGTATTCTGAGGTGGCTTGGCCATGTTGAAAGAATCAGTGGTGAGATCTTAACAAAGAGAATTTTCTCAGCCCAAGTGCCCGGAAAAAAAGTAGAGGAAGGCCAAAAAATCCTCCGAGGACCAGATCAAGGAACGCCTACAAGAAAAAAGATAATGAGTAAGGTATTGTGTGAGATATACACTGAAGAGCAATTGAATTAGAGACAGCTGGCGTTATGCAAATGTGGCGCTGTGGGCGGCCCTGTAAACGGAAACGACATGACGTATGAAGCGATCCGACAATATAAGGAGTGATGCGACGGGAATCAGTAAGAGTTGGACGCAGTAATGGGTAAGACGAAGGATCTAAGCGCATTTGATCGTGGGCAAATTGTCGGGGTCTGACGAATGGGTCACTCTATCTCGAAAGTCGTGCAGGCACTGGGATTTTCACGAGCCACTGTGTCACGGGTGCACCGTGAGTACATCGAATCCGGTAAAACCATCTCTGCAAGGGCCAACTGCCGTGGACAATGGCGTGTGGATGAGCTAGGTCATTGTCGGCTGCTAGCTCGCATTGTAACAGCGGATAGACGGGCCTCAGTGCAAGAAATCACTCGGCAATTTAACGCTCGTGCATAAAAACGTGTAAGCAGCCACACCATCCGGAACCATCTCCTCGCTATGGGGTACAGAAGCCGTCGTCCCACGAGGGTACCGCTGCTGACCGCACATCACACGGTGCAAAGATTAGCATGGGCGCGGGAATATCACCACTGGACCCTAGACATGTGGGAAAATGTTGCCTGGCCTGATGATTCGAGATTCACGTTGGTACATGCGGATGGCAGGACACAAGTACTGCGCAAACCACATGAAGCGATGGATCCTTCTTGCCAGCAGAGTACTCTTCAAGCTGGTGTGTGTGTGTGTTGGGGGGGGTGCATTCTCGTGTTTACGTGGACTGAAACGGGACCCCTTGGTACGTTTGGCATCGTCTCTCACAGGTCAACGTTACCGGGATATCCTGGACGACCATTTGCTCCCATTTGTGCGTCTTCAACATCCCACTGGGGACCACATCCTGCAACAAGACAATGCACCGTGACATCGTTCCCGAATTATATCCGAATGGTTGGATGAACACTCCACTGACGTGACCTCGTTTCCCTGGCCAGCTAGGTCACCTGACCTCAATCCCATCGAGCACAGCTCTGACCCCCTCCATCAAATCTTCGTGAACTGTGGGAGCTTGATAAGGGGTCGTGGATCCGTATGGCTTCCCAACGCTTCCGGTGTCTTGTGGAGTCCATGCCGAGACGAATCGCCGCCGTCATCAGGGCAAAAGGTGGTGCTACACGTTACTAGACAGGTATCTCTAATTCATTTGCTCTTCAGTGTATGATGGATGTCAGTGAAGCTCGAGTTGTGTGTCGAGATCCCTGTAAATAGAGACGTTTGACACATCAACAGTAAGTAAAATTTAGCATCATCAGTTTTAAACTTTAATCTGGCAGATGAGCTTTCTATGAGGAGTTAACTTCTGAATCTCAAGGAGTGCTTAGAGGTACGTATGCATGCATGTAAAGTGAAACTTAAAAATAAGATTAAACTTTGTTGCGAATTCTGAGATGATGAGCCATTGATAATAAAGTATCAAGCCAGAACTCAACAGCTGATCTTGACCGCTTGTCTTTGTTGACCAACTGTTGAGTACCTAACACCTAGTAAAATTCAAAAGCAAATTTTGAAGATTACAATCCGATGTTTGGTGTAAATGTGACAAGGATGATAAGTTAGATAATATCCGAAAACCTGAAAATTTCATCGTCCTGGAGCGGGACCCGAACCCGAGTCTCTCAGATAGCGCCCGGTAATGCTAACCACTACACCACCCAGAACGACCAAGTCTCAAGTTTCCTATTACTTTGAATATAACCATCACGGGATAGGATTCTTAACCTTCAGATTCGCTAAACATGAATGCCGGTTGCTTCGACCAGCGAATCTTGTGATGGTTATATTCAAATTAATCGGAAACTTGAGACTTGGTCGTTCTGGGTGGTGTAGTGATTAACATGTCCGGGCGCTATCTGAGAGACGGGGGTTCGGGTCCCGCTCCAGACTTACCATCCTTGACTTACCCTCCTTGTAACATTTACACCAAAAATCGGATTGTCATCTTCAAAATTTGTATTATATCGTGTAATCCTGTATTTTTTTCATGGTTAAACAAGCAAGTTTAATCGACAGCGAATTTAGTACGTAACTGTTAGATAACGCCAAAAGATCTATTTAACCAAATAGATTTAAACTGTCGCAAATTTAAATAAATAAGCTTAACCGGTTGTAAAACTGAACGAATAAGCTTAATTATAATCGAAATTTCAGTTTGATCCTAAAAAAAATTTAATAATCAAGTTTAACTACATGATAAAAAAATAACGAAAAGTGAAATTCGATGAAATGCATAATTGCTGAAAAATAAGTTAAATCAATCATAAACTATAACAATTAAAATTATAGCGAAATTCAATTGTGGTAGGTGCATTCTTTAGTCTTGTTTAATCTCATATGTAGGAAAGTTCTTAGCCCTTTTATTTGTTCATGGTAGTCATTAAGCTCCGAAACAAAACAAAAAAATAATCTTACACGCCGTTTTGTGTCGTGAGTTTATGAAATTAAAGATATTAAAGCATTGACTAAAAATTAATGGCAAAATATACATCATTCAAAAATCATTAAAGCTTTAAATTTTTTCTGAAAGGCTTAGGCTCGACTGATGGGAATGAACTCTTAACTTTTGTGTCCTACAAACGCCATTTAATAAAGAAGAGTGCATTGCTATCGGGTAGGCATTTGTCCATTTGGAATGGGGGTGGGGGTCTGCCCATGAAAATTTTCCCTTCAGATATTTTTGAGAATGCAATTTTCATTATGTATTACATGATTTCTCCTGTGAGAAACATTTGTATCGGGACGATGGATCAATGCCTAATTATACGGATATTTTTGAAAATCAAATCCTATCACATAATGAATAAAAGAAAAAAATCTCGAATCATTACGTCATACTGAAACCCATGTTTCTTTGCAAAAGAAATCTTTCATCATGTGTCTCACATATAAGAAAATCACAAACATCTGTTTAGTCCAATGAATAAGAAGATGCTATGTAGATCCACCCATACAATGTATCTCTCGTGCAAATGGTCCTTTTTCAGCCGAGCTATTTCAATTAAAAGCACTATTGTTAAAAGCTAAGTCGTGAGAGTCGTCTGTAACTCACGAGTCTTCATCATTTTTTGCATCATCTAACACTTCCATTTTTGTTGGCGGAAAGAAAATGATTTATCAAGAGAATGGCGTACGTCTTCGATGTTTTCTTTGCACATCGCATCCATCTGGTTGATTTTCCTATCTGGAGATGACAAGCTTGAATATTTATGACTGCACGCATCAGGAGATAATAAACTCCCAGGATAATGTTCATCCATATTTAAGGTTCATATTAAAACACGAAAACGGTGAAATAAAAGAACTTACAGAGATAAACACTTAACGGAGAAAAAAAAAAAACATCGCAGTATTATAAGTGTACGGTTTTAAGAAATCGTTACTTTGTGTTAGGCACACCATTGACATCACGGCAATTTATGCTCTGATATGACACGCGTTTTCTCATGTATTGCAACATACTGAAGAATTCTAAGAAGCGACTGAGTGTCTTCAAATCCATTTAGCATTTAAATAAGCCAGAAAATCACAGATCTTTTTCTTCGGGTGTTTAAAAGTATTGACACCCCCCTCCCCCAATAATACTGCGGTTTTGTTTTTTTTTTACTGATTTGGAAATTCAAGATCAACGCTATGTTTGAACTAAGTAATTTTAAAGTTTTGCTCAAAATGTGTATCACAGATACAGACGTTCAGATGCAGCTCAGATGAACTAACAGACGGGTGCCATTCAATTTGTCTTGAGGATATTAAATTATTAGTGGCTCACAGACGATTGGAAAACCTCTTTTGCGATATACACTCATGAATCTTAAAAATATAACGACTTACTTAATACTTTAATCGGTCGGAACGAAATGACGAAGGTCGTCTAGAAAATACAAGGCCACGACATAAGAAATGTCAGTTCCCATTCTTAGTGACGTCACTCGGAAACCAAGGCTTCCGATTTGGTTTTCAATGACGTCGTGTATGACGTCAAACACGACACCAACGTATCAGGCAGTGTAACATGGAGTGACGTCATAAACGCAGGGAACTCGTCTCTCTAATGTCATAACCTTGTACTTACTATTACTAGACGACCTTGAATTAACTCGGAGTTCACAAAGTGGACTGGAATCAGCTCAGACAACTATATTCACTGTCTAAGAAGTGCGTTGAACGTTGCTGGAACGAACTCATTCCGGGTATGTTTAGTGGTTCCATCACCACTTCAACGAGTTCCCTGCAAGACCAAAGCATCAAAAAATGTTGCTTACTTTTTTGCTTTGTTCTTCAAAGTGGATAATTAGGAGAATGATTGGTACTAATCCTTTCTTAGTACCAATCATTCTCCTAATTATCCACTTATTCTCTAATTCCATATCCTCTAATTCTTCCTTTTCCGGAGAAACAGATAATTGGGCCTTGGGTTATTTCGTTTAGGGGTTAAACGACCACTGTGAGCAACTCAATGGGCTATAAGCAATCGCTCCTCCCTAATTTTGGACCACTGATTCAAGGGATGGGAAAGAGACAGTGCTGTAAGATAAACACAACATGCATACATGCCTCACCAGGATTCGAACTCAGACCCATGTCGGAAGAATGGGTTATGGGCGCTACTGCTGAGATGAGAGGGGAAACGAATTATTTTGCCGTGAAAAGTAGCAGCTTTCGTGAAGCTTGGCAGTTATGTGTCCATATTTATTTTGTAGCGCAGAAGATTTGAAGAAAATGCACTCGCAGGCTGCAGCTAACTTAGGGCAGCATTTGGTTCACGTCACTCGACCTTTTAAGGAGTTAGTAGCGTGTTGGGCCGGCTTTCGCAGAGATAACTGCTCGAATTCGGAGGGACGTCGACTCTTTTTGACCACAGAATGTGTCTCGGGTATGTTATACCATCTGAAAAGAATGATATGCCGGAGTTTGATGACAAAGCAAGCCAGTAACGTAGACTCGCCAATGCTACACTCCACTGCACCCCACAAATGTTCCATGGATTAGAGAAGCACGCGAAATGCAATGGCATGATCCTTGAACCATTCTTTTACAGTGCCTACGACACTAAAAATTGCCTTTCTGGAAGAGTCCCGTGCCGTCCGGGTATTCGGTCACCATGTAATGCAATTGTTGATCCGAAACACTGCCCAGGTTAGGAGTGGCAAACCATTTTGACAGTGTGTACCAGAAAAATTCGCTATAATCTCCTAAAGAATTCTCTCACGTGCCCATGCGAATTTTGAGTAACAGATTATCATTTACTGTTATTACATTTGTATTTTGAAATTTCTTAAGATGAAAGTGAGCAAAAGACTTGAAACCATTCTAAAGGAAGGCTGCTTAAACAACCGATAACCTCCTGGATTGTTTTAAGTGGGACAGCTTTAGGAAATGCCTGTTATTAATTACAGAATGTTTCACTTTCCTCCTTTTCTGGAGAGAGAGGTGATTGGGCAAATTACCTCAGTCCTTAAACCCTCCGCTCTTTGTTTGTGTACTAAAGTCTCTACGAGTAACGGCCACGGAGAATCCTTTAGCATTCCTTCTTAGACAAACACAGAAAATTGTCACCTACTCGCTGTTTTTGGCATTTCCTTCGAAAGACGCATTCAGCTGAACCATTTTTTTAAATAAATTCTTTAAATTTTCCCCGATTTTCAAAACTAGAAAGCCTGTCTTAGAAACAGCTGTTTCATTTGGAAGTATGATTTATTTATTTATTTACTGTGGGTGTGGTTTAATGAATGAAGAGACGGCAAAACAAAAAAAAGTTCACTTGCTGTCTTAGGTACGCGTGTCATAGGTACGCCATTTCAGTTTTAGGTACTATCCGAAGATGCCGGTGTGTTCAACAGAGAAGAGAGGACTCAGTGATGCTGCTGAATGAAATCCCCATAGCATGGAATTGCCGCCGCTATCATTTTTTCATTCCAACCGTCCAGTCTTGTTGCTGTTGTTCATCAGAACAGCGTCCAATATCGGCTCATTCGTGTTGGAGCTGGGACCCGGATTTATCGGACTAGTTCTGCCTCTCTTTCAATCGTCCAATACCCAGTCAAGGTGCTTCTGTCACCACTGCAGGCGGAGTTGTTGATGGCGGTCAGCCAAGCTGGACACATGAACGTGCTTCCGTTTCCTTAAGTCCATCCACATCCGCAAGAGGGCCCGCTTGATGATGTACTCGGAAAGTTTCTCTGCGTGCTCTGCCGTTAACTGAGGAATCGCGAACCGGACCGCACATGCCAACAGATGTTCACCTCGGCTGTTTGTCAACCAATGGTGGTTATCGGCACTCTGGGTCCCTTCTCTTTGGACAATACCGCCATATATTCACTACAGCAGCCCTCGAACAGGCAATAATGATTGCGTGATGCTGTCTCCTACCTTTCTTATGCCGATAATCATTCTCTAAACTTCGACAAGTCCTTCCCAATATCCATTGCACGGGCTTCGTACTGGCAAACAAACCACTCTTCCTGTTCCTTTAATACATATATTCCGCTGCTGTTGGTTACGTCCCTGCTTCATGCTGTGAGACGCCTCACTTGCGACAGGTCGCGATGGTCATAATGATCTGGCTCATGAAGTACTGAGATGTTGTGTACGTTCGTTGCAGATGTTGAACATTTCCGTCTAATATATAGTCACCAATAGGGCCACCCGAACAGGCGTATGTGACAATATAAGAAGGAAAATTTGTGGGTATGTATGCCGATAGACGAAGGTATTATTTTTGTTCTTCGGTACATTTTTTTTTAATCTTTCCTGGAGACAGGAAAATGAAATTTAGGATGGGTGATTTCTCCGTGTTCTCGATGTTCGTGACACAGAAAAGTCATCCACCATTAATTTAGGGGTGGGTGACTTATGCTGTTATTATGGGCGACTTATGTTATTGTTATTACTCTTATTTATGCTGTTTTCACAGCATAAATAAGAGTAATAACAATAATAATAAATTAACTCAAAATAAGTAAAAGAAAAACAGTGTGTACGCGTCAGGTCGGGTTTCCATTAATGTTAAGTCATCTACACAAAACCAAAAGAAATGGCCTAAACAGCTAAATACAAACCTAGTCTGCTGCGCCACATAGCCCAAATTAACAGAATCTTTAGTGTCGGGCCCATCAGATTGGCTGAATCTGAAGCATTAGCATTTTCTTCGGCAGATATGTTTGCATGAAAATCCTGCTCATATAAATAACTATGCCAAATGTACTGACCCAGACGATGAATCGTGAGAAAGCAAAAACCGTATTAACCGCGTCAAACATTGTGTCTCTAAAACTGGAAGCATATGTCATCTGAAAATTGCCTTTTAAAACTAAAGGCTTTGCTTATGGATTAGCCTTAAGGTATTGAGCAATGAAATAAACTTAGATATCTGTCAGCAACATTTTCTCCACAACCTGGGGTTACTTTCTTTCGTCATTTCGTCAGCAGGGACGTCACCAAGGGAGAAGTTGGGCTTCAGCCCACCCTGAAATTTGTGTTGCCCATCCTGCCGCTCACCCAATTCATGATGCGCCATTTTTTTCAATATGTTTCATTTTAAAATATAATCTAGATTGCCAAGTAATAAGTCTCGTGGTTTTCTTCGTGTACCCCTGCGTATTTTCCCCTAAGATGTGCGTTGTTTATGTCTCCGTAGAAAGATTATAAAAATAGCATCAGCAGGGCCATGAGAATTCAGTTGTTCCCCGCTTTTCAATTCCTTAGTTTAAGCCTCTTTTTCATGTTAGTATGGCCAGGGGGTGGATGAGGGGGATGGATAGGAATTCACTGAGGGAGATAATTACTAATTGCTCTTCTGTTTGTTTTAGTTACTAAATACGAGATTCCAACACGGAAAGTGGAGTCTAAAGCTACACTAGCTCTTTTGAGACTTCTCTGATACAGTGAGAAAGTAGGAAGTGACTGACGACTGCTTTGGAAGAGAAGAGTGCAAGGCAAAGTCGCTGGTTTGAAGGATGGTAGTTAAGGAGGAGAGTTATTGTGCCTGCTTAGCACGACGTTAAAGTTTGATTTAGACAAACAAAAATTACATTTTCCCTTTAAATAAATAATTGTTCAAGTACAGTACTATTTACGTATCAAAAATGTAAAATTTTCAAAAGAAATTAAGGCAATGCAGCAAGAAAAGGAGTTGAAGGAGACTTCTACTGACAATTGTATTTTGCACCTGTGTCGTAACTAGTCCGATCCTTGTATGCGTGTATGTTTGTATCCAGGTGAGGGGGCGTTGCACGAATTCCTTTGTAGCCGGTAGCGAAAAGCTTTAAAAATTCGATCTTTCTTTGAGATTTTTCATAAATAAATTTGCTATGAAACTTTCCCACAGCAAACATAACACCTGTAGCCCACCCTGATTTCAAAGTCTAGTAACATCCTCTGTCTGTCAGTAATATAATTCGACAACTAGTTTACTGATTGAGATGCTAAGAACGCCCGCAGTCCTTTTTTCAGGTTGGGTAAAATGTTTTCTGTTGTTTTAAGTTTGATTAGTTTCTGTAGAATTGAAATGAGCTGCTTGGGCGGCCTGAATGCTTCAGTCAGTAACAAGCCGTCCTTAGTCAATTATTGACCTATAACAAGTCTCCTCTTCCTCATTTGCCTATAGTTCTAATGAGTCTCTCCAGCCTTGTTATTTAGGGATGATGATAAGCTTCTTTAATTACTTAGGACTAAGCAAATTTCTTGATCTTAAGAGTTGTTCCTGGGGACTGGAATTAAACCATGATTCGGCAGTTGGTGATAATCAGTCTAAAAGTTTTAGTTCTCTCCTTCCACAATCTCACATTTGAAGTGAACAAATCTTTGATATGTACACCCAATCTGAGAATATAAAAACCAATTAAAGTATAGCTAACAAGAGCCGGTACTCAAGCCTGTACGTTTCTTTTGGGAGGGCAAGAGACATAGACTTGAGTATTATTTACAGAAAAAAAAATATTGGTAATGTTGACAAGAAACCTCAGATGTCTACGGCAAAAGTAAATGCTCTTGGTAGCAGTCGAATATTTTCACTATGTAGAAAAATGAAAACACAATTAATTTGTAAGAACAAAGGCTTTCTTGTCTATTTTAGCACATCTTTTGCAAAAAGATCGTGCTTCTGTTATCGGTTTGACCGTCCGTCCGTCTGTAGACACTATATTTCTGCAACTATTAGTCCAATTTAAAAAATTCTTTTTTCATTGGGAAGCTTGAAATATGCAAATGATTATCCTTCATTTCGTTTTTTTTTTTTTTTTTTTTACGATGTACAATTTCGCCGCTGGAGAGCGTAAATGCAGATGATATCGAATTCAAAATGCATTTTATTTCATATATTTGCTTCTAAACATCCGATTTAAAAAATTATATTACCTTTCGATTCCATTTATGGCGAAGACTATTTTAGGTGCAGTCACGTTTTCAAGTTACGCATGAATTTTTTGCTAGGGCTGCAAAAGGAAATTGGAAATTGCGTTTTACCCGATATCTCTACTTCCAAAACTCCGATTTGAAAATTTTTTCTACAGCGGATAGAATTCCTAATGGGAAATCTTCTTCATGTAATTTCTAATTTTTGGTAAAGAACGGTTTGGCCACTAGGGGGCGTAAGCCTTAATATCTGCTTTTGATGTATTTGCCACAAAATTTGAGCTTTTCAAACCTCGATTGAAAAACTTCGTTCGTGGACCAATGCCACTCACGCCAATAAACGTTTTTGGAATATTTTCTTCTTAAAATAATGCATGGTTTCTCTGCCAAACGGCGTAGATGTATATCTTATTTTTGTCTATATCTCTACTTCTAAGAGTCCGTTTCGAAAAATTCCTTCTCTGTTGGATAGCGTTTCCGGTACGAAATGTTCTTCCTATAATTTTAAAATTTTCAAGTAACTCATAGGCTTTTTGCTAGAGGGCATTATGGTAAATTGCGTTTCCCCCGATATTTATGTTTCTAAAACTCCGATTTGAAAAATTCTTCCTGTATCGCATACAGCTGCTGATGGGAAATGTTCTTCATATAATTTCTAATATTTGGCAATGAATGGTTTATCCACCAGGGGGCGTAAGTGTTAATTTCTGCTTTCGATGTATTCGCCGCAAAATTTGAGCTTCTGAAAGCTGTATTTTAAATTTGTCAATATTTCTGCTTCTAAGAGTCCAATTTGAAAAATTATTTCTTTGTTGGAGAGCGTTTCCCCTGCGAAATATTTCTCATGTAATTTCAAATTTTTCTTAACACACAAGTCTGCAACCAGATCGCGTAAGTTCACGATTCCGTTTACAGCAATATCTGCGGGATTAAAAACCTGATTGGAAAACAAATTTCTTTCGGTCAGAAATTACTGTTTTCCATACCGGTTCCATATACTTTGGATAGGTTTAATAAATTTAATTCGCGTCAGAACGGATTCAAAAGACGTGCTCGTTACACCCGAAAATTCGGTGTCATCTTTCTTGTTGTTGTTGTTGTTTTTGTTTTGTTTCAGAGTTTAACGACAACCATGAGTAACTCTTATGTCTAACAGCAGTCGTCAGTCTCTAATTTAGAGTCATTGGTTCCACGAAAAGGACAGAGCCAGAAGCCTTAGTGAAATACAACACCCATGCTTCATCCAAGACTTGAACCTGGTCTGAAATTAGGTGAATGGTCAGAAGATGCGGCATCTTTATCCAATTGATTTTATTTAATATGAATCCATGAAACCCAGAAGAATCTAGTTGAACAAAAAAAGTTTATTATATAAAAAAAATGGCAAAATTCTGAAATTTTTCACTCACATAACACAAAACAAATTGCAAAGAGCAACAACTGCTTCATCGCTTTTTCTGTGAAACAGGCATGCCAGTACATTGCATTACTATTCAGTTCGCCGTTCGACCGGTTTTTTTTTTTTTTTACTGAAAAACCGTTTGGATAAGGAGCAGTCGCGGAACTCCCTTTTCACCCCTAACGCGCAAAAAATATCCACTGTCTTTTGCGAAAATCTGTTAACTTGCTGAAAATTTTAACTTCTTTTTTGATAACTAGGCTTGCGGACGTTTAAATAAATCAAATTCTTTGAAATCTGCAAGTATTTTTCGTAAAACCAAAATTATTACACTTTATTGCGCAAAACACAAATGTGCACGTTGTAATTAAAATGACTGCCTTATTTGACGCTTTCTCTAAAGTTAATCATATCATGCGGACACTGTTCTTCTAGAGAACTAAGGCCAGATTCTTTGAAGTGCTTCACGATCACACACACAGAACGTGTAGCTGTCTTTTGACAGTGTTCAATGTCCTTTTCCGGTTTATACGAAAATACAGAACATAAGTGAACAAATGAGTAAGTAAAAATTAAGAAGTGTAGTATAAAAAACGTGAAACACGTAAATTATTTACTTTTAAATATGAAAAAACACCTTTAGCATAAGGCCATAATGTTTTGCACGTAGTAAAAAATCTTTCTCTTGACATGCTATAAAGAAACGACTCAGGTCTGTTCCTTCGTCCCCACGTAGAACACCTTCTAAATCTTTATATTCTGAAGGATGCTTAGTTATGTGCAAACAAATGTAATACATAAAACTCATTGGCATAAAAACTCCATTCACTGAACTGATATTTATTTCACGTTTTCTTGTTAACATATACATACATAGGAACTGTTGTTATGGCTGTAAAAAGGAACCTGAAGTCTTCTGAAATAGCTCAATTCCCGTCATCCAGTTTATATAAACAAAAGCAACGAAAATTATTTCTAAAGAATGTACTTATTTACCGAAAAAAAAAGCTTTTCTTTTTAATATTGGGTGTATGCATAAGTTCATGCCGTTTTATTTTATGAGTGTTTCCCAGGTCATTAGTGACGGTGCAGATGGCCAGTTGTTTATCAAAATGTAGCAAGTAGTATAGTGCATCTAAATCAGATTGCCTTGTGTGACTGTGGTTAATGATGGTTTTTTGGTTCTCAGGTCCGGAAGTATGGAGTGTCAAATAGAGAGGAATGAACATTTCCGACATCTGCCCCTCTATGAGTTTAACAAGGGATCCACAGCCGCCGAGGCTATTCGACAAATTTGTGCTGTGTATGGAGAGGATGCTATTGCTCCGAGGACAGCCCGCAATGGGCTTGAGCGGTTCCGAGGTGGCAATTTTGACCTCAACGACTCTCCACGCTCAAGTCGTCCACCTCACTTTGATGAGGATCGTTTGAACCATCTCATCCACTTGGATCCGCGTCAAACCACACGCGAATTGGCCACTGAGATGGACTGTAATCAGGCCACAGTGGTGTGACACCTGGAACATGTGGGAAAGGTACAGAAATTGGGGTCTTGAGTGCCTCACACTCTCGCCGAGGACAACAAGAATCAGCTTGTTGTCATATGTGGATCCTTGCTCGCCCGTTATTGCAAAAGTTCTCAGCAACACAAACCCTTTCTGTCACGTATTGTTGTGGGAGATGAAAAGTGGTGCCTGTACGTGAATTACAGGCATCGGAGGGAATGGCTAAGCCCAAGAAAGACGTCCGCACCACGTTCGAAACATGACCTTCATCCTGTGAAGATCATGTCGTGTGTCTGGTGAGACATGGAAGGCATTATTCACTGGGAAACGGTGCCGATTAATTAGACCATCAACGCTGCACTCTATTGTGAGCAACTACGTGGTGTGGAGGGGAAAATTCAGCAGAAACGGCCACATCGGGGCCATGGTGTCCTTGTCTAACATGATAACGCATGTCCTCACAGTGCAAACATGACCACAATGGCCATTCGGGACATGAATGGGAGATCCTTCCACATCCGACCTATTCCCCAGATGTCACCCTTTCAGACTGTCACCTGTTCCGATCTCTGTCAAATGCACTCCGTGGCAGAACATTCAACAATGACTTTGATCTCCAAAATTTCCTTGATGATTTCTTCCCAGCAGAGCCAGCACGTTTTTTCAAGAATGGCATTACAGACCCATCCAGACGTTGGGACACCATCGTAAACAATGGGGTGGGGGCGGAGGTGGGGGAGGAGTACATAATTGATTGATTCCGTTTTCTCTTCTGATGTAATACATTCCTGTAATACGGTGAAAAAAACGGCATGAACTTATGCATCAACCGAATACTTCATTCAAAGTTGCGTGCTTTCCTGGCTATTCCGTTAAACACTTTCATATGAAAATTCCGCAAAAAATTTTAAAAGATCCTTTTGCTGAGATTAACGGCTCTCTTAGCCGCAAGGCTATTCAGCAATGAGGGTGCTGCGTATGCTATCAGTACATCTCTAGTTAGGAATCGTGAATCCGCGTGATCGAAACACTTTTCTGCTGTTGGTGAATGGCGACTCTTATTTCTAAAAGAATTATTAAAAGCAAACACTATATCCATGTTACACTTTGAGTTCGACACTCTGTACAGCATGTTGGGTTACAACAGCGGTATGTGGGCGAGCGTTATTCTGTTGGAAAACACCCACTGGAATGCTGTTCATGAATGGCAGCACAACAGGTTGAATCACCATACCGACGTACAACTGTGCCGTCAGGGTGCGTGGGATAACCACGAGAGTGCTCCTGCTGTCATAGGAAATTGCTCCCCAGACCATAACTCCAGGTGTAGGTCCAGTGTGTCTCGGCCGCAGACAGGTTGGCTGCAGGCGCTCACCTGGCCTCCTTCTAACCAACACACGGCCATCACTGGCACCCAGGCAGAACCGGCTTTCATCAGAAAACACAACAGATCTCCACTCCGTCCTCTAATGAGCTCTAGCTTGACACCACTGACGTCGCAAACGGCAGTGGTTTGGAGTAAGTGGAATGCACGCTACAGGGCGTCTGGCTCGGAGCTGTCCTTCAAGTAACCGATTTGTAACAGTTCGTTGTGTCACTGTGGTGGCAACTGCAGCTCGAATTGCTGCTGCAGACGCAGTACGATGCGCCACGGCTATACGCCGTACAAGGCGGTCTTCCCTCTCAGTAGTGCCACGTGGCCTGCCAGAACATGGTCTTCTTGAGGCAGTACCTTCCCTTGACCACCGCTGCCAACAATCATGCACAGTGGCTACATTCCTGCCAAGTCGTTCTGCAATATTGCGGAACAAAAATCCACCTTCTCGTAGCCCTATTACACGACCTCGTTCAAACTCCGTGAGCTGTTGATAATGGCTTCTTCGTCTTCTTAAAGGCATTCTTGACTAACATCAACACACTACGTCGAATCTCAACGATAACTAACGCTCACGAACGTTACAGCGCGTATTTATAGCAAACCTGCTTTGCATGTTCCGAGGGGCGCTACTAGCGCCACACGTATGCGCCGAACGCGAAATTTGCATAGACGTCGTCTTACAGATGTACTCTCACCGCCTACCAACTGTCGTTTATCTAACACAACCCCTTCTTGGTGTTGGGATTTTTTTTTTTTCCGTCAGTGTATATATGCAAAAGATTTTTACAGTGGGAGCCTATGCGATGGAAAAAGGATTTTGGCGGAGAGAGTAAGAGAACAGTTTATACGTACACGTTCCCTAGCGGGAAGAATTCACAGTATTTCAAGTACATGATGTTCGAAATTGTTATCTCATAGCGAATAGTATAGACTAAAAAAAAGTCTATCGGGTTGTTAGGAGCGATATTACAGTTGAAAACAAAAATGCATCCTTGGGCCATCTGTCTTAAGAACTGTGATTAGTAAAAAGTTCAAAAATAGGGCATTTTAGAAGCGATGATAGCATGAAAAAACGAAATATATATTTATACGCAAATGGCTGTAGTAAACACAGGGTAGAGATGAGAAAGGTTCCTTTGAAATAGGATATTTAGACTGGTTTCCGATGGCGCGAGATTTTCTCAAGATTCCTTACTGGGGGAGATATAAATATTACCATATTTATTTTGGAGGTTACCTTTTTGTAGCTTTACACAGCTGAAATTGCAATTTAGTACGACTTTTCACTATCGTAATTTACATGTATAAAATAGATTTTCACTTAGTGTAATTATTTAAATATGAGTTTAATTAACTGACTATTTGAAAAAGGAACCATTTGCAATTATTGAAACACGTGTTGACTGCTATGAATACGATTATACACTACTGTTTTGAAAATTGCAAAACCATGAAGAACTGCTATTGTTAGATTAAAACTTACAGGATATGTACAACATGTTGGGACATGCAAATAATTAACATTTCTTGCGTCTCACTGTGCCCCTTCGCCAAAGAATATCGCGTCATGAGCACCTGCCGGACTTTGAGCGAGGGAGAATTGTTGGAGTGAGAGAAGCTGGATTTTTCCACCGTGAAATTGCAATTCCTACGAGTCGAAATGCTTGTACCGTGGTGCGAACGTGACATCAGTGGGCACATGAGACTTGAACGCACGGCAATCTGGGAAATGGACCGCAAAATCGCACGACTTCACGGAATGACAAGCATCGCTACTGCATGGTAGTGATCGATCGCACAGCGACGTCAACGGTGTTAGTGCAGCAGTGAAGCACTATCATAGGCCAGGCTCTGTTCTCCGAGCACAGTTCGACATTTTCTGCTTAAGATGGATCCACCTAAAATCTTTGCCTTGTATTTCCAATGGGCAAACTTCTACAGCCATTTTCTTCACAATTAATACGTTCCCAAGGATGAAAATTTAAACATCTATGAAAATAACTTCATAATATAGCCTAGTATACTTAATATGTTCTAAAACTTAACAATAATTATATTAAAAATCAATAACTTTTCCTTTGGTGCTGTTGAGACCAGAAAATAGATGGCGCAACCTGTACATTGATGACGTCAGTAGACGAACAAATGTTGGATTGCTTAATTATGGTTAAATTTTAGAAAATATTAAGTATACTAGGCTATAATATGAAGTTATTTTTATCGATGTTCAAATTTTCATCCTTCGGAACGCATTAATTGTGAAGAAAATGGCTATAGAAGTTTGCCCATTGGAAATACAAGGCAAAGAGTTTGGGTGGATCCACCTTAACAGAGGACTGGTCGCAAGCAACCCATTGTCTCGTATTTTTTTCACCTCGACCACAAACGCCTCCGGCTGAAAGTGAGGTCTTGAACACAGACACTGGCGCGTTGATAAACAACAGGTCATGTTTTCTGGCGAGTAACGATTCAACTTCATGCACTATGATGGTCACATATTTCTTCAAAGACATCGTGGTGAATGGCACCTTGTAGCGTTCTTTTTGCAACTTCATACCGGCCCAACGTCAAGCGTCATGGTTTCGGGCGCCATTGGGTTCAATTCGCGATCTCGCCTGCTACTAATTGAGGGAATCCTAAACAGCCATACATCAGGGATGCTTCAGAGGCAGAGATGATAGTCTTCCTTCAGTCTTCCTTCAGTCTTCCTGGCGCTATGTTCCAGTTGGACAATGCTCGGCCGCATGTGGTCTAAAATGTCTAAGACCTCTTCCATGCACGGCAGAACCGCTTCTTCCTTGCTTTGCATGTTCGTCGAATACGTCCCTGATCGAACACGTCGGAGACTTGGTAGCTATGCGGCTGGCCTGTCAAGAGCCTTCGCCAGTCATCACAAATAGGACTCTGGTCTCGCACCGAAGCAGCCTGGCAGGTATTACCCCATACATCAAAAACCTCTTCCATTCAATGCCTCGCCGAGTACAGGCTGTTATTGTTGCTCGAGAATACTTCACTCGATACTGAGTTTTGAAGCAAAGAAATCTGCGATATAAATTTAACATGAGGAATCTGCTATATACATTTCAGGAGGAATCTGTGATATAAATTTGAGGAACATGTGATATAAATTTCATGAGGAATATGCGATATAAATTTCATGAGGAATTTGCGATATAAATTTGAGAAATATGCGATATAAATTTCATGAGGAATCTGCGATATAAATTTCATGAGGAATCTGCTATATACATTTCATGAGGAATCTGTGATATAAATTTGAGGAACATGTGATATAAATTTCATGAGGAATATGCGATATAAATTTCATGAGGAATTTGCGATATAAATTTGAGAAATATGCGATATAAATTTCATGAGGAATCTGCGATATAAATTTCATGAGGAATCTGCTATATACATTTCATGAGGAATCTGTGATATAAATTTGAGGAACATGTGATATAAATTTCATGAGGAATATGTGATATAAATTTCATGAGGAATTTGCGATATAAATTTCATGAGGAATCTGCGATATAAATTTGAGGAATCTGCGATATAAATTTCATGAGGAATATGTAACATGAGGAATCTGCGATATAAATTTCATGAGGAATATGTAACATGAGGAATCTGCGATAATAAATCAGTATGATGTTACGTTCCACACACGGAATTGTCTGGGATTTCTCAAATGCACGTTCTTCATGGGATGACTGCCTACAGCGACACGTGGTCCCGGCCTTCTTTCGGGAGGGGGAGAGAGTGACGTGCCTGCCCCGCAGAACGTACATGTGATAAAGGCAAAAAGCAGTGAGAGCACATGCCACTGTAGTATAGTGGGTAGCACTCGGAGCTCCGGAGCCGGGAGTTAGGGGTTCGAATCCCTCTCCTGGCATAAAAAATGATGGAAAAACTTACTTCGTCATACTGCCTTTATTTCTTATGTAAAGGATTTTGAGCCTTTTCACTGAAACAGCGATGAAGGAATTGGTGTGCTCGAAAAAAAAACTACACCGTTCAGAACTCGAAATCTATTAGGGGTATGCAAAAGTTTCCGCCGCCCTGCGAACGGGCGCTTTAAGCGTTTAACCGGTCGGCGACCCGTGCTAACAGTTTGTACATGAAGTCAAGCATGGCGGTCGATACAGTTCATTCGCCGCATTGTTTGTTATTCTTGTTTAATTTAGGAAAACGTACGAGCAATATGTCAGGCGCACGGCGAAACGGATAAGGGCGAGTGGACGTGTAGAGAATGGTTTGCCAATTTTAAGAAAGATGATCTAAACTTGGAAGACAAGCCAAGTGCACGTAGACCGCAGAAACTCGCAGACGAGGAGCCGGAATCGCTGTTGCAAGAAGATGCTACACAATCGACCACGCAACTGGCTAAACGTTTGAAAGTGGCTCAATCGACGGTGGTACGGCGTCTACAGGCCTTGAGGAAGATCCAGAAGATTGGTAAGTGGGTTCTGCATACTTTAACGGAGCGTAATATTGGTCAACGATTGGGCATCTGCATGTCGTTGCTCAAGAGGTTTCAAGGGAAGACTTTCTTGTGGAAGGTTGTCACCAGGGATGAAAAATGGGTCTATTGCGAATACCCCGTACGCAAGCGATCTTGGGTCGACCCAGGCCAGCCATCAACGCCCACTGCAAAACAGGATATCCACGGGGAAAAGGTACTGGTGTGTGTGTTGTGGAATATGCATGGAGTGCTGTACTTCGAACTGTTGAAACCAGGTGAAACAATCACTGCACAACGATATAGCGATCACTTGATGAAACTGAATGCCGCAATCGAGCAAAAACGCCAATGGACAGGTAAAGGACGCCTCCCAGTCATCCTGTTGTACGATAATGCCAGACGATATGTCGGTGCCAGCACGAAATCAACCCTTGAACAATTACACTGGGAGGTTTTATCGCACCCGGCTTACTCTCCGGACATTGCACCCTCAGATTTTCCTCTGTTTCGCTCTATGCAAACATGCCCTAGTCCAACAGTGGTTCACCACAGTTCCAGAGGTGGAAAATTTCGCTACTCCGTTTTTCAGCTCAAAACCCGAGTCCTTCTATCACAGGGACATTAATTTGTTGCCTGAAAAATGGCAAAAGGTCATTGATGCTAACGGCCAAAATTTCGTTGAATAAATGTGTACTGGTTTCTTGATTGTTCCTGTCTCCTTTCTCCTTAAAACGGCGGAAACTTTTGCATAACCCTAAAATTTAAAGTTGAAAACTTTCAACAGGCATAAATTAATAAATTTTGAAAGTGTATAAATATGTTTAATTTTGTGCAAAAAAAATTATATGCTTTATAACTCTGCGATGTATGTAATACAACACTCATTTTCTTTCATGGGAAGTGTTGCATCATTCCCCCTTCTTTCCAAGTTTCCCCTTCCTTTCTCCCTCCTGCAATGGGGTCAGAGGAAATCTCAGTGCGGGGAGTGTTAAGAACTCCCTGGAGGAGTCTGGGAAAATACCAGTGTGTGTGGCTATTTAGTTCGTAAACCGTGTTTGACTGTTCTGTTGTACAATATGAAAGAACAGTGCAGTCTGTATTTCGCGAATGTAAATTCTCAGCTCAAATTTCAGTGGAAAAGTTCGTTCTTCACAAATCAGTTTTTGAGAGGATAGGTCTTATTTTCTCATAAGGGATCCTCCTAGGTTAAACCTAGACTTCCTTACTCTGAAGAGGCCTTTGTTTCACCTTTGGGAGTGGAGCTCGGAGGTCTTGAGGAACGCTGAGGGTAAATGGGTTTTGACCTAGTTTTTAGCATGGGAGTCTTACCCGGGGTTCGTCAGTTTAGCGCGGTCCCGAAGGCACGGTGGGTATCTCGGGCTCACTACAGCAGCAGGCTTCGAAGTCGTAACCATGAGGTTGACAGCAGGTTGCTCTAACCACTAGAACACCCATCACCCACGACTTAGTTTTTCTGTTTTCAAACAGGATACATTAAATGTGTTTCAAACAAAACCTTGACTTGTTTTTAGAAAAGATACACGGTGGTCGTTAAACCTCCAATCCAAAAAAAAAAAAAAAAAAAAAGAGAGAGAAAAGATACAAATCAAACTACTTTAAAACACATTTATATTTTTGATCAATGCTTTTCTTTTTTATTTTATTTCAAAAAGTTTGAACGGTTTCATTGAATTAAAAAGCACTTTTATCACCAACACCTGCACAAAGCGCACTACTTAATTTGCGCTTAGTGTGAAATTATGTCGTAGAATAGTGCGTGTCCTCTCAGTCTTCTCCAAAGGAGAATTACGCATGTTTATTTTACAAGTTATGACTTATCTATTATAATAAATCACTGTGTGTCCAATCTAATATATTTGTTTAAAAAAATTCTTTGGGATTTCTGTCTAGTGGCTGTGATGATATTTTTTCCTCTGAGATTTATTTGTCGAAAAAGTAATCTATTTTACTTAATGAGTTCTTACACGCGCTTTGTGTTTCTAGCAAAATACTGACATGCGGTCTCAGAAGCAGCCGTTGAAAAACATATTTAGCAGCAAACCACACATGAAAGAACAAAAGACTCGCCAACCTTTTTTCTTAATGGCGTTTCTTTCCAACAAGATGGCCTCTTCTATAACGGCAACAGCAGGGTGTCTAGCCGCATAATCGCAATTTCAGTTGAAAAGCACCTTGAAGCGGCATTTTATCCATTCCACGTCGCTAGTTACGGAGAAAGCTCCGTTGCCACCTGCTACGCCTTTCAGACGATTCTGAAAAGTATGTGTCTTCTGAAAGACACGGCTCTTTTGAAGTGAACACTCGTTGCGAGAAGTTTCAAAGCCACATGGCGCGCGAAAATCATGTGGAGCTACAGACATTGACCACAGCAGGTGAAAAATTACCTGAACTGAAACTGGCATTATGGGAAGCTTGCAACGCGAGGAGGGGGCTACATAAATCGAATATGTGCATTGCAGCTGATTCGCTGAATAAGACCCGGCAGCAATTTCTAAGAGAGAGAGAGAGAGAGAGACTCTTTTGTCATTTCGGAGCATTTTACTCTTTTTCACCCCTCGACTCTAAAGCACTATGCAATTGGAACGAGCTGTTTATAAAGTAATGCATGAAGTTAGATCACAAGAATTGCCTGAAGTCTAATGGGCGTCGAATCAACCTATGAAGCAACTTTGACAAAATCTGATACAAGTTCTAGACATACTTAATCACCGCCAGCTCCAAACTCTAATACCACACTGGTACTTTTAATGCTGTTCGTGAACTGCGCACAATTTGGGAAAGAATTATTGATAATGTGGAGAAACTACTATAATTGTCGTAAACTATTGTGATCATTATTTGCTATTACAGGAAATATGGTGTGTTGAAAGTGTTCACTTACTTTTCGAACGAGCTAATAACTAAACCATACCAGCATTGTGCTTAGTTTGATCCAGTCGAGAGTGTTATTTTGGACATGCATTTATGTATGATATTTCATTCCCGTTTTCTGTTCTGTACACGCGCTACTTACGTATAATTAAATAACTACATTTCGTTCTATTGAACGCATCACCATGAAATTCTGCGAGACACTCTCATATAGAAAGTGTGTCAGCGAATTTCAGGAAATTTGCTCGATGATTTTTCATGTTTTCAGCCCTACGAGGAAGTCTAATGACTCGCAAACTTAAACGTTAGTCGTTCTCGCTCCCAAATGGGGCTGTCTTGCCCTCTTTGGAGATAGGGCAACAATTATATTCGAAAAATTGCAGATCGTGGCAAATGGTTGGTAATGCGTTTGTTTTCGGCAAAAAAGGATCGAATGGAGCTCCTCAAAAGGCGGCACAGCCAGACAACTCTGAGAGTCCCTCTTCTCGCAGCAAATTGGCATAGATATCCACTTTCGAGAAACCTGCTCGTCCACTACTATATTTAAGGGTGTGTGCGATGTACACAATGTTGTTAATTAGTGTCTAATGCTCGAAAGCAGCGGTTTCTCTGTAATTTTGATTGTTTAACAAAGGTCGTGTGCAATCGTGTTTTCGTGAAAGTAACCGGAATGCTCGTGCAGCGGAGCGGGTATATGCACAGCGGTTTCCTAATACTAGACATCCTGATGATAAGATTGTCAAAAATGCCTTTCGTCGATTGGTGCTGCTAGCGGTATACAGTGCCGCTCACGTACAGGTTGCCACGAAGTAATGATACGAATATTCTGGCATACGTATTTGCACATTCCCACTGCACCTCACAGGAAGTTAGCGAGAACAGACCATTGGGTCACTAGCGACTGCTACGAGTTTCTCAAAGGCACCACGAGTCTCTATTCGTATTACACGGTCGAGTCATATTATCGTGACCACCAGCTAATATCCAGAGTAACCGCCGTGTGCTGCGCAGACAGCAGCTAGACAGAATGGGAGTGACTCAATAAAATGATGGAAGGTGTTCGCAGGTATGTGGAACGTTCCTGACTGCAATGCATCTGACAGCTGCTGGAGGATACATAGAGTGAACAACACGATCGAGGTAGTCTGACAGATGCTCAATTGGGTTTAAGTCTGGGGAATTAGGGGCCATGGAAGTACTTTGAAGTCTTCGTCGTGATCTTCCAACCAATCTCCAACATTTCTTGTATGACACGAGGCATTGTCGTGCTGGAATATCCCATCCGCCCCAAGAAACACAATCAGCATGTATGGGTGTACGTGGTCTGTAAGGATGGATTCGCCGCCCCGGTGGCGCAGTGGTCTAAGGCGCTGGCCTCTGATCCTTCGTCCGTAAGGGGTCCGGGTTCGAATCCCGGTCAGGCATGGATGTTGTGTTTGTCTTACGACACTGGCTCTCTCCCTTCCCTGGAACCAGTGACCCTAAATTAGGGACGGGCGACTGCTTATAGCCCGTTGAGTTGCTCACGGTGGTCGTTAAACCTCCAATCAAAAAAAAAAAAAAAAAAAAAGGATGGATTCATAACAACTTTGGTCCATAGTGCCTTCCACAGGTATGAGTGGATCCAGAGAATGCCACGAAAACATTTCCCAGACCATAACGCTGCCCCCGCCAGCTTATGTTACGCCAGCAATGGTTGAAGAGTGTTTGTTCTCCGATATTTCTCGTCTTTTACGCCAACGTCCATCACTTCGATGAAGCAGAAAATGTGACTAATCGAAGAAGGCAATTCTTTGCCAATCAGCGGAGGTCCAATTCCGATTTGCCGTGCAATTGTAAGCCTTTACTGCCGGCGCACCTTCGTTACCATAGGTGCAGTGACCATCCGTCTGCATCGGAACCCCATACGCAGCAGGGTTCGCTGAATTGAGGTTTCAGACACACTTCCGGTAGACCCTGGTTCATTCGGCCAGTGAGTTGCTCCACTGTAGCATGACGATTGGCCCTCGCGCACCTTTGAAGCCTACGTTCATATCTCACAGCAATTGCACGTGGTGCTCCGCAGTTTTCACGTCGCTTATTCGCAATGGTTCCATTTCTCCAATCACGATACACTTTAACCACAGCAGCACGCGAACAGTTCACAAATTGCGCTGTTTCAGAAATACTGCCACCCTTGGCCCAAAAGCCGGTAATCATCCCTTTTTGCAAATCTGATAAATCGTTCCTTTTATCCATGACAACAACGAGAGATATGTTTACAGAATGCCTACAGCACATATTATATGCCCTCCAAGCCAGCTCACGACACGTGTCTTCTTTCATTGGCTACGCGCTGTTGACGTCAAAAGTAGGAAGTGGTCACAATGATGTGACTCGACTGTGTATTTTCAACATGCTCTGCGCCTAGGAGATCCAGGGAAACGGCTGGAATTTTGTAACTTCGTGTTGAATACGTTAGAAGTGGAACAGAATTTCTTGCCGAACATCTTATGGACAGACAAGTAGCAGTTCCGGAAAGATGGTGCAATGACCAAACATAATGAGCACTACTGGCCACCGTACAATCTGTGCTTCACGAAGGATATACAACGTCAGGTCAAGTGGTCCACCAACGTTAGGTGTAACCTTTTTAAAAACCACTTATTAGGGCATTTTTACCAAGCTTATCTGTACGCTCAACGATATTTTCATCTGTTATAAGCAGATGTACCAAAGATTTTAGGCAATTTGATATGACACGGATGTACCCAAAGCAGTGCTGAATAAAGTATCTTCTCCTCTCTCCTGTAAATTATGACATGTTGAGGAGCAAGCATAAGATTATTTTAATTTTTATTGAAATATATCCCATAAAGCCTGAGTGACACCCCCCCTTCCCCCTCCGGTGGCGCAGCGGTCTAAGTGATGGCCTCTAATCATTCGTCCGAAAGGGTCCGGGTTGGAATCCCGGAGAATCATGGATGTTGTGTTGGTCTTACGGCACTGGCTCTCTCTCCCTTCCCTGGAACCAGTTACCCTAAATTAGGGACGGGCGACTGCTTATAGCCCATTGAGTTGCTCACGGTGGTCGTTAAACTTCCAATAAAAAAAAACCTGACGAGATAAGTCCTTATAGTACTGCTCTTCTCTAGAAGAAACTCTTGATCTACTATGAGTTGCTGAACGATGATTCATTAACTTACATATTTGTTTGGATTATATCGTTCAATGGGCGGTTCATTTGAATTTACACTGAAGAGCAATTGGATTAGAGACAGCTGGTGTTATGCAAAAGTGTCGCTGTGGGCGGCCCTGTAAACGGAAACCGACATAACGTATGCAACGATCCGACAATATAAGGAGTGATGCGACGGGAATCAGTAAGAGTCGGACGCAGTATGGGTAAGACGAAAGCTCTAAGCGCATTTGATCGAGGACAAATTGTCGGGGCCCAATGAATGAGTCACTCCATCTCGGATGCCGTGCAGGCACTGGGATTTTCACGAGCCACTGTGTCACGGGTGCGCCGTGAGTACACTGAATCCGGTAAAACCATCCCTGCAAAGGGCCAACTGCCGTGGACAACAGCGTGTGGAAGAGCGGGGTCACCGTCGGCTAGCTCGCATTGTAACAGCGGATAGACGGGCCACAGAGCAAGAAATCACTCGGCAATTTAACGCTGGTGCACAAAAACGTGTAAGCAGCCACACCATCCAGAACTATCGCCTCGCTATGGGGTACAGAATCCATCGTCCCACGAGAGTACCACTGCTGACCGCTTATCATAGGGTGTAAAGATTAGCATGGGCGCGGGAACATCGAAACTAGACCCTAGACATGTGGAAAAATGTTGCCTGGACTGATGAGTAGAGATTCACGTTGATACATGCGAATGGCAGGATACGAGTACGGCGCAAACCACATGAAGCGATGGATCCTTCTTGCGAGCAGGGTACTCTTCAAGATGGTGGGGGTGGCATTTTCGTCAGGGGACTGTTTACGTGGACTGAAATGGGACCCCTGGTATGAGTGACATCGTCCCTCACAGGTCAACGTTACCGGGATATCCTGGACGACCATTTGCTCCCGTTTGTGCGTCTTATACATCCCACTGGTCACCTCATCCAGCTACAAGACAATGCAGCTCCCGAACTGTATCCGAATGGTTGGATGAACACTCCACCGACCTGACCTCGCTTCCTTGGCCAGCTAGGTCACCTGACCTCAATCCCATCGATCACATCTGGGATGCCACCGAGAGAAATGTTTGAGGCTCCATCAAATCTTCGTGAACTGTGGGAGGTTGTTCATGAGTCGTGGATCCGTATGGCTTCCCAACGCTTCCGCTGTCTTGTCGAGTCCATGCACAGATGAATCGCCGCCGTCATCAGGGCGACAGGTGGTGCTACACGTTACTAGACAGGTATCTCTAATTCAATTGCTCTTCAGTGTATGAACATCAGCTTAGATACATTGGAGATTAACAAAGATGCTCTGAGGTCGGTTATAGTGTAGTTCATTAAACTGAAATTGCGTTTGCATACAGCTGTTCATTAAACTGAATTTTCGTTCGCATTCTGCTTCGTCGTCTGTTTTAATTAACACGGCAGAGTTGAAATCGTTCTTAAGAGGGGTTTTAAGTTTTCTGGTACAACTTGGACGTTTTCATTATATTCTCTCAGTCTATGAATAGCTTGCATTTCATCAACATTAAAACGTCTACAGATTCTCCTTGTTTCTAGTTCTCCATAGCGCACGTCGTTTGTTTTAATGTTTATTCACTCTAATGAACAAATATCTTCAAGAAGTTGTACATCTTCACTGTTTGAATCTGAACACAGTCTTGATTTCATCCTGTCAACCGTATAAACTAGTTTGGTTAATAGGTACAATTTTCTTGTTATGAATCAATGGGATATTTTTAAATAATAATTCGTTCGCTGCTAATGCTAAATGAGTTTTTTCCCCAGGATTTTCTCCGAAGCTCTCTATAATTCTTATGGTTCTTTTTATTAGATGTTCAGCTCTTGTCAGCGATGTTGTTCCAAATTGAAATTTTGTTGATAATATCGACATTGAAAGTATACGCTATTCTGTCAAAAAAAAAAAAGCAGAGTGTATAAGGCGTATACCGCCGTATACTCTCCACTACAGCCCTGACCCAAAGTAACAAAAACTTACTCCTTCGGACTTTTTTCTTTGGGGGCACATGAAGTATCAGGTTTCCGAATGACCGCCTTTGAATGTACTAATTCTTCAACAGCGTATCGCAGCTGCAAGTCAATGTAGATGAGAATATGGTAAACAACATACGGAGTCAGCTGGTTGAACGGCTGTTTGCTAATCGTATAAACTCTGAGTATGTGAACATGTGAGTTTAATTTTGCATGATATAGAGCATGTTTTATTCATTTTCATGTTTTAGTACTGTCTGAATTATCAGCAGAATATTCAAAGCAAGTTCAGAATATAAATTCTGAACTCGCTTGTAACACTTACTGGTCATCCATGTCACACCTCTCAGAAAACTTCAAAATTTCATCGCCCTGGAATGGGAATCGAACCCGCATCTCCCGATTTCTATTCGAGTATGCTAACCATTACACCAACTAAACCAGTGAAGTTCCAAGAAACTGAGACTAAGCAAACTTAGCTTAGGAATCTGAACATCCTCAGGTTTTCGCTAGTCGGAGTATCGTGTGCTTCCTCATAGTGTTTTGACCCATCTCCCATCTAGAAACGGATGTTGGTCGGAAATCAAAAGTACCACAGATAAATCAATGAAGGAAGAAATATTCCTCATAATACAAGGGAAATTGATAGAATATTCAGAGCAAACAGAATATAAATTCTGAATTTGCTTGTAACGCTAACTGGTCATCCAAGTAAGACCTCTCAGAAAACTTGAAAGTTTCATCGCTCTGGAGCGGGAATTCAATCCGCATCTCCCGATTGTTGCTTCGAATGTTCTATTGATTTCCCATGTATTATGAAGAATATTTCTTCTTTCATCGATTTATCTGTGGTACTGGTGATTTCCGACCTACATCTATTTCCGAATGGGAGATGGGTCAAAACGTTATGAGGAAGCAAAGTTGCTTCATTGTCCTGGGTGGTGAAACGGCTAGCACATTCGAACGTAAATCGGCAGATGCGGGTTCGATTCTCGCTCCAGGGCGATGAAATTTTCAGGTTTTCTGAGAGATGTTACATGGATAACCAGTGAGTGGTACAAGCAAATTCAGAATTTATATTCTGTTTGCTTTAAATATTCTATCGATTTCCCATGTATTGTGAGGAATATTCCTTCCTTCATGGATTGATCAGAATTCTCAGTGTTATACTGTCCGGATATTTCGGGATTCCTTTCTATCCTTTGTTTCTGGGGCGAACGCATTACTCGTTGGTAGAGATACGTTTGTGCAGATTAGTAGGGAACAACGATTACGCAAAAGAAGCGGACATTACGAGTGAATCTATTGTGCATTTAAAATATTTCACGGATTCAGTTGTTTGGAGGAAAGGTTGCCGTTGGGGAGAAATGGACAGCGTAGATAAGAGTAACAGAATCTGACTTGGAAATCTGGTTAGCATCGAAAAGTAAAACCGTTTGTACGTCGTAGACGGGCGTCTGATCCATTCGTCAAGTTTGACTGAGATTGTACCATGATTCCATGTGAAGCAGAATAGTCTTCATGACAAACTGCAGCACATTTTGGACTTGATGCGCGAACAGCTTGCAACAGCAGTAAACCCAAAAGGGTTTTTCTCGTCGTCATTCAAGATTCGGTCATCCTGAAGTGATTACCGATCGTGATGATCACCTGTTTCGCCGGATGGCTATCAGTACCAGAAACGCGACTTCTTTATGCATTTGTACATACGACATGGAGGGCATCTCGGCAGTATCTCATAATACTTTTCACCGACCTCCACGAAACTGGAAATTTAGCCCGTCCCAGGAATGATAAGCACTTCAGCGCGTGCCTCCTCCGGGGCTCTAAACTGGCACAACTCCACCGATTAGCATCAAACCAGCGCCTCTGACCACGAGGACACCGGAATGGTCTTGTTATTTTCTCCTCTGAGGAAGAAAACCAATGGACAATTTATCGCTAAATATCTTGCGTGCAAAGTCTAAGTCTTGGCGGCTTTTAAAAAGGAAGACAGCAGATCATCGCCTTACATGTCAAGCTTACTGCAAATTATGATAGTGGTCTACTCTCTTGAACGTTTTCTAAGAAGCAGATCATGAATGCTGTGATGTACTTGGAATCAACAGGCTATTCTCCATATTTTCTGATTATACGCACTCATTGACAATGAAATTTGCGCACCTCGAAGAAAACATGCTACAACCGCGAAACTTTGCAAATAGCTAGAGTGCGTGCTGGAATGCAAATGATCCACGTTTGGTGCAAGGTGCGCATTACCGCACACCCTGTGGTGGCGCTGCAAGCACGAACTGGAAGCTTTATAAACCGCTGTGTAGTCGATGCCCCATCAAAGCGAAAAGTGCCGGCTGACGCAGGCAAGTAGAAGCCAGAGACGTCGACTTGTGCAACTTACGGACTTTCAGAAAGGCCTGATCATCTGGCTGAAAACAGCGCGCCGTATTTTCCGACACGTGGATCGTTCTGACCATGCCTTCCGACTGTTTTGGGAGCAGTGGACACGTGACGCCACTGTCACACGGCGGAATGGCTCCGGACGGACAAGGAGAACCACCAGTAGAGAGGATCGACGGATCCTGCGCCAGGAACGAACGGATCCCACGGTGACCCGGTCCACTATACAGGCAGATGTAGCTGCTGCTGTGTGCCCACGAACCATTTCCCGACGACTTCAGGGAAGCAAATCTTCGATCTCAGCGCCCTTTACGTGTGATGCCATTAACATCGGAACATCGCCGGCTCCGTGGGCAGTTGATCATCATGCCCGAGTGTAGAGGTCTCCGGGTCAACGGCACAATGCAACCTTGCTTTCGAGCGCCACACCTCCCCTACTGCAGGCATTATGGTCTGTAGAGACATTGCCTACGATAGCCGATCAGCTCTAGTAGTGGTAGGTGGATCATTGACGGTCCAGCAGTATGTGGATGAGATCTTACGGCCCCATGTGCTCCAATTCCTTGCTGGGATTCCAGGTGCACTATACCAGCAGGATAATGCCTGCCCGCACACGGCTCGGGTTGCCCAGGACTGTCTACGTCATGTCCAGACACCTCCATGGCCTGCCCGCTCCCCGGACATGTGCCCTATCGAAGCATGTGTTGGGCCAGTTGAAACGCATGCTGCCGTCGTGACACACTATCCGGGATTTGGAGCACACCGTCCAACACGTGTGGGCCAGTCTGCCACAGGACAACATCAGGCGTCTTTTCACCTCACCGTATTGCAGCATGTATCGCCGCACGAGGAGGTGCGACGCGCTATTGAAGATGACCAGACTGCGTGCCCCAGATCCCTCTGTAATTTCCCTGCAGCTCTGTTTTTGCCATCATGTGTACCATTCATCTGTATCATTACGTCCATAAAATTTCAGTTCAATCCAATGCTTCCTTCTTGGTGCGCAAATTTCATTGTCCGTGAGTGTATATGTCACAATATGGTGCAAGGCAGCAATCTTTTTTCTTCTCCTTTTATCTGCCGAAAACTGAGATAAAACTTGGCATTTTACTCTGTATGTGAACTATGACAAAGAATTTCGAAATGTTTCCTTTTGAGAACCGCAACATTTATTCAGGTATCATTTTCCTGAAGCATGCAATTAATACTCGCTGTGATGTAGGATTATTTTGCCTTTTTATGTTCGAATATTATCTCTTAGCCGAACCGATTCGTCGTTCTACCTTTAAAATACCCATAAATGCGATACGAGCTATGAATAAAACTCGTAGGCTTCTGTGTTCCGGTACATCATTTGCTGCAACAACAACAAACAACATCGAAAGCTGAGCGTGTTCGAGAGGCGATCACGTTGCCAAGGCAACTTGTTATTTGGTGACTGCTGTTTTATCGCATCAATATGATCCCTGCAATAAGAGCAAAAGACGAAGGCCTTATTAAGGAACAAGCAATAGTGGGAGGAATGCGTATTTAGAGCGAAGGTAATGCTGATCGTCACTAATGATTTTTTTACTAAAATACCTAACATTCCTGGGCGTTGGAGGGTATATATATATATATATATATATATATATATATATATATATATATATATATATATATATATATATATATGTATATCCCCATCACCTTACAAAAGTTATCCACTACCATAATACTTCTACAGAAAAGCCCTGTCGAAGGCTAATGATATTCAAGAAAGCATTTGCATGACGAATTTGCTTTGACCAACAAATTTCAGTGCCATTCGAAATGTATTTTACACTTTATATATCTATCTATCTATACATAGTATAAAATAAAGTCCCCGGTAGGCGCCTGTTTGTTTGTTCGGGCTAATTTCGATAATCGCTGGACGGATTTTGATGCGGTGTTCACCATTCCATAGAGCATTTGTCGAGGAAGGTTTAGGTGTATAAAACATTAATCTATGGCAAAAGGGAGCCGAACAGTAACAATTTTAGTGACAAGTCCAAGAAAAACCCGCAGTTCGCATTCTTTCGTGGCTTCCACTGCCTGAACAACAATGCGCAGCGACCGGTTTAAGAAGTTTTTTTGCTCATTGTGAAAAAGACGCGAGGCACATGCGCAGCGGCCGGTCTGACAGAATGTAAGGCCACAGACTAAATGCGTAGTTAGTTACATTGGACGCTGAATAAGAATTGATTTATCGGCGCTCGCACAGACTAAATGTGTAGTTGTTTTCGCCAACAGGTATGCATTTATTTGAGTAGCTCTTTAATTCAAATTTTAATATTGTATTAGCATCTGTATATTAATTCTATAAGGTTTTTTACTGTTAAACCTATTTTGAGAGAACGGCTGAACGTACAGATATGTTTGAGGTATCAAAATAAAGGTCTTACCATGTAGATGTGCCAGTCGAAGAGAAAAATGAGATTGTGCCAACGGTTCGGGCGTTGTGGGACGGCAACATTTCTATGTAAAGTCTGTGGGAGAAGCGTGCGGTTGACATTCGATCACCTGCGGTTGACTCACGCGCTGTTGAAGGCGGCAGCATGGTGGGACTGAGATAGTCCGAAGTCTTTTTTCTGAGCGAACCGATTCGCACAGCAACGCTAGCAAGCATTTGTATCAAAGTTCTTCTCATCGGAACAGCGAACACTCTCGAAGACCTGATTGCGTTATGCCGTTGGACTGTGTGATGTATATACACTGAAGAGCAATTGAATTAGAGATACCTGTCTAGCAGCGTATAGCACCACCTTTCGTCCTGATGACGGCAGTGATTCGTCTCGGCATGGACTCCACAAGACACCGGAAGCGTTGGGAAGCCATACGGATCCACGACCCCTGAATAAGCTCCCACAGTTCACGAATATTTGATGCAGGGGTCAGAGTCTCGAACATCTCTCTCGATGGCATCCCAGATGTGATCGATGGAATTGATGTCAGGTTACCTAGCTGGCCAAGGAAGCGAGGTCACGTCGGTGGAGTGTTCATCCAATCATTCGGATACAATTCGGGAGCGATAGCACGGTGCATTGTCTTGTTACAGGATGAGGTCCCCAGTGGGATGTTGAAGACGCACAAATGCCAGCAAATGGTCGTCCAGGATATCCCGATAACGTTGACCTGTGAGGGACGATGTCACACGTACCAGGGGTCCCATTCCAGTCCACTCAAACAGTCCCCAGACGAGAATGATACCCCCACAAGCTTGAAAAGTACCCTTCTGGCAAGAAGGATCCGTCGCTTCATGTGGTTTGCGCCGTACTTGTATCCTGCCATCTGCATGTACCAACGTGAATCTCGACTCGTCAGTCCAGTCAACATTTTCCCACATGTCTAGGGTACAGTGGCGATATTTCCGCGCCCATGCTAACATTTGCACCCTGTGATGTGCGGTCAGCAACGGTACCCTCGTGGGACGATGGCTTCTGTACCCCATAGCGAGGAGATGGTTCTGGATGATGTGGCTACTTACACGTTTTTGTGCACCAGCGTTAAATTGCCGAGTGATTTCTTGCTCTGTGGCCCGTCTATCCGGTGTTACAATGCGAGCTAGCCGACGATGATTCCGCTCATTCACACGCTGTTGTCCACGGCAGTTGGCCCTTGCAGGGATGGTTTTACCGGATTCAATGTACTCACGGTGCAACTGTGACACAGCGGCTCGTGAAAATCCTAGTGCCTGCACGACTTCCGAGATGGAGTGACCCATTCATCGGGCCCCGACAATTTTCCCACGATCAAATGCGCTTAGAACCTTCGTTTTACCCATACCGCGTCCCACTCTCACTTATTCCCAGTCGCATCTCTCCTTATATTGTCGGATCGCTGCGTACGTTATGTCGTTTCCGTTTACAGGGTCGCCCACAGCGCCACATTTGCATAACGCCAGCTGTCTCTAATTCAATTGCTCTTCAATGTATACAATTTAACATTCATTCGATCTGTTTTATTCACGTAGGTAAGACGTTTCCCATTACGTAAAGATGTAAATAAATGTTCTGTTGATCATTGTTAGTGAAAGTATTACGGGAGACTGCTTATAGCCCATTGAGTTGCTCACGGTGGTCGTTAAAAACCGTAATTAAAAAAAAAAAAAAATCACGAAACTGGACTATTGTCTTTACTGAAGTGGTTGAATGAATTTGTCAATCAAATAAAGTTTACATTTGTTGTTTCACATGAGTTTATCCTTTTCAAAAAAAAAAAAAAAACTAACCGTCGATTTCGACGGGTGAAGAGAATTCGCAACACGAATCTCATTCCAACAACATTTGCAAACACAGTTGTGACTGAAGATGAGAGTGAAAGAGTGCGCTATCCAGGTAAATGTTCGCACACGATCGACATGAGTGGACTTCCGCCTCACATTTTACGACTGAAAAAGGGTGCAGTCGTGATGTTCATCACGAACCTGGTGGCGCAGTGGTCTAAGCGCTGGCTTATGATGATTCGTTCGTGAAGGGTCCGGGTTGAATCCTCGTGAGGCATGGATGTTGTGTTTGTCTTGCGGCACTAGCTCTCTCCGTTCCCTGGAAGCAGTGACCCTAAATTAGCGACGGGCGACTGCTTATAGCCCATTGAGTTGCTCACTGCGGTCGTTAAACTTTCAGTCAAAAAAAAAAAAAAAATCACGAACCTGGACTATTGTCTTTATTGAATTGGTTGAATGAATTTGTCAATCTGATGAAGTTTACATTTGTTGTTTCATGTGAGTTTATTATTTAAAAAAAAAAAAAAAAACTAACCGTCGTTTCCGACGGATTTCGTCTAGTACATAATATAAAATAAAGTCCCCGGTAGGCGTCTGTCTGTTTGTTCGGGATAATCTCGAGAATTGCTGGAGAGATTTTGATGCGGTTTCACCATTCCGTAGAGCATTTGTCGAGGAAGGTTTAGGTGTATGAAACATTAATCTATGACAACAGGGAGCCGAGCAGTAACGATTTTAGGGACAAGTCATAGAAAAAACCGCCGTTCGCATTCTTTCGAGGCTTCCACTGTCCAAACTACGATGCGGGGCAACCGGTTTACGAAACTTATTTGCTCACTAGGAAAAAGACGCAAGGCGTATGCGAGGCGGCCGGTCTGACAGCATATAAGGCCACAGACTAAATGCGTAGTTACATCGGAAGCTGAAGGAATTGGTTTATCGGCGCTCGCACAGACTAAATGCGTAGTTGTTTTCGTCCATACGTATGTATCTCTTTGAGTAGCTCTTTAATTAAAATTTAAATACTGTATTAGCATCATGCAGAAACGAAAATCGAATATAGGTCTTAGAACATCGGGCGCAAAAATAATTTGTTTATCCCGTCATAATGAAACTTTCCAAGAAACAGAATCTCGATTGGCAAATGACAGACAAAGAATGGCTTTACAAAGAGAAAGACAGTTGCCTGTTGAAAGTAATAATCGTCTCTCTTTAGATCGAAGTAGACCTAATTCTCAGAGGGGAAGATAATCGTGTGTTCGGTGCAACAATCATCTATCTGCTGACAGGAGCAGACATGTTAATCTAAGAGAGAGGAGACGAGTAAGTCGAACTGAAAGCGCAAATGTTCGTGGTCTGTGATCCGATAAAGAGAATACCGCTATAAATTATGATCCATTCATAAATTATAAAAATGATTGTTCTGTTTGTATAAGTACTATGTCTATTATCTGTCAATATTGTTCAGCTCAGAAATGGAAAGACGAATCAAAAGGCATGTGTTGTTTGCAGGGGAAAATTAAACTAGAAGAAATATTTCCCCCTCCCGAACCATTAAATTCGCTTCTCACAGGTGATCATCTAAACTCTAAAGAATTTGTGAAACACATACGTCAGTATAAAAATGCATTTCAAATGACCTCATTTATGAGTACACAAGTAATCGAACGTGGCTTTATGCCGGCATTTAAGGTACAAGGACAAGTATAGCATTTGGCCTGTAGTCTATTTCCTTCTGATCCTAATGATCAGAAATTCCTACAGATTTATTTTATAGCGGACCCTGAAACACAAGCTTTAATTCGATGTAACATCAATCGACAAGTTCTTGATACGTTCTTGGTGAGGTCTTTGCAAGAAATGTTGCACTGCCATAATAATTATGTTCATCTTTTAAAACTGCGATTGATAGTGTGCCAGCAAACGTACCGGATTTCAATATCGTTCGTTATCCACGCTGATAAAGAAATGTCGGTGAACATTGTGGCCGCTGTAACGCCCCTGCTACGACTGAAGTAGCTGGTGTGATAGCTGGGCAAGAATTTCACAGAAGAGACATAGTATTGCGTAGTCGAAATAACAACCTTCAAAACATTGCTGAAATTCACAGATCTTATGGTAGTTTGCAATATCCTTTCATATTATGTAGAGGCGAAGATGATTATTCGATAAATATTTCTCAACTTTACCCGACCACTGGGGCACTGCTACGTAAAACGTTGTCATGTATGAATTATTACTGTTACCGAATAATGACAAGGCTCAATAACTTTAATACAATACTTATATTTGGAATGCTACTGAACCAGTATTCGGTAGATCAGTATGCTAAAATTGAATCGGGACGTTTACCTTACATCCGAAATAATCAGACAAAACTGCAAACGGAAAATTATATCCATTTGCAAGATGCTTTGAGAGGAAACGAACATGTTGGCGTTATCAGCCAATTGGTCGTATTACCATCGTCTTTTACAGGAGGGCCAAGATATTTTCATGAACGAACACAAGATGCGATGACTTTTGTGAGGAATTATGGCAAACCTAATTTGTTTATTACATTTACGTGGAACGAAATTAAAGAAAACCTACATGCCAATGCAACACCACAAGACAGTTACGACATAGTAAACATAGTATTTTATTTGAAAATTAAAAAAACTGATGTTCTTCATTAATAAAGCGAAAATATTTAATCCACCTCGCTGGTACATGTATACTGTCGAATGGCAGAAACGTGGACTGCCTCACGTACATATTCTGCTATGGTTGCAGAACAAAATTCCTCCGGACCCCATAGACAGTGTAATTTCAGCAGAATTACTAAATAGACAGACAGACCCAACATTACAGGATATTGTGTCAAAGCAAATGATTCGTGTTCCATGTGGCACTTTCAACACAAATTCATCTTGCATGCGTGGCGGACTTTGCAGCAAAATATATTCAAAACATTTTCAAAGCTGCACATCTACTGATGATTATTGGTATCCCAAATATTGTTACTCATGACGGTGGAGAAACTGTAACTATCCGAAATCATGAAATACATAACGGATGAGTTGTACCGTATAATCCGGTTCTCCTTTGAATTGTTGATGCTCAGATTAATGTTGAAATATGTAGTTCTGTCAAATCGATTAAATATGTGTGTAAGTAAGTAAATAAAGGCAGCGATCAAGCTACTTTCACCATAGAATCTACAAACGAGGTTCCACAATATCAATCTGGAAGATATATTTGCTCATCGGAGGCAGTATGGCGAATTTTAGCCTTCAGTGTACACGAACGAGCGCTTATAATCACTCACCTTGAGGTACATTTAGACAATAGGCAGCGCGTGTATTACACTGAAAGGAATGCCAATGATATCGTAAATAATCCATGTTTTATAACGCTAACAGAATGTTTTAAATTATGCACAGAAGATGACTTGGCAAAAAATCTTACTTGTGACAAAGTTCCAGGTTATTATACTTGGAATCTAAATAACAAGAAATTTCAACGGAGGAAACAAGGAATGCCCGTTGAGGGCTATGGCGACGTTAAAAAAACAGATGCGCTTGGCCGAATGTATGTAGTCCATCCCAACAACACTGAATGTTTTCATCTAAGAATGTTACTTCATGTGGTTAAAGGACCTACTTCTTTTGAATATTTAAGACCTATGGCAGGAATAACGTACGACACATTTCAAGTGGCATGTAGAGCACTGGGATTGCTGGAAGACGATTCTCACTAGAAAAATACAATATCCGAAGCTGCACTATGTAGTTCTGCAGTATCCTTTGGATATTTATTTTCTATCATAATCGTTTTTTTTTTTTTTTGACAAGTTTCTGATCTGTTGACTCCTTAGAATAATCACAATGAAAACATGTCTGAAGATATTGCACCGAAAACAGACAGTATGACCAAAATGTGGTACATGAAGCATTGATTGAAGTCATCAGAATAGTACAATTATTTACAAGCAAATCTATCAAAGAGTTTGGACTTCCTTTCCCAGATAACAATAACCTACAGAGTTAGACTTTCTTTGCCAGATAACATAACCTTCCAGGAAAGGGAGAGAGCCAGTGCCATATAAGACAAACACAGCATCCATGCCTCACCGGGATTCAAACCCGGTCGGCTTTCTGACGAATGATCAGAAGCCATCGCTTAAACCACTGCGCCAACTTTCTCTAAAAGTCTTTCATGATGATACAAGCGTATGTAATATTTCAAAACAAAGTAACATCGCCAAATTAATCCAAAACTCTGCATTAATAGTTTGGGGTGAGGCTACAATGTCGTACAAAACTTCGGTCGAAGCCCTAGACAGACAATGCGTGATCTCAGGAATACAAACAGACATATGGGTGGATGCACAGTTCTGTTCTCCGAAGATTTTCGTCAAATCTTACCAGTTGTGACGAGAGGAACAAGAGCTGACTAGATGAACGCTTCTTTAAAAAGATCTTACATTTGGCCTAATCTAACTATATTATCACTCAAAACTAATATGAGAGTACTCCTATCTTCAGAAGATAATAGCGTTTTTGCTGAAATGTTACTTAAAGTTGGGAATGGGTATTTTTTATCTATGAATGAAGGTAAAATTAACCTCAATCATGATTTATGTGTTTTTGTCAGCAACATTCAAGAATTGATTACTAATGTTTTTCCCGAAATCCGTGACCATTCAAATAAGTCGCTTTCATGGGTTAAAGAAAGAGCAATTTTATCGCAGACAAATGCACAGGTTCGGAAACTTAACGATTTGGTGCTCTGTACATTCAATGCCCAAACTCAAGTTTATTACTCACTAGACACGGTAGCGGACACTTAAGAGACCCAACAGAATTTCTAAATTCCAAACTGATTTTGAAAGTGGGCGCTCCTATTATATTGTTACGTAATCTAAACCCACCGAAATTATACAGTGGGACGTGATTGCAAATAAAAACTTTGAAAAACTTTTTGATTGAAGCTACCATTTTAACTGGCTGTGGCACTGCAGAAACAGTTTTGATACCGAGAATCCCAATTATTCCATCAGATTTGCCGTTTCATTTCAAACGAATCCAACTCTCGGTAACACTCTGCTTTGCCGTGACAATAAATAAAGCACAGGGTCAGACTCTGGACGTGGCTGGAGTTGACCTAAGTGAAGAATGTTTTACTCATGGATAACTTTACGTGGCTCTTTCGCGTGTCACGGCAAAACGAAACCTTTTCGTGCTCACGTCTGGAGGAAAAATGACAAATGTTGTCTACAAGGAAATCTTATAACACCTCGGTGAAAAAACATTTCGCCGTAAATTTTAAATTGCTACCGTGCGAAACCGGGCCGGATCGCTAGTATATATACAAATGTGTATATATATACCAGGTCGTTCTGAAAATAATGGCCGAAATGAAGGGTAAAAATGAAAGAGACATACCTCATAACACACATCCTTGTCTTATTCGAAATAGGCTCCTTCAGCAGCTACACACGTCTGCCAGCCTGTGACAAGTTCCTTGATCCCAATCCGGAAGAAATCTGAACTCTCCATGTATGGAAGAAAGTCCTGGAATGCAATTTCTGCCTCTTCTTTGTTTCTGAAAGTCCTGTCTTTGAGGTAATTGCTAAAATGCATGAACAGGTGGAAATCGATAGGTGCCAAATCAGGCGAGTAGGCTGGATGTGGGAGGGTTTCGAACCTCAGTTCGTGTAGTTTCTGTTCCGTCATTCGTGACACGTGTGGTCTTGTGTTATCATGGAGGAGGATAGGACCCTTCCTGCTCACCAAAGATGTCTGTTCGGAACACAACTTCTGGTTCATTCGGTCAATTTCTTCATAGTATGTGACGACTGAGGTAATAATGCTTTCACCAGCATTCAAGAACTGTAGTGTATGACACCGCGAACAGTCCACCACGCTGTCAAAAAACCTTCTTCGGCGTCAAACTTGGTTTAGAATATTGTTTCTGTGGTTCGCCATTGTTCAGCCACTGTCCATAACGCTTACGGTTTTCGTATAGCACCCACTTTTCATCACAGGTTACAGTGCGATCAAGTAGGGCTCCTTTCCGTTGTGAAGGCAAACGTAAATATTTCAACAATATGAGACATTTAATCAAACGTAACGTATGACATATATGAGTTGAAACGGTGCCTACTTATTTTTAGCACGAAAACTGTTTTTGTTACAATAAATGTTCCTCCTCGTTCGCGAATGCAGAGGAGTGCGTTTCATGCAATCGCGAATGCAGATTGTTTGAAACTCTGCGAAGTATGTGGATATTGATTTCTGAGATCGCTGTTGTGATGTTACTCTTCAGCTCAGCGATCGTGCGCGGATTATTTCTGTAAACCTCATTTTTCAGATACTCCCAAAGGAAACCCCCGAAATGTGACAAACCTCATTTTTCAGATACCACCAAAGGTGACAAATCTTGTGAACGAGGAGGCCACAATCAATCCCTTGGAAAAGAGACGTTCCCCCAAAAAATCACTTAAAAAATGCGTGGTGATGGTTGACTTGTGACAGGTCACATTGTCTTCCCGGAACCAGTTGGAACGTTCATACACTTCCCGCAGTGCACTTAATTGCGTAACGATGTCTGCATACACCTCACTGTTAACGGTGGTGTCGAAAAAATAGGTCCTATAACCCGACGACGAGATAGAGCACACCAAACGCCATTTTTTTCTAATGCAACGAAAGTTCATGGAAAACATGTGGTTATCACTCGACCAAATTTTGGTTTTGGCTGTTCACATATCCACTTCGATGGAACCACGACTCATCCTTAAAAAACATCTGATCCAATTACGTAATTCCACGTTCCTCCACGAACGATCGCATCGATCAACAGAAATCCAATCGTTTTCCTTCGTCAGGAGATCTGGACTGCGTGAACTTTATACGGGGAAGGTGTAACCTCTTCGCATCTCTTTACACTGTACTTTGCGATATCCCAACTCGCACTACGAGTTTTCTTGTGCTTTTCGTCGACGAACGTAACAGCATCGTTTCAATTTCTGTCAGCTAATCTCCACCGAGATGGAGGGTCTACCGGACTGTTTCGTATCAACAACTGATCCTGTTGTTCAGAAACGCTTGACTAATCACGTCACTGTTGAATTACTGGGTAATGGAGCATCGGGATATTTCTTGCGAAACTCTTCGGTGGCATGAGAATAGGACCGTTGAGCAAAATAACACTCCAACATGAATATTCGATGTTCTTGCGAAAACAACATGCTGCCCCTCGATCAACGACCGCATCACAAATGATGTCTCTGGCGCACAACTTGGAACCTTCCTTGCAATCTGCACTTCTATCGATACCGGGTGGACATCACACTTCAATGCTTTTCTGCCGAGCAGTTAAACTTTGATGTGAGCGACCCTGTACTGAGAACTCCCATTCTTATTTCTTGGCCAAAAATATTATTTTGAGAGCGCTTTCCCCACATTATTAGCAAATGTAATATTCATCATCATCGTCAACCATTATCAATCCACTACTGGACGAAGGTCTCGCCAAGTTTCCTCCACAACGGTCTGTCTTGTGCCAGTCTCCTCCATGTCACTCATGCATACTTTCGAATTTCATCCACCCATCTCCCATGTGGTCTTCTTCTGTGTCTTTTTCTGCCCCTTGGAATCCAATCTAAAATTTCGGCTCTCCGTCGATGGTCTGTCCTTCTGGCAGTATGTCCAGCCCACTGCCATTTCAGGGATTTAACTCTGATCGTGATGTCTTCCACTCTTGTCATTTTTCGGATCCACGAGTTTCTCTTCTTGTCTCTCCTGGTTACACCAAGCATGCACCTCTCTATGCTTTTTTGAGTTGTCTGCAGCCTTTGTATGTCTCTTTTAGTTAAGGTCCACGTCTCTGCACCATATGTAAGCACTGGAAGGATGCATTGATCAAACACTTTTCTTTTAAGACATAATGGCATATTGCTCTTGAAAATTATGCTGTTTCTTCCAAAAGCTCTCCAGGCAAGTTTTGTACGCCGATTAATTTCTTCATCAATGTGACCCTCACTTGATATCTGCTGTCCAAGATTAACGTACGTGTCTGTTATCTCCAGCTTTTCTCCATCAATCGATAAATCTTCATGTAATACACTGCTGGACAATTGCTAAGGACGGATCATAAACGGCTATATAGCGCATAAAAAGTAAGTGTGGTTGGATGCCAAGTGAAATAAAATAATGTCAGAACGCCAGGACGTCACAAGAAAGACAATTTATTGTGCTCTGAAATTCAGAAGGCTTTGGAACGTGTTCAAGGGACAAACAGGCCATTTTGTGCAGAATACGTAAACGTGAAAAAAATGCAATTATCGTCCGCAGGCGTTCCGGCGTAAGATGTCAATACGGGATATGGCCACCATGGAGGGCGATGCAAAATTCCACATGTCGTGTCATGCTTTGCACAACATTATCAAGCAGCTTTTGGGGTAATTTATCCCATTCCTCTGTCAGTGCACGGATGAGGGTGTCCTTGTTTATTGGAGGGCATTGGCAACCAGCAAGACTCCTCCCCAAAGCATCCCACACATTTTCAATGGGATTCAGATCTGTAGAACGTGCTGGCCATACGAGGCGTTAAATATCCTCGCTCTCAAGACACTCCTGGACAGCGACTGTTCGATGACATGTTGCGTTGTCGTCCATGAAAATGAATCTATCACCGACAGCACCACGGAACATGCGAACATGAGGTAGCAGAACATCATTAATGTATCGTTGGCCAGTCATAGTCCCAGTTGGAAGCACATAGAGGGATGTACGGCCATTGATCATGATGCCAGCCTATACCATGACAGTACATGTCGGATATCGGTCCCTTTCCTGTATGTTTCCTGGACAATATGCAGTACCACTATCATGCCAGATCAGTTCTTGTCTACAATCAGACGATAGACTGTATCTACTCTCATCTGAGAAGAGGACAGCAGACCAGTCGTTATCAGTCCAATTGCGATGTTGATGGCACCATTGCAAACGGGCGGTACGGTGACGTCTGGACAATGGGATGCACACAACAGGACGGCGGGCGTATAGTCCTCCTTCATGCAAACGTCTGGCGACAGTTTTTCGGGAGATCCGCTTGCCAGTAGCAGATATAAACTGATTTGCTACCTCACTAGCTGTGCTGCGCCGGTGTCTTTTTGTTGATAGCACTATGTACCGATCTTCTGCAGGTGTCGTACTGCGAACACGACTTCCCCCGTGACGTTTGCTACACTCTCCATTTGTTTGAAATAATTTCCAAAGCCTTGAAATAACACTGTGGCTGACGTCGAACTCCCTGGCAACATCTGTTATTTTTCGCCCTTCTTCAATCTTGCCAATAATACGGCCACGCGTAAAATCATCTAGGTGATGTCGGGAAGACATACTGAAAATTGCAAGTTCGTCAATTGATTCTTTCTCTTTCAACTTTGCGTTTGAACAACAACGGTCAATACGCGTCAAATCCTTTATATCTCTTATCAGCGCTATGACGTCACGAACAAGTTCGGCAATCCAAAATTTGCATACGCACAACACGTCTTACTGTATCCCGCACTTATGTTAATTTCCACATTTTCCTGCCTTCCATTTTATGGTTGCTATCGTTGCTACTGTCATCCGTCCTTAGCAATTGTCTGGCAGTGTATTTATATGATAGTTATGTAAATCTTCATATAAATCTTCAAATAATATAATATTTATATAAATGTTCATGTAATATATCAAATGTAATATTACCACTCCCTATATAAGTGTCCATGAATTTTCTGAATGTTTGCGATGAACGTCTCTTTGTGTGTACACTTTAATGTAGTCATGTTCACTTTTAAGAAAAATTCGTCATTTGTTGAAAACTTCAGATTTCCAAAAGTGCATATTTAAAGGGTAAAACTTCATTTGGGGCCATTACTGTTATCTAATGCCATACCGTCAAATGCTCGTGTGTTTTATTAAATAGAAGAGAAAATTTCATTTCCTTGGTAATATTTCTATTACTCTTCATTCGTGGTGAATTTTACACATGTCTCTCTCATTTTCCAATGAGTCTACTGAGTATCTTGCACTCGTCTTATCTCCTAATAATCACTTTGGGAATATTACTTTATGCGGAGAAACAGCTTGTAATTAGCTTGTTGTTTAATTGCGCTTAAGTAATTTCATTTGAACCTCACAACATGACACTCCTTGGAGCATACTCTCATCCCCTCACGTATTTTCCAGAAATCAGAGCGCTTGTTAACCAAAATCGTCTCGTTTACACTAAAGAGAAGAAGTACGGAATATCACAAACTCATGTGAATAACGTTTAGTGATAGCTTCTTCTGCTTTAACAATTGACAGAAAAGTTTAAAATTTTGAAAGCAATCAATAAAGGTTTGCGTTCGAGAAATTTTATCATTCTTAAGCGTGCTCTTTTACCCTCATAGAAAATCGGAGCAAGGAAGACGAAGTACCTAGGACACAGGGGCGGTTCGCCATTAGGGGCCAGAGTGGCCGGGCCCCTCCTAAAAATTTCTATTTCTAGAAATATATATATTTTTTTTGCCCTGATTCTTATTCTTTCTCTTAACTACATGGTGATGAACCTTTCCCTTCAAAAACCATTACCCAAGGGAAACGTTTCCTTCAAAAACGAAAAACTATTCCCTGAGGAAAGAGATCACGTTCAGAGTGGGAGGTTATTAGGGCCAGCTCCAACAGGCCTCAGTAACATCACTACGCAAGCGAAGAGGAGACGATTTCCTCCCCGTTTCATTTAGTATGAAGACCTACATACATCACTGTCTTAACCGCGTGTGCAAAAAAAGCTGTGGGCCAGCAGTGGGGCCGCGCTAATTTGATTGGCAGGGAGTGTATCCATTTTCTTAATTCCGTGGGTTGAGAGAGAAGCTTACCCCAATCAAGCTCAAAGGTGGCGGAAGGGTTTTAAATGTCGTAGCAAAGTTCAGTTAGTTGTTTTTTCTGTGTGTGTCTCTCTCGGTAATGTGTTGTTCCTTTGTGTCGTGACTTTTTTGCTTGTCGAGTACAATAAATGGAGTGAATATTTTGTTAAAATATCCGTTCTTTGCTTTAAATCTGGAAGAAAAGCTTCATTTAAAAAAAACTCAGTGCTTATCACCCCAAGAATGTTTAGTTTGAGCTTCACTTAAAAAAAAACAGTGCTCATCAGCCCAAGAATTTGAGTCGAAAAGCTTCACTTAAAAAACTCTGTGCTTATCAGCCCAAGAATTTGAGTTTCCAAGAGTATGAAGTTTACAAACGCTTTGCAGAACTAATATCAGTTTTAACTAAGATGATTTTCTATGTTAAAAATAAATAAATAAATGAGAAAGCATGTAAGTATAATTTGCACATGAGTACATATATGTTTTTAGGTTTCACAAGTTCTTTAAAAAAAAGGTTAAACCTTTCAAATAATGCAAATGGTAGTATGGTACTCATTCTATATGGGACGAAATTCATGAAACGTTCCCTCCCTGCATATATTTGGAGTTATTATTTTTTCACTACCTTTTTTTATCCTGTGAATTCTGTGATTATTCCTCAATTGAGAAATCTAAAGGAACACAAAGCACAACTAACATGAATTAAATAGTCATATGTTTTAAGGTAAAAATTTTATTTAAGGAATTTTAACATTTTTCTGTTAATAGTTATGCATTCTATTCTGAGGAATTTTTTTTCGTTTGCAATACAATAGCTGACACATTCCTACCTTATATGGGCATTGTTGTGAGTCAAGTGGGTAAACAGAGGCAGAGTAAAGGAATCTTGGGGGTGGGGGTGGGGTGGTTTCTGAATAGTTGGCCTAATAATGACAGTTTTTTTTTTTTCCATTGTTTGACTTCGGCTACTGGCCCCACCTGTTTCAGTTGCCACGAGCCGCCACTGCTAGGACATGAAAAATCTCTCCTCTAGTGGATTCGAGCAAGAAATGCCCCGATAGATGTTTGAAGCTCAAAGCTGAAGATTTTCACTGAATATAGATTCCGGGGATATCTGATTACTGAGTGAATGGTTTCAAAAACTTTCAACTGTTTCGTGCACTCGAATTCAAAAACGTCAATATGGAAAAAGTAAGACGGAACATAAAGTCCTCCTAAAATGCTGCTCTTAAATCAGAACTGCATCCTGATGCACACTCATTAAACACAGACGGCATGCGGCTTTTTCCAACTGCTGCATGCTAATGTATAAACGTAAGGCTTGCAATAACGGCAAGAAGAAACAAGAAAGGTGACACCTAATTTTCGGTTGTAATGAACACGTCTTTCGAATCCTCTCAAACAGGAAATATACATTGATGAGCTATTTCATTATGACCACCCCCAGCCTAGAGAAATAAGCGCACCTGGAGACCGAACGGTGGCTCAAGTGAAGTTCACAGAGCAGTATATATACAACTCGAGGGCCGGCTTTCAGTTAGTACAGTGTTCTGAATCAGAATGGGAAAAGCAGCCGATTTATCGGAGTTTGATAAAGGACAAATTGTGATGGCATGGCGGCTCGGAACTACGATCTCGTAAACGGCGCTGCTTCTAGGTTGTTCACGTGCTGCTGTAGTGAGTACGTATCAAAAGTGGTGCACAGATGGCCAAACGACGAACCGTCGTCCAGCTGTGTGTCGTCCGTAGCTCGTTGATACCAGAGGGGAGCGGACACTGTAGCACATTGTTCACAGCGACCGCAGGGCCACAGTGCGACAAATCAGCCGCAGTTACAGCAATGGTGATCAGGACGATGTGTCACAGCACACAGTTCATCGCAGTCTTCTACGCATGGGTCTGCGTAGCCGAAGACCCAGATGGGTCCCCCTTGCCCACTACACGTCATCGCCAACAACGAATGAAATGGGCCCAAGATCATCGAGATTGGACCGTGGATGATTGGAAGAAAGTGGCCTGGTCTGACGAATCAAGATTCCTGGTACATCACGTAGACGTTCCCGCGCGAATACGCCGATTACCAACGGAGGCTATGGCACCTGGATGCACTGTTGATAGGCAACAGGCCGGCGGCGGTGTTAGGCTGTGGGCGATGTTTTCTTGGGACACTTTAGGCCCCATTATCCCAGTGGCACAATCCCTGACAGCTGTCAGGTACCTGAACATCGTTGAGTACCAAATTCACCTATTCATGGCAACTGTGTTCCCTGCTGTTGATGGCCATTACCAACAAGAAAATGCGCCATGCCACACTGCCAGAATCGTCAAGAAGTGGTTCGAGGAACATGCTGGTGACTTTCTGTTAATGCTCTGGCCTCCAAATTCACCTGACATGAACCCAATCGAACATTTGTGGTTCGACTTGGAAAAGCGGGTTCGCGCTAAATCAGCACCACCCCGAAATGTACGGAAAGTTGACGACCTGCTATTGACATTTTGGTACCAGATACCTCAGGATACCTATCGCCACCTCATCGAATCGATGCCTTGCCGAGTGGCCGCCGTTTTGTGGGCTAAAGGTCGCAAAATTACATTATGACCATCTACCTAATAGGTCCTACAGCTTATTAGGTAGATGGTCATAATCTAATCGCTCATCGGTGTATATTTCAAAGCAGAGTTTTAGAAAATCTAAAAATTCATCAAAAAAAAAAAAACATTTACAGCACCTGAGGAAAACTGCTTATAATTAAAAATGTGTAATGTGAGAAGGTTATTCCTAGTCAATGGAACCGGTTAAAAAAATCAAAGAGATTTCTACAGTCGATAAGAAGTCCAGAAATAGAAACAGCTACTTACACACACTGGCGGCGGAAAAACATGTTATGAAAATTAACTAATTGTGCACAAAAAGTTTCTCATACCAGAAGAAAGACAGCAGAGACAAAGGCCTTTTGAAATCGAACAGTGACAAGAAGAGATATAGAGGGGGAAACTTTACGCCGCCTGGTGGAAAATCTTTGTGTTACTTGAAGAAGAAAAGGGTTTCAAAATACCCTTCATGTTGAAGAGTATTCTACCAAATCAGGATTTTTCTGAGGGATTTTCAGAATCGAATTAACTTTTTAAAATGGAAATATGCGCTGATACCCCTGGCGGAAGAACTTCAATTAATGCAAAAGTAAAGAATATAGCATGACAAAAGTAATTTTTCATAGCAAACGTAAAAAAGGAATTTCTCAAATACTTTTGTTGGAAACAGAGATAGTGTAAAAAAAGTTTTGACATTTACGCTGCTTAGCAAGGAAAACTGTGCATTATCTAAAAAGGATAATGAAAACTGTGCATTATCTCCGGAGTAAGTTGCTTTCCCAACTGAGCTACGCGGACATGTGCTCTCATTGCTATCTGCCTTTATATCATGTGCGTCCTGTGGCGCAGGCACGTCACATTGGGCCACGGGTGGCCTAGTGGTCAACGTTCGTGACTGCCACCATGGAATCTCTGGTTCGATCCGAAGTAGGTACAAACGCTCGAATCACTAAATATCCGCCGTGCATCGGATGGGGGCGTTAAGCCGTCGGATCCCGGGTACTGACCCCCGAGTAATAAATAAGGGCGTCTTCCTGCCCCTTTCTACGTCGCTTCCGTGTCACTTTCCAATCGGGCACTCTAGCCCAAATCTCCAGCTTCCTATTTCTAAGGGTTGTTCAAGACCTGGGGTCAGACACTCCTTTTCTAAAATCCTCTACATATGATTTGATTTGATGCCTGCTGTAGTGAAAGGCTTAAAGAAGAAAAAAGAAATTTATCAATGAGATTTTTAAAACCGTATATACTGTATGTTTGCAAACAAATACACACCACCACCATCTACCACCAGAACTGTGAACTATAAAAAAAACCAGGAGTGCATGCAAATTTTTCCACATGGTGAATAGTATCCGATGTTGAAAGAAATTTTTTAAATTGGACTTTTTTTAAAAGTAGAAGTATCGAGAAAAAGACATTAAATATTTCCTATCCCTACTGCAAATTTTTTTTTATTGTTTGAGGCAGGAAATGCACATAAAATATTTTCATATTTAGTAGTATCTGATTGAGAAAGTATGTTTTTCAATCGGGTGTCAGCCGCGCAGATATTGCTGTAAATATGCTGTAAACAGAAGCGAGAATTTTTGTCCTCTAGTAGCAAGCTTACAGGCTAAGAGAAATTTTAAATTATGTGCAAGATATTTCGTACCGGACACGTTCTGTACCAGAGAAAATGTTTTTCAAATCGATTTAGTACAGCCAGAGACATAAGGGAAAATAAGATGTAAGACTAGAATTTTTTCAGGCGAATTTTCAGAAGCGCAGGTATCATCAGAAAGAAAAACACTAGACCAATATCACTAGACCTTAGATCAATACATCAGAAAAAAAAATACTACCACGCCCCTTATTTGCAAAACGTTCTCCACCAAAAATTAGATATTATATTCGATGTAAAAAGACCTTCAAATCAGACTTTTAGAAGCAGCGATATCGGAGAAATCGCTAATAACTTTCGCCCCTAGCGGAAAAATTGAGCACTACTTGAAAAAGAAATTGTACCCAAAGTTGTCTTTGTTATAAATGGCATTGAACAAAAGAAAGAAATTTTCAATCAGATATCTCGAAGGAACTATATGGAACAAATATACAGGTTGTCCATAAAGTCTTTCCCACATTACAAAAATTAATATAGAAAAATGTAGGTGGAAGGAAGAGATTGCACGACAATGATGGTGCACAAGTAAAGTTTTTTTTTTTTTTTACTGTCAATACACCTCCTCCTGGACGCCATTTGTGGCCAGGAGGACATTTTAGCCCTATTCGATTTTACGCCATGTTTGGTTTAACATCTCAGCAGAGACAGAACCAATTACGTCCGTCATTCTGCTCTTCAACATCTCGACATTCGGAAAACTGCTAGAGTAAACTTGGTCTTTCACATACACCCACCGGGAAAACGCTAGAGGGGTGATGTCGAGCGATGGAAGTGGCCATGTCATGGGACCGTCGGGGCCAATTTATCTGTCCGGAAATGTGGCATTCAGGAATTCACGAACCTTCATTGACAAATGTGGTGGAGCATCGTATTGTTGGAGAATAACCGAAGGTTGGAGTGCATGCAACTGAGGTTCTGCAAAAAGTTCCAGCATGTCCAGGTACACGTAACATGTTACCGTGGGCTCTGTAAAAATGAAGGATGCTATGATTCTGTTATGCAACAGGCCGCGTCGTACGTTCGCTTCCGGGCTATCTCTCAGTTGTTCGATGACATAATAGGGATTTTGTGATCCCCAGATTAGCATAGTGGGCCTGTTTACTGTACCAGAGACGTGGAATGTGGCTTCATCTGAGAAACAGACACGGTGCAGATAATCACTATCATGAGCAAGGCGCTGTAACATCTCCGTCGCAAATGCAGCACGGCGAGGCCGGTCATCAGGCTGAAGAGATTGAACGATCCGTAACTTATAAGCATACAGATGAAGACTTTTGTGTAAAATTTTGTGAACCGTGGCAAGGGAAATCCCAGTTTCCACTGAAGCAGAACGAATGAATTTCCTGGGGCTTCGCAGAAATGTCTCCCGAACAGATGCAGCTGTCTCTTGTGTAAACGGTGGTCGGCCCGCTCTGGGAGAGATCGCCAATACTTTAAATTTTTCATACCAAGTTATTATGTTTGTTTGTTTTTTTTTTCTTCTGCGGTGGTGATCCTCTATACTCTTTTTCTTAAATGACGCTGGACAGTAACTGCAGATTTGGTCTCATGGAACCACATCAGGCTGCCGCTTTTTCTTTCATTGAAGCCATTATTGATTCAATGCTCCCCTTATTCAGCAGTAGCGCTTACCTAAAGAATTAAAAAAAAAAACTTTATGAGTGCTGCTATATTGTGTTGCCAACCATTTTATTTTAACTTGCATGGATTTTTTGGTACTAATTTTTGCAGTGTGCGAAAGACTTTATGGACATCCTGTAATTAAATACGATTTTTGTTTCTCAAATCGAACTAATAGTTGCAGTACTAATTAAATGTACAATTGTGTTTACGTTGACTTTCTATGTCGATTTTCTCCATCTTTACACGTTCTTATTTGATTCAAATAACACATTTTGACTGTTTAAATGATTTATTGTAATGAAGGTAATTATTCGTTCATACTGTAAAGATTAGAACTTTCGGGCCCGCAACGGACCCATCTTCAGATGTTAGTAGGATAATGGAATTGGGTATGATTTGAATACAATAATGATATCTGATATTTCCTGATATTGTCACATGTGCGTGATGGACATCATACCTCGTGAATGATTTGAAAACATCGATAAATATAGTGCATGTCAAGCAATGTAATAAATGTTATAAATGAAGGAAAGAAATTTGTGTAAGTCTCTATACACTGAAAAGCAATTGAATTAGAGATACCTGTCTAGTAACGTATAGCAGCACCTTTCGTCCTGATGACGGCGGCGATTCGTCTCGGCATGTACTCGACAAGACACCGGAAGCGTTGGGAAGCCATACGGATCCACGACCCCTGAACAAGCTCCCACAGTTCACGAAGATTTGGTGGAGGGGGATCAGAGCCTCGAATGTCTCTCTCGGTGGCATCCCAGATGTGATCGATGGGATTGCGGTCAGGTGACCTAGCTGGCCAAGGGAGCGAGGTCACGTAGGTGGAGTGTTCATCCAACCATTCGAATACAATTCGGGAGCGATGGCACGGTGTCCCCAGTGAGGTGTTGAAGACGCACAAACGGGAGCAAATGGTCGTCCAGTATTCCCGGTAACGTTGACCTGTGAGGGACGATGTCACACGCACCAGGGGTCCCATTTTATTCCACGTAAACAGTCCCCGGACGAGAATGCCACCCCCACCAGCTTGAAGAGTACCCTGCTGGCAAGAAGGATCCATCGCTTCATGTGGTTTGCGCCGTACTCGTATCCTGCCATCCGCATGTACCAACGTGAATGTCGACTCATCAGTCCAGGCAACATTTTTCCACATGTCTAGGGTCCAGTGGCGATGTTTCCGCGCCCATGCTAATCTTAGCATCCTGTGATGTGCGGTCAGCAGCGGTACTCTCGTGGGACGATGGCTTCTGTACCCCATAGCGAGGAGATGGTTCTGGATAGTGTGGCCTATTACACGCTTTTGTGCACCGGCGTTAAATTGCCGAGTGATTGCTTGCACTGTGGCCCGTCTATCAGCTGTTATAATGCGAGCTAGCCGCCGATGACCCCGCTCATCCACACGCTGTTGTCCACAGCAGTTGGCTCTTGCAGGGATGGTTTTGCCGGATTCGATGTACTCACGGTGCACCCGTGACACAGTGGCTCGTGAAAATCCCAGTGCCTGCACGACTTCCGATATGGAGTGACCCATTTGTCGGGCCTCGACAGTTAGCTCACGATCAAATGTGCTTAGATCCTTCGTCTTACCCATACTGCGTCCGACTCTTACTGTTTCCCGTCGCATCACTCCTTATATTGTCGGATCGTTGCTTACGTCATGTCTTTTCCGTTTACAGGGCCGCCCACAGCGCCACATTTGCATAACGCCAGCTGTGTCTAATTCAACTGCTCTTCAGTGTAAGTTAAATAGCATTTAGCACAGTTTTCCAAGGCAAAGGGATGTGACAAGGAGAATCATCATTGCAACATATTTCATATTTGGGAATCACTGCCATATATTCCCAACATCATCAATATACTCAAAAACGTTTGTCATCTTCACAATATTGGTTTCGGTATACGAACACACAATGTACTATCAAAATAAAAAATTATAGAGACGTTGTTTCTTTAGACAACCGTTATGGAGTATATATCATTCCACTGAAGACTATAGACATTCAAGATGAAGATCGTATCTATGTTGGATCTACACTTCGCTCATTAAAAACGCGTTTAAAAGAGCATCAATATAACATAAGGACAAACTCCTCAAATACTTCCATATCACGGCTATCACACAACGGATCTCATTACCCATGTTGCAGCGAAGCTAACATCCTCGCCACGCCCTATTCAAAAGCACCAATGTTCCTAAAGGAAAGTCTGTTTATTCACAAATATGGTGAAATATGTTGCAATGATAGTTCTCCTTGTCACATCCCTTAGCCTTGGAAAACGGTGCTTAATACGATTTAACATATAGAGACTTACACCAATTTCTTTCCTTCATTTATAATATTTAATTTTTTTTTTTGATTGGAGGTTTAACGACCACCGTGAGCAACTCAAATGGGCTATAAGCAGTCGCCCGTCCCTAATTTAGGGTCACTGGTTCCTGGGAAGGGAGAGAGCCAGTGCCGTAAAACAAACACAACATCCATGCCTGACCGGGATTCGAACCCGGACCCCTTACGGACGAATGATCAGAGGCCAACGCCTTAGACCACTGCGCCACCGGGGCGGCATAATATTTAATACATTGCTTCACATGTACTATATGTATCGATGTTTTCAAATCATTCACGAGATATGATGTCCATCAAGTGCATGTGAGAATATCAAGAAATATCACATATCATTATTGTATTCAAATCATACTCAGTTCCATTCTCCTACTTACATCTGAAGATGGCTCCGTTTGCGGGCCCGAAAGTTCTAATCTTTACAGTATGAATTAATAATTACCTTCATCACATTAAATCATTTAAACAGTCAAAATGTGTTATTTGAATCAAATAAGATCGGGTAAAGACGGCGAAAATTTACATAGAAAGTAATAGTTGCAGTGATATGGTGCCCACAGACAGACGGACGGACAAAAAAATAACATAAGTACGGGCTTCTTTTTTCACAAAAGGCGTGTTAAAAAATACAAAAATCTATTGAGCTCGCTGCGTATGTGCCCAAAACACAGGAATTTGCTTTTCGGAAAATTTAAAAATCACTATTGGCATGAAAATTTCAAAACGATGCCAGAAACAAGAAAGATGATACCGAATCGTTCCCGATGGTTACTGTAAAGATTTGGCCGCTGCTATCCACGCCTGAATCGCCCAAAATCTGTGAAGGCTGCATCAGAAATCGGGAAATTAGTTTAAAAAGAAGCGAAAATTGCTCTCACAAACACTCGCAACATTTAATAACATTAGAACAACCTTTTTCGCACACTGAAATCTCGCGGCAATAAGGTATATGTAACACTCGCAAACGAAGTGTAACATTGTGTTAGCTAGCGCATATGGTTTAACTCAAAACACATCTCGTCTCACTCGCGCATCGTTCCCACCAGGGGCGTATTTGGATTTTTTTTTTTCGGGGGAGGGCCGACGAAAACTTGAATTTTCTGAAATCCGCCAGAACAAATTAAAGTTAATGAAAAATAAAGGAAAAAAATCAAAGCATTTTTTTATAATGTAAATCGATGAATTGTTATTAAATTAAGGCATTTTTTGGTAATGTATGTCGTATTTTAACGAAAAACTTTAAAAAATGAAACACGCTCGGGCGGCAATGCCCCTTGCCCCCCCCCCCCCTCTCATCTAAATATGCCCCTGCTTTACACACAGGATTAGGATTTTTAATTACCCTGCGACTTGCTGTCAATATTTCCCCAAATGTAGTTTTTAGAAACTTAAAGGTTTTGATGTGATTTTCAGAAGAAAAATTAAACGCAAGGAATAAAATAATTTACATAAGAAACTCAAACAGGTAGCCTAGAATAGAGATACACAAATTCCCGTTTCCGTTCATTGTTCTTCTTCTTTTTCTTTTTTTTTTTTCTTCTTAGGCGTAATGCAGCTGTAAAGATTTAGTCGCTGCTATCCACGTTAGAAACTCCTTTTTGAGTCATTCCCCTCGCGATGAAGCAGCGTTCCTTCAGTTATTACGAGAATTTTAGTATAATGTACTTTGTTTTGTCCTTGCACTTTAAAAACTGTAAACTAATTTTTTCCTCTTAAGTCTCCAGTGGGGGGGGGGGGCTCTGCAATTGGCGTGAGAACACGCTCTTACGCCTTAAGCTTTACCAAAAATTTGCCTCGCTAAGGTGAGACTGTTGCTAATTCACAAATAAGAGATACATTCAATCACATGCTAGAAAGGTGCCAACAACGCATGCTGTTCGCACGAGGTCAATTTATCTAGTAGTGATTGATAGCTTCCAAGTCCCTTTGACTTCGGCGATCCGTCCGGAACGGCATTTTTACGGCTGAATTCCGCTATTGACAGATTATTTTATCCATAGGTCAGTTATTGGAATACTAAACCGTCCGCATCCTTAACTTGTTTACTCAGCTGTAAGGTAATAATACACTGTTGGACAATTGCTAAGGACGGATCATAAACGGCTATATAGCGCATAAAAAAGTAAGTGTGGTTGGATGCCAAGTGAAATTAAATAATGTCAGAATACCAGGACATTACAAGAAAGACAATTTATTGTGCTGTGAAATCCAGAAGGCTTTGGAACGTGTTCAAGGGACAAACAGGCCATTTTGTGCAGAATACGTAAACGTGAAAAAAATGCAATTACCGTCCGCAGGCGTTCCGGCGTAAGATGTCAATACGGGATATGGCCACCATGGAGGGCGATGCAAGATTCCACACGTCGTGTCATGCTTTGCACAACATTATCAAGCAGCTGTTGGGGCAATTTACCTCATTCCTCTGTCAGTGCACGGATGAGGGTGTCCTTGTTTATTGGAGGGCATTGGCGACCAGCAACACTCCTCCCCAAAGCATCCCACACATTTTCAATGGGATTCAGATCTGGAGAACGTGCTGGCCATACGAGGCGTTGAATATCCTCGCTCTCAAGACACTCCTGGACAGCGACTGTTCGATGACATGCTGCGTTGTCGTCTATGAAAATGAATCTATCACCGACAGCACCACGGAACATGCGAACATGAGGTAGCAGAACATCATTTATGTATCGTTGGCCAGTCATAGTCCCAGTTGGAAGCACATAGAGGGACGTACGGCCATTGATCATGATGCCAGCCCATACCATGACAGTACATGTCGGATATCGGTCCCTTTCCTGTATGTTTGCTGGACAATATGCAGTACCACTATCACGCCAGATCAGTTGTCGTCGACAATCAGACGATAGACTGTATCTACTCTCATCTGAGAAGAGGACAGCAGACCAGTCGTTATCAGTCCAATTGCGATGTTGATGGCACCATTGCAAACGGGCGGTACGGTGACGTCTGGACAATGTGATGCACACAACAGGACGGCGGGCGTATAGTCCTCCTTCATGCAAACGTCTGGCGACAGTTTTTCGGGAGATCCGCTTGCCAGTAGCAGCCATAAACTGATTTGCTACCTCACTAGCTGTGCTGCGCTGGTGTCTTCTTTTTGTTGACAGCACTATGTACCGATCTTCTGCAGGTGTCGTACTGCGAACTCGACCTCCCCCGTGACGTTTGCTACACTCTCCATTTGTTTGAAATGATTTCAAAAGCCTTGAAACAGCATTGTGGCTGACGTCGAACTACCTGGCAACATCTGTTATTTTTCGCCCTTCTTCAATCTTGCCAATAATACGGCCACGCGTAAAATCCTCTAGGTGATGTCGGGGAGACATACTGAAAATTGCAAGTTCGTCAATTGATTCTTTCCTTTTCAACTTTGCGTTTGAACAACAACGGTCAATACGCGTGAAATCCTTTATATCTCTTATCAGCGCTATGACGTTACGAACAAGTTCGGCAATCCCAAATTTGCATACGCACAACACGTCTTACTGTATCCCGCACTTATGCTAATTTCCACATTTTCCTGCCTTCCATTTTATGGTTGCTGTCGTTGCTATTGTTATCCGTCCTTAGCAATTGTCCGGCAGTGTATCTCAGCATTATGAATATATATATGAGTATAATGTTGAGATATTGACTCATTTTTATCTCCTTATAGATTAAAGTTTTCGCTGAAACCCTTCATCTCTTTTTCACTTCGTGTTGCTTTTACTACTCACCGCTTGAAACCAGGACACTAATAAAAGTTGTGCATTATTTATCAACGACAACGGTGATTTAAAAATGCATACCTGTGTATGCATTTTTTTCTTTTCATCGGAAAAAAAACGAAGTTTTTAACTTCCTGCATCACAGAATTTAATGCATTTTAATTTTTCTTTTTATTGTTATAAGCTTCATAAATTCACGCTTGTTTTATGTGCACAAACAGAAAGAAAATGTTTCCCATGATACAAAGGAAGAGAAACATTTTACGCGAAATACATCACAACACCCCCTCTCTCGTTATAAAGAAGAGACTTTTCGTGTTGTTCTAATTCAGAATAAAATATGTATAGTTTTATAATCATTCTAGATTTTTTCAGTGCGTATGATGAAACACGCTATGAAATATAAATCAAACAATCTTTTCTTCCCTTCCTTTTTTGTTCCTTTTTCACCTATTTTTTTTTTTTGTACTCTTCAGGTACGTGCATAGGGGAATCTCCATCCATTTTTCTTCCACTTTATTTCTTCTAAGCCGAAAAACTCAGTTCCCTTCAAGTTTTCATCGAGCGTATCCATCCCCCTTTGCTGTAGGTTTCCCCTTTTTTGGTGCAGTTATTAATGTTTCTGTTTTTGAGAAATTCAATTACTTGTACTGTAGGATATGCATGCTCTTATCACCACCATCGTGTTTATTCGTAAAATATTAGAAACAAATGGCTGTTTACTTTGTTGTTTACAACATCTGCGCCTCATCCTTAGAAGCTCATGTACTCGCTTCTGCTGTCTACTGAAGAAAGATTAATGCGCGCCCAGTTTGTTTTTGAATCCCAACGCCTTGTCTGCTCTCTCTCTCTCTCTCTCTCTCTCTCTCTCTCTCTCTCTCTCTCTGGCGATTTGTTAGCCGGGTCATCAAAAAATAGGGATGCGTTTTCAGCGGTCGAGTAGAAGTTACCATAACTCGAGATTCTTCAGTTAGCGTTACAATTTAATGTGATGAAAATGATCCTACCAAGAAAAACAAAGGAGCTCTAAAATTCTTTAGCGCAGTAAAAAACACCCGTAAAATTTGTTTGAAATTCAGATTTTAATAAATTGCTTTTCAGGAAGTAATTCGCCGTAAGAAAAATGGGTCGGTTCTTTTTGTCCTCCTTTGGACAAAACGCTGTGCAAGTTTCCTCCACTTCTAATAATCCTAAAACCTGTTTTTTTTTTTTTTACGGGGTATAGGAATCATCGTGAGTAAATCTAACGGTTAAAAGAGCCGCGCGTCTCTAATTTAGAGCCCCTGGAAGCAGGCACCACTCCTCCCTTATCGGGGCTCTAGCCTATTTCGCATGACTAGTGTTGGTACGGGGTATTGTGTTTTGGTGGTATTATATTGCCCGCAGTCATTCCGTACACACTAGAGAATTGCAGGTTCTATCTCATGGGAACAAGAAAAATACTAACAATTTATGTCGCGCATAAAGCATTATATTTTCTGTGACAGGGGATATATTTATTATACTAATACTTCAAGAGGAAATTTACTTTTTTTTTTTTTTAGGGCACTGGATCCCCCTTTCCTGGAACTAGTGGCTCCAAATTAGGGACGGGCGACTGCTTATAATTAATTTATTTACTCTCGGTGGTCGTTAAACCCACAAAGAAAAAAAAATCCACTGAGTGTTTTCAATTTAAAATCTTTCTCCCTTCAATACGAAAATGTGAAGAGAAAAACAGTAATTTTCGCACTGTGCTATTAGAACGAGCATTTTTGTTCTTTTGGTGGTAGTGTACACTAAAGCGCCAGAAAAACTGGTACAGATGAGCTTATGCAAAATATATAACAACGTCACCTATGCGCGTACTCGGTTGCGTCCGCCAGTGCGTATATAAAGCGATAGACATCCTTGCCAGCTGTCAGAGCTGTTTTTGGCATGAGAATGACAAGTAATAACGATTTAAGCGATTTTCATCGCAGTGTCATAGTTGGTGCTCGTGAGATGGGCCGTATTTCGGAGGTAGAAACGAAGTTCACATTTTCACGGACGACCATTGCAAGGGTGTAACCGTGACTACAAGAATTCCGGTAAAACCTCCAACCTACGATACCAGTGTGGCCGTAAAAAGACATTGGGTGAACGTGACCATCGTCGGCTATCAAGAATCGTTTCACGGGATAGGCGTGCAACACTCTCGCAGGTATCATTGGAATTCAGAGCTGAAGCCTCAACAAGCATCATCGTCCGGACTGTGCAACGTACCCTGCACGTAATGGGCTTTTGGAGCCGACGCCCAACTCGAGTCCTCTTGATGGGTGCACGACACAAGTCTATGCGCCTCGCTTACGCACGGCAACATCGCCATTGGACACTTGATGACTGGAAACAAGTAGCCTGGTCTGACGAGTCGCGTTTCCAATTGTATCGGGCAGATGGAAGGATTCGTGTGTGGCGCAAACCCCATGAGGCTATGGATCCCGCCTGTCAACAGGGAACTGTAACGGCTGGTGTGGGGTCCATAATGGTATGGGGTGTGTTTAGCTGGACTTCACTGGGACCACTGGTACGTTTACAAACCTCTGTGACCGGCCAACGCTATGTGCGTATCCTTTCTGACGAGGTACACCCGTTCATGTCCTGCATTCTTGCTGATGGGTTGGGCCTGTTCCAACAGGACAATGCACCTTCACACAAGTGTCGGGACGCCACATTATGGTTGGATGAGCATTCATCTGGGTTTGAGGTGTTGCCATTCATACCCAAGTATTATCGGGCTGGTTCCGAATTGGGTTCACCCGGCGTAATATTGGGAACCAAAGGGGTGTCGAGTGGATTGTGATTCTGCGATTCCCTGATTTAGGGCTGACGCAGCTTCAGAATAAACTGACGTTGTGATTCACACAGAAGATTTCCCTTTGGGAGTCAAAGGGTCCGTTATGTGACTCGATGTTTTCGTGAACGTCTAGAATTTAAAAAGCATATGAGAACGAATTTCTGAGTCCCTGCCGTAAAATATATATATTCTCCAAAAATCCAGGGTTGAGCACATAATTTGCAACTAGAGAAAAACTCATGATTATACGTAGGCAAATTAACAAAGAAAACAATTTATTAGTTATGTTTTGGCATAATAATAAAGATACACACACTATACTGGCAAAAATGATACCGACTTTCTGACAGGAACCTGTGCTCATTAACTACTCGCTTATAAAAACATTAATTCTAACGGAAGACTTTCGTATGCACTGATCGATAAACATATTATGAGGGGACACCAAAAGAAAGAATAGGATGGATTTCCTACCTTAAATTCCCAATCTTTCTAGATGTCGCGCTGCTACTCTCATATCACACGGAAGAAATGGAACCACATGAAAGTCCAGTTTCTTTTTCATCACTTATCGTCCGTAAAACACTACTATCGCTGTTCCTCCACCAAGGGTACTGGTCTGAGATGGATGTCCCGGTCCGTCATAATTGGTGTGGGCCCTCATCGTTCTTAGCAGGGTTCCTTGCCTTGGCACCTCGGTTGAGATCCCCCATCCATGTCGGGAAACGGTACGCAGCTACGAATGTCCTGCCGTAATATTTGGCAGCGATTAAGTTGCCAGTCTCTGATAAATCATGGCGGTGACCAAGTTTTGGGCCACGCACAAATAAAACGAAATGCAGGCAAAAAGCAAAGCTTTACATAGCAGCTCCTAGGTGACAGTCATGGAGGAAAGTCCCCAACGTTCACGGCAAAAAAAAACCCCAAGTGACAAGTCACAAGGAATAAAAAAGTGAAAGTGATGCACTCCGTGAAAAAAGTAAAAAGTGATGCACTCCGTGAAAAAACTAAAAGTGACCAAGTTCTTCTCTTCCCTAGGAACATTTTCAACAAACCCCAAGAAGACCCACATTACCTCAAATATCCCATCATCCAATCACTAGCTGGCAATCGCATGCCCCCCTGAATTAAATTCCGAAGTCTAAATCCTACTGGTCTGAGAATTAATATTTTGTTCATCCATTCGTTAAGGGGTCAAAATTGCTACCCGTTCCCGTGAAAATTCTGAGAACATCCCTTCTAGTTACGTTAGCCGCGTGATATAACCACCGGGCCATAAATCCTAACCCAATAAAACTCTTAGTTCCGGTTCCAAAAAGTCTACCGTCTACCCAACTCTCGTTGTGGATGCTATACACGGTGGACACTTCTATTGCCCCATAAAACACTCCATACAATGTCGGTCCGTCCATGGTGACGCCAACGCTGTCTATCTAGTCTTACGCTATGCGACGCCTTGTGCTGGGAGACGGGGACGGAGAGGGAAAAAAATAAAAGAAGAATCACCCGAAATTGGGGCTAATGGCAAAATAAATAAAAAGTAAATAAAACGTACTCTTTCCTCAAAAATTACCAGAATTAATAAAAATGAATAAATAAATAAACTCGGGAGTGGATTTTCCACCTAAATGTGCAGCCTCGAGAAGCGAGCGCTGTCACACAACTCCCCAGATCTGAACGTGATAGAACACAAGAGTCCGAGACCTCGGAATTCACCCGAATTGTGGAACGCTCTGCAGGAAATATGGTTTGCATTGCCTACAGCATATTTCCAGAAGCTAGTGGAGTATATGCCCCGTCGTATTTCTGCAATCCTGCGCTCCCGTGGGGGACCTACCAAGTATTAGACTGGTGCACCAGTTTTTCTGGCACTTCAGTATATATCGAATAGAATTGAATAAAAGAAATAAAAAGTAATTACTAAGTTTTATTTCCAGGTGCTCGCTGAGAGACGCTGCTAGAAGAACCCTGGAAATATTGAAATAAGCGCATGCTGCTAATTTTCATTTATTGATTTAGTACCTATCTGGTGAAAAACTACACTGCCTTAGCATACAATACGGTAATCCATCAAATCAAATAGCGCCTCAGTTATGACGTCAGATGGTGTGTTAGAAGTATAAGTGCAGGTGAATGTTATCTATGGAATAATTTCTGATGTACAAAGAGAAAGACAGGCGACATCAACGACTTCACGAGAGGATGAATCCTAAATGCTCGTTCTATTGCAACATCTTCAGAAGCAGTAGCAGAGCTAACTCATGCATCAACGCACACGATGCACCGGACGTATAATTTGTGTCTGCATAGTAGGACACAACCAAAACGTTTAGGACAGGTGTTGCCGAAAGACGGCACCAATGTTCGGAACCGCAAATACATCGAAGAGCCAAAACATTATGATCAACGCGTCTTTATGCAAATCAAAGCAACTGCAGGCAAACGACAGCACATGTGAAGGTCCTGAAACGATATAAATAACACCTGATACTGAGCTCTCGTGAAGTCGTGGAAATCAGTGTTCTTCTTGTTCTTAGATAGGAAAACGCAGCGGACGTAAGCAAGTTTGAAATAGGTCAAATCGGATTGGCCAGATGACTGGGTCAGAGCATTTCCGAGATGGCAAGGATGCACACGTGATTACGGTGAGCCGCGTTTAGTACTTTCAAAAAGTGGTCCGTGGAGGTAAAAACTACGAAATGCTGTCAAAGTGTGGGCAGACCCTGGCTTATCGATGCTGGAGATGACCGAATGCTATCCCGTATGGTACGAGTCCACCCAAGTGATACTGTGGTGCAACTCTCCAGTAATTTGAATCATGATGATGAGAGTAATGTGCCACAACACAGAGTATTCCCTGATGAAAATGGGGCTGCGTAGCCATAGGTCGCTCCGATTACTCATACCAACGTCGGTTCGCCGTCGAAAGCGCATACAATGGGCACGCGAGCATCAAAACTGGACCTTGAGTGATTGGAAGTATATCATCTGGTCCGATGAATCTCGTTTCCCGTTGCACCATGTGGACGGCAGGGTACGTGTGCGTCCTTTACCTCCGGAAGTGTTGGCACCAGGATGCACCGTGGGAGGAAAACAGACCAGGGGAGGAAGTGTAATGCTTTGAGCAATGTTCTGGGAAATTTTAGGTCCAGTCATTCATGTGCAGGAAACTATGAAGTCTACCACCTACCTAAACCGTGAAAATCCTCCAAATACGTAGTGGCGTCAGTGATGTCAAAAGCTGACAGAAAAACACACATAGTGCCGTGGATTGTTGGCCACCGTGGTGTAAGGCTAACGCGCTCGGCTAGATATCGAGAAATCTGGGATTCAGATCCCCAGCGGTGACCGAATAACAATTTTTCGGTTGCTATGAGTTGCTAAGACGTGGAAAGAGCGATGTCTTTGTTTATTCACTTACCTAAACATCATTGTTGACCAGAAACATACTCCATGTCAACGGTACTTCCCCTCTACTAGTACCTTCTTACACAGGATAATGCGCCGCGCCACACTGCCGGAATGTTAGGGAATGCTTCGCGGAACACGAGGAAGACTTTTTTGTATTCCAAATAACCCAGACATCAATCCAATCGAGCAACTGTGGTTTGTGTTGGAAAAGCAAATCCGATCTGCTGCGGCTCAACCCCGTAACTTACAAGAGTTAAAGGAACTTCTGGTAACATATTGTTACCAGAAACCACAAGGCACTTTTGGAAAACTTGTAGTGTCGGTGCCTCTCCAGATAAAAGTTGTTTTGGCAGCATGAGGAGAGCGAACGTCATATTACTCAGGTGGTGAAAATGTTTTAGCTCTTCGGTGTATAAGTTTTGCAACAATAGAAAGACGACATGACAGCTGTTCGCCAAGATTTTCGATACCAGACGAAAGAAGCTCATGTTCGCTAGTATAAGCCTGCAAGGAAATACAATATGTTTTGAATTTAATTAGGTAGCCATCAAGGGCTCCTCCTTTGTGCGTGAAGCGTCTGCAGTCATGGCGGGTTTGACAATAGTGTGTATGCTTAGATGAACACCAGAAGTGTGTGGTGTTGTCCGATATATCATCATTCTTGACGCTATTTTCTACCTAATATATTATGAGTGAAAGGAATTTCACGAAACATTGGAGCATGTCTGCATGCAAACAGTTATTCATATTGCCCTGAATACAGACAAGTTCCGTTGATTACTTATTTATCTAAAATTCCGCTTTGAGCTTAAGTTTACAGGATTTCTTTGTGTGCATTTTTCCTTGATTTCAAATTTTCGCTTTAGAAAACCTTTTACGATTTCAGTCGATGTTTTTGCTTTAAATTTATTTGAAGCTGAGTATAAAATATCTACATCAGGATAACACTCTCCGTGAACACTGATTCCTTTTTCTAAAATACATCTAAAAGTAAAATAAGCTGTATTATCTACTATGCTTCATAATTAAATATTTCTCAGCCGCATGTCTAATGATATTTCTCTGAAATTATGCGTAATTTTTAAAAACCTATTTTTATATTTCTGAGAAACAATTTTCAATTCAGAACGATAAAATTTCTTGGGCTTTTTTTATGACATTTCTCACGGGATTTAAAAAAATTAAAAAAACGTCATTTTAAGTGACAACATGAAGTATTTATAAAACGAAAAACAAACTCCTTTTTGGAGCAAAAAGGTGCGATAATCAGTTCCTACGATTGCTAGTTCTGACGCAGTACAATAGACTATCGTTATTTATTTTTTATTTTATTTTTTGCGCACTAGATTACTTAATTACGCGGCCCTCAAAAAACTTTCGAAAGCGTTTTAATAATCATGCAATTAAATTAAGAGCAATTTTGTTCAATCGGAAATGTGTTTGCATTTATTACACCTAATTACTCTACCTTTCGAATTGTGATATCATTCTCACTTAGTAAAAGAAAAGTCTGGACTCATTTTTTTTACTTAAAATTAATTGCAAATGCCATGTTAAATTTAGGTTAATTGCTTATTTCATAATTTTTCTTCCAGGGAAAAGCAAAGCCTTGTTGGTATTTCATAAAAGAACTACTAAATGAATCAGTTTTGAATACGGTAAAAACGAAAATTAATGCCTAATGTGATAAATTCGCGATAGACCTCGGGATTTGCTGGAAAAATGTCATTCAGTGTGTGTGCTTTGATGCAAAGCAGATAATCAGAAAAATGATTCAAAGTGGCAGATATTCTGTATGATCGTTTCGTGAAAGGGAAGAACCTCACATCTTGCAGTCTACCCAGGCATTTCGGAAGTTTTATACTTTTCACTGTTATTTCAAATGCGAACAAGTATTTACTAGGGGGAGGGCGGAAGATCGAGATAGTACCCTGGAAATCTTCGTAAATACTTTATGCTATACATATTTCGCATTCCAAGATCGTTGTGGGTGCGAAATAAAACGAGTGATTCGAAAGTATGCATTTATTTACGAACAGCACGTGCCATTTATTCGCGTCACTCAAGACCATACAGTGCCACAGTCCAGTACAAACTAGGTGGAGTTATATCATAACAACAAACAATAAGGTTTACTAATTCCTGACATTGAGCGGTACTTAGGTAGATGGATTAATGAATGTCATTTTCGTGAAAGCAATGAAAGAAGATATGCAGATCATAAAAGTAAATATTTACTAAACTATCTTGGCGGCAATAGTATTTCTACTGTTTAGTTCTTGATAAACAATATTTATTTTTATTATTATATATTATTCAGATTTAGATGAACGTTAGAAACAACATTGCACCGGTGAAATGCGATGTTGTTTCTCCTCTATCCCTTCACATCCCAAACCCTTCCTGACATTTATAGAACTGCCGTCTCCCTTTGGTCTTCGATTGTTCCTGTTCGCCTTCCACCGTCCTCTACTAACGATCTTCTTACCGAACCTCTTTTCTTTACATCCGCAATTCGTCCTCGTTCTCACTCCTACTTTCACATCCCCACCTGGCTTGCCAGTTAGTTGGTGAGGGTCTCTCAGCTGGTCGGCCTGGATCTCACGTGAAAAAGCCTCATAGAAATTTTTCCTTTTTTAACTTATACAGTACTACCGATAGTAGAGCGAAACTTCAGTCATCGTTACGCCGCTTATATCCAGATGTAGTTGATCGACATGGTCTTATAGCTCGTCTGTCTACTTCACTTGTAACTCCATGTGTAATCTGCCTCAATGATCAGCCATACTTACCGCAGGTCATTACAACCAAGCTGCTTTACCAACACCTGATTACTCATTTCATCAATACGACACCGATACCTTCAGTTCCAGCTGATGAACTAGGACCCACTTGGACTGACGCTCTTCACTCATTTGCTTCACCTAAAGCACGAGACGATCTCTGGCTTCATCTGCATCAACGTCTAAATCATCCCACGAACTTTACATCGATTTGGCCACCTAAATTCTCCAAATTGTGTTTTCTGCAAAACCGTTGATGTGCATCATTCATATTCCACCTGCCTAATCCTACAACCGTTATTTTCATTAATGTTTCACCTTCTGGGAAAGGTGTCTACATCGCAAAACACGATGTTTCACTATCATTTTTCTTCAAAGCCATCATCCTTCATCTTCCTCTCAATAATCAACTATTTAAATTTCTAGTTCTGCAAGCTAAGTTCGCCATTTATATTTTCCATGTGAAAAGTCCCAGCCACCGAAATCTTCGTCCCTACACTTTTGCTGGAAAATTCACAAGTACATGTTTTCGTTCATCCATATGTACTGTTTTGAAAACGGAATACAATTATTCTGTTAATAAACATACAACTCAAGATTTTTTTCGCAAATGGGCGCCATGTGCCCCGTCGCTCGAAATACGAAACGAAACTGTTTTACTTCTTGTAGAACTCTTCACATACTGCCCTCTGATTTGTGCTTTCTTCTTAATGTACTTTGTAACGTACCAGGAGATGTGACGTATCTGCCAGAAGGACGCACACCACATAAAGGCAGATAGGAATCAGAATAAACCGTCCGCGTAGCTCAATTGGTAGAGTGACTTATTCCGGAATGAAGGGATCCGGGTTCGAATCCTGGCGTGGACAGAAATGACGGAGAAATTTACTTCGTTATAATGGCGCCCGAACTATCCGGATGACCCGACCGTTCAAAATCTCGCATTGGTGTGATGTTATTTCCACACCGCGAGATAGGAAAAATAAGAGAATCCCTTCTCCAGCACTTCGAAAAAAAAAAAAAAAAAAAAAAAAATAAGGGGGAGATGATGTAACGTACCAGGAGATGTGACGTACCTGCCAGAAGGACGCACACGACATAAAGGCAGATAGGAATCAGAATAAAACGTCCGCGTAGCTCAATTGGTAGAGTGACTTATTCCGGAATGAGGGGATCCGGGTTCGAATCCTGGCGTGGACAGAAATGACGGAGAAATTTACTTCGTTATAATGGCGCCCGAACTATCCGGATGACCCGACCGTTCAAAATCTCGCATTGGTGTGATGTTATTTCCACACCGCGAGATAGGAAAAATAAGAGAATCCCTTCTCCAGCACTTCGAAAAAAAAAAAAAAAAAAAAAAAATAAGGGGGAGATGATGTAACGTACCAGGAGATGTGACGTACCTGCCAGAAGGACGCACACGACATAAAGGCAGATAGGAATCAGAATAAAACGTCCGCGTAGCTCAATTGGTAGAGTGACTTATTCCGGAATGAGGGGATCCGGGTTCGAATCCTGGCGTAGACAGAAATGACGGAGAAATTTACTTCGTTATAACTTATATTAAGGACAATATTTTCTATTATGAAATCATTAGGGAATACTGTTGTAATTTTCTAGTCTTAAAGACTCCTTATCAGTGAGCAGTCTCACTATTTGTGCATATCTTCTTTTCGTATTTTTTTATATGATTTTGTTTAATTTGTATAGTTTTTGTTTATAAATAAAATATGAACTACAAAAGCCCATTTGCGCATATTCAAGCTAAAATCTGACGTCAAGAGAGAAAGAAATGTTGAATCGCAAGTGTGTTAGTGAGGGGATTGGTAACTTGCTGCCTAGGATACCTACAGGTTACACGTCATCGTGTTATACATAATTTTAAAGCTCTTTTCAATAACAGGCGAAGTCGGTAGAAAGTCAAATTTCGCTACGAAGCATCAAAAATGCATTTTTGTAATGATTTTTATCACATTTAGCATGAATTTCTCGTAATTCACGATGATTGCAATGAGATATTATTACGCTTACGTAAAACGTGATGAAATAATTATCGGCGATAGTTTAGTAAAATAATTGTTGAGTAACAACAATTATTTAACTTAACATTTTATTTTAACATTTGTTGTGTTACTTCATTGTCCCAGTGACACAACAAATGTTAATTTCATTGTCAGATTTCAGCAATGCTTTTGACTACTTCCGTTACCCATTTCTGTTACATCGAAATTTTTTATTTGGGATTTACTTTACTACTGTTGGGAAAGATGTATAACATCAAAAATTCACCGTTCTTCAAAGAAATTACTATTTCGTCTTATGGTCATCGTTCAATGCTTTAGATACCCGTTGTTAGAACAGCGACTTTAATGAGTCAGAGAATCTGGGTCACTTCACCTCTCCTAGATGTTTCAAATGCTATATCCGTAAAGTGATTCCTTTAATTTTAGTAAAAGATAAAACATCCGGAGGTCTGAGGTCCTCACTGTTGAAAGCATGAGGTGCCAAGTGAAGAAATTACTCACACTACTGAATATTTGAGGATCTTTGTGGATTACTTCTTTTGTGAAGTAGCTTCTGTCACACTCCGTACAATGTTCCAAAACTCCATCATTTTGTCATCACTTGTAATGGGTCATTTCCAAGAGATCTTGATCAAAAGCAGTTCGTTACTACTGATGTTGTTGTTATTAGTAGTGTAATATAAATAAACGGGGTGTTTATATATCTATCTACACTTGCCTTCGATATGCTTATAGCGCTACGTTCCAATAGACGGACTAGAAACTGCGGAAATTATTGTATGCAGATAAAATGACTCACTTTGAATAAGGTTATCCAATAAAAGGATAAAGATGCAAGGCACTCTGGAGAATATACACTATATTGACAAACGTCACCGGACACCCCCTTCAAAAGCAAATGAACTGATCCGCTGCGTTGTTAAGATGCGCCGTACAGCTGTAAACGGTATAAAAACAAGCCTGCAGCTGACCGCAATCATATCGCACTGTGAAGTTGAGTGAAACTTTGAGAAAGGAAAGATTGTTGGGTGTTATATTAGTGGGTTCTCCATACGAGAAACCGAGAGGAGTTTAAACATACCCAAGTCAACTGTTTTGGATGTACTGAATAAGTGGAAGACACATAGCGTGCCTGATGCAGCAAAACGTACCGGCAGACGAAAGAAAATCAGTGATAGAGGACGTCGAAGCCTCAGGAGAGTCGTTACAGCTAATCGACGGAGTACTGCACAAGACTTCAGTGTACAGGTGAGTAAAAATGCTGATACCTCGGTATGTACGCTTACCATTCGCAGAGAACTTCATCCCATGGGTTACCGTGGTCGTGCGGCTGCTCATAAGCCTTTCATCTCCACTCGGAATGCTACTCGTTGTTTAGCATGGTGTAAAGAACATTTATCGTAGACCGTAGATCAATGGATACGGGTCTAATGGACTGATGAATCCAGATACACGATCCGTCAGTCTGATGGCCGTGTGTGGGTATGGCGGCAGCCGGGGGAACGCTATTTACCACAGTATACTGTTCCTACTGTCAGGTTTGGAGCTGGCAGTGTACTATTGTGGGGGTGTTTTTCGTGGTATGGTCCCGGCCCATTGGTTATCGTGGACAAACCTGTTAACCAGCACGTCTACTTCGATATTCTGGACAATTATGACCTACCAACTCTGTGGCAATACTATGGAACCGAGCCTTGTTGGTACCAGCAGGATAATACACCGAGCCATAAAGCAAGGACTATTACGGCGTAGTTTGGGAATAATTCCGTATCGCGTGTGGACTAGACAGCACAAAGCCCTGATCCTAATCCCATAGAGCACCTATGGGATGAATTAGAGCGCCGCATAAGAAGTTTGAAACCAAGGCCTACTACTAAACAACAGTTATCGGCAGCATTTTGTATTGAATGGAAGAGAATAACTATCGCTGTGTTCCAAAACCTTGTCGAAAGCATGTCTCAAAGGGTCAGTGCATGCATTAAGGCCACAGGTGGACCGACACTGTACTAATGTACACAGTGCGTCAAAGAATTTTTAAGACTGGTGCTAGATTCCAGCCTACGGTGGCGCCATCAGTGTAATCGCGAATGCGTTATAAACCGTGACCATCTGCTTGCTTTCTGCCAAAAGTACTGCGCAGTTGTTAAAGTAACTCAAACGAAACGGCCGTTCATTAGAGAAGTAAAATATTTTTCATGCTGAACTATTAAGATGAAACAAAGGGTTGTTATTAAATGTAACGCAAAACTTGGTAAAGGTGCCTCGGAAACGTACCAAATGATGAAACAAGTTTACGGTGAGTTTTGTGTAAGTAGATCAAATGTTTTCGTGTGGCACAAACGTTTTTTGGACGGAAGAGATACACTAGAAGATGATAAGCATACCGGAAGACCAAGTTCATCTAGGACACCTGAGATTATTGAAAAAGTGCGTGATTTCGTGGCAAACAATCGATGTACGTAACTAAGAATGACGGAAGAGTCTTTAAACATCAACAAAGAAACGATTCGAACCATCCTGCATGAAGATTTGGGCAAAACAAAAGCCTGTGCTAAATTTGTTCCACACACGTTAACCAATGAACAAAAATCAAGAAGTGCACATTGCAGAGACATCATTTCAGCCGCTCAAAATGATCCAAACTTCTTAAAATCGATTGTTACAGGGGATGAAACATGGTGTTTTCAATATGATCCTAAAACAAAGCGACAAAGTGCGAAATGGAAGTCAAAAAACTCACCACTAGCCAAAAAAACAAGAAAAGTTCTATCGAAAATCAAAACAATGCACATTACATTCTTCGATAGTAAGGGTATTATCCACAAAAATTTGTTCCAAGTAGACAAACAATTGCTGGTGAGTTTTATTTAAATGTTTTGAGGTGTTTGAAGGGCAGAATTCGTCGCATTCGTCCAGAATATCGGGATGAAAACAGTTGGTGTTTGTTGCACGATAATGCCCCCAGTCACACCTCACTTCTTGTCCGTATATTTTTGGCGAAAAATAACATCTGTGTGTTGAATCATCCACCGTATTCGCCTGATTTAGCACCCTGCGACTTTTCTTTATTCCCAAGACTTAAAATGACGTTAAAAGGGTGTTATTTTGATGATATTTTGACCATACAAACAGCTTCAACGCGTGCTTTGGAGGCAATTTCGCAAAGTGAACTGGAACAGGCATTCGAATCATTATTAAATCGCCGTAACAAGTGCATTGAAGCCGGAGGAACTTATTTTGAATAACAAACCAAAACAAATTATAATTTCTTGTTTCTATTTCATTTTACAGACCCAGTCTTAAAAATTCTTTGCCACATTGTGTATGTCAATAAATTCTATGTTGTGTTTCTCTTCTAGGTGTCCGGTGACTTTTGTCAATATAGTGTACGTTTAATATAGGAGCACGCACAATGAATAGAAAATAAAAGGAGTTTTTTACACTTCAGGAAGAAATAAACATGGAGTTTCAGATAGTACAACATTTGAAGGATTAACATGGAGTTTCAGATAGTACAACATTTGAAGGATGAACATGGAGTATCAGAGTACAACACCCAGTAACTGCTTGCAAGAAAACATCACAGCAGAAAGACAGAACCACGTCATAGAGAAGGTTTCAAAATCGCTTTATTCTAATTTATCATAAGAAAACATAAGAGGGAGACGTACAGTATTGGGCGTCTCACTGGGAAATAATACAAAACTGTTAAAAACATGATGGTATATACACTGCAATGACAATGGGGATGAATAACAAATGCTGCAAGCAAAGCTTATTGAATAAAAATTGCAGAAGTGACAAAGAGAAACACATCGTGTCACATGACATTGGCTGGGCATGATTTACAGGATAACACAGGCGAAACAATAGTACACAATTAGAAAAAGAACAGCACAAACACCGCCGTGAAGGTAAAACATTACATACATGAGATAAAAACACAGCGTGCACAATTGTGCAAGTTATTTAACGAGGGCACCAAAGCAACATAATACAGGCGGGGTGAAAGTAAGTAATGTACACGAGTAAGCATGAAAATACACTGAGATGGCATTAGCATTCACAATTCAACGGTAGCGTGGATTGCACGAGTCGTAGAGTGGAGGAGGGCCACCAGGGTGCCACGGAACTCAGCAAAGGAGGTGTAGAATGTCCTAGGGTACTGATAGGTGTAGCAGTCCAGAATCAATCGCAAACCATGGAGCGGCCGGCGCCCAGGTAGCATAGAAGGTGGCTTCTCGACGACTGGAAGAAGCCGACTGGTACTCCAGGCGGAGTCGAGAAAGCAATCGATCTTGAAAACGGCACAAAAGTGCTGCGCTGGCCTGGTGTAAAGAGACCGGCGAGGAAATGCTGCGGAGTTGTTGAAGGTATACGTAAATAACGTGTTTAACCAGCACGAAAAGATAGGCACATACTGAAGGAAGAGTTGTAGGTGGATGAGCCCGCAGAAGAAGATGTCTGTAGGCAGTGAACGGAAGATCTTGAGAACAAGAGCGACTGGCAATCCGGAAAGCCTGGTGGAGGAGAGGCATCAGGATGGGACAGTAAAGGTAGACGTGAGAAACGTCTGCCTCCTGTGCGCAGAAGGAGCAGAGAGGGGAGGAGAGAAGAGACATGCGAAAGAGAAAATACGGAACAGGGAGGCGATTATGCAAAAAGAGCCAGTGGGTATTAATTTCAAGAGGGGCAGATAAGGGTGAGCGGGCAGCTGCCCAGACAAGAGGAAGAGAAGCAGGGGGAACCTCCAGAATAGAAAGCGGTGAAGGGGTGGCAAGGTGCACTAGAAAACGATAAAGAGATTTAGAGGAGAGAGGAAGAACCGAGTTTGTGAGTCGGAGGAAAAACGGCAGCGGAAGAGGGGCAGAAAAGACAGAGACGAGACCGGTGGGGGAGACAAGATCAGGGAAAAGCAGAAAGAAGTGCAGTTAGCAGAGAGTCATAGACCAAATGGGCGGATGGGGATGAGAGAATAGCAGGGGGAGGCCAGAGAAAGGGCGCCAGGATAGATCCGAGTTAGTGAGGTCTTGTACAGTCACTACACCTGCTCGGAGCCAAGAGGGGAATGAAAAACAGGGGAGATGGGGGGATGAACAAGGGAGTTGAAGAAGAGGGGTTCAGAAAGAAGCTCTAGAGTTGAAGAGGGAGGGGAGCGAATGAGGGGGAGAGAGCGAAGGTGAATGAGGGCTTCAGAATATGCAGGTGGGAGTTTGGAGGGGGAAAGGACAGCAATCCATGAGAACTAAAGAAAGAAAGGGAAAATGTGGGTTACGCAAGGAGGCAAGAACGTCACGTACCTGAACTGCGGAAGCCACTGGAGCCGTGAAAAGGTGAATGAAGTTGATCACTCGGCTTGCTTTGTAGCACAGCGGGACATCAGGTAGGCCAGCACCACCATAGGAGGGAGGAGCACAGAGCTTGTGGACGTTAATCCAGTGATGACCCGCCCACATTACTCGAGTAAGGCAGCGTGTAACCTCCTGGAGACAGAAAAGCGGGCTCGTAGATGCAATCCAAGAATGCTTGCAGGTGGACAGAAGGTATGTCCTCGTGAGATTTGCACGCTGGTAGTAGGACGTACAGAACTGCGCACGACACCAGAATGCAGCTGTGCGGAGGGTCGCTACAAAGTGTGTGAAAGCCTGTGAACAGAAGCTAGTTGAATTTCTCAAGCAGGTGTTTTTCTACGAAGTGATCACGTGACGATTTTAGCATTTAACGTAGTTATTTAGTTACAGCAGAGCTGTAAGAAATAATGAATTAGTTTCTCTCTCCGCACGTTGGAACAATGTTTGCGGACTACTGTAAATCGCGCGTATATATATATATCCAACAAGTACCACCACCTAAGCACTTTTGATGGATTCATTGTTCCACCCCATATACATTATGTAAATACTTATCGTCCCTTGCCTGATTTTCCAAGCGTCAAACCAATTCTAATGTCATATATCAAGGATACAGCCTATGAAATATGCTGTTGTACAAATATGTACGTGTTATGAAAATCAACTACTTTTGCATTAGAAGCTAAGGAAACTTGAGGAACTAACACATCACATGTGCGCACAGGTGAGGGGCAACTGAAGGTGATCAATTTTGCAGATTTCTGTAGGAGTGCTTCTCATTAACCCTTTAGCGGCCGAAACAAATGGTGGCCCAAACTTTTTGCGCTCCCCAAAGAGAAACTTTCACAAAGAGACTCAGTTGACGAAAAATATGGCAAAACAATTTCTCTCTCTCTTTCTCTCTCTGTCTCTCTCTCTTTCTCTCTCTCTCTCTCTCTCTCTCTCTCTCTCTCTCTCTCTCTCTCTCTCTCTCTCTCTCTCTCTCTCTCAACTCAGCAGAGCCAACCATAAACCCGTGTTTGATGATAAATGTTTTCTTCTAGTCCTTTATTCTGTGTTCCATCATGTACCAAAGCGTGATGGAGAAGGACTAGTCCCCCAGACACGGACATCATGCCGCTCGCTACAAATAAGTGACTGAAATCTCTCTTTCCTTAGGTTCGTCGCCATTGTTTTAACCCCTTTTAATGCAAATCAATCAGAAAGGACGTGTCCCAAATGACCAAATGGTTTCTGATGCTCAGGTTCACTCGTTCCATTACTAGTAGCTTCACTTCTTAGACAGCTATCATGTTAGTTTTAGTTGATCTCATCCCATTTTGTTAACCCCGAGTTAATTCGTTCCAGCCGGTTAAAGGGTTAAGTAACCTCCGATATGTTCTAGCGGCGGATGAGGCATTTGTAAAAAGGCGTCTCCCAACGCCGTTATACTGTCCAGACCAGAGGGTGTTCTTTGGCACATGAGTTTGGATAAAAACCCAACGTGCTGAACGACAAATTGCGACCCGCCTGGAACAAGCTCTCACTCGGAGGTACGCGCGGTGACTAAACTGAACGATGTGACGATATTCTTCTGACTAGAGGGTGTTTGGCACAGGAGTCTGAATAAAAAGGTAACGTGATAGAGGACAGAATCAAGTGAAAATGACGACCCCACCTGGAAATAAGGTCGCACTCTGACTCACGCGGGGTAATTAGGTTAAACGATGGGACTCACGGTGCCAAAAGAAATATTTGCATTTGCAGCAATCAGAGGCAAAATCACCCCACTGTCTTCTTGCACCAGATCTTTCACACTAGCTATGTCTCAATCTGTTGTTGTCGTTTCCAATTCGTTTCTCATCCGTCGACACATTGAGCCAGTGTGAGCATTTTGAACATCATTTCGGCACTCTCCGAACGCTCATGACTTGAGGGCCGCCCCGGTGGCGCAGTGGTCTAAGCGATGGCCTCTGATCATTCGTCCGAACGGGGTCCGGGTTCGAATCCCGGTGAGGCATGGATGTTGTGTTTGTCTTACGGCACTGGCTCTCTCCCTTCCCTGGAACCAGTGACCCTAAATTAGGGACGGACGACTGCTTATAGCCCATTGAGTTGCTCACGGTGGTCGTTAAACCTCCAATCGCCGCCCCGGTGGCACAGTGGTCTAAGGCGCTGGCCTCTGATCATTCGTCCGTAAGGGGTCCGGGTTCGAATCCCGGTCAGGCATGGATGTTGTGTTTGTCTTACGGCACTGGCTCTCTCCCTTCCCTGGAACCAGTGACCCTAAATTAGGGACGGGCGACTGCTTATAGCCCATTGAGTTGCTCACGGTGGTCGTTAAACCTCCAATCAAAAAAAAAAAAAAAAAAAAAAAAAACCTCCAATCAAACAAATCCAACATGACTTGAGGACTATAGACTTCTTGCAGATTGCGGTGGATCTCGGCTGCCAGTGTTTTCCGTGCCCGCAGAAACCTAATCTTCGCCCATGACTTGCGGACCTTAATAATTTTGCAATTGGCAGTGGATCTCGGCTGCCAGTGTTTTCCGTGCCCACAGAAACTTTATCACCTCCCATGACTTCAGGACCATAGACTTCTTGCAGTTGGCGGTGGATTTCGGCTGCCAATGTTTTCCGTGCCCGGAGAAACCTAATCTCCTCTCATGACTTCAGGACCTTAGACTTTTTGCAGTTGGCAGTGGATCTCGGCTGCCAGTGTTTTCCGTGCCCACAGAAACCTAACCACCGCCCATGACTTCAGGACCTTAGACGTCTTACAGTTGGCGGCGGATCTTGGCTGCCAGTGTTTTCCGTGCCCAGATTAAGGATATTGAAGTTAAGCTATCACGGGTTCCTACTAATTCGAACGAGCAAAAATATTTAAAAACAAGCTCCATGTAAGGTGGTGTTCTAGGTTAAATTGACTTGGGCCACGGGTGGCCTAGTGGGCAACGTTTGTGACTGCCACGGAAAGGACCTCAGGTTCGATCCCAGGCACGTACGAACGCTCTATCTACTAAATATCCGCCGTGCCCATCCGATGGGCACGTTAAACCGTCGGACCCCGGGTACTGGCCCCCGGTAATAAATAAGGGCGTCTTCCTCCCCCTTTCTATCTCGCTTCCCTGTCACTTTCCTATCGGGCACTCTAGCCCAAATCTCCTAGCTTCCTATTTCTAAGGGTTGTTTAAGACGTGGGGTCAGGCACTCCCTAAAATCCTCTACATATGATCATTTTTATACTTGGAATAGCAAAAGATATTGAAATTTGTTTTAGATTAAATCGTACGTGTCAAAGAAAGGAATCCGTGACGCAAGCCGCCGGTAATTTCAATCATGGTGACAAGAGCAATTTGTCACAACACACAGTACATCGAATCCTGCTGAATCCGCCTCGGTGGCGCAGTGGTCTAAGCGATGGCTTATGACCATTCGTCCGGAAGGGGTACAGGTTCGAATCCCGGTGAGGCATGGATGTTGTGTTTGTCTTACGTCACTGGCTCTCTCTCTCTCTCTCTCTCTCTTCCCTGGAACCAGTGACCCCAAATTAGGGACGGGTGACTGCGTATAGCCCATTGAGTTGCTCACGATGGTCGTTAAACTTCCAATAAAAAAAAAAAAAGAACAAAAACCCTCCTGAAAATGAGCAGCATACCCCCAGTTGCTCCAACCTTGGTTCACCGTCGAAAGAGCCTATATGCAGTCATCGAAAGAGGACCTTGAATAATTGCAAGAAAGTCATCTGGTCCGACAAATCTCATTTCCTGTTGCACCATGTGGACTGGCTGGGTACATATGCTGCCGTTTACCTGGAGAAGTGTTCACACAGGTACACACCATGAGACGAAAGCAATCCAGTGGAGGAAGTGTAATGTTATGGGTAATGTTCTGCTGGGAAAACCGTGGATCCAGTGATCCATGTGCAGGAAACTGTGACGTCTACCACCTACTTAAACGTCATTGCAGACCAGGTACATCCTTTCATGGCAACGGTATTTCCCTACTCAGCAAAAACACAAGTGGTAGGAGACTGCTGGCTACCAGCTGGCAGTGATGGATCACTGCTTGCTGAAATCTGCCGCTCACGGTACGGTAACGATCCGTTGGTGGTTGCGCCATGAATTAGCACCCATTTATGGCCCTGTAGCGTAGCCGTGAATTACGAGCCACCAAGCAAGCCCCACTAGCGGCACACAGCTGACATGCACAAAAGCAACTCGTGCACACTCTCTCGTGGTACGAGTCAGTTGAAGACGGCGCCATCGTGTTATTTTAAAAAAGTAACAGAATGTGAGATGAACAGGTAAGTATATTAATTGAACAATCCCCTTTCAAAACCACAAGGACAGCACAAAACTTTGGAAAAAAATTTTAAGTTGGAACACTCGTTGAAAATGAGTGAAGTTCCCTTACGGAAAATAAAAAGCAATTGTTACATTGAAAATATAAATGTATGAATTATATGAAACGGACATTTACAAAAAATAACTCGCAATATTGTAAAATTAAAAAGAGAACACTTCGTTCCACATCACGCAGGAAAGTGGCTCACCTTCAAGCAAGCGCTCCTGCGTGGCAAACCAGAGTAGTGGCTAAGGCGTCCGCTTCGCAAACCGAACATCGTTGATTCGATACTACAGTGAGCCAATCGGGCATTTTTCAGGACCTGTTGAGAAAATTTTCCCAGCACCGTGACGTCATGCAGATGTTTTGTTGAGGAAAAATAGAGATGTGCCTTTGTGAAACAGTGGTTTTCTTTTTTCTTTCTTTTTTTTTTTTATGGCTACTACTACTGGGTAATTGGCGGACAAGAATCGTCAAGCCATCAGTTACGTCACGTGATTGCTGGCTGCCATTGCGGGAAAACTGGTAGACCACATTACCCATTATTTATGGCACGTGATTGTAGGACCGCTTAATGGTCGCTTGCCCTGTTCTGGCGTATGACAATTGGGAACAGTGGTGGCGTTTATGTATTAATAACAAAAGAAATAAAAATCGGCCCTAAACGAGGGTGTCGAATTTTTATTATACATGTGGAATAGACTATAATTAAACGAAAAAAAGAAAGACAATCAAATTCGTCATTTCCCTAAATACCTACCAATATGAAATTTCTCAGCTTCAAGTAAAAAAAAACAACATGCTGGTATAGTAAACTGATACAACAACACGGCCATCTACTTAGATTTTATAAAATGATTTTTAGAATTTAAAAATTATAAATAATTACTTACTTTCAGATGATCTTGAATCACAAAAAAAAAAAAAAAAGGATGAAATATTAAAATAACTAGCTAACTCGAGTGCGAAAGTGTCACCAAAGAATATCCCAGTATATACCACTCCTATCCACGCAGCATTGGCCGCCATAAGTCACCGTCCGTGCTGCAAATGACGTCATGAGCAGGCACGACGCAGCCGCAGAAAAGAAGCTGCTTTGAAACCAATGGAACAAAAGCTTCTAAGCGTATAAACAGATAAAATGAATAATTCAATAATCTTTATCAATGATACACAAGCTTTCTGTTTTATCAACGGTATAATTTAGTTCGTTTTTGCCTGCTTGTGACGTCACACCACAGATTAGCTGGCGGCAGAGCCAGTGGTGTCTCCATTAATATAACCTCCTTGAATACGACTACCTCTCTTCTCTGTGACTACGAGAGTGCTTCGTTGAAATGGCATAAATGCGCGTGCGCATCCACGCCATTGCCAAACCAAAAATCTTAAATATCGCCAGAATGCAACATCAAGGTAGCAATTATGTACAATGGAAACTAAAAAAACAGTAGTATCCGTGAATGCTATTTTTAACGTAACCGTAACGTACAAAGAGTTATTATCCAAAATAGTTGTTGCTGAAACGTAATTGTAAGATATCTCTGAAAGTGTAACGAAAATGAGAGATTGTTACATTATTGATACATATCCGAACCGTTTTGTGCTGCATGGAAACTGATGGGTGTGCCAACTGTTGGCTAGCTAGCTGCTGGTCCATGTGGTGGCCGCCGGGACATTTTATTGACGGTTGGGCAGCTGCAACAAAGTGCTGGGCCACTGCTGGCCCAGTAACACCGTTTTTGCTGGGTAGTGCCTTCTTTCAGCAGGATAATACGTCGTGTCGCACTGCCCTGATTGTACGAGAATGGTTTGTGGAGCATGAGAAAGACTTACAGGCCTCCAAATTTCCCAGACATCAATCTAATCGAGCATCTGTGGCTTATGTTGGAACAGCCACTGTCGCCAACTACGGGGGTGCTCCGGAGCTTGAGCACACCTTGAAATCATTTGGAGGGTGCTGCGCACCCTCCGAATTTTTGCTATATGTACTGGATCCATACTTAAACATTTAGTTCCACTTTACATAAAATTAAATAAGATAATCGGAATATAGCGCAAATATTTGGTTTCTATAAAAAAAATCAATATCTTCAAAAAATCGTGTTTTAACTACTGATACCCAATAAGCACTTAAGAAATAAGCCAGCCAAGAAAGCGAGAAATTGGAGGTGTAGGATGTGGTTTGTGCCCTATCTTTCTAATTGTTTAAAGATACCGATTTTTTTTTTCGCAATCACGTTCCTTGCACATCATCAGTAAGTTGTCAGCAGCTCACCATGCACGCATTGAGCTTCGGTACGGTCATAAAGCCATAAATGTCAGAGCGGGAGTAAAGAATGACCGTCCGAGAGCAGAAGTCACACAGCGAGACTGCGAATGTTCTTTTCTCGCTCAAAGGATGATTTTGAAGGGTTTTTTTTTTTTTTTTTGCTGTTGCAGTTATTGTTTGTTTGTTTGACATAATTCTGTTAAGGCTTATTTTTCTCCCTAGCATTATGAAACATATAATCAGTCATCAATAGTAACACCAATCAATCCACGCAGGGGTAATATGCCAAATCGATAACAACCGGTTTACATGGACTACAAGATGAATGATGGCGGGGTGGGGGTGGAGATTTCCAAGTTACACTTGTTGATCGAAGCAAAAATTTCACTGTGATATACGCTGCGTCATACGCTAAATGCTAACAATAACAAGTATGGAAAATGATACAGTGCAATGATTATGAAGCGCATTCCATTCCAACACTGAACACGTCAGTTTGCTTGCTACTGCTAGAGCGAGCTCCTCAAAGGTATCGCTATTAGCCTACTATCTGTTTTGAATAATGATATATACTGCCGATCTCAGCTTTTTTCAATAGGTTTGGTTTTCTGGTAGTAGTAGTTCCCAACAAAATGCTCAAATTTTGTCCAAAAGAAAAAAATTATAGGAGCTCTTGTGCGCACATTACAGAAAATTAAATCGGAAGAATTAAAACGGGGTTCAAGAATTTGGTTGCTATAAACAAAATGTAATATCTTTATAATGAAATCATGTATCGGTTTGTTTGCGTTTACACTGAAGACAAGGTCCATCTAAACATCTAAAATTTCAACACTGGAAACGGTACCTGCCTTTTGAATTTCAGCACCCCTCAAAATTTTCAGAAGTCGGCGCATATGGGAACAGCAAATCCGATCTGCAGCGATTCAGCCCCGTAATGTACAAGTTACATCTTATGGTAACTTGTTGGTGCCAGATCATCATCATCATCATTGTCAACCATTATCAATCCACTGCTGGACGAAGGTCTCCCCAAGTTTCCTCCACAACGGTCTCTCTTGTGCCAGTCTCCTCCATGTCACCCCTGCATACTTTCGAATTTCGTCCCCCCATCTCCCATGTGGTCTTCTTCTGGGTCTTTTCCTGTCCCTTGGAATCCAATCTAAAATTTCGGCTGTCCATCGATGATCTGTCCTTCTGGCAGTATGTCCAGCCCATTGCCATTTCAGGGATTTAACTCTGATCATGATGTCTTCCACTCTAGTCATTTTTCGGATCCACGAGTTCCTCTTCTTATCTCTCCTGGTTACACCAAGCATGCACCTCTCCATGCTGCTTTGAGTTGTCTGCAGCCTTTGTATGTCTCTTTTAGTTAAGGTCCACGTCTCTGCACCATACGTAAGCACTGGAAGGATGCATTGATCAAACACTTTTCTTTTAAGACATAATGGCATATTGCTCTTGAAAATTATGCTGTTTCTTCCAAAAGCTCTCCAGGCAAGTTTTGTACGCCGATTAATTTCTTCATCAATGTGACCCTCACTTGATATCTGCTGTCCAAGATAAACGTACGTGTCTGTTATCTCCAGCTTTTCTCCATCAATCGATAAATCTTCATTTCTTGTAAAAGCATTGAACATCACTTTTGTCTTCTGAAAGTTCATTTTTAATCCCACTTCTTTACTCTTGTCAGCAAGTTCCTGGATCATACTCTGCAGCTCTGATGGGGTAGTTGCAAAAATGACTACGTCATCAGCAAAACGAAGGTGGGTTAGATAATCTCCATTAATCTTTATCCCCTTGTTTTCCCAGCTCAGCGACTGAAAAACACCCTCCAATGTGGCATTAAAGAGCTTCGGAGATATGGTGTCACCTTGTCTCACTCCCTTTCCAATTTTTACGTGTGTTGTATTTTCAAACAGCCTAATCTTTGCACTTGCATTTTCATAGATGTTATTAATAATATTAATGTATGCATCTTCAATACCGCAGGTTTTCAGAGCCATTGTAACTGCTGATGGTTTCACCGAATCAAAGGCTTTTTCATAATCGATAAAAGCCATGCACAATGGAAGTTCATATTCCCTCGCTCTTTCAATTAGTTCTCTCAGCACGTGGATATGATCTATTGTGCTGTAGCCACTCCTGAATCCAGCTTGTTCTCTCGGTTGAGCCATGTCCAGTGTTACCTTCAAGCGGTGTGAAAGAACTTTAGTGAAGATTTTATAAACTACTGATAGGAGGCTGATAGGTCTGTAGTTTCCGAGATCCTCAATGTCACCTTTCTTATATAGCAGGATCATTGTAGCGGTGTTCCAATCCTCAGGAATCTTTCCTTCATTAAGGCATCGAGTGAAAATTTGGGCGAGTACTGTTTCGATTTCTCCACTTGCTTCTTGTATGATGTCTACAGTAATTCCATCTTCTCCTGGAGCTTTTCCTCGCTTCATGTTCTTGATTGCATGTGCAACTTCTGCTGGAAGGACTGGAGGAACTCTGGTACTGGTATCTTTCATGATGTCTGGAGTGCATATATCATCCCTTTCATATAATTTGGAGTAGAAATCTTTCACTCTTGTCAAAATTTCGCCTCTATTTCTTGTTACAGAACCATCTTCTTTTCTCAGTGCCACAATCTGTTTTCTTCCCTTACTGAGATGTCCCTTTGCTATCTTTAGGCTTTGGTTGTTTTCAATTGCTTTCCTCACTAGTTCACAGTTGAATTTCCTTACGTCTTCAGTGATACTTTTTCTTACTGTCTTGCATAGCTCTATATATTCCACTTTGGAAGTCACATCTTCTTTAGTTGTTCTCATCTCTCTTCTTTTTTGCATCAACATTTTGGTTTTTCCTGATAATTTGTTCACATGCAACTTGTTCTTAGACCCAGCTAATTTTGTTGCTGTTTCCATAAGAGCTTTGGTTACTTTTCTGTTAACTTCAGAAATATCCACTTCTTCCGATGTTAGGCCTTCTAAAGCAGAGAACCTGTTCTTCAGTTCTAACTTGAAGGTATTATGGTGTTTTTTGAGGTTGGTTATGTCAATAGATTTTGTTTGTCTTATGAGCTTGCCACGTTCAAGTTTAGCGTTGAGGTGCATCTTACATCTCACCAATCTATGGTCACTACCTGTGTTGAACTTGTTTAGCACACTGCAGTCTTCTATGACGAATTTTTTGTTACACATAATAAAATCAATTTCATTTGTCGTCCCATTTGGATGTCTCCATGTCCATTTCCTGTGTGGCTTTTTCTTGAAGAAGGAGTTCAAGATGAAAAACCCTTCTGCCTCTGCAAACTCAACGAGAGTATTTCCACGCTGGTTTCTGTTGCCGTGACCGAATTTACCTACTGAAGTTTCATTCTGTTGCCGTTGCCCTATTTTTGCATTGAAATCTCCCATAATTATTTTCAAGTGCTGCTTACCTTTATTATTTAGATGACAAATTTCCTCATAAAATTCTTCAATTTCTTCTTCAGGATGACTTGTGGTGGGTGCATAAGTTTGAACCCTGCCTCGCGGGGTAAGAGCTGTTTTAGAAGCACGTGGAGGACCAACATCATACATGCAGGTGGTCATAATGTTTTGGCTCTTCAGTGTATGTGTTCAAAAGAATTAATTAAGTACATAGGTTTTATTCATTCATCAGTAAGTTTAGTTAAAGACACTAACTAATGAACTTCAACTAAGAGCAACATTCACCTGATGAAATCTCTACAAAAGCCTATTAAAAAACCATCGTCATTAGTTATTAAACAGATTAAAAAAAGGCTCTGATCAGAATAAAAACGTGTTTGATGTTAATTAGTCTTCTAACAAGTGCAGCCACAATGAGTTTCCCTCTGTTTTTAACACTGACATAAGGCATCTCGTGTTTATTCATTTTCTACTCGTTGCTTTAACTGCGTTTCCGAAATCCCGTCATAAACGCGTTGCAAAATACACTCTCAGATGCCTGTCATTATTTACAACATAAAAATTGTCCTTTTCTCTCCAAATACTTTCTTTGTTATGCGTTGCCTGGGATTACTTCGCGTAATTCGTTTAGCATACAACAAATGAGGCAGCATACCGTTCTTTATAAAACTGCTTTCGCGTTTCCATGCCATTCACTAATCAACATCATATATCGAAGTTGCTTCCGGAGCGAAACAAGTTTCTTCTTCTCCTACCATCATGATATTATTTTCTCCCGATGAGGTAAAAAAGGAAGATGGGTTGTAATAACTTATTCTGCACTAGAGTGGCAGTTTGCCAGGCTAACTAATGGTGACTTCCGTTAGAACCTCCTCTCGAGAACAGCCCTTTGTGGGAGCGCAACTGTTACCAGCAAGTGTGGGGATGACGAGAAACAACAGCGGTGAAAGAAAATAATAATGAAGAAAAAAAGAATTCCATATCAAGCATTCATGGAAGGAGTGGAAATATTCCACACGAAGCTACAGAAGAAATGAGATAATTAACAAGTTCTGGCCAACAAATTCTCAGCATTCGGGAATTTATTTGTTTCGCAAGCGAAAACTTTCGAAAAAACATAACAAAATATTTGATCTGTTTGTTTCCTTCTCGGCATTAATTGCTTAGCGTCGAAGAAAATGAACTAACTGTTAAAAGTATTTGTAATATATCTTTCTGGAAAAATCAACCCTATTTAATTTATAAAAAGGCAATGTTTCTCGAAAAGCTGATTTTTTTGCGCAGGGACCCTTCTCAGTTAGAAAATGATTCTATTCAGTGAATAGTTGATTCTTTAATATAGATGCTCCTGGATTTTTACAAATGTCAAAATTTTGCTATTCATCACTTATGTTTCTGGAAGATGCTCGTGTTTTGGTTAAAGAATAAAACTTTTCATTTCAGTGACACGGTAAGAGCTCGGCAGATAGGTCTGATCAAAAAGTTCCGAGACTAGGCCGATATACAACAAAAGTACTTACGTCTGGCTATGATCTCCCTCAAAGTAGTCTCCTTGGGCAGCGAAACACCGCTGCCAGCGTTTTTCCCACTGTTGGAACGTTCCCTGGGAGTCCTGTTCGCTAATCGTGTCAAGCACCGTCTACGATTCGCGCTGGATCTCGTCCACGGTTTCAAAACGGCGACCCTTGAGCTTCAACTTCATTTTCGGAAACAGAAAGAAGTCGCAGGGGGCCAAATCCGGCGAGCAAGGCGGGTGATGAAGGGTAGTCATGCTGCTGCGGCTGCAAAACTGGCGTGCTGCTAACGCTCTGTGAGCTGCTGCATTGTCGTGATGGAGCAGGAAATTGCCCCTGCGCCACATTTCAGGTCGTTTGCGGCGAATATCCTCCCTAAGACGCCGCAGAACATCGCAGCAAAAAAGGGTGGTGACGATCTGGCCCTTGGGGACGAATTCACGATGAACAACCTCACGAATGTTGAAGAATACAATGAGCATGCTTTTGGTTGTGCTCCGGACCTGTCGGGCCTTCTTCGATCGTGTAGATGCCGGGCTCTTCCACTGCGACGACTGTTGTTTGATCTCCGGGTCGTAACCGTAGACCCAAGTCTCATCCCCAGTGATGACCCGCGACAGGAACGTTGGTTCATTCACCACCTGCCGACGAAAATCTTGACAGAGTTCGACACGAAGCGCCTTCTGTTCGGGGTTCCGAATCTTTGGCACGAACTTTGCAGCAATGTGGTGCATGTTCAAAACGACGTCAGAATTTCTTGCACTGTTCCATATAACACACTTACGATGGTAGCAATGTCTTGAATGGTTCTCCGACGATCTTCATGCACCAGTTCCCTAATTTTGTTAACATTTTCAGGGGTTTTGCTCGTGGACGGTCGCCCTGACCTCTCGTCGTCTTCCAGTGCCATTCTGCCGCTCTTGAAGCGCGAGTGCTACCCGAAACACCTCTCACGACTCATTTTCTTCATTGCCATAAGCCTTCCGCAACGTTTCCTGCATCTCCGTTTCCGATTTGCCAAGTTTGACGCATAATTTCATGTTCGCTCGCTGCTCTAGTTTGCAGTTGATACCGAAATTGCAGCTGTGTTCTGCACGTGGTCACCAAATATCGTGTAGCACAGCTCCCGATGTTCACAGGACGAAGCTACTCGGCACAATGACTGATGAAGGTCACTGCCCTCGACCGCTGCTCGCGCAATCCGCTTACTGCAATCTCTTGGCGAGCTACGTTCCTAGTCTCGGGACTTTTTGATCGAACTATGTATATTTCCACTGATAGGACAATGAGACATTCTTGTTTGCAGAGCTTACGAAACATGTTATTAGATAGAAGCACCCTTGAATTAAAATGCCTCATTGGAAATAAGAAAACAAGAAAGGTGACACCGATTTCGCGGGTGTAATATGCAAGTCTTTAAAAACGGAAATTTACAGTCAAGTAAGTAATACGCACGTCTTTAACACGGAGATTTACGGACAATATGAGAAAGGAATTGCGGAAAGGTTCCTGAAATTTCGAAATTTTCCTGTCGACACGAAAAATATACACTGTAAGAAATTTTCTGAAATCCAGGTGTCATTTTCCGTGATTCCTTTCGTGAATTAACGAAGTCTATTTCTAATACAACCTTTTCCGTGAAATGACGGGGAAACCCTGAATTTCACGGATTTTTCGTACTCCAAGAAAATTCTGAATATTCAGGAACCTTTCCGCCATTTCTTTATTATAATGGCGGCAAATTTCCGTTCTTAGGTGGTGTTAACTGAAAATACAGAATTTTTAGAAACTTTTCCGTTTTTCCTTTGGTATATTAACGGAAAAATTCTGTTCTTACTTTTCCCGTATCTGTATGACGGAAAATTTCCGATGATCGGAGCGATTCGCAGGGAATTAACAGGTTTGATTAACTATTAAATTTCTGTCGTCCGTCGGAGTATCTGAGTTTGAAATTCTGTAGCGAGATCGGATATTGTGGATAGCAAATCGCAAGGAATTTTAGTTATTGTGGCATCGGATATTTCTTCCCCTCTCCCCCATTTTGTGCACCACCTATTGTATATTGTGTTACAGTGAGAAACTGGGTACTTAAATTATTGCACAGGTGATTGTATGATGTTTATGTATCAGTCTGTGGTTCCATTTAGTGCTGTCAAAAACCGGATATTTTGAAATCCGGATTTCAGATTTCAGAATATCCGAAATATCATAAATCCGGATTGCCGCGTCAATTCCGAATTTCAAAATCCTGTTAACTCTTTCCATCTTTTCTTTCTTTCTTTCTTTCTTTCTTTATTGCCCCAGTGGCCTAGTGAATTAATCACAAACACTTATAAGTGCTAGTGAGTGGGAGATACCTGGTATACTCGGTTCAGCAACAATAACCAGCCATCGTTTCTTTTGTTCGTTCTTTGTACATTTTTGTTTGCGTCCTCTTAACCAGAAAATTTTTCCCCTTTCGAACGTGAAAAAAAAAATGCTTGGCGCATTATTATTATTGTGAAATTCAACTTTCCATAGTAATAAATACATCCGAATATCTGAAGTTCGAAATCCAGATAACCGGAGTTCGAACTATTCGAATGCTAAAATCTGGTTTTCGGATAGTAAAATATCCGGAAATCCGAAATCCGTGAACAGCACTTCCGAAGTTTGAAATCCGGATAACCGGAGTTCGAACTATTCGAATGCTAAAAATCCGGTTTTCGGATATTAAAATATCGGGATATCAAAACTCCGAAATCCGTGAACAGCCCTAGTCCCATTAAGACAAAAGCTATTACAGCTATCAAAAGTAAATTTTATATTTGGGAGTTTTTTATTAATACTGCGAGGTTGGATCGAAAAGTAACGCACACTATTTTTTTTTTTTTTTTTTTTTTTGCTACAGTTTAATAGACAGGCAAAACAAAGCAGATACACAGTGAAACTACATTTCTTAGTTATTTTTCAACATAATAACCGAGACGCTCATGACATTTATCCCAGCGTGGTATTAGTTTTAGAATACTTTGTTCATGAAAGACCGTTTTCTGGGCGTATAGGCAGATGCGAACAACCGATTTGACTTCGTTTGCCGAATCGAAGCGTTGACTGCCCAGGAATCTTTTCAAGGGATCAAACAAATGAAAGTCCGAAAGATCCAGGTCCGGGCACTACGGTGGGTGTTGGAGTACTCCCCTGCCACATGGCGCAGTTTTGTCACGAGCGTGTTGTGCAACGTGTGGGCGAGCATTGTCATGAAGCAGTCTGACATTTTCAGCGTCTTTGTTGTTTCTTTTGTCACGAAGGGCACGGCGCAACTTTTTCAATGTATTAGCGTAGATTTTGGAATTCACAATGGTCACCGTTGGATCAAACTCCACCAGAAGAACGCCATGCATGTCCAGAAACCGTCATGAAGACTTTTTGTGCAGATTGGGTAATTCTGAATTTTTTTTTTTTTTTTTTTTTTTGGTGTCGGGTAGTCGGAATGTTTCCACACTATACTGATCTTCTTTGTTTCGGGAGTGTAGTGGTATGCCCAGGACTCATCGCCCGTCACTACACCAGCCAGAAATTCATGTCCTTCTGCGTAACGCATCTAGTGGTCCAAGGATGACATCATTCTCTGTCCCTTCTGGTCGTCTATCAAGTTCTTGGGCAACCATCGCGCACTGACCTTGCGAACTTGCAATTTATCATGCGCAATATCGTACCACACGAAATGTTGAACTTCTCTGCCAACGTGCGCAGATGGATCCACCGGTAACTTAGAATTGCCTGTCCAATTCCTCTCTCAGTGGCAGATCATGACGCAGTTACTGGTCGACCGGAACGTGTCGAATCGGTAAGGTTGCCACGGCCCTCTGCAAAGAAACTGCACCATCTAGAGATGTTGGTGCAGTCCAGGCAATCACCACCATACACTTCGACCATTTCTTTGTGAATTTCCGTCGGAGTTTTCCGTTTAGCCCCACAAAAATCGGGCTACACCGCGTTGATCTTCCTTCGTAGACAAAGCTAGCAAACGCGACGTCTTTGTGCCGTCGTTTACACTGTCTTCCGCCACGGCGACACCTGATCCTGCCAAACCTGTCTGTAGCGTGATATTCAAACTCATTGTCTGCCAAACTTGCAACGTGCGAAGAGAAAAAAACTGCTGTGCGTTACTTTTCGATCCTCCCTCGTATGAAGCAATACATTTCGCCTTTTCTTAAAGATAATTGAAATTCCTTGTCAGTTTAAAAAATCTCAAGTTTCAAAGCATTCTGTTCCTTCGAAAAGAAAATACGTACTTTGGAATAAGTCCCCCTACAGAAAAAATGAAATTATTACAAACCTATTCAGAAAATAAAAATCTCCAACGCAAAATAAAATGGCTAATTCACCCGCATTAATGATAAAAAGTAAAATTCCATCATTGAGTAATTAGAGTTTAACCTTGAACGCGAGTATGATTCCCGTGTCTTTCTGGCTCAGCGGTTAACACAAGAGGCTTTTGCTGAGCCAACCCTGTCGACCTCGGATCTAATCTTAGCAGGGGTGAAGGGAAAGTAATCTCGGTTGTAGGGGCTGAAAAATTCAGAATCTTCAATGCATAAAAACGCAAAGACCTGAAACGGGTTTTTCTGAAATAAACGGAATTACTGACTACGAAAAAAGTTTGAAGAAACGTGAAATCTTAGAAACGGAAATTTCGTTAAAAAGGCGGAAATCTAACGGCAACTTTGCTGCATGTTATTTTCAGGAATTTCCGCGAATTCACAACACTTTTTTCTTTTGCAGAGTATTTCACAGTATTTTTTTTAGAAGAAAAAATTCAGCGAATTCATTTAGGCCTCCAAGAGAAAATCTGCGTATTTTTAAAATGCCCAATATAAGCAGTGTTTTTCATAGCAGTGTTTTATATAAGCAGTGTTTAGTGTTTTATATAAGCAATATAAGCAGTGTTTTTCGTATCCAACCGGTTACAAAAGAAATATTAACCGGGTTTCAGCGCAATCGGTAAAGCATCTACAAATAGAAACAGCTACTTTCAAAATATGTAGGCTGCAGAAAAACATATATTTTATGCAAATCATTTCCCACGAGGAAAACTGTCCAAGGCAAGAATATTTTTTCAGATCGGTTTCTTAAAAACGAAAATACTTTTCTAAATATAGTACAAAAACAAGTTAGTAAAACCATGCAATGCATTGATTATTATACGCTTTTCAGCATACCAGAAATCATTACTCAAGTTATGAGGATAATGGCTGTGGAATAAATCTCGCTCTATGTCCCGACCTTTGACCCATTTCGCCTATTTTCAATAGGGTTCCTCCCCAGGTGGTCCCTTACCACATACTAAAATTTCATCGAAATCGAACCATTTTTACGTAAGTTGTGACGCATAAGGGCAATGGAATGGACCCCGCTCCTATGTCGTCACATTTGACCACATTTCGCCCATGTTCAATAGGGTTTGTCCCCAGGTGGTCCCCTACCACATATTAAACTTTCTTCGAAATCGAACCATTTTTACGCAAGTTATGACGCATAAAAGCAATGGAATGGATCCCTCTCCTATGTCCTGACCTTCGGCCCCATTTTGCCTATTTTCAATAGGGTTTGTCCCCAGGTAGTCCCCTACCGCATACTAAAATTTCATTGCAATCGAACCATTTTTACGCGAGTTATGGTACGGACAGACGGACAAAGCTGGAGCATATATGCTCTTCAACCTACGGTTGGAAAGCGTAAAAAACGAACAACCCTAGCAACAAACCTATAAGGTACAGAAATTGGCAAATGCATAAAAAATATTTCTCGCCACAAACGCTTCCAGTAGCAAAAATAATTTTATAAATCGGATTTTTAGATGCGAAGATATCATCATTACAGAGATTGAAATTAACGCCTCCTGCTGGCAAAACTGAACATTGTTTTGTGACACAAAAGTGTGAATAAATGCTTTCAAAGTGAATATTTATGACTGAAAAAGAATTTGTTCATTTAGATTTTTAGAAGCGAAGGTACGATTGCAAATAAAGTAAAAACAGATACATTCACTTACGCCCCTAGTGGTAAGACATTTGTAAATAATTTGCAAGCATTTTACGTTTTAAAATGCTTGCGAAATATTTCCGTGCTGCATTTCTCAAAGACCGGAGTTCAATCATTCCAACACCACAACAAACCACAAAACTTCTTTCAGAAACTTGCACTTTGTTTCCATGGATTCATGTTGTTTTAGCCCCACACGCACACACACGACTGTCTTAAAATGATGCAGCTGAAAACGAGATACTTCTGACACAGAAATCTTTTTCCAGTGGTTAGCTGCCCTCTTTCGATATTCCTAGCATAGTACCAGCACCAGATATTAGCACTGCTGCTAGAGTAGGTTATGTCGACTTCGTCAAAAATGCTTGCTCACCGAACAGCCAAAAACATTATGACCACCTTTCTAACATGATGTGTTGGTCCCCCATGTGCCGTCCAAACAGCACTTACCCGGGAAGGCATTGACGCTACCAGATTTCTAAAGATTTCTTGTGGTATTTGGTGCCAACACTTTACCAGAAGACCCTTTAACTCTTGTAAATTACAGAGTTGAGTCGCCGCAGATCGGATTTGCTGTTTCACCACAAACCAAAGATGTTCGATTGTATAGATGTATGGGGAATTTGGAGGCCACGGAAATACTTAGAAGTCTTCCTCGTGTTTCGCAAATCATTCTCGAACGATCCGGACAGTGTGGTATGGCACATTATCTTCCTGAAAGAAGATCATTACTAGTGGGGAATATCGTTGCCATAAAAGGATGTACCTGGTTTGCAATTATGTTTAAATAAATGGTAGACGTCATTGTTTCCTGCACATAAATGACTGGACCGAGGGTGTCCCAGCAGAGCATTGCCCAAAGCATTACACTTCCTCCACTGGCTTGTTTTCATCCCACTGTGCACCCTGGGCCAACACTTGCCCAGGTAAGCGGCGCATACATACCCGGCCACACCCGGCCGTCCACGTCCACATACATACCCGGCCGTCAACATCCATCGTATTCACCGGACCACCTAACCAAACGAACACTATCAGTCGCTACCCATTCTGCTAAGAACCTAATGAATAGAATGACGATAAGTGTACCTCTGGAAGCTCTATCCAAAACCTATCCGTTCTTGGATCGAATGGCGACTGGAAACAAACTATGAGAGTTATTCAAGAATATTAAAGCACCAAATCTTTTTGCAAGAAAGAGGAAGCTTCAGAAACGAGCCCCAAAACTGATCTCTACTCGTAGAAGATGATTGCAAGGGAATACACTGGCGGAAAGTGAAAAAAGAACACCAAGAAGGAGACGTCTGATACCAACAAAATTTATACAGCATAATAACGGAATGCAGAGGATAACGTGATCAAAACATTATGGCCAAATACAGCTGTATTTGCTGGTAAACTGAAAAATAACATTTCCATGTAACATGGTTAGTACGAGGTTGAACCGCCATGAACTGCGTCACACTGTGCAGTTCTGGCATGGAGTCTGTCGTACAGATGTTGGATGTAAGTTTGGGGTATTGAGTTCCAAGCATCCTCAACGTGGAAGCGTAAATCGCGGATGGTCGTGCAGACCGGATAAGTCGTTGTCCCATAAAATCCCACACGTGCTCAATGGGGGACAGATCCGGTGAACGTGCATGCCATGGAATTTGTCTCACACCCTGAAGAGCATGTTGCGTTGCACGTGCCGTGTGTGCGCGTGCTTTATCTTGCTGGAAAACACCACGATGGACCTACCTTACAAAATGGCAAACAACGGGCTGAATGATGTTGTTGATGTAGGAGGTGCTGTTTACGTACGCGGTACAAACACTAGTTGTGTACGGAAGTGATAGCTGATCGCTCCCCACACCAGGAGACCAGGTGTAGGCCCTGTGTGTCACTGGCGGATGCAAGAAGGGTGGAGACACTCCCCTGTGCGTCTGCGAACACGCATACGGCCATCGGAGGCTCCCAAGCAGAATCTGCTTTCATCGCTGAGCACGACAGATCGCCATTGCGTTCTCCAGTGCAGACGTTGGCGACACCACTGCCAGCCGTTCCTGACGGTGGGTGGATTCAGAGGTACACATGCCAGAGGCACACGTGCACGTAGTCCTGCATCCAGTAGACGGTTGCGGATTGTTCGCACTGTCACCTCAGGTGCAACGGTAGCTCGGATTTGCGTCGCAGTGGATGTTCTGCTTGACAACGCCGCTCTTCTTATGTGTCGATCGGTCCGCTCATCAGTCCGCCTGTGACTCCCGGTTCCACGTCTTCTCCTGTGGGAATGTTCCTCGGACCATCTACGCCACCATCGTACCACCACCGATACTCCCCGTTCAATTCGCTCCGCAATACGACGATACGACCTCCCGGCCTCGCGGAGTCCGACTAGACGACCTCGCTCAAAGTCCGATAACTGCTGAAATCGTACACGTCTTCCATGTCCAGGCATTGCAGCTTCTTCAGGGTCTTCGCACGTGTCCGTACGCCGACAACTGATTACATTCACTGCGCCGTACTCCTTAAATACCACCGACGATAATTTGCATACTATGCCGTGCTGTGGCGTAAGCGCTCACCGGTTGGTCCCGAAATTAACATCACACCTACGTAAACTCGACCCTATTAACATATGTAAATTTCATGATCGCCCGCCAATTCCTTCTTGGTGTTCTTTTTTCACTTTCTGCCAGTGTAATTGCCCATCAGGAACTGTTGGCACCTTGTAACATCACAGACACTCGATCACAACACAAAACATTTATTTCTTTACACAAAAACATCAACTGGAATACACTCCGCGCTACAAACTGAACTTGTTGTCTTAGCCAAAGCTCGCCATGTCCTCCTCCTTCGATATCTCTCTCGCAACTCTCCTCATCACTCACCCCACGCTCAAGTCATTAAATGTCAATGTATCCTTCCGCACTTTTGTGCGTGGAAGTCGTACTTTACAACCCCTCCTCACTCCAGAGGAACTTTTTCCAGTGGTAAAAAGTTCTTGTCATTTTACAATACAATAGTCATAGTTCACATAATGAGTCATAATCCATTTACAAAGAGAAATATATGAGTTAATTTAACAATCATCTTTACATGTTTTCCAACAATTTCTATGTATTTATATATCACAACCAAAAAAAAAAATGTTTTCACTAGCAGACACATAGCATGATCAAGGTGGATCATCTAAAGTTGGAACTCTGCTCAGTCCATCTGCATTTTTGTGCATAGTTCCCGATCGATGAATTATAACAAAATCATATGCTTGTAAAGCAAGGGCCCATCTCATCAGACGAGCATTTGAACTTGCGTTGGTGCGTAACCAAACGAGAGGGTTGTGATCAGTTTGTATGAGGAAATTTTGACCATCCAGGTAGCATTTCAGTTTCTGTACCGCAAATATAATGGCGGCACATTCTTTTTCACTGGTACTATATGTCTTCTCTGCTGTCGAAAGTTTTCTGCTTAGATAGAGTACAGGATGTTCAGCGCCATCTTCTTGTTCTTGCGAGAGGACGACTCCCATTCCTTGATCTGAAGCATCAGTTTGTAGAATAAATCTACGTTCATAGTCAGGGGCATACAGAACAGGAAAACTAGATAAAGATTTTTTTAGTTCCACAAAAGCTTTCTCACATTGTTCTGACCATATAATTTCCTCTTTACGATTTTTACCCTTCAAGATGTCTGTCAAGGGAGCTGCTATCGAAGAAAACATTGGAATATATCTGCTGTAATATCCCGCCAGGCCTAAGAAAGATCTTACTTGCGTCTTGTTCTTTGGCGTAGGAAAATTTTGTATGGCCTGAACCTTTCGTTCCGCTGGTTTTCGATATCCTTGTCCAACAAAATGACCCAAATACAAGACGTGATCTTGAGCAAACTTACATTTGGAAGGTTTTGTGGTCAAGGAAGCCCTCTGCAACCTCTGTAGCACTTCTTCAAGATGACCCATCCATTTTTCATACAATAGTGTCATTGGCGTCCTCAAATGTTTTCCATGCACCAATTCAGCAAGCGTAAACCCTGTGCTTTCATGTGTCACAGTTCTCAAAGCAAACAGCGCCGCCGGTAACTGTTTCTCCCAATCCGGAGCAGACTCAAGACATAAAACTCTCAACATCCTTTTAATAGTTCGATGGAATCGTTCTACCGGATTACTTTGGGGATGATATACAGAACAATGAGTGACTTTTATTCCAAACCGCTCCAAAAATTCTAGTGTCAAAATGCTTACAAAACTGGCTCCTTGATCAGTTTGAATTTCTTTCGGAAATCCCATGCGGCTAAAAATGTGTAACAAAGCGTCAACTACCGACTTGGATCCTATGTCTGGTACTGGTACTGCATCTGGATATTTGGACGACAAACACATAGCTGTAATTATGTATCTATTTCCGCTTGAAGTCTCGGGCAAAGACCCACAGGCATCAACGTTGATTTTTGTAAAAATTTCAGGAATAATTGGAACTATTTTTAAAGGTGCTTTCTTTTTGTCCCCAGCTTTTCCAGCACGTTGGCATGAATCACAAGATTTTACAAATTCTTCAATGTCTTTATAACAGTTAGGCCAATAAAAGTACTTCGCTAGTCTGTCTTTGGTTTTTGTCACTCCTAAATGCCCCGAAGTTCCCTCATGACACATGTTTTTTATTTGTTCTCTATATTGTTCTGGAACAACAATAAGATCTTCCTCTTCGCCAATCTTGTTGATCTTCTTCTTCACCAACATCCCATTTCTTAGTACAGCATAACCGCATTTGCCTTATTACAATCTGTTTTCTCTATTTCTTTGAGAATTTTTTTCAATTCCAAACTTTGCCGTTGATCTTCAATGAAACTTTTTGAATCCATTTTTACCAACTCTAACATGGCTTTATCTTCATCATGCCTCAATGGCAGAATTTCTTCTTCTAATTCATCTGATTCTTCGGAACCCACAGCCTCTCCTTCAAGGGCTGGTTTTTCTTTCTTCCCTGAATCATTCTTTACTGAATTTCTCTCTTCGTTGTTTCGTTTTTGTTTTTCTTGATACCGAGTAATCACAACATTTACCTGTTCTGAATTAGGTGGCCACTCCATATCAATTTTTTTAAACAAAGCGGCAGTCTTACTTCCAAGTAAATATCTACCTTGATCTAGTGACTTTCTAATCAATGCAGCCTTAGTTACAATATGACCTAATTCACATTCTAGTTCAACTTCTGCCAATGGTAAACAAACCTTTTGTTCATCCGGAAGATGCTGTACCCACACATGTTCTCCAGTAAACTCACCTGGCGACACATACTCTTGACAAATGATATCAACTGATGAACCTGTATCCCGAAGAATAGGCATGGTAACTCCGTTTATTTTTCCTTCAAAGGTATAGGGTGCCAAGAGATCCCCTTCAGTTTCCTCTCTGATTCTATTTATGTTTCCTGAGTTCTTGTGATTTTCGCTTAGGACACTGAGGTCGAATGTGATCATAAGATGCACACTCGTAACATTGAATCTTCCGACAGCGATCATACTTTTCTTCATTCTGAGATACATTCCGTTTTGACCACCCTTGTCCTACATCTGACTTAACATAATTTTTGTTATAAAATCCATTTTTCATAAAATTTCTGCGATCATAGTTATCTCTAGTTTTTTTCTCACTGCCTTGCATTTTCTTTGAAGCACAAAATTCATTCGACGAATTTTTCTTGATTCCTCCTCTTACACTTTCATAATTGTCCACCATATCAGCCAAATCTGAAGGTGAGACAATATTTGACCATTTATCAATAAAATGCTCCCTTATTTCTATAGGCACTCTCCGCTTCAATTGATCTGTGATCATTAATTTTTTAGCCCTTCAAAATCGCCTATTTTAAGTCCTGAAACCCATTCATTAAAATAATTTTCTAACTCGAAGGCGAAATCTCTCCAGGTCTTCTCTGATATACGCATGTGTTGTACAAATTTCAATCTAAATTTTTCTGGACTTAACTTATATCTTTTAAGAAGTAACCTTTTAACATATTCATAGTTTTTAGCATCTTCCACATTTTCTCTGGCAATCAATTGTGATATTTCGTAGGGCAAAAGTCCTATCAAATTCGTGACCCAATCTTCCCTTTTTATTTCTGCTTGTTATGCTTGCCTTTCAAATAAAACTAAGTAAATACTTATATCACTGTCTTTTGGGTCAAATGTTTTCATCAAATGACGAAGTTCTAATCTCGGTTTTTGAGAATTTCCATTTTGCTCCAAACTACCTCCCAGCGGCTGACGTCCAGCTTCTATTTTGAGTTTTTCAAGCTCAAATTCCATTTGTCTTTCTGTTTCTCTACGCTCTTTTATACCTGCCAAAAGTTCTTTCACGAAATCCTCTTCGTATCCTTCAAAGTTGACAATTTTATTTTTAATTCCAGAATTTTGAGATTTGGCATAACTTCTATACCCAATTCTTCCGCCAACTGCAGAAGTTCTTCTTTTCGAGCTCTTCCTAAGAAAGCCATTTCAACAAGCTCTACGTGTACCCAATGTTTATTTATTATCGTATATGTGTATACGTTCACAGAAATTGTTTACAACAATATTCTACATTTACCTATAATCTAGGCTCAAACAGTTGATCTGAATGTACGCAAACGGCAAAAACTTCTACAATTTTCCAACAGTAATTATTTTTTTTCATTTTTCCGCATTACATCATCATTCTTCAAGTGGTGACGTAAAGCAGCTGAAAGCGCATTCCCCGGTGGTTTTCCGCGCATGCGTACTGTCATCACTGTAGAAATAAAATGAGTTTATATTCACTCAAGAGTTCGTAATTAAATTAAAGCGAAAAGGTTATATTGTTTTCGCCGGCACTGAGAATGCATGCAAAGCTTTGTTTTTTCTGACTCTGTAATTTATAGCCAGAACAGTCAGTTGAGCTTTCTTCTTTTCTGCACCTTTGTCTGCAATTGTTTTTCAATACGAAATAAAAAAAGAAAGAAAAAATGAAAGGGTCAACACTTCCAAGCCCGTTTGTGTTGCTCTTGCAGCTTGTTTGTCACGCAAGGGGAAATGAAAACACTTGGGGAAAGTTCTGTTCACGTGAAAGGCTTCCGTTCAGAGCGAGGCGTTTCCGAAAAACCACCGGAGTAGCGAGAGTGCGTGAGGTTTCATTTGATTAACTGCTTTCAGTTGTGAAAAATCTCTTCACTTTTGACTGACGAACAAAGCATGTCAGTTGCGTGAAAAATCATTCAGTGTGCACGCATTTAAGAAGTGAAGCCCTCAGAGAGAGAGAGAGAGAACTGCCGTTGCCTAAATTTTGTGATTTGTTTCTGCCAAGTTTCGTCGGATGCTCGTGTTTAAGAGAGGAGGCAATTTGTTATTAAGTGACGTCACTTTCTACGATCCCGTGAAGACTTAATTTCAACACAAAAGCCCGAGTGTTAATCTCTGAAACTGAAAGATAGACTTTGTACAGTATTTAGTCGCCACGAAAGCTATTTCATATTGCTGGCTTATTTGCCTTCTAGTCCAAATCTAATAATACAAGGGTTGGATATATTAGGTGTACAAATAAGTTTTAAAGTGTTTTAAGACAACGCAACATGTAAATTGAGAGAAAACAACAATACCTTTACGAATCAAAATATGCGCCGTTATTATCTATCACCTTCCGCCATTGTAGGTCAGCTGACGGATTCCAGCCATGAAGAATACTTCGTTGCGTGACGCTTTGAAGTCGTCAACCCATTTTTGCACTTTGTCACATGTCCGGAACCGTACAGTCGACAAACCATGTTGCATCGATTGGAACAAATGGTAGTCTGAAGGGGTTATGTCGGCACCATATGCCGGGTGCTCCAAAACTGCCCAGCCAAGAGTCAATAACGTTTCCTTGACCGATTTCGCAACATGCAGACTGGCGTTGTCATGCAGTAACTACACGGGACGAAATCTTTTGCCTGTAAATGGACGTTTCCGACAGATTTCCTGGTTCCATCGCAGCAATTGTTGCTTGTAGCGATCAGCAGTAACAGTTTGACCCTTTTCCAATAGTTCATAATAATCATACCTTTCATATGCCACCAGATGCACAGCAGAACTTTCTTGGGGTGAATATTGGGTTTTTGTGTCGAAGTCGTTGCTTCGCCGGGAGGGGGGCGGTCTACTTAGTTGTTGTTTTTTTTAGTTTGGGGTTGTCGTACCATATCAACTTTTCATCACCCGTAATGATTTTCCACAAGAAAGACTTTCTGTGTTGTTTATTCAACAGATTCGAACACTTCATAGACACGCCCATCCTTGTTCCTCTACCTCAGGTCATGTGGCACCCATTTTTATTCTTTCTGAATCTTTCCCGTTGCGCGTAAACGATTGGAAATGCGTTGTTGAGTTACCTCCAGTTGTTCAGCTATTTTTTTCCGTTTGAGATGAATCTTCACCGAGCAATGCTTGCAGTTCCTCATGTGCAACCTTCTGCAGGGCACAGCTCTTCGTTCTCGATCGCTAACATCAAAATCACCTGCTTTAAACCATCTAAACCAAAGCTCACACGAGCTATTCGATATAATATTTCCCCCAGAACAGAACAGATCGATGCACATGCTTTTGCAGCACATTTTCCTTGATGAAATTCGTAACGAATGAAGTGTCGAATAAATGCAGTATCGCTTGCCATCTTTCACCTACCGATGTGCAAGTGCGTTTGACTGTTGGGTAAACTTCTGCGCCACATTCCATACCCTGGACCAGTTACGGTCACATGACAACAACGCGGCGAAATGTCGGATATGTAAATAAGCGGTACTCGTCACGCAAAAAACGCTTTAAAACTTATTTGTGCACCTAATGAAATAGTGACAGCATACCTGTATGTCCCAAAATATCTATTCACAGAGATAATAAGTTTACATTCCTTCAATATAATCTCCTTCCATATTGATATAACCTTCTACCACACACATCTGGAAGGTGTTAGAAATGTTAGCATACGAGCGCTTTACCGCTCGGACGTTTTCCGCTCTTGTGTAAAAACGCTTTCCTCGCAATGTTTCTTTAAGTTTTATGAACATATCAAAGCCACATTGACTCATGTCGGAGGAATAGGGCGGATGCTCGAGGAACTCCCACTACCATCATGCTAATTCTTTACAGGAGCAGCAGTGTGACATCGCGCATTGTCATGCAAGACACTGAAAGCACTTGTTCGGATATTTGGCCGCCTTCGCCGCAGAGCAAGCCAAAGATTGTGTTCCAGAAAATACTGGTACTACTGAGCGTTAACAGTCTGGTGCTGCGGAACTGCATGATGGAGTATCACACCCCGGACATCAAAGGCATCAGCAACACTTTGAGATTCCCGGGTTTGTGGCGAACTTTTTTTGGCCGGTGAGACGAGGGATGCCGCGATTCATTGGATTGTCATTTCAGTTGTGGTTCGTACAACCTTGCTTACCCATGTTTCATTCCAGAGAGAGGATCCTGTCCAGGAAAGCGCCATCTTCTCTGGCGTAACGTTCCAAATGCTCACTGGCAAGGGCACTATAGTGCCATTTCTGAACTTCCGTAAGGTAATTAGACACCAGTTGTGTTGCAATTTTGCGGTAACTAAGCACGTCCTTCAACACATGGAAAAATGTTTTGTGGTATATTTACACTGATAAGTCATTACATTATGACCACCTACTTAATAAGCTGTAGGACTCCCTTTAGCCCGCAAAACAGCGGCCACTCGGCAAGGCATCAATTCGATTTGGTCGTGATAGGTATCCTGGGATATCTGATGGTAGAGAGCCAGTGCCGTAATACAAACACAACATCCATGCCTCACCGGGATTCGAACCCGGGCCCTTCACGAACGAATCATGATAAGCCAGCGCTTAGACCACTGCGCCACCGGGGAAGCGTGGTTCGGGATGAGCATAACGACTGCACCGTTTTTCAGTCTTAAAATGTGAGGCGGATGAGCACTCATCTCGATCGTGTGCAAAAATTCAACTGGATACTCTTTCACTCTCATTTTCAGTCACAACAATGTTTGTAAATGTTGTTGGAATGTGATTCGCGTTGCGAATACTCTTCACCCGTCGGAATCGACTGTTAGTTTGTCTTTCTTTTCTTTTTTTTAAAGGATAAACTCATGTGAAACAACAAGTGTGAACTTTATTTGCTTGACAAATTCATTCAACCAGTTCAGTAAAGACAATAGTCCAGGTTCGTGATTTTTAATTTTATTTTATTTTTTGACTGAAAGTTTAACGACCACCGTCAGCAACTCAATGGGCTGTAAGCAGTCTCCCGTAATATTTTCACTAACAGTGGTCAACGTAATGTATATTTACATCTTCAGATAATAGGAAACGTCTTACCTACGTGAATACACTGGATCGAATGAATATTAAATTATATATATACATCACACAATCCAACGGCATAACGCAATCAGGTCTTCGAGAGTGTTCGCTGTTCCGATGAGAAGAACTTTGATAGGAAAGCCTGCTGGTGTTGCTTTGCGCAACGGTTAGCTCAGAAAAGATAAAGACTTCGAAATTTGGACTATCTCAGTTCATCCATGCCTCCGTCTTCAACAGCACGTGAGTCAACCACACGCTTCTCCCATAGACTTTACATGGGAAGTTTGCCGCCCCAAAACGCCCGAACCTTTACCCCAATCTCATTTTTCTCTTCGACTGGCACATCTACATGGTAAGACCTTTATTTTGACATCTCAACCATATCTTTACGTTCAGCCGTTCTCTCAAAATAGGACTCACAAGAAAAAACCCTTATAGAATTAATATATAGATACGTCATGCAGAAATGGCTATCAATAAAAAAATCTGGATTATCCTACACATGCAATCATACCTGTAAGCAGGTAAAAATCCTCTCTTAGTTTGATTCCCTACAATTACTGACAAAATTGTTCTTGTTCTCTATACGCACCACCTTTAATACTCCATAAGCCGTACAGAATTGGCTATCAGTGAAAAAGTATCTCATTGTCCTACACATACCATCAGGCAAGCAGCTTAAAAACCCTCTCTCAGTTTGAATCTAATTTCCTGGTCGTCACCAAGCTTACTGGGTAAATCACTCGCCGCACGAATGCGTGTTGCGCTTTCAATGCCACAGTTGTTTTCGCCAAACTGCCGAAAAGAGCGCGAGCTCTTCATCATTCACCGTTCGCGTCGAAATCACTCGTCGCGAACGTTGAATGACGAATTTTTAATGATTTCCCCATAGCGAACCATTCGTGCACACCATTCAAACGAATGTAATTCATGTATCCTTCCCATTCTTAAGTTTGACCATTATTTCCTAGCTGACCGCTCACATCTCACTCATATAACGGCTGACACTTATTATTTCTATACATTACTTTTCATATCAAAAATTCGTTTCCAGACTAATGGAAGGGGGGCGGAATAAAGTTAAACGTGCTGCATTGTCAGTGTGTGTGTCAGAAATGGCTGATAGAATGATCATTTGCAGCAGTGAGAGTGAAACATTCACTATTCACGGTGAAAAGTCATTCGTTGTGAACGAATCGTTCACATATGGTCCATCACTAGAATACTCGGCTGTGAAATCCACACAAATGGGATCTCATTCGACTTCTGTCTGTGGTACAGTATTTGCAACACCCTCAGAAATTAAAGACAACTCATTTAGGAAGCTACATATATATCTCCAGGATGCTTTGCCACTGGTCAGTAGATAATTGTTGAATAGGTGAAGAACTCAGTACATAAATATAGGACCTCGCGTGTACGCATTGTCGCGCCAGCGGATTTCCGCACCTATTGTTGTTGGAATAGAAATGCTGTCAGCAAAGACCTTACGTATCTGTCACCTACATTTTGTTGCTCGGTGATCGGGAAGTCTATCATGCGGTCGTCTGTCTTTCGTACTGCTGGATTCGAGCTCGATTCCGAGATGTCATAGGTGTTAGTTTTGTCCTGTATCCCTGTTTATCTCCATTCGCTGCAAGTGGCTATCATGTAGAGGCCAGTTAGTCCTGCTAGTCTTAGTTGCAGATGTAAAAAAAGAAATATTGTATCGGTGATTAAGTTTTCATTGATTTCTACAATGGCATCGCAAATTTTGCAGCTATTTTTATGTTAGTTAATAATCCACTTTATTATGCAGGTCAATAACTCCTCCTTCCATACTCATTGACGTTCCAGTGATATTAAAACGGCCCTCGCACCTTTCTTCCGCCTTACGTCATACTGAATTAGCACTGGAATCCTTCCAGAGCTATCACGTTTGAATTGGTTCGTTCCTTCAACGATGGGTTGACGCTAGTTCCCCTCTTTTTTAAAATGTTTCTGAGGAACTAATCTATTTCATCAAGGCAGGACCATAGTTCAAGACTTATATAAAGTCAAGACTTCTTATTTAAAAATTTAATGAAGTAGTTTAATAATCACTCTAAGCAAAATTTTTTGGGCTTCAGTGCTTCTTGTTGTGTCAGAGAATGGAGAAAACTTTCGCTGATTCCTTCTCCGTGGTTGCCTTAGCTCCTGCCACAACGGAACTCGACTCCTCCTTAGGGCACGTACTATAGCTCTCCGGCGCTCCGCTTCCGAGCACCAACAAAATACCCTCCAGGTATCTCTAGACGGTCAACGTAATAGAGAATCCCGTCTCTGGATTCAAGATGACGTACGTACGTTCTACTACAAACGCTGGTCGAACAGCAAGAACACTGCCCTCCAAATAATGCTTTTATACTTACCTGAAGCCCCGGGAGATGTTAATCTCTTTGACTAGTCGACTTCGAAACAATTAATACTTTCTCCCTAGCCGACTTTGAAGTTCTAATCTATCCCCATCCTCCCTTCGCTGACACAGAACGATAAACATACGCCGACAACATCAGCACAATACATTACAAAACACATAGCAGTATATACCGCTATTTTTGTCGTGATACTTAACATTCTTCACTTGTTTAACAGGATTTCTAATACATCGCTCCCTGGGGACATTTCTCGTCTCACGGATGCTGATGAAAAGGCGTAAACGAAGAAACTTTGAGATTAAAAACGAGTGTGACCATAAAGCGTATTTACAATATTCAGCCCTGAACGAAGTCTGATAACCTTATAGGTATTGCACAGTCTGTAGACTGATCTTGTTTAATAAGTGTTCCGTATTGTTGAACGAGTGAGGAATTCCCCGTGCGCATTCAGCGCGTGTCAATGTTGCTCATGATCAGTTAATAATTCTTATGTCTGAGTAGGTCATGAAATCGAAAAAAGAAGTTGGCATTGGCTGCTCCGTGATTCTGCTCGTTGTGTCTCTTTCCTAAATATACAGTATCTTACTGTTTGGCACTCAGTTCCTCTCCACTAAGCTACTACTTATACCTGCAGTAAGGTTATTCATTCTGTGCTTGTTCGTCTTCTGCAAAAAAACTCTTATTACCAGATAGATCAATAACTCGCTTCAAATTTAAATTAAGTACCCCCAAAATAATTTACATGTTGCCAGAAAACTGGAGAAGCAGACTTAACTTCTCTTCCCTCGCAGAGGGCACCATTTCTTATTAACTAAAGGTATGTGTCTATGAGCTTATTTCCGATCATTCAGAGTAGCAGTAGTGTCAGACACCAGATCAATCAGAGAGAGATAGACCATAGCATAACGTGGGAAAGTAAGAGATATTTTTCGCTTGTAGGGAAAGGTGTTTGTGCATGGTGTTTCCAAATCGTAGCAAATATTCTTTCTGTATAATAAGAGCGATTTTATTTGTATATACTACCTGACAACAGGCGCTACTAATGGCTAGCATTTTAGTTTTATTTAAATCATGTTTTAAATCTGAAGCTTGAATCGTGATACGTTACATTGGCTTCCGAGTTGTGCATTATCATCATGAATGGAATACGGGATTACACCATACAATACAAATTTTGAAGATGAGAATCCGTTTTTTGGTGCAAATATGACAAGGATGGTAAGTCAGATAATATCCGAAAACTTGAAAATTTCGTCGTCCTGGGGCGGGAATCGAATCTGCGTCTCCCGGATTGCGCACAAGTATGCTAACCACTACACCACCCAGAAAGACCAAGTCTCAAGTTTCCGATTAATTTGAATATAATCATCACAGGATTCGTTAGTCGAAGCAACCAGCATTCATGTGTAGCGAATCTGGAGGTTAAGACGCGGAACTGATTCCCGCTCTAGGAAGACAAAATTTCAAAGTTTTCGGATATTATCTGACTTAATATCCTTGTCATATTTACACCAAAAAAAACGGATTCTCATCTTCAAAATTTATGCATTATCATGTTGTCTTCTTTACAGAGTTGGGCAGGAAGGCATTACTGAGTAATGAAAGCACAGATTACAATTAACGTGTAATGCCTGACAAGGTAATGCAGTAACAGGTAATGCATTACAAGGTAATCAATCCTAAGTATGGTTTGCACAATCCATTATAATGAAGAGGATATAATTCAATTATTTAATAATGTCATTCCAACGCAATGGAATTATTTGGTAATGAAATTACACAATTTGCAAATAATAATTACATACTAATAGTTTATAGAAATGTACGTGGGCCAAAAACTATGTCTAGAAAAGTCAGCCGTGTAACATAGCAGACAGAAACCGAAGTGTCGTGCAGAATGTTCTAGAAGCGGAAAGAATGGGTTAGACGTTATGTTCCTGTTCTTTGTTGAAGACTGAGATCACATGCGAAGGCATTGATCTTTCTTTCAGTCTCGTACTATTCTCTAACCAAAATAAACATCCCATTCGTACTTACTTCATATATATTATTTCGTTCAAATCATTTTACTTTGTGGCGAAGACGGGGCAACTACTCATGTCATACTCGTACGATCTCCAATACCTACATACACACATTTGAGGTCTGAGGGTGGAACAATTATCAAATAACCTACACAACGTGTAAGGGTGTACTGGTTGCTGGTTTATTCATGTTGAAATGTTACCCATAAGTTATTGGTTAGTTACCAACACATAGTTAACCATTACGATTATAATGGGTAACTGCAACATGTCATTACAATTACCATGCAATTCTAATGACCAGTTCCCCATTACCATGTAATGGTAACGCTAAGTTCTTGTTCCCATTACAATGTAATGGTAACGCTAAGTTCTTGTTCCCATTACCATGTAATGGTAACGCTAAGTTCTTGTTCCCATTACCATTACGCTGTAATGCATTACCGATTAATTCTATTACGATTCTGCCCAAGTCTGCTTCTTTAAAATAGCCACCCGTTGTTGAGCGAAAGCTTGACTCCTGTATATATTTGTTAACGTAGAACGGATAAACCGATTTATTATGCTGCATTAATAGCAATCATAGTTTTCATTGTTTATCTTTTATATGTTGTATTCTGGAAACGGAAGAATGATACATTTTCAGTAAATTTCACACAAAATGAATTACCCAAGAAATTTTGGTAATGCTTAAAGAAAACAAAACGAAAGAAAATTGTCGTTCTACTCCAGTTAATTTTTTGTACAAGACGAAAATTTTATGATGAATGTCAGTCTTTGTCTACTGTTATCCGATTTTCTGTGCAGGAGTTATTGTATGAATTCTCTCATCGTATCTACTTTCGGAACATCAACGGCGATCGCAATCTATTGTGTGATCCCTTTCCATACACCATCTTTCACAAATGTTAGAACGACGCATCTTCCACTGAAATGAACCCTGAGCCTGTTCTTCTTCTGTGTGTAGTGAGAACCACAGGAAGATCTTCAAATAAGAGAAAAGAGGGACCCCCAGGGTAAACGTGTCATTCTGTCGTCAGAACATTCTCAAATACGCGCTTCGCTGTAAAGAACAAACATTCCGAGGACAAGAGAACGTGATTTTTGGTCAGAAGATGGTCTTCTGTAGGGGGATCAGCAGAAGGGACGGATGGATGGATGTTGAGGGGAAATGGAGAAACGAAACTCCTCCTCCTCCTGCTGCTCCCTCCCATCTCCATCTTCAGGGAGAAAAAAAGGTAGAAGAGCTCTGTCCAGATGGCTCAGAGCCGTCTGTTTACTTCAGAAATGGACCCGACTTCACTCTACCGATGGGAATTGGTCTGGACTGCTTTGATGAACACATGGAACCTTACTACATATCTGATGTGTATTTGTTGTTCTAGATCAATGAAACGTATTTCTTTAAACGCTCTCGGCACTGAGATCGAAATGCAATTTTTGAGAGGATTGCCCAGTTTATTGCTCCTAAACTCGGATATGAAAGTGTTTTGTTTTTTTTATGTATTATTTTTACATGCACAGACAGCGGGCATGGGTAGTGAAGGAAAAGTAATAGATTACCAAATGATAAAAGTATATCTTTTTCTATTGAGCGAGATAGACGACAAAACTAGACGAGTTTGATAACGTGGTTGCGTAACTTCCGTTTAAATTTGCGTTAAAATAGTATTCGTGTGTATCCTTTTAATACATCAGTAAGTCCAGGGAACTACTATTGTGTACAATTTTTAAAGCATATATATATATATATATATATATATATATATATATATATACTAAAGAGCAAAGCCGAATACATAAGAAAAACTTTACAATTTAAAACGAAAGTTGCAAAACAACCTGAAGATCAAAACGCGCAACGCAGCAGTTATGAAAATTCAGAATTCACATTCTATTAAGAAGAAACTGAAGCTAAAAAAAAAATGTTAACTCATACCAAGTACAACATAGAAAAGGTTATGTATTGACCGGTGTGAGTAAAAAGAAAAAAAAAAAAAAAAAAAAAAAAAGAACAACTGAATGCAGAAAGTGTCGAGAATACTGAGCCTTGGCTTTATCAAGCCTTGGATTTATCAAGGACCAGCAAAAACTCTGCATTTTCTCACTTCCACAAAGACCTATTTGGAAATGGGTTTCTGCAAAGTCATGGATGCAAGTAATTAACCCACCTAAAAATATAAATATATATGTCATGTCCTTCGCAGAGTTGTATGACCTAGCTTTAGTTAACAATTTAGATTGCATCCATAACTCTCCTGGCCCGACCCATGCTCTTCATCTGTTACTATTAAACAGAAAGAAGATGATTATAGAAAACTCAAATTGTAAGAGTGACATAATGAACTAGAAATAATGTTCAGTAATTAACAAATAGTCAAGTTCGCCTGAGAGAGAATTCAAACGTGAATATCAATACAAAAGTATTACAAGTTCTTAACATTTTTAAAGCACAGATTCTTGAAAGAAAACTGGATTATAAAAACTCCCTACTCCACTACTTCTGACTACACAAAAACGAGAATAAAATAAAGACAATAATAAACTAAAGAAATGCTTTGTGAAGGTTATGTTACATAAACAATTAGTTGCAATATGTACAAAGTATTTCAGAAGTGCTTTAAGTGCATAATTAAGTAGTTAATAAGTCCTTAACTGCATTGAAAATACAGCGCAGACTACAAGTACAACGAAACGGGCGGCTGCTTAGCCTTAGTTCCCTATAAAACGCGCATAAATACCAAGAAAAGTAAGAGTTAAAATACGCAAAAAGTTGATAGACTTGCTAGTGCCTAAAAACTTAAAGCAAGAAAAGAAAAAATGTTCAAGAAGTTCAAATATTGAACCCGGAATACCTAAAAACCATAAGACAAAGAAGAGAGCTTACCTCTTATGCAACTTTGCTTCTTTCACACTTGAGGAAACATGGCCGACTTTTCTACCTAAACTTCCAAACACCCCTGCCCCTCCCAATTCGCTGGGGGCAGTGTGGGTGGGGCTGAAGGCCTTCACACTCTGAAAAATCCTACTCGCGGAGAATTTTAACCGGAGAAAAAATATATATAATTAAGATTGTGGACCTGTATGATCAGAAAGAGTAGAATAAACTCTCCAGAATACATGAGAAATATCATGAAATACACAAGTAGTGTATTTAATAATCTTTGCATGTATGTAATCACCTTAGTGAGTTTCTATAGACTATTCAGAATCCTATTAATTTTAATGTTAGTTTTACTATTTTTAGTATAGCTATTCTGGTGAATGAATAACTAGTTTTCTTTTATATTTGTTTTTATTTTCTTATATAAACAGATTTTTAAGTTTTTTGTGTTTTTATGTAAAAATCATAATTCTTCCTCGTCCTTGAATTTTTATTATTAACTATAGTAAAATTGGTGCAGTTCGTTTTCCTTCAAGAATGTATGCCTAGCAGGAAAGCTAAGTCTTCGTTTCGTGCCTTGCACCAGAAGATGTTTTCTGTGATCAAATATCGTCGGGTGCAAGGCACAAAAAATGCTCTAAAGCAGCTTATAGTGCAGGGCAGGAAGAAGATGCCCTCAAAGACATACATGTAGCACGTCTAGAAAAGGGAAATGATGTTAACATCCTCGGAAGACCTTCACCGCGAATCTCTGTTTCATTCGCGCTGCACATCGTCCGAGGCTTTCAAGGATCCTGTTTGGTGATAATGTTTCCCCTGGGCTCATGAAATTAACAATAATAAACTTCTTTAATAACTTCTCGTAAGTCAACATCATTTCCCTTCTCTTTAGTGGTCATGAGCAGAGTTGCAAACGGGTCAAAAATTTTGGACTCGGACGTCACATAATTAGACTCGACCCAGACTAATCTGCTTTGGACTATAAATTCGAAACTCAATTTATAATTATACATAATCATATATATAGTATATGATTATACTGTATATATGATTATGTATAGACAGGCTCGGAGTGAATCAATGAGGTGCTGGAAGGTGTTCACAGGTATGTGGAGCCATGCTGACACTAGCTTCTCGACGGTGACCTGCGGAATTCGCGCCCATTCTGAAGACAGCTGGTCGAACTTCTAGGCCCTATTCCGGCAGGTTTTCTTTGCACATCGTCTCTCCAGCTCCTCCCACATGTGCTCGATGGGGTTGATGTCTGGAGATTGGCTTGGCCAGTCTAGAAGTGTGACCTGTTGCTGCTGGAAGGCTGCCTTCGCTACTCTGTAGGTGTGCTTCGGGTCGTTATCTTGCTGCATGATCCATCAGGGTGGCATGTCCTGGTTTGCCCATGGGAAGACATCGTTGATGAGCATGTTCGTGTAGCTCTGGCCGGTCATTATTCCGTCAATCTTAATGATGTGGCCCATTCCATTGCGAGAGAAGGCGCCGTAAACAATGAGCGATCCTCCTCCGTGCTTGACAGTCGGCTGAATGAACTGGGGGTTGAAACTCTGGCCACACGGACGTCGTACGTATCGGATGCCATCACTTCCGAACAAGTTGAACTTGCTCTCGTCGGTGAAAAGCACCTTACTCCAGTCCACCGCGGTCCAGTGTCGATGACGGCGTGCGAATGCGACTCTGGCTCGTCGATTCTTGACTCCGATTAGTGGTATCTTGGGGGGGGGGGCGTCTTCCATTCAACCACCAGCAATGCGACGACGGGAGATGGTCATTCGGCTGACGTTCAGGTCGTCGCTGTCGCGGAATTCGGTGGCGATGTCCACAGCAGTCAAGGTGGGATCAGCACGAGATCGACGGAGGATGCTTCTATCCTGACGCAACGTAGTGGAACAAGGCCTACCACATCGCGGACTGTTCTCGACAGTCCCAGTCTTCTTATAACGTTGCAGGATAGCTGAAATGGACTGGTGTCGTATCTTAAGGGCCCTCGCAATGTCGGTGACGCGCATTCCGGATTCCATCATGTTCACGGCCGCCTGGCGAGCTCCAAAAGGGATCTCCGCCTTTTTACCCATTTCTGAAAACCTAAGATTGACTTATTATCACACTACGCATCACAAAACCCACAAAAATCACAAGAAAAACATTAATACATGCAGCAAACAAATGGGTAATAATTGGAGACTCTTGAATATGGCCCATTTCGAACGACAAATTCGCTCTGAGCGAAATACAAGCTACGCGGCATTGTAACCCACAAATCAACACATATCATATCCCAAAATGACCCGATTTGGTCCAGCAGAAAAAAAAATTATGGTCGAAAAAGTGTTTCGCCAAATACTTTTGTTCGCTACTGAATGTTATTTATTAGTTTCATGACACATGCGACCCTGGTTTTGCACAGCTATGATAACAAATCCTACCTTCACCGCTAAATCAGCGAAGCAATGAATTTGAATACTATGCATAGTGATTACAGATAGCTTCACGGCATAGTTCCAAGTACAAAATTTAAAATTCTTTTTTTTCATGCGATTTCTTACGTTCGTCTAATCGGAATGATATAGAATAATAAAAGCAAATATTATTTATCAAAAACTAAACAATCGAAATACTTACTATTACCACCACCATAGTTTAGTAAATATTTACTTTTGTGATTCGCATGTCTTCTTTCATTGGTTTTACGACAATAACATTCATTAATTCCCCTACCTAAGTACCGCTTAATGTCAGGAATTAGTAAACCTTATTGTTAGTTGCTATGATTTAGTTCCACTTAGTATGAACTGGACTGTGGCTCGGTGTGGCCGTGTGTGACGTGAATAAATGCAATGTGTTGTACGTAAAGAAATGTATACTCTGGAATCATCGTTTTATTTCATAGCCACAAAGATCTCAAAGATGCATAGCATAAATTACTCACAAAGAGAACCAGGGTACTCTCTCGGCTTTTTACTTCTAAGAATCTCCTTTGAGATATATTTTTCGTGACGGATTGGATTCATTACATCATAGAATCCGGTTTTTTGTTATCGCTACAATGACTACAGCATTACGAACATACAGCACGACAGAGTTTGCACATATTCCTGGACAGGGGCTGATTGGCCCACAGGGATACCGGGACGTTTCCCGGTGGACCACTTGAGAAATGGCCCACTTTCTAGTATTCTTTTTGCCTGGACATTTTGGAACGAAAGAATTATTATTTTGGTGCGCATGAATAACATTCGTTAAATTCATTTGAGCTTTAGTAGTTGCTTCCTTAAAAAAACGTTTCTTTCTGTCTATACATTAGGTTTTTCTGCGAAATGACATAGCAAAATTCTCTGAGAGAAAAGCGCCACCTGACGAAGCACGCTGTTTAGAAATTAATTAAGTTAAAGCAAACTATAGTTAGGTGTAGGTCGTTGGACTTGGTGCCTAGGGTCATTGCTCTGTCTTACCCTACTTTTGTAATTTAAGTCACTGGTATCTGATGGCTCATCATTCCCACTCACTTATCCACAGAATTTCACAGTGCGCACAGCACTTTCACAGAGATATTCCGAAATTCGTATCTTACCCCCATCGATCTTAAAAGAAACAACAATTTACCAGTATAGGGTCATTAGTCAAAACCGTGGAACGTGGGTCAAAATGGTGGTTTGTTGTTCAAAAATAATGGGTGGACTTAAAAAATGATTACCTTCAAGGAGTAGATATACACTGAAGAGCAATTGAATTAGAGACAGCTGGGGTTATGCAAATGTGGCGCTGTGGGCGACCCTGTAAACGGAAACGACATGACGTATGCAGCGATCTGAAAATATAAGGAGTGATGCGACGGGGATCAGTAAGAGTCGGACGCAGTATGGGTAAGGCGAAGGATCTAAGCGCATTTGATCGTGGGCAAATTGTCGGGGCCCGACGAATGGGTCACTCCATCTCGGAAGTCGTGCAGACACTGGGATTTTCACGAGCCACTGTTTGACGGGTGCACCGTGAGTACATCGAATCCGGTAAAACCATCCCTGCAAGAGCCAACTGCCGTGGACAACAGCGTGTAGATGAGCGGGGTCATCGTCGGCTAGCTCGCATTGTAACAGCGGATAAACGGGCCTCAGTGCAAGAAATCACTAGGCAATTTAACGCTGGTGCACAAAAACGTGTAAGCAGCCACACCATCCAGAACCATCTCCTCGCTATGGGGTACAGAAGCCATCGTCCCACGAGGGTACCGCTGCTGACCGCACATCACAGGGTGCAAAGAATAGCATGGGCGCTGGAACATCGCCAATGGACCCTAGGCATGTGGGAAAATGTTGCCTGGACTGATGAGCCGAGATTCACGTTGGTACATGCGGATGGCAGGATACGAGTACGGCGCAAACCACATGAAACGATGGATCCTTCTTGCCGGGTATCGTTCACTTGACCGAAAGGTCACTTGACCGAAAATCACTTCGCCGAAAATCACTTGATCGAAAGGTACATTTCACCGAAGGGTCACTTGACCGAAAAGTTCATTTCACCGAAAGATCACTTCACCTAAAAGTTCATTTCATCGAAAGGACACTTGATCGAAAAGTTCATTTCACCGAAAGATTACTTTACCTAAAAGTTCATTATATCGAAAGATCATTTCACCGAATGGTCAGTTTATCGAAACTTAGAATTTTGTTGTTATAGATCTGTTGGAGTATGGTGCTGGTTTTTAAAAAACTGGTCACCTAAACATTATTGGATTGTATAAAAAATACACTTTTAATTTCTTTTAAACACCTCCCCATAAGTAGGTTTTTCGAAATATAACATTAATTATAAGTCATAGATAGACCTGTGCCTTTTTGCCAAATTTTAATCCCCCGAGCTCATATTCATGAAGTTTACATAACAACTCAAGTTAATGAGTTGTTATGTAAACACACTTATTCAGACAAAAAAAAAAATCAGTTTTAGGGCCCTTGGCCTCGGTTTAGGCCTTTTTAGAACATTTTAATCGTGCGTGCTCATATTCATAAGGTTTACGTAAAATGTCCAGCTAATAATGTTGCACATTTATTCAGGCAAAAAAGAATCAATTTTTGGGCCCTAGGCCTTTTTAGAAAATATTAACCGTGCGTGCTCATGTTTATAAGGTTTACATAAAAACTAAAGTTAATGATGTTGTTCTCTTATTCAGGCCAAAAGAATCAGTCTTAAAGCCCTTGGCCTCGTTTTAGGCCTTTTTAGAAAATTTTAATCCTGCGTGCTCATATTTATAAGGTTTACATAAAATGTCAAGTTAATAATGTCGCACATTTATTGAGGCAAAAAAGAATCAATATTAGGGCCATAGGCCTCGCTTAGGCCTTTTTAGCAAATTTTAATCGTGCTTGCTCATGTTCATAAGCTTTACATAAATAGTAAAGTTAATAATGTTACACATTTTTTCAGGCAAAAAGAATCAATTTTAGGGCCTTAGGTCTCAGCTTAGGCCTTTTTAGAAAATTTTAATTGTGCTTGCTCATGTTCATAAGCTTTACATAAATAGTAAAGTTAATAATGTTACACAATTTTTAGGCAAAAAAGAATCAATTTTAGGGCCCTAGGTCTCAGCTTAGGCCTTTTTAGAACATTTTAATTGTGCTTGCTCATGTTCATAAGCTTTACATAAAAAGTCAAGTTAATAATGTTGCAATTTTTTTCAGGCAAAAAGAATCAATTTTAAGGTCCTAGGCCTCAGCTTAGGCCTTTTTAGAAAATAATAACGGTACGTGCTCATGTTCATAGGTTAACCTAAAAACTCAAGTTAATGATGTTGCACACTTTTCAGGCTAAAAGAATCAAGTTTAGGGCTCTAGGCCTCGGCTTAGGCCTTTTTAGCAGATTTTAATCGTGCGTGCTCATATTCATAAGGTTTACATAACAACTCAAGTTAATGATGTTGTACACTTATTCAGGCCAAAAGAATCAGTCTTAAAGCCCTAGGTCTCGGCTTAGGCCTTTTTAGAAAATTGTAATCGTGCGTGCTCATATTTATAGGGTTTACATAAAATGTCAAGTTAATAATGTCGCCCATTTATTCAGGCAAAAAAGAATCAATATTAGGGCCGTAGGCCTCGCTTAGGCCTTTTTAGCAAATTTTAATCGTGCTTGCTCATGTTCATAAGCTTTACATAAAAAGTAAAGTTAATAATGTTACACATTTTTCTGGCAAAAATAATCAATTTTAGGGCCCTAGACCTCGGCTTAGGCCTTTATCGCAAATTTTAATCGTGCGTGCTCATATTCATAAGGTTTACGTAAAAAGTCAAGTTAATAATGTTGCACATGTATTCAGGCAAAAAAGAATAAATTTTATTGCCCTTGGGCCTTTTTTTTTTTTTTTAGCTTAGGCGTTTTTAGAAAATTCTAATCTTGCTGGTTTATAAGTTTACATAAAATGTCAAGTTAAAAAAATCAAGAGGGGGGGGTTAAAGATTGCCGTTTCTGGGCATATATTGAGAACTGAATTGGGAACTCCAAACGCATTTCGCGAAAACGGTCCATGTAAGCCAAGCGAGGCGAGAATTGCACTTTAATTTGAAGAAAAAATTGCCGAGGATCCGAGGTACACCTAGTTTTGGGAGGGTGTACCCCAACTTCCGTAATATTATGTTCGGGGCCGCTGGAGTCTGTCAGTGTATCCAGGATGTTCCCCTTGAAGCGTCCGCGAGGTCCGTCATCTTGGGGGGTTGGCTTTCCCCCAAAATGTTAAAATGGACGTAGAGCTGTAAACATTAGACCCATGCTTTATATAATGATTCTGTACACGACCACGAATTTTCAGGAATGTGGAGTGAAACTGAACCCCCCCCCCCCCCGTTTCCAAGAGCTCTTCAGGGGTAACATCGAGGATACACTGATGACCGACTCCAGAGGTCCAGAATATAAAATTACGGAAGTTGGGGGTAGAGCCCTCAAAACCAAGCACCTCGTATCCCTTTTACAGACTTCACCAAATTTCTGGGGGAGGGGGAAGGGCATACATAGTTTGGCACTAAACACAACATGAGGCATAGAAATTGCGAGCAAATCCCTTACCTTGAACACCTGTCTGCGCTCTTAGAAACTTGGGGGAGGGTGAATTCGTCCCACCCTCCTGAAAATTCGTGATCGTGCACAGAATCATTATATAAAGCAAGGTTCTAATGTTTACAGCTCTACGTCCATTTTAACATTTTGGGGGAAAGCCCCCTCCCAAAGCTCACGGACTTCGCAGACACTTCAAGGGGAACATCCTGGATACACTGACAGACTCCAGCGGCACAGAATATAATACTACGGAAGTTCGGGGTACAGTTCCCTCAAACCAAGTGTACCTCGGATCATCGGCAATTAATTTCTTCAAATTAAAGCACAATTCTCGCTTGGCTTACATGGAACGTTTTCGCGAAATTCGTTTAGAGTTCCTAAAAAGGCCTAAGCCGAGGCTTAGGGCCCTAAAATTGAATCTTTTTTGTCTCAATAAATGTGCAACATTATTAACTTGACTTTTTGCGTAAACCTTATAAATATGAGCACGCACGATTAAAATTTGCTAAAAAGGCCTATGCGGAGGCCTAGGGCCCTAAAATTTATTCTTTTTGCCTGAATAAATGTGCGACATTATTAAGTTGACATTTTATGTAAACCTTATAAATATGAGCAAGCAGGATTAAAATTTTCTAAAAAGGCCTAAGCCGAGGCCTAGGGCTTTAAAGACTGATTCTTTTGGCCTGAATAAGTGTACAACATCATTAACTTGAGTTGTTATGTAAACGTTATGAACATGAGCACGCACGGTTAAAATTTGCTAAAAAGGCCTAAGCGAGGCCTACGGCCCTAATATTGATTCTTTTTTGCCTGAATAAATGTGCAACATTATTAACTTAACTTTTTGCGTAAACCTTATAAATATGAGCACGCACGATTAAAATTTGCTAAAAAGGCCTAAGCGGAGGCCTAGGGCTTTTAAGACTGATTCTTTTTTGCCTGAATAAATGTGCAACATTATTAACTTGACTTTTTGCGTAAACCTTATAAATATGAGCACGCACGATTAAAATTTGCTAAAAAGGTTAAAGCGGAGGCCTAGGGCCCTAAAATTGATTATTTTTGCCTGAAAAAATGTGTAACATCATGAACTTGATTTTTTATGTAAACCTTATGAACATGAGCACGCACGGTTAAAATTTGCTAAAAAGGCCTAAGCGAGGCCTACGGCACTAATATTGATTCTTTTTGCCTGAATAAATGTGCGACATTATTAACTTGACATTTTATGTAAACCTTATAAATATGAGCATGCAGGATTAAAATTTTCTAAAAGGGCCTAAGCCGAGGCCGTGGGCTTTATGACTGATTCTTTTGGCCTAAATAAGTGTACAACATCATTAACTTGAGTTGTTATGTAAACCTTATGAACATGAGCACGCACGGTTAAAATTTGCTAAAAAGGCCTAAGCGAGGCCTACGGCCCTAATATTGATTCTTTTTTGCCTGAATAAATGTGCAACGTTATTAACTTGACTTTTCATGTAAACTATTTATGAACATGAGCACTGAACATGATTTTTATGAAAAACGTATGAACATGATAAAACTTGCTAAAAAGGCCTAGGCCGAGGCATAGGGACTTAAAATTAATTATTTTTGCCTTAAAACTAAATCTTTGCGTTCTCTGTGACACGGAGAAATCAAAAGTGCAATTTGAGTATGATCCCCTAACGTTTCGGTGGTCTGCCTGTCAAACTTGCACCATGCTTCAACAGATCCTGTAATGAAATCTAGCGTTTTCGATAAACTGACCCTTCGGTGAAATGACCTTTCGATGAAATGAACTTTTAGGTAAAGAGACCTTTCGGTGAAATGAACTTTTCGATCAAGTGACCCTTCGGTGAAATGTACCTTTCGATCAAGTGACCCTTCGGTGAAATGAACGCTTCGATCAAGTGATCTTTCGGTGAAACAATTTTTTCGGTGAAGTGATTTTCGGTCAAGTGACCCTTCGGTGAAGTAAACGTCGGGCAAATGAACCAGACCCCTTCTTGCCAGCAGGGTACTCTTCAAGCTGGTGGAGGTGGCATTCTCGTCTGGGTATTGTTTACGTAGACTGAAATGGGATCCCTGGTACGTGTGACATTGTCCCTAACAGGTCAACGTTACCGGGATATCCTGGACGACCATTTGCTTCCGTTTGTGCGTCTTCAACATCCCACACGGGACTTCAATGCACCGTGCCATCGCTCCCGATTTGTATCCGAATGGTTGGATGAACACTCCACCGATGTGACCTCGCTTCCCTGGCAAGCTAGGTCACCTGACTTCAATCCCATCGAGCACATCTGGGATGCCGTCGAGAGAGATGTTCGAGGCTCTGACTCCCTCCATCAAATCTTCGTGAACTGTGGGAGCTTGTTCAGGGATCGAGGATCCGTATGGCTTCCCAACGCTTCCGGTGTCTTGTCGAGTCCATGCCGAGACGAATCGCCGCTGTCATCAGGGCGAAAGGTTGTGCTCTTCAGTGTAAATACTATTGTGTAGTAAGCGATTAGTGTCAAAAGTAATATAATAACTTAGTGCGTAGAAAAATGGCTATGTGGTATGAGTACAGTTCAAGTTGCAGAATCATTTTCGTGAGGATTTATTTTGAAATGGGTTCTTCAAGGGACTAGTGATTATTTTTGTCAGAACTAAATTTTTCGAACAAAAAATACATGTTAAAATACTCCGTTTTGCAGAACTTTGCTACTGCACTCAATCATAAGCAATTTTTTTTAATTCTTTCACCGTTAAATTGTTATTTAAATTTCTTCACCGTCTAATTCGTTTTACAATGCATAACAGTTCTGTTTAATCCGCGGGATCTAAACAGAATTGTTTTTCCATATGGGATTTTATGAGTTGTTCTCCTGCTGGTGCATGTGACTCAATAGTGGACCACAAGACTGAAATTCCCGGTCTGGTTTGGTCCCCCAATCCACCGCTGTTCCTGGAAACGCTCAACATGATTAAGAGTGTAAGAACGGAGATACGCTTTGTGGGGAGGAATGTGAAGGTGTAAGTAAGTTGGCTAAAGAAGCTGGTAGCATGATACCTCTCTTGAATGTAAAACTGAATATACCAGTGTCATAACAGAAGTTCTGCACACGTTAATCTAAAACAAAAGCCGATGATGCAATTAGGAAAATGATTGCGTCATGTCAAGTTCAGGCTCTCAGCAAACGCAGTGGTGTCAGAACAATGCGCTATCATTTGGGGGTTGGAAATGGAAGTGTGCAGCTCCTCACGTCGGGTCACTACGTTAGGCCAGCTCTCGTACTTGTAAATAGAAACTCTGCTGGGAGAAACTCCGACACAGATCCACACTGCCTTGCGAGAAGTTTGTGGAGAAGGAAGTATTGGTCGAAACACAATTTCTCGCTGGGCATCGCGCTTTCGGGAGGGCGGAAGCAGCATCGAAGATGATCACCTCTCATGCCGATCTCAAACGGCGAAATACAAAACATCTGTCATCATTGTTGCAACGCTTCTCGAAGAGAATCGCCGTTTGACAATCGGGGAGATTGCCCATCAGGCAAATTTGTTCGCTATGTCTGTTCGCCGGATGTTGACCAACTCACTGGGCAAAAGAAAAATTGCCGTGCGCTGGGTGCCCCATCAACTCACCCCCGAGTGAGCAGGATCACCTCCAGTGAGCATTTGTCCTGAGTGAACATTGCACAGGATTATCTCCAGAGGTTCGAAAGGGAAGGATTATCTCCAGAGGTTCGAAATTGTCACAATTGGTGAGACTTGGACCCGTGATTTTGAGCCGGAACTGAAGCTGCAATCAGCGGAATGGAGGCATCCAAGTTTCCCACGTCTCTCAAAGTGTCGTCGGCAACAACCCGAAATGAAGCAAACAATTTTTGCGTACGATATCCAGGGTGTTGTGGTCTCTGATCGAGTGCCAGAAGGGCAAAATTTCAACGCACAATATTATCGTGACTTTCTGAGGACACAGTTGATACCGAAAATTCGTCAAAAACTCCCCAACTTGTTGGAAGCGAGAGCGATCTTGCTGCATGGCAACGCATCGTGTTATGGTGCAGCCTCCGTACGGTTGGTTGGTTGGTTGTTTGATTTTTATGGCGCAAGGGCCATGATTGGCCAAAGAGCGCCAGACACAAGACAGACAAACAAACAGTATTAAAAACGTGGTAAAAAAGCTTAAAATCTGACTGATCATGTAAAACTGAAAAATGAGAACGATGGAAGGGCTGAAAAAGATGATGAAACAAACAGTATTAAAAACATGGTACAATGATTAAAATCTAGCTGATTCAGTAAAACTGAGAAATGAGTAAGATGATAGGGCTAAATTCTAGATACGTTTAAAATAGTCAATTTGTTTAAAAATGAAAAAACAGCAACAGTATTGCAGTGGTCATTGAGGAGCCGCTGCAGTGTAGCGGCGTCCTCGGTCAACAAATGAGAATGAAAGAAATGAAAACGTACATCACGAAAACGAACACAGGTACACAGAAGATGAGTGACGGTGAGTCGGCAATTGCACGTCTCACACATCGGCGCAGTGTCGCCACACAGCAAAAAGCGGTGAGTGAAACGACAATGCCCAATGCGGAGACGCGCAAGCACCACTTCCTCCCTACGGTTCCGACGATATGTCTATTTCCAAATTTCAAGATTAGGTTTAATACAATGCAGTTTATTTTCCACCTCTTTGTCCCACAGACCTTGCCACGTTCGCTTGGCATGGTCGCGAACAAGAAAGCGGAAATCCCGGTGAAACAGTGGCAAGGGTGTGACGACCAAAGAGGAAGCAGATCTAGCAGCCGCATCAGCACACTCGTTACCCGAGATTTTAACATGTCCAGGAATCCAGCAAAACTGAACCTGAAAACCGGCCTCGGGCAAAGAACAAAGAAGCCTTCGTACGGTAAAAAGAAAATTGTGGTCACAGCAGTCCAACGATGACAATGACTGTACAACACTCAAAGAATCAGTGTACACCGCAGCCCGTTGATGAGAGCCCGACTGAACATGAAGCAGTGCAAGATACACAGCATGCATCTCCGCCGAAAACACCGTGGCCTCAGCTGGGATCCGCGCTACTAACACGTCATCTACACAGACAGCCGCGGATCCAACAACTCCATGCATCTTGGAGCCATGAGTGAAAATGGGAGTGTGGTCAGAATTGAGGTCACGGAGCTCAGCGAAGAGCTGCTGGTACACTGACGCAGGGGTTGTGGATTTATCGAAAGATGTAAAGGTGGTGTCAACCATGACACCAAGTGGGTGCCATGGAGGATCCCCAAAGCCCCTGGTCTCTCCAACAAGTGACAAGTCGAGCCCTACATCACGGGCTACGGCCGCCATACGAAGACCGAAAGTTGAAATGCACGAGGGCCGGTTCCCGAATAAACGAGCATGCTGGGGATGAAAAACTGCATCGTATAAAGGATGGTCTGTAAGAAATCTAAGTTTCAGATAGAATTGAATAGACAGCTGCAGACGGCGTAATTCAAGCGATGGTTCGTTCGCGTCAGCGTAAAGGCTGGGAATTGGAGATGTTCGAAATGCTCCCGAACAAAGACGCAGTGCTTGATGGTGAATAGTGTCCAAAGGCCGGAGAACGGAACGACGAGCAGAGCCATACACGATACAACCATAATCCAGTTTCGACCGTATTAAGGAATGGTAAATACGAATTAAAGACATCCTGTCTGCGCCCCACGAGACTCTCGAAAGGATCTTAAGAATAGATAGAGCCCGCAGACAGGAGATCTTGAGCCGCCGAACGTGCTCACGGAACGTAATTTCACGGTCGACGGTCAGTCCAAGGAACTTGGTCTCCGGCAGAACTGGCATGGCTGCACGGTCTAAAACCAGCTCTGGGTCAGGATGGAGGCCGCGTCTCCGGCAGAAATGGACACACGCTGTCTTGTCGGGAGAAAGAACGAAACCATTGCTATTCGCCGCTTTAAAGATCTGGTTAATCGCAGACTGCAACTGCCTTTCAATAAAATTCATACTTGATGACGAGCAGAAAATGTGTAAATCATCAACATAAACAGTAGCCGAAACCGAAGGAGGAAGATTTGTGAACAGACAATTAATGCGAAGGATGAACAATGTGACAGATAAAATGCAACCTTGAGGGACACCTTGTTCTTGATGGAACGGTGCCAAAAGCGTCGTACCCAGGCGCACCTGGAACACCTGATTGCGAAGAAAATTAACGATGAAAGTCGGAAGATTTCCTCGCAATCCGCATGCGTGGAGGTCACGGATAATACCATGCCGCCACGCTCGATCATGCTTTTTCAATATCAAAAAGTACAGAAACCAGGTGCTGCCTACGCACGAACGCCTCGCGCACAGATGTCTCAAGGTGCAGAAGATGATCGTGAGGTGAACGATGACGGCGAAAGCCGCTTTGTGATGGTGAAAGTACTTGATGATATTCAAAAAAATGAATTAACCGGGAATTAACCATGCGTTCAAGAACTTTACACAGACATCTAGTGAGAGCAATTGGACGATAACTAGAGGGAGACTTGGGATCCTTGCCAGGTTTGGGAAAAGGCAGAACAAAAGCTTTTCGCCAAGATTCCGGGAAACTGTGCTCCGACCAAATACGATTATCGGGACTGACAGATGTAGCGCCGGACCGATGCAGAGCCACCCTGAGTTCAACCATGCTGAAGGGGGAGTTATATCCCGTGTCGAGAAAAGGCGCAAAGGAGATTCTCTGGCGTTCCGCAGTGGATTTTATTCTTTGAAAAGAAGTAGGATACGCCAGGTCACTCGACACGGAGGCAAACGCCTCCCCAAACAATCAGCAATCTCCCCGACTCCAGCATATGTGCAGCCGTTACTCTCGAGAATGGAGATCTGGTGAGAGCTGTAGTTACCCCGGATCTTACGAATCTTTTCCCACTCACTTTTCGAACTGGCACGTGAAGTGAGAGATGACACATACTGGATCCAAGACTCCGTCTTCTTACGTCGACGCATCAACCGAGCATAGGATTTTGCTCGTTTGAATGTTACGAGATTAGCATCGGTCGGATAACGCCGAAACGTAGACCAGGCCTTATGTTGAGCTCTCCTATCCGCTGCGCATTCAGGGGTCCACCAAGGCTTCGGACTTCTGGAGAGTGTCGTAGATGTTTTTGGTATAGAAAGATCAGCTGCCTGAAGAATACAATTTGTGACTTCAAGAACCGCTGCGTCGATTGACTCTTGGGTTACCATTGCAGAAGAGATCAAAGCTGACGGTGTGAAGACCTCCCATCTCGCACGCTCCATCCTCCAAAGAGGAGGGAGGGAGGCAGAAGATGGCATGTTCGCATGATGTGAGAGGACAACTGGAAAGTGGTCGCTCCCGTGGAGGTCGTTACACACCGTCTACGACCAGTCAGCAATAATTGATTGTGATCCCAAGGTCAAATCGATCGCACTGAAGGATCGTGTCGGTTCATGGAAGTACGTGTCAGCACCGGTGTTAAAAAGGCACAAAGAGGCCGAGGACAGAAGAGACTCTATGCGACGACCTCTCGTGCTGATGCTGACACTACCCCACAAATGATGATGGGCATTGAAGTCACCTAGTAGAAGAAAGGGTGAAGGCAGCTGATCAACCAATCTCTCCAGTACAGAGACGCTCACGTTCTCGTCCGGCGGCAGATAGACAGACAGTAAGAGGCCCAGGGACAGATATTCGCACCGCCACGGCCTGCAAAGTTGTGGAAATCGCAACGGAAGACATCGGAACACTGTGAGGGACAAGAATAGCTACTCCCCCACAGGCGATGTCTCCTGATGCATTATCTGCCCGATACGCACTGTAGCCTCGAACTGAAAGCAGGTCTGATGGTTTAAGCTTCGTCTCCTGTAGACAAAGGCACACCGGAGAGTAAAATGAAAGCAGATGTTTCACTTCATCAAAACTCGTCCGAAAACCTCGACAGTTCCACTGAATGATTGAAGCCATGGTTATAAGTGAAATGAAAATGAAAATGATCACACGAAGTCAGGCTCCATCACCTCTGATGGGGGTTCCCCAGATCTGGAGGCGTATGACCAGGGGCCAAGATGGGAGCATGCTTTGTCCCAAGTGGCTTAACGGGAGGCACACGATGTTGAGTCGTTTGCTGAGATTTTGGAGAAGAAATGCTTTTCTTATCCTGAGCTTTGGTTTTTTTGTTAGAAGAAGTGGCCTGAGTTCCCTTGTTGGTGGTGGGATGAGTCTGCTTCGGCGAAGTGGTGGGTGGCGCTTTCAGACCCCTAGCTCGAGACTGGAGTGCCTCCAGTCCGGCTGCGATGATTTCGTTTACATTGTATGGGCATTTAGGGGGATCTGAATGTCGGTCTGAATGGCAACCGTAGATTTGGCAACCACCACTGAAGCGTATGATCGCCGATCAGATATAACAGGAACCACTCTTCTTCTGGCCTCAGGATAGGAAATATTTTCCACCGTTTTGAGCCTTTGGATTTCTTTTCTCCTCCTTCCACTTGGGACAATCTTTGGCTGATGCCGCGTGTGAACCCTTGCAGTTCACACAAAACTCAGCCTCGGCCACACATTCTGACAAAAGATGCTCTGTGGCACCACAGCGTCCACACCGAGGATTGCTCCTGCACGACTGCTGAGAATGGCCATAAGACTGGCACCTAAAACATCTCAACGGGTTAGGGATGTATGGGCGTACTTCTAGGTGGAGATACCCTGCCTTGATGGACGTAGGCGGGGAAGGGCTATCAAAAGTTAAAATGATGTTCCGGGATGGGACAGACTGCCCATTCCGCCTGAATAGAATACGCCGCACACCCGTAACGTGTTGACTCCTCAGTTCTTCAAGTAATTCTTCCTCAGCACACTCAACGAGGTCCTGAGAGGAGAGATGAATTTAGGTATCCATGGGGTGTTATTTTGACCGGAGTCTCAAACAGCGTGGTGGTGTTAATAAGTGTGGAACAGTAGGCCACAGTGGACATTTCTACCAGAGATCTCCAGATTGGAGCTTCTTTACGCTCTTAGGAGAGCTTGCAATGGATTGAAGAGCTTTATTTATCCAAAATGGACTTTTGGCACTCAAAGGCTTTGAAGTGTCCAATGAGTGCACAAAAAAGAAACGAGCATTCGAGCAATCAGGCACATGCTTTTTAGCGGAAGGGGATGAGCCTTCCTCCATACCTCTTTTGCTTTTTGGTTCTGGGGAAATTTTATTTTCATCCATGAAAAAAATTAATAATTCGTCCGCTGACATCCCCACCCACAATCGAGCCCAACGAGGGAGAGCCGGAGGTTCGCAAGCCCAAGTGGACGCAGGACACGGCTCTAGGGATAGCAAGCGGATATAGCAAGTTGATAGGGCAGACATGCGCTCGGCGTGCACCCAGACTTTCCCATGCCTGGGAAACACCCCTTTGACATGCCCACCCTATCCCCAGACTCACCCTGTCGTGCGAAACGACAAGCCGTTAGAGGTCTGGGCTCCACTCGGCCACAGACCTCATTGACTAGGAGTGGGTTAGTTCCCAGCCGCCCGTTTAGGGTGAAGCAGGGGGCAAAGAGGAGTGTTGGAACTGGCGACAACAACACCCAGGCCACCAGAAACCTCAGCCTCCAGCATCCCCTTTTCCACCTTACGGGTCACCGCACATGGCAAACGTGCAGGTAGGTCTAGCTAACCAGCTCGGAAAAACAAAGAAAGGAACATGAAATGGAGAAGACAGGAAAGAAAACGAGAAACTAAAATCCTGAGCTGGCGCATAATCACAACCTCAGCAACCTACAACTGAGGCGGGTTCATGTCAAGTGAAAAAACATGAAAAATGTGAAAATCATCACATATAGTACATGTTGGCTCGGGCCGTGGGGACGCCATCCCCCATCAGCTGGATGAACAGCTGTCCCTTCGGTGATGTAATCGTTCAAGACGAAATGTCAAAATGATCCGTCACAAGGTCAGCTCGGGCCGTGTGTTCGCCGCTCCCCAAATAACTGGAAAACCAGTTATCCCCGTGCGGGGGCAGCCTCCGTACGGGGACTATTGTCGAAAAAAAGGCTGGGAAACTTTATCCCACCCACCATGCAGCCCTGATCTCAGTCCACCCGACTTTGATCTTTTCCCAAAGTTAAAAAATCGGCCTCGTTGCATCCGCTACGAATCGCTGGACGAACTGTCATTGGACGTGACCCGAGTAATATGACAGCTGAAAAAAGATGGCCTGCTATGGAACATCCAGGACGGACATACATTACCGCTAGCAAGCTGTCATTAGCAGCGGAGGAGTGTAAATTGAACGGAATACGGTAGACTTTCTCAGTTACTTCACACTTTTCTCAAAAATGGACAGTGTGCAGAACTTTTGTTAGAACCCCCGCACGATTAGTGCGTCGTGTCGGAGGAGGCAACCTGTGTGTTTCAAGCACAGATTCGGAGAGCACAACTGAATCGACATTAGCACTTTAACGACCATAACGTCCAAAACGCCCGGTACAAACGGCCACAGCCGCCCGAAACGCCTGTTCGCGACCTAGGGGGATTATCAGCAGTCCCCCTCAGTCACTGTTGTTTTTATTAAACAAAAAAGGGCAACAACAGACAGTTTCGGGTTTTATGGTGTTTAGAGCGATACAAGATTTTTGTGTCATGGTCGTTAAAGGGTTAAAAGAAGGCAATTTTTATTCAAGAGCAAATTTGCCTTAAACGTATTGAATGTTTCTTTCTATTTTTATCTTACACTTAATGAATATACATTGACGGAAAAAAATCCCAACACCAAGAAGGGGTTGTGTTAGATAAACGACAGTTGGTAGGCGGCGAGAGTACATCTGTAAGATGACGTCTATGCAAATTTCGCGTTTAGCGCATACGTGTGGCGCTAGTAGCGCCCTCGGAACATGCAAACAGGTTTGCTGCAAATACGCGCTGTAACGTTTGTGAGCGTTAGTTATCGTTGAGATTCGACGTAGGGTGTTGATGTTAGTCAAGAATGCCTTTAAGAAGACGAAGAAGCCATTATCTTCAGCTCACGGAGTTTGAACGAGGTCGTGTAATAGGGCTACGAGAAGGTGGATTTTCCTTCCGCAATATTGCAGAACGACTTGGCAGGAATGTAGCCACTGTGCATGATTGTTGGCAGCGGTGGTCAAGGGAAGGTACTGCCTCAAGAAGACCGGCTTCCGGCCGCCCACGTGGCACTACTGAGAGCGAAGACCGCCGTGTATGGACCGCCGTGTACGGCGTATGGCCATGGCGCATCGTACCGCGTTTGCGGCAGCTATTCGAGCTGCAGTTGCCACCACAGTGACACAACGAACTGTTACAAATCGGTTACTTGAAGGACAGCTCCGTGACAGACGCCCTGTAGCGCGCATTCCACTTACTCCAAACCACTGCCGTTTGCGACGTCAGTGGTGTCAAGCTAGAGTTCATTGGAGGACGGAGTGGAGATCTGTTGTGTTTTCTGATGAAAGCCGGTTCTGTCTGGGTGCCAGTGATGGCCGTGTGTTGGTTAGAAGGAGGCCAGGTGAGCGCCTGCAACCAACCTGTCTGCGGCCGAGACACACTCGACCTACACCTGGAGTTATGGTCTGGGGAGCAATTTCCTATGACAATAGGAGCACTCTCATGGTTATCCCACGCACCCTGACGGCACAGTTGTACGTCGGTTTGGTGATTGAACCTTTGTGCTGCCATTCATGAACAGCATTCCAGGGGGTGTTTTCCAACAGGATAACGCTCGCCCGCATACCGCTGTTGTAACCCAACATGCTCTACAAAGTGTCGACATGTTGCCGTGGCCTGCTAGATCCCCAGATCTTTCACCAATCGAGCACGTATGGGACATCATTGGACGACAACTGCAGCGTCACCCCCAACCAGCATTAACCGTCCCTGTATTGACCGACCAAGTGCAACAGGCATGGAACTCCATCCCACAAACTGACATCCAGCACCTGTACGACACAATGCATGAACGTTTGCGTGCTTGCATTCAACATGCTGGCGGTTACACCGGTTATTAATGTACCAGCATTTCACATTTAAAATGGCTCTTCTCGCTCTTACATTAAGCTGTGATCTTGAAACCTTAATTGATTAAATATGTTACCTATACAAATGTATTGCCGCCATTTCATTCCTCTACAACTATTTTTTCGTGGTATTGGGATTTTTTTCTGTCAGTGTATAACAGGGGCAAAAGGAGTATTATCTAGTTGAAACGATTAGGCTAACAGAACCTGGAGCCTACAGAAAAACACGGTTAAATTCTTGAAATCGCGCGTGCAGAGACACAAATTGAAATAAGTGCAATGAACGAAAGTTCTAGATTCCTACAAAATCTGCAGCACGAGCACAACGCTGTTATGTTTAAAGAATACAGAAATTTAGTTTGGTATTTATCCATTTTTGCTAACGAGTTGATTTCCTTCACTACTAATTGATTCTCGCTGATAAAACTGCTATTGATCGACGAGTCTAAATATTCTGAGCTAATATAATGAAATTTTAATACAGTTATCGATTTACTTTTCTGTTTTATTTCCTGGAGCAATGTCATGAAATCAGAGTCATTCTGGAAATCGGAGGTGTGGACTTCACGTGTCTGGGGTCGGTTTCCCCCTTCTCCCTGTGATGGACGGAATCTTTCCTCACCCAGAACATACGCATCTCCTAGGCGCCACTACCGTAAGACACATTCCCGTTTTCCCTATCTCGCTCGCTCTTCCTCAGTCTCTCTCCAGTGATTGCCTGCCCACAGTCAATCCCCAAGCCGCAGGTTCTCATTCTAATTGAACACAAAGTTCGGAATCACGCAAAACTCTCATGAGGCAAGTCGCCAAATTCTCCCATTCTCGTATGTGCCTTCTCCAATTTGGGTGAAATGAGTCAGAAAATAAGTGCCCGCCTATTCCTTACCCTATTTCTGTCCAATCGAATTCTCTCTGAAAGATGAGAACGGAACATTTAACGGGTCTATGCCGAACATCACCTTCGAAGACATCAGAAATATTAGTAGACGCAAAATACAGGCCAGTAAACTTGTAATATTAGACGCAAAATACCAGGCCAGTAAACCTGTAATGCTTTGTATTAAATCAATAAAAGTCGCTTCAACTATTAACTTAACTGGAACTACTAGTTGAACGGGTACTTCAACTATACGTTTAAGTTACGTTAGGTACGACATAGACGTAGAGTTTTGTGAATCTCAGGGCATGCTTGGCACATAAAAGGGGCCTCAAAGGTTTTATGCTCTAATTTTCTTTAACATATATATAAAAATGTGTTATATTTAATCCCTATCAAGTAGCAAACGTTTGAAATAGTAACCGTTTTTGATCCGATACTGAATAAATTTAATATATTACCAGCAAAAGATATTCTTGTTTTTCTTCACATTTTTCTTAATGGTTGTTTCATTTCCCAGTAGATTTGAAAAATGTTTGTTATATTGAATTCAGCATATAATTATAACTGATATAACATATTACAGAATGTATTTGTACTAAAATAATATGCTCAACTCCCATCATTCCAAAAACATGTGTTGAAAATATTTTAACAATATTTGGCTGATGTTAATATAGAAATATCTTATTCCATATGTTCTAATTATAATATACAAATAGTTACTGAAAGGTGATTTAGGGTTTCCTCGCAAAAATCATGGCATGCTGAACATGCCCTGATTTCTGAGGGGTATGCTTAAGCAACTGAACATGATCGTAGTCGGCGCCTGTGCTGTTCAACACAACAGGGTTACAGCTCGTTAAGCTTATCGTACTGTAACTTTCGTTGCCCCGAATAGCTTAAATCGTAATAGCTGAAAAGTCATTAACTGTAGAAACAAAAACCTTTGGTATAAATATGATCAAAGGTCATAAAAAAACAGATGACTTATGTTAACATTACAATCCTTTATTGTAATGGAATGTCGTCAAGAACGCACTTTACAGAGCACACAAATTGGCTTTAAATTAAATTCACCATGGTTTATTCCGCATTCAAAAACACTTCTCCTTTGAACAACTTCAGCACAGGCACATTAATAAATGAAAACGTTGATAGTTCATTGTTGAAGCTTGTTTTAACAACATGCCATCAATGTGACTTCAATAACATTTCGTAAAGAGCAAAGCCTAATAATATATTGCTTGATTAAAAAAAGCTGCTTGTGATGGAATTACTTTCCGATAACTGAAATAACATTGCCTTTCTGAAACTGAGCACGTTAGTTCTTTTTCTAGCTTTCGATTACGTAATTGCACTTTGACCTGTTGTCAGGTATTGTCAAAGTAAAATTCGTAGGATCCGAAATCTGTGCGTTCAGACAGAAAAACCATTAGCAAAAATATACCAAATTTACATAAGAATTATTTTTAAAAATTTACATTCTTACCCCCATTCATGGGGACTTCAAAACTTCTCGCACAAGAAAGTAATTCTTACCCTCATTCATTAAGATTCAAAAACTTTTTATACAAGATACTAATTCTTACTCCATTCAAAGAGCTCATCGTGCGAGATATAATTTTTGCCCTTATTCGTAAAAGATCTCTTACCACCATTCTTGAAGCTTTTCGTACTAGATAATTAATTATTCTTAGATCCATCCATGGTGACTTAAAATCTTTTCATACAAGATATTAATTCTTACTCCCATTCATGGAGACTTAAAAGCTTTTCATACAAGATACTAATTCGTGCCGCATTCATGAAGATCTCAAAGCTTTTCATACAAAGTACTAATTTTACGTTATTCATTGAGACTTAAAAGCTTTTCATATGCAAGATACTAATTCTTGCCCTCATCCATGGATGCTTAAAAGCTTTTCATACAAGACTTGTTACCCTCGTTCATGAAGATTTTCCTACAAGATAATTATTCTTACCCCCCCCTCCATAGAGACTTAAAATCTTTTTATACAAGATATTATACTCTCTTCCTTGGGAACTTCTAAGCTTTCATACAAGATAATTATTCTTACCCGCCTCCATAGGGACTTAAAATCTTTTTATAAAAGATATTATACTCACTTCCTTGGGAACTTCTGAGCTTTCATACAAGATAATTATTCTTACCCCCTCCATAGAGACTTAAAATCTTTTTATACAAGATATTATACTTGGGAACTTCTAAGCTTTCATACAAGATTTTCCTTGGGAACTTCTAAGCTTTCATACAAGATAATAATTCTTACCCCCTCCACAGAGACTTAAAATCTTTTTATACAAGATATTATACTCTCTTCCTTGGGAACTTCTAAGCTTTCATACAAGATAATTATTCTTACTTCCCTCCATAGAGACTTAAAATATTTGTATACAAGATATTATACTCCCTCCCTTGGAAACTTCTAAGCTTTCGTACAAGAAATTATTCTTACCCCCTCCACAGAGACTTAAAATCTTTTTATACAAGATATTATACTTCCTTGGGAACTTCTGAGCTTTCATACAAGATAATTATTCTTACCCCCTACATAGAGACTTAAAATCTTTTTATACAAGATATTATACTCTCTTCCTTGGGAACTTCTAAGCTTTCATACAAGAAATTATTCTTACCCCCTCCATAGAAACTTAAAATCTTTTTATACAAGATATTATACACCCTTCCTTTGGAAACTTCTAAGCTTTCATACAAGATAATTATTCTGGCCCCCTTCCATAGAGACTTAAAATCGTTTTATACAAGATATTATACTTCCTTCCTTGGGAACTTCTAAGCTTTCATACAAGATAATTATTCTTACCCCCTTCATAGAGAACTAAAATCTTTTTATACAAGATATTATACTCCCTTCCTTGGGAACTTCTAAGCTTTCCTACAAGATAATTATTCTTACCCCTTCATAGAGACTTAAAATCTTTTTATACAAGATATTATACTCCCTCCCTTGGAAACTTCTAAGCTTTCGTACAAGAAATTATTCTTACCCCCTCCACAGAGACTTAAAATCTTTTTATACAGGATATTACACTCCCTTCCTTTGGAAACTTCTAAGCTTTCATACAAGATAATTATTCTTACCCCCCCTTCATAGAGACTTAAAATATTTGTATACAAGATATTATACTCCCTCCCTTGGAAACTTCTAAGCTTTCATACAAGATAATTATTCTTACCCCCTCCATAGAGACTTAAAATATTGCTTTTATACAAGATAATTATTCTTGCCCCCCCCCTCCATAGAGACTTAAAATCGTTTTATACAAGATATTATACTTCCTTCCTTGGAAACTTCTAAGCTTTCATACAAGATAATAATACTTACTCCCACTCATGGTGACTTGAAAGTTATCCGAGATTTGAACCTAGACGCCATACTTATAGAGTGCATCCAACTAAAAGAAGAACGAGATTCGTGATTCTTCGTTAGTTGGGTGGGCATTACAATTGTGATTAATTAGCAGCGTGCGCTCTAGAGCACTCGATGATTGACAAGATAGGGTGGGTTTTAACATTCCTTCAAAAACCCGAAACGCAGAAGTCGTACACCGATGCTGAGAAAAAAAATGAACATTGTGCCTTAAAAAAAGCGGAGGGCTGGGGTTGATTTTCACTGGGAAGTTATGTGTTATGCAAGACATGAGAGAAAAGAAAGAAAAAAGGAGATAGTTGTAATTCGGCCTGGCCGTAACGGATTACCAGCAGATTTTATATTCGCGTTGCTTAATTCGCTGGAATATTGAGAACTATTTAACAGAAGCCTAATGTATTATTTTTTTGTAAGTCTCTAGCAAAGACCATTTTGTTATTGTTCTTGTTCCGTGTTGTAAACATTTCCTTCTCTAGCCGAGAAGCCGCAGATCTTTTTCATGGTTTCGGTAGTTCTCAAAGGGTGAGTCATCGTGTGAGAATTTGAACGCCTCTACCGTCGTGCCTTTTCCCTAAAGATCTAGAGAGAAGGATTCACCTTCTCTATTCACGGCCTTCCTTATCATCTGAAGATCTGCGGACGCGAGTTTTTTGATATGGGATTCTAGCGCCTCAGCCACGTTTTCCTCACCAACCTAGTCAAACTCAGCATTCTTATCTTTGCGGTTTCAGGCGTTATATCACTGATTTCAGTGAAGTGCCTATGCACACATAATAGCTTCTTGCCAACCGCGGTGTAGAAATACTTAGGATCTTATGGCGAGAATTCGTAACACGATTAGGGGAACTTAACCTACAGTATTACATCTCCTTAAACTTGTTTTCTCACCTAAAATAAAGTAAAGCAACCATATTAGAATAAAGAAAACAGCAACATATGCTCAAAATAATACTGTGTGAAATAATAATACTCGAAACAATATTTATAAGATAATAATACTATAATATAATAAAATAATAATAAAGTAACATAATACTCGCAGTATAAAATAATAATAATAATAATAATAGTGTACTATAATACTTGTAGTATAAAATAACAATATTCGGAATAATATTACTGTACATTAAACAATAACATCCTAAATTATACTGTAATATAATACCCCAAGCAGGGGCGCGCCAAGGGCATTTGCCGCCAGGGTACAAGCCCAGATTTGCCGCCCCTTGTACAAGAATATTTTCAATTTTTATTCGTTTTACATGAAATAAATACCTTTAGCAACATCATTTTCTATTTCCCGTAAATTAAGAGTTTTCATAAAACACAACTGTCTCGTGTAAAATTGAAGAAAAAAATACAGGTAAACTCTACAGATACTGCAGATTTATAACTACTTTAGATTTTGCATTAATTTGATACTAACATTTATTTTTGTTGACATAGTGTGCCAAGTCTTTCTGGAACAAATAAACTTCCATGTTTTTTAATTCTTATTCTTTTTTACAAGAAAGAATGGTTACATTTCGTGCATCACTATCTCTAAAAGATTCGTTAAAGGGTTAATATAATAAATATATTGTGGATTACATCCAAATTGTACCCCTGACCTCGTTACCCTTATATTGCATCGATCCTATTTTCCCACCTTGTTTCAGAGCATGGTTTTATGGTCAACACTGGAAACCCTTTCTTTAAAATTTACCAACGCTAAGATAATTCGGAAAAGAAAACATAAGTTTGTATTTCTCGAAAAATGCTGAAAATATTTAGAATTTCTAGAGAAATATTTTCGTCGTTATGTACGACTAGACACCAGATTTAAGGTATGAGCCGCTCAAAGTACGTAAAATGCATAAGGATTTTAGGTCGAAAAATTATGTTTTTTGAAGTCCATTGTGTTTTTCCTTCATATTGGCCCCACTGTCTTAGCGCTGGCCATGCAAATCATGAATGCTGAAATCTTCAAGATAAAAAAAAAAAAAAATAGAATAGGAATTGTTAGCCTTTGCCCGCGGTATCCGTTACTGAACAAAACAATAAAAATTACTCTCTGATTTCAAGTTGTTTTCTACTAAATTGTATAATGAATTATTTTTACTAAAAAATAAACATGCCACGTAGCATTACGATTTCTCGCAATAAAACGTTTTTTCAACTTCTTCCACGTCACTGATATTAATTTATCAACCGTAAAATTTAATTGAGGCGACCTGCCGCCCCCGGAACCTGACGACAGGGTGCTTCGCACCCTTTGAACCCCGCTTGGCGCGTCCCTGACCCCAAGTAATACTGCATAGACAGTTTTCAACTGAATTTCTGTACACTTTCGTGGCTTAGAGCGAACGGATGTTTCCTGTTATACTGTGCATGGCTAAAAGCGTGTGTGTGTGTGTGCGCGCGCGCGCACACATGCTTGCTTAGTAGAATTGATTTTCGAATTATAGCTAAAAAAACTGACTTAGAAAATGATAACGAAAGCATATTACAAACTAGGTTTCATCAGTTGAATCTTGGATTTGCATGATTTATCATTTTATTTTTCTCTATGCAGAATGTTCTGTTATTCCTCCAAGAACTGACTCTAAGATGTACAGATATCAAAAAAATAAAAAATAAAAAGTAGCCACTCTCCTTAACTTTGGAACCGTGTGCCGCATGTAGACAAGTAAGGTACCGTTGGAAAGGACTCGGAGGGAACTATCGCATGATATGAAGAAACATGCTAATTAGCTCTCTATCTCCAAATTTTTCCATAAAAGGTATATGTTATTTTATGCACATTCTACTGTATTTAGCACATGAAAACCCCTAAAACTTGAATATCGTCCGAATCGGATGATTGATAGCCAAGATATTTGCAAACAAAGTTTTATGGGGGCCACCCATATATCTACATCTGGAAAGCACACCTGGAATGCTTTCTTCCCTGCAAGAACAGCGATAATGCTGGAAAGTATGCATCTTGCCCGAACCTCCGACAAATTGAATACAGAGTGCAGATGAGCACAAGGCCCTGACCGTGATCTGTACAATAACTTGGATACAGCCCAGCCAGGGATGGGGTTTATTTACTCTTGTCGTTTTATAACAACTTCATTTATTCGTGCTAATGACTTGAATTAGTGTTAGAATAAACAGTATGTATTTTTCTAACAACGGAAACCCCGAATTTGTGCAACCTGAAATTTCTTTTCAATATTCTTGTTTCCGATCATTACATTTTCTCGAGTCACTGAGTACCCCAGACCTCGTTACCCTTATATACGTATCACTGAAAGGTTGTTTCATAATTGAAAATTGAAGCAGAACAACGAAATCCAATTTTTTAGCACGTCTTTTGTAATAAAAAAGATCGTGCGTATGTTATTAGTTTGTCCGCCCGTCTGTGGGAACCATATCTCTGCAATTATTAGTTCGATTTGAACAATTCTTTTTGCATGAGGAAGCTTGAAATGTGCGAAGGATGATCATTTATTCCGTTTTTTTATGATGCACAATTTCGCCGCTAGAGGGCGCGTAAATGCAGATGATAACGAATCCAAAATACGCTTATTCCATATATTTGCTTTCGATTCCATTTATGTCGAAGACTATACTTTAGGTATAGTCACTTTTTCAAGTTACTCACAGATTTCCCGCTTGGAGACCTAAACGTAAACTGCGTTCCCCCCGATATCTTTGCTTCTAAACCTCCGATTTTAAAACTTCTTTCTGCTGGGGATACAGCTCCCGATGGGTAATCTTTTGCACATAACTTCTAATTTTTGGTAAAAAAAGGTTTGGCCACCACGGGGCGAAAGTGTTCATTTCCGCTTCTGATGTATTTGCAGCAAGATCTGAGCTTCTAAAATCTCGATTGAAAAAATTCGTTTGTGGACCGATACCATTCCCGTCAGTAAACCTTTTCGGAATATTTCCTTCTTAAAATAATGCATGGCTTCTCCACCAGGGGAAGTAGATATATTGTTGGTTTTGCATATATATATTTTAATATTTTGCATATAATTCTAATGTTTGATAAAGAACGGTTTGGACACCAAAGGCGGTAAGTGTTAATTTCTGGTTCTGATGTATTTGCAACAAAATCTGAGCTCCCGAAAACTAGACTGAAAAAACTCTTTCGTTGACCGATACCACTCACATCGGAGAACCTTTTGAGAATATTTTCTTCGTAAAATATTTCATAGTTTTCTCGCCAGAGGGCGTAGACGTATATCATTTATTTATCGATATCTTTGCTTCTGAGAGTCCGGTTTGAAAAATTATTTCTTTGTTGGAGAGCCTTTCCCCTGCGAAACGTTTATCATATAATTTCAAATTTTTCTTAATGCACAAGTCTGCCACCAGAGCGCGTAAGTTAACATTTCCGTTTACAGCAATATCTGCGGGACTAAAAACCCGGCTGAAAAGCTTCTTTCTTCGGTCAGATACTACTAACTATGCGAACTCTGTATGCATATTTTCTTCCCAAAATAATGTATAATTTCGCCGCTAGGGGGCACAAATATTTTATTTGTTGTCCTCAATATCTCTGCTTTTACATCTGCAATTTTAAAACTTCTTTCAACAACGATTGGCATTTACTTAGTAGAACACTTTAGGCTACAATATGGGGAATTTTGCAGTTCACAGTTCTGTCGGTAGGTGGTGCTTTTGTACTTCCGTTTGCAGCTGTATCTTCGCTTCTGAAAACCCTATTGAGAAATTACTTTTTTCGTTGTATGTCATTCACGGCAACCATCCTCTTTAAATAAATGCACAGATTTCGCGATAGGTGGTGTAAGAGTCAATATCTTTCTCTCTCTCTCTCTGTCTCTCTCTCTTTTTTTTTTTTTTTTTTTTGGTATCTCTGCTTGCTTGCGGGAGACGTATTTGAAAAGTTTTTTTTTCCTGAGCACAGCTTTCCCCATGAATAATATTTTAAGCCTGTTTTCAACTTTTCCATTATGCAAAATTCTTCAGCTAGAAGGTGTAGAGTTATATCATGTTTCCTTCTATATTTGTTATTTTAACTGTTCGATTTACAAATATGTTTGTCTCTGATGTCCTTCTGCTATGAAAAAACTGAGAAGGAAAACAAAAACTCTGCAAGGAAAGCTTTCACTTAATTTCGATACGTTGCTGTGAAAAATTGCCTCCCTTTCTGACACAAGCATTAGTCAGATCGATCACCAACGGCCTGGCTCGGAGTTGGCGTTCCAGTTCATTCTAAGAGTTTTCCATGAGGTGGCGATCGGAGCTCTGTGCAGACCAGTCAAGTTCGTCCACACCAGCTCATCAGACGATTCCTGCAGTGACTTCGCTTTGGGGATTGCACTGTTGGTAAAGGAAAAGGATCTTCACTGAAGTGTTGCTATAATGTTGGGAGCACAGAATTGTCGGAAATGTCATTATAGACCACAGCGTTAAGATTCTAGAGCACTAGAACTTGGGTCTCAGCACGAACCATGAAAAACAGCCCTAGAGCTTGATGTCTCCTCTATAAACCTTCACATTTGGCACAACACAGTCGGGAAGGTAACATTCACAAGGCATGCTCTACACCCATACTTTACAGTCGGACTGTCAGGTGGTGAAACGAGATGCATCACTCCAGAGTTTGGGTTTGCACTGCTCAAGAATCCACTGGTGCCAAGACCACTCGAGCTGACGCGTGGCGTTGATCTTGTTGATTTTAGACTTGTGTGCGGCTGATCGGCCATGAAAACCCATTCCCATCAGCTTTCGACAAACCGTTATGTTTCTGACGTTGCTTCCGTGGTCATTTTGGAAATCGTTGGTGAGTGTTGCAACCGAAGACAGGCGATATTATGGTACCACCCTCTTCAGCACTCTGTTTTGCAGCCGCGATTGCGCAGTTGTTGCTGCAAGGTGTACTTCATAATAACATCGCTTACAGTGCAGTAGGGAAGAAATTTCCCGAACTTGCTTTTTTTTTATCTATGATGGTATCCTATGACCATGCCACGTTGAAGTCCACTGAACTCTGCCCTGCCGCCCCGGTGGCGCAGTGGTCTAAGTGATGGCTTCTGTTCATTCGTCCGGAAAGGAGTCCGGGTTCGAATCTCGGTGAGCCGTGGATGTTGTGTTTGTCTTGCGGCACTGGCTCTCTCCCTTCCCTGGAGCCAGTGACCCTAAATTAGGGACGGGCGACCCTTGATTTGCTTACGGTGGTCGTTAAACCTCCAATAAAAATAAATAAAACAAAAGATGATAGTTAATTAAAAACTTCTAACTAGTAGCATGTTGCACCGCTGTTGGCCTTCAGAGAAGCCCAGGTGCGTAAAGCAATGGGACATATCAGATGATAGAAGCGCCCTGAAGGAATGTTGTACCATCTGAGTTGGGCATTGCTGCAAATTGGACGGTGACACAGTCTCGTAGCGAATAACTGGTTCCATCTCATCTCAGAGATACTCCATGGGATTTAAATTCAGGGATAGTGCAGGGCACTGAAGCAAAGAAAACTCGTCGGCTTGTTCTTGGAACCATGCGGTGATGATCCGTGCCTTGTGAGCTAGTGCATTTTCCTGCTGGACATGCTCTTCTGCTTGAGAATACGGTAGCCATGAAGGAATGAATTTTACCACCAACGATGCTTGCCTACACCGTGGCGTTCAGATGTCCTTCGATTGGTGTTAAGAGTCGTAATGTGTGTCAGGAAAGCATTCTCCACACCAGCACACAACCGCTACCAGCCTGTAATGTCGACACATGACATATTTCCAGGGTCTCATGCCGATTGCGCCAAATTCTGATTTTTCCATCCGCATGATGAACAGGGATGAATCTTCCGTTCAAAACGACCTTTTTCTAGTCCCTCACCATCCCCGCGTCGATGCTGCTCCAGCGCCTAATGGAGGCAAGCTTTCATATCCTGCGTTGACCGCAACAGCACTCGACACGGTCCTTGGCTGTTGCAGCCTATTTGCGTGATAGTCTGACACGTGGTGTGCTCGTAGATGGCATTCGGCACACCAACTTTGAATTCTGCATTGATTTACAGGGTTGTAGTCCATCTGCTAGCTTGCACGATTGCTACCAGTCTTCTATGACCCCTTTGGTTCTGCAACTGTTTTCGTCCACAGGATCACCGATTCCTAAACGTTCTTTTTCTTGTTGCATAATTTGTTCTTACTTTTCGTGTTTCAATTCAATTTCGGTAATTAGAGGTATTTATATTTAACTTCTTACCTCTTCCGTGAGTCCGTATACGGGCTCTCTGGCTTCGAACATCTTCTTTGCTTCCTGTTCACACAGTAGGATGCACATTAACATATTCCAAGAGATTTGCACATCCAAGGTATACTTGGTGAAACTAATTTATTGCAGATCATTTTATATGAATTAGATGTAAATACACAAACGGAATATTAGTTGTTTCGTCTTTCGTCATAAGGTTTCACATCAGTTCTCCCATTTCGGCCTCCGCCGTGAGTTCCCACGCGTCTTCACATGTCCACAATTTTCTCACGTCTGCCGTTGACCTTCTCCGTTGCGCCCTCTGTCGGCGTAGTCCCAACATCCTCCGGCCCCAAAGAATTGGGTTCAGTGTTTTCTAAGTCCAGCTCCATAGGGTAAAGGTGGTGTACTGGTCTTTTGATCAATGTTCCGTTAGGCAGTCTCACAGTACATGAACGTACCTTTCCGTCGCGTCCCACATGAACTTGGCTAATTATACCGGTTTTCCACTTCAGTTTAGGTAATCTTTCATCTCTTATACGAACTATGGAATCCTTTTTCACTTCTAAACCCCTTTTGGCAATTTTCAACTGGTGAGCTGATTTCAATTTCAAAAGATTTTCTTGTCGCCATCTTCTCCACAGTTTCTCCATAGCTAGTGCTCTGTGTTTGTATTTCCTTGTAAGGTCACTCCCTTTCGGTTCCTCAGAACTTGGTCTCCCATCCGGAATTGTCGTCAATCTTCTTCCAATTAAAAAATGTCCTGGCGATAGTGATTCTGGCTCTCCTGGTTCGCTATATACAAATGTCAAAGGACGGGAATTCAGGATCGCTTCTACTTCAACAAGAGTAGTTTCCAATTCTTCATATGTTAAAGAAGCTTTTCCCAGTATTCTTTTTAGGCATGTTTTGATCAAGCGAACGAGCCTCTCCCAAAAACCACCCTACCATGCAGCTCTTTCAACAATATACTTCCATCTTATTCCGGTTCCTCCATAAAACCTTAAATTTTCAGCATCGGTAACCATGCTCCACAGTTTGGTAAAATCTCGGTTTTCCTTGTTAAATGTTTTCCGTTATCTGAATACAGTGTCTTACAAATACCTTTTCTCGCTAAAAATCTTCTTAATGTCAACAGAAAGTTGCAAGCTGTTAAATCAGATACCAATTCCAGATGCACAGCACGAGTAACTGCACAGATGAATAAGGTGATGTAAAACTTCTTATTTTCATTCTTTGTGAATAATGATCCTGCAAAGTCCACTCCGCATATTTCAAAAGGAGAAACTTCCTTTAATCTGTCCAGTGGTAAGGGTGCCAAATCTTGGTCGAAAGGTTTTGTTTTAAATTTACGGCAGTTAAAACAACTATGTATAACGCTGTTCACTCTTTGCCGTCCCCGTAGAATCCAGTACCTTTCTCTGATTTGTGCTAAAGTCTCCGCAACTCCAACATGTCCTACCCTTATATGACTTCGCTTAATTAATAGGTCTGAAAAATAACTATTGGTTGACAAAATTACTGGATGAACTTGGTCATAGTTTAAGTCTTCATTCTGTAGTCTTCCACCAACTCTCATTATATCGTCTTCGTCCAGAAATGGATTAAACGTGTAGATGTTTGAATCGGAAGAAATGTCCTGTTCACTGTTCGAAGCATTTACTTCGTTTGGAAAACACTCCCTCTGGGACTGTTTAGCCCAATAAATTTCCGCTGAATTTAATTCTTCAACTGTCAGAACTTCTGATCTTTTTGAATCTTTATTTCGAACATTATGTACGAATCTTAGAATCCATGCTGTCACACGAAGAACCCTTTTCAATTCACTGTTTTTTCTGATATCAAAAGTAGGGGTCCTCCCTTCTTCCGTTACACAGTTTACTTGAAGGGTCTCTTTATTCTTTCCTTTTCTTTCTTCCCTTGCACTGTCGTCTGTGAACAAGCCAGCTGGTAATTTTGGCCAATGTGTTTCCTTTCTAATTAACCGTTCTGGTCCATGCCACCAATGATTATTACCTTTGATGGTTTCAATCTTCTCTTGTCTGGTGAGTAAATCTGCAGGATTCTCTTTTCCTGGGCAGTATGTCCATGATAACGGATCGGACTTCCCTTGTATTTCTCTTATCCTATTTTGTACAAACGACTTCCATTTTTCGGCATTTCCTTTTATCCAATGCAAAACTGTACTGGAATCTGTCCAAAAATGTAAGGTTAAATCAAAATTTTGCTTCAGTTGTCTTTCAACAGATTCAGCTAGTCTAGCTGCTATTAACGCCGCCATCAATTCTAGCCTAGGTAAGGATAGTTTCTTTAAGGGTGCTATTCTTGCCTTTGAAATCACATTTCTTGAATTTATTTCATCTTTGGTTTCATATCTCAGATATATCACTGCACCATAAGCCTTTTGACTAGCATCTGTGAAACAACGCAACTTGATATTTTTCAATTCCCTTTCTTCGATGTCTTCAAAATAATATCTTAGTACGTCAACATTTCCCAGATGTGGATAACTCTGTGCACCAATCTTTCCAATTTTTCTCTAGTTCTACGGACAATTCTGCATCCCAATTTGCACCCGATTTCCAAACATTTTGCAAGGTAATGTTGCCTCTTATTGTAAATGGACTTAAAACACCAATCAGGTCATATAGACGACTAACAGTCTTCAGAACTTCTCTTTTGCATACCTTGCCCTTTCTCTTTCTCACATATGCAATCACTTCAGAAACGTCTATTCGTATAACATCCTTATCTCTATCCCATAGGTATCACAAAACTTTATTGCTTGCAGCGCATTGAATATCATTTTCTTCATTATTCCACAATTGCTGAAGGGATTCGCTGTTTGTTCTCCATTTTCTCATGTTGAAGTTCCCGTTATTCAAAATACATCTAACATCTCTTGATAATATCATGGCTTCATTTTCATCTGTTGCTCCTTCAATTAAATCATCCACATATAGACAATACCTCAATAGCTTGTATGCATCCTCATACTGTTGTTTATATTTGTTTATGTGAACTCTTAGCGTTACAGCCAGCATTAATGGGCTTCATTTTGCACCAAATATGACTCTAGTCATTCGTAGCATTTTTACCTTGAGGGAGTCGCTGTGATCTATTTCCTCATCAATCCACAAAAATATAACTGCATCTCGGTCTTCTTTGGCAAGAGCAATCTGTAAAAATGCCTGTTGAATGTCAGCTGTAAAGGCAACTTTACTCTTACGGAATCTGATCAACAAATCCAGCACATCGAATTTAGGTTTGGCCCTGCGAGTAAACAATCATTTAATGATGAACAGTTTTCGGCATGAAATGACGCATCAAATACTACGCGTAATTTAGCGGTATCCTTGTTTTCCCTGATTACAGCCTGATGTGGCATGTAATATATCACATTGCTGCTATCATCCTTCGTTTCCTCTGCAATTCCTTCTTTTAAATAATTTTTGATAACCTTCGTATATTCTTCGTAGAACTGTGGTTCCTTATTGAATTTCCGAACAAGCGATCTCAGTCGTTTTTCAGCCAGGTTGTAATTATCCTTCAATTCTTCTATCTGTTGATTCCATGGAAACCGTACCACGTACCTATCATCTTCCATTTTCCAGATTTTTGCCAAATTCCTCATAAATTCGATTATCTTCTGTTTTATTAGTTTGGTCGATGTCTCTTATTCCTAGCGTTTCATGATCCCAAAAGTGCTTCAACATTTCGTTCATTTCACAATCAGTAGTACTTCTTGTACTGGTGGCACTTTTCATAACATTAATGACAGACTGTGAAGCCAACGCATTGGACAGCGCCGTGGTGCCACTAAATGTCCACCCAAAAATAGTTTGTGAAGCGACCAAGGATGGCGTTATCCTACGCACTCTTCCGGTTACAACCTTTCAATAATAGTCAGCTCTGATTAAAGCTGATAATTCTAAGTTCTTACATTTATCCGCTCCATCAGCTAACAACGTTTCTTCTTGTTCACAATAACTTCGTATTTCTTTCCCTGGTGTACTTATTAAAGCTCCGCTGATGTTATTTGTTTCCAAAGACTGAATCTCAATTCTGCGTCCAGTTTTTGCATCTTTTAAAACCAAGCGAACTCTTTTTCTTTTCTCTGTTACTGGTGAATTTGCGGCAAATGAAAATATCGTTAATTATTCTTCTCCTGTCACTTGTAACTTTAGCTCTTTAGAAAGAGTTTCCATAACAAATGTCCGTTGTGAGCCTCCATCAACCAAATTTCGCACGCTCCGATTCTTATGTTTCTCCACTGCAGTAGCGGTCATGGTTTGTAACAAAATACCGTTCTCTTGCTGCTAATAGGCTTGTGATACGTGTTTTACGGCTGTTGCTGTGTTTTCGTTTTCTGCATCGCACATGAATGTATGGTGTTTTCGATGACAATGTTGACACCAATCTTTTGATAAACAAAACTTCGCCAAGCGATGTTTTTTGAAACAATTAAAGCATCTTCCTTGTCGCAATAAATTACGTCTTTTTTCCTCTATTGTTAAAGGACATCTGTCTAAATCATGATCCGATGAACAAATAAACAACTTCCTCTAACACAATATTCGTTATTCCTTTGAACGTTGACGCGTTTTTCATAGGACTCTGGGTTATTCAGAAGCATTCAGTTCAGCGGCCGAAGAAAACGTTTTATTTTGCTTCATGAATTCTTTTGCGCGCGTATGATCAGATCTGATGGGCGTATTGTTTACTGCCTTAACACTCTGAAAAAGATTTGGTTTTAATTCTGTGTTTGCGCAAATCGCCTGGGACCGCTCACGACTTTCAATTTTTTTCTTATAAATTCCATAACTTCTTCTATATTCCAAATCTCATCAGCTTCCCGAAGTTTGTTGAATTCTAGTACTAATTCACTGGGAATTAATTTCAACATCATGGGACACAACAAACTGCCATAAGTGTTGGAGATTACTCCCAGCGATTCGAGGCTTCTTAATTGGACTTCGCAATTATTATACAACTTCCGCAGACCAAAGGTGTCTGTTAACCTCTTAACAGGTGGTAGAGACAGTAATTTATTCATATGTAAACTTACAACAACGTCTTTTTTCCGAACCTATCCTTCAAAAGTTTTATGGCCTTGTCATAATTTGCTTCCGTGATAGGTAATCCAGATACTGCAACAGCAGCTGCTCCGCCCAAATAAGACTTCAAGTAACTAAACTTGTTCAAATTATTCAAACCTTCATTTGAGTGTATGGTCGTATCAAACTGACCCCAAAATTTCAACCAATGCGATGGATCTCCAAAGAATTTTGCAAGCTCTAATTTCGGTAATCTTATCGCTGCTACAGGTATGTTATTTGACCGCGATGGTCTGTTCTCTGTTTCGTTCGTGCCGCTTTCTTAAGTGCTTCTGATGATAGTTAAACAGCGCTGCGCTTTAATTTTCCATAACAGCACGTTTTCGTAGTATTCCTGACTAGCACAATAATCGTCTTCAAATTCCTCTACAGGAATAACTCGCTCAATTTGTTCACTAACAGAAATCAAAATCTCTTCTTTAATCAATAACTGAGCTAACTTATTCTCGATAACTTCCCTTTCAATGTGATCCTCTTCAAGAGCTGACTTCAGTTTATAAATAACAATGGTTGTTAATCTGCGGTTGAACGCTCTTTTCTTTTTTAGTTTATCTAAATCCTCCGCTATGACTTATTTTAAGCAATTTCACTTTAACACTTCAAATTCAATATAGTGTGAAAATATTGAAATATTGCCTTCAGTTTATATTTGCTAGAGAGCCCCACGTTTGGGCGCCAAATAATGTTCTTACTTTTCGCGTTTTAATTCAATTTCGGTAATTAGAGGTATTTATATTTAACTTCTTACCTCTTCCGTGAGTCCGTACACGTGCCCTCTGGCTTCCAACATCATCTTTGCTTCCTGTTCACTGAGTAGGATGCACATTAACATATTCCAAGAGATTTGCACATCCAAGGTATACTTGGTGAAACTAGTTTATTGCAGATCATTTTATATGAATTAGATGTAAATACAAAAACACATACACAAACGGAATATTAGTTGTTTCGTCTTTCGTCATAAATTCTGTTCTCACATTGCGGCCTCTGCCGTGAGTTCCCACGCGTCTTCACATGTCCACAATTTGCTCACGTCTCCCGTTGGCCTCCTCCGCTGCGCCCTCTGTCGGCGTAGTCCCAACACCATTCCAGGTGAGCCCTTGCGAGGGTTGTGCGTGAAAAGCTGATAAACTGAAACTCGGACAATGTTCTCCGGACGGACTCCGAGAATCGTAGGTGGGTGTGTGGCTGGCCATCTCCTCTTTCATTACCACGTCTGGCAGAAAACTGGTGCAAAAGTGACCGTGTCCAAACCTCCACTAAAATCACTATGTGAAAACACAAATTTGCGTGTGTAACGGCTCGAAACCGGATCCTTTTGTTCCGGAGCCGAATGCTTTTTTTAATTAAGCAACACTAATGGAATTTATCGCTGCAACTTTGCCGTCTTGATATGCGCTTTACCTCTGTAGTACGTCGCATATATTGGGTTGATGCATAACTTCGTGCCGTTTTCTTCACCGCACTACAGGAATGTATTACAGCAGAAGGGAAAACGGAATCAATCAACTATGCATTCCCCCATTGTTTACGATGGTGTGCCAACGTCTGGATATGTCTGCAATGTCGTTCTTGGAAAAACGTGCAGGTTTTGCTGCGAACAAATCATCAAGGAAATTCTGGAAATCAACATCATTCTTGAACTTTCTGCCAGGGAGTACATTCGACAGAGATCGGAACAGGAACTAGTCTGAAGAGGGGCGACATCTAAGGAATACGCCGGATGTGGAAGGGTCTCCCATTTCATGTCCTGAATGGCCATTTTGGTCATGTTTGCACTGTCAGGGCGAGCGTTATCATGTTGGAGAAGGACACCATGGCGCCGATGTCGCAGTTTCTGCTGGATTGCTCCCTCCATTCCGCGGAGTTGCTCACAATAGAATACAGCGTTGATGGTCCGATTCCTCGGCAGCATGTCCCAACAGACACACAACATGATCTCCGCTGGATGAAGGTCATGTTTTGGACGTGGTGTGTGCGTCTTGTTTGGGCTTAATAATTCCGTCCGATGCCTGAAATTCACGTACAGGCACCACTTTTCATCTCCAGTAACAATACGTGACAGAAAGGGTTTGAGTTGCTGAGAACATTCGCCATAACGGGCAAGCCAGAAACCACATATGACAACAAGTTGATCCTTTTCGTCTTCAGTAAGAGTGTAAAGCACCCAAGACCCCGATTTCTGGACCGTTCCCATACGTTCCAGGTGTCGCACCATTGTGGCCTGATCTCAGTCCATCTCAGTGGCCAATTCGCGTGTGGTTTGACGCGGATCCAAGTGGATGAGATGGTTCAAAGAATCCTCATCCAAGTGAGATGGACGATCTAAGCGCGGAGAGTCGTTGTGGTCAAAATTGCAACCTCAAAACCACTCAAACCATTTGCGGGCTGTCCTCGGAGAAATAACATCCCCCCCCCACCCCCTACACTGCACAAACTTGTCGAGTGGCCTCGGCGGATGTGGATCCCTTGTTAAACTCGTAAAGGAGCTGATGTCGGAAATGTTCATTCCTCTCTACTTGACAATCAATACTCCAGGTCCTGAAAACCAAAAAACCATTAGCCACAATCACACAACGCAATATGATTTAGATACACGATATTACTGGCTACATTTTGAGATACAACTGACCATCTGCAGCGTCACTACTGACCTGGGAAACACTCGTGAAATAAAACGGCATGGACTTATACATCAACCCAATATCTTCTCCTTGAGAAAGGACTGGGACGGAGTCATTAGTTTTCGGATCAGCCGGCAAGCCATGTTTGAAGTAGCTTGCTGAAGGAGAAGGAATTTTGATTAATTTCAGATTATGTGTGAAAGAAACATCACGCTATTTTCGAAACGAAGTAGCAATTTTTCATTAACTCCTGACGATGTGGGGAAGGGACAATTTTCAAAGAACAAATGTAGGAAAGAACAATTTTTTGCAGAACCCAACGGCCAGTACATTCATTTCCACAATCTGGCGCTAATGTGAAAACCCAAATTTGCCAGTGGCGCTGAATTGAAACCGCATCCTTCTCCTCCGGAGCCGAATGCTTTTCCAATTAAACTGCACCGACAGAATTTATCACAGCAAATTCACCGTCTTGACATGTGCTTCACCTCTGTACCTCGTCAAAACTAATGGAAAAGGAAAACGATTTTAACTTATCTATATACACTGACGGAAAAAAAATCCCAACACCACGAAAAAATAGTTGTAGAGGAATGAAATGGCGGCAATACATTTGTATAGGTAACATATTTTATCGATTAAGGTTTCAAGATCACAGCTTATTGTAAGCGCGAGAAGAGCCATTTTAAATGTGAAATGCTGGTACATTAATAACCGGTGTAACCGCCAGAATGTTTAATGCAAGCACGCAAACGTTCATGCATTGTGTCGTACAGGTGCTGGATGTCAGTTTGTGGGATGGAGTTCCATGCCTGTTGAACTTGGTCGGTCAATACAGGGACGGTTAATGCTGGTTGGGGGTGACGCTAGAGTTGTCGTCCAATGATGTTCCATACGTGCTCGATTGGTGAAAGATCTGGTGATCTAGCAGGCCACGGCAACATGTCGACACTCTGTAGAGCATGTTGGGTTACAACAGCTGTATGCGGGCGAGCGTTATCCTGTTGGAAAACATCCCCTGAAATGCTGTTCATGAATGGCAGCACAACAGGTTGAATCACCAGACCGACGTACAACTGTGCCGTCAGGGTGCGTGGGATAACCACGAGAGTGCTCCTGCTGTCATAGGAAGTTGCTCACCAGACCATAACTCCAGGGGTAGGTCCAGTGTGTCTCGGCCGCAGACAGGTTGGTTGCAGGCGCTCACCTGGCCTCCTTCTAACCAACACACGGCCATCACTGGCACCCAGGCAGAACCGGCTTTCATCAGAAAACACAACAGATCTCCACTCCGTCCTCCAATGAGCTCTAGCTTGACACCACTGACGTCGCAAACGGCAGTGGTTTGGAGTAAGTGGAATGCACGCTACAGGGCGTCTGGCTGGGAGCTGTCCTTCAAGTAACCGATTTGTAACAGTTCGTTGTGTCACTGTGGTGGCAACTGCAGCTCGAATTGCTGCCGCAGACGCGGTACGATGCGCCACGGCCATACGCCGTACACGGCGGTCTTTCCTCTCAGTAGTGCCACGTGGCCGGCCGGAACCCGGTCTTCTTGAGGCAGTACTTTCCCTTGACCACCGCTGCCAGCAATCATGCGCAGTGGCTACATTCCTGCCAAGTCGTTCTGCAATATTGCGGAACGAAAATCCACCTTCTCGTAGCCCTATTACACGATCTCGTTCAAACTCCGTGAGCTGTTGATAATGGCTTCTTCGTCTTCTTAAAGGCATTCTTGACTAACACCAACACCCTACGTCGAATCTCAACGATAACTAACGCTCACGAACGTTACAGCGCGTATTTACAGCAAACCTGCTTTGCATGTTACGAGGGCACTACTAGCGCCACACGTATGTGCCGAGCGCGAAATTTGCATAGACGTCATCTTACAGATGTACTCTCACCGCCTACCAACTGTCGTTTATCTAACACAACCCCTTCTTGGTGTTGGGATTTTTCTTCCGTCAGTGTATTTAAAACGCAAAGCCGTTTCTTCCTACTATAATCCGCCAGCGCCACCCACTGGAGCGTTTTCATGATTTTTTCAAATGAAAGCTACTGACCCACATATTTGTCATCTCTAATTTTTATTGTCATAAGTATTTTTTTATGTTACTATAGTATTTTCTTTGTACAATCCGCCGTAAGCGGAACGATACATGGGAAATCGGGAACTACTTGAAAGCTTTCTGATTCGGTAGTACAGCCAAAATTAATAAAAGATAGACAAAATAGCTTATGTCCACCGGAAAGAAGTAAGCTTCCCAACGATGAAAGAATCATCCGAATCGGTTCAATAGTTTTCGAGATTAGTAAAAAAATCCGTATGTTATCGTGACCTACTTTCTTTCACGTTGGGTGTGATCAGGTTGTATGTAAACAAAGCGGAACGACACACGGGAAATCTGGAATTATTTCAAAGCGACCTGATTCGATAGTACGGTCAAAAATAAAAAAAATATATAAAAAAATTAAAATAATAAAAAAATAAACGAAAATGCGTATGTTTACCGGAAAGAAATAAGCTTTCCAACGGTGAAAGAATTGTCCAAATCGGTTCAATAGTTTTCGAGATTACGTCAAACACAGGAACAAAGTTTCTCATTTTATATATTACTAGTTTTACTACCCAGCTTTGCCCGGGATTTAGGCTTAATTATTTCGTATTCCCTTATATGTCACTGAAAAAATCGAGGGAAAAATTGATGAAGAAAAAGCTGATTTTACAAATTCGGTCATTACAAATTATTTATTCATAGTGTGATTATTTCAGCACTTGGCCGTACACAAAATTTTTGGTTTCTCCTTCATCGGCGACAATATATAATTTTGTTGGATCCTTTGCTCTTGACATTTCAACATACAGCTGTCCATGTGAAAAGCTTAAAATGCATCACGTGCTTTCAGTTTCAGACGTCTTTGAGGGGCGAATCTCTGGGATAAAAAAGTTAAAAACGTATGCGAATATTTTATGAAACTGGCTGAAATTTTAATGAACACCATAAATCGTTAATAGGAACATGACCTCCAAATTTCGCCTGAATCGGTAAATAACTTTTTAAATTAGCCGTCAAAATTTTATTAACCGTTTCTGCGTATATATTTCTGTTTACCGATGAATTAAAAATTCCTTGATTACTTTAAAAAGTTTTGACCGGATTCCGGTGAAATGTTGAGGGACTCCTGCAAAAGTAACAGCCATCGCTGTGGTTGCTCTGTTCACGCCATATCATTGGTATACCAAATTTCATGCACTTCCTTTTCCCATTCGTCCAGTGTCGCAGGTGCTCTGTACACGTTTTACACACGGCGTATGGCTTATATTGGTCGCCTAGTTTTACTTTGAAGTAGACAAAATAAGCTCTTTTCACAAAATCCGTTATAGTTTGTCTCTGTTGAGTGAACGCGTACTCTCCGCAAATGTAACAATAAACATCCGGATAATTGACACATTTTCCTCGTGATGAATAAATTTGAAAGCTTGAAACAGCAATAAAACACGTCTGAACATGTAACGTGCACACGCAAACACGGACAGCAACAGAAAATTCAAAGGTATGTATACGAACAGGTAACAAATGCTGGGGGTGGGATAAAGTAATTCTAGGTAATAACGCCAACAATATCTCGACAACTAGGGCTAGTAGAGCAAAAAGGACACCATTTCCGGAATCAACGGCACAAAAATACCCGCAATCAGGTCGAAAATTTCAAGCACCAAGAAAAAAATGTTTGTTGCCGAGTGTAATTCAACCATTTATTATAATTATGAATTTTATTACGATTCGTGTTATATGACAAGAAAAAAATTCACTCACAGCTTTTTCAACAGTGCATGGCACAGATTACGGACTAGTAAAATATTAAAAAGGATTATTAATGTTTATTCTTGCTAAAATCATGAGCCCAGGGTTAAACAATATTCGAAAGTGAGTGAGTCAAACTAATGTGCACTGAAACTAAACGTACAAAAAGTTTCGATCTCCAAATTTTTAATCGTACTCTGAATGTAAATTTATTTCACACTAAAGATTTAACACTTTCAGGGTGCCTCAACGTAAATACTGTTTCTGAATGAATCTGTACTGAACACTTTGAACAACGCAAAGGTTTTAATGTAAGGTGCTGTCATGTGTTTCATTACAATTTCGTTATGGCGAGAACCATTGTTTATTTTCAGTTCAAACCAAACACAAACTGAGAATGTGTTTAAAAAAGCCCTGAGGAGTTTATTCCTTCATCAAACAAAACTGATGATGAGATAGATCGTTAGTGGCCCTGATTTAATTTATTTTTTCTTTATAAAACAACCCGTTAGACACACAAAAGAGAAAAAACAGGTGATGAAATTTCAAGAAAAGGATGTTGCTCTTCCGATCACTAGAACTGATGGTTCTAAAAGGTGTCTCTCGAAGAATTTGGGCTGAAAGGAAAAGAGAAGAAACAACTTGGTGTACCAGGTGTTGTCACGCGCCAGTGGAATTCCAAAACGATTTGTATGTATGTGTGTGTGAGTGTCAGCAATAGATGTATTCTATGAGCCTTAACTGCTTCCTGAATCGAAACTAATGATAGAAGACATTTACTACCGAATACAAGAAATACTTTACCTCCGTTTCTTTTTTTTTTTCTTCTCCGGCTGTCCGAAACCGTCGATTTCCCCCTATGTAGCCCCCTATGTAGCGTGGGGAGTGGAATTCTTCTACGATGATGTATGCAATTTGAAAGAAGGATGTGGTAGTTATTCAGTCGACTTGTCTTGGTCATGCGTATACTTACTTGGAAGGCCACCAACGTATGAAAACAATACGAAAAGGTTTGGCGATTTGCGGGTCTATATTGTTTTTCCTCTGGTATGCTAATCTTATCTCGAACCAAGTTCTGGAGACATTCGTCTTTTTTTTTTTTTTTTTTTTCTTTTCTTTTTTTTTTTTAATTATTTCCGTTAATGGCGTGCATAAGAACCGTTCGTTCCACAACATTCACGTTTTTTTCCTGAGTGTTTCGTCAAATAAAAATATAAACAAAATTAGATCTTATTACCTCAAGAAAAAAAACAGCCTGTTCTTAAAGCTTTTTCTTGCTTCTTCAAACGGTTACGCAACGGCTAAAAGTGAGATTAAATCTCAACTCCCTTGGGGTTTTTTTGTTTTTTATTTTTTATTGGTTTTTTTCGAACACACTTGGTCGACCAACCAGTCGGCTCGAACTTTTCTGTAACGCATAATAATGGTAGACACACGGTTTGGGGGTTGCGACAACACCCGGAGACCTCAGTGATATTTTTATCGCATGTTTACAAATAAGGTAACCCAAATTCAGAGGTGTAGCTCTACTCTCTGCAACCCCGCAGTATGGTGGGCCTCCGATGGATAGGGGCCCTGTGATGTCCTTGAACGATATTTTCCTAAATAACTGTTGTAGTGATAAGGAAATGATATCTGTTACCATTGTACACCACTTATATTCTGGACGAAAATCACATGTACTGGTTATGAACTATATTCTTTTTATACAGCCGCGCTCCTTTGAAATGAAGTCATTTATAGCAAATTTACAAACGTTATAGCGAAGGAACCGCCATTCCTTTTAATTTAGGTAGAAAACTCCGTGACAGGTTCTTTATTTATAACGTAGTCAAAAATTCCCGATTACGTAAAATACACTGCTGGCACCCAAAATGCAACACCAAGAAGGAAGCATCCGATTGGCCTGAAATTCGCAGCATGCGTCTCCCGGGAGAGGACATGCAAACGATTAGCATTGCAGGGCATGTGCAGATCATGTGCGCCCGGCACGCAACCGAGAAGCACTATAAGAAGGGTGCACAGAAGGCGGGGTGTAAGTAGTGGAAGTGTGTTGTGCTGCCGGACTTGTGCGTGGGAAGCTTCCTGATGCCTCGTCGCAGAATACGTCGCAGAATTCCAGCCGTTTCGGAGTTCGACAGAGGACGAATAGGGGCTTATCGTGACAGCGGTTTATCGTACCGAGACATCAGCGCTCAGTGTGGCACGACATCCAGCCACAGTGAGGCGAGTATGGATTCGGTGGGTGCAGGAGGGACGGACGGGCCGACGTAAGCGATTGCCGCGGCCGCGGCACACAACCGAACGAGAGGACCGGCATGTTGTTGTGCGGCGGGCATTGACGGCTCGCAGCGCCACATCACGAGCGTTAGCGCAGGAATTAGGGTGTGTTGCGCAACAACCTGTGTCAGCACGTACCGTTCGACGTCGTCTGCAGGAGCGGAGACTTGTTGCACGACGCCCATTGCTTCGATTACCATTGACGTTAAACCACCGGCGAATGCGGCAGCAGTGGGCCGTTGGACGCCGCACCTGGACTACGGAATAGCACGATATTGTCTTCTCCGACGATTCCCGCTTCTGCCTGTAACACGACGATGGTCGGATCCGCGAGTGCCGACACCGCGGCGAGAGACTGTATGACCCCTGCATTATGCATCGCCATGCCGGTCCATCGCCTGGCGTTATGGTTTAGGGCGCAATTGCATATGACACCCGAACCCCTCTGGTACGCATCGCCGGTACACTCAACAGCCACCGCTCCATCTCCGACGTCTTGAAGAGTGTAGTCCTCCTTAACCTGCAGGACCTGCCAGCGGCCACGTTTCAACAGGGCAATGCGCCCCCGCATGTAGCACGCATCGTACAACAATTCCTCACGGGCCACCAGGTGTCACTGCTGCCGTGGCCCGCCTGTTCTCCCGATATGTCGCCCGTCGAACACGTCTGGTCGCTGATCGGCAACCAAGTGGCCCGCCAAGCACCACCCGTGCGGCTACGCCTGATAAACTGTGGCAACGTGTGGAAGCAGCCTGGACCGAAATACCCCAAGCCCACATCCAAAGCCTCTTTCGTTCGATGCCGTGGCGTGTAGCGGCCGTTATTGATAGCAATGGGGGCCACACGAAATATTGATGTCTGCGTGTTCCGCAAGTCGCACGGGCCTGTAAGCTCAATCGTTTCATCTTTGTATCTGTTGTTATGTGTCCAGTAAATCTGGCTTTGCTATCTCGTGTCCTTCTTGGTGTTGCATTTTGGGTGGCCAACAGTGTACAAAGTGTTAAAAATCCTTGACTGTGTTGCCAAAAACGGCAAAGAAGGGAAAGAGCAACTGAGAAATGTCTGAAAATTGAATCAAGAAAAAGACTTCTAACATCTGTAATTGCTTTCCATAGTTTTTTTATTTTGTTTTTTGAAAAAGATTGCGGCGGGAATGAAGCCGTTAAGTATACGTGTTGTGCTTTCCATAGCCGGGGACGGGCCACGACAAAGAGAGAAGTACAGATATGGCAAAGGAATTGCCTGGACAGCGGAAGGAACACAGCGCCGAGCAAGCAGAAACGGCTTTTGAAGAATCAAATCCTTAAATCCTTCCAATGTGCGACAAAATAGTGCAGAACGTGCTGAAGGACGAAACAAAGTTACAAGTCTTTCTCACTGCTAAAGATGACGTTATTGTAAGCCTACTTCTAGAATATGCTGAGATCGTGTATCACATCCAATGAAAGAGGACTGACATTTCGTATTCTGATACTGAAGAAGAGAATATAACTACAGGAGCGACATCATCGGCGGCTTCTTCAATATCGTCATTGTATACCGTAGCAAGATTTTTGATGTCACGCAACATGTATACTTCTAGCGCGATAGAAAAACGATTCCATAAAAAAATTAACACTATTCTGTGTTGCAAAGAAGAATCAAAGTTCTTTAAATTCGTGGATATTAAAAAAAGTAAGAATCTAAAGAGAGACTGAGTTAGCTTTGCATTTGGAACATCCCCGTTTTGCCATATTCGGAGCGATAACGAGGATCACGTGATATCAACGTCACGTACATCTACTATAAATTGTGCACACCTATCTTCTGTACGTAATCGGGTCGCGGGTGGCCTAGTGGGCAACGTTCGTGACTGCCATGGAAAGGACCTCTGGTTCGATCCCAGGCAGGTACGAACGCTCGATCCACTGAATATCCGTCGTGCATCGGATGGGCACGTTAAGCCGTCAGAGCCCGGGTGGTGGCCCCCCTGGGAATAAATAAGGGCGTCTTCCTCCCCCTTTCTACTTCGCTTCCGTGTCACTTTCCTATCGGGCACTTTTGCCCAAATCTCCTAGATTCCTATTTCTAAGGGTTGTTTAAGACCTGGGGTCAGACACTTCCTTCCTAAAACCCTCTACATACGATTTGATTAGATCATATCTGTACGTAATTGGTAAACATTTGCCAGTATTGGGAAACATTGCAACTTAAGACAATTTGACTGCGGCAATATAGTTGCGGTCCGTAGGTGCCAGTATTGCAGAAACATCCGCACTTGCTGGCTGCTCCCGTACTAGTGTATCAAGGGTTTCAGGACTGGATTAACCATGCACAGACATCCAGCAGAACAGCTCACATTGGCGGTCGACCACGCGCAGTTGATCCTAGAGGTGAACTTCTGGTGTCACGACTAGATTAACCGTGCACAGACATTCAGCAGAACAGCTCACATTGGCGGTCAACCACGCGCAGTTGATCCTAGAGGTGAACGTCGGGTGTCACGACTAGATTTACCATGCACAAACATCCAGCAGAACAACTCACATGGCGGTCAACCACGTGCAGTGGATCCTATAGGTGAACGTCGGGTGTCACGACTGGATTAACCATGCACAGACATCCAGCAGAACAGCTCACATTGGCGGTCAACCACTCGCAGTTGATCCTAGAGGTGAACGTCGGGTGTGACGACTGGTATCTCAGCAACGATGTGCAACAGTCACTCACCTCTCCCACCAGTACCACAGCGGTGCAGTTCGACCTATTTCCACATGCACCGCGCCTTGCTCCTCCTGAGGTTCCACAGCAGGAGACCATAGAGACCACCCATGATGACGCCCAGTCATCGCAAACAACGCCTCGCATGGGCCAAGGAACGTCGGAAATGGACCCTCGACAGATGGAAGGAGGTTGTTTGGAGTGATGAGTACCGTTTCCTGCTGCGCCATGCTAATGGCTAGGTTCGTATATGGCGCAAACAGCATGAAACCTTATCCCCCTAGTTGCACAGTTTGAGTTCAATAGGCCGGTGGAGGTGGGGTTCTGGTGAGGGGGATTTTCCCTGGCAAGCCCTAGGTCCGTTGGTTATCATCCGACAAAAACTGAATGGTAGGTCCTACGGGGACTTGTCAACCTTCCATCTCCACCCATATCTGCAGAATGTTTACTCGGACCAGAGTGTCATCTTTCAACTGAACAACGAACCGTGTCATCGGGCTCGTATAACTACTGAGTGGTTGGAGGAACGCGACAACGAATTCACCACATTGTAACCCAATTGAACATTTGTGGAATATGCTAGAACGGGATGCGAGAGCTGCTAAACCTCCTGCACGGAATGAGCAGGAACTGACGAAGCTGCTGCAGTGGACATGTGTCAAGTTACACACGAAGGATGTTCAACACCTTGTAGAATCTGTTTCTAGGTGTCTGCGAGCCTTGACTGCATAGAAAGGTGGAGCAACGCCTTATTAGGTAGGTGGTCCTAATGCAAAGCTAATTCAGTATGTATGTGCATACTATGTACTACTACTATATTTGATCAATATATTTTATTAGGAAGTTACAGGTAAAACGAAGTTTTCCTTAGGTCCCTTGGACTTCGTCGCAAGTCCAAGAGACGTGAGGAAACTTTGCGGCGCGACTGTATTTCCACTTCACAGAAAAAGCTGTTTAGGATTTCTTTTTTCTTCTTCAACCACAGATAGCAGACGGAGATATGGTTTCCACATCTGCTGTTTGGCAGTGTTTTTACTGCTTTCCCAGTTGGCTTATTCCCTCCCGCTTGGGAAACTGAGGCATCATCCCACTGTCCATTATTTCTGAATTGTGCAAGATGTGTTGTAGATTTTTGATACCGAGTCGTCAGTTAAGCAGTTAAGTCAAGATAAATCTCTTCTGCCTTAATAATGACTGCTTTGATCTTTTTGTCGTCACTTTTTTCCTTTCTTTGATGTTTGATTTTTCCTGCCCAAAGTTCCGGATCTTGCAGTGGCTTTAAAACTTGTTTAACTCTCCCAGTGACTGTTGCAAGCACAGAAGAATCATTTTCTAAAATGGAAGTGATGAAAATTTAAGCTCGTATTTAAATGATGCGAATAGACTGTCAGGGCTGAGCATTATTGGCATAACTGGAAAGAGTTCGAGAAGCTAATATTGAAAAGGTCGTTTGAGAATTTCTTTTGAAGAATGAACGACGGGCGAGAAGAATCATATGACTATGACAGTATCGTATAAATTCTATTTTAAACTCTTATTTACCAGTTTTTTTCCCCCGCTCAAAGTTATATGTCCATTTAACGAACAATGCATTCTTTGTGTTGTGAACGACAAGGCGACAGACGAGAACGCTAAATGTGTACTTCGTTTTGCTCATTTTTCTGATTATAAGAATTAGATTTCATTGGTTGAATAAACTACGTTTGAACTTACTAAGTTAGACTGGCATTTCTAACGTTACCATGAGATGATATTCACAGTAGATTTGCTTGAAATCCGTCGATGAAAAGAGGCTGTTCCATCCGCCCATATCTCTGTTTAAATCAAGTAACTCAAAAAAATGCATTCGATCAATACTGAATTTAATATTTAAAAATTTGTCAAACATTAAAAAGGCAATACCCAAAATTAATGTTAATTGGAACTGGCCAACTTCATGGGTGGGTCTGTTGGTCATTTTCTTATATAAATCGGAATACAAGAAGTGCGTGAGAAGGCTGTTACAACTTTCGGAAAGGGTGGGGAGTGGGGACATTAACGATCAACGGAGCAATTCAATGGTCTGTAAGCAGTCGGCTGTCCCTAATTTAGGGCCACTTGTTCCAGGGAAGGGAGAGAGCCAGTGCCGTAAGACAAACACAACATCCATGCCTCGCCGGGATTCGTGTTTTACAAGAGACCATCGAGACCCCGGTGGCGCAGTGGTCTAAGCGATGGCTTCTTATCATTTGTCCGAAAGGGGTCCGGGTTCGAATCCCGGTGAGGCATGGATGTTTGTGTTTGTCTTACAGCACTGGCTCTCTCCCTTCTCTGGAACCAGTGACCCTAAATTAGGGACGGACGACTTGAGTTGTTCATGGTGAGCGTTAAACCTCCAATTTAAATTTTAAGGAAATGGAGGGGCGACAATTCTTTTCTTCCCTTTGGAAGGGGGCGTTATCATGTAATATGGTATCATAGGATTCCGGTACGAAGGATGAAGTCATTACTGATTCGAATATCAATTCTATATGGCAGTTTCTAGAGTGCCGCTGCCTGGATACTCTCTGTAATAATTTCTACTTAAATCGTTTGGAGTGTTTTTTTTTCATATTTATTTATTTATTTATTTATTTATTATTCGCAAAAGGAGATTTTTCTACGATCTAGTCTAAAATCATCAAAATTATGCAAAATTAATGGTAGAGAGGGCCTCCAAGTATTTTTTCGCTGGGCGTCCACAGTGGCGGTTTTACATTCCACCATTGTGTCCAAATTCATTGACGTATGAAAGAATATCGGAGATGCGTTTATAAATAAACGTTCATGAATAAGAGAGTGCATAACAGACACAAGGGTACATCAAAATGATAAACACATACACACCGCCTTTTTCTACATGTCACGCTCATTTCATTTTCTGAATGCCCATTTTCCTTTTTCTCCCATTTCTGTCGCTTGTTATTAAATTTGAAGCTGTCGAATTAGACATCTTCTTTATTTCTCATCTTTTGAAACTGACATGCAGAACGTCATTTCTGTGAGAGAAGTTACTTGTGTCAGAAAAATTCTAATTTGCGGAATTTATTAAGCACTGAAACTCTCTTTGAGTTTTTTCTTTGTATGGTTTTGTTTTGTTTTACCAAAACTGTTTTCAAGTGCTACAACAGATGCATTTAATTAATTTATGAGGACGGCTTTTAACAGAGTGTGCTTACCAAAATTATGTATGCTTATAGCTGGTAACAATGCGTGTTTTATTCTAACTACTTTTTCATAAGTCATTTATAAAATCTTCTTGTCTTTTCAGGTATGTTATAATTTCTCAGAAACTGTTTGTTCTGCTCTTGTGTTATCCTTGGACACCGGAGGTAATTCAGTCTATTTTATTAATAGTGAAAGTAAGTTCGTTCATTAATTTCTGATTATTCCAATTCACGAAACACTGCTTTATCCCATTAAGCAAGAATTATGCACTCTAATACGCGAAATATTTCCTTCATTGCATTATGCAAAGATGTGGAGTAAGAAAAGACTTATTGCTTAAAATTACCGTAACTACGTCGTTCTTTCTTTAGCTTAGGATTCTGATAAGTAGAAAAGCCACAAAACGTTTTTTTTTTTTTGGTAAAACTCATGACATCTTTAAATTCTGCGTAATGTTTGAATTTAATTTATCAGAGAGTTTGTTGTTTAAAATCAGGTAAACGACTTATGCTCAATGTACAAGGGGTGTCTGAAAAGTTTTAGTATTACTTTTGTTTAAACGGTACTAATAGTATGATCCATTGGCAACTATTAGAACTATTTACTATCGAATAAGAACTGGTTTGGATTCAAGTTGCAGCTGTGCGCACAAAGCGGTTCTACTGGAAATCCGTGCAGCAGTTGGTGCAATAAAATCATCTCGTCCTGGATTCAAGTACAGAGCAAAGAGTGGCAGTCAGACTTTATTTTAAAGCTGGAAAAGTTACATCTGAAACTGTTGGAACTATTTACTATTAAATCCGAACTGGCTTGGGGCCAAATTTCAGCAGCGTGCACAAAACGGTTCTACTAGACTATTTTTATAAGCGGTTCTACTGGACTATTAAGTCCCGTTTGAATTGGTGAAGTAAATTCACCTCACCATGGATTCAAGCACTGAGCAAGGAGTGGCGATCAAATGTTGTTTTAAAGTCGGAAAAGCTGTAACTGAAGCAGTTAGAGTGATACGTGCAGCTCATGGAGATGAAGCACTATTACGGTCCAATACTTTTCGCCGGTATGGTGATTCTGTGTAGAGTGATCAGGACGATGTGCAAAGTGTTATGCCCTCCTAATATCGTATGTTTTCTAACACTGACAAAATTTGGTATCTGTTAATTGAAAACTGTATCCTGTTGCCGAGAATGGCAGCAAATGAGAAAACATGGATGCCATGCATTCGGTTGCTGAATAATATCTATGACACAGAATCAAGTGCGACAGCACTTCATGCCCCATACATAAATGGCGGAAAAAAGAACGAGCTAGTTACTGCGAGTCGAGATTTGACTAAGATGGCAGACAGTGTTCCAGACTGCTTAAACTAAACCACAGCTGGGTATGAAGCCCAGTGCTTTGCCGGCAAGCCCAAACAAAAAACAATAATTGGAGAAAGCCAAAGAAACTCCGGTTGCAAATGTCTCAAACCATAACGGTGTTAGTGATTTTTTTCTCTCTAGCAAGAAGCTACGCGCAGCGAACTTCTACCAGAAGAACCATCAAGCAACCTTGAATTTTAAAACCCGAATGATGGCCAGACTTTCAAAAAGAGTACAGAGAGTTATGCCAGACACAGCCAAGTCAGGTGACTGGTTTTTGCTTCATAACCATGCACCTGAGCGTAATGCTGCTACCGTCAAGCAGTTCCCATCACGCAAGGGTGTTACAAGGCTTCTCCATCCCGCATATAGATATCCAAAACGACATTTTAGATATCCGAAACAGCGTGACGAGGAGGTTAAATAGGGTTCCTCAACCTCATTTTCACAGAGCCGCGCAGAAGATGTACGACTGTGCAAAGAGGTGTATCGAGTTAGGACGGACTGTGAAGATCAAATGATAATTACTTTTTTCCTTAAATTTTCGATTTGCTATGAATGTAATCCTAAAACATTTCAGACACACTATGTATAGATACCCCAGCACATGAATGGGTACTGAAGAAGTTATTATTAACCCCAGTGTCAGGTACAGAACCATATTCTTACTTTAGGAGGAAGAAGGAGGTTTATGTAGTATAAGCATAATAATAATAATAATAATAATAATAATAATAATAATAATAAACGTGTAGACTACGTTTAAAAACGTGTAGGAAAGATTATTAATTCTTATATTTGCATGGGGCTTTTTTGTGTTATTCATGTATACTCGTAGTGTTGCATATCCTCAGTAACGCAACGGAAATGCTGCGAAAACTCACAGGCAAGCTAGCGTAGGAAGTGAGGTAGATGTAATAACATTCTTAGAAAAAAATGACTAACTTTGACAAAGATGTAGTTAAGTGGGGCATATCATTACGACGTTGACCACCTCTATGTACTTGTGGTACTCTCAGCTGCATGTCGTAGGACATAGTCTTACACCAGTATGTAGCACTTCCCACCACATTTCCTACACCTGGTCTTGCAGGGCTGCTGTTGTCTGTGCTTATTACGGGTAGGCCTGGAGGTGATGATCAGCCATGTTTTTCAAGTTCTATTGGAAGTATATACGGAAACCTGGATGTTCACAGCATCATGTCGGCATCGCGTAGATATTCTTGAGAGCTGTTCGCTGTGCGTACGGGCGTTGTGTTCCTGACACACGGCTCTAAACATTGCTGTTTCCAAGGTGATAGCTAAGGGTTCCAAGATGTCTGTGGCACAGCTTCGAGCGGTCGAATTGCATATGGGACATAACCATGTATATTCACCTATCGTAGATGACCTCTGCCGAGATTATGAAGATATATTTATAATATATCTTTATGATCTTCGGATTTGTATAACTTCGCGATTCCAATATACACTGAAGTGCCAGAAAAACTGGTACAGACGAGCTTATGCAAAATACAAAGCAACGTCACCTATGCGCGTACTCGGTTGCATCCTCTATTGCGTTTATAAAGCGATAGACATCCTTGCCAGCTGTCAGAGCTGTTTTCGGCATGTGAATGACAAGTAATAACGATTTAAGCGATTTTCAACGCGGTGTAATAGTTGGCGTTCGTGAGATGGGCCATATATTTAGGAGGTAGAAACGAAGTTCGGATTTTCACGGACGACAATTGCAAGGGTGTAACCGTGACTACAAGATTTCCACCAAAAACCTCCAACCTACGACACCAGTGTGGCCGTAAAAAGACATTGGGTGAACGTGACCATCGTTGGCTGTCAAGAATCGTTTCACACGATAGACGTGCAACACTCTCGCAGGTATCATCGGAACTCAATGCTGGAGCCTCAACAAGCATCAGCGTTCAGACTGTGTAACGTACCCTGCACGATATGGGCTTTGGGAGCCGACTCCCAACTCGAGTCCCTTTGATGGGTACACGACACAGAGCTATGTGCTTCGCTTGGGCACGGTAACACCGTCACTGGACATTTGATGACTGGAAGCAAGTAGCCTGGTCTGACCAGTCACGTTTCCAACTGTATCGGGAAGATGGAAGGATTCGTGTGTGGCGCAAACCGCGTGAAGCCATGGATCCCGCCTGTCAACAGGGAACTGTACTGGCTGGTGGGTGGTCCGTAATGGTATGGGTGTATTTAGCTGGACTTCACTGAGACCTATGGTACGTCTACAAACGTCTATGACCGGTTAACACTATGTGCGCATCCTTTCTGACGAGGTACACCCGTTCATGGCCTGCATTCATGCTGATGGGTTGGGCCTGTTCCGACAGGACAATGCACCTCCACACAAGTGTCGAGACGCCACATTATGGTTAGAGGAGCATTCATCTGAGTTTGGGGTGTTGCCATTCCCACCCAAGTCCCCAGATCTGAACGTGATAGAACACATTTGGGATGCCATGCAACGCGCTATCGAACACAGGAATCCGAAACATCGGAATACACCCGAATTGTGGAGCGCTCTACAGGAAGTATGGTGTGCATTGCCTACAGCATATTTCCAGAAGCTAGTGGAATCCATGCCCGTCGTATTTCTGCAGTCCTGCGCTCCCGTGTGGAACCTACCAAGAATTAAACTGGTGTACCAATTTTTCTGGCACTTTAGTATATCTCTGCCGAGACCATGAAGATATATTAACGTATCGTAGCTGACTCGCTGCTCGCTTGTACGAAAGAAAGTGAAGACTATTCTTAATTGTCTAATTGTTAATCATGCGATTTGAACTTCTGAACAGCATGAAGAAGCTTTAGATTGGATTTGAGAGCAGCACTACGCAAAACGATAAAACAATATTTCTGTATTTTAGGAACTTGCGAGTTACATTGCCACAAGTTTTGCTAAAAAAAAAAAAGCCCGTTATCATCTAATTGGAAAAAGAAATTCTTGCTGATATAGCAATGGAGGAAATATGACTGAATCATAAAAATCTTAAGCTAATTTTCTGACTGAAAAAAGGACAGAGAATTTCTCCTCGTTGAAAGAATGCCTTACTTGGAAGCAGGAGGGAAAGCTAGTTTCGATTTGCTTCTTATAGCAGTAAAAGGGATTTTGTACCAGCTAAATTTTAGAAGGATGCTTTCAACCAAGCGTTAATGGGTCAGACAAAAGCAAAATGTTCATCTTAAACCATTCTTCATCCACTGCTAGATGAAGGTCACCCTAAGTCCCTTCCACCACTCTCTATCTTGAGTTGCTCTAGCATGCGTTCGAATTTCATCCACTCATTTACGACGTGGTCTTCTGGGTATTTTATTTTCCCTTGACATCCAGTCTAGCATCTCAGTTGTTCAACGGTGGTCAGTTCATCTAGCAACATTGCCACTTGAGGATGTTGACTTTGATCACGATGTCAACCAGTCTTGTCATTCTCCTACTGCATGAGTTTCACTTCCTAACTTTCTGGTTGCACCAAGCATGCATCTCTCCATTCTTCTTTGAATTGTCCGCCGCAGCTGTTTTAATTAGGGTCCATGTCCCTGATTCATAAATAAGAACTGAACGATGATTAAACACTTCTCTGTTAAGTGTTTCATTAATGTAAGAACTGGAAGAATGCATTGATTAGACACTAAGATGTAGGAAATGATCTTTCAGTAGAAAACTGTGGATTGGAATAGCTACAATAATACCAGTCTGCTAAAATAAAACAAAATACAGTATGCTACTAACTAAAAAGTCCACATTTCCTTAATTTTGAACCAAGATTATAATCTAAACCAAAAACGCATCAATAAAGCAGAAGAAGCGAAAATAGTTGATTTTATTATATTACGAGGTCTAGTATCTGTTTTTAATGGAAAGACGTATGCTTTTTAATTCTTAATTACCACTACCTGTGGATTTTAAGTGTCCATATTTACACAAGGGAACAGCGCGCATAAAAATTGGAAAAACAGTGAGAAAAGGTAACGCCATATCTCCTAAATTCTTCAGTGGCACATTGCTGAAAGTATTTCAGCTATTGAACTGGGAAGACAAAGGAATAAATATTAATGGAGACTATTTAAAACACCTTCGCTTTGTTAAAATCACAGTCAGTTTTGCAAGTACCCTCTCAGAGCTGCAGAGTATAATCCATAAACTTGCTGACAAGAATAAAGTAGTAGAATTAAAAATGAACTTACAGAAAACAAAATTAATGTACAATGCTTTTACAAGAACTTTTTTAGCTTTAACGATAACCCGGAGCAACTCAATGGGCTATAAGCAGTCGCCCCGTCCCTAATTTAGCACCGCAGGGGGATAACTGGTTCTCCACTTATTTGGGGAGTGGCGCCCCCACGACCTGAGCTGACCTTGTGACGGAACATCTTGTGAATTCGTATTTGTCCGATACCATCACCGCAGTGACAGCTGTTCATCCAGCTGATGGGGAGTCGCGACCTCACGGCCCTAGCCGACATGTACTCTATGATGATTTTCCAACTTTTATGGTTTTCGTTGTTCTCTTGAGATGCACCCGCCTCAATTGTAGGTTACTGAGGTTGTGATAATGCGCCAGCGTCGGAGTTTGGCATCTCATTCTCTTTCCTTTATTCCTCACTTTTATGCTTCCCTCTTTGTTTTCCGCTCTGGTCAGCTAGACCTACCTACACGTTTGCCGTGTGCGGTGACCCGTAATGTGGAAAAGGGGATGGTGGAAGCTGAGGTTTCTGGAGGCCAGGGTGTTGTTGTCGCCAGTTACCGACACTCCTCTTTGCTCCCTGCTTCACCCTAAACGGGCGGCTGGGAACTAACCCACTCCTAGTCAATAAAGGCAGTGGCCGAGTGGAGTCCTGTCTTCTAACGGCTTGTCGTTGCGTACGGCAAGGTGAGTCATAGGATAGTGTAAGCATGCCAATGGCGTGCTACTAAGACGCGGGAAAGTCGCGGTTTTAGCTGAGTGAATGTCCACCCTATCATCTTACAACATCCGCTGCTTAACCCTACAGCCATGTCTTGCGTCCTTCTGGGCTTGCGGACCTCCGGCTCTCCTTCGTTGGGCTCGGTGGTGGGCAAGAAATTCGGCGGATGAATATCTCTCTTCTTTATTGGTTCTAAAGATGTTTCCCATGGTGCGACACCATAGCGTCCAATGGAGGACGGGACCATCCCTTCCACCAAGAAACTTGTCTCTCACACTTGCAATGCTCTGTTTCTCTTGATACATTCTATCGATGCTTTACAACCTTTGAGTGCCAAGAGCCCCTTCTGGATCAATAAGACTCTTCAGGCCGTTGCTGGCTCTCAGAGCAATGTCAAGAAGCTTCCATCAGGGGATCTTCTTGTCGAAACATATAATTCCAGACATAGTACCACCCTGCTTACCACGACCGCACTGTTGGGTATTCCGGTGCAAGTGACACGGCACAGTTACTTGACATCCTCTTGCGGCTTGGTCACCTCCCGCGACTTAATTGACTGCAGCGATGAGAAGCTCCTTGAGGAACTAGGTAAACAGCATGTCACTGGGGTTCATCGGATTCGTTTAAGGCGAGATAGGAAACTTGCTCCCTCTCGCAATATCATCTTGACGTTTGACATCCCAACCCTACCAACTTCCATTAAGGCAGGGTACTTGCGTCTTGACGTCCGCTTCTATATACCCAATCCTCTAAGGGGTTTCAAGTTCCAACGTTAGGGACATTCCCAGGAGTCGTGTCGTAACGTGGCTAGGTGTGGTCGCTGTGGTTCTGAGGATCATCTTTTGCTGGCATGCTCGGCGGCTTCTGAGCACTGTATCAACTGCGACGGTTCCCACTGTACTGCTTCCAAGCAGTGTCCAAAGTGGATGGAGGAAGGCTATTAAACGTCTGAAGACTCTTAAACATCTCGTTTATCCAGAGACCAGACGGCGGATCGTCCCTGGGCCATCAGGTCGACGATCTTATGCCTCAGTTGTGGTCCAGAAGGCTACTGTTGCGGTCCAGACTGAGGTTCACATCCCAGCGCGGTGTCCCTATGATTTCGAGGATATCGTTGCTGCTGGACTAGAGGCTCTTAAATCTCGCCGTAAAGCTGGATAGAAGACACTCACCTCGTTGCTGAAAAGATCAACCACTTCCACTTGCACTGGCTTCCGGCACTTCAAAGAAGAAACAAGAGCAGGAAAAACCAAGCTCCTCCTCTACGAAATCTGGAACTAAAAATCAGGATCGGGAGATTCCTCCCAAGAACACGGGGAACAAACACGGTCCCATATACCCACCAGGCACATCACCGCCACGTCTGGTCACTGAAGATCTCCCGGAGGAGCTCGTGGACTCTGAAACCTTTTAGACGTCCTGGTCTTTGTCATTTTTCCTCATCTTTTTTTCTTTTTTCGTTTCTTCATTATTGCTTCCATCATCCAGTGGAACTGCCGAGGCCCCCGCCCAAGAATTGATGAGTTGAAAGGATTACTATCTTCGCGTGCGCCAGTGCGCGTGTGTCACAAGGAGACAAAGCTTCGCGACACAGACACTCTTTCTCTGCGCAGACATTCTGTTTTTCGCAAAGACCATGAGAACGCGTGCGGCGGCGTGGCCGTTCTTGTTCCTCATGGTGTTCCTGTCACTGCAGTTCCTTTGCGTACGCCTCTGCAAGCGGTGGCAGTGAGACTTTCTGTGAACATTCTGATCACAGTCTGTTCCATCTACTTACCACCATCTGAAGCTGTAAGACTTTCCGACTTGGAGGATTTAGTTGACCAGCTGCCGTCTCCTTTTTCCTGTTAGGTGACTTTAATGCACACAATCCGTTGTGGTGTGACAACAGTTGCTACCCAAGGGGACGTGTTGTCGGTGCGCTCCTGTCCAACACGTCACTCTGTCTCCATAACACGGGATCAACAACCTACTCCCATGAACCTACCCATTCGTACTCAGCCATTGATCTGTCGCTGAGTTCACAATCTTTATATCCTGACTGGTCTTGGAGCGTGTCTGGCGATCTCCTTGGCAGTGATAACTTTCCAATCTTCCTTCGGCTAGCAGGTGACGGATACTACCATCCCACCCGTCCCGCTAGATGAGATATAGGTCGAGCCTAGTGGGACGCATTCACTGCTTCGGGGACCATTACTCCTCCAATGGTGACCTCAAGTACGATCAATGATGTAATTGCAGCTGTAACGGATTGTCTTGTGCAAGCGGCAGAATTCTCCATTCCGCAGACGTCAACAAATCTTCCACGTCGTCCGAAGCCTTGGGGGAATTCCGACTGCAAGGCAGCACGTCAGGTTCAGCATAAGGCTTGGGGTCGTTTTCGTCGCTTTCCCACCGACGCTAACCTCCTTGCTTTCAAGAAAGCCAAGGCTTATGTGCCTGGTCCGTCGTCGTCATAAACGAGAGTTCTGGATCCAGTATGTTTCCGGCATCAACATCTCTACCAGCTCTAAGATCGTTTTGGACAGGATTTGCAAGATTCGGGAAAAGTACCCATTTGGGGACATCTCCATTCTCGAGAGTAATGGACGAACGGTTGCTGACGCTCAGAGTATTAATGACTGTCTTGGCACCGCATTTTCTTCGGTGTCCAGCAGCAGCAATTACCCTTCTTCTTTCTGGCACTTTCAGACGCGGCTTAAGAGGAAAACAATATCCTTCGGACCGTTTTCCTCGGAGGACTATAACAGCCCGCTGACTGCCATGGAACTGAAGATTGCTTCGAATCAGTCTGATCGAACATATGTCGGACCGGATAACATCCACTACGACATGCTGAAGCACCTCTCTCACCATCCTCTCTATACTGTCTGCTAATTCTGTTGAACATAATTTGGCAAGAGCACGTCTTTCCCGATTCTTGGCGGACTGCTATTGTCATGCCTATTCTCAAACCTGGTAAAGATCACACAAACCCGTTGAACTACCGACCCATCGCTATGACGAGCTGCTTTTGCAAAGTGCTAGAACGCATCATCAATTTTCGTCTGATGTTTTATTTGAAAACTCATCACATTTTATCACCTCATCAAAGTGGTTTTCGTCGCTTTCGTTCCACCACTGATAATCACCTTCGCCTTGAAACATCTATCAGAAAGGTGTTTGTCCAGCGTCAGCACATGGTCTCCGTGTTCTTCGACATGGGAAAAGCTTGCGATCGGACGTGGAGATGCGGCATTCTCCGTGATCTGCACGACTGCGGATTGCGAAGAAACTTTCCAACTTTCATTGCCGGCATTCTCCAGACCGGATGTTCCGTGTGCGCGTCGGGTCGACCCTCTCTGCGCTGTGTACACAGGAGCAGAGTTTTCCTCAAGGCTCCATTTTATCCGTCACTCTTTTCATTCTTCGTGTTAATCATATTTTCTCATTACTTCCTCCGACGGTTCGCGGATCGATGTATATGCATGATCTTCAGGTTTCGTGTACTTCAGTCAATATGCGCACCATTGAGAGACAATTGTAGTCGCAATTACTAAGATTTCTTCCTGGGCCTTACGTAATGGTTTTGGCTTCTCGTCACAGAAGACCATTTGCGTGCATTTTTACCATAAACGGGGTCTTCACCCAGACCCTCATCTCCGTCTGGGAAATCTACCATCCCTGTGGTGTCCGAAGTCAAGTTCCTAGGTTTGACCTTTGACCGCGCACTCACCTTCCGTCCTGATATTAAGTCATTGAAGGTGAAGTGCCCGCAGTCCTTGAGTTTCCTTAAGGTCCTCTTCCGAACATCCCAGTCTGTCATCCAAGTCTTATCTTCTCCTGAGGGCGTTGATTCTCCAGTCACCAGGGATGTGCGTCGGCTCCTGCGGTCTTTGACTGGCGCTGGATTCCAGGTCCGATTCTGTTGGATTCCTGGCCATGTTGGAATTAAAGGTAACAAGCTGGCGGATGCCTCTGTCAGATCTGTCGCCTCCATGCCGATCACTCGACTGTCGCTGTTTTTTAGAGATTTTCGTCCTGTCATCCGAGCATTCTTCTTGGCTGAGTGGCAGTACCTTTGATCTCAGAAGGGCAGGAACAAACTTCTCTCCATCAAACCACAGATCGGACTATGACTATCTAGTTTGCGAACAAACCGCCGTACGGAAGTTGTCCTTGCGCGTCTCAGCATTAGGCATTGTCGTTTCCTGCGCCGCTTCTTGCTGTGTGGTGACACTGCCTCACCGTGCGAGATATGCAACTGTCGTCTCACTGTTATTCATGTTCTATGTAGTTGTGTTCGTTTTCGTGCTGACCGTTTTCACTATTTTCATTCTCATTTGTTGAACGACGACGCCGCTACACAGCAGCGGCTCCTCGATTACCACTGCGATACGGTCGCTGTCTTTTCATTTTTAAAACGAATTGACTTTTTTAAACGTATCTAGTTTTTACACTTTTCTTCATTCTTATTTTTCACTTTTACCGCGTCAGCCTGATTTTAAGCATTATACCACGATTTTAATACTGTTTGTTTGATTGTCTTGTGTCTGGCGCTCTTTGGCCAATCATGGCCCTTGCGCCATAAAAATGCACCAACCAACCAGCCATCCCTAATTTAGGGTCACTGGTTCCAGGGAAGGGAGAGAGCCAATGCCGTAAAACAAACACAACATCCATGCCTCACTGGATTCGAACCCGTTCCCCTTTCGGACGAATGATCAGAGGCCATCGCTTAGACCACTGCACCACCGGGGCGGCTAAAAGAACTTGAGATGTAGTGGTTGATGGGTCCAATTTAGAGGCAATCGATACCGACATTTACCTTGGGTAACAGTTATCAAGAGAGAGCCACGTCGAAGAAGAAATTTATAGATGCATAAAACCTAGCTGGATAGCATTTGGGAGAAACAACATAATTTTCAAGAACGATTATGTCTTAAAGAAAAGTGTTTAATCAATGCATCCTTCCGGTTCTTATTTATGGATCAGAGACATGGATCTTAACTAAACGAGATATACAGAGGTAGCGGACAACTGGAGAAAGCATGAAGGAATGTATGCTTGGTGTAGCTAGGAATGGTAGGAAGAGGAACTTATGGATCAAGAAAATGACAAGAGTAGAAGACATTACGATAGCTGGAGGTACTGATCGCAGAACTGATCACCATGGGACAGATGAAATATTACACTGAATATCAAGGTACAGAAAAGACCAGGAGAAAAATACGTAGGATATGTGTGAATGATTCGACAGCATGCTGGTGTGACATGGAAGAGACTGGTTCAAGAGAGAAAGTTGTGGTAGAAACTCGGGGAGACCTTCGTCCAGTAGTGAATTGATAATGGTTGATGATGATGATTTTCACAAGCGTATCTTGGAAGACGAAGTAAAACGAATTATTAAGCACAGTTAAAATTCAGAAATGTTCCCAGTTTAAAGCACATTATGTTCCTTAACGCCCCAAACCGTTTGATTTGGTTTGGGTTTGTGAAGGTGCGGGTGATAAGTTTACATTACAATTTTTGCCGTGTATTAGATATAGTAGCAATCATGTCCCGGAAGATAAAGTTTCGTATAATTCTTGAGATTTGAGCTCCATATTTTATCAAAAGCTATGCCTCCATGATCCTCTTAGCATGGAGGAATAGCTTTTGACACACATAAGTTAGGTGTTACGATGGTTATTCAGCACAGTAGAGTGCAAATCTTAGGAAGCCCTTGAGGGTTGCCTTAGAAATTCCTCCTACATGTTGATACCAGCAGAAGGAAATATATATATACATATATATTTGGCTTTTAAGTTATTGCTGATTATCTATGAAAGAAATGTCTCCCAACACCATCATGAATGGTAGTCAATGTCCTTGGCTTTAAACTCCCAATTAGGGAGGGGACGAAACAAAGAATCACCGGAGGGTCAGCAATTGCGTGTGTTAACGCATAATGAGAGAGAAAGTACCACTAAAAACAGTGCGAGCCAAATTTGTCTGCCATTCCGTCTTCTGCACATGGGGCTACATATTCCAAAGCCGTTATGTTCTGGTCTTAAACCAGCCAGAGTCATCCTGTTTCAGTCTGCAGTTTCCTCTTTTCTCAAGCCTTGCTGGTTCTGGAATCTGTCAGCAAAGGTGAATGTGTCACGAATTACGACGAAGTGTGCTAACGTCTCGCGCGCACCGTGTTTTTCCCTTCCACCAAAACTGGGTCCTTTGTAACCTCAGTTACCTTTGCACACTCTCGTACCAGCTCCTTTACCGAATCCTGTGTTCTAGGGTGAATGGCAGTTTATAATTTAATTTTGAATGGAGAGCATTCTACCAGCGACTCATGGGTGATGTCTGACGGCATGTTCAAGGGTCTATTTTGTTCTTCTGATCTTTGTCCTAGCATCTACCCTCCACACTCTCTCAGTGATCCAAAAGCGTTTAAAGCAAAAGGTTGAACCCTCATTATCACATCCAGCCAAGTATCTGTCCCTTTTTCTCCGACTGCGACTTACTAATTATTTTAATTTTCCACAGTTATTCGCCAAATTATTCACTTGACTGTTTACAAGTGTTCGCATAATCAAAGGGTATGTAACAATGTCTCCCACTCCCGGCTAATTACATAATAAGAAGACAAACCTTATAACAGTATTACAGCCTCTGCCTCTTGCAACCATGTACTCCAAACATCTCTGGTATGCCAAATATGTCGCATATATAAAGTACACCAAAACATTCCCAGTTGAGCAAATATTCTAAATACAATGTTTCTCAAAACTCTTATAATCAAATATGCCTTTTGACCTCAGGTCGCATAGCCGTATCCATTGCAAAAGCACTGACAGGAGCTATAATTCGAGCATGCAATGTAGATATAAGGTTTCACTATCTGTAAAAAAAATAGTGTAAACTGCTACTTTCGCGAAGAGATGTGAGACCGCATTCGCAAATTCTAGTTCGAGGCATGAATTGTTGTTGTTGTTGTTGGGGGGAGGGGTCAGGCTATTTTTATGTTCAGTACAAATAGAGTGTGCGAACTTTCAGAACACCGAAGTAGCATTTTCAATAAATGACACATTGATCAGATAAACACCGCGGCAGAGTGATTTGTTTTTCTTCGTTGTGGCAAACTATTCGGTAAAACGACTTTTAAGTGAAATCTTTCTGTGAAATGAACTTTTGGGTAAAACGAGGTTTCGGTGAAATGAACTTTTCGGTCAAATGATCCTTTGATAAAAATGAACCTTTCGGTGAAACAGCCCTTCGATAAAATGAACCATTTTACCAAGTACCTTTCCGGTGAAATGGGCCTTTTGATCTAGTGACCCTTCGGTGGAACGATCCTTTTCATCAAGTGACGTGTCGGTAAAATGAACCTTTCGATCGAGTGATCGACCCTTTTGTGAAACGATCCTTTTGATCAAGTATGCTTCAAGCAAGTGACCTTCGGTTAAGAGATCTATAACGAAGTAAATTTCTCCGTCATTTCTGTCCACGCCAGGATTCGAACCCGGGTCCCCTCAATCCGGAATAAGTTGCTCTACCAATTGAGCTACGCGGACTTTCATTCTGATTGCTATGTGCCTTTATGTCGTGTGCGTCCTGCTGGCAGGTACGTCACATCTCCTGGTACGTTACATCATCTCCCCCTTATTTTTTATTTATTTATTTATTTATTTTTTTTTTTTTTTTTTGAAGTGCTGGAGAAGGGATTCTCTTATTTTTCCTATCTCGCGGTGAGGAAAGAACATCACACCAATGCGAGATTTTGAACGGTCGGGTCATCCGGATAGTTCGGGCGCCATTATAACGAAGTAAATTTCTCTGTCATTTTTATCCACGCCAGGACTCGAACCCGGATCCCTTCATTCCGGAATAAGTCACTCTACCAATTGAGCTACGCGGACGTTTTATTCTGATTCCTATCTGCCTATATGTCGTGTGCGTTCTTCGGGCAGGTACGTTACATCATCTCCCCCTTATTTTATTTTTTTTTTCGAATGGCGCCCGAACAGGGACTCGAACCCTGGATCCCCTCATTCCGGAATAAGTCACTCTACCAATTGTGCTACGCGGACGTTTTATTCTGATTCCTATCTGCCTTTATGTCGTGTGCGTCCTTCGGGCAGGTACGTTACAGATCTTCCGGTCAAATGCAATATAACCGTGGGAAACGATCTGTGAAACGATCCTTTGATCAAGTATGCTTCGAGCAAGTGACTTTCGGTTAACAGATCATTTGTCAAATGCAACATAACTACGAACTCAAAGAATCATGCTTTGTTTGAGTTCGTGTGTTTGGAGCGATGATTGTGAATAGTGATATATGGTAACAATTTATTTTTCCATGTGCAATAATTTCATGGAAATAACATTCTGCGGGCTATATTGTGTGTCGAGGAAAGAAGTTTATTTTAGGTCAGTAAATTGTTGTTGATATTTAGCTGAAGTTCTGTTTCCTGGTCGCTATTTCATTGGGGCACCAGAAGAATTAAAATAATGTTACTGGTAAAGTGTTGTTGACTCCTAAGTGTTTCAGATCAGGAATTTTTTGCTGATATTTAGCTATAGTTCTGTTTCCTGTAACAAATGGCGCAAGGACGAGAAAAATAGAAGCAGCAGTTGCCCCACGGCGGCAGTTCATGGGGCATCTAAAAGATTGGAATACTGTTGCTGATAAAGTGTTGTTGTTTCCCAAAGGGTCTTGCCTCCGGAATCCATTCACATTCGCTTCGCCTCTTTCCTTTACGTGATTTCCTTAGAATAATTTCCCAGACGGAAGAGTTAGGGAGTTCGTGGGGCATTTTGTTTTTCCAGCTTTCATTTTCTTGTATTCGTTCTTTATTGGCAGTTAATCCTACATTACTTTTATGCTTTGACCTTTTGCAGTGGCTAATTCTTACACTTACGTTTCGGGTGAATGTGCTGATGGCTTTGAAATGATCTTGAAAGAGCTAAGAAATGTAACAGCTTTTAAGTTACGTAGAATTCCCAGGTGACCATTTTGATAGCTGGTCCGAGTTTCTCCTCGCAGAGTGGTGACCGGTCGTAGTTTTCAGGAGCAGAGCTTCCGTCGTCTTTTACATAGATTTCTGCAAAAATTCCTTCCCGTTCTCTGGATTACTGCCAATGTAATCTCATCGCCGTTGCATAGAGACGAATCCCAGGCGTTAACACTTTTCCAGATCGCACTGGGATCACCACGAGTGATCCGGAGAATACTCGACTGAATACAGCATTCACGTGGTTTCTCGGTGTCGATGTACGGAATGGAAAGTGCCTTAAGCGCTGCTCCAAGAGTCCATTTGGCGGGAGAACACACAGCTGTTTTCGGAGATAACTCGTTCGGCGTGAAATAGGCCTCTGACAGAGGAAGAATGAAAGATGAGTGATTGTGGAGATGCTTTTAACTTCTGCAGTGCTAGAGGGGCTGACAGGGCTCGTTGAGTCTTAGAGGTAGGTCACCATTATTGTTCGACTGACGTGAAGAGTAAATTTAATCAATCAAGCTTTATTCTCAAAATCTGTAAGGAGGAGTCTTCAGTTCTTTTCTGATGGCAATAAGGAATTTATATTTCCGCTTTCAGAAAGCTTTTTCTTCCCCTTTTTTATTGCAAATATTTACTGGTTAAGAAACTGAAAGTCTTAAAAATTGGACATATTTAAAGACCAAAATAAATATTCTGGATTCTTTTTCATCTCAGTGGGGAGATTGTCATTTCGGTGTATTTATTCATTCCACTTCGTGATTCCTTGAAGTACGAGCGATTGAATGCAGCCAGGATTCAGTCTATATGTTTTACGTGGGAGGGTGCGCACTTCCAGCCTACATGATGGAATTAACAGCATTCAAATTTTGAAAAATCCAAATCGAGCATCTCTGAGACTGTACAGTAACTACATATGGGATTCACTCAGGCTATATACAGTATATATATATATATAGCCTTTTGCTGAATTTCCTGTTCTGTGATTTCCATGTACATAAGTATTCATATTATACAAGGTCTGTCCGAAAAGTAATGACACTCATTCAATAACAGACGTTTAATTAAATTTATGCATACATAACATTAAAATTCCTCGAAATAACAATCCTTGAACATCAATACACCGCTGCCAGCGGTTCTGCCACGCCGCGTAGCTTGCCTGGAAGTCGAGAACACGGATCGCTTTCAAAGCACTCGTCGCGGTAGTTTGCACGTTTGTAACAATCCCAAAATGGCGTCCTTTCGGGCTGGATTTGAGCCGGGGAAACAAAAAGAAGTCAGCCGGGGCCAAGTCCGGGTTGTAAGGAGGTTAGGGCGGCGTTGCCACGTTGTGTTTCGCGAGAAGCTCTCTCACTCTCAGCGACGGATGGCTCGACGCATTATCGTGGTGAAGGACCCAAGTGTTGGTGATCTCAGGCCGGACATGCGCAACTCTGTTCTTCAGCCGTTGAAGCACTTCCACGTAAAATGCAGCGTTGACCGATTGTCTGGGTTATACGAACTCCTTATGGACGACACCTTTACAGTCAAAGAAGACAATGAGCATCGATTTCATCTTCGATTTGCGCTTCCTAGCCTTCTTTGGTCAAGGAGACTCGGGAATGTGCCACTCTGAGCTCTGTCTTTTCGTCTCTTGATCGTACTCAAAGACCCACGTGTCATCAGCTGTTATCATTTTCTCCAAAAAACCGGGTTCACTCCTCACACGGTCCACAAGCTCACGAGATATCGACGCACGGTTGTTCCTTTGTTCATCGGTCAAACCTTAGGAACCAATTTGGCGCAAACTTTCCGCATCTGCAATTCTTGCGTGATGATTTCAAGCACAATGGATTTCGCGAGTACCACATGCTCTGCTACCAATCTAACACTCAGACGTCGGTCAGAGTCCAAAACCGCTTTCACCTTTTCCACATTGTCCGAAGTGTGAGACGTTGAAGGGGGCCCTGGGCGTGGCTCATCCTTGACGCGCTGTCTTCCCACTGTGAACGTTTTGTGCCACCAAACACTTGTACTTTCGATAAAGCATTCTTCCCCTAGGCTTTCTGCATCATAGCAAGAGTCTCGGTCGCGGAATTTTCAAGTTTAACACAAAAGTTTACCGCGTATCGCTGTTCGACACTCTTCTGCATTTTGACCGTTACGCGGATCGCTTGCCAAGTGGACACACAGCTGTCCATCTGGCAAGCGATCCTCACTCTGTAAAAGCTCAGAGCCAACTGACGAGACATCGATCGTTCACCTAACATACCCCGCCACCCGTCACGCCCGGTGACTCCGCCCTCCGGCCTTTCTGGTTGGCCCAGGAGAGTGGTATAATGCTTACTTTCCGGACAAACCTTGTATATGTTGTTTTTTCTTAATATTATATGTTACAAAATTAATTTTGAAATTCAACATGGTCAAATGTAACCCCATCCTAATATATAATTTGCTAGAGTCCTCCTCCTCCGTGCCATTTTTAAAGTCGACATAGCAACAACCGAGAAACATATATTTGGGACGTCACGCTTTGCTTTTCGTGTAGGTGACGTCATCACATACACGCGCACAGTCTACGCTTATATAACTTTGTTTTGTTGTCATAGCAACAAAGAACACAGCTGCTGCTGTGACGTCATCTAAACCAAATTATTCTCACATGACGTCAGAGATGCTTTACGTCACACGATCATCTCTTTAGAAATTCGAAAACTTTACGTCAGGAATTTTGGTTCTGTTTCATATAGGGTATATAAATAATAATAATAATAAATTTTATTTTACAATGTAACAGCAAAAAATAAAATTCATTATTATGATTATTTATATACCCTTGATATGCTCTATTACGCTGTTTAACAGAAAAAGACGAAGATTTATATTCCGGTGTTCAAACTGTGTTATCCGTAACCGTCCTTGTTTAATGTTTTGTTTACATCTTTTTTTCTTTCGTTCGAAGTTAGAGTTGTTTTTTTATTCGGGTTTGTGCGATTCGAAGTCATTTAGTTCATATTGTGGTTCATTGCCCAAAACATCGACTTTGTTTTGCTTGAGTTTTAACAACAACACTGCAAATATTCCTCCAAAACGGAAAAAATCTGCTGAGGAAGTAGCTTTCCAGAAAGAAACAGCAAAAAGACGAAAGGCGGAACAAGAAAGGGCCCGTCGGGAAAGTATGTCTGCTGTGCAAAGAGAAAGCGATCGGAATCGTCATCGCTTAGCAAATATAACTCCTCAGCAAATTGAACGAAGTCGGGAACGACACCGAATAGCAAACATGACGTCAAAACAAATAGCACCAGGTCGCGAACGACATCAGATTGCAGACATGTCACAATCGCAAATATTACGCCAGAGACGTGGTGTTACAATCCGCCGACAAAATCCACGAACTAGAAACCAAGCTGTTCTTGACGCAGTTAACGTTGTAGAACCAAATGTAGGCGCTCATAACTGTAGTTCCATGGACAGTATTTGCGAATTTTGTCATGCAAAACTTTTTGAGGCAGAACAGCCATCTGACAAACATTTTACGTAATGCTGTCATAAAGGCAAAGTAAAATTAGATTCTATAAGATCAGCCCTGTTATTCAGCAGTTAACGAAAGAACAGCATCAACATTCGAAACATTTCATGGACAACATAAGATCAATAAATAGTGCTTTGGAGTTTGCGTCCATGGGAGCTAACATTGCTCCGCTTCCTGGATACGGTCCCTGTTGTTTCCGAATTATCGGACATATTTACCATCGAGCAGGAGCTTTGCACCCAGCAAATGGGGACCAGAGAAAGTTTGCTCAACTGTATATATTGGACCCGGAAGAGGCTGGTTATCAAAGAATGAGGATTAGGAAAAACGCCCAGTGCAATCCAAGTCTGTTGCAAGAGTTAAGCATTTTCATGTCTTAAAATATTCCTTTTGCTGGCGCATGCAAAATGCTTCATGAAGTTGAGCAAGAAAGCATTAATGATGCCGCTCTGCATGGCGTTGAGCCGGCAAAAATAGTTCACGGGAAAGAGCAGGGGAAATTGATACATGGTTCACAGTCAGTGTATACGAAAAATGTTGTCTTCCAGGAAGAGTTGACGAAATAGGGACTAAAGGTTTGACAAAACACATGGCGGACAACCCGTCGTATCAAATTCCATAACCGACTGCTTGGGAAATTTTCAGAAAGCTGCGAGCCAACGTCGCCATCTATTGACGTGGAACTCAAAAACTCTAAATAAATGTCAATAATTTCTGCACCATAAATTTTATTTCCCCCGTCATTATTGACGGGCTTTTATCTAGTAACGAAATAAATGAAATGAAATTAAATATGTCCATCTTCATTCCTTTACATATGTTCATCTTCATCATTAAAACTGAATAAAGAACTAATGGCATTTTTAAGTCAATTCATTCATCCAGTGGGCCAACCTGGTCATGAGTGGACTAGATATTAAGCTAGAATTCCACCATGTTAAGCATCATCGTCCCCCAACAATATATTGTGAGGGGTTTACAGTCGAAGAGATGGTCTAGGCCAGGGTCGTAGCCAGGAAAAGGCACGGTTGTGCGTCCCCGACCTGCTTTTCTTTTGGTTGTCCTGGCGACTAACACTATAGTCCAGTCCCCGACCTCTTTAATATCTTTTGCCCGACCTGCTTTATATCATTTGCTTGACCTCAATTATCAGCCGCCCCTCCCAACTTCTTAATCTGGCAACCTACCTAGTTTAAGAGCAGCAGTTTACGTTCAGTGAGGCTTTTGTACCAAGTATGAGAAGCGAAATAACATGAGATAGAACAAGGAAGAGTTGGAAGATTATACTACAAAGGGCCCGAATATTGATAGTAAGCATATGCGTGTTCTCACACATTTCCTAAATTTATTTTGAGCTCTTTCATCAGACGATTTTGCCAAGCACTGGCGAAAGCTGCCTAGGCATACATCTTCCTGCCTTTCTAAATACGAGCTGAGCTAAGGAGTTGAGTTGTCTAAGGCGAAGCAGTTCCAGACTTTTCACTAATGTTTCTCGTTCATGTCCGGCAATTTAAGCATACAAGACGAGTATAAGGGTCATTCAAATCAAAACGAGCCAACGGACATAGCAAACTGCCGAATGGGTTTACCGCGGCAGCATCTAAACAAAGCATCAGTGGCACCACTGTAGTGTCATGACGCAGTGAAATGTGACGCTTCTATCACGCGACGACGGAGGCAGTTGGACCTTTTTTCCGGGCCTCATACAGGTGTTCAGTCCAAGCAATCATGATTAAAGCAACGTACGTTGAACAGAACCCACAGTTAATCGAGTTTCTCGTCGCCGGAAATACTGGAAACGCTGACCGGTATGCAGACAAATTTAAATCTTTGTTAGCATCACTCAAGTCCAAGCGGCCAGGGCTGCTCACCGCACGATTCTTTCTTTTTCATGACAACGTCTTCCCCCACACTGCAAAAATCGTCCAGGATTACCTTTCGAAATTCAGGTGGGAAACACTCCAGCATCCGGCATACAATCCAGATTTGTTCCCTAGTGACTTTCATATTTTCGAGGAGCTGAAGAAGCATCTGCAAGGTCACAGATTTCACTCTGACAAAGAGGTGCAGGACGCTGTTAGAGAATGGTTTCTCCAGCAACCCACCGCCTTCTACACACAAGGAATCGAACTCCCAGTGCCACAGTATGATAAGTGCCTTAATAGCCACGAGGATTATTTTTAAGGTAAGTCACAATATTTATCTCATGAGCCCTTTGGCTCGTTTTAATATGAATGACCCTTATAATTGAATTCGTTTCTTCTCCCAAAAATTTGTTTCTTCCGCTAATAATAAACATTACATGTTTTTCCACATTAAAAAAATGTGTAACTATCACTGCTGAATTCCTTCTGTTTTTTTAATATATTTTAAACTTTTATATCCGCACCCGCCAACAAAATGTGGGAATCTCTTGTACTAAATAAATTTACGATGTGGAGGGATATTATTGTACCAGCGGGGAAATTTAGCGAAATGTTTTCACTGTTTACACGATTAAACAACAAAAAAATGAGACTTTAAATTAGAAGTTTTTGCGTGTTCGTTTATTTAATTGCAGGTTCAGTACAGCGCAACAACATAGACAAAACTTCGCCGAAATTGGGCAAAAGGAACACTACTGTACTTCATCAATGCTTTTCATTAAATACTCTGCATTTGAATTTTTAAGGGTTTCTCGTTAGCCGATGCATAAAAATTCTGCCATCTTGCTCATTTCATCGGTTAAAGGCTGGTTTACCCAACCATCTAAATTCCTGCTGAAGCCCTCAACCCTACACACACATACACAAAAGTGCGCACGCATGCGCTGATTTTCCTATTTTGTAATGTATTTTCTACCGGATACGGTGATCCTCCTTGATCATGCTGTCCCAAAGCTTTTCTCTCCGACGTCCTCTTCTTAGAACGCTATCTCCCACTCTCACCAAAAAAAAAACCTCTCTCTCTCTCTCGCCTTTTGGGAGCCTCAGCGTCAAGCATATTATAGCAACGTACAAATGAGTTCGGACAATGAATATGAACACAAATCTTACTCTTCCACATAATCGGCGAATACCAACTTTTGGAAATCTGGCTCGAAGAATTTAGCGTCAAGTGTGCAAATTCAATGCTTCGCCTCAGTTATCACTTCGGAGTCATTGCCCAAAAGTTTTCTGTCAGGGTGATCTTTGAGGTGGAAGTCCGAAGGTTCATGATCCGGGAAGTACGGAGGATGGAAAGACAGAATTAGTCGAACCTCTCCACGCGGTGCGTTGTCATAATTGCAGTATATGGAGGAGCGTTCTCATACAAAACGATCAGCCCTCTTGTGAGCATGGCAGGGCATCGTCGACGAATTGCTTCCTTGAAAGGCTGCAAAATGGTGCAATTTTGGACGTCAGTGATGGTTGCTCCGCGGTTCAAGGAACCAAAAAGGGTTCCTTGAACCGCGGAGCAACCATCACAATGGCCTGGGCGTCAGAAAAGGCTGTCATCATCACCATCCTAGCATGTTGCATAGCCTTGAACTTCTTTCTCAAGGAAACTAAAGCTTGCTTCCGCTCCATTGTTGCAGTCTTCGAGACCGTCATGAAGAGGTACTCCAACGTTTAATTGTCAGGTCAGTTACAATGATAACATAGGAGTAAGCGGAGTATTCGTGGTCTTCTTCCACCTACATTTGCAGACGTGAGAGGCCCAATCCGATCCGCAACGTTAGTTGTATTGGCACCCGTCTCACTGAACCTTTTCGATAAACTAGCACATCGTGAACGATCTGAAGGAAACATTTACATTTGCAGCAATGTGACTCAAAGTCACCTATCTGTTTTCTTGTACCAGAGCTTCCACACACGCGTTGCTGCTCTTTCTTGTTGCTGTTGAAGCTATAATGTTTCTCATATATCAACGCATTGCGCCCGGGTGCAAATTTTGAACAACGTTCTGACATGCTCCGAACGCTCATGACGTGAGGACCCAATTCCAGATAGCAGTGAACCTTCGCTGCCGGCGTTTTCTGTTCACAGAAAAAACTATTCACCTCGCGTACCTCCGAGTGAGACCATATTTCCAGGCGGGCAGTCATTTCAGTTAAATCTCTTCTCCAGAATATTGCCCTATTTATTATTTAAAGTCCTGTACGGAATAACGCTCTATATTCAGAACAGTTTAATGATTTTGGATGAGATATTGATTTACATATCCCTAAGCCGTCAGTACGCATCTTCAATACCGCAGGATTTCAAAGCCATTGTAACTGCTGATAGTTTCGCCAAATCAAAGGCCTTTTCATAATCGATGTGCATGGCTTTTATCGATTATGAAAAGGCCTTTGATTCGGTGAGACCATCGGCTGTTACAATGGCTTTGAAAGCCTGCGGTATTGAAGATGCACACATTAATATTATTAATAACATCTATGAAAATGCAAGTGCAAAGATTCGGCTATTCGAGAATACAGCTCCCAAAAAATATTGGAAAGGGAGTGAGACAAGGTTACACTATATCTCCCAAATTCTTTAATGCCACATTGGAAAATGTCTTTCAATCACTGAACTGGGAAAACAAAGAGATAAAGATTAATGAAGATTATCTAACTCACCTTCTTTTTGCTGATGAGGTAGTCATTTTTGCAACTACCCCATCAAAGCTGCAGAGTATGATCCAGGAACTCCCTGACAAGAGTAAAGAAGTGGGATTAAAAATGAACTTTCAGAAGACAAAAGTGATGTACAATGCTTTTACAAGAAATGAAGATTTGTCGATTGATGGGGAAAATCTTGGACAGCATATATCACATGAGGGTCACATTGATGAAGAAATCAATCGGCGTATAAAACTTGCCTTGAGAGCGTTTGGAAGAAACAGTGTAATTTTCAAGAGCAATATGCCATTATGTCTTAAAATGAAAGTGTGTGATCAATGCATCCTTCCAGTGCTTACGTATGGTCCAGAGACGCGGACCTTAACTAAAAGAGACATACAAAGGCTGCAGACAACTCAAAGAAGCATGGAAAGGTGCATGCTGCTTGGTGTAACTAGGGGAGATAAGAAGAGGAACACGTGGATCAGAAAAATGACAAGAGTGGAAAACATCATGATCAGAGTAAAATCCCTGAAATGGCAATGGTTTGGGCTTTGGTAACTGTGGGTAACAGTGGTACTCAGTTTATTGCGATAAAGGAATTACAAACATAGGAGATATCACTGAAATTCGCGGTACAGAAAACATAAATGAGGAAGTACAGGGATATCCACAATGCAACACAAACTCGAGATCAAACATAAGGAGCGCAAGAACATTGCGAAGGGACATCGTATTTAACAGAGTACAGAAACCATTACGCACACAAATAAGGAAAAGCATAACGGCACGGCATACAACATGAAACAACACAAGGAACATGATAAAATTTGTATAAGATTCAGGAAGACGGAGGATCCAGCGACCAGAAGGTGGAAAACGGCGCCGGAGGGAACTCAAAGCAATCGGTGTGGGGAGGAAAGTTAAAAGTAATTTGCGTGAGGAGGTGAGGAAGCACAAAGAAGTTACTCAGCGAGGTCCTGCAAGGAGGCGAGCCGGCGAGTGTAACGTCTCATGAAAACCTGGTACCTAGGATCTATGACACACAATGATTTCAGGAAGGTGCGGCAGTATACAATTTCGAAGATGGAGATACGATATACGAGAGACAAGTATGAGAGCCGGGCAGCGTTTCCAGTATTTCTCGTCGCCGGAAATACTGGAAACGCTGCCCGGTATGCAGACAAATTTAAATCTTTGTTAGCATCACTCAAGTCCAAGCGGCCAGGGCTGCTCACCGCACGATTCTTTCTTTTTCATGACAACGTTAGAAGCTACCGCACTACCGTACGGTGCTGAAGAGAGGAGTAAATGGATCACTGTCCTGGACTGGAATGTGCGTCGGACGGAGAAATGGGGAGGTGGTGGCAGGCAAACCAGTGGATTATGGGATGGTAGAAGGACCCAAAAATCGGTATGGGGATGCTAGCTGGAAGAAAGACCATGGCGTATGCGCACACGGGAGGCAATGGTGTGATTCTGTGTAAGACAGTGAGTAAAATAATAGTGAGTGGTGAAAATCTTAAAACTTTATTCACGTGAGCCGATCTCAACAGTAGCCTCTGTCGGACAATCCGCCGAGGCGTTCTCAGTGAGAAAGACGACCAATAATCGTCGGCGAGGTCCTGTAGCATGTGCAAATCGAGTTCCGCGTGGAGTGGCGTCACAAAGGCGACGGATCTTTCCAAAACATTTACAAACATGATTGACAAGGAGCGGAAGCGCAGTATCAGGCATTTCCCGTGGAACAGGATGGATCGTGATGTTCACCGGACGCCTGGAAAGAGGCGAAGGGATGAGATGATTTGTTGCAATCCAAAGTCCGTGTGCAAGAATAAAGCCAAATTCCTCTTTGCGTAGGAACTGCAGTGAGATACCCCGAGGGTAAGAGAAATTCCAGCAATACATGCGGACGACACCTGCCCTGAGAGGGCCTCCATGTAGCGTCGGAACGGAGAATTCGGTAAGGCATGAAAGAGCACACCTTTATCCAAGACAGCATGGAACTCGCGGCCAATCTGCGAGTGTTCAGCAATCGTTACCTTCACTTTGTGATTGGATACCTGAATAATAGGTGTTGATTGCAATAGACCATCAGGTTCAGAAGAAGCTGACGTAAAAGCACCGCCCCGCTGCCCTGTAGAGGCAAACGACATCCTCGAAAGTGAAATCTGTGCAGAGCCTGCTAGCACAGAAGGCAGTGAGGGAAGAGGAGCAGAGACAGAAGGCAAGGCTGTAATCGCAGCAGTACCCAGGGAGGGCACTGTGGCAGAGGCACAAGGCAAGGCAATAGTACCCAGGACGGGGACCGGGGCAGAAGCACAAGGCAAGGCACTAGGCGCAGCAGTACCCAGGGAGGGCACCGAGGCAGAGGCAGAAACAGAAGGCACAGCCAAGTCCAGGGAAGGCACCGGAGCAGGTATACCAGGAAGCTGGGAAGGCATTAAGACTCACCAAGGATGATTTTGGTATATTTCAACTACGCACCAAAAAAGGCCACAAAGTGAGGATAATTACCGTCGAGGCACGCTGATACATTTATTCATTAAAAAATATTAAAACACACAAGTACTTTCTGGAAACTCAACTTGTTCCCATCATCAGGTGTAAAAATGAGGTGGTTAAAAGCTACATGATATATATATATTTTTTTTATTGGAGGTTTAACGACCACCGTGAGCAACTCAATGGGCTATAAGCAGTCGCCCGTCCCTAATTTAGGGTCACTGGTTCCAGGGAAGGGAAAGAACCAGTGCCGTAAGACAAACACAACATCCATGCCTCACCCGGATTCGAACCCGGACCCCGTTCGGACGAATGATCAGAGGCCATCGCTTAGACCACTGCGCCACCGGGGCGGCCATGATATTTCTAAGTTAAAACCACACGACATGTAAGACACAGATGACACGTCCACTTGAAAGACAACATAACATAGCCGCCCCGGTGGCGCAGTGGTCTAAGGCGCTGGCCTCTGATCATTCGTCCGTAAGGGGCCCGGGTTCGAATCCCGGTCAGGCATGGATGTTGTGTTTGTCTTACGGCACTGGCTCTCTCCCTTCCCTGACACCAGTGACCCTAAATTAGGGACGGGCGACTGCTTATAGCCCATTGAGTTGCTCACGGTGGTCGTTAAACCTCCAATCAAAAAAAAAAAACATAACATACACAGACGCCATAACAAACTTACAGTTAAGGATGAAAAAAGACAGGGCTGCCCCGGTGGCGCAGTGGTCTAAGAGATGGCCTCTGATCATTCGTCCGAACGGGGTCCGGGTTCGAATCCCGGTGAGGCATGGATGTTGTGTTTGTCTTACGGCACTGGCTCTCTCCCTTCCCTGGAACCAGTGACCCTAAATTAGGGACGGGCGACTGCTTATAGCCCATTGAGTTGCTCACGGTGGTCGTTAAACCTCCAATCAAAAAAAAAAATAAAAGACAGGTAAGGTTAACAAGCTAGACGTCAGGTGATCTTATGAAGTTCAATACTGTGATAATGACGTCATATTACGCTGCGATGTTCAATAGAGTTTATGAGCTGTAACCAAGGTCTGGGTAGGTTAACAGGCTAATCATCGTTGCAGCAAGAATTCGACAATTTGTGAATAATGACAGTTTCCCCGCATCTCAGCAACCATTCGTTTCCATAACATTAAATAAGTTTAACATCAGACAGATGGGTGTTAGCCGCCCCGGTGGCGCAGTGGTCTAAGCGATGGCCTCTGATCATTCGTCCGAACGGGGTCCGGGTTCGAATCCCGGTGAGGAATGGATGTTGTGTTTGTCTTACGGCACTGGCTCTCTCCCTTCCCTGGAGCCAGTGACCCTAAATTAGGGACGGGCGACTGCTTATAGCCCATTGAGTTGCTCACGGTGGTCGTTAAAACTCCAATAAAAAAAAAAAAAAGATGGGTGTTAGATTCTTGTCTAGACAAGTTCTCGTGAGTGCTGTGGTACGAACTTGATTTCTCAAAGAGCGTTGGTGTTCAGAGAGTCTATGTTTCAGTCTTCTTTTAGTACTACCTATATAGTAGGTTGTATGCGATACAGGGGAACTAGAGTTAGAGTTATTACTCAAAGGAATGAGGTAGACCCCGGCCGAGCCGCCCCGGTGGCGCAGTGGTCTAAGCGATGGCCTCTGATCATTCGTCCGAACGGGGTCCGGGTTCGAATCCCGGTGAGGCATGGATGTTGTGTTTGTCTTACGGCACTGGTTCTCTCCCTTCCCTGGAACCAGTGACCCTAAATTAGGGACGGGCGACTGCTTATAGCCCATTGAGTTGCTCACGGTGGTCGTTAAACCTCCAATCAAAAAAAAAAAAAAAAAAAAAAAAAAAAAAAGACCCCGGCCGAGGTTAAAATATTGTTACGTTCTTTGTCACTCCTAATAAAAGCAAATATATTTTTCTGTGCAAAGACCTATATTCATAGCGGGCTTTGAACATGAACGTTGTATTACATTAGTCAAGGTTGGTATGTACGGAAGAGAGCCAATATAAGTGCATGGTTTTTTGGTTCGAATCAAAGCTGAACGAAATGGGCGAGAAAATCTACGCCGCCCCGGTGGCGCAGTGGTCTAAGCGATGGCCTCTGATTATTCGTCCGAACGGGGTCCGGGTTCGAATCCCGGTGAGGCACGGATGTTGTGTTTGTCTTACGGCACTGGCTCTCTCCCTTCCCTGGAGCCAGTGACCCTAAATTAGGGACGGGCGACTGCTTATAGCCCATTGAGTTGCTCACGGTGGTCGTTAAACCTCCAATCAAAAAAAAAAAGCCTAGAACAGAGGTCATCAATCAGAGAGGGTGAGAAACCATTTTGAAGAGCAAGGTTTTTAACTATGGATAACTCCTGTTCCCTGAATTCTGTAGGAGAGGTGCGCATAAAAGCATGTCTGACATAGAAGTAGAATGCTGCAGTTTCATGATGGGGTGGGTGAATTGAAGAATTAAGAATAATAATTGGGACATGTGTAGGCTTTCTGTAAATTGAAAAGGAGATAAGGTTGAGGGATGGATCTTTATGTAAAAGTAAATCAAGGAATAGTAGTTTGCCATCGGATTCGAGATCACAAGTGAAGAAGATGATGGTAATCACTGAAGAAATATTCAAACCGAAATCCTCTAGTTAAGGACACATCATGTTGCCAGAAGACACAAACATCATCCACATACCTTGCGTAGAATAAAGGCTTCGAGATACGGGAGTTGAAATTTTTTTCCAAATCTTGAATCACTAGTTCTGCTAGAACCGGAGATAATAATGGCGAGCCCATTGGTATTCATTGTAATTATTTGTATATAACATCACCATACTTGAAGTAGGTATTGTCTTGAATAACAACTAAAGCTGAGATAATGGAATCTATTTCAAAAGTGGAATACAGTGAGGTAGAGTGTAACTTACGTCTGACTATGCCATGTGCTAAAGGAACAGGGATGTTTGGAAACATAGATGCAATGTCAAGTGTAGCATAATAAACGGCTGTCCCTGATAATAAAACGACGGTAATTTTCGCACGGCATCTTCTGTGCAATTGATAGAGTAGGTAGAATTCTGAACAAAGGTTTTTATGAATTTGGCCTGAGCAGTTTCCAACTTTCTCGTAGAGTTAAATATACTAGATACTAAAGGACGAACAGGGTTGGATGGCTTATGTAGCATTAATTTCCCAAACAAAGTAGAAACATGTGGGCCCATAGGAGGGGTAGCCGCTGATCTCAAAGGTGCTGGCAGGTAGCCGTGGTTTTTCAGTTGACTCAGTTCTCTTAGGGGTTTGTCCTTAGGGTAAGTTCTACAAACGTCGTGAGGAATACCTTCAATGGCTTGCATCATCCAAGAGTGATAGTCAGACTGATTCATTATCACAATCTGTGATGTCTTGTCTGATGAAAGGATGGTAATGCTGTTATTACGTTTCAGATGCTTAAGGGCTTGACGGTTTTGGTGCAATATCCAGAGTGGGCAGTGTCCTGTTAGAGTGGGCAGTGCCCTGTTTAGACTTATTGAAATTCTGAATTTTGGAGATAATAATATGACTCACGAGATCTTGTTCTTCTGTCGGAAGTTTCTTGATTCAAAAAATGGTATAATTTTTTCCAAAGCTATATTTCGTTTGTGAAAAGCAAATTTAGGTCCTCTATTAAGTGCTCGTTGTCGAATAGAGGTCAAGGGCACGTCACTTAAATTAAGTCAGGCTGGAGGACGAGCTGTACTTATGTTGCCAGAGCTGACTGGAGTGCGTGAAAAACTTCTACTCACACAATCTTTATGCATTAAGGAGCGTAATTTAAGTATATGTGTAGGGATAATAATTGAACTGTCTTGGTCGACTTTATCCTGAACGTAACGAGTAAAGTCATCAAAAACAATAAGGTTCGTGGCAAAGGAAACTTCTAGATAGACAAAATATGTTTGTCTTGACAAATGGTCGACAGCAGTTCTTTTTTGTCGAATAGTAAGCCGTAGTCTTTTCATTTCCGCTGTGCGAATAATATTCTTGTCTGGCTGAGAATAGTAATGAACAGGTATACGTAAGAATTTTGAAATTACTTTTAAATATCGGCAATTTTTTAAGAAAGCCAAGTGAAGGAGTTCGCTATTAATACGTCTGCGGAGTTTCATGAAGTCTCTCTGACTCTGTAACATGGTGTGAATTAAACTCAATAGCAATTGAAGGAAAAGTACATACCCAAGCTTTCCGTTGCTTCCATTAAGACTAACCAATGATGACCTTGGTATATTTCAACTACGCATCAAAATAGGCGGCAAGATGAGGATAATTACCGTCGAGGCACATTGACACGTTCATTCATTTAAAAATATTAAAATACACAAGTACACCTGATGATGGGAACAAGTTGAGTTTCCCGAAAGTACTTGTGTGTACTTTCGGGAAACTCAACTTGTTCCCATCATCGTCGCACTTCCCATGGACGTGGAAAGTGCGACAGGACGTGCGTCCGCCATGCCCAGAGATGATAAGGATAGACCGGAAGCCGCCATTTTGGCAGCTTCCAAACGTGAACAAACGAGCTAATGATACGAAAAAGGAGGAATATGAACAAATACCAGAACGAGATCGTCAGGAAAGTAGCTCAAAACATACACAGTACCTTTAAACAGGTGAGGGCGGGACTAGGTGTATGACACTAGAACGCATAAAATATAGGAGACTCCAACACAACGTCTGTCAAGAACAAGCAATTGGCTAGACATATTGCCAGAAAGACAGAACATCGATGGACAGCCAAAATTTTAAACTAGATTCCAAGGGACAGGAAAAGATTCAGAAGAAGATCACATGGGAGATTGGTGGGTGAAATTCGAAAGTATGCGGGAGTAACATGGAGGAGTTTGGCACAAGACAGACCGTTGTGGAAGAAACTTGGGAATACCAGCAGTGGATTGATAACGGTTGACAATGATGATGATGATGAATCCGTCAGTAAAGGTCATCGGAGGTTTCTAGTCAACAAAGGGGCACGAGATGGACGTCGACTGTCATGGCTCTTTCTTTCTTTCCATGGTACGACAGAGTCTTTATGCACAAGCTTGTGAACGCGCCTTGATTAAATTCCGACGTTATCTGCTCCATTGTAACCATGCAATTCCTTGCAATAGTCTGTTCTCCCCTCGAGAGTTAATCGCTCTCTTACTCCCACATTTCTCCTGTTGCAAGTTTTGCTATATTTCTCGTAGTCTTAGCATACACGTGCAACTGTCTGATGGGGAAATCCCAACAGTTCAGCATCAAAGGTAAGGTGAATGGAGCCGCCCTTGCTGCAGAAGCAAAGGAGAAGTGTCTGACGTAAGCGGTCATTAACCCTCAACCCTCGCACGTGTCGCCTTGCCAGAAACCTGTACTGCAGCCAATGCAAGTAGTCCTGCAGCCACCAAAGAGTGTAAACGCGTGTTTCACGTTAACGCTATCGGGGTGTCGAAGTTCGAGCAACGCATAAACATGAAATTCTGTTACCAACTTGGATATTCGGTGAGAGAAACGCATGAAAAATCTATAACTGTTCATGGTGAAAGAGCTGTTGCCCAAGAGACAGTGTTTAAGTGATTTTCCAGGTTTAAAGATGGCGCTTCTTCCATCGAAGATGAATCTCGTCGTGGAAGACCATCAACTGCGATAACAGACGACAACGTCACAGAAATTCGCGCTATAATCAGAGAGAACCGACGCCTCACCGTCAGAGAAATCGCAGCAGAGACTGGTCTGTCGTTTGGTTCTGTTGAAGCCATCCTCACTGGCAAATTGAACATGAAACGTGTCAGTGCAAAGCTCATTCCTCGTCTCCTGAACGACGACCAGAACAGCAATCATGTCACAATTTCGTGTGAGTTGTTTCAACGTGCAACAGTAGATGTGTACCCTTTACGGACAATTGTGACTGGTTACGAAACCTGGGTCTATGGTTACGTCTCTGAAACGAAGGTCCACAGCCCTCAGTTGAAAACCGTTTCCTCTCCAAGATGCGAGAAAGCACGTCCGTCTCGATCGCACGTCAAAGTTCTGCTTGTGTCATTTTTCGATATCGAAGGATTAGTGCATTGGTAATTCCTTCCATGTGACTCCACTGTTAATTCTGCAAATTGCTTGCCAATTCTGAAACGCCTGATGACCGCAGTCAATCACAAGAGGCCAAAAAGAAGAGGCCAGTGGATCTGCTTCACCAAGGCAACCCGCCAAGTCACAGTCCTCTGCTGATCATCCAATTCTTGGCTGCAAAATCCATTCCGATGCACCCACATCCCTCCTTATCCATTGGACTTGGCACCGAGTGACTGACTTTTGGCTGTTCTCGAAACTTAATGGAGTTATGAAAGGTAAATATTTTGACTCTGTGGTAGAAATTAAAAGTAATACAGGGTATCCATAAAGTCTTTCCGGTATTACAAAAATTAATATAAAAAATCTATGTAAGTTAAAATGAAATGGTTGGCAACATAATATAGTAGCACTCAAAGTTGTTGTTGTTTTCTGTTCTTTAGGTGAGCGCTACTGCTGAATAAGAGGAGCATTTCATCGATAATGGCTTACATGAAAGAAAAAGCGGCGTGTGTGTTGTAGTTCCATGAGACCAAATCGGCTGTTACTGTCCAGCGTCATTTCAGAAAAGAGTACAGACGATCACCACCGGACCAAAAAAGCATAAAAAACTTGGTATGAAAAGTTTAAACCGACGGGTAGTGTTGTCGATCTTCTCCGAGTGGGCCGACCACAGGTTACACAAGAAAGAGCTGCAGCTGTTCAGGAGACATTTCTGCGAGGCCCCAGGAAATCCATTCGTCGTGCTTCACTGGGAACTGGGATTCCCCATGCCACGGTTCACAAAATGTTATACAAAAGTCTTCATCTATATGCTTATAAGGTACAGATGGTTCACGCTCTTCAGCCTGATGACCGGCCTCGCCGTGCTACAATTGCAACGGGGATGTTGCTGCACATAACTCATGATAGTGATTATCTGATTATCTGCATCGTGTCTGTTTCTCAGATGAAGCCACATTCCACGTCTCTGGTACAGTAATCAGGCACAATATGCTAATCTGTAGATCACAAAATCCCTATTATGTCATCGAACAACTGAGAGATAGCCCGGAAGTGAACTTACGGCGCGGCCTGATGCATAACAAAATCATAGGATCCTTCTTTTTTACAGAGCCCACGGTAACATGTTACGTGTACCTGGACATGCTGGAACTTTTTGTAGAACCTCAGTTGCATGCACTCCAACCTTCGGTTATTCTCCAACAAGTCGGTGCCCCACCACATTGGTCAATAGTGGTTCGTGAGTTCCTGAATGCCACATTTCCGGACAGATGGATTGGCCACGACGGTCCAATGGCATGACCGCCTCGATCGCCTGACATAACCCCTCTAGACTTTTTCCTGTGGGGTTATGTGAAAGACCAAGTTTACTCTAGCAGTGTTCCGGATGTCGAGACGTTGAAGAGCAGAATAACGGACGTCATTGGTTCTGTCTCTGCTGAGATGTTAAACAAAACATGGCGTGAAATCAAATATCGCTTAGATGTCCTCCGGGCTACAAATGACGACCATGTGGAGGTGTTCTGACACAGAGCCGCGAATGGCTGAGTGGTTAGCAGTTCGGACTACCAATACAAGGTCCTTAGGTTCGTTCCTGGGCTGATTTTGCGGAGGTGGTGTGATTTGCTAACAATCACTGAATATTCGCCGTGCATCGGACGAGCACGTTAAGTGGCGGCCCCCAGGCTGAACCCACTGGTTAAATGGGTATCCTTTCCTATGACCACCCCTCTGAAATTCTCTCACCCCTCTATGTGCAACATCGTACTTGTACGGTGGCGCCATCCACTGTGCTCTAATCTGACTACAAACTGTTCTGTCAAAGTCGCTAGACTTGCTCTCATTCCGTCCGTTTCTGTGTCCTGCCCAAAAGGCGAACTCGCTGTAGGTGGCTGGGACCTAAAATCTACTCACTGTGGACGGAAGTCCTACAAGAAAATGACTCATACTAGTAGTGTTCTGACACAGAAAAAAAAACTTTACTTGTGCACTATCACTGTCGTGCAAACCCTTTCTTGTGCCTGTAAAACATTTTTATATTAATTTTTGTAATATGGGAACGACTTTATGGGCACCCTGTATAACGAGGATCTTTAAAGACCATTCCGAAACAGAAATTTTTATGGGTGTTTCCAACAAAGGCAGGAATAAGTGTGTTTGTGCTGAGAGTTATTATTTTAAAAGGGATTAATTTGTGCAATTCTACTATTAAATTTCTGTCTTTGGTAAAACCATTCGCCTTATTTTGTGATCACACTCTGTACGATGCTTATAATCCATTCGACCCTGAGATAATAAAATCCATGTAATACAAGAACTAGAAATGAATAACGAGATTAACGTAATGAAAATGCAGTGTAAGAAATTTGGCATTACTGAAAATATCAGCATCATTCAGATCTCCCCGTAGCCCATGAAGTAATTTCGTTAAGTTAACATTTGCCTAAGAATCGGAAAAATCACAATAATTCAAACATTGATGCACTGAAATCCTGATATTACCAGTTTTTATTTTCTTCTCTGCGTTCAGCAACCACCAAGAAAAATGCTCTGGCGGTCTCCTTCGCAAACAATCTGCAATATCCGTAGTACATTTTTTGACATGGCGATTAATTATGTCTGACTAATTAGATCTGGGATTTCGTTACTCTTCTTTTCAATTATCAAGCCTGTGTAAATCCGATAAGGATGACAACAATTAAATCTCCTATGACTTGGAAAAGAAAAAGAAAATTAAAAAAATAAAAGATAGCGAAGAAATCGTGTCTTGACTTCGATGCCCAAAACGAACTACGCTGCAAATAGGAAACAATAATATTTATCTTGTTCTGAATAGTTTCACAAGAAAAATTTTCTCATTTATTTTTCTCCTAATAAAAAGCATGAAAATTTTGTTTGTCAAAGTCAAGTCACATAAAATTAGCTTACAAGAAGAAAGAAATATATATCAAGAAGTTAATTAAAAACAGTGATATTAACTTGTTTTTTGAGGAGAACGCATTTTTTCTGCTGTTTTTAATCGCAGCTGTGAGAATCTGTCATATAAGAAATGCTTCATTGATATTTGGACATACAAGATACACTTCTGAAAAAGTGTAAAACTTAGTACAACCCATTAACTATCATTGAAATACATTTGCCTTGATATGCAATGACATCCTTTCAGACGTCATGTTACTTACGTCAAATTTTGAAGATGACAATCCGTTTTTTGGTGTAAATATGACAAGGATGGTAAGTCAGATAATATCCGAAAACTTGAACATTTCGTCGTCCTGAAGCGAGAATCGAACCAGCGCCTCCCAGATGGCGCCCTGGTATGCTCCAGGACAACGAAATTTTCAGGTTTTCGGATGTTATCTGACTTACCATCCTTGTCATATTTACACCAAAAAACGGATTGTCATCTTTAAAATTTGTATTGGATGACGTAATCCAGTATTCCATTCATCATTATTTACATCACATTAGAAAACGTCAATTATATTCTTATACGAGCTACTTCCTGCATGATCTTTGAAGAATCTGCATTTATTACAAAACATGGTTTGGATTTTTCTGTTGTCTACTTCCCATGTGACATAAGATGAATCTATGTAATCGGAAACATCCAGTATAGATACTTCTTCTCTCTACTCGTCACGTAAGCTCGAGATTTCTGCATTAATTAATTTCAGATTGTATTCTCATCTTTCCATATGATCTCTGAAGAATTTGCATTAATCCAGATCACCCAGGATTCTTCTGCTATCTACTCCCCACATACGCTCGGAGATATCTGCAGTTGTCCATTTCGGATTGTCTTTATGTCATTTTCCCATATGACCTATAGCGTTTTTCTCTACGTGAAACGTGTATATGTGGCTTACGGAACACTACACAGTAAAGTTGGTTCTTCTTATTCGCTCACTTTAAGTGAAACAGGAGTTTCTCAAAAAAAGTTCAAGAAAAAGTTACTTACGGTTCGTCTTTTATTTTAGCCACATTTCACTAACAAAGACTTCTAGATACTTACTCCAATTACAACACTAATCACTCAGCCGAATTAGTAAACACAATAGTAATTTGATGAAACTACGTAATACCAAATACATATGTATTAACTACAGATCGATAGACGCTATCGGAATGAAAAGTATTGCTTTCAGATTAAGGCAGCTTCTGCTAGCTTAACACATTATGTATGCAGCGATCTTGCTTGTCAACTATGCATACGTCTTTCATCCTTGACCTCAAGACTGTTGCCAGATAACATTCAGTGAGTGGAAAAACATAACGTTAAGGTTAAAACGCTAATCTAGAACAAACTTAAAATTCACATAGAGAAAGACAACCAAGAATGAAAGTTTGTATAAAATATACGTCATATACCTCTGGAAAATCTGCATTAATTCAGAGAACCCAATTAAGATTCTTCTGATATCAATATACTGAACATGCCCTCTGAAGAATCTGCATTAATCTAGAGAACCCAATTAAAATTCTTCAGCTATATATATACTGAACATGCGCTCTGAAGATCCTGCATTTTTTTCCATTAAAGCAAGTTTTTTTTTTTTTTTTTTTTGGTTTAACAACCACCGTGAGCAACTCAGTGGGCTATATGCAGTACCCCGTCCCTAATTTAGGACCACTGGATCCAGGAAAGGGAGAGAGTCAGTGCCGTAAGACAAACATAACATCCATGCCTCACCGGGATTCGAGCCCGGACCCCTTTTGGACGCATGATCAGAAGCCATCGCTCGGACCACTGCGCCACCGGGGTGGCCAAATTCTTCTTTTGTTTACTTCTTACAGAAACTAAAAGAACCTGTTTTTTTTTAGTTGAAGAAAACTACATAGTTCAGATTTTTATTGCCGCCCAGGTGGCGCAGTAGTCTAAGCGATGGCTTCTGATCATTCGTCCGAAAGGCATCCGGGTTCGAATCCCGGTGAGGTATGGATGTTGTGTTTGTCTTACGACACTGGCTCTCTCCCTTCGCTGGAACCAGTGACCCTAAATTAGGGACGGGAGACTGCTTATAGCCCATTGAGTTTCTCACAGTGGTTGTTAAATCTCCAATCAAAAAAAAAAAAAATAATAATAATATAGATTTCTATTCTTCCAAACGAGACCGAATCCTTCATCGCAAGTTTTACTTTAATTTGTGCTCTTTATTCCTTCGCATTTGGTAAGATCTGCAAAGCGTCATCTCTTAGTTTGAGAGCGTAATGTCGTGAGTTATAAATATAATGATCCGATTTATTGGTGTCAAGTAAGAAAACTACACGAATTTCACTCCGCGAGCTTTCCCCGTCAACGGACGGCTTTAGGGGCGGTTACATAGAACAAACAGAATCAAAATTGTAAACACAACGTAAATTCTAACATGACAATAGACATCATGCGTGAAGACCTCGCGCACAAATAACGACGGAACGTGTTGAATACAATATCTTAAAAGTTAATGCGAAGAACGTAAACTTTAGCGATAAACTAGAGTCAGTAAGTCTATCTTGCGATACCTAGAAGATGGTTCGAGGCTACCGGCAGATCAATTCATAAGAGACATATGTGTTGCATACATCCTGTCGCGTTAGCATTTTAACTGTTTCTCTTATGGCAGCTGTTCTTGCGTCTCCATACGATTCGATCTTGAAGATATTCTGCCATTGGGTTTGAGCCTTATGGTTGGCTACTTCCTTGGCAAGGAATGTAGTAAGCTTCTTTTGCGCAACGTCCCCCTTGTGTACATTCATTCTCTCTTCAAATGACCTTTTTGTGAGTCCTACTTAGAATTTAGTAGATGAGTCTGGGTGTAACAATGGGAGGTAATGGATGCCCGCATCTGTGAACTTTGAGGCGCCATTACCTCTTGCTGCACAGAGGATGGTTGTCATGGGTTTTGAAGGTTTTAGGCCGACATCCAATTTTTTTCTCTGGAAGTGATTTTTGATAAAATAAGATACTTTGGGGATGTATGAGATAAAACCAACAAATTTTAATGGTGCTCTTCTTATAACTGTATCAAGTGCATTGACCTCAACTTTCGCTATTGTGTCTTCTATGCGGGAGACGTCAAACCCTCCTGCAACGGCAAGATCCTTCAAAGACTTAATTTCAGCATCATAGCGTGATTTCAAGATGCAAAGATCTTTGGCTCTTTTAGCCCGGTATTTGAATAGAGCATACTTATGTGCTGTTGGGTTGGCTGATCCTAGTGGAATGGGGTTAGTTAGGTACGTGAATGGGTTTATAGTAGACATTGGTGGAGAGTGTACCTGAAGCCGATTTCGTCACAAGTACATCTAAGTAAGGTTTTTCTGTTTCCATCGCAAATTTAATATTTTCATGAATGTTGTTTATGTCTTATATAAAGTCTTGCAGGTAGGCCTCTCCGTGCTCCCAGACAAAAAAAAAAGATGTCATCGGCATAGCGTAGCCATACTGTTGGTGTCCTGGGAAGAGTGGTGAGTACGGTCTCCTCAATAGGTATCATGATGGCTTCAGCAGGTTCTGGAGACATGGGCTGAACCCATCGGAACTCCTTTTGATTGTTTGTAGATGTGCGAGCCATAGGCAAAGAAGTTGGATTCTACAGTTAAGTCAATAACAGTGAAGATATCTTTCAAAGCATCTTTGTCATAAAGGTTAGGTCCAGTCAGGGTTCGTTTGATGTTTTATGTAGCTTCCGGTATTGGAACAGAGGGGCAGAGGGAGATAACATCATAGATGCTAATAAGTTCATGTTGTGCAAGGGTGATACCTTTCAGCTTGGAGATGAACACATTCGAGGAACTAAGGACTCTGTGTTCGGAAGGACTTGCATAAGAAATGTTGCGAGAGCTTTCTCAAGGTGTGCTGATGGTGCTCTCTTCCTTGAAACGATCGTCCTGATTGGGTTGCCCTCTTTATGGTACTTTAATCTCCCAAATAATTTGGGTATGGATGCTCCAGGAGGGAGTCTCGCTCCTCGCTTGATGGCGTCTGGTAGGACTTTCAAATTTGCAGCCTTCCTGACGCTTGCTTTCCATCTATTGAGAGGGCTTGTTGTCTGCATGAAGGCGTTCCAATCAATGAAAGAACGAAGTTTTATGTCTTAGTCTTGCTCGTCCATTATGGCGATTTGCCGCGACTTATCAATTAGTAGGAAAACATTGTCTCTGTCATCTTTGACCCTCTTTAACTCAGGTGGGAGCTTCTGAAAGCCATTTCTCCTCTGTGTATCCGTGCTCCTTGTAAGCATGGCTGCGCATTTGTATCTGATAGAGTCACGATCAGCAACGGGCAAAGGCCGTAGGACACTTTTGATTTGTGATACCACTTCTTTGTATCTAAGTGGTCTCTCAAATGTAAATTTCGGGCCTTTCTGCAGGATGTCAAGCTCTGAAGGGGAAAGTATCTTAGAAGAAACATTTATAACTGGAACTGTGAAATCTTGATGCTGGGTAATGTTTGGGTGCTGTTCTGCCCAGAGCTTATCTAATTTCTTCTTGTGAAGATCTGCGTGGGTTTCACGCTCTCTGCTGGTCAGCATGTCTATTTTTCTTAGCATTATATCTAGCTCTAAAGGTGAGACCAGACGCGTTAGAGCAGCGTGCAGGCTGTAGGACTTGGATTTCAGCTCCATGATTCTAACTCTTTTGGCGTGAATAAGGCGATTCAGCGTTTGCTGCAGGAATCTTAACTTTTTACGTCGGAACCGAGGATTGTCAAGTGTCGATTTAAACTTGAGGAAGGAAGTAATCAGTTTCCGTGCGAGAAGTCAAAGTGCGATCGTTCTATCTCAAGCCTGATTCTGAGTTTTCTAAGTTTATGATACACGCCCATTATATGCTCGGAAACAGCAAAAAAAAACTATATATAGATTGCGGGTGGCTAACACCAGGAAACTAATTATAAATATAATGATCCGATTTATTGGTGTCAAGTAAGAAAAATACACGAATTTCACTCCACAAGCTTTCCCCGTCAACGGACGACTTCATCAGGCTGTTACATAGAGAAAACAGAATCAAAATATTTGTTTATTTGTGCGCGCGGTCTTCACACATGATGTCTATTTTTAGAAAGTACGAAACTTTCTAAAAAATAGAAATGTCTAAAATTTATCATGAACTACTTTCCTTCACGCCTTCATGTTAGGTGTGATCAGGTTGCATGTAAATAAAGCGGAAAGACACACTCAGATCGGTAACCGCGTTTTTCATTTTGTATCGCAGAAGACAGACACGCACATACGCAAACTTCCTTTTATTATTATTACAGATTAAGCAAGTGCTGAGCTAACAGACGGACTTTTTACCATTTCTTTGTTTTTCAAATCAAACGATTTTTTTAATTAATGTTAGTGAGCCGAATTTCGTGAAATGGTTCAAGTAAAGGGCAATCTAGTTTTAATAAAAAATTTCAAAGACACGAAATTTCGGGAATCAGAAGGCGCCAACACCTGACCATGGACGATGTTCAATCGCATGCAAAAAATCATGGTGATCGGATGTGTCATGTCGTAGCTATGCCCGAACAACTAATTGTTCCGAGTCTCGTACAGAAAATGAATTTTTTCAATTATTATTAAAATTGGTCAGTCTTTTAATGGTCATTATTTTTATACGATACGACCAATCACCATGATACCAACCCCATGTTACTGACCATGTCCGGCACTTTCTCTGTGGCAAGTGTCACCGCGATCGGCTGAAGATCTTTAGAAGAAATAGGTAACAAACGACCCGTTCTTAAATCCCGGAAACACCCCTAAAAATGCAAGTTTTTGGACGATTATTCCTCAATGACACGAAATTTCGGGAATCGGAAGGCGTCAATACCTGACCATAGACGATGTCCAATCATATGCAAAAAATCACCGTGATCGGAAGTGTCTTCTCGTACCTATGCCCGAACAACTAATTGTTTCGAGTCTCGTAAAGAGAACTCCGCTCGGCTTTCGGCCTTGCTTTGTTCAATTACGATGACAAACTTTATCAAAAGACTGATATATCATTTTCACGACTTAAGTTTCTCAGACAGATAACACACATAAATCACTTATTAATTCAAACGGATTCCATGCTGACGATTTGCAAGATAAAAAAATATGCGAGTGCACTGAAGTTATCTCACCCATTTCGCCGGATGGCCTGATGATCTGTTATGTTATTTTGCTGTATCCCTCACGTTTCTTACAGGCATAATATTTTAATTTTTCAAGGGCCTTAATCGAAGCAGTATTTTGCATATTTACCTTCGTTTATTTTTAATGATTAAACTCGGAAAGGAAAAAAATGCTGTCGTGAACAAGGAACAGAATAAGTTATGTTTTTATTTCATGCTTTGGACAAATATTTCGCAGGAATGCAATTTCAATAAAAGTGGAAATCCGAGAAGATTCTTGGGGGAAAGTGCATGTGAGAGAGGCTTCCGGTGGATGGTGATAGACGATGATGAGTTACTCTTTTACGCAACAATGAAGACGCATTGTCCCGCATTATCTAGGAAAATAAAGTAAAGCCGACCCCATTCCATTACATCCATCTTTATAATGAAGCCATCTCTATATCAAAGGGTCCACATGAAATACAGCGAAACTCTGCTGCAGAAGAGAATGAGCAAGTCATTCCCTCCATGCGGGTCGGACACCCTACATGTATCAATCCATGGCATATCTACACACATACACACACAGTAGAAGATCCAGTAAACACTAACAAAATGGGAAAGGCAATCTATGTAATGTGCTTTTGCACGACAAACCGAAATCATGCTGAAACAACCAATCAAAGAATGGAAAAGGGGAACTGTCAACCAAAGAGAAAAGCAAACAATGCTTTATTAAGAAAGAAAAAAAGATCAAACTGATTCTTTAAGAAATAAGAGTGCAGTTTGTTCCACGGTTTCTCAATAAGAACAAACCATCGTAATTTATCTAAGTGGCCCACGTTCCATTTTGTCTCCAAGGGACGAAGGAAGCGAGTAAATTTTCAAACGTTTATGTCGTCCATTGATTTTAACGTCTGTCAATAAACAATGCTCAAAATTTATCATTTTCGTCTGCTTTTTTTCTTGATAGAGAAGGAAAAGTACAATTTACTCTCCATATTTCTGCAAATTGCCAAAAAGTTCAAGCCTCCGCCATCTTGCACCAGCATTAAAAACAAATACAGCTGACTATAAATATTTTACCAATTTCTTCATAATTAGTTTATCTAATACCTAGGAATTTCGTAAAGCGTTTTGTAAAAATTATGTGAGAAGATCTCTGCAAAAAACTTGGCAGCTGCACTACCGGGATAGAAAACACAGTCCCCTTTCTCCCCATGTACACTGCCGGAAAGTGAAAAAGAACACCACTAAAAAACGCAGCTGCATCTATGAGATTTATGTCGTAGCAACAACTTGTTAAGAAATTAAAGTGATCACACGTGTAAAGTGATTCAATGTTTATTTTACCTTTTAATGCGTATTACAGTGTACAGAAGGCACATTTTAACAAGGCGTTGCACCTCTTCCAGCAGCATTACAAGCTTCCAGTCTGACATGCAATCGGTCGCATAAATGTCGGATATCACGCTGGTGGGAAGGTGGTCGCTGCCTGCCGGTGTGCCAGGAAGAGTCTTTGTACGATCCAGTCCTGGTCAGGCTCGATTGAAGACAAGTCCGGAGAGATTGCTGGCCAAGGGAGTTGATGCATAGCCTGAAGAGCATGTTGAGTTATCCGGGCGGAGTGTGGACGGGCGTTATCCTGCTGGAATATCGCATTTAGGATCGCACTCACAAATGGCAGGACGACTGGTTGCACGATGTTGTTGAGGTGCGTAGTGCTCTTCAGTGTACCCCGTACAAACACCAGACTCGCACGAGAGTGACGGCTAATCGCTCCCCACACCATGAAGCCCGGCGTGGGGGATATGTGTCGTTGGCGGATGCACGATGGCAGAAGCCGCTCACCTTGTCGCCTTAAGAAACGTACACGACCGTCAGACGCTTCCAAGCAGAATCGGCTTTCATCACTGAAGATTAGTGACCGCCATTCTTCCCTCCAATGAAGTCGTTCTGGACACCACCGCAAACGTGCTCGACGGTGACCAGAGGTCAGTGGTAACCATGCCAACGGCATGTGTGCCCGTAGTCCTGCTTCCAACAAACGATTCTGTATCGTTCTGGTAGACACCCTTGGTATGACAAAGGATTGGATTTTTGACGCTGTAGCCGTCCGCTCTTCCAAAGCCGTCCTCCATCCTCCCGTGCGTCCGTAACTGCGTGTTGCCCGGAACCACGTCTGCGAGCGTGCGAATGCTCCTCTGACCAACGACGCTACCATCTTACCAAGACCGATACTACTCGTCTCACTCGGTCCGCTATTTGACGGAAGGACCAACCACCTTCCCCCAGACCCACTATACGGCCTCGCTCGAACTCCGATAACTGAACAAATGTTGCACGACTGCGTCATCTAGGCATGGTAGCTTTTTCAACGAGCAATGAACAGCACGACACAAGACAAATGATTTCGTTCTGCGCACCCTAGTGCTTAAATACACGCTGCGTGCATTTGCATGTTGTCGTCCACAGTGACGTCATAATTTCATCCAATGACATTCCAACTTGGGTCACAGTTTCTGCTGCACTTAACAATTAATATATTATAATACGACGTTCCTACAGGCATTCCTTCTGGGTGTTCTTTTTTTATTGTCCGGCAGTGTACATGCAAACTGCCTACATTACATTTTTGAGAACCTATTAATAGTTTTAAATTTGTTTAGCGCTCCACATAAATTATAGTTTTACGTGTTTTAAATACGTGAATTACTATGTTATAACGTACAAGTTTGTCCGGGTCCCCTCACTCCGGAGTAAGTTGCTCTCCCAACTGAGCTACGCGGACATGTGCTCTCACTGCTATCTGCCTTTATCTCATGTGCGTCCTGCGGTGCAGGCACGTCACAATGTCGCTAGGAAATTTAATAACTTCGATGATTTTCCGCAAATAATCGAACTCATAATTCGAATCGCTTAATCATCTTCAAATGCTCAGGTGTTTTGTCTGAAATGAGCTATTCTGGATGATGAAAATGAAAGATACTCTGTTTTCAAAATGCTGGAAGAGGTTTCGATACCCGCTCTTTAATCAAACAAGATTTGGAAAACTAAAAGTTTTTCTCTGACAGGTTAGAATTAAATAATACAAAGAAAGAGTTTCCAGAAATGGTACTCGGTAGAACACTGATCAAATTTTACGTTAATAATTAGAAATTGTTTAAGAACTTATCTTGGAACAAAATAAATTAAAAACAAAATTTTCTTGAAGATTCGGGCTGGAATTCAGGCAATAAATAAAACTAACTGTCCTCTACAACATTTATTTTCAAAGTAAAATCTTTCTAAGGAGTTACAAAAGCTTCATGAGACTTTTTATGGTATACTAGGTGGAAACCCGTCAACAATGACGAAAAAAATATTAATTACGCAATTCCAAATGTGAAAGTATGTTTCATGAACAGTAAACATAACAGCAATTAAAAAAGAGGTATAGTGTTTGAGGCAAGAATTCGACAATTACAGTAAAACAGGCAAGTGCTCTTTTCACTGCGCCACCAAAGTGGGACAAAGGTTCAAACGTTCAGACAAAGGAAGTTGTATTGTTTCTGATGAAGCAGAAATTTGGAGTCAACAGGATTCTTAGAATGCTTGGAACAGAAGGAAAAACAAAAACGGGAAGTAGAAGATATAGTAATGAAATTTATTAAGCACTCGTATTCTAGACCAGCTGTACCCAAAGTGTGGCGCGGACTCCTGGGGAATCCCCGAGACCTTTTCAGGGGGTTCGCGAGGTCAAAACTATTTTCCTAGTAATACTAAGAAGTTATTTAGCAATCTAAACAATACATGACATGTGATTGCGTCATCGCTCTGACGATTAATGGAATGTGATCTTGTGTATTTTTGTGTTTTCTAGAATTTTCTAAGGGCGAAGGTTTAGGGTCTGTTTTCTGTGCGTTTTCAGAAATTAACTGAGTTTGTTTTCAGTACTTCTATTATTCTCTTAATAGTGCAAGATAGATCAATGAATTTTTATGTATTAATAACAATGTACGGAAAGATCGTTGGTATGATTTCATATTCCACATTGCAACAAACCTTTAAGAAACTACCACTTGTCGAGGTTTTGTATAGTATCAAAGAATAATATTCACAATTATCTGAAAAGGGAATTAAAATACTCCTCCCTTTTCTAGCTACATATCTGTATGAGGCCGTATTTTCTTCATATACTTCAACCGAAACAACATGTCGCAACATGTTGAACACAGAAGCAGACATTTGAATCCAGCTGTTTCCTGTTAAGCCAGACATTAAAGAGATTTGTAAAAATATACAACTAATTATTGTTAGGTTTTCGAAACTATAGTAATTTTTCATAAAAATTCTTATTTAACATGTAGTGGGTTTATTACTGTTTTTTTAATGAATTAATAAATAAATACTTTACAAATTTCTCGGTTTTAATTTCTAATACGGTAAATATCTATAGATATAAACAAAAGCGCTTCAGATTCTTCAATAACTTTAAAGTGTGTAAAGAGGTGTTGGTTGTGACGAGAAAGATTGAGAAGCGCTGGACTAGGTCATCGTATCAACCCTATCTCCATGAATGGACGCGTTCCTCCGCACGTTTCAGGGACACATGGGCGTAGAATCCGAAGGGGTACACACATCCACACAGCGAAACAGAAAAGGAGAACCGTCACTAGTTGACATTCCAGGTGAACACCTGTTGGCACGTTCTGTCCAGGATAATAGACAGATAACGATCTTTCAGTTAACGACGGGTTACAACCTGGATGCACAAAGAAACGTTTCCAAGCACACGATTCAGGGAGCGCTCTTGCAGACGGACCTAAGGAGTCTGCGGTCCGTTAATGTGCCTGTGTTGACTAATCGTTACTGACAGGCCCGTCTGCAATGTGCACAGGAGCACAGTAGAGGTCTGCACGGCCCGCGGGCAGGTTCGGGCCTTATTTTAGTTTAAAGAACGAAGCAACGGCCCGGGCCAAGTCGACCCATTATTTTTATCGCAACGGTAAAGAAAGAAAAAACGTGGTGTTCCCCCATTTCCTGGTGTGTTTAACTGTTCTTATTAACTCTTTATCTAACTGTTCCTAGAGGCACTCACGGTGTTTTTACCAAAAAATGTAGGTATTAAGATGGTAAAACCATTTTGGGGATTATTGACAACAAAAAAAGATTCGACCCCTAGCGAGGGTGTGTGTTGTTTAGAGTGGGGGACGGTGGATGTCTGCAGTGGGGTGAGGGTTTGTGTGTGTGTTTGTATGAGAGAGAGTGACGACGTGGATGTTTTCTCCTATCCCTAATCTGTATAGGGATTGACTTTTGAAGTGTTACGTGTTACTAGTTCAGAGAAACGGAGATTCTTAACGCGCTTAATCTTCCTTTTTCTCTCTTTCTAAAGGTTATATTTTTCGATAATTGTCAAAGTTTAGTTAATATTTTTAGGCTTACATTCAACTAAATATTTTCAATAATATCTCATTTCATTATTTAATTTTCACATTTTAATAAAATACAATAGGAAGACAAAATAATACCAAATGGTACATCACGGGCTGGGCCTAAATAAGAGCTGCAATTGACGGGCTGGGCCGGGCAGGGCTGAGTGTCTGGTATTTAAAACGGGCTGGGCCTTAAACGCACGGGCTTATGCCGGACCAGGCTCACCAAATTAAGCCTGTGCAGACCTCTAGAGCACAGTGACGGAACACTGGACGATTCGAAAAGAATCGCCTGGTCCGATAAGTCCAAGTTCCAACTGTTTGGTGATGGGCAAGTCCACGTTCGATGTCCTACACGATTGGATGTAAACAAGCAGGCGGTGATATCATGGTATGCGGATTTTTCTCATGAAAATCACTAAGTACTGCCGAACACAGTGACCGTGTATCCGGATGACACTAAACTCTTTGAGCAAGACAGCACTTCTTTCTATCAGCAAGACAGCAATGATTTAGGGACCATGTCCAACCCGAATCCCATTGAACATTTGTGGGACGCAACGGAACGCAGCATTCTCCGGTCCTCGCCAATGCCCTGCTTCGTCATCGAACTTTGGGACGTTATTGTGTCCAGCTAGTACAGAATACTTGAAGGCACCTTACAGGGTCTGGTGGATTCGATGCCATGGCGGGTGCAAGAGGTTATCGCGACCAAAGGCGATTCAGAACGCGAATAAGTAGGAAATCATGTTATGGCTGATGAGATCGTTAATGGAAGAGCTTAAATCATACAGATAAAGATTGATTGCGGACGTGTAATGTTGAGTTGACAGACTGTCTAGATGGAAACTTCAGTAGGAAGACAACGAAGAGGAAAACCAAACGTTGTGATGACCGAGCTCAAAAAGTCTTGCAAGAATTAGGAAGCATGTACTGGATAAGAAAACGCAGATTACTAGAGAGTGTAAGTGGATGATGCCTGAGAGCATGAGCTCTAATAGCTCAAATAGGAAGCAGAATCGTTAAATATGCGTTGTATTTGCAAAGGGAAAAGAACAGGAAAGTCTTTTGCAAAAAAGATGGTGCTTATGTTATCGGATTGTCCTTCCGCCTGCCCGTCCACCCATCTGTCTGTGGACACCATATCTATACAACTATTAGTCCGATTTGAAAACTTCTTTTTGCTTTGGGGAGATTGAAATGTGAGAATGATGATCTTCGCATTCCAGTTGTTTTTTTTTCTGATGCACAGCTTCGCTGCTTGAGAACGTCAATGCAGATGACATCGAATTCAAAATACATTTTATTGCATATATTATCTTCTAAACATCCGATTGAAGAAAATAGTATTTCTACCTTTCGATACCATTTATAACGAAGACTATTGTAGGCACAGTTTCGTTTTCAAGACATGAATAGATTTTTCGCTAGAGGGCGTAAAGATAAATTACATTTTCCCATTTATCTCTGCTTCTAGATCTCCGATTTGAAAAATTCTTCCTGCATTGGATACAGCTCCTGATGGGAATTTTTTTATATATATAATTTCTAACTTTGTTAAGGAATGGTTTGGTAACCAGGTTGCGTAAGTGTTTATTTTGCTTTCAGGTTTTTGCTGTGAATTCAAAAATGAAATATCATGTTGATTTAGCAACAGCCTAACTGTTTTGAATATCTGGTTAGTTAAAATCATTTTTCCTTCAGTTAATGTTTCAGGAAATTTACGGTCTCATTTTCACCAGTTTTCTGCCAGCTGCGTTAATGAGGCAGGTCACTCTCTTTCGTTTCATAACGCTATTCCTATCCGATCCGAGGGAATCGCGGAGTGCAATTTTATTATTTTATTGCTCTGCGAGGGAGTGAGTGGACAATGAATAGTTTTTTCGTAAGGAAAGTATCAAGCATAGCTATTAAAATATCTGAAGGCCTCAAATTCTTACGATAAGGAACAGATTCTCACGGTAAACCGAAGGTGTTGACGAAAAGGCGATGTAAAAGTAGATGAGTGACGCGAAAGTGTCCGAGAGAGAACGCAATAAAAGTAACTCGCACGCTTTCTGAGAAGATCGGCAATAAACACATAAACAGACGATGCCCCGTAGGACTCACATGAGATAAAGGCAGATAGCAGTGACAGCACATGTCCGCGTTTCTCAGTTGGGAGGGCGAGTTCCTCCGGAATGAAGAGACCCGGATTCGAAGCCCGGCGCGGACAAACTTGTTCGTCATATTGGCTCCCGAACTTCAAGGATGACCTGACTGTTAAGTTTCTCGCAATGACGTGATGTTCTTTCCACACGGCGAGACAGGAAAATGAGAACCCTTTGTTCAGGGCTTCGAAAAAATAAATCAGCGTGATGTTAAATTCCCCACACCAAATTGTCTGGGATTTCTCAAATGCGCGTTCTTCATCGGATGACTGCCTACTGCGACGCATGGTCCCGTCTGAATATTGGGTCATGCCCCCGGCCCTCTTTCGGAAGGGGGAGATGTGACGTGCCTGCCCCGCAGGACTTACATGAGATAAAGGCAGATAACAGTGAGAGCACATGCCAGTGTTGTATAGTGGATAGCACTCGGAGCTCCGGAGCCGAGAGTTGTGGGTTCGAATCCCGTCCCTGGCATAAAAATGATGGAGAAATTTTCTTCTTCATAAGACGTTTATGCATAAATACTATAATGGACCTCTTTTCTAAAGGAAGGAAGACGAGAAGAGAAGACTCATCTTGGATTTGACGCCAGGGAGGGACGTCCGATCGAGCGCTTGGAGAGAGGGGTTAGAAACATTCAGATGAAATACAGGTAAAGCCCCGGAACCTGTAATTTCTTTACTTGCGGTCTAACGAACCCTTGAGATGGCCCTGAAACACCCTCAGTAAATAGTCTTCTAACACTCTACAGAATACAATCTTTTAAAGCAGTGCTTTGGTTCTTAAATAGTTGAATGATATAATTTGAGCTACCGAAAATCTTTTCGTCGGTAGATTGAAATTTGTTCCACTTTCGTGAGTTCAATATCAGTATGTATACAAGAAATGTGTACTGGTTGTATTAGTTCATAGCATTCAAACGATTAACGTGACCACAATAAGAGTTCCTGACATAACAATTATGCTATCATTTATAATGAATTCCCACATCTCTTATGGTGCAATTGCTGAGATACCATTATGAAAAAACCACAAGATATAAATATTTTAATAGTTTTAGAAATTTACAGACTTTATATGAGTTGAGAAAATATTCGCATATGCATAAACACTAGAATGAAAATCTCCTGTAAGCCGTGAGGTCGCCTTGTAGTAATGGTGTTACAGGGCTGCCCATTGCGTTTCTTTCAGTGCCCTGTCGCATGGGTCTCTTAGGCTTTCCGCTTGTAGGAAATTTCGAAGTACTGGGCTTTCAACTTTATTTTTCCCCGATGATGAAAGAAATCAACCACTTGCAAAATGAAAACCTGCTGTTCTCTAATGGTCTTACTTATTCAGTGAAATACACTCATCGTCATAGTCGCACCCAGAAGGAAGCAACCCACATGAATGAAACTTGGTGGGTAGGTTTGACATCGTGAGACGTGCAAACGATTCAAGTACCACACCTGTTCGCGCATGTGCCGAAAGTAAGGAGGGGTAGCGCTGTGCCTGACTGGATTTATAAGATCGTCCCGTTGCGCGAGCTTGCCATTCCTGCTCGTGCTGTTGTGTTGGTTGCATCCTTTGCAAGCGAAGTATGTCTCGCATAGAACTTCGGAAGCAATTCGAGAAGTTGGAGGAGTTCGAGAGGGTCCACGTCGTTGGGCTCCGGGAAGTGGAATGGTCTTATCGCCGGATTGCGCGCCATCCCTGTAGCGCGGATATCACCATAGCACGCTGTTGGCGGCAGTGGATAGAACAAGGCACGTTGCAGCGACAGGAAAGGTCTGGGAGACCTACACGAACCACGGAGAGAGAGGACCGGCGGATTTTCCGAAATGAGCGGAAAGATACAACAGCCACGATTGCGGATATTCAGCGAGCAGTGGTGCCCTCCATGCATCGTCCGATTAGGGCCAGCACCATTGGCTGATGGCTGCACGACGTAGGGCTACACGCACGCAGACCGTTTGGATTACTACCTTTAAAGGCATTGCATCGTCGTCAAAGACTGCAATGGTGTCATGCCAGATTGTCATAGAGCCACTCAGAATGGCAGCGGGTGATATTCAGTGACGAGTCCCGCTTTTGTCTTGCAAGAGACGACCAACGAATCCGTGTGTGGAGGCACCGTGGTCAGCGCCAAGATGAACGGTTTGCTGTCGAGCGTCACACGTCCAGAAGATTTGGTGTCATGGTGTAGGGTGCAACTGCCTACGATGCCAGATCAGCTTTGGTGTTCATTACAGGCACTTCGACAGCCCAACGTTACGTTAATGAGGTCCTGCAACCAGTGGCCCTACCTTTTCTGAACGCTCATTCCGGTGCGATTTTCCAACAGGACAACGTTTGTCCGCATACTGCTGTTGTCTCAAGGGCTTGCCTTCAAGGCACTGACACTCTGCCCTGGCCAGCCGCATTGCCTAATCTATCGCCGATTGAAAATGTGTGGGATGCTATTGGACGCGCTATCCACACTCCACCCCTACCACACAATCAGCACGAACTCCGTGAAAAGATTCAAGCTGCATGGGATGGCTTATCACAGGACACCATTTGGAACCTGTACAACTCCATGCTGAGACGTCTGGTATGCTGTGTGAGCAAACATTGCGGACCGACGCAATACTGAGAAACACTACTTATTGGTGTGTTGCTCAATAAATGTTTTCCTATATCAGTCTCAATGTTTAATCATTTATTATTCCTGTAACCTTTACCTTCCTCCCGAATAGCATTGCAGTCCGATACGTCCTTTTGGATGCAACTATTTTTTTGAAAGGGAAAGTCACTTTCGACCTGTACCCTATTTCTTTACGTTCTTTGTATTATTAATGCATTGATCTGTATCTGTTTATTATTCTTTAAAGCTTCTTCTTCCGCTACCTTATTGCTAAATTTCTCTTTCCTGATTTTATTTCTCTTTTGATCCTCTCATCTCCAAACCGGACATTTTCCCCACCTCTGTTTCCCTCTTACGAAGAAAATCTCACCCCGACTTTTTCCTTTGACCGGTAGACTAAACTCCCTTGTGTCTTCTCCTTTCCTTGAGAAAACGCGCCGGCTACTATCTCCGTTGGCGACCCTCCGGTCATCTCCACTCTCACAATGGATCTCTTTTACACCCACTGGTTAGGGCCTCTTTAACCCATCGTAAGAAATTCCTCATTAAAACCTGGAGTTTAAAAAAAAAAAAGCCAGGTGTTTGAATATTCTCTTTACATGAACTCTGAAACTTTGAAGCTATAAAGCCATTATACCACTCACTCACAGAGCAATAAACTGACCCTCGGGCAGAAATAGTGTTCCCTGAACTCAAGGAGCGTAGAGGGAATAGCTAATTCCCCTCCCTCATAAATGGCTCTTGAAAACTAAGAATGGAAGACTCAATGTCTGTCCAAGAACTGACGAAAAAGAGAAATGGTTTTAACTCATAAATTATGATATCAAAGATGGTTATTGGCGTATACTTTCGCCGTAATTAATTGGCCTAGGAAATTGGAGAAAAACTTAAAAGGTCCTGATGACATTTCAGTAACGTACGGCGTGTGTCTTGATAAATTAAACGCAGAATCGAGGTTCTGGAAAGACAAGTCGATAGCCGGAACAGAAAACATTTCCTTTACAGAAAGTATACAGGAAGCGAAGAAATTTTACCTAGTAGTATCAAGGGCACTAAAAATACCAGTCACACTCCCCGCAGAAACATATACCTCTGAAATTCTTGGGTGAGGTCAACCATGACCGAGGACATGACTTATTGCACACAAAGACCTGTCCGTCAGGCGACGGACCGGTCTTTGTGTGCAATAAGTGTCCATCGAACTGAGTGTACTGAAATGCTGATTTCATGAGAAAGATTGTCGACCTACACTACTGGTCCCCAAGATGCAACACCAAGAAGGACACGAGATAGCAACTCCAGATTTACTGGAAAAATAAGAACAGATACAAAGATGAAACGATTGAGCTTACAGGCCCGTGCGACTTCCGGAACACGCATACATCAACAGCTCGTGTGGCCCCCATGGCTGACAATAACGGCCGCTACACGGCGCCTCATCAAACGAAAGAGGCTTTGGATGTAGGCTTGGGGTATGCCGGTCCAGGCTGCTTCCACACGTTGCCATAGTTCATCAGGCGTGGCCACGGGTGGTGCTTGCCGGGCCACTCGGTTGCCGATCAGCGAACAGACGTGTTCGATGGGCGACATATCGGGAGAACAGGCGGGTCACGGCAGCAGTGACACATGATGGGCCATGAAGAATTGTTGCACGATGCGTGCCACGTGCGGGCGCTCATTGTCCTTTTGAAACGTGGCCGCTGGCAGGTCCTGCAGGTAAGGGAGCACTACAGGCTCCAAAACATCGGAGATGTAGCTGTGGCAGTTGAGTGTGACGGCGATGCGTACCAGAAGAGTGCGGGTCTCATATCCAATTGCGCCCCAAACCATAACGTCAGGTGACGGACCGGTATGGCGATGCATAATGCAGGCGTCATACAGCCTCTCGCCGCGATACCACCACACGCGTATCCGACCATCGTGGTGTTGCAGGCAGAAGCGGGATTCGTCGGAGAAGACAATGTCATGCCATTCCGTAGTCCAGGTGCGGCGTTCAACGGCCCACTGCCGCCGCACTCGCCGGTGGTGTAACGTTAATGGTAATCAGAGCAATGGGTGCCGTGCGACAAGTCCCCACTCCTGCAAACGACGTCGAACGGTGCGTGCTGACACACGTTGTTGCGCAACACACCCTAATTCCTGCGCTACCGTTGGTGATGTGGTGGTGCGTGCCGTCAATGCCCGCCTCTCGTTCGGTGGTGTGCCGCGGCCGCGGCAATCGCTCACATCGGTCCGTCCGTCCCATATCTACTGAATTCATACTCGCATCACTGTGGCTGGATGTCATCCCACACGGGCGCCGATGTCTTGGTACGATAAACCGCTGTCGCGATAAGCCACCATTTGTCCTGTTTCGAACTCCGAAACGTACTGGCATGACTGCGGTATTCTGCGACGAGGCATCAGGAAATTTCCCACGCACAGGTCCGGTAGCACAACACACTGCCACTACTTATACCCCGCCTTCTGTACACCCTTCTTATAGTGCTTCTCGGTGGCGTGCCGAGCGCACATGATTCGCATATGCCCTGCAATGCTAATCGTTTGCATGTCCTCTCGCGGGCGACGCATGCTGCGAATTTCACGCCAATCGGATGCTTCCTTCCTGGTTTTGCATTTTGGGTGGCCAGTAGTGTATTTGGGCAAAAGAAGACTGCAATTTTTATTTTCTTCCAAAAAGGAGTGACACAACCATGATCCAACTAAATTATCGTCAGAACTTGTTCTTTGGTAGCAAAATAGGTCTCACAACACTTATTCAATTATTTTTTATTTAAATTATTACTAAATAATATACATCGATGGGCCATTACATTATGACCACCCTCAGCCTAGAGAAATGGTCGCGCCTAGTGACCGAAGAGTGGCGCAGGTGAAGTTCATAGAGCAATATATATATATATATATATATATATATTCCATAAAGAAGATACCTAAGCAAAAAAATGCAAATATAATTTTGACTCACACCTAGTACGACATAGAAAAGGTTATGTATCTACCTGTGTGAGTAAAAGGAGAAAAGACAAAAAAATAAAATAAAACAACTGAATGTAGAAGGTGTCGAGAATAGAATTTTGCAACCTTCGTTTTAAATTCTAAAATTTTTCCTTAGTCTTCACTTTTGCTCTTAAGTATATATATATATATATATATATTCTATAAAGAAGATACCTAAGCAAAAAAATGCAAATATAATTTTGACTCACACCTAGTACAACATAGAAAAGGTTATGTATCTACCTGTGTGAGTAAAAGGAGAAAAGACAAAAAAATAAAATAAAACAACTGAATGTAGAAGGTGTCGAGAATACTGAGCCTTGGCTTTATCAAGGACCAGCAAAAACTCTGCATTTTCTCACTTCCACAAAGACCTAGTTGGAAATGGGTTTCTGCAAGGCCATAGATGCAAGTAACATTCCCACCTAAAATAGTTTAAAACATATATATATAAGTCATGTCCTCCGTAGAGTTGCATGACCTAGCACTAGTTAACAATTTCGCTTGCATCCATTAACCTTCATGGCCCGACCCATGCTCTTCATCTGTAACTATTAAACAGAGAGAAGAAGATTAAAGAGAACTCAAGCTGTGAGAGTGACATAATAATTAGAAATGATTTTCAGCCATAACGAAATTCCAAGTTCGTTTGAGAGAGAATTTAAACCTGTAAATCAATGCAAAAGAAATCCAAATTTTACATTGCAATTAAAAAAGGAAATGTTAATTTTTAACGAACAGATTTTTGAAAGAAAACTTGAGTCTAAAACCCCCTACTCTACAACTTATGACAGCACGAAAACGAGAATAAGTTAAAGATAATAATTAACTAAAGAAAACTTTGTGAAAGTTATATACCTTAAACAGTTAGTTGCAATATGTACAAAGTATTTCAGCAGTGCTTTAAGTGCATAATTAATTAGTTATTAAGAACTTAACTACTTTGAAAAAACAGCGCAGAGACAGCGCATAGAAAAGGAACAAGCTTAGCCATCTTCTGTTCCTAGGTACCCCAAAAGACGCTCAAAGTTACAAAGAAAAGAAAGAGTTAAAACCCGCAAAAATGTTAACAGACAAACCAATGCCTAAAAGCTGAAAAGCTAAAAAACGACAGAGAATAAGTACAAACATTGAACTTATAAAACCTAGAACCCAAAAACAAGGAAGAGAGCTTACCTCTTGTGTGACAAAAACTTTTCTCCTCACAAGAGAAGAACATGGCTGACCTCTTCCGCCACTCCCTAGACGCTGGGGCAGTGAGGGTGGGGCTGATGGCCTCCTCATACAGCAAGAAAACAACGCGCGGAGATTTTAACCAGAGAAAAAAATATATAAACTTAAGACTGTGGATCTGTATGATCAGAAAGAGCAGAATTAACTCTCCAGAATACATGAGAAATATTATAAAATACACGAGCAGTTTATTTAATAATCTTTGCATGTATTTAATCACCTTAGTGAGCTTCTATAGATTAATCAGAATCTTATTAATTTTAATGTTGGTTTTACTATTTTTAGTATAGCTATCCTAGTGATGAATAACTAGTTTTCTTTTTTATTTGTTTTTATTTTCTTTTATAAACAGATTTTTAAGCTTTTTTGTGATTTTGTTTATATTATTTAATTTTTTGTTTTAATAGGACCGTCATATCCATAGCACTAAGGTTCCTTTAGGTAGTTAATAGGCATCCTCTAGCCAACTTCCTTACGGCTTTGATTGGTCAGAATCATATTATTAACTGTGTAGAAAATTAAAGCAGATCTGCCAACCTTACTCTATTATTCAGAATAATTTTTCTTAAAGTTCTTTTGATGAAAGAAGAAGGAATTTCGTTCTCTAGAAAACTTTCTAATAGTATATTTGTGTGGTAATTGAAGTACAAATTGTTGCTGCAAATTCTTGAAATTCTTAGGACCTGAGAAATTAGTACATTCTCAATTACTTTGGTTGAAATGTTATTATTCCAGTGTAGATATTTAATTACTTTGAAAGGAAAATTAACTCTTTTATCAAAGAGGCTAATAGATGGGTTACCTCTGTTGAGCTTAATGCTTAAGTCTAGGAACTCAAGTTCCTGATTACTGTGGTTGGTTTTACATAAGTTAAGAGAGCTTGGATAGATATTATCAAAATCACTCTCTATAACTTCTGAATTATTGATACACAGCAGATCATCAATATATCTAAAAGTGTAAAGGTAGTTATCTGAGCAGGTGGGGTGATTTTTAATGAATTTATATTCCTTAAAGAACAGGAATAGATTAGCGATATTCGTGGACGTTGATGTCCCCATTGGAATACCGTTCACTTGCTTATAGAGAGTATTATTATATAAGATATGGTTATTTTTTATGCAGCAATTCAGATAAGAGTTCCAAGTTCCTACATCAACAAATTGGTTAAGTTTAAATTCTGCATACAGCTCTTTAAAGGTAGTGATTATATCTGATAGAGGCAGATTAGTATATAGGTTTTCAAAATCATAACTATTAATATCTAGGGGACAAACTTTGAGTATAGTAGAAATTACTTCTGCATTATTATTAATTATCCAAAAATCTCTGTTCATCAAGTTAGAACAGTTTCTAATGTGTTAAATAATATAAACAAAATCACAAAAAAGCTTAAAAATCTGTTTATAAAAGAAAATAAAAACAAATAAAAAAGAAAACTAGTTATTCATCACTAGGATAGCTATACTAAAAATAGTAAAACCAACATTAAAATTAATAAGATTCTGATTAATCTATAGAAGCTCACTAAGGTGATTAAATACATGCAAAGATTATTAAATAAACTGCTCGTGTATTTTATAATATTTCTCATGTATTCTGGAGAGTTAATTCTGCTCTTTCTGATCATACAGATCCACAGTCTTAAGTTTATATATTTTTTTCTCTGGTTAAAATCTCCGCGCGTTGTTTTCTTGCTGTATGAGGAGGCCATCAGCCCCACCCTCACTGCCCCCAGCGTCTAGGGAGTGGCGGAAGAGGTCAGCCATGTTCTTCTCTTGTGAGGAGAAAAGTTTTTGTCACACAAGAGGTAAGCTCTCTTCCTTGTTTTTGGGTTCTAGGTTTTATAAGTTCAATGTTTGTACTTATTCTCTGTCGTTTTTTAGCTTTTCAGCTTTTAGGCATTGGTTTGTCTGTTAACATTTTTGCGGGTTTTAACTCTTTCTTTTCTTTGTAACTTTGAGCGTCTTTTGGGGTACCTAGGAACAGAAGATGGCTAAGCTTGTTCCTTTTCTATGCGCTGTCTCTGCGCTGTTTTTTCAAAGTAGTTAAGTTCTTAATAACTAATTAATTATGCACTTAAAGCACTGCTGAAATACTTTGTACATATTGCAACTAACTGTTTAAGGTATATAACTTTCACAAAGTTTTCTTTAGTTAATTATTATCTTTAACTTATTCTCGTTTTCGTGCTGTCATAAGTTGTAGAGTAGGGGGTTTTAGACTCAAGTTTTCTTTCAAAAATCTGTTCGTTAAAAATTAACATTTCCTTTTTTAATTGCAATGTAAAATTTGGATTTCTTTTGCATTGATTTACAGGTTTAAATTCTCTCTCAAACGAACTTGGAATTTCGTTATGGCTGAAAATCATTTCTAATTATTATGTCACTCTCACAGCTTGAGTTCTCTTTAATCTTCTTCTCTCTGTTTAATAGTTACAGATGAAGAGCATGGGTCGGGCCATGAAGGTTAATGGATGCAAGCGAAATTGTTAACTAGTGCTAGGTCATGCAACTCTACGGAGGACATGACTTATATATATATGTTTTAAACTATTTTAGGTGGGAATGTTACTTGCATCTATGGCCTTGCAGAAACCCATTTCCAACTAGGTCTTTGTGGAAGTGAGAAAATGCAGAGTTTTTGCTGGTCCTTGATAAAGCCAAGGCTCAGTATTCTCGACACCTTCTACATTCAGTTGTTTTATTTTATTTTTTTGTCTTTTCTCCTTTTACTCACACAGGTAGATACATAACCTTTTCTATGTTGTACTAGGTGTGAGTCAAAATTATATTTGCATTTTTTTGCTTAGGTATCTTCTTTATAGAATGTGAATTCTGAATTTTCAAAACTGCTGCGTTGCGCGTTTTGATTTTCAGGTTTTTTTGCAACCTTCGTTTTAAATTCTAAAGTTTTTCCTTAGTCTTCAGTTTTGCTCTTAAGTATATATATATATATATATATATATATATATATATATATATATATATATGGGATGTAAGGTCAGGTGATGCGTAACATCACAGCCTCTCCTTGACAAATGTCAACCCCGCCTTCTCGTGGTGCATCCTGTTCCCACTAAAGGGGCTCTGACGACCGCCCATAGCGGTATAACTATACCATCGGGATTAGAGGAAATTCTATCCCACACTCACCAACCCGCTTGGCCAGCGTGGTGAGTTATGGACAAACCCCTCCAAAATGATTCCACAACTTAAATCTTGGCCCTCAGTCTCCGGCAGCTGGAATGTACCTGGCCAAGGCAGCGGCCAGTGCGACATGAAGGCAGAGGGTGCTAAGAATCCCCGGAGGACCGGACTAGGCTGCCATCTGATGCTGACCTTGGCTACTTACAATGGACGCTCCCTATCTTCTGATTCAAGGCTTCTTGAATTGGAAGAGGAACTACAAAGGATCAACTGGGACATTGTGGGGCTAAGTGAGGTAAGGAGAAAAGGAGAAGATCTCATCGAACTGAAAAGTGGACATCTCTTCTACTATCGTGGGACAGATACTGGCAGAACTAGTGGTGTTGGATTTATAATAAACAAGAAACTGAAGGATAAAGTTGTAGAAGTTGAAAGTTCCTCTGACAGAGCTGCACGACTTGTTATCCAACTCTCGAAAAGATACCAGGCTCAGATTATTCAAACATATGCACCCACCACAAGTCATCCTGAAGAAGAAATTGAAGAATTTTATGAGGAAATTTGTCATCTAAATAATAAAGGTAAGCAGCACTTGAAAATAATTATGGGAGATTTCAATGCAAAAATAGGGCAACGGCAACAGAATGAAACTTCAGTAGGTAAATTCGGCCATGGCAACAGAAACCAGCGTGGAAATACTCTCGTTGAGTTTGCAGAGGCAGAAGGGTTTTTCATCTTGAACTCCTTCTTCAAGAAAAAGCCACACAGGAAATGGACATGGAGACATCCAAATGGGACGACAAGTGAAATTGATTTTATTATGTGTAACAAAAAATTCGTCATAGAAGACTGCAGTGTGCTAAACAAGTTCAACACAGGTAGTGACCATAGATTGGTGAGATGTAAGATGCACCTCAACACTAAACTTGAACGTGGCAAGCTCATAAGACAAACAAAATCTATTGACATAACCAACCTTAAAAAACACCATAATACCTTCAAGTTAGAACTGAAGAACAGGTTCTCTGCTTTAGAATACCTAACATCGGAAGAAGTGGACATCTCTGAAGTTAACAGAAAAGTAACCAAAGCTCTTATGGAAACAGCAACAAAATTAGCTGGGTCTAAGAACAAGTTGCATGTGAACAAATTATCAGGAAAAAATCAAAATGTTGATGCAAAAAAGAAGAGAGATGAGGACAACTAAAGGAGATATGACTTCCAAAGTGGAATATATAGAGCTATGCAAGACAGTAAGAAAAAGTATCACTGAAGACCTAATGAAATTCAACTGTGAACTAGTGAGGAAAGCAATTGAAAACAACCAAAGCCTAAAGATAGCAAAGGGACATCTCAGTAAGGGAAGAAAACAGATTATGGCACTGAGAAAAGAAGATGGTTCTGTAACAAGAAATAGAGGCAAAATTTTGACAAGAGTGAAAGATTTCTACTCCAAATTATATGAAAGGGATGATATATGCACTCCAGACATCATGAAAGATACCAGTACCAGAGTTCCTCCAGTCCTTCCAGCAGAAGTTCCACATGCAATCAAGAACATGAAGCGAGGAAAAGCTCCAGAAGAAGATGGAATTACTGTAGACATCATACAAGAAGCAAGTGGAGAAATCGAAACAGTACTCGCCCAAATTTTCACTCGATGCCTTAATGAAGGAAAGATTCCTGAGGATTGGAACACCGCTACAATGATCCTGCTACATAAGAAAGGTGACATTGAGGATCTCGGAAACTACAGACCTATCAGCCTCCTATCAGTTGTTTATAAAATCTTCACTAAAGTTCTTTCACACCGCTTGAAGGTAACACTGGACATGGCTCAACCGAGAGAACAAGCTGGATTCAGGAGTGGCTACAGCACAATAGATCATATCCACGTGCTGAGAGAACTAATTGAAAGAGCGAGGGAATATGAACTTCCATTGTGCATGGCTTTTATCGATTATGAAAAAGCCTTTGATTCGGTGAAACCATCAGCAGTTACAATGGCTCTGAAAACCTGCGGTATTGAAGATGCATACATTAATATTATTAATAACATCTATGAAAATGCAAGTGCAAAGATTAGGCTGTTTGAAAATACAACACACGTAAAAATTGGAAAGGGAGTGAGACAAGGTGACACCATATCTCCGAAGCTCTTTAATGCCACATTGGAGGGTGTTTTTCAGTCGCTGAGCTGGGAAAACAAGGGGATAAAGATTAATGGAGATTATCTAACCCACCTTCGTTTTGCTGATGACGTAGTCATTTTTGCAACTACCCCATCAGAGCTGCAGAGTATGATCCAGGAACTTGCTGACAAGAGTAAAGAAGTGGGATTAAAAATGAACTTTCAGAAGACAAAAGTGATGTTCAATGCTTTTACAAGAAATGAAGATTTATCGATTGATGGAGAAAAGCTGGAGATAACAGACACGTACGTTTATCTTGGACAGCAGATATCAAGTGAGGGTCACATTGATGAAGAAATTAATCGGCGTACAAAACTTGCCTGGAGAGCTTTTGGAAGAAACAGCATAATTTTCAAGAGCAATATGCCATTATGTCTTAAAAGAAAAGTGTTTGACCAATGCATCCTTCCAGTGCTTACGTATGGTGCAGAGACGTGGACCTTAACTAAAAGAGACATACAAAGGCTGCAGACAACTCAAAGAAGCATGGAGAGGTGCATGCTTGGTGTAACCAGGAGAGATAAGAAGAGGAACTCGTGGATCCGAAAAATGACAAGAGTGGAAGACATCATGATCAGAGTTAAATCCCTGAAATGGCAATGGGCTGGACATACTGCCAGAAGGACAGATCATCGATGGACAGCCGAAATTTTAGATTGGATTCCAAGGGACAGGAAAAGACCCAGAAGAAGACCACATGGGAGATGGGTGGATGAAATTCGAAAGTATGCAGGGGTGTATATATATATATATATATATATATATATATATATATATATATATATATATATATATATATATATATACTATAAAGATACCTAAGCAAAAAAAATACATATATAATTTTGACTCACACCTAGTACAACATAGAAAAGGTTATGTATCTACCTGCGTGAGTAAAAGGAGAAAAGAAAAAAGAAAATAAAACAACTGAATGTAGAAGGTGTCGAGAATACTGAGCCTTGGCTTTATCAAGGACCAGCAAAAACTCTGCATTTTCTCACTTCCACAAAGACCTAGTTGGAAATGGGTTTCTGCAAGGCCATAGATGCAAGTAACATTCCCACCTAAAATAGTTTAAGCAGAAGTAATTTCTACTATACTCAAAGTGTGTCCCCTAGATATTAATAGTTATGATTTTGAAAACCTATATACTAATCTGCCTCTATCAGATATAATCACTACCTTTAAAGAGCTGTATGCAGAATTTAAACTTAACCAATTTGTTGATGTAGGAACTTGGAACTCTTATCTCAATTGCTGCATAAAAAATAACCATATCTTATATAATAATACTCTCTATAAGCAAGTGAACGGTATTCCAATGGGAACATCAACGTCCACGAATATCGCTAATCTATTCCTGTTCTTTAAGGAATATAAATTCATTAAAAATCACCCCACCTGCTCAGATAACTACCTTTACACTTTTAGATATATTGATGATCTGCTGTGTATCAATAATTCCGAAGTTATAGAGAGTGATTTTGATAATATCTATCCTAGCTCTCTTAACTTATGTAAAACCAACCACAGTAATCAGGAACTTGAGTTCCTAGACTTAAGCATTAAGCTCAACAGAGGTAACCCATCTATTAGCCTCTTTGATAAAAGAGTTAATTTTTCCTTTCAAAGTAATTAAATATCTACACTGGAATAATAACATTTCAACCAAAGTAATTGAGAATGTACTAATTTCTCAGGTCCTAAGAATTTCAAGAATTTGCAGCAACAATTTGGACTTCAATTACCACATTAATATACTATTAGAAAGTTTTCTAGAGAACGAAATTCCTTCTTCTTTCATCAAAAGAACTTTAAGAAAAATTATTCTGAATAATAGAGTAAGGTTGGCAGATCTGCTTTAATTTTCTACACAGTTAATAATATGATTCTGACCAATCAAAGCCGTAAGGAAGTTGGCTAGAGGATGCCTATTAACTACCTAAAGGAACCTTAGTGCTATGGATATGACGGTCCTATTAAAACAAAAAAAAAATTAAATAATATAAAACAAAATCACAAAAAAAGCTTAAAAATCTGTTTATAAAAGAAAATAAAAACAAATAAAAAGAAAACCAGTTATTCATCACTAGGATAGCTATACTAAAAATAGTAAAACCAACATTAAAATTAATAAGATTCTGATTAATCTATAGAAGCTCACTAAGGTGATTTAATACATGCAAAGATTATTAAATAAACTGCTCGTGTATTTTATAATATTTCTCATGTATTCTGGAGAGTTAATTCTGTTCATTCTGATCATACAGATCCACAGTCTTAAGTTTATATATTTTTTTCTCTGGTTAAAATCTCCGCGCGTTGGTTTCTTGCTGTATGAGGAGGCCATCAGCCCCACCCTCACTGCCCCCCAGCGTCTAGGGAGTGGCGGAAGAGGTCAGCCATGTTCTCCTCTTGTGAGGAGAAAAGTTTTTGTAACTCAAGAGGTAAGCTCTCTTCCTTGTTTTTGGGTTCTAGGTTTTATAAGTTCAATGTTTGTACTTCATGTACCTTTCTCTGTCGTTTTTAGCTTTTCAGCTTTTAAGCATTGGTTTGTCTGTTAACATTTATGCGGGTTTTAACTCTTACTTTTCTTTGTAACTTTGAGCGTCTTTTGTGGTACCTAGGAACAGAAGATGGCTAAGCTTGTTCCTTTTCTATGCGCTGTCTATGCGCTGTTTTTTCAAAGTAGTTAAGTTCTTAATAACTAATTAATTATGCACTTAAAGCACTGCTGAAATACTTTGTACATATTGCAACTAACTGTTTAAGGTATATAACTTTCACAAAGTTTTCTTTAGTTAATTATTATCTTTAACTTATTCTCGTTTTCGTGCTGTCATAAGTTGTAGAGTAGGGGTTTTAGACTCAAGTTTTCTTTCAAAAATCTGTTCGTTATAAATTAACATTTCCTTTTTTTAATTGCAATGTAAAATTTGTTTTTCAGGTTTAAATTCTCTCTCAAACGAACTTGGAATTTCGTTATAGCTGAAAATCATTTCTATTTATTATGTCACTCTCACAGCTTGAGTTCTCTTTAATCTTCTTCTCTCTGTTTAATAGTAACAGATGAAGAGCATGGGTCGGGCCATGAAGGTTAATGGATGCAAGCGAAATTGTTAACTAGTGCTAGGTCATGCTACTCTACGGAGGACATGACTTATATATATATTTTTTAAACTATTTTAGGTGGGAATGTTACTTGCATCTATGGCCTTGCAGAAACCCATTTCCAACTAGGTCTTTTGTGGAAGTGAGAAAATGCAGAGTTTTTGCTGGTCCTTGATAAAGCCAAGGCTCAGTATTCTCGACACCTTCTACATTCAGTTGTTTTATTTTCTTTTTTTTCTTTTCTCCTTTTACTCACGCAGGTAGATACATAACCTTTTCTATGTTGTACTAGGTGTGAGTCAAAATTATATATGTATTTTTTTTGCTTAGGTATCTTTATAGTATGTGAATTCTGAATTTTCAAAACTGCTGCGTTGCGCGTTTTGATTTTCAGGTTATTTTGCACCCTTCGTTTTAAATTCTAAAATTTTTTCCTTAGTCTTCAGTTTTGCTCTTAAGTATATATATATATATATATATATATATCATCATCATCATCATCATTGTCAACCATTATCAATCCACTGCTGGACGAAGGTCTCCCCAAGTTTCCTCCACAACGGTCTGTCTTGTGCCAGTCTCCTCCATGTCACTCCCGCATACTTTCGTATTTCATCCACCCATCCTGCATGTGGTCTTATTCTGGGTATTTTCCTGTCCCTTCTAATCCAATCTAAAATTTCGGCTGTCCATCGATGGTCTGTCTTTCTGGCAGTATGTCCAGCCCATTGCCGTTTCAGGGATTTAACTCTGATCATGATGTCTTCCACTCTTGTCATTTTTCGGATCCACGAGTTCCTCTTCTTATCTCTCCTGGTTACACCAAGCATGCACCTCTCCATGCTACTTTGAGATGTCTGCAGCCTTTGTATGTCTCTTTTAGTTAAGGTCCACGTCTCTGCACCATACGTAAGCACTGGAAGGATGCATTGATCAAACACTTTTCTTTTAAGACATAATGGCATATTGCTCTAAAAAATTATGCTGTTTCTTCCAAAAGCTCTCCAGGCAAGTTTTGTACGCCAATTAATTTCTTCATCCATGTGACCCTCACTTGATATCTGCTGTCCAAGATAAACGTACGTGTCTGTTATCTCCAGCTTTTCTCCATCAATCGATAAATCTTCATTCCTTGTAAAAGCATTGTACATCAGTTTTATCTTCTGAAAGTTCATTTTTAATCCCACTTCTTTACTCTTGTCAGCAAGTTCCTGGATCATACTGTGCAGCTCTGATGGGGTAGTTGCAAAAATGACTACGTCATCAGCAAAACGAAGGTGAGTTAGATAATCTCCATTAATCTTTATCCCTTTGTTTCCCAGTTCAGTGATTGAAAGACTTTTTCCAATGTGGCATTAAAGAGCTTCGGAGATATGGTGTCACCTTGTCTCACTCCCTCTCCAATTTTTATGTGTGTTGTATTTTCAAACAGCCGAATCTTTGCACTTGCATTTTCATAGATATTATTAGTAATATTAATAACAAATACCGCAGGATTTCAGAGCCATTGTAACTGCTGATGGGTTTCACCGAATCGAAGGCTTTTTCATAATCGATAAAAGCCATGCACAATGGAAGGTCATATTCCCTCGCTCTTGCAATTAGTTCTCTCAGTACGTGGATATGATCTATTGTGCTGTAGCCAATCCTGAATCCAGCATGTTCTCTCGGTTGAGCCATGTCCAGTGTCACCTTTAAGTGAAGGGATTATATATATATATATATATATATATATATATATACCACCCGACGACCGGTTTTCGGTTAATAAAGTTTTCCGAGTCGGAAAGGGAAAAGCTGCCGATTTATAAGAGTTTGATAAAGGACAAATTTCAATGGCATGGTGCCTCGGAACTACGATCTCTGAAACGGCCAGGCTTGTGAGTTGTTCACGTGCCGCTTGAGTGAGTACGAATCAAAAGTGGCGCACATATGGCCAAACGACGAACCGTCGTCCAGCAGTGCGTCGTCCGCAGCTCATTGATGCCAGAGGGGAGCGGAGACTGTCGCGCATAGCACACAGAGACAACAAGGCCACAGTGCGACAAATCACCCGCAGCTACAACAGTAGTGATCAGGGCAATGTGTCACAGCACACAGTTCATCGCATCCTTTGGCGCATGGGCCTGCGTAGCCGAAGACCCAGATGGGTCCTCATGCTCACTGTACGTCATCACCAACAGCGCATAAAATGGGCCCAAGATCATCGAGATTAGACCGTCGATGATTGGAAGGAAGTGTCCTGATCTGACGAATCAAGATTCCTGTTATATGGAAACAGGTCGCCAGCGGCGGTGTTATGCTGTGGGAGATGTTTTCTTGGGTCAATTTTGGCCCCATCATCATAACAGCACAACCCGTGACAGCCGTCAGGTATCTGAACATCGTTGCGGACCAAGTTCACACATTCATGGCAACTTTGATCTCTGCTGATGGCCACCAACAGGATAATGCGCCATGCCACACAGCCACAATAGTTAAAGAGTGGTTCGAGGAACATGCTGGTGACTTTCGGTTAATGCCCTGGCTCCTCAAATTAACCTGCCATGAACCCAATCGAATATTTGTGGTTCGACTTGGAAAAACGTGTTCTCGCTAAATCACCACCACCCCGAAATGTACGGGAACTGGAGGAGTTCAACAATTTATTCTTAAAATGATGATACAAGCGCACCTCGGGCGATGAAAACATAAAAAAGAACAATGAATGACAATATCTACAGATGAATGCATGTAACAAGATAAAACTACTGATGCAGATATAGAACAGAAAATGACATACGTACAAAAATGGCCCGGAGACGATCCGGGATAAATTACATACAATGACATGCTATAAAGTCCGATAAGGAAGGAAAGGAAAGTCCAGAGAAGCTGTAAAAACGCAGGACTAGTCCAGGAGTAAGTAATAAGTCAGGAAAAGTCCTACTCATCAGCAGAGGAATGACGAAGAAATGAAGGAGAAAGTTGAGCGGTGTCCTCCATTTCACAGAGCCGTTGATAACAAGAAAGAAACGTACAGTCAGTCGTGCAAAGAGCCTCAAGGTCAGCTCTGATACACGTCAGCCGACGATGAATATCATCCGGAGGAAAAGTGAAGTGAGAAAGGTAAGAGGCCATATCAAACGATGGATCCCGGAAGAGCGAAAATAGGCGAAACAGTTGTCTATGGGTAAAGGGTCGAGTGAGCACGACGGTATCTTGACAAAACTGTTCAAATTGTGCTTGAAGAGGAACCTTTGCGAGTTCCTCTGGATTTTCCGTAAGGTTACACCCCTGAGGGACGAACGAATGCTAGAAGATGAGCGAGAACGATACACTCGTGAACGTCCACGTTTAGCTGGAGCATTAGGAGCTTTCAAGACGGTGCGTTTTGGGTATCGGCCACTGGAATCAACAACAGTCTCATCACTAATGGCCAAGTCATCCACACTGGTGGGATCTGCAGTAGGAGTAATAGGAAGATGAAACAGTCCAGGAGTGTCCGGAGCAGTCATTAAAGCATTGCGGAAATCATCAAGATCAGCTGCCGATGAATCAGTGGTAACCATGGCCACCTCCTTAGTGGGAGCCTCACCAGAAAAAGTAGAAAGCACCACCTGAGTAGAAGCGTCCTGCTCAGAAATCGAGCAAGGAGGTGAAAACGGTTCAGGTGAAGTTGAAGAACCAAGGAGAGGAGGAAAGTGAGCTTCAGTAAAATCAGGATCACGCAAGTCAGGCTCTGCACGAGAACCAGACGTGGGCGTATCAACAGGCACTGATGTAGGCAATCCAGAAGAGGGTCCAGAAGAAGAGAAAGGTCCAGGACACTCTTTATAAAAATGCCCTAAGCCTTTACACTTGCTGCAGTGGAACTCAGTTAAGAGATCGATGTGTCTCCGTTGACCGTGACAATGGACAGTAAGTTGTGTAGGTAAAGTTGCAATATCGTCCCGAGAAGAAAAATGACAGGCAACGAGCACCATAAAAATGGCGATCCGCAAAGTCGTTGGGCGCTGCCGAGAAGGTTACGACGTCCCCGGCAACGCGACCAAGAGATGAGTTAACTGAAAGGAGCATGACATTTGTGACTTCAGGTGGCACCGGGTTAACCGGGCGCTGTATCACAGGTTTGGGCATCAAGAAGTTATTATTACTAGTAATACCTTTCTGCAAAAGAGAGGTCACATGGTCAGGTTGAGAAAGATAAACAACAATAGTCCGAGCCCGACGATAGAGATGAGTAATAGCAGACGGAGATAAAAGCTGCTTAACTGCCGTAGCATAAACTTTCAACTTGGTATCGGGAAAGGCTTTAAAAAAACTCCTAAAGACATATGCGAGGAGAACTTTTGAGCTTGAACAGATGACGCCGGAATATGAAGATGAACAGAGTTGCCGGTGCGACGAACATGAGGTTTCAAAGCATCGACTTGCTGTAACACAATCGGGGATATGCGAGCAGATGCAGAGGTCGCTGCAGCAGAATAAGACGATGGCAATCGAGCTGCTGTAGAAGGTGGAGGAGTGACGTCATCGTGAGTATCCATTGCATCAGTAAAAGTCACAGTAGAAGCTGAAGAAGAGGAGCTGTCTGACTGGGCAGCAGCAGGAGAAGAGGTGCCGAATGACACACCGGAAGAGGGCAGTTGAACAGCGCCATGAGGAGAAATCAGCGTAGCGGCGCCAGCAGCAGCGTTGCCGGTTACAGCAAGAGTGGAAGTAGGGCTACCGAACATGACATCTCCACCGGAAGCCGTCATTACTAATGGCGGCGCCCAGCAGTTCTTCTGGCCAGCTCGACCAGAAGGTAAATAAAGCTTGGAATGAAGGAAATATCGTACTTACGAATTGGAAAGTAGAACAAAACGATGCACTATACCTTTAGATACACGAAAAACACAAAATTAGAACTGGGGGGTACTATAAAGGGAACTTTAGACTCGAAAATTTCGGAGCTAATGCCGAGCACGGGAGGACCTGCTGTTGACATTATGGTGCTGTAGACATTATGGTACCAGATGCACCAGGATAGTAATCGCCACCTCATCGAATTGATGCCTCACGAAGTGGCCGCTGTTTTGCGGGATGAAGGGGGTCCTACAGCTTATTAGGAAGGGGGGTCATAATGTTGGTGGTCATAATGCTCATCGGTGTATAGTGTTTTATGTGTGATAAGTGTCCATCGATAAATACAGTCTCAGTCTTTCTCCCTTTACGTAGTGAGACTGAGATAGTATTCCTGTCATTTATCATGAATGACTTAGAGCTTAGAGAGGTCTTGTGTGCTGGAGCTTTACTTTGTACTCCCTGAAAAAAATTCTGCGGGCGCCCATGGCAGTCTTTCTTTTCTTTTCTGTTTTGCTGACACTGGATCTATTACCATTACCCCACTCCTCCCAAGTTAAATTTCTGAATCAATTTCTAAAAAACAAGCAAAATTTTGCAATTGGAGTTTCTATTAACTTATGATGCCAGTTCGCTTATGGATAAACGGACAAACACAAGGAGTTTTCCTCCTGAAAGCATTTCTTTATAAAGAACTCCTGATCAGAAATAGACACCAAGTAAACAGAAAGACGAAAGAGAAACACGCAATCCCTTTTGCTCGGAAGTAATCTCAGATATAGCATCCCAGCGTCTTTGTAGTAAAAAAACTTTTTTATCTCCTCTTTTACGAGAGAAGACATATAGAGAAGAAATCCTTCCTGGAAAGCATGTGGGATTCTCAATTGCCAGTATATGATCCTCACCGTCCTTTGCTGTCTTTGGTAGAAGTCATTTCGCGGTTATTGCTGGCGACTGCCGCGTAGCGTGATTGGCCCTTGAGGCTGGACTGTTTCTTCAAGGATGATCCTGAGCAAGTGAGAGCGATGGCTCTTTCTCCTTATTGCTCAGATTTCCTCGTGCTTTGAGTCGCGAGCCTAATTGCGTCTCAAGGGACAGATCTCGTCCGAGGCCACTTACCCTGGCACAACAAAGTTTAGTGTACTTCTCCGATTGATTAGCTTTTATTTTCTTCCCGTTATTGTTTTCCACGACTTTGAAAAGTAAGCAAGATTAGAAAGAAAAGTGCTTCCTTCTTCAAATTATTTTTGAAATCAACCTGTGGATATGTTTCCATAAAAAGAAAACCTTAGAGTGTAATCTCAATTTTTGTTTCCCTTGTTGAAATTTGAAATTGTTTAAGCTCCCTCTTTTGGAATCGCAACGCTATTTTGTTTTTAATTTTACTGTTACTGATAAAAACTCAAATTCAAATAAAACAGAGTTATTTTGAAAGGTTATGAATACAAGAGCCCACCCAAAAGCAAAAGACATCAAACCTCCTAAGACCTAACGTTCTGCGTGAGAGATCAGATCAGATCAGATCATATGTAGAGGATTTTTAGGAAGGGAGTATCTGACCCCAGGTCTTAAACAACCCTTAGAAATAGGAAGCTGGGAGATTTGGGCTAGAGAGCCCGATAAGAAAGTCACACGGAGTCGAGGTAGAAGACGCCCTTATTTACTAACGGGGGATAAGTACCCGGGGTCCGACGGCTTAACGTGCCCATCCGACGCACGGCGGATATTTAGTCGTTCGAGAGTTCGTACCTGTCTGGGATCGAACCCGAGGTTTTCTCCGTGGCAGTCACGAACGTTGACCACTAGGCCACCCGCGCCCGCGTTCTGGGTGAGGAAGGATATATAAAAATAAAATGGTATTCTTTTTAGATATATAACGCCTATTAAATAATTATTATATATTTCAAATCATCTTCGCCGCCCCGGTGGCGCAGTGGTCTAAGCGGTGGCCTCTGATCATTCGTCCGAAAGGGGTCCGGGTTTAAATCCCGGTGAGGATGTTGTGTTTGTCTTACGGCATTGGCTCTTTCCCTTCCCTGGAACCAGTGACCCTAACTTAGGGACGGGCGACTGCTTATAGCCCATTGAGTTGCTCACGGCGGTCGTTTAACCACCAATCAAAAAAAAAAAAAATAATCTTCCCTTACCAGGAGACTTAGTTATGACGCTTTTTAATGGAATATGCTTAAATTATCGTCATTTCAACGGCTCTGTTCGTTTGTTTCCATGGTTTCACGAAACATCCTGAATTCAGTCGCACGCCATGGTTATTAGACTGCTTTCAGTTCTATTTTCTGTGAGTTAGCCTAGATTCGAGCATTAGACCGGAAGTTATAGGACTAATTGAGTCTCAAAGTCAGCCGGCTGCACCGTTCGTAAGTGGAAGACATCGTACTTCAAAAATCAATTCAGTTTAACGCCTATTCCGTTCATGGGTGGAAGCAGTGACGCACTCATTCGGAGTGTCCCAGTGGCCCGGGCTTTCTCCATGAGGTACCACTAGGTTCCTAGTTTCTGTTACTGGTTGCTTAGTTTTAAATCTGTTTGTATATGTTTTTGAATATATTACTTGTGGCTTGGTAGGACAAAAGCCTCAACCTAGTAAGAAGTATTTTTCACCGTTTTCAGGAAAGTGGTAATAAAAATTGCACCATTTTTTCATGCTTTATGTATTCTGTAGAGGGGATATAGGGAATGTGTAAATGTATCATCAACAAAACGCATGTCCAAGTTGTGTCCTGCTACTTCATGTTCGATCACCTTAGCTGCAATCTTGTATGCTTGGGCGTATGGATTGTTAGTCAGAATATCTTCCAGGGCTGTCAATATCGATCGCTTTAATTCTTGACCAATACGAATATCAGTAGCTTCCGAGGAATCTATAAAGTACAACTGGCCGTATGAAGGGTTTTCACCAGTAAGTGGTAATAAATCCGAGATGTACTGGTGAATCTGTCCCTGAATTTTAAAGCATTGCGGATCATTGCCTGGAATCTCCCTTCTTGTGGCCAAGATGGAAGAGAATGGCATCACACTATTGTATTTCCGGATGTGCTGAACAAAATTAGGACTGCTCAGAAGTAAGTCTTTCAGCCCCGTATTTATCTGTAGTTCTGGAAGGGAAATAAGGCCGTTATTACAACAGGAATTAAAATGATCATTAGTTCCATCATTCGCGAAATGGAAAGCGTGGCCGTGCACCAATAAAGCTTTTGTAAAGATAGGTTGCCGCGTGTATTACTAAGATAAAACTCATTACGTGCCCTCTCAAAATTCCTTAGCTCATGTACATTACGAAAAGCATGCCTTCGTGCCTGGGACGCTACTCATAATAGGACCTTGTTTCTGCCCTCACTGTTTACACTTGAATGGCTGTGAAAGCACATGTACATAAGGGAAGCCGAGCAGCAGAGCTGGCCTTGACAATAGCCAATCAGCTCCTTGCTCCCCCTCTCCAGTATTAGTTTGTTGCCTCTAGCTGACGCCATCTTCCAAGGTCGTACGACGCACTCGGCGGCCCGCGTTGCGATGAGACGAAGTGAGAGTACTTGGCGTACGAAGTTAGACTGAGAGTGGCACGTACAATAGTCAGCTGATTAACTTTAGAAGCGAACTTATATTTTTCCCGATTCCTGTGGCCTTGATCTGTAAAATATTCCGTCTCCCAAGGTCACACGATGTGCATATGTACGCAGTTTTGTGCTGCAGTACGGAATTATATATAAGATTTTAGGAATCATTGGAAATGCACTTTAATATGGCGGAGATATTTTTATCGCTTCCCAGTTGTAATGCTTTTGAATTAACGTTTCAGTTTTAAACATTACTTGTACTATCGGTGGTTCTTGTAATGCTGGAGCTTCTTAATGTACTCCGGAGCACAAAATCTTTAATTATATAATGAGCAATATTAGGCTTTCTAACTGCCAGAAGAGAAAAGTCTTTTAATCACTTACGAATGAATGTCTTTATTATTGTGTTCAAGGCCCAATAGAATTACGCTTCAAAGCAAGGCAACAGAATCCGCAGCACTTCACTGCTTCGAAATACACTGCTGGCCACCCAAAATGCAACACCAAGAAGGACACGAGATAGCAAAGCCAGATTTACTGGACACATAACCGATACAAAGATGAAACGATTGAGCTTACAGGCCCGTGCGACTTGCGGAACACACAGACATCAATAGTTCGTGTGGCCCCTATGGCTGGCAATAACGGCCACTACACGCCGCGGCATCGAACGAAAGAGGCTTTGGATGTGGGCTTAGGGTATGTCGGTCCAGGCTGCTTCCACACGTTGCCATAGTTGATCAGGCGTAACCACGGGTGGTGCTTGCCGTGCCACTCGGTTGCCGATCAGCGACCAGACGTGTTCGATGGGCGACATATCGGGATAACAGGCAGGCCACGGCAGCAGTGACACCTGGTGGGCCGTGAAGAATTGCTGCACAATGCGTGCCACGTGCGGGCGCACATTGTCCTGTTGAAACGTGGCCTCTGGCATGCCCTGCAGGTAAGGGAGGACTACAGGCTCCAAAACGTCGGAGATGTAGCGGTGGCTGTTGAATGTACCGGCGATCCGTACCAGAGGGGAGCGGGTGTCATATCCAATTGCAGCCTAAACTATAACGCCAGGCGACGGCCCAGTATGGCGATGCATAATGCAGGCATCATACAGTCTCTCCCCGAAGTACCGCCACACGCGGATCCGAACATCTAGGTGTTGCAGGCAGAAGCGGGATTCGTCGGAGAAGACAATATCGTGCCATTCCGTAGTCCATGCGCGGCGTTCAACGGCCCACTGCCGCCGCACTCGCCGGTGGTGTAACGTCAATGGTAATCGGAGCAATGGGCGCCGTGCGACAAGTTTCCGCTTCTGCAGACGACGTCAAACGGTACGTGCTACCACAGGTTGTTGCGCAACACACCCTAATTCCTGCGCTAACGTTCGTTATCTGGCCAGTCCTCTCGTCCGGTGGTGTACCGCCACACGCGGATCCGAACATCTAGGTGTTGCAGGCAGAAGCGGGATTCGTCGGAGAAGACAATGTCGTGCCATTCCGTAGTCCATGTGCGGCGTTCAACGGCCCACTGCCGCCGCACTCGCCTGTGGTGTATCGTCAATGGTAATCGGAGCAATGGGCGCCGTGCGACAAGTTTCCGCTTTTGCAGACGACCTCAAACGGTACGTGCTACCACAGGTTGTTGCGCAACACACCCTAATTCCTGCGCTAACGTTCGTGATCTGGCCAGTCCTCTCGTCCGGTGGTGTGCCGCGACTGCGGCAATCGCTCACGTCGGTCCGTCCGTCCCTCCTGCACATACTGAATCCATACTCGCCTCACTGTGGCTGGATGTCGTCCCACACGGGTGCCGATGTATCGGTACGATAAACCGCTGTCGCGATAAGCCACTATTCGTCCTCTGTCGAACTCCGAAACGTGCTGGAATGACTGCAGTATTCTGCGACGAGGCATCAGGAAGCTTCCCACACACAGGTCCGGCAGCACAACACACTTGCACTACTTACACCCTGGCTTCTGTGCACCTTTCTTATAGTGCTTCTAGGTGGCGTGCCGGGCGCACAAGATTTGCATATGCCCTGAAATACTAATGGTTTGCATGTCCTCTCGCGGGCGACGCATGCTGCAAATTTCAGGCCGATCGGATGCTTCCTTCTTGGAGTTGCATTTTGGGTGGCCTGCAGTGTACTTCAACAAATTGAACCTCGGTAACGTTAGGCTCAAAGTGTATATATCTCCATACAACTTCAACCTGGTGTATCTGGTCTACAAAGTGCCGCCCCGGTGGCACAGTGGTCTAAGCGATGACCTCTGATCATTCGTCCGAAAGGGGCCCGGGTTCGAATCCCGGTGAGGCATGGATGTTGTGATTGTCTTACGGTACTGGCTCTCTCCCTTCCCTGGAACCAGTGACCCCAAATTAGGGACGGGCAACTGCTTCACGGTGGTCGTTAAACCTCCAATCAAAAAAAAAAAAAAAAATAGTCTACAAACTACACTGCCGGACAATTGCTAAGAACGGATGACAATAGCAACCATAAAATGGAAGGCAGGAAAATGTGGAAATTAGCATAAGTGCGGGATACAGTAAGACGTGTTGTGCGTATGCAAATTTTGGATTGCCGAACTTGCTCGTGACGTCATAGCGCTGATAATGATATATAGGATTAGACGCATAAACCGTTGTTGTTCAAACGCAAAGTTGAAAGCGAAAGAATCAATTGACGAACTTGCAATTTTCAGTATGTCTTCCCTACATCACTTAGATGATTTTACGCGTGGCCGTATTATTGGCAAGATTGAAGAAGGGCGAAAAATAACAGATGTTGCCAGGGAGTTCGACGTCAGCCACAGTGTTGTTTCAAGGCTTTGGAAATCATTTCAAACAAATGGAGAGTGTTGCAAACGTCACGGGGGAGGTCGTGTTCGCAGTACGACACCTGCAGAAGATCAGTACATAGTGCTATCAACAAAAAGACACCGGCGCAGCACAGCTAGTGAGGTAGCAAATCAGTTTATGGCTGCTACTGGCAAGTGGATCTCCCGAAAAACTGTCGCCAGACGTTTGCATGAAGGAGGACTATACGCCCGCCGTCCTGTTGTGTGCATCCCATTGTCCAGACGTCACCGTACCGCCCGTTTGCAATGGTGCCATCAACATCGCAATTGGACTGATAACGACTGGTCTGCTGTCCTCTTCTCAGATGAGAGTAGATACAGTCTATCGTCTGATTGTCGACGACAACGGATCTGGCGTGAAAGTGGTACTGCATATTGTCCAGCAAACATACAGGAAAGGGACCGATATCCGACATGTAGTGTCATGGTATGGGCTGGCATCATGATCAATGGCCGTACGTCCCTCTATGTGCTTCCAACTGGGACTATGACTGGCCAACGATACATTAATGATGTTCTGCTACCTCATGTTCGCATGTTCCGTGGTGCTGTCGGTGATAGATTCATTTTCATGGACGACAACGCAACATGTCATCGAACAGTCGCTGTCCAGGAGTGTCTTGAGAGCGAGGATATTCAACGCCTCGTATTGCCCGCAAGTTCTCCAGTTCTGAATCCCATTGAAAATGTGTGGGATGCTTCGGGGAGGAGTCTTGCTGGTCGCCAATGCCCTCCAATAAACAGGACACCCTCATCCGTGCACTGACAGAGGAATGGGATAAATTACCCCAACAGCTGCTTGATAATGTTGTGCAAAGCATGACACGACTTGTGGAATCTTGCATCGCCCTCCATGGTGGCCATATCCCGTATTGACATCTGACGCCGGAACGCCTGCTGACGGTAATTGCTTTTTTTCACGTTTACGTATTCTGCACAAAATGGCCTGTTTGTCCCTTGAACACGTTCCAAAGCCTTCTGGATTTCAGATCACAATAAATTGTCTTTCTTGTAATGTCCTGGAATTCTGACATTATTTTATTTCACTTGGCGTCGAACCACACTTACTTTTTTATGCGTTATATAGCCGTTTATGATCCGTCCTTAGCAATTTTGTCCAGCAGTGTATAACGCAAAGCTCCATTTATCTACCCATTATTTTCGCTGCTAGGTCCATACATTATGTACATTGTTCTTAATCTTTTCAAAATGTACAGACGTCATTCAAACTGACCCAAAAACTGCTGCCACATAACATTCAGTGAATGAGAAAAATATAACGTTAAGGCTAGGACCACACGAGCGATAATTACTGCCGGATTTCTTCAGTAAATAAAGCTGTTACAAAAGTCTCATATAAATGGCATGACAATAGTCGTAAATGTTGCTGTCGTCAGGAGTGCTGCCCGGCCAGATGAGCAGTATGTGCATCAGCTAGACTGCGTATTGAGTTGGGTGATGGTAGTGTGATGAAACATGAATCTCCAGCGCAATGATAAAAAAAAAAAAAAAAAAAAAAGCTTTCGGATCGAACAGAACTGGATACTTTTGAACTTCAATTATTATATGTTCACTGTCAATATAATCCATCGTGATTATTATCAAAAAACAGAACAGAAACAAATCACACCAGTCACTCGCTTTAAATGTCGGCCAGCGTTCCGGATGCAAATGAAGTGCGTAAAATGGGTCGCTGCGCATTCTTCTGCGACATCACCGTAATGTCGCTTTGCTCACTGCCTGATACACGACATTTACTGCTGCCTCTAGTCACTACTGTTGCAGGTCTTTGAGTGCATTCTTTGCACTACAAAAGCAGCAGAAATCCGGCAGTAATTAGCTCTCGTGTGACCCTAGACTAAGGTTGAAACGCTTAGAGAGAATGAACTCAAAATTTAGATAGGGTAAGAAACTAATAATGGAAGTTAAATTAAAATATTGGTCATTTTGGGAGAGACGCTTTCTCCAGGGTATTTTTATTTCCATCTTCAATATTTTGGTCCACTCCCATAAACAGTGGCGTATCTTCTAGGCTAGCTATTGCTAGCTGCGAAGCCCAGGTAATGCACAAATAAAAGTCAATTAAATATACACAAATGAAAGTCAATTAAATATACACAAATGAAAGTCAATTAAATATACACAAATGAAAGTCAATTATCAACTGTATTAAGACATGTCGATGCTGTCGCTGCGAAAAAAAGCACGTGCGGATTCGCTTCTTTTGTCTAAGAGAATCAGTCTGGCTTTTGTGCAGATGATCTGAGTGGATCTTGCTAAAGCTTCACACAACCAGACACTCTGGTGCCTATTAAGATTTGATAACATGCGATTTTTTTTTCTCATGCAGTGTTGTGGACTTACATTTTTCCACATAGTGTTACACGCATGAAACATTTCAGAAATTTTTAATACGTTTAAATCTAAGCCCTAACACATCTAAAATATTCGACACTGATTGTGCTGTTCGCTTCTGTGTTTTCGCACACCATGACCAAAGAAGCAGATCTACTAAAATGGCTGTTGCTAAGTTGTCAAACTTCATTTTCGAAGCACTAGATGAGAGTTGTTATACTATTTGTGCTTTTATTGATTTCCAAAACGCTTTCGACACGGTAAATCATGACATTCTGCTACATAAATTACCCACATACGGTTTTCGGGGCAAAATTCTTTCCCTCTTAATGAGCTACCTCTCTAATCGCATACAGTATGTCTCTGTAAATAAAATAAACTCTGATCTACTTAATATTTCACGTGGAGTGCCTCAAGGTTCGGTATTGGGACTGTTACTGTTCCTGTTATATATTAATGACCTTCCTCTGTGCCTGCAATCAACTTATGCTTTGCTATACGCTGATGACACTGTCATTTTTTCAAAACTGTCATGATTTGCATAAGCTACAGATAATGATCAATAATGATCTCTCAAATTTATCTCATTGGTTATGCTCTAACAAATTATCACTTAATATTTTAAAACCCAACTCAGTATATTTCCGAAATGTTCATAAAAGAGAGGACAAAAATAACTTTCCAGTCAGGATTAATGATGTCCCACTTAAAGTTATGGACAAAGATCAGTATCTTGGTGTTTGGTTTGATGAATTCTTTAACTGAAATACGCATGTTCAGTTTGTTTTAAAAGTTTCCTTACAGGTTGTCCTACTTGGTAAAATTAAGCATCTCTTGCCTATCAATGTCCTAAAAACATTTTACTATGCTTTTATTTACACCCATCTCTCCTATTGTCTGGAATCCTGGTATTCAAATATAAGTGCAAACACTAAGTTATGCTTGCTGAAATTACAGAAGAAATCTGTTCGCTATATGCCGAACACAGATTACATGTCACATTCAAAACCATTATTTCTAAAACTAAATATTCAAAAAATTCATGAAAACTTAACCTTGAAACTAGGTAACATGTTTTTCAAAATAATGCATCTTAAACTGCCTATTTTTCAATCTGACATCAAATATCTGGATTATTCTATCTTCACCAGATCTGTTGTTAGCTACAAATTATGTCAACCGTCTGTTAGACTTAATTACGGTTTAAATAGCATAGTGTATAAAGCCTATGGAATAATCTTCCAGAGAGCATCACATCTCTGGTAACTATCAAAACGTTTTCCTTGTCTCTGCGAAATTACATTGTAAATCACCCTGATCTCCATAATGAATCTGAATCCTATCATTAAATTGTAGTTCCAAGGATGCTGCAAACAGTGGTGCTTCTGTTATAACCATCTTACTTGCTTTTATATTTTTCATATCTGTTAAGGGGAATCGCCTTACAACCAATATGTTCAGATTCCTCCCGGTGTATTGCATTTTCATATAACTGTAAGTTTTCAATGTGTGCAATAAAATAATTGTAATTGTAAAATGACACCACCTCCAGAATCTTGAGTTGTGTTTACAAGGCAAGTTGGGTCCATTACTTCATGGGGGTCCTGCCAAAGTCGCTACCTACCGTCGAAACAGAACAAGGTGTACCCCGATTCGTTTAACCACATGACTTTTTCCCAGTCTTCCAGTATCTACTCTCGGTGTTCCTCACACCAATGTAGGCGATTTTCTTTCCTGAAATCTGTGGTATCCATATCGGCATGCGACTGCCAATACTGATCCTCTTCAATTCTCTGCTCATCATTCACTGAAACATTGAGTAGCTTTCATTTAACGCTTGTCAATTGCTGCACATAGAGCAACCTTCATTTAATGCTTCAGTTAATTGCTGCACGTGGAGCAGCCTTCGTTTAATGCTTCAGTGAATTGCTGCACATAGATCAGCCTTCATTTAATGCTTCAGTCAATTGCTGCACATGGAGTAGCCTTCATTTAATGATTCAGTCAATTGCTGCACATGGAGCAGCCTTCGTTTAATACTTCAGTCAATTGCTGCACATGGAGCAGCCTTCGTTTAATACTTCAGTCAATTGCTGCACATGGAGCAGCCTTCGTTTAATGCTTCAGTCAATTACTGCACATAGATCAGCCTTCATTTAATGCTTCAGTCAATTGCTGCACATGGAGCAGCCTTCGTTTAATACTTCAGTCAATTGCTGCACATGGAGCAGCCTTCGTTTAATGCTTCAGTCAATTACTGCACATAGATCAGCCTTCATTTAATGCTTCAGTCAATTGCTGCACATGGAGCAGCCTTCGTTTAATACTTCAGTCAATTGCTGCACATGGAGCAGCCTTCGTTTAATGTTTCAGTCAATTGTTGCACACAGAGCATTCTTCATTTAATGCTTCAGTCAATTGCTGCACATAGGTAGTCTTGTTTCTCCGTACATGTCTTCTCAGACGAAGGCAACCTCGTTTTTGACAGATTGTCACTGCACCACAGTTACGCAAGCAATGTGGGTTATTTTTCCAGTGATTAAAGATCCGGGATATTTCACATTTTGGGAAACCAATCAGTTCTGTTGTTTTCAAGATCGTCGCTCCGGTCAGAAGGGCACCCACAACAATTCCTTTGTGGAACTGCGAAAGATCATTTGTTTTTCCCTTTGTTATCAAAACTACTGACGATTACTCACGAGCAGCAGTCTTAAAGAGTTGACTAAATCACGTGGTCAACTCTTTAAGGGGTCACGTGGTGACGCACGTGACCACGTATTATACACTGCGTCAGTGGCGTTCACGTGCATCTGCATAATGGTTTCTAGCTCAATGTTCAGTGTGTGTAGAATTATTATTATCTTCTTATAGGAAAAGAGCTGTTTCAGTATAGTCTTTGGGACGTCAAGCAGTTTTCATGTTTTCGAATTTAACAGCCCCTCCCCCCTCGTGTCGTGTCACCCGCCCATATTTACCTACCGGAGTTCTCCCTTCTGTAAGTAAGTGGCTATAACATGAGACACGCACGCCATCAGCCAGCAGTTTTCTGCTTCACGAAAATAGGTATTATATGTTTCTCCCCGCATCTTGAATGATATTAGCATAAGATAATTGTTTCTGAATCTTTGTTTGATATAGAGGTATCTTACGTATAGTACAATGCATGAATGATTCAGGATTTCCTCAAATCTTCACCGACACAGGACACTGAAATAGGAAATGATTTTAGACCACTGAATGTAAACAAGTCGCTTAGTTTCTCATTATTTTCTTCTCTACTTGAGATAAATGATTTTCATAATGAAATTTCTCAGAACTTTGGAGAAAATTATGTGTATTGTTACACAAATTGCAAACTTTTCAAGACTTGTGAGACATAAAATGGACCTGTGGCTGATTTGCGAGTTAACTTATATGCGGAGTGTCCCGAAATCAAACGCATTGCCTTGAGGTAATGAATCATGGTCTGCTTTGTCTCAAATCGGCCGTTATGGCCTTGCTCTTCGTATTCTGGGTTGCTCGGAGCAACAGAGCTCCATTTCTCAGCGATCCGTTTGTACGTCGTAAATCCCTTGTCATGTTTCCCTTGGGAAACGGAGAATCGTAATCGCACGAAATGAATAGAACTCCACCAATAAATAATATAGTAAAGTCATTATTTTGCTCCCCAAATGCACCGAATGGTTTGTATCAATGCGACGCAGATGCAAACATGTTAAAAGAAGTTAATAAACAGCGAAAATAAATAATTAATAAAGACAGCAGTACTTTTTTTCCATTTGTGCTTCAGTGTCAGCAGATAATTTTCAGGTGAAAATCAAGAACCAAATTAGATGTCCAATTAGAGTCGTGAACTGCCTTAACAAGGCAGCATATGAAAATTCCTATACCTAATGACGATGAAAATCAAGTGGTCTGGAAAATTTAATTGCATGTAAGTCTTTAAGCACTGATTTATTGGCGCACACTTTGAGTCTTTAGCTTTGCATGGACGTGGAAAAAAGGAAGTGAACTTGCTAGTTCAATTATATACGCTCTTTGCAAAAAAAAAAAAAAAAACCCACTGCACCTAGAAGGATTCATCCAATCGAGACGAAAATTGGTATGTATTAGGTGGACAAATAAGTTTTAAAGCGTTTTAAGACAACGCAACATGTTATTTGAGAGAAAGCAACAATACCTTTACGAATCAACATATGCGCCGTCATTATCTATCACCATCCGCCATCTGTCGGGCAGATGACGGATTCCAGCCATGAAGAAAATACTGCGTCGTGTGACCCAATGAAGTCATCAACAAATTTTTGCACCTCGTCACATTTCCGGAACCGTACAGCAGACAAACCATGTTGCATCAATCTGAACAAATGATAGTCTGAAGAGGCTATGTCGGGACTATACGTCGGGTGCTCCAAAACTTCCCACTCAAGCGTCAGTAACGTTTCTTTGACCGATTTCGCGACATGCAGCCTAGGGTTGTCATGCAGTAATTTTATGGAAACCATTCCTTTGCCTGTGAATTGACGTTTCTGACAGATTTCCTCGTTCAATCGCAGCAACTGTTGCGTGTAACGATCAGCAGTAACGGTTTGACCCTGTTCCAATAGTTCATAAAAGAGCACATCCTTGATATCCCACCAGATGCACAGCAGAAATTTCTTGGAGAGAATATTGCGTTTCGGTGTCGAAGTCGTTGCTTCATCAGGGTCTACCCAATGTTTTTTGCGCTTGGGATTGTCGTACCATATCCACTTTTAATCACGCGTAACGATTTTCTACAGAAAAGACTTTCTGTGTTGTTTATTCAACAGATTCAAACACTTCATGACACGCTCATCCTTGTTCCTCTGGCTCAGGTCATGTGGCACATATTTTCGTTTCTCCTGAGTCTTTCCCATTGTGCGTAAACGATTGGAGTGGTTTGTGGAGTTACCCCTAGTTGTTCAGCTAGTTCTTTTTGCGTTTGAGACGAATCTTCATCCAGCAATGCTTGCAGTTCCTCATATGCAACCTTCTGCGGGGTGCCGCTACGTTCTGAATCGCTAACATCAAAATCACCTGCTTTGAACCATCTAAACCAAAACTCACACGTGCTTTTCGATACAATATTCTCCCCCAGAACAGAACAGATCGGTGCACATGCTTTTGCAGCACTTTTTCCTTGATGAAATTTGTAACGAATGCAGTATCGCTTGCCATCTTCCACCTACCGATGTGCAAGTGCATTTTGACTTTTGGGAAAACTTCTGTGTCACATGTTATACTCAAAACTAGTCACGGTCACATGGCAACAACGCGTGGGAATGTCGGATATGTAAATTAGCGGTATACGTCACACAAAGAACGCTTTAAAACTTATATGTACGCCTAATACATCTATAGAAAAGGAAATCATTGCAATTCCGGAGCACTTAGTGCACTTATTTGGATAAAACAGCTACATGAGTGGAACAAGTCAGTACGTTGTAGCGCCACTTCTGGCTCAGATACAAGCAGTTACCCGGCGTGGCTTAGACGCGTACACACACGGATTCGGTCCTGAGGTATAACAAGCCAGATAGTGTCCAAATTGCGGGGCCAGTTCGCAGACATTCCGGTATAGGCGTAGGTGGCGTTCCATTATTTCCCAAACATGTTCGATCGGCAATGAGTGTCAACATTACGAAGCCAGGCCTGCGAGAGCCGTGTCGTGTGTGGCCGGGCATTATTCTGCTGAAAAATTAGCTCGGTAACACTTCGACCGAAATGGAAACGCAACAGATCGTATAATGTCGTTGTCGTACGGTTGAGCCGTGAGGGCAACACGGAGGACTGCCAAGTGTATCCGGTTATCGTAGGAAATGGCTTCCCACACAATCACTTCCGGTGTGCAAGCCGTGGGCTATTCCACGGTACAGGCAGGATACGAGCTCGCCGGACCAAACCGTAACTCATCACTGAAGACAACACAACACCACTGGGCATTATCCAGAGTTGATCGCTCCCGACACCACTTCCACCTGCCGGCGATACTCATTGGTAAGTGGCGGAGTGGCCGCCTCGATTGTAGTCCCCGTACCGCAAGTCGTCCGGTAACGGTCCGGATGTCCACTTCTGTACCTGTAGACAATCAAATATGGCCATGGATGGTTGAGAACGCTCACAATCTCTCGATCCCTGCGCTCTGTTGTTGCCCTCGGCCGTCCACTGCCCTCGTGCTTCTGGGTCGTGCCTTCCTCGACCCGTTGGCGCTAACATCGGCCGACAGTTGCGTCGCCCCGACCCAAATGCCTGGTGGTACGGCGACTTGACAAATCGGTCTCAGCCTAATTATACATCTTCTCGCGAACTCTCTCAATTACTCGTATTGTGTACGTACCCGTCGTCGAGGCATCCTTACAGTCTATGGAGGTTAATGCAATCGCGATCCACAGTCACAATTGTCCCTGCGACAAGAGAGACATCTTGTGAGAGACAGCCAGACATTTTCATGTAGGACTTCCATCCACAGAGAAGGTTTAGGCCCAAACCACCTGCAGCGGATCCGCCTTTTGGGCAGGGCACAGAAACGGAAGGAGTGAGAGCAAGTCTAGCGACTTTGACAAAACAGTTTGTAAGCGAGAGAGCACAGTAAATGGCGCCACCGTACAAGTACGATGTTGCTCATGAGGGGTGAGAGAAAGTCAGGGGGAAGTAGGAATGGATACTCAACGTAGCCGGGGGTCGCACCCGGTGGCCGTCATTTAACGTACTCGTCCGATGCACGGCAGATATTCAGCGATTGTTAGCAAATCACACCATCTCTGGAGGATCAGCCCAGGATTGAACCTGGGAACTCTCCATTGACAGTCTGACTCGCTAACCACTAAGCCATCTGCGGCTCACAATTGTCCCAGTGTGCGAGCTTTGCTCTTCATATACCCTTCTGGATGCGCGATTTCCATGCGCTGTGGAGGCCACTATTTAGTCATCGGTCATTATGTTTTAATCGTTTGTATATTCGCCCCGGAGATACATGCTGAGTTCAGGATCGAATGACTTTCTCGGAGTGCTCCGTTTTTTGTTTGGTGTTTTTTTTTTTTTTTTTTTGTGGTTCTTTTTTTTTTTTTTTCAAAGAGTGTCATTTTTCAAGTGCGCCAGACATTTGATGTTGTCTAACGATACGTATTATGAAAATGTAAAAGGCTTTGCAGTACTTTGCTAGAGCTAATATAGAGCGTTCTTGATATTAGTTCTGATGTCAGCCTATAAAAGATTCTGAAAACTGAAGTGCGATTTAAATACATATTTTCAATCAGTAATTTGGTAATATGGGTCTAAATCCATTAGATGCTAAACGGTTTCATGACTAATCATTAAAGTTTTTACTCCGAAACTTCAGGAGCTTAAAATGGATGTAGCGAAAAATTTCAGCGTTTCCGATTTAAGTTTCGACCAACGATTCTTCCCAGCGTTTTTCTGTAATGAATTTAATCGCTTATTATGTGCAATTTCCTCATACAGATCTTCAGTTTTTTTTTTTTTGTACTAGGGGCTGCGTTTCTAGGCTAGCTACGCTCGTTTCCAGAGTAGCGCTCGGGCCCTGCAGCCCGATCTCCAAGTATATCACATGAAATAAAAACTGGAAAATTCATATAAATTTCAATTTTCATTGCATGTCTAACCAAATAAGGCTTGTTATTCCGAAATTTCAGAGATATTTTTCCTGTTTTTAATTTTTGGAAGGTCGTACTTTTGTCGCTTGAACTTATAGCACTTACTAAATTCACCCCTGGGAAACAAAAGCGGTCCAAAAAGCATTTCCGTAAACTATAAACCGTTATGCTAAACCGTTAAGATGGACGTCAAATAATTTTGCTTCCTATACTTCCAATGGATAAACTTTTGTACATATTTCCTGCACAATTATTGTGTTCCCAAGGATTAAAATTTGCACATCGATTAAAATAACTTCATATTATAACTTGGATTACTTAATTTTTTCTGAAACGCGACCTGTACTTTGATGACGTGAGTAGACAAACAAATGTTAGATTGGATAATTATGGTTTTGTTTTAGAAAATATTAAGTATTCCAAGTTATATTAAGAAGTTATTTTAATCGATGTTCAAATTTTCACCCTTGGGAACACATTAATTGTGAAGGAAATGTGTACAGAAGTTTTTCCATTGGAAGTATAGGAAGCAAAATTACTTGACGTCCACCTTAAACAACTGAGATAGCTTTACCAACAAAACATATGCATAACAATTCTCTGCGTTACCATGGCAGCAGGTCACGTGACCAGAACGTTCCTCTGTGGTTATCGTGAACACAGACAAACCGTTCGTTTCTTTCTTTTGCGTTTTTAAAAATTGCTTAAAAATCAGAAAATGGCTTTTCCTTTTTTTTTTTTTTTTTGTAAAAAAGGAACGATAGTTGTAAGTTTATGCTGAAAAAATTGCAATGCGTTATGGTTTATAGTATGCCATATATTCGTTTTTTTAAATGGATCCCATCGCGAAATAGAGAATTTTGTGAAATTTAGAAATTTAATTTCTCGTAAACTCAATCGAAATTCAAAAAAAGGGCGACGAGGTGCAAACATTCGGTCGTGGCACTACATGCCTACAAAGTCTCGTGGCTGTCTTGATGTTGTGTGTCTGGAACGCGACCTGATAGCACTTTTTTGCTTACCTTAACTTTGAAACAACTGAGATAACTTTACCATAGCTCTTAAAGTATCGCTAGAATCGAGAAACGGTTTATTTCAGCGTATTCTCCAAACAATTCTCTACAAACGATGTAAATTTCATATTTTTGTGTTCAATACGTTTTTCGCTGCGAGCTAGGAAAGCAAGAGTGTCGCGAAATTTCTAAAACAGCGGCAGCAGCAGCAGCGGCGGCAGTTACTTTTTTAGAATAGAGAGATTCTGAATATATCAGAATTTATACACCAAGAAGTTAAACTTGCTACTAGCGGTTATGGTATAATAAATCTTCTTCTCTGCAAAATTATATGCGTTTGGTTTTTGAGGAACTTTAAGTTTTTAGTGTCTATTCACGAATTTGCTTAATTAAGCTGCAAACTTAATTAAGCATTGCAAAGTCTCTAATTCAACACTTTTAAATGAAATAGTTGGAGGTAAATGACCAACGGAACCAGATACTTACTAAATCAATGTCCAATGTGTTCAACTATATGTCGAGGATGCACTGGTTGATCATACTTAACTTAACTGCATCTGGATGAAGACATCAATCAACTACTTCAAACTATCAACTTGCTGTAACAAAACGTAATCAATATACATGGGCGTATCAGAATAATATGTCCACCTTCCTAATAATGGGAATAACCGCTCTTTGCTCGGATGACAGCGGCGAGACGGCGTGGCATGGACGCAATGAGGCCCTGAAAGGTTGCCCGAGGCACACTTGCCTATTTGGACTGCAGCAGAGCACGGAAGTCCCAGATATGACGTGGTTGTGGGTCGGCACGTCGAACCTGTTGATCCAAATAGTCTCACAAGTGCTCTATGGGATTGGGGTCGGGCGATTTCGCCGGCCAAGGGAGAACGGAGACATTGCTGTCGTATTTCTAGAACCAGTAACACGTCCCCTTAGCGACGTGTCACGGCGCATTATCCTCTTGGTAGACACCATCACCACCAGTGTAAACGTCCAACACGAAGGGATGCATGTAATCAGCGAGCATGGACAGGTAGCCATTGGTGTTCAGGGACCCATTCAGTGGTACCAGCAGTCCCAGGTCATACCAGCAAAACATCCCCCAGACATGCGCACTACCATCGCCGGCCTGTACTTGACCGACAAGCGTGTCCGGGTGTTCGTTCTCGTGTGTCTGACGTCATATCCGCCACCGCCCGTCACTTCTGTGGAGTAGAAACCTCGACTCGTCGGAGAAGGCAACCTTTTCCCACTCTTCCTCTGTCCAATGACGGTAGTCCTATGTGAACTGCAAGCCAACACACTATCAAATGACGGTGTGTTGGCCTGCTTTCACTTTTCCAATGACACTGTCAAATGACGGTGCGTTAATGACTGCTTTCTACTGTTCAATGACGGTAGTCCTATGTGAAATTCTTGACCTGGGCTAACATGGGCGCCTTGACGCAGCATCGACTCCGGAGACCCATGCGTAACAGGATTCGCTCTACTATTATCGGGGACACGTACCTTGGTGCCCCAGCTTTCATTTGCGTGGTAGATTGCTGCACTGTTGCGCGTCGATTACCCTTCACCAGTCGACGGAAGCGACGTTCTCGTTTGGGATCGATGGCCTTTGGGGCTCCACAGTTATGACGTCATGAGGTACTCGGTGTGCCAGAGGTCCCTTACTGCAGCACCTCGCGAACAGCCCAACAAGTCTCCTGTTTCTGAGATGCTTCCACCCTTGGCGCGGTAGCCGATGATCATTCCTTTTTGTACGTCAGTCAAATCACTACCTCTGTCCATTCTGTTCACGTCCCTCACTATGGCTCATCTGTCCTAGCCAGCCGCTTATATCTCCGTGTGGTCGACCTTGTCACGTGCACTCTGTAACGTGCCTGGGCGGGTACACTCTGATTCCGGGGATGGTCATATTATTCTAATACGTGTATATCGGCTCGGCTCGTACAACCTTTTCATCCGCTCTTATCTTGCCTTGTCTATTACTCATCGCTCTTCGTTTTCAACACATAGCTCCTAGTACACCACGCCGGTTTGTCTTTTGGGTTTTTTTTTTTCTGTTGTTGTTTTTATTGGAGGTTTAACGACCACCGTGAGCAACTCAGTGGACTATAGGCTGTAGCCCGTCCCTAAATTAGGGCCACTGAGAGAGAGCCAGCGCCGTAAGACAAACACAACATTCACGCCTCACAAGGATTCAAACCCAGGCCCATTTCGGACGAATAATCAGAAGCCATCACTTAGAACAATGCGCCACAGTTGCCGCATATAGCCTTTTCCGTACTTCTTTTACCTTTTATTGACATTTCACTCACTATCAGGACGCCAAATTTGAAAAATTGTCGGGAGTAATAATGTATCGTTAAGTTAGAAAATTTTTAAGGAGAAGAAAGAAGATTCACATCAGAACATAGAAACTCAAAAGGAAGTTTAAATTAGAAATTACGCCACACGGTACTGAGCGAGTAAACTTATTATGTATATCAAGTTCTTTGCCCTGAGTTTAAGGGATTAATTTTCACCAGCTTCAAAAATTTGTTGATATCTTGCAAGTTTCAAAACCTTTATAGCGGACGTCACAAAAATTGAAGCCCACTGAAATAAAATTTCAGATCTTTGTACGTGAAAACTCTAGAAATCTACTAAATATAATTAGAAAAATCTATGAACTACCTAAATATGCCTTACTGTAGAAACGTTCACAGTAAAATATTGTGACTTTCAATATATACTGATATGCAGTTTGTTTGCTACATTTAGCCTGCTGTGCCTCTCTTGGCCTGCAGAACAGCCTGAATTTTTAGGGGCATGAAACATAACAGTTGCTAGAAGTGTTATGCAGGAATGTTATACTATGCGGGAAAAAACTGGAACTGAAAATTGGACGGTTGCACAATCTAGCAACGAAGAGCGCGTCCCACCTCATCCCCGAGATGCTCGATGAGGTTTAAATCCGAGGATTGTGCAGACCACTGAAGCAATGGAAACTCGTCGGTATGTTCCTGAAACCATTGGGTTAAGATAAGTGCCTTTTGAGCTCATGTGTTATACTGCCGAACGCGTCCACCTGCTCGAGGATAAGCCGTAACCATGAAGGAATTAATTTGATTGACAACGGTGTTCAAATACGTCATGCAGATATCCTTCGATGATTATCGGGGCTTTTAGTACGTTCAGGAAAAACATTCCCCGCACCATACATCATCGCCTCTGACCTACCGGCACCTGAGAGGATGGATGTATGGACTCACGGTGCTTGCGCCAAACATAGATCCTGCGATTCATAAGACGCAGATTAATTCATCCGTTCAGAAGACCTTTTCCTGTTAATCAACGATCCTTTGTGGATGCGCCTGCTCCCACTGGAAACGCGTTTTTGTGTTGTACCCTGACAACATCGGCACTGTTGTAACCCATTCACGACATTGTCATACACGTGGAATTGTGATACTGAATTCTGCAGTGATTTGCAGAGTTGGGGCTCGTGAGTCTGCTTGCATGATTCTAGCAAGTCTCCTTTGGCTAATCATATTCACCAACTGTTTTCATCTACAGGATCGCCGACTTCTAGAAGTATGTTACATGTCTAGCCATTAGCGGTAAACCCTTGCTATGCTACGAGTAGGGCATGAAAACCCCAGGAGGAAGACGATTGGGGATATGCTATGCCAACTATCATGCGACATTCAGTGGCACTCAGATCACTCGTTTTCTCCATTTCGATCCTCAATCGAAAGCTAACTGATGCTCAATGAGATGATCTGCCAGATTCATACGACGCGCAGCCATCATATACCGCCTTGCGTGTTGGAGTCAGCCAACACGTAAGCACGTCGAATAGTACCTAGATTCAGCGGATAGCATAGCTATCCATATCCAATAGTACTTAGATTCAGCGGATAGCATAGCTATCCTGTGTGCCCTGCATTAGTGTCCTGCATTAGTGCGCTGTACGCACACTAATGCAGGGCACACAGTGGTAGATTAAGTACATTACCTCTACCTGTCACCGTGGATATGTTCCCGATCGACGTACCACTGAATGGAAGGACATCTTCATCCTGAGACAAGGATGCGGCTCCTACATTATATGCTTCCGTCTTTACAAGGGCCATCCGACGATCGTGATGTTTACCAGAAACTGGGTGTACATTACATCGTCGGTCGCCTTGGATAATCCTTCACCTCTTGGATAGTATGATGTGGTATCGACAGCGGAAAGATATAATTATACGAATAGCACCGCACTGTAGAAAAAAGTGGTATGAATTCCCGGAAAATTCAAAAAAAAAAAAAAAAGTACGTGCAGCAAAGTTGCGGGTAGGTCTTCATCTTTTAAAGAAATTTCAGCTTTGTAAAGCTTCCGTTTCTAACTTTGGCAGATTTTACATTGTCACTACTTCCGTTTATTTCAGAAAAGCTATTTTTTTTTTTTTTCGTTCTAATACAGAAACTTCCTAACCCGGGGTTAACAAAATAAGCTGAAATCAGCTCGAACGATCATATTCGCTGTCTGAGAAGTCGGCCGAACGCGACAGGAACGAGTGAACCTGTGCATCAGGAAGTGTTGCTTTTATATTACGTTTGTCATTCTAAGTGATCATCTGGGAAGTATGATTGTCATTTATCCTTGCTGTCTGATTACCTTTTCCGCTACGAATGCTAAGAAAAAGGCAACGAACCTAAGAAAGAAGAGAAAAGACGTTTGGGTAATTTGTTTCTGCCCATAGGCATGATGTCTGTGTCCCTGGGCCTACTGCTTCTGAATCATTCCTTGGGTAACGGAACAGGAAACAAGGGACTATAAGGGAATCAGACTGCATACTGTAAGGCTGAGGACTGTAACTGAGCATTTACAACCAGTGACATATCTATAGTCGGTACTCTTGAGATAAAAGAGGGAAAGGAATTGTTTTGCCATAGCTTTTGGTATAACCCGGTCACTATGGAAACACTTCTGTTTGAGGAGCGTAGGGAAATTTGGGCAACTTTTCGTTCAAGTGCATCGGCCGCTTAAAGGGTTAAACTTTACTGCTAAAACACACACCACATGAGATCTTTCGAGGATCACAACGTCCCCATCTTCAGATGTCCACATCTGAAGATGGGTACGGTTTTATAACGAATCGTCTTGCATCAAATTAATTAGTCAATTAATTTTTTTATTTTCCGCTGCTGAATACAACATACATTGGCATTCAACCTAGAGAACATATGAAAGCAAAGACACACAAAATATAAATCCTATAATCGTGGTGTTCTCATTATTTTGTCCATCCCCTGTATATGCCGAAATAACAAATAAAACGGACGATAAGCTTAAACATTAGAATCGCTTGGAATTAAACTTGATGTGGTGAGGCCTGCGCGAGAATGGCTGGACGTTCGAGACAAAAGAAAAAAGAGCGATGATTCTTCCATCCACCATTGGAATCCAGCCTCCCGGGGCACATTTTCTCCCCTACAGGGTTCATCATCCATGTAATATCCCATTTATAGAGATTAATGCCGTAGATTAGCCCTATCAGTTCTCATCATACGTGTGTCTGTTGAGCTGTCAGTAAGTTAAACACAATGCGAACAACTGCTGATGTTTGAATGGGAGATGTTTCGACGGAGACGTTCTATTCTTTCTCTGCCAGAGGCAGAAAAATTTTGCAATGTTCCCATGATTTAAGATGTTTTACTCATTACTCTTTCAATGGATCTGAAATCCTCAGTTAACGACACTCGCTTTACGGGGAATTCCTGATGCAAATACATGGCGCTGTTAATCAGATAGATATTTGCGCCGTAAAACGAATATAGAAATCACCTGGTTATGAGATTATTTTTTCTTTTTTACGCTTTCCAACCGTAGGTTGAAGAAGCGTATATGCTCCAGCTTTGTCCGTCTGTCCGTCTGTCCGCACGATAACTCGCGTAAAAATGGTTCGATTCCCATGAAATTTTATTATGTGGTAGGGCAGCACTGGAGACGAACCATATTGAAAATGGGTGGAGTCAAAGGTCAGGACATAGGAGCGGAATGCATTCCATTGCCCTTATGCGTCATAACTTAAGTAAAAATGGTTCGATTTCGATGAAATTTTAGTGTGTGGTAGGAGACCACCTGGGGACAAACCCTGTTGAAAATGGGTGAAATTGAGTCAAAGGTCAGGACATAGCATCGGGATTCATTCCATCGCCCTTTTGCGTTATAACTTACGTAAAAATGCTTCGATTGAGACAAAACTTTATCATGCTGTTCCGGAAGTATACTTTACCGGTTCTGTTGAATATCATCGAAATGGGGTCAAAGGTCAGGTCATAGGAGCGAGATTTATTCTACAGCAATTATTCTCATAACTTGAGTAATAATTGGAGTAATGATTTCTGGTATGTTGGAAAGCCTACCATAATCAATGCATTGCATGATTTTACTAACTTGTTTCATTTCTACTTTAAGGTAGGAGGCAGATGGCTGCTTAAAACAGTTGCTGGCTATCTGTCCATTGAATGTCTTGTCAGTAATATGTCACGTAGAAGAATTTAAAATATAGGTGAAACGCGTATATCTCCGATTATTGTATTATTTTTTTAAAACAATCCCGTGTTTGGTCTCATCTATCTCTCATAGTTTTTGCTGAACGAGACAAGGAACTTCACGAAAACTGTTAGCACTCTCGGTGGTGAAATTACTTAACAAAAAATTCTCTTTGCGTCACATCTTACTCCGGTAATTTTCATCTGTGTTCTCGTAAAACTACTAAGCCTTGATCAATTATAGCGTTGTGTGATCCAGTTACAATGGTCACTCGCTGTAGCGTGAACTACGTGCAATGGGCATCCAACCAACAGCTCTGAAATTATCATGAGAATGACAGAAGAACAATAAGAGAAATGTTACGTAAGTCAAATTTTTCTTAAAACGACATTTCAGCTGCAGTTTCAGAGGAAATCAACGCACATAGGAAAAGTTTTAAACAGTAACAGAAAACCGTCAGTACCTAATAAAAAAGTCCACAACTTTGCGGAAAACATGAAAGATTGTGCGATAGCGGGGAACTGTTTTCAAAAGAATTTTTTAGTTGTGTCCAGAAATACAACCAAAACACATAAGGAAAACTTCAAAAATGACTGATATTGGAAAATAATCGGTAGCAAATGAAAACATTCGCAGTTTTGCAGAAAACACTAACAGAATTTACGATGGTGGTGAAATTCTTGAAAGAAAAAGAAACCGCAAATTTTAAGAATCTCACTGCCGGTACCTGATTTTTGAAAAAAAAGGAAAGCAGAGTTAAATTAATGCTAGTTATGTCGAGTGATTTGGTTAGGTATTTCAAGGTATATAGTTAGTGATTTTAGTAATTTTCCCCGTTAATCTTGTACAGACGGTTACGAATTACTTTAACATACTAACACGTTCTCATATTAAAATTGTAATTTTTTTATTATTCTTGCTTTTATATAATAAAGATTTTTTTATTGCTTGTAATCATGAATCACTCGTGAATATTTCTTTGTTTATAGTTTTTGCTTATAATAAATGGATTAAGCGTGAACCCAACTCTCACTCACTCTCTCTCATTCACTTATTCACTCTCTCTCTCTCTCTCTCTCTCTCTCTCTTTCACTCTCTCACTCACTCATTTACTTTCACACTTGCTTACTCTCTCACTCGCTTACTCCCTCACTCACTCACCCATTCTCTCTCACTCGCAACAACACGCACGCTCTCTCCCTCTCATTCCCTCACTCATTCTTTCTCTCATTCTCTTTCATTCATTCACTCATTCTCTCTCATTAACTCAGTCATTCTCTCTCTCTCTCTCTCTCTCTCTCATTCACTCACTCATTCCTTCTCTGTCTGTCATTCACTCACTCATTCTCTCTCTCTCTCTCTCTCTCTCTCTCTCTCTCTCTCTCTCTCTCTCTCTCTCTCTCTCTCTCTCTCTCTCTCTCTCTCTCTCTCTCTCTCTCTCTCTCTCTCTCCCTCATTCATTTTCTCCCGCACTCTCTCATCTCTTTGAGGCTTTATAGGAAACTTTTTTTTATTACAGTCCAGATAAGAAATACTTTCAAATGTGAAATACATATTCAAATCTTCCGTTTAAGCACGAACTTCGGCCACACCATTATTTTACTGCAAACTGTGACATACTCACTTCAGATATGAACAAAGAACTTTTGCAATATCATATAACAAAAAAAAAATTCCTTGAATCCTGAAGAATTAGTTTGTAACCTTGAATGTTGGTAGACTGGAGTTTTGGAAGAGAAGTAAGAATATGAGAGAAGTAAATGAATCTTAATTGTAGGTTTCTGGGAAAAATCGTATTAAACACTAGTAATTAGTAGCTCCTGTGTCTGTACTTCTTCAGACTTTGCACATAAATCTGCGCTAAATGAAGAATGATGTAGACTTCGAGAAGAAACCATGAGATGATGGTGTTACTTGCTTAATAAAAGGTCTCCAAAATGAAGGTTTCTTCCCTTATGTTTTTCTATAGGTCCGCAAATTAGAAAAATTTTCATTAGTTTCCAATGCAAAGTAAATACCTCTGAATTGATTGTGTACAAATCATGGCTTCTGTGTGGTACAAAAATAAGGAGAAGCATCAATTATTTGTATAAGAATCAGCATTCATTATACCAGATGCCACTGAAAACTGAAAATCCAGCACGATTTTATAACCAGTAAAAAAGTGATGAAATGGAATCAGATTGATTGTGGGCGCTTTCTTAAAGGGCGAGATGTCACTGCTCATAGGAGGTAAAAAAAGAATATGGACATTCATTTTTTTTTAATTATTTCTAGTTTTATTTTATTTATTTATTTTTATTTTTTGTTTTTGTTTTTCGTTTTTCTGAGCAAGTGAGTGATAAAAGCATCCATATTTAAAAATTCAAAAAACAAGAAAGACTTATAAAATCACGTAATTGAAATACGTACAAATAAAATCTGAAAATATTAATAAAAAATTCGTATAATATAAACTTTCGGTGGCCATTTCCTTGATCAATTTACCTGATTTAACAAAAAAACTGAAATGAGAAACGCAAGACGTACTTCCCCAATCGCAGAAAAGAAAATTATTTTGTCCATTGAAATAGATTGCATTTACTTCTATTTTTATTTTTATTATTTTTTTATTTTATTTTGCGTCTGCAGTCAAATACACATTTTGCTAATTGTTAATTTGACAGGATTTCGTAGCACAAACGCCTGAAAAGGCTCTGGAGTATTAAAACAGCACTAAATTTGAGAAGGGAGATAAAATCCATATTAGGTAAAAGCGCGATGTTTTGTGTGTGTGTGTGTCTTTTTATAGTATCTCTATTAATAGACTAATGATTCAGAATATCTATTTTCCCGGGTCGCATAGAAATAATCTTCATCAAGATACTCCTTTATCTTCCGTGCTTTATTATTTACTCTATGAGCAAATTTCTCAATCATCATCATCATCATCATTGTCAACCATTATCAATCCACTGCTGGACGAAGGTCTCCCAAGTTTCCTCCACAACGGTCTGTCTTGTGCCAGTCTCCTCCATGTCACCCCTGCATACTTTCGAATTTCATCCACCCATCTTCCATGTGGTCTTCTTCTGGGTCTTTTTCTGTCCCTTGAAATCCAATCTAAAATTTCAGCTGTCCATCGATGATCTGTCCTTCTGGCAGTATGTCCAGCCCATTGCCATTTCAGGGATTTAACTCTGATCATGATGTCTTCCACTCTTGTCATTTTTCGGATCCACGAGTTCCTCTTCTTATCTCTCCTGGTTACACCAAGCATGCACCTCTCCATGCTGTTTTGAGTTGTCTGCAGCCTTTGTATGTCTCTTTTAGTTAAGGTCCACGTCTCTGCACCATACGTAAGCACTGGAAGGATGCATTGATCAAACACTTTTCTTTTAAGACATAATGGCATATTGCTCTTGAAAATTATGCTGTTTCTTCCAAATGCTCTCCAGGCAAGTTTTGTACGCCGATTAATTTCTTCATCAATGTGACCCTCACTTGATATCTGCTGTCCAAGATAAACGTACGTGTCTGTTATCTCCAGCTTTTCTCCATCAATCAATAAATCTTCATTTCTTGTAAAAGCATTGAACATCACTTTTGTCTTCTGAAAGTTCATTTTTAATCCCACTTCTTTACTCTTGTCAGCAAGTTCCTGGATCATACTCTGCAGCTCTGATGGGGTAGTTGCAAAAATGACTACGTCATCAGCAAAACGAAGGTGGGTTAGATAATCTCCATTAATCTTTATCCCTTTGTTTTCCCAGCTCAGCAACTGAAAACACTCTCCAATGTGGCATTAAAGAGCTTCGGAGATATGGTGTCACCTTGTCTCACTCCCTTTCCAATTTTTATGTGTGTTGTATTTTCAAACAGCCGAATCTTTGCACTTGCATTTTCATAGATGTTATTAATAATATTAATGTATGCATCTTCAATACCGCAGGTTTTCAGAGCCATTGTAACTGCTGATGGTTTCACCGAATCAAAGGCTTTTTCATAATCGATAAAAGCCATGCACAATGGAAGTTCATATTCCCTCGCTCTTTCAATTAGTTCCCTCAGTACGTGGATATGATCTATTGTGCTGTAGCCACTCCTGAATCCAGCTTGTTCTCTCGGTTGAGCCATGTCCAGTGTTACCTTCAAGCGGTGTGAAAGAACTTTAGTGAAGATTTTATAAACTACTGATAGGAGGCTGATAGGTCTGTAGTTTCCGAGATCCTCAATGTCACCTTTCTTATGTAGCAGGATCATTGTAGCGGTGTTCCAATCCTTAGGAATCTTTCCTTCATTAAGGCATCGAGTGAAAATTTGGGCGAGTACTGTTTCGATTTCTCCACTTGCTTCTTGTATGATGTCTACAGTAATTCCATCTTCTCCTGGAGCTTTTCCCCGCTTCATGTTCTTGATTGCATGTGCAACTTCTGCTGGAAGGACTGGAGGAACTCTGGTACTGGTATCTTTCATGATGTCTGGAGTGCATGTATCATCCCTTTCATATAATTTGGAGTAGAAATCTTTCACTCTTGTCAAAATTTCGCCTCTATTTCTTGTTACAGAACCATCTTCTTTTCTCAGTGCCATAATCTGTTTTCTTCCCTTACTGAGATGTCCCTTTGCTATCTTTAGGCTTTGGTTGTTTTCAATTGCTTTCCTTACTAGTTCACAGTTGAATTTTCTTACGTCTTCAGTGATACTTTTCCTTACTGTCTTGCATAGCTCTATATATTCCACTTTGGAAGTCACATCTTCTTTAGTTGTCCTCATCTCTCTTCTTTTTTGCATCAACATTTTCGTTTTTCCTGATAATTTGTTTACATGCAACTTGTTCTTAGACCCAGCTAATTTTGTTGCTGTTTCCATAAGAGCTTTGGTTACTTTTCTGTTAACTTCAGAGATGTCCACTTCTTCCGATGTTAGGCCTTCCAAAGCAGAGAACCTGTTCTTCAGTTCCAACTTGAAGGTATTATGGTGTTTTTTAAGGTTGGTTATGTCAGTAGGTTTTGTTTGTCTTATGAGCTTGCCACGTTCGAGTTTAGTGTTGAGGTGCATCTTACATCTCACCAATCTATGGTCACTACCTGTGTTGAACTTATTTAGCACACTGCAGTCTTCTATGACGAATTTTTTGTTACACATAATAAAATCAATTTCACTTGTCGTCCCATTTGGATGTCTCCATGTCCATTTCCTGTGTGGCTTTTTCTTGAAGAAGGAGTTCAAGATGAAAAACCCTTCTGCCTCTGCAAACTCAACGAGAGTATTTCCACGCTGGTTTCTGTTGCCGTGACCGAATTTACCTACTGAAGTTTCATTCTGTTGCCGTTGCCCTATTTTTGCATTGAAATCTCCCATAATTATTTTCAAGTGCTGCTTACCTTTATTATTTAGATGACAAATTTCCTCATAAAATTCTTCAATTTCTTCTTCAGGATGACTTGTGGTGGGTGCATAAGTTTGAATAATCTGAGCCTGGTATCTTTTCGAGAGTTGGATAACAAGTCGTGCAGCTCTGTCAGAGGAACTTTCAACTTCTACAACTTTATCCTTCAGTTTCTTGTTTATTATAAATCCAACACCACTAGTTCTGCCAGTATCTGTCCCACGATAGTAGAAGAGATGTCCACTTTTCAGTTCGATGAGATCTTCTCCTTTTCTCCTTACCTCACTTAGCCCCACGATGTCCCACTTGATCCTTTGTAATTCCTCTTCCAATTCAAGAAGCCTTGAATCAGAAGATAGGGAGCGTCCATTGTAAGTAGCCAAGGTCAGCATCAGATGGCAGCCTAGTCCGGTCCTCCGGGGATTCTTAGCACCCTCTGCCTTCATGTCGCACTGGCCGCTGCCTTGGCCAGGTACATTCCAGCTGCCGGAGACTGAGGGCCAAGATTTAAGTTGTGGAATCATTTTGGAGGGGTTTGTCCATAACTCACCACGCTGGCCAAGCGGGTTGGTGAGTGTGGGATAGAATTTCCTCTAATCCCGATGGTATAGTTATACCGCTATTGGCGGTCGTCAGAGCCCCTTTAGTGGGAACAGGATGCACCACGAGAAGGCGGGGTTGACATTTGTCAAGGAGAGGCTGTGATGTTACGCATCACCTGACCTTACATCCCAATTTCTCAATAGGTGGTGTAAATATATATTGCATTCAGCTCGACATTTTTATTTCTAAACAACAAATTCGAAAATTTTACTTTAAGTCGCAATGAAAATTCATTATAAATAATGATCTTTATATAGGTTTGATCAACATTTTTCATGTATTTTCCAATTTGAGTACCATTTTCTTGCCAATTTTCATTTGCATTTGTGCCGGCAAACTTGTTTTTCGATATCGCATTCGAAAAAAAAATATCCTTTTTCGATCGCATAGATGAAAGCCTGATCAAGATTTTTCACATATTCTACACTTTTTCTGGTTCACAGTTTTCCCCTCTAAGTATAGTAAAAGAACATTTTCATTTGCCTCGATATCTCTTTGTATCTGAAAGATTGGAAAAATTGGTTTTCAGTGGCATTGTACTTGACATAAACCACATTTCTTCCATTTTTTTTTTTTCCGTGGTATATATTTTCTCAACGAGGGAGCTATCATGCATTGTATAGTTTAAAAAGAAAGCCAATAATACACTCAACAAACTTGTCGTTCTCTTTTTAGTTTCCCCTGATGCTGCAGTGGTGAACATTCTGATTTCTAAATATGTTGTTGTTTTTTTTGGTTTGAAGAGTGTTTTGGGAAATTTTAAATTTAAGCACAATGATCCGAAATCCTGCCCTATTTCTAGAAAATTAATAAAAAATAACTACACGGCTCCAGGTGAATTGATCGAAAACGAATTGATCGAAAGCGAATTTGTTGAAAACGAATTCCTCCAAACGAATTCATCGAAAACGGATTCATCGAACGGAGAATTCATCGAAAAGTAAATTCTTTGAAAATTAGGGCTTCAGGTGAATTCATCGAAAGCGAAATCACCGAAAAATGCAATGTCGTAGGGAAAGCTTTTCTCGAAAACTTTGACTATAAATGAAATGTGTTTAAGTGGCCACAAAAACGTTTGGGGAACGTATAAAATTTGCATTTTTTGTTTCTTCGAGTACACTTTCGTGTAGGATTACCACACAGCAATTAGGAATTCTTACAAGTATCCTTGATTTCATCGTGTTTACTTTCCCCGTAGATCGCCCCTAAAGATACGGCCTAGATCGTGGCCTTTTCAATGGTTTTTATTCCTCCGTGATCATAAGGTTTGGACACCAAGTCAAGTTAGTAAAGTTGGGCTTTTACTTTGTCATCATATATCTGAAAATAGGCCCGCGATAATAGACCCACGCCTTCATAACAGTTTTATTCGTCGTGATCTTATTCATAATTTTTTCAGACAGGTTAGTAATATTACGCTTTTTCTTTGGCACTAAAAATAAATTAATATGCCTAGGCTTAAGCGTTGGCCTTTTTAACAATTTTTATTCCATCGTGCTCATATTCATATAAGGTTCAGACACCAAGTCAAGTTAGTATTATTGCGCTCTTACTTAGGCATTAAACATTAATACCGTGGCCTAAGCCTAAGCCTAGGCCTTTGTAACAATTTTTATTTCGTCGTGCTCATATTCATAAGTTTTAGACACAAGGTCAAGTTGTTATTGTTACGCTTTTTCTTAGGCATTAGATATTAATACTTCTAGGCCTTTTTAACAGTTTTTATTCCATTGTGCTGATATTCGTAAGGTTTAGACACCAAGTCAAGTTAGTATTATTGCGCTTTTACTTAGGCATTAAATATTAATAAATAGGCCCTTGGCCTTTTTCACAGTTTTTATTCCATCCTGCTCATATTCATGAGGTTTAGACATCAATTCATGTTAGTAACATTGTGCTTTTACTTAGGCATTAAATATTAATAAATAGGCCTTAGGTCTTTTTAACAGTTTTAAATCTATTGTGCTAATATTCATAAGGTTTGGATACCAAGTCAAGTTTGAGCTTTTACTTAGGCATTAAACATTAATAATTTGGTCTTAGGCCTAGGCTTGACACATTTTATTCCGTCGTGTTGATTTTCATAAGGTGGACGTATGAAGTCCAGTTAGTAATATTGCGCTTTTACTTAGGCATTAAATATTAATATTATTAGGTCCAGGCCTTTCTAACAGATTTTTTAAAGTGTATGAACTATTTATTCTTAAATGAAACCGCAATATTACTAACTGGACTTGATACCAACCTTAAGCAGGATGTAATAAAACTGATAAACAGCCCCAGGCCGAGGGCCTGTTTTTTAATATTTGATGATTAAGAAATAGCGCAGTATTACTAACTTGACTTGGTGTCCAATTCATATGAATGTAAGCAAGGGATTAAAAACTGCTGAAGTCCTTTTTAGTAATATTTAATGCCTAAAAAAGTGCAATAATACTAACTTGACCTTGCGTCTAAACCTTATGAATATGAGCACGGTGGAATGAAAACTGTTAAAATGGCCTAGGACTATGTATTAATACTTAATGCCTAAGTAAATGCGCAGCATTATTAGCTTGACTTATTATGTAAACGTTATGAATATATACCGTCGTGCTCATATTCATAATGTTTAGACACCAAGACTAGCACTATTGCCCCTTTTACTTGGGCATTAAATATTAGTCCCTATGCTTATGCTCCTAAAGTGGTGTCTGCACTTGTCAGTTTGGTCATCTGTTTAGTGAACAGTTATCCTGTGTCCACTTGTTTTAAACTCTATTTCCACTAATTTGTTTCATTTTTTTTCGAAGAAGTCGTCTTTGGGTAAACTGCTGGTTTGATAAATTTGTTTTCGATGAATTCGCGTTCGACGAATCCGTTTCCGATTAATTCGTTTAATTTTTTTCGAAAAATCGTCTTTCGGTAAATTTTTCGTTCAATAAATTTGTTTTCTATTGATTCTTATTCCACGAATTAGATTTTGATGAGTTCATATTCGATGAATTCGCGTTCGACGAATTCGTTTTCGATGAGTTCGTTCTCGATGACTTCGTTTTCAATGAATTCGCCTGCTCCCATAAGGAGTACCCACGTCGCTTCCAGAAAAATTGTCTCCCGGAATTGATAGAGGCTTCACCGTGGGATAAGCGCACCACCCATGCTTCATTGGGAACTCGAGCCCGGGACCAACTATAGGAAAATTAACCCGATGCCAGGGCATCTGACCACTCGGCCTTACGGGCTACTGCAGAATTCTTAATCAGTCATAACGAATTCACATACTAATGAACATACTTTCGTACTTCATGCTGCCAACATGAAATATTTAGAGTTATTATTCTATATTTCTGCAAGGACTTCAAAATTCATAGTGCAGCACCTATGCGAACATTTCTGGGTGTTCCTGTGCCATTACGCATCTTCAGTCACCTACAGAATCAGCAGGTCTATGTGGACGTGGAGCCAATGAAATTTTTTGCAGTTTCTGATCCGCGGAAATGAGCCTTCTATGATTTCTTATGTGTTGTATTTCCGTTGTGTTACCTCTGTATCGAGGGTTGGGTCCCTGTTGTATTTTCCTACGTTCGTGCTGGCTGAGCCATGATCGGTTTTGTGCGTGCTTTTGGAAGTTGCCATTAGCATATCTATTCTCACTTTGATATATGGTAAAGATAATTTGTTATCTGGCAGTCAAACAAAACTGCATAAGAATTTTTACTAATGAGTTGTAATGTAGAAATTGTATGTTTAACCTCGGATTTGAAAAGATTCTCATACAGTAGAGACATTTAAATGTATTTTTTGAATACTTCTACTAAATGAATTTCATGATATTTCAATATCGGATGCCTATGAATCGCTTGCTTCACTCAATTCTTGGTCTACGAAACGCTACCAGAATTCTGAGGAAAATTGCAAACGCCGAAGTCAAACCATGTAATACCCGCATTACCAAAGTAATAAATAGCATCTAAAGTAAACCGTACAATATACTGATTGTGAGCCACCATGTGGCGAAGTGGTCTAAGCGCTGGCTTCTGATCATTTGTCCGATATGGGGTCTGAGTTCGAATCCCGCGAGTCATGGGTGTTGAGATTGTCTTACACAGTGGCGGAGCGTGATTTTTCTGGAAGGGGAAGCGGTCAGAACAGCCCATCTTTATAGTCACTTTATTAATGCACATACAATGCACATGTAATAAAAAAATTATGCTTATATATGCATGCAAATTATAAATGTATGTAAGCATATATATTAAATGTTTTGATACATTTGAGTGCAGAAAAGGTCCTTCCAGCAGATGCATTTGTAGCAGGAATAGTCAATATAAGCGGACTGAGTCTGAATACCTCGGGGACTGAATCTGAATACCAGGTCTTCAGCAATCACATGCTAGTAGAATTCACCGACACTTTCTTTCAGCATATCCAGCTGTGAATAAATTACGCTGAGTTCACTTTTCAGACAAATGAGATCGAAAAATGAAGGAAAAGCTTCTTTCGAATAAGAGAAAGCAAAATACCGCACCCGGGGTATCTGAGGTCACGTTCCGCAACCATTGGGATGCGCAAAGATTTGAGTAACGCCTGGTAGCCTTCTGGAATTTTCCACTGGTCATGTCGACGATCGAAAAAAGTTTCGGTTTTTTTTCATATAATTGATGCTCAACTTGTGTAGTCAATCACAAAAGCGCGGATTATGAAGCTAATAAATACCTAAGGCAAACAATACAATATGCAATATACAGATGAAGAAGTGTTTGAAGCAAACTTTACGCGATGCATTGGTTTTGGGATTAAAATACAACTAAGGCAAACAACAATACTGATTACGAAACTGATCAGGCGGATAGTGGGTTGTATGAATTACAAAATCTGAAAACCTCTAACGCAAATCATGCGTTACACTTTTTACAAAGCCTATCGAAATACGTAAGATTACAAAACCTTGAATAGCATCCATTACAAAGCTAAGAAACATATACAGAAACTTCTGGGCTAAGCGCTGCACCGGCGTAAAAGCCACATCTGCCAAAAGTTACTATTTCGGAAGCAAATTCTTTGTAAGAGCCGTACCGCCATGAGCGCCGCACCACAAAATTTTGTATCTCTTAGCCATCGATATTAGAGCTTCAACAACTAACATCGTGAAACTTTTGAATCACAACCAGTCCCTTAAATTATCACTTAACGTTATCGAAAGTTTTATACCCCACCGTGTTTGACTGCATTTACTTTTCTTCCATTCCGCAGCAAGAATGTAGTTAGCGTGATCGTTTGTGTGTTATGATACAAATATGAAGACGCCAATCAAATAAAATTAAATGTTACATAATGCAGACTCTTAATGTTTTAATTCATGGATTTCAGATGCTATATTGCAGAAGTGCATCATCAACTTGTACTTTTGTTTTCTTTTTTCAACGTAAAACAATGAGGATCGAAAACGAATTGTAATAGGATAAGCAACCTAGACGGAGAGGAAACATTCATCAAACATATATACTAGGGTTCCCACGGTCCTTGAAAGTCCTTGAAAACTCCTTGAATTTAGTTTTCCTTTTCAAGGGCCCTTGAAAGCCCTTGAATTTTGTAAGAGTCCTTGGAAAGTACTTGAATTTTTTTCCTGTTCACCAAATTTCAGAATAGCCGCACTTCATTAAAGAGAAGCTATCGCCAAAATGTCCCAGGTGGGCGCCCTGTATTGTGGAACATTCTCTTGGAATCGGGAGCACGTTTTTCCGGTTTTTACGCGGTTGTGATTCTGAACTACGATAAGCAAATGCGAGAGGAATTCTTCTGAGCTACAATAAGCGAATGCGAGGGACTGTAAGTGTAAGGTACTAGCATTTCAAACTGGGTTTGCGATCTGCTGAAAGCTGGTAGCCCGGGAGTCCGGTCTATAAATTTCAGTTGACCATCGGTGGTTTGTCCTTCTGCTAATATGTCCACGCGATTGCCATTTCAGAGATTTTACTCTGATCATGATATCTTCCATGTATGCAGTGCAAGAGATCTTGTGGAACAATAATACCTTACCAAAGTTCGTCCCTGTGTTTAGATATAACTATAATTTTAATTGAACTTTTTGACTGTTTGTTTCAACTTATTTTAGTGTTTCATGAGAGTTCTTATTCGGCATGAATATAGTCTTGAAAATTTTTGTGAGTCCTTGAAAAGTCCTTGATATTTTTGGTGGAAAATAGTGGGAACTATGTATACGTATTTACGCGTGGGATAAGTGATCATCTTTAAAACTAAGAGTGAGTAAAGGACTCCTCTGCTTGATAAAAAAAAATTATGATTCACCAAATGATTCCTCCATTTGATTGAATAAGATTCCGCTATGATCGTTGGTTTATGTTTCACCGTACATCCTTTTCGGTAGAGAAAAACGTCGGACGCCGTAAACTATTAAATTTAGGATACGTTGGTTAATCCATTAAATTCTTTCATCGTATAAAACGTTGTCAATGAACCTAAGCATCTTATTCTTGAAAATCAACAGAAAAATAAATAATATTAAATAAAGGCGAGAGCAACTGGAGTGTAACATATGTAAACAATTTCAATAAGAATGATGAAAATCATAATTGCAGATTATTATGATGGTGAGACCTGAGCGATTAAAATTTTTACCGATCCAGTTATCATACTTATTACCTTTACCTTTTCCATTTGAGAATACAACTCCGCATCAAATATACGAAGTTACTACTAGGTTATTGTAAAAATTTCCTTAAGATATAATAATCTTCTTAACCTAGATATGACTTGCATTCCTATTAATCGTGATGGCTTGATTATTTTGTGACACAATAAATCTTTGAAATACATACAAAGGGGAACTTATCTGCCATGTTTCTTCCATGTTTTCATGTCTAGGATACGTACCCATTGGTGGAACTTCTCATTAGCTCCTTTCCTGTAGGTACATCAAGATGTGACTATAGTCCCGACGACGGTCATCCACGCGCGACTTCTGTTGGCTTCCCTTCATTAATCTATTGTTTGAACAACTCCTTATCCTTCCGAAATTCTTTACAATCTAATCTCCTACGCTGTTTGTCTACACTTTTCTTCAAATCAGACGTAACGAGAAAAACATCTAATAATATTTTTAAAGCTACATGTTATTGGTCCTAAATATTTTACAGAAAAAAAAACCTTCGTAAATAGGGAAGGGGATTGTCCGTTCACTTTAACTATCAAGGAACCTTTACATTCACTTGAAAGGTCAAGAGTGTTCCTTGATAGATTTCAAGGAATACTTTTGACCTTTCATGTTAATGTTTCCAAGGACCTCGAAAACTGAGCCATCACAAAAAACTCAAAAGAATTTCCGTTCTCAATCCTTCCTAAAGCGTCCTTACAGACACAGCTCACTAGGATTCCAACTTATGTAACTATCAACTGAAAAAATTCTGCAAACGATGAAGGTCGTACTATCTACTCCGAAAGCATCTACTAACGGTTTAACTTACACGGGTCGCGCAGGCAGTGCCAGCGGAAGGGAACTGCAGGTGCCACAGCGGAAGGAAACCGGGAATTATGCCTCGAAAATAAACAAATTGGTTAAAACCTTGTTCAGATTTCATATTAAAGTCTTGAGTACAACGTGCGTCTAAAGGCGGAAATCGTCCTTTTCTTTAACAGTTTGAAACTGCTATCTGTGGTTGCTATATGTTGATGCAAAGTTCATAATTTCATAGAATGCCGAACATTTCTTGATCGATAATAATCAAACAAAAACTATGATGTCTATGCATAAATTTCCAGTGTTCTCCATAGCGGGCTTTAAAAGCAAAACGGTGGAATGTTTGTCAGAATTTCGTACTGAGGGAGTAAAGTGGCAATACTACGTCAAACAACGCGTCGTAGCGTACAGCAACCCACAAGCGCGGTTAGTTGAGCTGGAGCAAGGATGTATATTCGTCACTGTCGGTCGTTCATCTTTAATCTCGAACAAATCGCAGCCAAATTTGCGAGAGTGAATTTGTTAAACATACTGTGAGAAAGCTGTAGGTGACATCGTGTGTTGTGAGTGGTCTGTAAAGTTCCGAAGTGGTGATTGCTGCATGGAGAGTAAGAAGCGTTGAGGACGACAGAAGGAGACTTAAGAGCGCAGATTTGTGTACCTTCAGCTGTATAGAACGCAGACATACTTCGATTATGATTAAATGCGGCCTTCTTGTGTAAATACGATACCTATTCGACCATAAAACGCATGGTCCTAATAATTCAAAGGGCGTTCCATAAAAACTGAGAGTATTTTTTTTGAGTTGGCAACAGTGCGAAGGGGGAAAATAACCAAGCAGACGACTAACTGAATTAAGGGAGTGTCTATGGCAACATAGCCGTGGTAGACGATTCTGGTTTTGTTATTGTGCAGTTGTTTAAGGTACGTCTGCATTTCGCTGTACAACTACGAAGGTGAGTGATTCACAGTTAAGAAGTGAAACGCGTTATGCGATAAAATTTTGCTATCGTTTGGGTAAAACGGCTCCATAAACAGTTGATTTAATGAAAAAAGCTTACGAAGATAAATCTTTGGGTGAGTCAACGATTTTTAGATGCACTATGGTTACAAAAACGTGCGTTTGTCGACACAACTCGCTCTCATGCCTGGTCGACCTGAAAGTGTTGTTACGAAGCGTATTGTTAACACTGTTTCGGCAATCCTGCAAGAAGATCGACGAATGACGTGTAGAGACACAGCGGCGTCAACTAATACTTCAAAAACGTCGGCATTCCGCATTCTACCTATACGCGACACATTACTGCTGCATCGTTTGTGTTCCAGATGGGTACCTCATCGCCTGACGAGAGAACAATTGTTAGCCAGAGTTCAGGTGTGTCATGAGTGGAAACAAATGATTGCAAAAGATCCAAACTTTCGAAACACAGTAACAACTGCCGATGAAACATGGGCCCACTATTTCGACCCCATCACAAAGCGTGCAACGAGTGTCTGGAAACACACAGGTTCACCTCCGAAAAAAGTTCGCCAAACCAAATGTTGGGAAGGTGATGACAGGGTCGGCCCTTGGCGTGGGCGACGGGGGCGCAAGCCCACGTCGGTAGTCATATGGAGGGTGGCTGGCAGGTAGACTGCCCTTATTTTGCTTTAGCTTTTTCATATAAATCATCATCATCATCATTGTCAACCATTATCAATCCACTGCTGGACGAAGGTCTCCCCAAGTTTCTTCCACAACGGTCTGTCTTGTGCCAGTCTCCTCCATGTCACTCCCGCATACTTTCGAATTTCATCCACCCATCTTCCATGTGGTCTTCTTCTGGGTCTTTTCCTGTCCCTTGGAATCCAATCTAAAATTTCGGCTGTCCATCGATGGTCTGTTCTTCTGGCAGTATGTCCAGCCCATTGCCATTTCAGGGATTTAACTCTGATCATGATGTCTTCCACTCTTGTCATTTTTCGGATCCACGTGTTCCTCTTCTTATCTCTCCTGGTTACACCAAGCATGCACCTCTCCATGCTCCTTTGAGTTGTCTGCAGCCTTTGTATGTCTCTTTTAGCTAAGGTCCACGTCTCTGCACCATACGTAAGCACTGGAAGGATGCATTGATCAAACACTTTTCTTTTAAGACATAAAGGCATATTGCTCTTGAAAATTATGCTGTTTCTTCCAAAAGCTCTCCAGGCAAGTTTTGTACGCCGATTAATTTCTTCACCAATGTGACCCTCACTTGATATCTGCTGCCCAAGATAAACGTACGTGTCTGTTATCTCCAGCTTTTCTCCATCAATCGATAAATCTTCATTTCTTGAAAAAGCATTGTACATCACTTTTGTCTTCTGAAAGTTCATTTTTAATCCCACTTCTTTACTCTTGTCAGCAAGTTCCTGGATCATACTCTGTAGCTCTGATGGGGTAGTTGCAAAAATGACTATGTCATCAGCAAAACGAAGGTGGGTTAGATAATCTCCATTAATCTTTATCCCTTTGTTTTCCCAGTTCAGTGATTGAAAGACATTTTCCAATGTGGCATTAAAGAGCTTCGGAGATATGGTGTCACCTTGTCTCACTCCTTTTCCAATTTTTATGTGTGTTGTATTTTCAAACAGCCGAATCTTTGCACTTGCATTTTCATAGATCTTATTAATAATATTAATGTATGTATCTTCAATACCGCAGGATTTCAGAGCCATTGCAACTGCTGATTGTTTCACCGAATTAAAGGCTTTTTCATAATCGATAAAAGCCATGCACAATGGAAGTTCATATTCCCTCGCTCTTTCAATTAGTTCTCTCAGTACGTGGATATGATCTATTGTGCTGTAGCCACTCCTGAATCCAGCTTGTTCTCTCGGTTGAGCCATGTCCAGTGTCACCTTCAAGCGGTGTGAAAGAACTTTAGTGAAGATTTTATAAACCACTGATAGGAGGCTGATAGGTCTGTAGTTCCTGAGATCCTCAATGTCACCTTTTTTATGTAGCAAGATCATTGTAGCGTTGTTCCAATCCTCAGGAATTTTCCCTTCATTAAGGCATCGAGTGAAAATTTGGGCGAGTACTGTTTCGATTTCTCCACTTGCTTCTTGTATGATGTCTACAGTAATTCCATCTTCTCCTGGAGCTTTTCCCCGCTTCATGTTCTTGATTGCATGTGCAACTTCTGCTGGAAGGACTGGAAGAACTCTGGTACTGGTACCTTTCATGATGTCTGGAGTACATGTATCATCCCTTTCATATAATTTGGAGTAGAAATCTTTCACTCTTGTCAAAATTTCGCCTCTATTTCTTGTTACAGAACCATCTTCTTTTCTCAGTGCCATAATCTGTTTTTTCCCCTTACTGAGATGTCCCTTTGCTATCTTTAGGCTTTGGTTGTTTTCAATTGCTTTCCTTACTAGTTCACAGTTGAATTTCCTTACGTCTTCAGTGATACTTTTTCGTACTGTCTTGCATAGCTCTATATATTCCACTTTGGAAGTCACATCTTCTTTAGTTGTCCTCATCTCTCTTCTTTTTTGCATCAACATTTTGGTTTTTCCTGATAATTTGTTCACATGCAATTTGTTCTTAGATCCAGCTAATTTTGTTGCTGTTTCCATAAGAGCTTTGGTTACTTTTCTGTTAACTTCAGAAATATCCACTTCTTCCGATGTTAGGCCTTCTAAAGCAGAGAATCTGTTCTTCAGTTCCAATTTGAAGGTATTATGGTGTTTTTTAAGGTTGGTTATGTCAATACATTTTGTTTGTCTTATGAGCTTGCTACGTTCGAGTTTAGTGTTGAGGTGCATCTTACATCTCACCAATCTATGGTCACTGCCTGTGTTGAACTTGTTTAGCACACTGCAGTCTTCTATGACGAATTTTTTGTTACACATAATAAAATCAATTTCACTTGTCGTCCCATTTGGATGTCTCCATGTCCATTTTCTGTGTGGCTTTTTCTTGAAAAAGGAGTTCAAGATGAAAAACCCTTCTGCCTCTGCAAACTCTACGAGAGTATTTCCACGCTGGTTTCTGTTGCCGTGACCGAATTTACCTACTGAAGTTTCATTCTGTTGCCGTTGCCCTATTTTTGCATTGAAATCTCCCATAATTATCTTCAAGTGCTGCTTACCTTTATTATTTAGATGGTCTCGAGCCTCGCATTAATCAAGGGACTCCAATTTAATGTTTTAATCGAAAGAAAAAAAAATTACCTGAGAAATTTAAAGTGTAAAATCAGTATTTGGGAATTTTCCGTGTAAGGTAGTTTGATCCCCCCCTCTCCCCTCCCGGCTGTATGAAGGAAACATAAGCCGTCTTCGTTTCTGATATACATTCCACAGTCGGTTTTTAGTATTTCATTTTTCTTTTGCCTGTTCTGAAAGTGTTTGGAAGTATTATTTCCTGATGTGTATGTTTACACGATTCTCCCTCGAAATACAAACTGGCAATTTGTGCAGGTTTTCATTGAATTTTTGGAAGATAATTCCATAAATAATGCTATCACTATGTAGACTGTGTGACGTATATTCTAAATTAACTTTCCTTTTTTAGTTTCTTTCCCTATGTAAATCTTGAGTTTATTCTCAGTTATACTTCACTCTTAACGTAATATCTTTTCTCTCAAACGAATACTGTTGGCAACATAAATGAGGTTGAATGAACGTGACGTATGCCTGTTTTGATAAGAACGAGAGATAAAAACGACGACTAAACTGTTGCTTAGAGACTGTTGTTAAAGAGAGAGTTGTTTGCGAGCGTTATTAAGCGAGCGTTGTTAAAGAGAGCGTTGTGTTAAGAGCTGTGTAGAGTGTGGAGTACTATGTGATGTTATGATTTGTTATGGAAGTGCTACATCCTGAATAAATCATCTTTTCCGTAAGTTTGACTTCTGTTGTTTACATGTTTCGTCTGGCCGTTAAGGTTTAATTTAGGAACTATTTCATCTTATGGTTATGTTTTTAAAATAACGTAGAAGTACGAAAAGACTTCTACGTCATAACTGCGTGCCTCAAGAAAAGTTTATGGGGGGGGAGGGGGGTATGTGTGTAACAAAATATCTTAATTTCATCTAAAGGCGGCCGGACCTCTACCTTGCTCACGCATAAACAATATCACGGGCCGGCCCTGGGTGGTGATGATAATTTTCTTTTATCATAAAGGTGTAGTCTACAAGCATGTCGTTCTTCCACAAATTACTGTCAATGCTGAGTATTACATTTCAATGTTGAAGCGTCTGCGACGACACATATCGATTAAGCGACTGGAACTGGTGCGCAAATGGACTCTACACAAAGATAACGCCCGCTCACATGTGGCTGCGGGTGTTCAACAGTTTCTTACGAAATGCAGTATTGAAAGCATGCCACAGCATGCCTAATGTCCTGATTTCGCTCCGTGCGATTTCTGGTTGTTTCCAGCAACGAAGGAGAGGTTCCGTGGTACAACATTCAACACAGATGCTTTCAAGCTGTACAGGGGTCGCTAAAGCAGTTTGCACAAAATGCCTTCGCCACATGCCTTTAAAAGTGGACTGGACGATGGGACCGTTGGATATCATCCGAGGGAAGATACTTTGAGAAAGACTAACATATATTTTGCTGTACCTATATTTCTTCATTTTGTGTGATTTTACTCTCAGTTTTTATGGAACGAGCGCTGTATGTTTTTATCCCGGCTCCAGCCATCAATTTTCGTTGGCTGGAGTCGGTGTATCTAAATCTGTATCTCGATGAGTAAAGTCTTCAATCCCGTCCGCAAGACACTAGAAGAATTTATACTCTTCTTAATCATAGTTGAAAAAGGAAAGAAAGAAATGAAAAAAAAGGATCGCCGAAGTAAACTTTGCTGTCCTGCTCCGTCCTTGCAGAAACTTAGTAATAACGAAGTTATTTTTTCCTTTTTTTTTCCCCGCAATAACGAATTTGCTTTCATCCCAACTTCCGAAAATTTTGAGCTTTCTTTCAAGAATCCTGTGTTGACATTCTACCAAGCGATGCCATCGGCATATTTGCGAAAGGCTTCTCGATTTGCTCAGAGCATGAAACACAGGAGATGGAGGAAATCATTTCTGAAATTTACATATGAGGTGGTACTAACCATTCCCCATGGGAGGATTAAAAGGATTACTTATACCGCAATTAAGATGTTCCCATTTCAGTAGGATTTCATGAGAGTCGTGTTAGCCCCAATCAAATAACAGTCCAATGATCCTCCGAAGTATAAATAAATCCGTCTCATTATTTCTGGCTATCCGCCATTTCCACAGAAGATTCAACGTGGACATTTCTCGAAGATTAGCGTAGGTTGATAGACACATTCTTCCATCAATACAAGTTTCAATGATAACAACCAACGCACCAACAAATTTCAAATATAGATTTATTGGAAAATGTTTAGTCAATATAAGTGGCCTTACACTTTGTGTTCGTTATTTATAACTAAAGCCAGGATGTTCACCAAAATGTTTATTTTGCATATTTTTATGTATTTAGCCACTTGAAGCAATAAAAGCATATTTTCACATTTAGTGCATATCTTTGCATATATCCTAAAATTTTCTAGAAAAGCACTTTTGAAAAACGAAATCATCGTTTATGGGACTTCATTCTTAACAGCATCGTGGTGCAATAACGAAACCACTTGTTAAAAAATTCTTGCCCCATTACGGAATGGGGGTGCTCAAACGAATCCACTTCCAATCAAAAAACGAATGTTTAATCTATTTTCTGCTAAACGTCTGTACCAGAAGTGTGTTTGGATTACGCATAAGACAGTTTCAGAAGTGACGATTCTGATTCCTGACGTTGACGGATTGGTACTAAGCATTTAAGTATGAAGGTTTTCTTAAAATCTCTTTCTCTCTCTCTCTCACACACATTCAGTTATTTAATACAGGGTGTCCCAAAAAGGTGTAACCAATTTCAAATGGTGATAACTTTGAATACAAAACGAATATCAGCATTCTGTTTCTTGCATGTGGTAATGAATACCCTCAAATTTTCTAGAAGTGTACCCATTGGATCCAGAGCCGACTTTAGATCTTTTGGGGCCCTAGGCGCTAAAAGGTTCAGGGGCCCCCTCCCCCTTCTTATCCTTTAGAAATTTTAATGCGTTAGATTAACAAAAAGAAGGGGGGTCAAGAAAAAGGATTTTACACTTTTTTAAATGCCATTATATCTTTCTATTATTAGAAAGTCCTGTAAGAAACAGTGCTAGTGTAATAATTTTGTCTGTCAGTGCACATCGAACTTTTTGATTTTAGAGATATTTCAAAAATTATTTTTGCGGCTAATAGGAAATTAATGGATATTAAGTTTGGCACTTTAAATACCCGCATCCCATTTATACCTGCACTGCAGTTATCAGAAAGAGCACACTAATTAAATGCAAAAGATCCGGTTTAAACATGGAAAAGTAGGAACTGCAGGTTTTTGAAAAAGAGTATCATTGAAACTTTTTATTGTTTTTGAAAAGCTAGTTTTAAGTCGATTTAAGGAATAGAAAAGGTGAGAATACTTGATAATTATCTGTATTAAAATAAGGCAGCAGAAAGTAATGAGCAAATGTTGCTTCAAATACAATATAAATTACTTTTAACACTATTAAATAAGATCATCATCATTGTCAACCATTATCAATCCACTGCTGGATGAAGGTCTCCCCAAGTTTCCTCCACAACGGTCTGTCTTGTGCCAGTCTCCTCCATGTCACTCCCTGCATACTTTCAAATTTCATCCACCCATCTCCCACGTGGTCTTCTTCTGGGTCTTTTCCTGTCCCTTGGAATCCAATCTAAAATTTCGGCTGTCCATCGATGGTCTGTCCTTCTGGCAGTATGTCCAGCCCATTGCCATTTCAGGGATTTAACTCTGATCATGATGTCCTCCACTCTTGTCATGTTTCGGATCCACGAGTTCCTCTTCTTATCTCTCCTGATTAATCCAAGCATGCACCTCTCCAGGCTTCTTTGAGTTGTCTGCAGCCTTTGTACGTCCCTTCCAGTTAAGGTCCACGTCTCTGCTAGACAGTGTGATATTCTCAAATGTCTTTACTTTTTCAGCCTAAATATTAATAACTCTTTTTGTTTAAGTTATTTTAGAGGGCCGATAAAGAACTTGATTGTCCTAAGAAGAATTACCCTATGAAGAATATTTCTTTCTTCACTGATTAGCCTTCCACGAAGAAAAAAAAACAACTAACAGCAAACACCCCCGATCACCAGGAATATTCTTAAGAGCACTTCTCATCGCAACTCGGGGGGAAGGTCGGAAGGTTTCAACATAGATCTGTTCCCTTGGCTGGAAGTAGCATGAAAGCAATTTATAGCACAGCAGGCCAGTTAAGAATTCGCCTTAAACAATGAAAACTGTGGGAAGCGTGAATACCTCTTTTACCTTCCACTAAAAAAAACTCAAACTTATTTTATCCGTTCCTTTCAAAAGAAGTACATCGATAAGAACACGAAAATTTGGAATATCAGCCACAGCAAGAAAAAATGTGTTTTTATTAATACGAGAAAGTAAAATATCAATTGTCAATACAAAGTAGTCGCTTTAAGGATTGATTTGATTCGGTCTGTGAAAATCAAAAACAAAACTGATAATCCAATTATATGTTTTCGGGGCCCCTCAAATACTGAGGCCCTAGGCGCGCGTCTAGTGCGCTTAGCCGGAAATCCGCCCCTGAATGGATCCTGCGACAAAAGAACAGATTATGGAGTGGTTTATTAAAAAACGATTCGAAAAGCAGGTTCAGCGGAATTTCAGAACAAGATATGGGGGCAAACCGCCCATACGTAACATCATCAAAAAGTGGTACAAGACATTCAAGGGAACTGGTAGCGTCCTTACAAAGAAAGCCCTGGACGACCATCGCTGCTTCCAGAAAGGGAGGAAGTTGTGAGACAAACATTCACTCGTAGCCCTCGAAAGTCAACCAGACAAGCAGCACCAAAGCTGGCCATCCCCAAGTCGTCAGTGCACAGAATGTTACGTCAGAGATTGGAAATGCACCCTCATAAACCGCAGACAACTCATCACATAACCCCAGATGATCATGTGAAACGTAAACAGTTTGCTGAAGAGATGTTGGAGAACATTGCAAGAGCTGAATCTTCCCTGAGACAAATATGTTTCTCGGATGAGTGCACTTTCTATGTTTCTGGAAAGGTTAATAAACAGAATGTGAGAATTTCGGGGACTGAAAGCCAGAATTGCACAATGGAGCATGAACAAAAGGGAATGTTTGGTGTGGTATAATAGACAACCATGTTATTGGACCCTTTTCCTTTCAGGAAGCTACCATTGGAGCTGATAATTACCTGGACATGATTGAGCAGTTTGTATATCCCCAGTTGGATAAACTTGCAACTCCGGTCATTTTCCAACAAGATGGGGAGCCACTTCATATTGGGCTTTGATTGCGATGAGGTCTCTGGATACCAAATTTCCCTATCGATGGATTGGGCGTGGTGTTCCCTTTGCACCACGTTCGCCGAACTTAACACCCTGTGACTCTTTTTTATGGGGATTCATCAAGGTTTACAGCACCCCTGTTCATTGCTGACCTAAAGAGGTGGATTACACACGCACTGCAGAAAGTTAATTACGGACATTCTCGAACGAACATGGTTGGAACTGGAATACCGTTTAGACATTGTTCGGAAGACAAATGGCACCCATGTCGAATGTCTATAAAACTTTATCGTCTGTTCCGTCAATTAACACAAGTTGTGTTTTGAGATCCTTATATTAAAACTGTTATGATTATTTGAAATTGGTTACACCTTTATGGGACACCCTGTAAATCTCCAGCTTTAGCCAGTTTCAACAAGGTATGAAACATGGATTTCTACTGCAGTTTATTTTTCTTTGCACATGGAACAAATTTCAGATATTGTAATGCCTTTACGAATGAAGATTCCTCTATGATCCTTACACTCAAACAACTCTTATGGAAGTCAGTCTATTCTCATCAGTGAACATGCACTTATTAGTGCTTATTTTTCCAAACTTCCGACATCTGTATCTAGTCTGTAAAAACGGAATGAAATTTTAGTAAACTTTTTGCAAAAAGACAGATGACATCAAAAAATGCATGAATAATATACCTGGCGTACAAGAACAAGCTATACAAAAAAGTATTCCAAGGTGCTCTCTGGTAAGACAGGTTTGGGGAAAAATTGGAAAACATTGTAAAATTCTTCAGTGCGAAAATAAGTCTCCCACTTACATTGCTTGCTTTAAATACGCGCCAATAACTTCTGTGGATGTGGAAACGACTTTTTCTACTTAGTTTTTATGCGTAATCATGAAAATATTCAAGAGTAAAATGTACTTACGCCAGCATCATGTAAATACACTCTATGCCAAAATTAAAAAAAAAACAAAAAAAAAACGAAGTACGCCGAGAAAGTCGTTCGATACTGATGAAGTTCCGCATGCAAGTAGCTCAAGGCCAAATATGCAAATGATTAAAAATTAACGACCAATAGCTAAATAGTGGCCCGCCACAGCCAAGGGGAACCGCGCATCGAGGAGGATATATTAAGAGCAAAGCTCGCACGCAGGGATGATTGTGGTTATATTAACCTCTACGGGCTGTAAGGATGTCTCGAAGTCGGATCAGCGCAAAATACGAGCAGCTGAGTGAGTTTGATAGAGAAGACGTATAACTGGGAAGAGAATGGCCGGTTGGTCAAGTTCCCGTATCGCCAAGCATTTCGGTTGGAGCGACGCGGCAATAGAAGGGCGCAACCCTGCCGCATGCTGGCAGTGGACGTCCGGGGACAACGACAGAACGCATAAGGAACGAGCGATTGTGAAAGCCGCACGAACAGAACCGAATTCGTCGCTCTCAACCATCTGTGGCCACGTTGTGTCGTCTACAGGTACGGAAGTCGACATCCGGACAGTTGTCAGACGACTTGCGGCGCGGGAACTACAGTCGACGCTGCCACTCCGCCCCCTACCACTGAGCAGCGAGCATCGCTGGCACCGGTTGCAGTGGTCTCGGGCCCGATCAACGTGGGATAGTGTTAAGTGGCGTCGTGTTGTCTTCAGTGATGAGTCACGGTTTGCACTCGGCGCAGGTGGCCAGCGGATACGTGTACCTGGGGACGAACCGGCCAGCACACAAATCCTGGGGAGTCATTTTCTACGATAGCCCGTAATCCTCCGTACCACTCTCACGGCTCAACGGTACGTCGACGACATTCTACGACCTGTTGTGTTGCCATTCGTGTCAGAGCGTCACCAAGCAATTTTCATACGTCCACACACGGCACGGCTTTTCCAGGCCTTCCTTCGTAATGTCGACACTCTTCCATAGCCAACCCGATCGCCCGAGCTGTTATCGATCGAACATGTTTGGGACATGATATGACCCAACCTACCCCCATTCCAGAATTTTGGTGAACTGGCGCACCATTAGGGCACCATCTGGCATTTTATACCTCAGGACAGTATCCGTGAACTGTGTACGCCTGTGTAACCGCTTGTATTCGGGCCAGAGGTGTCGCTACAACGTACAGACTTGTTACACTCGTGTAGCTGTTTTACACGAATAAACTACCCAGCTGATCTGGAATTGCAGTCGTTTCCTTACCTATACACATGCACTGAGCATACCAATTTTCATCTTGATTGGATGATTCCTTTTCGGTACTCTGTTGTTGTTTCTTTGGCAAAGAGTGTATGTGGATCCTACAGTAAGTCTAAATCTAAAAGGACTTTAAATGAAATGGAAAAAATTAGAATAAATTATGCTGACCCCTCCCCTCCCTAAAATAGTACTTAACAAAATCTTCTCAAAAAATTATATATAAATAATATTAATATATATAAAAGCGGTCTCAGGACTGGCGCTTGCGAATTCTCTCTCTGCACCAGTAACAAAATGTAGGTTGAGCTCACAAATCTAAAAAAAAAAATGGGATAGCTTGAAAAACGCACACAAAATTATTCGAAACCTACTTAACAATTTTGATCTAAACAATTTTGCAAGGGATGAAAAACAACACAAATGCCAAAATGGTCATGGCGCCCCCCTCCTCCCTATCACAGAGGAACAGCTGTCCAAGGGAAAGAAAGCTGTGAGAACGGAAGTGCTCTAAGGTAATAAGTGGTTAAAAATTCACTTGTAAAAAAAATTGTAGAAGAGACGAGCGATAATTGGAGGCCTTCACCCACCCACCCTCAAAAAAGAAGGTGAAAACTCCAGACGAAGTTCAACGGTAGAAACAGGCGAGAATATATTGAAGCAATGTGTAATTATTCCAATGTGAAAGGAATAAGATTTCTATGTTTAATATTGTTACGACCTTTGGGCCTTAGATATCAGGATGACCAATTATTTTCCGGACTGCGATTCGAATCACTGGATCCGCCAATACCTCGTTGGTCAATTAGCCGACACAGTACACCAATAAACCAATGGAGGCACAGTATAACAATTAAAACAGGGATTTAATAGATACAGGCCTAAATTACACCGGGTTTTTCCTCTAATAGTAAAAGCTATAATTTCCGGCCAGTTTTGGCCCTCTTCGGTGTTTCAGAAAAATATGTCCTAACGAAAAGTCTGTTCGTTCACAATGGGCCGCAAAGAAAATACTGATAAAAGTACTTACATATGTCCTCGAGTATCCAAAGTATTGATGACACCAACAAACACAAATACTCACTCATATTCACTAATATGTTGGCACTACGGGTAGCTTTCTCTTTTTCCTCTTTGGAGGAGGCGGCGTTGCTTACGGACTCTTTGCACGCATTCAAACGCACAGACTTCTTTCCTCCGTGGAACAAGAAAAGGTGGTGATTTTGCTTCACCCTCTCTCTCTGCAGGGGCTGCTTCGTTCCTGGAGCCAGGCGTTTCTGGCGATACCGTGATTATTTTCTCTCTCTTTGTATTTCAATTGAAATGGGTCCTTACGGCAGGTATCGGTGGTACCACAAGGTAATGAAAGTTTTCGGGTAAAGTTCGTGCTGGTTATTCATCAGCTTATGTTTTCAGCTGGCTTCACTTCTTATGCTCAGAACTGCAAAAGCAGCAGCAGACGGCAAGCAATTTCGAGCGCGAGGAAAATCAAGGCCTAGTTCTCTCGGCTATCAAACGGATTCTGCTACTCAACAACAATCTCCCGTCTCCAAAAGCTGGTAAGCGGTGAATTCTACCACTTGAAACCGCGACATATTTATTAGTAAACGCTCTTCAAGTCCAAGAGTTTTCCCTTGGACTTGAAGAGCCTTTACTACGCGCGCGGCACAGACAAAACCTTCAAAAGCGTTTGCCGTTTAAATAACTTGTGAGCTATGGGAGAAAGCTCTTAAACTCTGACCTGCCCCATTTCCGTTTTGGGGCTCTTTGTTCTCGTGGCAAACACCTGCAACTCGCCACTTGAATTCAAAGTGCTAGAAGATCTTTTCTTTTTATACCGCCCCTCGCAAGTGCTTAAATTATAACTCTCAGTTAATTACAACCCCCAATCAAGTTTCAATTACCGTTAATTAGCCACGCCTCTCGCCAATTAATTATGTGAGGGGGGGGGATCGTCACAATATGATTTCCCCAACAAGGAGGAAATCCATGAAATTTTTTAACCTAACAATTTTGAAGTAAAAGACGTGGCCAGGATCCAGTGATCTAAGTGATGGCCTCTGATCATTCGTTCGAAAGGGGTCCGGGCTCGAATCCCGTTAGACATGAATGTTGTGTTTGTTTTACGGCACTGGCTCTCTCCCTTTCCTGGAACCAGTGACCCTAAATTAGGGACGGGCGACTGCTTATAGCCCACTGAGTTGCTCACGGTGGTCGTTAAACCTCCAATGAAAAAAAAAAAAGTTAGTACAGTCATGCAATGCATTGATTAAACCTACGGTTGGAAAGCGTAATTTTCTTGGTTTTAACGCTTTTACCGCATATTTCGTGGGTTTTTTTACGCTTCAACCTACGGTTGGAAAGCGTAAAAAAACAAGAAATATGCGGTAAAATAGAAGAAATATGCATTGCACCTGTAACTGTTTCGGGCATTTCAATCCTTCATTTTTTTATAAATACCCCGGAAGCATACGTCTTTTTTACTCTTACCAACTGTACGTTGAAGAAGCGTATATACTCCACCTTTGTCCGTGTCTCTGTCCGTCCGCACGATAACTCGCGTAAAAATGGTTCGATGTCGATGAAATTTCAATATGTATTAGAGGACCACCTGGTGACGAACCCTATTGAAAATAGATGAAATGAAGTCAAATGTCAGAACATAGGAGCAGGATCCATTCCATCGCCCTTATGCGTGATAACTTACGTAAAAATGCTTCGACTGAGACAAAAACTTTATCATGTTGTTCCGGAAGTATACCTTAGCGGTTCTGTTGAATATCATCGAAATGGGGTCAACGGTCAGGGCAGAAGAGCGTGATTTATTCCACAGCCATTATCTTCATAACTTGAGTAATAACTTGAGTAAAGATTTCCGGTATGTTGGAAAGCGTATCATAATCAATGCATTGCATGATTTTACTAACTTGTTAAGCATAAATGCATGTTTATTTTGGAGGTTTTTAATGTTTGAACAGCTTGGCTTGATTCATAATGGAAAATGCTATTTTAGACTCACAGAATTGGGATTTACAGCTTGTGGTTTACGAAATGGAAGGCACAAGTTTTCCAGGCCGTTTTTCAATGTTCCATTCATGCGTGCTGTAATCTATCTACCAGCGACTGAAGAATTGTTTGCGTGAGATCATCCGATGTAATAGCGATCGAAGTATAGTCAACACGAGGTCGAATATCAATACTATTGCACGAACAGGTTACTCTCAATTGAAATTGTACTTTAACAGCGATAAAACTGAGATCACAAACCTATGGAACGGAGCCAAACGTCAGGCTTCAAGCCTGCAACGTTTGTAGACTACTTTTCAGTAGCTGTCGTACTATAAAATTCCATTCTTTTTCTTATCGTTGTAATAGTTTTAAGACTTGGGCGAGTTGGCCACCATTTGCTTAGACTTACTGCTAGAAGAGCGAGAATTAGTAGAGGGAAGAAAAGTAACATTATTTCCGCATGCGGAACTCCCAACTTCTGCGCTCGGAGAGAAATAGGGATTTCATTGTCGTAGCAACTCAGCATTTAGCAATTGTTCTATAATACCCCTCCTCCCAACATCATTAAAACAATGGTCTTGACAGTTCAGCATGTGAATACTGCAGCATAGGGTAAATACAATCCATCTGGTTTAAACTGCTGGCAAAGGGCGAACTCATTATACCAGCGTCATGCTAATAGAGGTTGATGGATAATGCAACTGAAACGTTTACTGATTAGCTGAGAATTCTAGTGCCATATGAACGATTGAATTCATATGGGAAATGAAAGTCTATTGACTGGCATTCGACCTGTAGCGGAAATCATACTGCCGTCAAATATCTGTGCAGTGAAAATTAACAATCCAGTAAAATATACTAAAAAATGAATTCGGAGTACACTCTTGACAGAGGGTCTTTTATTTTTTGCTTGGGTTAAGTGATGAGCTAAGTGTACCTTTGAGGGTTTCGTGAATCTTCTTTTCGACTAGTGAAGAGCTGTAAAATCTACGTAATTTAAATGCAAAATGTTCGATGTTTTCAACTAAAGTTTAACTGCGATGAACACTGGGACCTGCTTGCATTATGGGACGATATTTAATCTGAACAATATCATCGTATGGCAGTAGTGCCTCTATATAATTTCATTTTTTTTATTCCGCAGTTTAACTATCTCTGTGTGCAGCTTTGAAGACTTTAAGCAGTCGCCCATCCCAAATTTGGGCCACTAGTTCCAGGGAAGGAACAGAGTCAGTGTTATCAGACAAGCATGCCAAGCCTGCAACGTTTGTAGAACCATGCCGCAACCGGGACTCGAACCCGTAGCCGTCTCTGATTATTAGTTAGAAGCGAGCGTTCTAGGCCACCACGACACCAGAGCGACTTTCTCTTTCTAGGCATGTGCTAGTTACTCTGAAATAAGAAAAAAGTCATATTATGAATCATATTCCTTATAAACTACGTACAAAATTTTAACCATTTCACTGGACTCCTCTTATTATTATGGGCGGATTTACGAGGAGACCAACCCAGGCTGTGGAGGCCGCACAAATTCCTGAAAGTGTTTCGTAAGAAGTACTTTGCTTTGATTCTTTCTTAACGTGCACGTTGCGCTAAGAATTTTCCTGAGCATGATGACTTCTAACGCATCTAGTGAAGGGTCTTTTAATCTTTTTTTACAATTAAAAAAATTGCAGTTTTTGCTCATGCTGGCATTTGTATTTTCTCTAAACACAGGGGGGATTAAATATTTTCCCTTTTCCTCTTAGTATTTTTGTTATGATAAAACTCATTCTTATGCGATTTTTTTCAAGAAGGGTTCTTAAAAATTAATCGTAAAAAGCGAGAATGTTCGGTGATGCACTTAAGTTTTCAAAAAATTTTGGATGAAGATGGTGACACTCATATAAGGCTAAAATTTAAGATCCTCTACCCCCAGCGTCTTATCATATAATTGATCAGTAATGCACTAAAGTTGTTTGAATTTTAGGGTGAAGATGTTGCATCCACGTAAGACTAGGCCAAGATCCCCAAAATTTTAAATTATCCACTGCTTACTACACACAGCGTCTTATCATGTAATTGATCCGTGATGCACTAAAGCTTTTAAAAGTTTTGTGGGGCAGAATGTGGCATTCAAGTAAGAATGACTTAGAGTCCCGAATTTTTAAATCCTCCACTGCTTACTACCCACAGCGTCTTATCATCTAAATGATTAGTGATGCACTAAAGTTTTTTTTTTAATTTTGGGGTGAAGGATATGGCATCCAAGTAAGATTTGCCTAGAGCCCCAAAAATTTAAAATCCTCCACTACTTACTACCCGCAGCCACTTATGATCTAATCTGGATATGTGTACATATTAAGGAGAGACTGGAAACATTGTAGGTAGGACTATTGGAAAAAATGTTAAATCACCTTCTGAATACTCTTACACTTTGTCGTGTGTAAGAGTATTCATGATACAGCTGCTTGGTAAATTTTGTTATAAGCCGAATGTTAAATTTTTCCACTATGGGCCATACTCTACTTTGTGCAAAGATAGTCAATCAATGATGTTTGCATTATTTAATTCCTTATTTTTGTAAGGCAAAAAAATATGCTTCCTCGATGTCTGAAAATCGGGCTATTATTTGCGTGTTTGCCGTCCCGATTTAAAACTTCAGAGGCATTTCAAACGTATTAGTGCGAGCAGAACTCGATCCTGACATTCCAACGTTGATTAATCTGTATCGAGACAGGATAGCTCAAGATGCTGGCGAATGATACATGAGTTCCATTGTGTTGCATCTCAGGCTTCATAATACTAAAAGAACTTCAACAGAAGCTCAAATCACACGAGAGACGAGGTTCCTCTCAAAATCGAGATACATCCCATCTTCATGTCTTCCTCCTTTCGGTTGCATTTCCTTCATGCTCCGATGTGAACTAATGGACCGTCTCCTGATGTTCTAACTTCCTCTCTGGTCATCCGATTCCAGTTCCGGACTTCGTGACCCTGCGCTTCCGCCTGACTCGACCGGAAGAAGACTGCTGAGTCTCGCCCTATACAAACAACTGGATATCCTCCTCCTCATCATCCCTCCCTCTTCTCGGCATCAATCTTCTCTACCGCTGTCAATGACATCTCCTTTTCCTCTTTTCCACTGTGCGTGTGCTTTCTTCCTTCAGCATCCCATATGTTTAGTGTGTTTTCTGGTGAACTCTGTCTGTAGGTGTTGGCTGACCTTTAGGCATCTGCTTCTCCTCACCCGATGGCCCTGCATCGTCGCAGTGTGATATGCACGCATTTCAAAATAACATATCTCGACTTCTAGTAAAGGTTTAGACAGTAGGGAAATTTGAAAAATTGTTTTCTATTTCGTTCTTTTGTAGCTTGATAAATTTTCTGAAGAAAACGTAAGCAAAATAAGATAAATTAATTTTTGCCATGGAAATACAGTCGCTCCCGTTCATATAACGAAGTCTAAGTGACACCTGATGCAAACTTTATTATAAAAAAAACTATTGATTGAATGCAGTAACACTATGTAGTATGTATACAGGGATGGACTGGGACAACCAAATCAGCTCGAGAATTTCTGTTGTGCAGTCCACTTATAATGTATATGCTAACTTGACTTTCATTTTTAGTTTCTTTCCCTATCTAAATTTTGAGTTCGTTCTCTTTAAGCATTTCAATCTTAACGTTATTCGTACTTGACTTTCATTTTTAGTTTCTTTCCCTACCTAAATTTTGAGTTCGTTCTATTTAAGCATTTCAATCTTAACGTTATTCGTACTTGACTTTCATTTTTCGTTTCTTTCCCTATCTAAATTTGAGTTCGTTCTCTTTAAGCATTTCAATCTACGTTATATCTTCTCACTCACAGAATGTTATCTGGCAACATTCAAGGTTGAATGACGTTTGCATGTCTGACATGCTAAGAACGCTGTATATAATCCGGAGCGAGCAAGTAATTGGAGGTTAGCTCAGTACTGTATATTGTACCTTCTACACGAGTCGGTGAATTTTATGCGATTACGTTTATTGTGAGTGAAGTGCTATTCGTGATTATTAATATTGTGTGGCAACGACTGGTTTGGATGTAGAATGAAGCCTCTCTCTCTCTCTCTCTCTCTCTCTCTCTCTCTCTCTCTCTCACACACACACACACACACACACACACACACACACACACACACATCATATGATATCTTTTTTTAAAACAAAGATACGCTAAAAAGGAGGGCAGGGCATACAAATGACCCTAGGCTCAAAGTCCAACGACTTACGTCTTACTTTAGTTAGATTTCGCTAAATTAATTTATAACACCGTGCATGGTTTGGCAGCAACTTAAATATGTACAGCGAATTTTGCTCTCTCATTTCAGAAAAAACAAAAAATTCATCATCGAAGACTGCAGTGTGCTGAACAAGTTCAACACAGGTAGTGACCATAGATTGGTGAGATGTAAGATGCACCTCAACACTAAACTGGAACGTGGCAAGCTCATAAGACAAACAAAATGTATTGACATAACCAACCTTAAAAAACACCATAATACTTTCAAGTTGGAACTGAAGAACAGATTCTCTGCTTTAGAAGGCCTAACATCGGAAGAAGTGGATATTTCGGAAGTTAACAGAAAAGTAACCAAAGCTCTAATGGAAACAGCAACAAAATTAGCTGGGTCTAAGAACAAGTTGCATGTGAACAAATTATCAGGAAAAACCAAAATGTTGATGCAAAAAAGAAGAGAGATGAGGACAACTAAAGAAGATGTGACTTCCAAAGTGGAATATATAGAGCTATGCAAGACAACACGAAAAAAGTATCACTGAAGACGTAAGGAAATTCAACTGTGAGCTAGTGAGGAAAGCAATTGAAAACAACCAAAGCCTTAAGATAGCAAAGGGACATCTCAGTAAGGGAAGAAAACAGATTATGGCTCTGAGAAAAGAAGATGGTTCTATAACAAGAAATAGAGGCAGAAATTTTGACAAGAGTGAAAGATTTCTACTCCAAATTATATGAAAGGGATGATACATGTACTCCAGACATCATGAAAGGTACCAGAGTTCTTCCAGTCCTCCCAGCAGAAGTTGCTCATGCAATCAAGAACATGAAGCGGGGGAAAGCTCCAGGAGAAGATGGAATTACTATAGACATCATACAAGAAGCAAGTGGAGAAATTGAAACAGTACTCGCCCAAATTTTCACTCGATGCCTTAATGAAGGGAAGATTCCTGAGGATTGGAACAATGCTACAATGATCCTGCTACATAAAAAGGTGACATTGAGGATCTCAGGAACTACAGACCTATCAGCCTCCTATCAGTGGTTTATAAAATCTTCACTAAAGTTCTTTCACACCGCTTGAAGGTAACACTGGACATGGCTCAACCGAGAGAACAAGCTGGATTCAGGAGTGGCTACAGCACAATAGATCATATCCACGTACTGAGAGAACTAATTGAAAGAGCGAGGGAATATGAACTTCCATTGTGCATGGCTTTTATCGATTATGAAAAAGCCTTTGATTCGGTGAAACCATCAGCAGTTACCACGGCTCTGAAATCCTGCGGTATTGAGGATGCATACATTAATATTATTAATAACATCTATGAAAATGCAAGTGCAAAGATTCGGCTGTTTGAAAATACAACACACATAAAAATTGAAAGGGAGTGAGACAAGGTGACACCATATCTCCGAAGCTCTTTAATGCCACATTGGAAAATGTCTTTCAATCACTGAACTGGGAAAACAAAGGGATAAAGATTAATGGAGATTATCTAACCCACCTTCGTTTTGCTGATGACGTAGTCATTTTTGCAACTACCCCATCAGAGCTGCAGAGTATGATCCAGGAACTTGCTGACAAGAGTAAAGAAGTGGGATTAAAAATGAACTTTCAGAAGACAAAAGTGATGTTCAATGCTTTTACAAGAAATGAAGATTTATCGATTGATGGAGAAAAACTGGAGATAACAGATACATATGTTTATCTTGGACAGCAGATATCAAGTGAGGGTCACATTGATGAAGAAATTAATCGGCGTACAAAACTTGCCTGGAGAGCTTTTGGAAGAAACAGCATAATTTTCAAGAGCAATATGCCATTATGTCTTAAAAGAAAAGTGTTTGATCAATGCATCCTTCCAGTGCTTACGTATGGTGCAGAGACGTGGACCTTAACTAAAAGAGACATACAAAGGCTGCAAACAACTCAAAGAAGCATGGAGAGGTGCATGCTTGGTATAACCAGGAGAGATAAGAAAAGGAACTCGTGGATCCGAAAAATGACGAGAGTGGAAGACATCATGATCAGAGTTAAATCCCTGAAATGGCAATGGGCTGGACATACTGCCAGAAGGACAGACCATAGATGGACAGCCGAAATTTTAGATTGGATTCCAAGGGACAGGAAAAGACCCAGAAAAAGACCACATGGGAGATGGGTGGATGAAATTCGTAAATATGCGGGAGTGACATGGAGGAGACTGGCACAAGACAGACCGTTGTGGAGGAAACTTGGGGAGACCTTCGTCCAGCAGTGGATTGATAATGGTTGACAATGATGATGATGATGATGTAGATATGTAAGGGCGCAGTTTTTTTCTTTAAGAAAATAAATTTTCAGGCAAAAATAAAACATAAATGAAGTTAACGATAAACATTCATATGAACCAAAATATTGGTTTGGGAAAAAAGAAATGTCTTGCAAATGCAATGCAACATAAAAGTGCTAATTACTGTATAAAGTGCGTCGCATAAATATATCAGGTGTATAAATAAGTTTTAAAGGGTTTTGAGACAACACAACATGCAATTTGAGAGAAAATAACAATACTTTTTTTTATGAATCAAAATATGCGCCGTCATTATCTATCACCTTCCACCATCAGTCGGGCAGCTGACGGATTCCAGCCGTGAAGAATACTTCGTCGTGTGACGCGATGAAGTCGTCGACCCATTTTTGCACTTCGTCACATGTCCGGAATCGTACAACAGACAAACGATGTTGCGTCGATGGTAACAAATGATAGTCCGAAGAAGCTATGTCAGGACTAAACGCCGGGAGCTCCAAAACTTCCCAGCCAAGCGTCAATAACGTTTCTTTGACCGATTTCGCGACATGCGGCCTAGTTTCGCCATGCAATAATTTCACGGGACGCAATCCTTTACCAGTGAATAGGATGTTTCCACACAGATTTCCTTGTCCAAACACAGCAATTTTTGCTCCTAACGTTCAGCAGTAACAGTTTGGCACTGTTCCAATAATTCATAATAGAGCACAATCTTCATATCCCACCAGATGCACAGCAGAAATTTCTTGGAGTGAATATTGCGTTTCGATGTCGAAGTCGTTGTTTCATCGGGGTCTACCCAGTGTTTTTTGCGTTTGGGATTGACGTATCATATCCACTTTTCATCACCCGTAACGATTTTCCACAGGAAAGACTTTCTGTGTTGTTTATTCAACAGATTCAAACACTTCATGACACGCGCATACTTGGTCCTGTGGCTCAGGTCATGTAGCACCCATTTTCCTTCCTTCTGAATCTTTTCCTTTGGGCGTAGACAATTGGAAATGGTTTGTTGAGTTACCCCCAGTTGTTCAGCTAGTTCTTTTTGCGTTCGAGACGAATCTTCATCCAGCAATGCTTGCAGTTCCTCATGTGCAACCTTCTGCGGAGCGCCGCTACGTTCTCGGTCACTAACATCAAAATCACCTGCTTTGAACCGTCTAAAGCAAAACTCACACGTGCTTTTCAATGCAATGCTCTCCCTCAGAACAGAACAGATCAATGCACATGATTTTGCAGAACTTTTTCCTTGATGAAATTCGTAACGAATGCAGTGTCAAATAAATGCAGTATCGATTGCCATCTTTCGCCTACCGATGGGCAAGTGCGTTTGACTGTTGGGCAAACTTCTGTGTCACATTTTATGCTCTGGACCAGTTACGGTCACATGACAACAACGCGGGGGAATGTCGGATGTGCAAATTAGCGGTATACGTCACACAAAAAAACGCTTTAAAACTTATTTGCACACCTAGTAGATACAGAACAAATTCTCGAATAAAAAAGAAACAACAACGAGCTGAAATATACGCCTCATATTTATAGCAAGAACAGCATAGGACGCGCAGCTGCACAATAGTTTGACGGAAACATAACAATTCCAACACCAAGCATAATACAAGAAAAAAACAGAAATACGCTGTCTCAAAAATATAAAGGCTTTCTAGTTATGAGCACCTCCGGTACGAATAGTGGACCCGTTGTTCTGAGTAACACTGAAAACCCGATTGGACATGATGTCCATCCACCAAGTAAGTGTTCTGGACGGAGTGCGTACCAGCTTGGTACAATCTTCTCTTTCAATGCCGCCACATTTGAGAACTTCCGTCCATTCACATACACATCACGAGGTAAGATACCCCAGAGGTTCTCGATAGGGTTCATATATATAGGGTGAGTGCTGGCCAATCCATTACGGTCACATGAGGAGTGTTAAACCAGCTTTTCGTTGATGCAGACCGATGGATAGAGGCATTGTTTTCCTGGAACATATAATCAACCCCGCTAGAGTTTCGGCAAACGGTAGAAGGTGGCTGCTGAGTATGTCCTGATAGGTTTCGGAGTTTTGCCTGCCTTGCAGGAAAGCGATATCCATTGTCACATTGAACGCAAAAGCTCCCCAGACCATCACAGATCCGCTCCTTTCTGTCTGCTGAAGAAGGTGCGTGGCTCGCGTTGTAAATTATGCCAATAGCAGTTCCAACCGTCAGGGTCGTACAAGTTGAACTTCTTCTCATCGAAGAAAATAGTTGTGATCCACTCGTCCGTCCACTGCATGTGGCTACTAGCCCATAACAATCTAGCTTCCTAGTGGCGACGCGTGAGGTGTGACAGACGGCGCATTTTACGGAGCACAATGTTGCGGCTTTCCTTGATTCGTCGATGAACTGTGTCCTTTGAGACGGTGACACCAACAGTCCGAGAAACTTGACGTAGTGATAATCTTTGGAATTAAACTAAACCCGTGATGGCACGGTCATCTCGTCTGGTTGTTATTCGAGCCGTTTTCTGGCCGTGCACGCACCGTGTTTCGATAAAGTCTTATAAATGACTGCGCTGTTCCTCCCCATGGCTTTACAAATTTTCGCCATAGGTAATCCATTTGATCTCAGTCTTCAAATCTTCTGCACCTCCTCACCAGAAAGTTGTCTGTTGCGTGGCATTTCGGCAAGTGAATGACTGACGGCAAGTCCTCTGTCCTTTGTAGGGTGGACCGAAATACGGCACATGCGCGTGCGTACAACATGCTAATTTGTGCATTTCATTTACATGTGGCTACTTTACATAGTTGTCTTTATAATATTTAAGAGACACCGGTGTTCTTCTCACACAATCCGGTCATCTCGACGGATCGAAACGTTTTGTTGTAGGGTTATATCTGTTTAGGTAACACTTCAGCTTCTTACCTACATTCGCATCGTCTTGACGGCGCAAATTGGACTGTTTCTATATTTATGCGACGCACCTTATAAAAGTACAAATCAGTCCAAAATATAGTCGCCGTCGTTTGTCACGACCTGTAGCTTGGGGCAGTGTCTGGGAAATAGGCTGGGGGGGGGGATTAGCTCCCAGCTTAGGTCCTTGATCTTGTGACAGGTCATCCGTGCTGTATGCTAAATCCTGCTGTAAAAGGACGCCCTTGCGGTTGAGCAGTGCTGTTCGTTTCGACGTGAGTGATGCGTGCAGGTAGTGGTACTGACGGCAGTACACATTTGCGGTGATAGTGGTGTTGTCCGGCAGCAGCTAAAATAACACGACATCCCGCATGTCCAACCGAACAAACAGCAGGACGTCACGTGGGTGTAAGCCGGCTTTGGGAGTAGGCATGGGCTTCTGTTTTGGGTCCAACTACTATTTTCGAGTGCTGACCATGGCATGAAGGACTCGTTTTCCGTCACCTGTCACAATGCGGTCCAAGAACGGTTCAACTTGGCCATATGGAAGAAGCCAAACGCATGCACTCATACGATTTCCTTTCTGATCAACTATGAGTTAATGGGGAACCCAAACTTGCCTCTTGTGTACCTTCCTAATTTGACGGAAGTGCCTGATAATGCTCCTGTGGTTACTCCCCAGTTGTTTGGCCAACTCCCACGGGGTCACACATGGGTCGATCTCCACTAAAGTCTTCAATATGTCCATATTCACTGCTGCGGGTCTTACGGCTTTAGGACGGTCTTACAGGTCTAAATTGCCCTCTCGAAACCGTTTGAACCAACGACGATGTGATATGGTTTTGGGGTACATACTGGCAATGTTCCTTACAACACTTGCGAGGTGCTATCGCGACGAAACCCATACAGCATGCAATGGCGGATGTGCTCATTGCCCATTTCCATGTTGGCTGGGGCTTACACTCTTCGCCTTCTGACGGTTAACTGCCACTAACTTAAGTCACCTACCTGCTGATGTCATGCCGGTCTGCTGCGCAGTCTCAGTGTTCAATGTACGCCATGGCCGGGGCTTTGACTTCGCGTACCTCGTCATCGGACATTACTTTCTTTCCTATCCAATAATTGTTCGTTCGTTTTAAAAAATCCAGACAAAAACGAATACGTGAAAAAGTGTCATATCTCCTATGGGAAATGTTCTATCTGCCTTTAAATGTATATCTTCCGTAACCGAGAATTTTGGCTTCGTTATAAGTAAATAGCCGATCAAGAAGTTTTCTTCCAAAATCAAGGGGAATGCCTGTTTCTTCGTTACAACCGTAAATTCACTATAAACAACTTCGTTACAAACGGGCATGGCTGTACCCTGAATGGCTAAATTATTATGAACGCCTAGTTAGTACGTTGTTGGGACACCTTTGGCTCTTAATACTGCTTGAATTCGTCTTGGTATGAACTCTGTTAAATGCCTGTTGGTGGCTTGAGCTATACTAGCCCAAATGCGATGAACTGCACCTTCCACACTGTTAAAAATTGGTGCTTAGAAATAAGCAAAATGTACTCGTTTTTGAGTACATTCTAGGCTTGTAATAGCTCCGAGTACTTGTGTCTCATTTTTGAAAAAGACACGTACTCATTTTTGAGTACATACAGGGAACGGAATCAATTGTGAGTATATCTGGTATTTCTAATTTGAAATATACTGTATGTACTCATTTTTGAGTACATATACTGTATATGATATATATGTACTAAAAAAATTTCACATATTTCAAAAATATGTACTAAAAAAATTTAACATATTTCAAAAATATGTAAAAAAATTCCATATATTTCAAATATATATACTCTAACTTCATTAAGCCTTTCGGGCAGGGCACAGAAACAAATTAGAGGGAATCTACCAATTCAGACAGGATAGCTTGTAAATAAGTGAGAGAGAGCAGACTAGATGGCGCCACCACACGATTTTGCACATAGAAAAATTAGGGGGCGGGGGAGGCTTAGAAACTTCAACCGGGAAATTCCTATCCGAGGGTGTCACTCATCCGAAACACGGCGGATATTCAGCGATTGTTAGATATTCACACTACCACGCCAGGTTTGAACCTGGGGCCTCTCCAATAGCAGTCTGAATCTCTAACCGCTAAGCCATCAGCGGCTTGATTTGAAATTTGGAATACGTGTACTCCATACATACTTATTTATTCATAGAATCAACTGGAAGTATATTATTTGATGGCACATCTGGCATAATTGATATACTCGTTGTCACATGCTGGGCAAATGGACCGCACAATTTTATGACAAATATAGTGATGAAGCTACAGTATATTAATTATGAAATTGACACAAATATAGTTAATGTAAAAGCGTACACAAAGATACTTTATGCAAAATTAAATTACTTGTGATCAATGGCTTTGTTGTACTAATTATTTATGTGTGTCACTTTACACATTTATTAAACAATTTCTCTTGAAATCTAAATATCTAAAACGAAGTAATACGAGATTATACATGTATGTATATTTATTGACGCAGTTATTTGTAAGTAAGTTGGGTTACTTATATTTGAGCACGTCATGTACTCGTTTACGATACGATTGTACTTAAAAAAAACGAGTAGGTTCAGGTTCTCATTTTTAAGTAGATTTCTTTAACAGTGCAGCTCTTGAAGATTTGATAGTATCGGATCCAGCTGTCTGGTGCCTCTCTCGACTTCATCCAGCAAGTACTCCACTATATTGAGATCCGGTGGTTGAGGAGGCAAATGTAACAAGGAAAATTCTCCGTGATATTCCTCAAACTTTTCGCGTACAAAGTGAACACTATGACAAGGAGCATTGTCCTTCTGGAAATATCCATCTCCATTGGGATAAACCATCAACACAACTGGGTGGATTTGGTCGGCGGCGATATTTAAATACCTTTGGGAGGTCAAACGCTGCTCCCACACGAATCAGAGGGCCCAAACACTCCCACGAAAACATGCCTTAGACCATAACGTTGCCTTGAAGAGTAGTGACGATGTGAGATGGGTCCATGCTTTCGTGCTGCTGTCTCTATATCCTCATCCTTCCATTTGCATGGTGTAGTTGAAAACGTAATTGGTCGGACCACATTACCCTTTTCCACTCGTTTACTGTCCGATTCCTGTGTTCCTGGGCAAACTGGAGACGTTTCTTCTTGCTCGCTGCAGACAGCAATGGCTTATGGGCAGGCCGTCTGCTTCTGTAGCCCATGCGATGTAATGTGCTGCAAACTGCACGTTGAGAGGCTATCGGATTTTGCCCCTGATTCAGATTATTGTAATCTGACGAAGTGTTGCCCATCTGATGGACTGAACAAGTCTGTCTACTCTCAGCTCAGCTCGAGCATCCAGTAGTCGTTGACGAACACACGCCTTTCGCTCAGATCCGGTTTTTGGATTGGTGGTCCACTCTCTGTAAACTTTAACATCTTCTGCCCTCGAACATTTCACAGGTGCAAGCGTTTTACTAGGGTTTGTACCAATGCTTCGAGCGCCCACGATAATTACACGTTCAATGTCCGTCAGATTGCGTCTTGTACCCATTATTTACGCTTTCCAACCGTAGGTTGAAGAAGCGTATATGCTCCAGCATTGTCCGTCTGTCTGTCTTTCTGTCTGTCCGCACGATAACTCGCGTAAATATGGTTCGATTTCAATGAAATTTTATTATGTTGTAGGGGACAACTGGAGACGAACCCTATTGAAAATGGACGAAATGGGGTCAAAGGTCAGGACATAGGTGCAGGATCCATTCCATCGCCCTTATGCGCCATAACTTACGTAAAAATGCTTCGATTGCGACAAAACTTTATCATGTTGTTCCGGCATTACACTGAACCCGTTCTGTTGAATATCATCGAAATGGGGTCAAAGCTCAGGACACAGGACCGAGATTTATTCCACAGCTATTATTTTCATAACTTGACTAAAAATGCTTCTATTCTGCAGATGGAATCGTGACCTTTGAAGGAGATCACTGTGAAACGTTATGTTTTACCCAGGGTATCTTGCAGTGTTGTGGTACATGCTTTCCGAAAGGGATTTGTTCTTTCGTGCTTTGTGATTATTTGTCAAAAAGTTTAGCTGTTACTGTAGTTTCGTGTACAGTTTAACAGTTAGTGATAGTTTTAATTAAAGTATGTATCCTGTGAACGACATTGTTTGTAATGTATTACAAACTCCATTTAATCGGTGGAAAGATGAAGATAAAAGAGACATTTTACTTCAAGGACGACCGACGGATTCACTGAAAATTGTTGCTAAAAAAAGAAATCAAGAAAAGCGGTAAATCCTACAATATTAATTTTAAAAATCGTTGGTTTACTGAATATAAATGGCGTTGTAGTACTTCTGTGTTACAAAAATTATTTTGTTGGCCCTGCTTACTTTTTAGTAATAAACATTCGGCGTGGAATAAAGACGGATTCTCAGATTTATTAAATATAACACGCTCACTTCATAAACATGGTGATTCTAGCGAACACCTAAAATGCGAGTTAATGCTAAGGAATTTTGGAAAAAAATCAGAACACCATTGCCGATGCCCTGCCGGAGAATGCTAGGCTTTTGAAAATGCATTTCAACGAAAACGTTCGTTTAAATAGACTTTTCCTGCAGACAGTGATTGATGCAGTATTATATTTGAGCAAACAAGAACTAGCATTCCGTGGCCATGACGAAAGCATGGACTCGATAAATCGTGGAAATTTCAAGGAATTACTTTCATTGTTGATATCAAGAAGTCCTTTAGAAATTCATAATCAATACGAAAAGATAAAAAATGTCTTCACAGGTGACTCAAAAACTATTCAAAATGAATTAATTGAATGTATTTCTGAATATATAAACGATCACGTTAAAAATGAAATAAATGAAGTTCAATGCTTTTCTATTCAAGTAGATGACATAACAGACATAAATCAGACTTCACAGTGCTCTTTAATAATAAGATTTGTTGATTCGGAAGGTGTATTGGCTGAGCGATTTTTGGGCTTCCACGACGTGAGTGGAGATCGAACGTCAGAAGCTTTATACAAAATGTTAGACAAAATTTTGGAACAATTCGGTTATCAACGCAAATTAATAGGACAATGTTACGATGGGGCAAGTGTAATGTCTGGACACTTGAATGAGCTCCAGAAAATAATCAAGGATAAAGCTTCTCAAACTGTTTTTGTTCATTGCTTAGCACATCGTTTGAACCTTGTATTACAGCAGAGTTTTTCTAAAATTTCAAAAGTGTCGTATATTTTACGCAAGCCTCACTGGAATTCCTTCGTTTTTTCACTACTCAGTGAAGCAATCTTATACACACATCTACAACCGCAAGACGCATACCAACCATAGCAGAAACTCGATGGTCCTCCACTTCGAAGTTAGTAAGTGTAATAATTGTTGAAGATTGGGATAAATTGAAGGAAGTATTCGAATTTCTGACAAATAGTGAGCAATTAGACAAAAACTCAATTCAACTTGCCAAGGGATTTTTAAATGATATGAACACTTTTGAATTTACATTTTTGGCAATAGTATTTAATGAAATTTTTGGCCCCACCGATCTATTATTCGAAATTTTGCAGAAAAAATCACTAAACATAAACTACTGTGTAACTCAAATTAAAAAAAACTCGAGAAATTTTGAGTCATAAAAGGAACGATGAAGTATTTGAAACACTATTTGGAAAAGCTAGCAAAATCACAGAAATAAGCAGATCTATACGGGAATATGCTGCTCTTACACAAGAAACAATTTTTCAAAATTATAAACAATTGTATTTTGAAATTTTAGACCACATTCTTATGAAAATGGATATAAGATTTCAAGACTGAAAAACTTCAATTTGTTTGTCTTGCTGACACAACCAAATTCAAACAATTTGGTTCAAGCTTTCCCTCTCACGCTTTTGAAAATCTACAACATTTTTACGGAAAAATATTTACTAAACTCCAGCGCCTTAAAAATGAACTTAGTCTTGTATATGCCAACGAAAAATTAAGGAATACATCGACTCAAGAACTTCTTCGAGTGCTTCATGAAGATAAAGACATTTTTACAGAAGCTTATAAATTGGTTGCCCTCATTTTAACCATTCCACCTACAAGTGTGTCAGTGGAAAGAAATTTTTCTTGCCTTAAAGGAATACAAACTTACTCAAGAAACACCATTTCTTAAGACAGACTTGCTTCTTTGGCAAATATTTCTATTCAGAAAGATATTTTATTGATGCTCATGAAGAAACAACCATTCTATGACGACATAATCGACAAATTTGCAGCTTTAAAAGAAAGAAGAATTGATCTAATATACAAAAAATAGGTCAGTCCTCATGTAGGGATTTTCATTGAAGACAGTAGATATATTTTCATATTGCTCTTGTCGCTCTTCACCTATTTTTTCAACCACGAGCCGCCACTGAAATTAACTGGTTCATTATTTCTGCTGACTGAAAAGGTGCTGTGTACGTCGGATAGCTTTATTAATTGTTACTAAATGTGAGCCCAAACTTAAAAGAAGAAGGGTAAGAGAAATTCGATCCTGAAATACTCATTATCATTACCATGCACACAGAATTACACCAATGCACAATACAAATTTGAAGTTGTGATTCCGCCTATTAGTGTAAATTATGACAAGAGTGGTAAGTCATATAATATTTAAAAACTTGAAAATTTCATCGTCCTGGAGCGGGAATCGAACCCACATCTCTCGGTTTGGTGCCCGAGTATGCTAATCACTACACCACCCAGGACGACGAAGTCACAAGTTTCCGAGCAAGTCTCAAATTTCTCGGAAACTTGAGACTTGGTCGTTCTGGGTGGTGTAGCATATAACGTACAAGTTTGTAAAATCGCCGGGAATCGAACCCCCAGGTTCCCTCACTCAGGAGTAAGTCGCTCTCCCAAATGAGCTACGCGGACACGTGCTCTCACTGCTATCTGCCTTTATCTCATGTGCGTCCTGCGGTGCAGGCACGTCGCAAACGCGGATTCGATTTCCTTTCCAGGACGATGAAATTTTCAATTTTTCGGATATTATATGACTTACCACTCTTGTGATTCCTCCTATTGGTGTAAATCCTGACAACTTCATACTCATTATCATATTATTCAGCACTTTTGTATCAAACACATATACCCAAAAAAATTTGTTGATTGAACATGCTTTTGGGAACAATTTCTTTTTTTTCGTTTTTTGTTAACCAGATGATTTGTTTGATTTACATTTTACAATTTATTGTTTCTGAATCAGTCATGGATTAGAGCAAGGTTCTTCAACGTTTCCTGAATCGCTGACCACGTGTAAACGAGGAAGGGAAATGTATATGTTTATTATGACTATCGATTATTTCACAGAGCTTTTGAATCTTTGAAAACAAATTTTTGAAAACAAAACGGTGCATTGAACATAGCTTCTCTGTCAGAGAGAAGTATGAAGTAGGTAGCTGAGGTGCTTCCATTTTTTAACACTCTTTAAAATTTCAATTATATAATTCATCGCAACATTACTCATAGCATATTTAGGAATGTAAATGCCATGGACTCCAGATACCAACCGAAATAACTGTCTTTGAGCTGAACGTGAATGTAGAATAACTGCTCTTAAACCTGAGTTACACGGGGTAAAACAACTTAGAAATATGAGATTTATAAAGGAAAGTGTAATCGAAATTAAGATTAAATGAAAAACTACTAGGAAAGTTAATTATTGAAGAAATTGCAACGCTATTGAGTGAGAACTGAGAGTATCACGAATGTTGTAAAATAATACAACGGCCGTTCCGTAAAAACTGAGAGTAAAATCACACAAAATGAAGAAATATAGGTACAACAAAATATATGTTATTCTTTCTCAAAGTATCTTCCTTCGGATGATATGCAACGGCCCCATCGCTCAGTCCACTTTTTAAAGCATGTGGCGAAGGCATTTTGTGGAAGCTGCTTTAATGACCCCTGTACAGCTTGAAAACGTCAGCATCTGTGTTCAATGTTGCACCACGGAGCTTCACCTTCGTTGTTGGAAACAACCAGAAATCGCTCATCGCTCGGAGATGCTGTGACATGATTTCAAAACTGTGTTAAACTGTTGAACCCAAGCAGCCACATATGGGCGGGCGTTATCATGGTGTAGGGTCCGCTTGCCCACCAGTTTCAGTCACTTAATCGATATGTGTCGTCGCAGACGCTTTAAAACTGGAATGTAATACTCAGCATTGACAGTAATTTCCGGAGGAATGGCATGCCGGTAGACCACGCCTTTATGAACAAAGAAAATTATCATCATCACCTTCCCAGCTGATTTGGTTTGGCAGATTTTTTGGACGAGGCGAGCCTGTGTGTTTTCAGACACTCGTTGCGGACTTCGTGAGGGGGTCGAAGTAGTGGAGCCATGTTTCATCGGCAGTTATTACCGTGTTTAGAAAGTTTGGATCTTTTTCAATCATTTGTGTGCGCTCATGACACACCTGAACTCTGGCTAACAATTGTTCTGCCGTCAGGTGATGAGGTATCCATCTGGAACACACGACGCTGCAGTAATTTGCCGCGTAGAATGAGAGATGCCGACGTTTTTGAAATATTAGTTGACGCCGCTATGTCTTCACACGTCATTCGTTGATCTTCTTGCAGGATTGCCCAAACAGTGTTAACAATACGCTCCGTAACAACACCTTCTGGTCGACCAGGCCTAGGAGCGAGTTTTGCCGTCAAACGCCCTTTTTTGAAATCACAGTGCCATCTAAAAATCGTTGATTCACCCAAACATTTATCTTAGTATGCTTTTTTCATTAAATCAACTGTTTCTAGAGCCGCTTTATCCAAACGATAGCAAAATTTTATCACACAACGCATATTTCACTTCTTAACTCTGAATCACTCACCTCCATAGCTGTATGGCGAAATGCAGACGTACCTTAAACAACTGCGTAATAACAAAATCATAATCGTCTGGTACTGTTGCCATACATACTTCCTTAATTTAGTTATTCGCCTGCGTGGTTATTTTTACCCTTCGCCCTGTTGCCAACACACAAAAAATTACTCTCAGTTTTTATAGAACGGCCTTTGTATATATGGTTTAAACACCTTATATTATTGAAAAATAAAACAAAAATATAAACTGGAACGCCTTAAGTATGAATAACTAATTGCCACAAATATTGACAAACGAATAATAGCGATGATTTAAAGCTTAATGAAAGCTACAAAAACCTTCTCAATATGAAAATTGACGTTCATGAAACAAATGCTTAAAATTTAGGTCTACGTATATAAAGTGCTTTGCATTGGCACACACACACACACACACACACACACAGTGTGTTTAATTAACGTGTTATTTCGGAATTTCACTGGATGTTCATGTTTCCATTTTGAAGATATGTTAAATGTAGATTGTTTCTGTTTTAGAATTCCCTTTTGTAGAAAACGACTCTAGGGCCACTAAAATGGGCTTCGGGGGCCACACGGGTTGAAGACCTATGGGTTAGATAACGCCCCAGTTGACTGAGTCGTGTCCTTTCCACAGATCGAAAAAGAAATTTAGTTTTCATGAGGAAAACTCTAAAATATATTTTTTTCCCTTAAAATCAGATGGCAAAGGTGATCGAAACTGCATCATGAAATTATACAACTGGAATTTTTCCGGAAAATAAAACAAGACCCCTGAATGCATGTAGAACAAATAGATTAGTTTTCTTGACATTGAATGCCCAATGGTTTGGCTTAGTCGCAAACGAACAAGGTTTTTTTTTTTTTTTTTTTTAGGAAGAATGTGCAAAGAAAAACAGAGAAAAAATCATTCATTGTGCATGGCAGCCAAAATTACCGAAGTAAATAAACTCTCGGTCATTTAGTTCGGGGGATAAAAAAAAAAAAAAAAGACATGGAGGGCTAAAGAAAGTATTAAGAAAAATAAATCGAAACTGATTTAGAAGATGCCGCATTATCGATTATCGATGGGCACCGGAATACGTGGATAGCTTTGACATTGCGGAATTTGTGTGGTAGGTCAGGATAGAAATGCGAAGATTGAACAGAAAGTGTCGACTCTCTGTCAAAAAAAAAAAAAAAAAATGGTGCTTTTCGTAGATGAATAGCGGAAAGACAACTGAGCACCTTCACCACTGTGAGCATTCATTCCACTATTACTGCTACTAGGAGTTTTTCCAAGAATTTCTTATTGGGAGATGCTGAAAACCTCGGGGGAAGGGGGTGAAAACTCTGAGGGAGTTGGATGAAAACGTTGGGGGTTAGATGAAAGGAAATTTTTTCGAAGGCTGAAAATTTTTATTTTATTGTATTTAGGCTCACCTAGTATTAATAATGGGGAAAAATCCCAAAAACTGGAAAACTGCTGGATTTTTATACTTAAGAAGGGCTATAACAGGGAATCTTTTTCCGGAAACTGCACGCGGTTATTTTGTTTTTGTGGCTTTTTTTGTTTATTTATCTCTCATGTCTAAATGCTTTCCTAAACAAAGCTAGATCAAACAAGAAGTAGATATTGATATTTTCACAAATCTTTATATTTTTAGCACACGGAAATGATTCAGATATATATCTGCAAAACTTTGAATGGTCTATAAACATAACTTACATATAGTGCATATATACCTCTGTGTGTGTCTGTGTGTGTGTGTTTTACATCTTTCCAGTTGGACGGGTGTTAAGCTTCCTCTTTGAGAGGTGTCTGAGAACATTTGGGAGCTGTTGGAAGGATGTAAGGGGTGTGTGTGTATTAAACCCTGCCGGATACCGTGCACTGGAAAGACGCCTCAAGTTCAAGTCTGAATCAACCTCTGAATCAATCACGTACTATGCATTCGTTCTCATGTTACCGAATCTCTTCGGCTCTAATGCCATATATACAGATAAAAATCGCTGCAAAATTTGTGGAGTGGATGGAGTGCAAAGTCGACAGACCCGAATCCGTACGTTATTCCGAACTGACCGAGCCCCATGTGATTTGGATTTACTGGTAATTCCGTGAATTGAATTCCTGTCCTACATAAATGTATATTTTTGTCTTTCAGGGGGACTTTACGACGCCCCCCCCCGAGATTTCAATAATGCTCTTTGTGCGGATAAGCTTTGGTATGAACCTTTATTGAGCACAGGAAGAAGGCTCGCTTCTCAAACGTCTTCGAGAAAAATCGAAATTGAAAAAACCCGACGACATAGGCATAAGTTTTACAGCGTGTTTCACCGATTCACCGAAGGCCGCGGAACCTTGGCGGCTACGTGCCTCACTCGTCTTCACGAGATCGTTGGTTCGACTCGTAATGGGTGACATTTTTGTTTTATTTTTCAAATCAGAATGCTATTTTTACGTAAAATAATTGCAAATCACATGGATTTATGCATTTTATCTATTTTTTTTCTATTAAAAATATGCATTTTTACCTTTTTGCCTTGAAAATTTCATTTAATCGTCCACCATCAACTGTCGGCCCCGATTTTCTCAAATATGTTGCGCTATGCTTCAGAACATACGAATGAAAGGCAAATTTTTATGAATGTCAACGAAGTATGTGCTTCCTCTTCATGTTCTAAAAAAACCCTGTGAGTGTAAAAATACAGCTTTTGTACGATGCGCAAGATGTCGGAAGACTTATTGTTCCCCTTGCTTGTAACCAATATCATACTGCTTCACTTACTAGACATTTTTTTATGTAACAACATATTTTTCATTTATTTGTGTTTTATATGTCAATCCTGATTTGTTAATTTAAAAAAAAAAATGTAGATTTATTTTTAGGAGACAGCAATTCCGAAAACGAATTTTCAAGGAAGACGGTGAAATTGCACATTTTTAAAAGAAAATAAATAGACAGAATGTATAGACCCATATGATTTACAATTATTTTATGCGCGAATTTCATTCTGATTGGAATAATAAAACAAAAAGTTCATTTATCGCGAGTTGGACCATCGACTAGCGGATATGAGTCAGGCACGCTGCAGTCGAGTCTCGCGCCACTTGGTGAAATGCTCCGCAAAACTTACTCATGTGTCGATCGGGATTTCTTAACTTCGATTTTCTGGAAGACGTTTGAAAAGAACGCCTCCTCCCTTTGCTCAATAAAGGTTCATACCGAGGCTTATCTACACACATATAGCATTGCTGAAATCACTGGAGAGAACGTCGTAAAATTATCTTGTTAATTAAGTTGCGCAACACTGCTTTGATTACTAAAACTTTAGTCACTTCTTCATAGAAACTGCGAATTTGGTGTAGTTTCCATGTGCTCTTCGTGGGCATTGCCTTACTCAGATGTAGTTCACGTATCGTCGTGTAAATTGGTAGGTATGTGTGTGTGTGTGTGTGTGTAGGCAGGTGGGATATGCAAATAATTCTAGTACGCAACTATGACGTGCGAGAGATTAAATGCTATGACCATAGTCCCGTGCTCCAGATCGAACGGAACAAAGCAGCAGAGTGTTGAGGCCTTGAGGGCTGCTATACTGTATACAACGGCCGAAGATGCATCGCAAAACCTCGTTGTCTAGTGCCTACCCTATCACCAGCTGCACGCGTTTGAGAGAGGAAGGATCATGGTCCTCCTTGAAGCTGCTTAGTCGATGCACAGGATCGTAGCCCATGTGCACCGGCATGCCAGAACAGTTGGATGTCGTTAGCAACGGTGTTTGCAGGCAGGCACTACCAATCTTTGTAACGAAACTGGTTTAGTCAGCAAGCATTGATCGGCGTATTCATTGCCAGGCGTTTGCGGCGATACAAGGTATACTGCGGAGAGCATTCGACGTTCTGTAGCGGTGACTATGGACATTCCCGTCACACCTGGGACGGTGAACCGAAGTTTGACGGAGGCGGACCTGAGTTCCGGAAGTCACTATCTCGATCCTCCTGACTGTAAAGCATTGTCTAGCTCAGCTGCAGTGACGTCGTTGTAGAGCTTGTATAGCAACAGGAATAGCAGCGTATTTCAGCAATGAGTCACGATTTCGCCTCGTTCCCAAGAACGCAGATTCCGCGTCTGGCAACGACGTAGCCGCAGAGGGGATCAGTGCTGAGACGGGCCGAGCCCAAGCCTGAAGTCGAGCCCGGGCCTGAACCGGGATCGGGCTCTGAGAGAGGGAGAGAATGTTCTTCCTTTTTCTTTTAATGTGATTTTCTATGATTCAGCACAAGAGACTTTTTTACACTTTCTAGTTGTTAAAGAGAATTCTTCAGCAACTGGGTCTAGACGGGGAGTAGGAATTCGGCAGGGCTATTCATTCCGGGTTTGGGTAACAAATACCATAGGTCATGAATTACTGAATTTCTGAGAAGGAAAAGTTCCTTTACGAACTATAGATAGTAGATATCAAGCTAACAAAATTTTGCTTTCTACCTCAACGGAGCAGCTCCCTGCTGATTCTATTGAGCAACGTACGACGTAGGTTGTTGTGTCGCTAGATTTTTCCTGATGCCCAGCCCTTCTAAATATTTCAGGAAGAAATGAATGGTCAAAGAAACTGTAGAAATAGATAGATATACCTTCCCCACTCCGCAGTTGAGAAAGACATCGGTTTATTATTGCACAGGGAGGAAAGAGTGGAAGTGTGGAGGAGGAGATTTTTTTAATGCCTACACAGGTTAATCATAGTTTTCGAGCTCGTTAGGGCCCGGGCACTATCTTGAAATATAAAATTCGGGCTCGGGCTGACATACTTGGGGCTCGGACGGGCTTGGGCTCTTAAAATTGAGCTCAAACTCAGCTCTGGTGGGGATGCAGCTATTTTCTGCGAGTAGAACACTACACGCCAAACAGCCATCCTAGATGGAGGGCCATCAATTACGATAACCTGCCACCTCTGATACGCAAAATGGACACGGTGACAGTCCGGTGGTACGTGGATGGCGCTTTGCAGCCCGAGTTTTTGCCATTCCCCAGTTGTATCCCGGAGGCTATTTTCCGATAACTCCGTGCAATACATTACTCCCGAGTATGCATATACGCTTCTATGGCCGGCGAGGTATCCGGATCGTTAACTTATTGAACTCGTATGGGGCCTCATCGGACAATGCTTGCAAGCCTCTCCTCAGCTGGCCCCAAATGTGACTGAGTAATGGGACCAGATAAAAGTAGTGTTGTATCAGCTACTCCAGGACACCATTAGAAAGCAGTATCACTCCATGCTGCTCCGTGTGTCTGAAAGATTTGCACAACATAATGGAAACACTAGGTATTGACCTCTGTCACGTGATCCTGTCTTGTAGCCTGTCAAACTATTATATTGCCTTGAAAATTAAATCAAGAATTATTCGTCTCATATTCTATGCATCTGGTGATTTTCGGCTTATTTGGCTCACTCTTTCTGGGTGGGACAATTTCAGTGGTGAGCAGTGTATGTTACGCCAGCTTCTTTTCTGAGTACAGGACTACTTATTGTGAACTGTGCGTTAAAAAAAATACACTGATTGCCTTAGAACCCCATATTAAATGTTGTGGTGTGTGACGTGCGTGCTCCGCAGGACGCACATGAGATAAAGGCAGATAGCAGGGAGAGCATACGTCTGCGTAGCTCAGTTGGTAGAGCGACTTATTCCGGAATAAGGGGACTCGGGTTCGATCCCTGGCATGGACAAAGATGACGGAGAAATTTACTTCGTTACATTGTTGCCCGAACTTCCCGGATGACCCGGCCGTTAAAGTTCTCGCAATGGTGTGGTGTTACGTTCCACACACCAGATTGACTGGGAGTTCTCAAGTGTACGTTCTTCAGCGGATGACTACAGCGATAGATGGTCCCGGCTGACCTGTGGGCCATGCCCCTGACCCTCTTTCGGGGGGAGAAGTGACGTGCCGGCTCCGCAGGCCGCACATGAGATAAAGGCAGACAGCAGCGGGAGCGTACGTCTGCGTAGCTTAGTTGGTAGAGCGACTTATTCCGAAATAAGGGGACTCGGGTTCGATGCCCGGCGTGGACAAAAATGACGGAGGAATTTACTTCGTTATAGGTGCTTTTAAATAAATTAATCTCAGTCACATTCCGGGTCAGCCGAGGAGAATCTTGCAAGCGTTGTCCGATGAGGCTCCATGTGAGATCAATGGGTGAACGATCCGGATACCTCAGCGAACTTAAACATAATTTATCACTTCAATAATTTACCAAAGGGTATCCAAGAGTTCAAAGCCCTAAAACTATATAAATAAATTTACAACTTTATCGTAGATAATCTTTATTTATTCCATTTGCTGTACTTATCACACACATGTGACAGAAGCGCTAATTTGCATTCACAGGACTAACACTTAAATAAAAACGTTATAGCATTAACGTGCTAACTCGATTAACCTAGTCCAACAAACAAGGCAATAACGTTGAACAAGCACGTTAAGTTGGCTCTCGTCACCTTTCATCCTTTACACGTAAAACTGTCAAATTTTATATATCTTGTTAACTTTTTGACTACCTGCCAGCGTTTCTGCATACAGATAAATCATCAAGAGTTCAGATATGACATTCAGTGAAGAAGCTTACTCGAGGGATTAACAAAATTAGAGATAGAAACAAAAACTTAAAGTGGGTATTACGTCACAATGATTCTATTTACAAAAAAAAAAACGCGAAATTTCAAAATATACAAATTTCATTTTATTTATTTATTTACTGACGTAGCACTATTGTTTTTATGATGCAATGTCTTTAATTATTGAAGACATTGGGATGCTTTGTTAAAACACAGCACAGGAGAAATGTCAAAAGAAAGCATTTGGAACAAATTCGTACAAGAAATTATGGAAGTTATATATTTTTTCTTTATCGATATACAATGCATTTAAAAATTAAGACATTAGTCAAAATGATTCTGCTCCCGGTTAGGAAATTGTTGATCCCTTGAGCTTAAATTTAACTCGTTTTGTTTTTCGGTGGTCAATACCTTCATCCTGTGGACAGCGTGTAAGCTGGATCTGGATTTTTTTCTCTTGTAGCAATTTGGTTATTTTGTCAGCAAAAGTTGTAGCGAAATACTACGCAGATTACCCAAGTTTATTGTTCTATTTTTTGCTATATTTATTTACGAAAATAGAAGCCCAATGCATTAGCTGCATAAAATTTTGTACTTTAAATAGAATTCAGGAATAAAAACAAATCGGCTTTTATCCTTCTAATTTTAATAAAAATACGTACTTGCATTTGCTGATGAATACAGTTTCTGAAAATATATATAAAGACCAAGACTGAGCAAAGCCACAACCGACGTCACACGACCGACCGGTCGACTCGAGCCGAAACTGCGCGTGCTGTTTTCGCGGTTGCTGCTGCGCCGGCAAACCGCCAAAAAAGCAAACAAAACGCCTACTGCCTTATCCGTCGCAGCCAAGCCTTTGCGCAAGGTGCTCTTGAGGTTGACCGGCGCTTTACTGTAATAGTAGTAAAAACAACGGGGTTGAAACAACGGCAACAGGACAAAGCAGCGTGCGACAGCGAAAACGAAAAGAAACAAGAAAGATTATACCGAATTTTCTGGTGTAATGAGCACGTCTTTTGAATCCGTTCTGACGCGAATTAAATTTATGAAAGCTATTCAAAGTAAATGGAACCAGTATGGAAAACAGAAGTATCTGACCGAAGACAGAAGTTTTTCAATCGGGTTTTTAATCTTGCAGATATTACTGCAAACACAGATGTGAACTTACTCCCTCTGGTTGCAGACTTATGCGTTAAGAAAAAATTGAAATTATATGAGAAACATTGCGCAGCGGAAACGCTCTCCAACAAAGAAAGAAATTTTCAAATCGGACTCTTAGAAGCAGAGGTTTCGACAAATATAAGTTATGCATCTACGCCCCCTGGAGGGAAAACATGTATTATTTTATCAAGAAAGTATACTCAAGAGGTTTTCCGATGTGAGCAGAAACGGTCAAGGAAATGATATTTTCAATCGTGTTTTCAGAAGCTCAGATTTTGCTGCAAATAATTACATCAGAAGCAGAAATTAACACTTATGCCCCAGATGGTCAAACCATTCTTTGCCAAAGTTTACAAATTATATGAAAAAAATTTCCCATCAGGAGCTGTATGCGATACAGGAAGAATTTTTCAAATCTGAGTTTTAAAACAGAAATATAGCGGAAAACGAAATTTACCTTAAACGCCCCCTAGCGGAAAGTCTATGAGTAACTTAAAAAATTTTTAATTACATGAAAAACATTTCGCACCGGAAATGCTATCCGACAAAGAAGGAATTTTCCAAATCGGACTCTTAGAAGCAGAGATATTTAAAAAAATAAGATATACAACTACGCCCCCTGGCGGAAAAAACATGCATTTTTAAGAAGAAAATATTCCGAAAGGGTTTATCGACGTGAGTAGTATCGGTCCACAAACGAATGTTTTTCAATTGAGATTTTGAAAGCTTAGATTTTGCTGCGAATTCATCAGAAGCATTAATCAAGGCTTACGCCCCCTGGTGGCCAAAACATTTTTTACCGAAGATTAGAAATTATATGCAAAAGATTTCCCTTGAGGAGCTGCATGCGGTGCAGAAAGAATTTTTTAAATCGGAATTAAGAAAGCAGAGACATTGGGGAAAACGCATTTTACCTTTACGTCATCTAGCGGAATGTCTATGAATTACTTCAAAATTTTGAAATTATATGAAAAACATGTCGCACCGGAAACTCTATCCAATAAAGAAGGATTTTTTTCAAATCGGACTCTTAGAAGCAGAGATGTTTACACAAATAACACATGCATCTACTCCCCCTGGCGGAGAAACCATTCAATATTTTAAAAACAAAATATCCCGAAAAGGTTTACGACGTGAGTGGCATCAGTCCACGAACGAATTTTTTACAATCAAGATTTTAGAAGCTCAGTTTTTGTGGCAAATTCATCAGAAGCAGAAATTAAGTAAGACTTACTCTTCCTGGTGGCCAAGCCATTCTTTACCCAAAATTAAAAGTTATATGCAAAACATTTGCCATCGGGAATTGTATCCGCCGAAGAAAAAAATTTCAAATCGGAGTTTTAAAAGTAGAGATATCGGGTAAAACGCAATTTACTTTTACGCCCCCTAGCGGCTGTACCTAAAATACTCTTCGTTATAAATGGAATCGAAAGGTTAAAGCATTTTTTTCAGTCGGTTGTTTAGAAGCAATTATATGGAATAAAGTGTATTTTGAATTCGATATCATCTGCATTTACGCCCTCTAGCGGCGAAATTGCACATCGAAGAAAAAACGAAATGAAGGATCATCATTTGCATGTTTCAAGCTTCTCAATGAAAAAAGAATTTTTCAAATCGGATTTATAGTTGAGGAGATTATGTGTCCACAGACGGACGGACGGACAAACCGATAACATAAATAAGCACGATCTATCTTTACAAAAGACGTGCTAAGAATGACGGGGAAGGAAACTCGGTCGGCGACGGTGCGAAGCAGCGATGACGAAACGAAAAAATCTCGGGGCTGAAAAAGAACGCAAAGTCAAAAGATGAGTGGGCGGGATGAAGAAAGGAAAAATGACGGAAAACATTCGCTTTTTGGCGATTCAATGGGGACTTTTTATCGCAAAATTACCGTGTTTTTCGCGCTTTGGCGAAAATGCAAGCGGCAGCAGTGCAGCTTTTTGTCGGTTAACAGTATCCCGGTGTTCAAAATAAACAGGCATCTCTATACTTTGCATGACCCAAGAGAATTTTCAAACTTTAAATCAATTCATTCATTTTTTTGCTCAGTGAAGTAAGTCACCAGTACGCGTACATCGTCAAACAAGCGATTTTGTTCATGATGCTCTGTTAGCACTAAAGTTTTCACTAAATAACACATGGAAGTAACAGTTTCTTCAGCCATCACATTAATAGTTGATTTGTCTTTCGCTCTGAATTAATGCGCCCTTCAGTTATTCGCTCAGCACCTCATTTTAGTCGACGGGCATCCTTAGCACTTTTTCGTTCTAAAATATATTCGCTCTCCTTAAAAACGGCGTAACTGTTCAAAAACTCGCGCGAAGTTCGCTGCAATATTCGCAAATAATGACATCTTCAAAATTTTGGCAGCAAACTTTCCAATTGTCGCTCTGAATTTGTCGTTCCTGGTGGCCGAGCCATTCTTATCTCAAGAAATATAGGGGTTATTAGTAGTGCAGTGGCCACTTTAACCCCAAAATTAATTATTTTATTATACTACACTTTAATTCAATCTCACCTAATCTATTATATATCTGTTTGGGGTTCGACTACTTTATACAATATGAAAAAACTTAAGTCGTTACAAAATAGTTTTATAAGACTACTACAATTTAAACTACAAAATACTCAATTTTCAAATACAGTCTTTCACGCTAGACTCAGTCCAAACGATTTTAATATACTAACTATTCAACAATTGCATATCTATAGTATAGGTAAATTAATGTTTTTGAGAATTAAAAATGGTTATTTCCAAGATTTAATTACAATAAATACTCACAGTCATGATTATTCCACGAGACATTAAACAGCATTAATCCCTATGTTTCCACTAACAGAACGATTTAGATCATTTGTTTATTATACTGGTCCTGCATTATGGAATACATTCCCTACTGATATTGTATTATTTAATAATATTAATATATTTAAAGGAAAACTCAGGCATTTCTTACTGACCAAAAGCTCATAAAATATTATTATCTTTATTAATTGATAGTACCACCCTAGCTGTGTTTGATATTGTGTGGACTTGACTTGTTTATGTTGTTTTGAATTTTTTTTTATTTTCATGTAAATTTTGATGCTGTGGGAGAAGAAGGCACGTCAGGCCTATCAAGTCTTTTCCTTCCTCATTCCCTGTTGTTACAAAAATATATTATTTGTGTTATATATTTATGATTATGTAATACCATGTCTGTAACAACTAAAATGCAATAAATGAAATGAAAAATGGATCACCATTAACTGCACTGTAGAAAAATAAGTGGTGATAATTCACGGAAAATTCCAGAAAATAACGAGCAGCAAAGTTGCCAGTATGTCCCTGACTTTTAATGAAATTTCCGATTTGAGAAATATCCTTTTTAAATAACGGAAACCAGTACTTTTTTCAAAATTTCGGTTTTCAATTTTTCAGTCTCTATCAAGACGGAAGAAACCTCTGCCCCCGTCCCCTTGTTTTTCTTCCAGCAAAAATACACTAGTCGCATTGCAGATTTTTTTCATGATACACGTAGTGAAGGAATTCCTGCCTATACCGGCAATGGGACTTGAGCACGCAATGGTTTGCACACAGTGGAGAGAGTTACTTAATAAACTACCAAATGGCTCACCACCACATCACATTTAAGATAGAAACGAAGAAGACAGGAGCCGCGCGATGATGAATTGTTTTTTGCTATGAATGCGGGCTAATTAGTCATTTTATTTTCAGTAGATCCTTATTTTTCTTAATGGGTTTATAATAATTTCATTTTTTCTGTAGGAAAACGTATCAGAAATTACATTTTCCTTTTTTCATGGTGATTTGTTAAAAGAACAGAATGTTTTAGATTTCGAATTTTTTTTTTAAACTGACATTTAATAATGTTTAAGAAAAAGTAAAATATACTACTTCATAATAGTATTATTTCACAAATTCCATAAATATAAAATTCACCCATGGAAGCTGTAACAGCTTTTGCGTTAAGGGATCCACAGATTATCATGTGATATGCTATCCACAATATCCGGGCTCGCTGCGGAACCTCAAAATCAGGTCCTCCAACAGACGACTGAAATTTAATAGTTAATCAAACCTCAAATGTTCCCTCGAACCGCTTTTATTACTGGTAATTTTCCTAATATACGTGTATATGGGTACGGAAAATGTGAGAACAGAATTATTTCAGTTCAGGTTCTCCGAAAATTCAGTATTTTCCGGTAATACCTCTTCAAAACGGTAATTTCCCGTTATTGACCCAAGTAACTCACGTAAGAAAAATCAGAAAAATTCAGATTTCTTCTGCCATTTCACTAAAAAGGTTGAATCAGAAATTGGTCCGTTAATTGACAAAAAAGAATTACGGAAAATATCTCCTACATTCCAGGAAACTTTTTGCAATGTAGCATAGCAATAGAACAAGTTCAGGGGCGTACGATAGACCCCGCAATCCCTGCATTGCGGGGAAGCCTCACGGCTAAGAGGGCCTCTGGTCTTAGCAGAAGGATTTTACAAATGCTTTTGCTGAAATTTCATACGAAAGTGGTTAAAAAAAATAGACAATAATTCAGACAGCTTTGAATGAAGTATTAAAAAGAAAACCATTTTTTTTTTTTTTTTTTCAGTAAATAGGCAAAATCTTTAGAAATCATTTTCTTTGCTTAGTTTATAAAAACTGGATGACGGGAGAGCAGCTGCTCGAGAGGACTTTGAGGCTCTTTCTCACAGACCCTATACATGTATATTAACAAGAGAATGTGAAAGAAATATATGAATAAAATGTATATAACCATGCAGATAAAGTGTTATATATATATTGCATTTGTTTGCACACAACTACGCATCCTTCAGAATATAATGAACCAAAAGTAGTTCTTCGTGGTACCGACGAAGCAGAGACCTGTGCCTTTTTTTTTTATAGCAGCAATAGAATTTTTTTTTTTTTTTTTTATGTTTCAAACTTTGAGACATTATGTTAAGTTTGTCTAACAGAGGTCATCGCTCTTTCCACGTTTATAAGTGAGTCACGGAAAAATTTTCATTGGCCGCCACCGGGAATCGAACCCAGTGCCTTCCAGTTACGCGCCTTATGTGCTTCCACTGCACCACAGTGGCCTCGAATTCCTCCAGACTCACATACACACTAATTGTCAAGCCAATTTGGCAGGTTGCTTCTTGGAGCCCCGCACAATGCAGCCCGCATGTGTGAGTCTGGAGGAATTTGAGGCCGATGTGGTGCAGTGGAAGCATATCCGGCGCGTAACTGGAAGACCCTGGGTACGATTCCCGGTGGCGGCCAATGAAAATTTTTCCGTGACTCACTTATAAACGTGGAAAGTGCGATGATCTCTGTTTGATGTTCCTGGTCCACGTCAAATGTCTGTATTAATTATTTATTCGCCTTCTAATTATTTGTTCAGTTGCTGCTTACCATCTTTGGTGAATCCCCAGCATTGTGCGGGGCTCTAAGAAGCAACCTGCCAAATTGGCTTGGCAGTTTGTGTGTGTGAGTCTGGAGGAATTCGAGGTCGCTGTGGTGCAGTGGAAGCATATCCGGCGCGTAACTGGAAGACCCTGGGTTCGATTTCCGGTGGCGGTCAATGAGAATTTTTCCGTGACTCACTTATAAACGTGGAAAGAGCGATGACCTGTGTTTGATGTTTTTGGTCCACGTCAAATGTTTGTATTAATATTAAGTTTGTTTTTTATAGTGAAGAATTTAAGTAGTTTTGCTTTGTGTGTGTGTGTGTGTGTGCTACAATTCTTAAGTGTTACTTATTTATTGCTTACTTATGTTTTGTGTTTTCTGGTAAACCGAAAAATATCATTAGACACTGTTTCACGGCAGTTATATCTTTTGTGTGTGACCGTGAGTCATTTCAGAGAGGCTGGCCTTAATCCTCAAAAAAAAAATAATAATTGGTATGATTAACTTTAGTGTAAGTGTTTTGTAGTACTTTATATCGCTATAGAACTAGGGCGATCATTTTGATTAAAACGTGCACATTTGTGTTGCACGCAATATAGTGCAATAATTTTGGTTTTACGAAAAATGCTTGAAGGTTCCAAAGAATTTGATTTATTAAAACGCGTGTAAAGCCTGGTTAATAATGTGAAAGTTAAAACTTTCAGTAACGCAAAATTTTCGAAAAGCTCCTGAAAGATATTTTTTGCGGGGGGAAGGGGGCAGCTGATTTTTCCAGTACACCACTGAACATGTTTAAATATCTTTTTAATATGTGCAGCTTAACTTATTCATCGGTGCATCAAAATCGAATCCTTGCATCATTATCTTTATCAGAAAGCTGAATTCAATTCAGTCTGGTTACTATTGATCAACATTTTAAATGGACATGTCTTTTATACGACTTGTCAGTCATTTAAGGGAACGCGTAAGATGAAAACAAAACCCTCAGTGGTTGAAACTGAAACTGTGCTATTTCATTCCTTCTTAAGGGGTTAAATGGTCTTTAGAATTACGACAACTTTCGATGACATGAGAATGATTTTCCGTGTCCTTCATCAGGTAGGTTCGTTCCTTCAATGCTGCGTACGGAGCATTGAATTGCTTAACTCTGAAGTTCATGCGCCATTGTGAGGTCGAACGACGGATGCAAACAGTAAGCGATCATTTCCAACCTGTTATTACTCCTATTGTGAAGTCATTATCCAACTGAAATTTATGCAGGCATGCGCAAACTTAAATCATAGAAACTGAACTGTTACCATTAAAATGGTAATGTTTGACATTTAAACAGATTTCCCCGCAATCACTTATGTAGCGTATTCCCCAGCGAATGCATCCGCTTACTTAATCCCCACAACAATGCTGCTATAGCTGCACCTTTCTGGATATGAAACTCTACAGACTCATACCATCGACTCTGGAAAACGATCGTAATCAGATGGTTCGATTTGCGAGAATAAGGGAAGGAGTTCTCAATCCGAAATTACGGGCATCTATTATCCACAGCAATAAATGTGTCCGAAAATATATATTACGTTTCACCTGATTTCTGTAAAACAAACTGCTTGCTTAATTCTGATTCTAAGTACATATCAACAAGTAGTCCAAGTACTGACAATATACACCGAAGAGCGGAAACCTTATAACCACCTGCCTAATACGCTGTTGATCCTCCACGTGCCACCAAAACAGCTCTTACCTGGCAAGGCGTGTACGCCACAAGATTTCTAAAGGTCTCTTGTTGTATTTGGTACCATCACGTTACAAGCAGATCCTTTAGGCAAACGGTTGCAAAATTGCTTCCCTGCAATCTTGCAACCGATTGCTTCCCTATTTTCTAGCACAGACTCTAAATTTGTTGGAATCTAAATGTATCTTTGTGCCAGTGGCGTAGCCAGAGGGGGTTCGGGGTTTGACCCCCCCCTTCTCGAGGGGAGACTGAGTACGAATTTAAAGCGATATATATGTGCATACGAGGCTTTCACCAATGAACCAAACCCATGGACCATCCCTCCCCTTTAAGAAATTTCTGACTACGCCACTGTTTTGTGCTATAATTGTTATGATATTATCAGTGTATAATTTATTTATTTACTTAATTTCAATCAACATGTTATTGATTTATAATGCGTTGTTTCATATGATAACGTTATCGATTTAACAGTCTGTTTACACCTGCGCGTATTTACGTGATTTACGTCATCGTCTGTTATAATTTGAATCTTCGTTTGATCCATTCTGCTGATTCTCGTACCTAAGGGTTGAGTACATGGTGCTACGAAAGATCTTGTACATATGTCTTAGCAATAAAAAAAAATATTAGACTGTGAGAGGATAGGTATTTTAATTATTATGGTGTAGCGACGGCACTTTGATTTCTTGACTGATGATTAGCACGATGAATTGAACTTTCACGGTAGTAGTGAAGTCCATATGTTATTTATTGGGTTGTCGGAAAAGTCATGACGTATTTTAGCCATGTTTTGCAAAGGCCATTTATTGATAGAAAGAACAAAGATCAATCAATGATATAATGCCCATTTTGTTCGATAACCTGTTTCCATCTTTCAGTGAGCTGCAGAATGCCTCGTTCATAGAAGGACCTGTCTTTCGTGGCGAAACACTGTACAAGGTGCTGATTTACAGCCTCGTGTGAATTGAACGTTATACCACGCAAGGACTTTTGAAGAGAGTGAAACAAGTGGAAGTCTGACGGCGCAAGGTCAGGCGAGTATGCTGGGTGTGGCAACACATCCCACCCAAGCTCCAATAATAAAACTTGTGTGTGGTCTTGCGTTGTCGTGATGGAACACAACACCTTTACGATAACGAGCTCTGGACGTTTCTGGATGACGGATTCGTTCAAACTGTCCAATTGCCGACAGTACACATTCAAATTGATGGTTTGGTTCCATGATAGGAGCTCGAAAAACACGACACCTTTAAAATCCCACCACACTGAGACCAGAACCTTCCGCTGATGAATGTCTGCTTTGGATGTCGTTTGAGGCGAAGCAGCACGTCGGGACCAAGACCGTTTGCACAGCACATTGTTGCACACAATCCACTTTTCGTCACCAGATATCAGTCGCTTCAAAAAAGGATCGATTTCCTCGGGTTTAATGAGCATATCGCAGATGTTTTTACGCGCCGTCAATTGAGCTTCTTTGTGTTCATGAGGAATCCACACATCAAGCTTGCTTACGTATCCCAGCTTCTTCAGGTGGTCATGAACGCTTTAATGATGGATGTGCAATGTGTCTGCAATCTCTCGTGTCTTGTAACGTGGGTTTGACTCGATCAATGCCTTGATTTGGTCGTCATCAACTTCGGTTGGCCTCCCGGACCGAGGAGCATCGTTGAGGTCAAAATCACCAACACGGAATTTTGCGAACCACCACTGGCACTGACGTTCTTGTAAAGCATTATCACCGTACACTTTACGCAACTTTTCACAAGTTTGACGCGTATTCTTCCCTTTACAGAAATAAAACAGTAAAATATGGCGAAAATGCACAATTTGGTCTTCCATCTTCAACTTGATGTCAAATCTCCACAAATCAACCAAATCGCTCACTATTCCTTTTAGACTGTAGCTAGAACTGGCACCTGTCGAATGCCATAACGATAACAGAGCTGCCTAGTACTACCAAAACTGCCCAACCGCCATCAGGGGCCAAAATACGTCATGACTTTTCCGACAACCCAATATTAGTTTCATGACACGTGCGACCGTGGTTTTGCCTAGCTGTGATAACAAATTCTACCTTCACAGCTAAATCAGGGAAGCAATGAACTTGAATATTCTGTCGTAGACTATCTTTATAAATAACCTCACGGCTTAAAACTAAGTACAAAATTCAAAATATTTCTTTTTTTCTTTTTTCCTTTTTTTTTCATGAGATTTGTATTCAAGCAAAATTGTTGTTTTCGTATTAAGATTGGGAGAAAATACAGACGACAAAAGAGAAAAATCATGTACTCAAGGGCCCCTAAAATGGAAGGCCCCTCCGCAGTTACGTCCGCTGTGGGGGCTACGCTACGCCACTGACTACAGTGTAAGTCAAAGGTATTTCAATTCGATCTGGGCTAGACAACAGTCGTGCAGATGAAAATATAATACTTCATCAATCGATATACGTCGGATTGCAGTTTGACCACGAGTTAGCCAACTTCACGCTTTGTAGTTTGACTATCGGCAACCCTGAACTGTATCTATATAAGACTAGGAATCGATTTATGGACTTCTACAGATAGAGTTCAGGGTTGCCGATAGTCGAACCACAAAGCGTCAAGTCCTGAACTGTATCCATATAAGACTAGTATCGATTTATGGACTGAGGCCGCGGGTGGCCTAATGGTCAACTTACGTGACTGGCACGGAGGAATCTCAGGTTCGTTCCCAGGCAGGTACGAACGCTCGAGCCACTAAATATCCGCCGCACGTCGGATTATAATGAATTAGCTTTATTTTGCTTTCCGCTAAGCTAATTATAATGAATAAGCTCTTTCTACCAGCTAGCTAATGATAATAATGAAGCTTTCCTACTGAGCTAAGTATAATGCTTCTGCTACTGAATGATATTGTTACACGGCACTAGCGGTGTTCCTGCCGAGTCTGCCGGTAACGGTGCTTGAGACCTGAAGTACAATTTAGTTGGCCACGGCACCAGGTGAGAATCTCAGGTGCACTGCTGCACTCAAAGATTCACACCAGAACATAAAAAATGAAAAGTTGAAGAATGACCCGAAGCATAAGGCTTGGGTGAATCCACCTTGTGAACAAAATAACAACAACAAATAAAAAATAAAATAATCTAAAAAAAAAATGATACTTTGGGATCAGAGTTGTGATGAGGTTCACCCGCAATCACCAATTCGTGACTGAGTGTAGTGGTCCGGATCTTACTCCGGTACATTCAATCCCCAACCAGCCAGTACAACACTCACTTTCGCAAATAACACATGATTCTCAAATACACAACACAACATTTAATAACGTTCTGCGAGATTTAAACAGATCCGGCGCTCTCTAGGCGCATAGACAATTGCCCCTCATATGTGGGCAGCATACGGTGTCACACTTTACTGTCGGATAACGCAGCCGACTGAGTCTCCACCGGACTATCTGAACAAGAGATACTACTCGTTTACACACTAAATAGAGCTGCAGGTGATATTCATATACAATTGCTTAGAGAATGAAAAAAAAATTATATGCAAACGATCACATTAAAAATACTCGCGACACAAAATACACAAGCACGTTAATTTGCGGTATAAGATTATAGGTGCGAAATACTGCCAAAGTTAATTAACTAAATCTAATAAGCATGCACATGCAGAACCCTGCCCCGCTGACGTTGGTCCTGAACCAAAGTTAAAAGAAACTGTCCCGCCCAGCGGAATTTGTGGCCACACCTTCTCCCTTATTCATGTAAAAAAAGTAATCAGGAAATGGGCCCTGTAAGAAATTGAAATCTGTATGTGCAGGTATTTCCTCTGAGGTTCAGTCACTCAGCATTACTGCATCTATGTCCATGCAGCTTTGGGTGTCGGGATGGCACAAGTTCGCAGATGTGCGAAGAAAGAAAAAGGAAATATTCATCTACTTACAGTTTCGTGACTTTGCTGTGCAAATCCGTTGTGCATCACATAATATCACTCGACAAAAAAAAAACACGCACACAGACACTTGCACCATGTGGCAGCACCGATGATTCAACACTTCACTTTGACGCTTGATGTAAATGAAGCACACAATTAAAAATGGTAATATCACGCCGCACTTTGTTGCAATGATTAGAGTGCACACTGATCTATTCTCGTGACGATTTGAAGGTGGCCGTTAAGCAAAATAGGCCCTCTCACATCTGATGTTGCGGTTTCCAAGATTAATTTTCTCGGCCGAGCGAAATCAGACGTGCTTTTACCTTAAGCGTATATCGGCAACTCAACATTTCACCTGTATATTTGTTAGGTATCGAAGCCACCGCTCTTACGCTCATATTTTTCTTTCGACATGTTTTTATCCCGTCGCACTTACACGTAGTGGCTTCGCTGCTTACGCGACCACACACACGCACACATGGGGCCTCGCTTCACCCCGTAAGACAAGCGCATCTCTTCACTTCCTCCACAGTAGGGGATGAATGGGGGTGACGATTCCACACTGCAGTGGTTGGCATCCGAACCCGACTTTTGCTTGGCTTCGCTTCTCATTGGAATGACCACTGTCCACTCGCAGACTTCTTAATTCCCCTGTAACTTGGCTTTCATTAGGCCAAACAGTCGCTGAGTTCCATTACGCTCCAGCCTAGAAATTTCTGCTTTATCCTGCGGATTTAGGCATTCTGCTGTCTTTATGGCAAACTGGCATCTCCAGCTGCCTCGAGTTGTCTCCATTTCTTACCAAATGCGGGGAGGTTTGCTGCTTCATTTTTCCCAATTCATTTTTTGCAGATCCAAGGCATCCAGCCTTTCACATCGGAGAGCGCACAGACAACTAACTTTCTTCCTTATGTTCATGCCAAGTGCGAACTCTTATTTTTCTGCACGGACCACACAGAGAGCAATTGTTCTCGAAAATGCCCCAAACAATCGACGAATTTACGATTATTCGCTAAACCTTTCGTCCCCCTATCTTCATTCATTCCTACTCAAGTGGCTCATTCGATACGTATTCCTCTTTCCCTTTCCGTGTTGCATAGGCTGCCCGTCAGCTGCGCCCTGATATTTATGACCTAACAGAGCTATTCTGAGACCACCCAGCCAGAGAGAGAATTCTTCGCCTCTTTTCTTTTCCAAACCCCCAGATAAAACTTTATCTGCTGTTTACACTTTTAAACTCCAATCAAGCCTCGAACAATTAATACTTAATTAATTTCACACATCAACCACGCCCATTAATTACTAAATTAATGGCGGGGTGGGTCGTAACATCGGCCCCTCCTCAAGAAATCTAGAAGTCCTCTTCTGGGCCTATCGCTTTGCTCTTATCAATTTCCAGAGCAACCATTGAGTGCTACCTTTTCCCACAGGTAGAAATAATTCAAAATGGCAAAAATATTGCGTTTCTTGCCTTCAAGAGCATTGGAGCGACTTCCCAATTATCCCGCAATTTTGTTAATTAATTTAGAGAACATCCGAAAGAAAAAACAACGTAAATGAGAAATAAATAAAAAAAAACTGAACTGTAAAAGAACATGTGAGCCTGCCGAACTGTGATTCCTAGCTGCCTCATACCATACGCGACATGGCGGACAAATTTTAGAGTTTTCTTCAGGTTTTAGGATGGGGGGGGGGTGTCCACTGTAACAATATGCTTGTACTAAGCTTCAAATAGTGAATTCAAATGGTTGTTGTTACTAGTTAATTAAGAACATGAATAAAGTCTCCTGCTAGTAGTGTAGTAATAGTATTGAACAAACTTATAACTGGTAGTAATGTTGTAGCAGTAATTAAGATGAATAAAGTCTTATGCTGGTTGTTACTAGTAATATTAATTGAAATAAACCTAACAGCCAGACAGAGGTCTGACAGTACTATGAACTGAGAAAGACGTACTTACATAAAACCTTTTATTATCAACTTCAACTGGTATCAACACACACAGCTACTCAAATAACACGTAGCTCCTCTGGTATAACAACAAACGATCTCCCTATAACAACAAAAGCTCTCCTTATAACAACAAAATCTCTCCGTACAACACCAAACGCTTTCCGTCGCTATTGATGAACGCGCCTATATATACTGGCTACCACCACGTCATGACTTACACTCATTGCCAGATCTCATTCATCGGGTGAAATAATATTTCGTTCAGTAAGAAGATAATTTACATAGTAAAATAAAATAACCAGAGATAGTAAAATCAAAAGGAAAGTGAATATAGAGTATACGTTACAGGATGGGCACGTTAATCCGTCGGACCCCGGGTACTAGCCCCCGGTAATAAATACGGGCGTCTTCCTCTCCCTTTCTACTTCGCTTCCGTTTCAGTTTCCTTGCGGGTACTCTAGCCCAAATCTCCTAGCTTCCTATTTCTAAGGGTTGTTTAAGACTTGGGGTCAGGTACTTGCTTCCTAAAATTCTCTACATATGATATGATATGATATGATTTATAGACTGCTATTTGATAATTAGCAGTTCTCAGTACTCTGTCGTTATAGATCGTCTCAACTTGTTGCGCTAGGAGTGTTTCGTGTATTTCTGACCATCGCTTTTTGAAATAATTCTCTCTAATCTTAAACTCAAAATAAAATACCTCCAGAAGGATATGAAATTTTTTTTTTAAATATAACACCTCCGTTACTTTAAACATTAAGTGCAAACTATCAAACGCAAGCGCCTGAAAAATGGGAAAAGAAAACAGTGAGGCGACTCAGAGTGAGAAAGCATATCAAAATCTCTAAAATAAGTTTAGAGAAAAATAGCTCGAATACAGAATACGTTGGCGAGGAACTTTTCGGGGTTGCACTGAGCGAAGAAAAATGACAATTTCTCCCGTTTTTGAGAAGTATTTTGCTCCTCCCTTCTCAAGCATGTCATGAGATGCCAAATAAAGAGGTTTTTCTTTTTGAAAAAAGAAAATGTCATACTGAAAGAATCGGCTAAAGCAAAATAGTAGAGACATAGAGTGAAAAGAGAGAAGAAAAAGTATTTTATATCATTTCTTCTTCGTCTAAGAATGCTACAGGAGAGAAAATCTTTTCCTGCAAAGAAGGTCGGTCTGACAACGATTCTGTGGCTTTGAAAAGGAACTACCACATAAGAATATCCCTTACCAACCTCTCTTCTTCCAAAATTTAGTTGCAGAGAATTAGAAATAGGAGGAGAGTAACATAGAATAGAGTTTCCGAGTCCTGTGTGATTTAAGTCTCCCGAAAGATTCTATGATGTCGAAACGACTGTGATGTCATCATTAAATAAAAGGAAGGTTTCGCTCTGCCAGAGGCGTAACTAGAACTAGACATTTCTAGCGTCCGGAGCGAAGCACAAAATATTGCGCCCCATCTGTCTTATCATCATCACCATTGGCAACCATTATCAATCCACTGCTGAATGAAGGATTCTCCAAGTTTCTTCCACAACGATCTGTCTTCACCCGTCTTCACCACGTCACTCTGGCATGCTTTCGAATTTCATCCACCCATCTCCCATCTGATCTTCTTCTGGGTCTTTTTCTGTCCCTTGGTATCCAGTTTAATATTTCAATTGTCCATCAATCCGTTCTTCTGCAATATGTCCAGCCCATTGCTATTTCACAGATTTTACTCTGATCATGATGTCTTTCACTCTTGTCATTTTCCTTATCTACGAGTTCCTCTACTTATTTTTCCAAGTTACACCAAGCATGCATCTCTCCATGCTCCTTTCAGTTGTCTGCAGTCTTTGTATGTCTTTTTTAGTTAAGGTCCTTGGCACTGCTCCGTAAGTAAGAACTGGAAGGATGCACTGATAAAAAACTTTTCTTTTAAGACATAATGGTATTTTTTTGCCCTTGAAAATTGTACTGTTGCTTCAAAAAGCTCTGCAACCAAGTTTTATTCGCAAATTAATTTCTTCATCAATGTGACTCCCGCTTGAATTTTTTTGCGCAAGGTAATTGTAGGTATCGATTACCTCCAGATTTCCCCATCAATCGGTAAATTTTCATTTGTTGTAAAAGCATTGCACATCAATTTTGCTTTCTGAAATTTCGTTTTTAATGTCACTTATTTACACTTGTCAGCAAATTCCTGAATCATATATGACATAGCAGAAACCCATGTTCAACTAGGTCTTTGTAAAGATGAGTTAATGTTGTGTTTTGCTGTCCTTGATAAAGCCAAACCTCGGCATTTTTTAAATTTTCTGCAATTTTTTCTTGTTTTTTCCCTGCTTGTATGCATTGCATTTTTTTCTCCTGTATTTGGCTCTGGTTAAAAGTTCGTCTTGTTGTTTTGTCTGTTTTTCTGAGAATTATTTTCTCCTGCTTTTGCGCTTTTAGGTTTACAGGTCTCAAAATTTTTGAAATTATTTTTGTTTGTTTATGATGTAAGTTTACAGTTATATATCTTATTTAATAGTGTACGTTAATACTTATATACATAAATGTACATGTGAACGTCATCGTTATCTTGCACTTTACCGCGGAAGAAATTTGAATTTTAAGTTGCTGAAGCTACCAATAGCGGTCAAATATATGATAAGCAAGTTCTGTAAATGGGCAAAAAACAGAGTATGGCGCAAAAATAACTGTACCAGAAACTGCAGCAAAAGCTTTATTTCCAATTTTAATTAGATTGTAAGTAGTGATTTTTACGCCCTGCCCTCTCTTGAGCTGCACCCGGGACAGCCGTCTGTTCCGCCCTAGTTACGCCCCTGCCTTGCACCTAACAATACTTACTGTGCGACCAACACGAAAAATGTACATGCACGTGCGTCTTTGTGTGTCCGTTTGTGTCGTTCTGCTGCTGTACTGATTAATGATATACTGCGCGCCATTAACATTCTTAGAAATCAATCCAAAAAAGCAAAATTCAGAGCATCGTCATAAAACAAAGCTATTCGATGAAAGATGAATATCATGTAGATTCGCTAAAGTCACTGAGTACGAAGTCTGGAGCTTTCTTGGCTTGCTTTCTATGTGCTTTTTCGAAACATTTGTTCATTTTGTACTGCAAACATTTTTCTGAAATTCAGGAGCCACTTTCCGTGATTCCTTTCGTGAATTAACGAAGAATATTTTTGATACAACCTTTTCCGTGAAATGACGGAAATAATCTCGAATTTCACGGGATTTTGGTACTGGAGGAAAATTCTGAACTTTCAGAAATCTTTCCGCAATTCCTTTCTTACATTGCCAGTTAATTGCCGTTTTTAAAATGTCTTAACGGAAAATTCTGAATTTTCAGAAACCTTTCCGCAATTTCTTTCTTACATTGACGGCTAATTACCGTTTTTAAAATGTTTTAACGGAAAATTCTGAATGTTCAGAAACCTTTCCGCAATTCCTTTCTTACAGGTACTTTCTTTCGGTACATTGCCGTTTTTAAGATGTCTTAACGGAAAATTCTAAATTTTCAGGATCTTTCGGCAATTGCTTTCTTACATTGACGGTTAATTGCCGTTTTTAAGATGTCTCAACGAAAAAATCTGAATTTTCCGAAACCTTTCCACAATTCCTTTCTGACAGGTACTTTCTTTCGGCACATTGCCGTTTTTAAGATGCCTTAACGGAAAATTCTGAATTTTCAGGATCTTTCCGCAATTGCTTTTTTACATTGATGTTTAATTGCCGTTTTTAAGATGTCTCAAAGGAAAATTCTGAATTTTCAGAAACCTTTCCGCAATTCCTTTCTTATATTAACAGAAAAACTCCGTTCTCACTTTTTCCCAATCCATATGACGAAAACATTCCGGTAACAGGAGAGATTCGCGGGAATACTTGAGGTTTTACTGACTCAAATTTCAATCGTCTGTCAAAGGAACTGATTTTGAAGTTCTGTAGCGAGATCGCATGTTTTGCATAGCATATCGCATGAATTTTGATTATTGTGAGACAGGATGTTTCTTCTCCTCTTTTCCATTTTGTACACCAGCTCATTTTGTGCAAAAGCTATTGTTGCTATCAAGAGCATCATTATTATTGTATCAACAAAGCCGTAGTCTAGGCCAAACTCCAAAGTTAGAAAAAATGAATTATAAAAAACGATGAGTGGCAAAGAACGTAAGAAAAATCAAACTTTTAACTATAAGGAATGCCACTTTCCTTTTTTCTCCATTTAAGTTGAGAAGAAAGAGGGAAATCAAAAAAAGAAACCAATTTTGACTCAGTGCAAACGATATACATTAAGAAATGCATCTTTTCAAAAGCGGCATTTGGAGGGCGGGGGCAACTCGATGGGCTACAAACAGTCGCCCTTCCTTAATTTATGGCCACTGATACCGGAGATAAATTGATGGCCATAAATTGATGTTGTGTAAACAAACACAACATCAATTTATGGCCACTGATACCGGAGAAGAGCTGTAAACAAACACAACATCAATTTATGGCCACTGATATCGGCCTGCGCTGTAAACAAACACAACATAATGCCTCGCCGGAATTCGAACCCGGACCCATCTTGGACGAATGGTCAGAAGCCAGTGCTTAGACCAATGAGCACCGGGGCGGCTGACTGCCTCTGGAAGAATTTTGTTCTTGGTGATGGTGCAAAATTATTTGCCGTGTTGTACACATTTTGGAAGGAGAAGCCAATCAACCGAATCTGTAGAATTACATATAAAATTGACAAAATCGAAAGCGGAGCACAATATTTTACATTACGCACAAGAAAACCGCCAATCAAAGAGAATCTGTGCTGTTCCGAAGAAGACTGTTCTTTCCTTAGTTGCGTTAAGTTTACGAAACTCGGAAGGCGAGTTTCTATGACAAATGCATACGTGTTTAGTGAATGTTACTGGGAATATACGACGTAATATAAAACCAGGTTTCGTTTGCACCTCCTTAAAAGTCAGCAGAAGAGAAAATGGGAGTAGGCTTGTGTCCGGGACACACCCTCAGGTTTTATTTACGTGGATACGTGTTTGACAGTAAGGGATATGAGGTAGAAGCCGGTTGATACAGGAAAGAAGAATGCAGTTAGACTATAACTTTATTTAATAAAGGGCGATAATATGAGAAGTAACAAACATATGGCATACAGTTCATATTTGTGTTTCGCACAAAGGTTAAATCGATACAGGTATTACCTAAGGTTGTAGGTAGAGAATTTATATAAGTCAAGCGGAAATTGTCTTTCACGAACTTGAGTAAGTTGGAGTTTTGTTGTACATCGATGTTAAAGTCACCAGTGAGAATGATAGGCACTTGGGTATCCGGTACCATACTTGGTATGATTTTCTTGATGTTTTTAGAGTATCGCATAGCATCCGGAACATGAAGGCATCTAGTGATGTTTGTGAAACATTGGGATGAGTGTAAACCGAACCAAGTATGAAGCGATTTTGAGCAGACACTGTCACATCAACTAGACACATGTCACCCTCGTAGTCATCTTCAATTTTCAATCTGTTGTTGACTGATACATTTACGGGTTGGCAGACTCCCTCGCAATTCGTTTTGTGGGCGAAGTAGTACGTTTAGAAGTGGATGGTATGTGTTGGGCTATTGCCCTATTTCTTTTCGCCTTCAACTCGAAACCAGGCAAATGTATAGGACTAGAGTCATCCATCCAAATTTCACTCACGGCCAAGTAGTCCATTGTGTCACATGTATTAGCTGTAGAAGTGCTTGGTTGTAACTCTGCGCGTTGCACCGCTTCAGCTTTCTTCTTCTGTCTATAATCCCTACATCGTTCTGCGTTAGTCGTTTCGGGCTTACTCGATTCAATTTGAGTTCTTCTTTCTTCTGATATACGTTTGTAGTATTTTGAATCGGGCTTTTGCTTCAAATATTTAGACATTTTGATTTTCTCACAAATATTTTTTCGTTTATCACTTATAACTTATAAAGTACTTATTAAATGTTTGCAAATTATTGGTTTTTAGATAGATCTCATCCAGAAAATCGTTTGAGACGAATATCACGATCCTACCTCTACGCGATCTGGAGTTATAGTGATTTCAAAGCGCTTGACTCAGCGTATTCGACACCAAAATGGCGGCCACTCTCCTCTCCCCGCGCATGCGCATGACCTTGAAGTTGATATTTTTAGAATCATTGGTTATTACTCTTTTTATGCCAGTTATTAGATTTTAGCTATTTTTTATAATTTAGAAATTATAACTATTCGATCAATCGTGTCCGTCAAGTTTTCCTCATGGGTACCCCCATGGTACCGATTTTAAGGGGTAAACGGTAAAAATACCCCCAGAGAAAATACCCCTGAAAACTGAAAAGCGGTAAAAATACCCCCGGAGGAAATACCCCCAGCAGATCAAACACTTACATCTCCCAATAAAACTGTCACACAGGAACACTGATGTGTGGCAGTGTTACGGTATGGCAATTTACCGGCAACCCTGCCACACATCTTTCAGCAACTTGGAAAATTGCAACATGTTTTTCATTAAGGGGCCGGGCACAAATTGCTGTTCCTCCGAAGAACACTTTGTATGTGTGACAAGTTTTCCAGTGGTGCAGTTTTCCAAATTTCCGAATTATGTGTGACAGTTTTCCAAGTTGCCTAAGGAGGGGAAGGAACTCTTTTGTTTGTCTGAAATTTCATGCCGGTTCATACGAGTGCAATTAGCCACAAAAGTTCGGGAAGGGGGGGGGGGCTATAAAGATTATCGTTTCTGGGCCTATATTGAGAACTGAATTGGGAACTCCAAACGAATTTCGAGAAAACGTTCCATGTAAGCCAAGCGAGAATTGTATTTTAATTTGAAGAAATAAGTTGCCGAGGATCCGAGGTACCCTTGGTTTGGGGGACTCTACCCCCAACTTCCGTAATATTATATTATGGGCCGCTGTAGTCTGTTAGTGTATCCAGGATGTTCCCCTTGAAGCGTCCGCGAGGTTTGTGAGCTATGGGGGCTTCCCCCAAAATGTTAAAATGGACGTAGAGCCGTTAAATTTAGTATACCATGCTTTATATAATGATTCTGTACACGACCACGAATTTTCAGGAGGGTGGGGTGAATTCACCCCCTACCCCACCCCCACCCTCCAAGTTTCTAAGAGCTCTTCAGGGGTAACATCGAGAATACACTGATTGTCTCTAGAGGTCCAGAATACAAAATTACGGAAGTTGGGGATAGAGCCCTCCAAACCAAGCACCTCGTATCCCTTTTACAGACTTCACCAAATTTATGGGAGAGGGGGAAGAGCATACATAGTCTGTCACTAAACACAACATGAAGCATAGAAATTGCGAGCAAATCCCTTACCTTGAACACTTGTCTGCGCTCTTAGAAACTTGGGAGGGGGAAGGGAGTGAATTCACCACACCCTCCTGAAAATCCGTGGTCATGTACAGAATCATTATATAAAGCATGGTTCTAATGTTTACAGCTCTACGTCCATTTTAACACTTTGGGGAAAAGCCCCCCCCCCAGCTCTAAGATGCTTTAAGGGGAACACCCTGGATACACTGACAGACTCCAGCGGCCCAGGATATAATATTACGGAAGTTGGAGTAGAACCCCTTCCCCTATCCACCACCACCACCAAGTGTACCTCAGATCCTCGGCAATTTATTTCTTCAAATTAAAGTATAATTCTAGCTTGACTTACATGGGACGTTTTCTCGAAATTTTTTTGGAGATCCCAATACAGTTCTCAATATAAGCCCAGAAACGGCGATCTTTATAGCCCCCTCCCCCTCCCCTCCCTCCCGAACTTTTGGGGCTAGTTGCCCTAAACTCGTATGAACCGGCATGAAATTTCAGACAAACAAAAGAGTTCCTTCCCCTTCTTAGGCAACTTGGAAAACTGTCACACATAATTCGGAAATTGGGAAAACTGCCCCAGTGGAAAACTTGTCACACATTCAAAGTGTTCTTCGGAGGAACAGCAATTTGTGCCCGGCCCCTTAATGAAAAACATGTTGCAATTTTCTAAGTTGCTGATAGATGTGTGGCAGGGTTGCAGGTAAATTGCCACACCGGAACACTGCCACATATGAGGGTTCTTGTGTGGCAGTTTTATTGGGAGATGTGAGTGTTTGATCTGCTGGGGGTATTTCCTCCAGGGGTATTTTTTCCAAAGCGGAAGAAATACACCCGTCCAATGGATTTTAGTTGATTGCACAAGTAAATCGCTTTAGTATTACTGCAAGAATGACTTCCTTTCATTCTGTTTCACCGCATGCAGTTTATGCGTGTAGACTGTTATTAACAAACGGAGAAAGCGTCGAAGGTAACAGCAAAAAATGCATGATATTGAGAAATGTGAGTGTTTGATCTGCTGGGGGTATTTTTTCCGGGGGTAATTTTACCTACAGCCATTTTAAGGACGTGCCCACGTCAAAATTTCACAACAGCTATTAAGGACCTATCGGGCTATGTCATTGGGACCGTTCAATAGCAGTTCTCAGAACATCGAACAAAAGTTCATTAGAGGAATTTTTACAACTGAGACTTTTATTGCAAGAGTAATCATTCGGAATGCAGCCTGAAGGTAGGTAATGGTTTTACAACCTCAGCTGTGTCGCCAGCTATTTTCCTTGTTGCAAAGGAATGCGGGTGAAGTGTTACTGGGCTATTTGTTACGTTAGGTTCGTCAGGCCTTCGCTTGTAAAGAAATTAAATCGTTCTGGGCATTTAGCTCTAGAATGAAAACTCGCTCTTCTACTGTGTTGCTTTTTATTCATTGCTGTATGTGGAAAAAATGAACTTGGTCCTGATTTCTTTACTGTTCTTTATATTATTTACACATTGATTCGTTCTTTTTTATTCTTTCAGGCTTTTTTCTCGGTTACGCTGCTAAGTTTCTCTTTCCAAACTTAATTTTCGGCTAAAATAGTGTTGAATTATCCCCCTATTTTGTTTATTTACCAATTTTGTTTTCGAACCTACATGGCGAGATTTATTTTGTGTTTACATTTATTTACTTAAATTTATTATATTTTGCGGATCTCCTGGAATCTGATTTAAGCCGGAAAAATCTGATTTCGTGGTTCTGCTTCAACTCTTTCTTAGGAAGCATCTTTTCAGTGATACGCGAACACTTATTACTTTGATAAAATGTAATGATTGGAAACAAGAATTTTCAAAACAAATTTCAGCTTGCACAGCTTCGGGTTTTCATTTGTTAGAAAATGCAAACTTGTTATTCTAACACTAATTCAAGTCATTAGCATGAATAAATGAAGCTGTTATAAAGGAAACTGCGAGAGTAAATGAAGTCCGCGCCTGGATGGGTTTTATTTACTGACCGTGATCAGGGCCATGAGCAAAGGCTCTGATCACGGTCAGGGCCTTTGCTCATCTGTGCTATGTATACAATGCAATGATTGACAACTAGCGTTGAATATTGCAAAAGCGATGAGGATTTATCGGAGGTTCCGGCAAGATGCAGACTTTTCAGTATCATCGCTATTCTTGCAGCGAAGAAAATACCCCAGGTGTTTTTCCCATGCAGATGTAAATACACTAACTTTGTTTACAAATATTATATCTTCGCTATCGATCATCCGATCTGGACGACGTTTAAAATTTAGAGGGTTCTCCATATGCTAAATAGAATGCGCATAAATCAAAAATATATTATACCAAAAAATGCGAAGATAGGAAGCTAATTATCGTGTTAATTAGCATGTTAATTAGCGTCACGTGATAGTTTCCGTTGAGTGCTTTCCAACGGTACCCTTACTTGCTCGCATGCGGCAAACGGTTCCAAAGCTAAGGGATGTATCTGTATTTTAACTTTGAGGTCTGCACATTTCAAATATAATACACTTCAGTACCTTGTAATGTTTTTAAAATGTCTATTCACTTAAAACATTACTTCTCGTTCATCTGTGATACTTGTAATATTGGAGCTTCTTAATCTCCGGATAACTAGCCCAAAATCCTTAATTACATAATGAGCAATATTTGGCTTTCTGACGGCCAGAAGAGAGTAGTCTTTACTTACGAACAAATGTCTTTATTAGGTCTTCAAGGCATATACATCACTTAGATAACTCGTCAATGAAAATATTCGGCAGCCAACGAGTTACCTTAAAACAGTCAATAGCACTACACTATAAACAGGTGCAACAAACTGAGCCTTTGTAACGTGAGGCTCATAGTGTCTCCACCCCAATACAACTTCATCAAATATACAGGGTGTTCATAAAGTCTTTCCCACATTACAAAAATTAATATAAAAAATGTATACAGGTACAAGGAAGGGATTGCACGACAATGATAGTGCACAAGTAAAGTTGTTGTTGTTTTTTTTTCAGTGTCAGTACATCTCCACATGGGCGCCATTTGAGGCCGTGGGACATCTAAGCGATTTTCCATTTCACGCCATGTTTTGTTTAACATGTCAGCAGAGACAGAACCAATGGCGTCCGTTATTCTGCTCTTGAACGTTTCGACATCCGGAACACTGCTAGAGTAAACTTGGTCTTTCACATAACGCCACAGGAAAAAGTCTAGAGGGATTATGTCAGGCGATCGAGATGGCCATGTCATGGAACCGTCGCGTCGCCGCCCATCCATCTGTCCAGAAATGTGGCATTCAGGAACTCACGAACCATTATTGACCAATGTGGTGGGACACCGTCTTGTTGAAAAATAACCGAAGTTTGGAGTGCATGCAACTAAGGAGTTACAAAAATTTACAAGGTTGGAGTGCATGCAACTGAGGTTCTACAAACACGTTGCATTTTACCGTGGGCTTTATAAAACAGAAGGGTCCGATATAATTCTGTCGTGCATCAGGCAGCACCATACGTTTACTTTCGGGCTAGCCCTGTGTTGTCCGATGACAGAATGGGAATTTTCTGATCCCCAGATTCGCACATTGTGTCTATTTACTGCACCAGAGACGTGGAATGTGACTTCATCTGAGAAACAGATACGGTGCAGATAATCACTATCTTGAGCTATGCGCTGCAACATCGCCGTCGCAAATGCAGCATAGCTAGGCCGGTCATCGGGCTCAAGAGCTTGAACGATCTGTACCTTATAAGCAAACAGACGAAGATGTTTGTGTAAAATTTTGTGAACCGTGGCACGGGGAATCCCAGTTTCTATAGTGAAGCACGACCAATGGATATCCTGGGGCTTCGCAAAAATGTCTCCTGAACATGCAGCTGTCTCTTGGGTAACCGGTGGTCGGCCCACTCGGAGGGAGATCGTCAATACTATTCGTCGCTATCAACTTTTCATACCAAGCTTTTATGCTTTTTTGGACCGGTGGTAATCGTCTGTATTCTTTTCTGAAATGACGCTGGACAGTAAACGCCGATTTGTTCTCAAGGAACCACAACACGCACGCCGCTTTTTCTTGCATGGAAGCCATTATCGATTAAATTCTCCTCTTATTCAGCAGTAACGCTCGCCTAAAGAACAGAAAAAAAAAATTCTTGAGTGCTGCTATATTATGTTGTCAACCATTTTATTTTAACTTGCATAGATTTTTTTATATTAATTTTTGTGATAAGGGAAAGACTTTATGGACACCCTGTATATAGTTAATCTTGGAGGAAATGAGTATAGCGCAAGGCTGCACTAATCTATCCACACTTCACACTGCTCGCTCCGCACATTATATACACTGTTCTTATCTTGTCAACACATTCACACGTCATTCAGACCTGACCTCAAGATTGGTGCCAAATAACATTCACTGAGTCAGAAAATGCAGTGTGGTTCATAAAGAAGTATACAGTTTCAACGCACTGTAAAACAAGAACAGTGTAAGATATTTTATATGTTACCTGTAACAGAATTGTGGGGGAATGCTTCAAGTTTTTTAAGAAACAGTCACAGATGTTCTATGTGTGCATCCTTAGTCACACGACACACATCGCGCCGGTAATCCATTTCCGCCCAAACGCGAGGTAAGATATCTGAATCAAGTGCAGTGATAGTGGCTGTGATACGCTGTTTCAGCTCCGCTAGATCAACAGGAAGGGGAGGGGCGAATACCTTGTCCTTTACGTACCCCCACAGGAAAAAGTCACAAGGTGTTAAATCAGGACTTCTGGGTGGCCATTGGGTCAGTGGCATGATGTAGTCCGCGGCTCGTCCAATCCATCGGTGATTAAGATGTTCATCGAGATAACCTCGCACGTCGCCTAACCAGTGCCTACGTCACTGACACAAACTTTACGAGTACATCTACCTAACGGTTCGCAGTTGTGGTCCGTGTCTTCAACTGTTACTGTTTTACAGCATCTAGAAACTGTATACTTCTTTATGAATCACCCTGTATAACGTTAAAGTTGAAACGCTTGAAGAGAACGAACTCAAAATTTTCATAGGGAAAGAAACAAAAAGCAAAAGTTAAGTTAGAATATATACGTCATAACCTAAAGAAATGACTTTCCAGCACCTTCAAAATTATAAATCTGAAAACAAACTTGATCATGGTGCCACTCACTATGAATATTACCTTTCGTGATCAATTTTCCGTAAACAAAAGGTCAATATTATTTTATCATTTAAAGTGAAAATCCTCCAAATACGTGGCGTCAGTGAATAAACAAAGACATCTCTCTTTCCACGTTTAGCAACGCACAGCAACCGAAAAATTGTTATTCGGCCGCCGCCGGGGAATTGAATCCCGGATCTCTCGATATCTAGCCGAGCTGGTTAACCTTACACCATGGTAGCCTACAATCCACGGCGCTATGTACGTTTTTCTGTCAGCATCTGACATTATAAATCCGTAAGATGGGCTCAGCTACTGAGACGTCTCCATCTGGTGGGCATTAACGGCACTGGCTGAATATTAATTATAGCAGTTAAATCCAAAGGGCGAGATTTTTTTTTCTTTTTTTTATTGGAGGTTTAACGACCACCGTGAGCAACTCAATGGGCTATAAGCAGTCGCCCGTCCCTAATTTAGGGTCACTGGTTCCAGGGAAGGGAGAGAGCCAGTGCCGTAAGACAAACACAACATCCATGCCTGACGGGATTCGAACCCGGACCCCTTACGGACGAATGATCAGGGGCCAGCGCCTTAGACCACTGCGTCACCGGGGCGGCAAAAGGGCGTGATCCAAAGTGAAAACCCTCCAAATACGTGGCTTCAGTGAATAAACAAAAACATCGCTCTTTCCACGTTTAGCAACGCACAGAAGACGCACAGAACCGGGTTAATGTTGCTAAACGTGGAAAGAGCGGGTCTTTGTTTATTCTATCATTTATTTCATGACAATTTATAAATTTTGAACATTTTGTCGAGTATTTTATGGGGATAAAGCTATCCTACTATATTACTACTTTGAAATTCTCCTCAGTATCAGTTGGTTTTTGTTTCTTTTTAATTTGGGAAATACGTACCTATATTTAATAAAGTAATTTCGAGGAAATATTGAATGACTTTAGGAGATAAAAAAATTTCGCGCCTTACAGTAAGAAAGTCAAATCACTATTACCAGAGATCCATTTAAGCATCGAAGGAAATCACTTCTACATGAACGTAGCGAATGATGTAAGTAGTTAATTCCTGCGAAGATCTTTCCCTTCCAAGTATTTTGGTCAAGGATCTTTAGGTCCACGTGACTGGACTTTCCTTACTTTCCGGAACAAACATCGCTTCCTTCATTCCGGAGATAGTAAAGATATGGAGCTGCCTCTTGCAACTCGCGAGGGCTCTCTGCGGCAGCTTTTGTCATTATTGATGACACGGTAAAGGACACTTGGAAGACCTTATTGAGGTCCATACCACCCCTTGCTGAGTCTCAACGTCAATCAGCGAGCGCTCTTCGTAAACTAGCCGCGCGTCTCAGCTTATCCAATTACGGTTGCCACCAGGAGTGATAATAAACTTTTAATACCCGTCAAACTCCAAGGTTTCACATGTCCTGCTGGAGTGTGTTAATTAAATCTGCTCCATCTGACCCTTCGCATATGCCTTGAGTGTTTACATACATTTAAAATGTTGGAGACACATTTTTTTTTCAAGTTTTTGTTTTCCGAGAACTGTATGAAGCATTGTAAACGACAGTTTCTCACAGGAAAAATTAAAATAGCAACCGAAACTATGTTTTAGCAATTTGTTATTTCCTTCTAATTTTGCACACTGTGGTGGCATATCTGTGAATTTTCAATTTCCTTTCGTTATTAATTCTCAGTGGTAATTAAAGCTATTGTCTGTTTTTAGAAGTCATCGAACACTACGTGTTTTAATAAGAGCGTGGTTTCAACTGAATGCTTTTTAGAAAAGACTTGTTTGTTTACGAAATCTTTAACGCATGAGCCCAGCTTAGATACCCGTGAGAACTTCGATCGAGCTGAGTTTACTTTCATAAGTGTGTATGTAGAAAACGGTGACGCATTTTCTAGTTTTTGAAACTGTGACCTAATGAAAGATTCAATTTATTGATCTTGCTGTTACATAAAAAGGTAATAATTCTAAACAGTTACATATAAGCTTAAAAATAACAGCAGGGAAAATCAAGGAAAAGAGACCTGACATAGCTTCGATCTCTCCCAGGTACACTATCTACCAACAAGTAATTGGACACCCCTGCAGTGGACGATATCTGTGGTCCTGATACACGTCACGGCCGCCTCCGTTAAAAATCATGTGGGAAACATCAACGCAACCAGTCGCATGCAAGATGCCACGCAGTTCGGAGTGCTCTGATTTCGAGAAAGGTGTAATCGTCGGGTATCACAGAAATGGCTGATCAGTCGCATGCAAGATGCCACGCAGTTCGGAGTTCTCTGATTTCGAGAAAGGTGTAATCGTCGGGTATCACAGAAATGGCTGATCCATACGTGACATATCCAGCGAGTTGAAGTACCCAAAATCGACAGTGGCCTACGTGATTGGCAAGTGGAAGATGAGAGGTGACTGTTGGAATGTGCCCCGACTCGGCAGACCCAAAAAACTGGGAGTTAGAGACGAACGAGTGCTGGCCAGAGAAATTCGGAAGAACCGCACCAAATCGATGGGCCACATCCGCGAGGGGTTTCAACAGGCATCCGGGAGTGTTCTTTCGATGAATACCATTCGTAAGGAAGCCCATCTGCTCGGTTATCATGGACGTGCTACCGCCCACAAGCCTTTGATCACCAAGTCCAATAGCGCTGCTCGGCTGATGTGGTGCAAAGAACGTCCACAGTGGACCGTTGAACACTGGAAACAGGTTCTCTGGAGCGACGAATCAAGGTTCATCCTCTACCGTTCGGTTGGCAGGGTCTGGGTTTGGCGTCTACCTGGAGAACGCCTCCTGCCGGAATGTATTGTGCCAACTGTCAAGTTCGGCGGCGGTGGAATTATGCTATGGGGGTGTTTCTCCTAGTATGGCACGGGACCCTTGGTCCCAATTCCTGGTAGAATCAACACCGAGAACTAATGCATCATTTTGGATGACCATGCGCTTCCTACGTTGTGGCAGTTTTACAGGGTGGACCCATGTTACTTTCAGGATGACAATGCCACCTGTCATGTTTCGAGGTCCACCATGGCTTGGTATGGTGACAATGGGGTTAATCGAATGGACTGGCCTGCGCAGAGCCCAGACCTTAACCCTATCGAGCACATCTGGGACGAGTTGGAGCTTCGACTTAAGGGGTGCCCCCACCGTCCGAAATCGGTGAAGGAACTTACCGGTCTTCTCCAAGCCGAGTGGAAGAAAATACCGCTAGCCATTGTACAACGCCTGGTTGAGAGTATGTCCCGGAGGGTCGCAGCTGTAATCGCCGCTCGTGGAGGCTCCACCAACTATTGAAGGAGAATAAACTTCGTTTTCCTTTGCTATCACAGGTGTCCAATTACTTGTTGGTAGACAGTGTATAAGTCAAGCCAAGAGCATTCACATAATAACAGCAGCAAGGTCAGGAGAGAAAATACAACATGTTTACTAAATTAGTTATCTAGTGTTATATTCAATAGACAGTATATTAAGGCAAATAAAACGTTAGGGTAATAAGAAGCATGAGTCCCCCCCCTACCCAATCCCCATTGTTAAAGATTCCCTTTTCTGTCACATCAATAATCATCTCGTGCGAGAAGTTCAAGTAAAATTGTAGACGCAACAGCTGTCAGAAGCACGATTCACAAACACTTTAGCCGAGTTAAACTGCAGAGATAAAAAGATTTATTTTTACAATTTAAAATCAACTAAAAAATACAGACAAGATCTTTCACAGCCGCAACGGGTGAATCATCAAGCCTAATCAGCAACAATGGTGTGCAGGTATAGTATTATATAGTTATCTCCCCATAATTCCCACAATGCATAGCGAGACTAGTTCATGTTGCCAGGTAACAGTATGATTAACTAGAGGTTTTTACAAAGGTAGTACATAATCATTAAAAGTTTTTAACCGTGAACAGTCCTTGCCAAATAGAGTAAACAGACATTACTATTACAAAGGCATTATACATTACGTTTCTTTTCTGAAAGGTGCTGCACTGAGAAAATGCCGATCAATGTGAACTCTATTTGGCAATGACACGGTTAAAAACTTTTAATGATTATGTACTACCTTTGTAAAAACCTCTAATTAATCCTACTGTTATCTGGCAACCTGAACTACCCTCGCTATGCATTGTGGGAATTGCGGGGAAATAACTATATAATACTGTACCTGCACACCAGTGTTGCTGATAGGGCCTCGGGTTGCCTAGCGGGCAACGTTCATGACTGCCGCGGAAAGGACCTCAGGTTCGATCTCAGCCAGGTACGAATGCTCGATCCACTAAATATCCGCCGTGCGTCGGATGGGCACGTTAAGCCGTCGGACCCCGGGTACTGGCTCCCCGGTAATAAATAAGTGCATCTTCCTCACCCTTTCTACTTCGCTTCGGTGTCACTTTCCTATCGGGTACTCTAGCCCAAATCTCCTAGCTTCCTATTTCTAAGGGTTGTTTAAGACCTGGGGTCAGACACTCCCTTCCTAAAATCCTCTACATATGATCATGATCATGATCAGTGTTGCTGATTAGGCCTGATGATGCAGCCGTTGCGGCTGTGAAAGATCTTGCCTGTGTCTTTTAGTTGATTTTAAATTGTAAATAAAATCTTTTTATCTCTGCAGTTTAACTCGGCTAAAGTGTTTGTGAATCGTGCGTCTACAATTTTACTTCCTCTTTCTGTGGCTATTCACCGAATCTCTGTCTTGTCCTCAATTCCCCTCAGTCGTTAATCCTCCCTCAACCCATCCCCCATCCTGCATTATTAAATGAATGAATGTTAGTTCTGTTTTAATAAGTAAGTAGTGTTTTAATTTTTTTAACAAAATGAAGTTATTAATAGATGTTAATTCTGCAGGCAATGAATTCCAAAACTCTGGACCAGAATAATTGAGACTTTGTTTAGTAGTTTGTGTTCTAGGTGTAGTAAGTCTCAGCAAAGCTTGATTTCGAATATTATATCGATACGAAGCGGTATTAATTTTTATATTTTTTTCATTTTTTTTATGAAGGTTCATTTTAATTCGTTTATACGTAATTTTGTCTAAGTTAAATTTAAACAATTACTTAATTGTTAGGATATTTGTTCTGGTTGACTCTGGAATATCTAAACATAATTTCGTCCTAGTAAATTGTTACCATTTAAGTTATGCTTGACATCTATTAATATCTATGAAGGTGTTCGAGTATTCTTTCAGTGCCTGCGCTTTCACAATCTATCAAATAATATCACACTTTATACTAAAGTTCCTGGTAATTTGTTACAAGAAATGATGAAAGGGGACAATACAAAAAATGATCAACCGACTTTTGCCCAGTAGCAAATTTAGAGCCTTTGATACTTTTTGATGCTATGTATCTCTCCTCACAGAAATGAAGTAAATCCCATGCGAAAAAAATTATATGTAAAGAAAATGCGTAACAGAAGTGATCAGTGAGTCACCTAGGTTGATTTTCTCAAATATCTCGAAAACGGTTCGTCGTAGTGACATTTGGCTTGCTCTCGAGGGAGGCTACCTGCTATTTAGGAGAGCTTTAAAATGCTGTTCAGCATCATGATATTATGTCAGACATCTTGCAGACATCCTGACTAAACCAAAAGTTACCAATCTCCCCTCACTAGCACACCTGCGATTCAGCTTTTCTTCCTATCTTGAGGTCAGATTTTAGCTTGCATATGCGCAGATGGACTGTCGTTGGTACATCCCATTTCGTCTGTGTCAGGGTCGTTTCCTACGTTCGTCTAAATCTGAATAATATATAATAATAAATATTATTTTTGAAAAAGCTAAACAGTCGAAACACTTACTGCCATAATTTAGTAAATATTTATTTTTATGAATCTCATATCTCCTTGCATTGGTTTCACGACAGTAACATTAATTAATTGACCTACCTAAGTACCGCTCAATATCAGGAATTAGTAAACCTTATTGTTTGTTATGATGTAATTACATACAGGGGACTGCAAGTACTCTGTGTGCACGTGTGTTTAAGTGGGGTGGAATCCGAGTCCCCTTTCCATCGTCCACAGTAGGTGTTAAGTGCTCGTCCCAGAGGAAAGTAAAGCCCGACCAATGTGTGTGCTCTTCGACGGTGCGATGATTTTATATCTGGATATACCTTACCGAAAAATCAGCCTCCCTGTAAGGAGATTTGGAAACGGGTCAAAATTTTGGGACCCCGACCCGATCCGGACCCGGAAGTCAGATAATTTGACCCGACCCGAAAAAAATCTGCTTTGAACTATAAAATCGAAACTCAATTTATAATTAACATAATCATATATATACACAGGGTGTTCAAAAAGTCTCTCCGCCGTGGATATCGTAGGTTATATAGATATCATACAAATGCATTATGGGAACGTATAATTTACTTACTTACTTACAGAAAGTGTTAAAACTGTTGTCCTTCACATAATCCGTAACCTAACTGTTTTACATATGTTTTCAAACACATCTGTGTGAGTCAAAAAGTTCCTCCGCAGTAATGTTGAGGCTGTTCCACTTAATTTTGATGGTGCTACAGTCAAAATTTTTGAATTAAATAGCTTGGTGTATGTTTGATTTCAGTGTTTCCTGTTTCCTTGATAACGCATCAGGCTTCAGAATATGCTTCACAGCAACACCATTTTTCACGAGTTTCTGATAAGTTGAAAGTTTCCAAAATGTGGATGTTGATTTCATCATTGCCCCTCAGAATTAGGGAACACTCATAAAATCAGCATTCACATTTTGAAAACTTTCAACTCATCAGAAGCTTGTGAAAATTGGTGTTGGTGTGAAACACATTCTGGTTCCTCAATGAGACGAAACAACTTCCAGCATTCACTCTACCCCTTTTTGTTTTCTAGAATTGTTGGCCTCGATGCCTTTTTCAATCTCCTTGATATTAAATTCATCCATGTTAACAAAAAAAAAACATTAATTCCGACACGACATGCAATAGAATGGGATGTTATCACGTCAAAAGAAAGCCTCTGAATGCTCAATGTAAAAGATGATATGTGAAAGGTAACTCTCAGTCTTACAATGTGACACACGGGGTGTGAGAGAGTGAATCACCAGAAAAGCAGGTGACAGGCGTTTGCCTGTGTCTTACTCCGGACAGTCGCACTGAAAACAAAAGCAAAGAAGGTATCGTTTTACGATATGGTATCGTCGGTTGGTGTAAATTTTGTTTTCTTGTCTGTTCTTTCGTACCAGTCCTAAAGTTGAGTAAGTAATTTGGGTATCAAAGGAATTTTTGGATTTTGGATTTGCCAAATTTATAAGTTAAATTCTCTTGTCAATAATTAGGATTTCGGCGATAAAGAATTCACAAATAATTATTCAAAATTCTAATGTTTACCACCGGGTCGTCGGCCAGTGCCTGACATCCTACATTCTAGATAAGAAAAGTGATATTTGTTCAATAGTCTGGCACCAGGGACGTAACAATATTTATAGTTTGATGCAGAAGTCTGCACTTTGCAGGCTGGGTTCGGGTACGAAGAAACTGAAGCATAATGAACCGATGTGAAAGACGAAAAGTTTGCAACACCGTGAAAGAATCCCGCTATCCAAATGAAATTTATATTCCAGATTGCCCATGCTACAGGAAATAACTGATTACCAGGGCCGGATTAGGGGGTCTATAGGGGCTATAGCCTTGGGGCCTACTATGACCAACGACCTAAGAGGCATGCCGGGACAAATTACAGGTATACATGTACACTATCTACCAAAACGTAATTGGACACCCTGCAATCGACGATATCTGCGGTCCTGATATCTGCTGTCCGTCACGGCCGCCGCCTTTAAATATCGTGTGGAAAACAACAACGCAACTAGTCGCATGCAAGATGCCACACAGTTTGGAGTTCTCTGATTTCGAGAAAGGTGTAATCGTCGGGTGTCACAGAAATGGCCGATCCATGCGTGACATATCCAGCGAGTTGAAGTACCCAAAATCGACAGTGGCCTACGTGATTGGCCAGTGGAAGATGAGAGGCGACAGTCGGAATGTGACCCGACCCGGCAGACCCACAAAACTGGGAGTTAGAGACCGACGGGTGCTGGCAAGAGAAATTCGGAAGAACCGCACCAAATCAATAAGCCACATCCGCGAGGAGTTTCAACAGGCATACGGGAGTGTTCTTTCGATGAATACCATTCGTAAGGAAGCCCATCTGCTCGGTTATCATGGACGTGCTGCCGCCCACAAGCCTTTGATCACCAAGTCCAATAGCGCTGCTCGGCTAACGTGGTGCAAAGAACGTCTACAGTGGACCGTTGAACAGTGGAAACAGGTTCTCTGGAGCGACGAATCAAGGTTCATCCTCTACCGTTCGGTTGGCAGGGTCTGGGTTTGGCGTCTACCTGGAGAACGCCTCCTGCCGGAATGTATTGTGCCAACTGTCAAGTTCGGCGGCGGTGGAATTATGCTATGGGGGTGTTTCTCCTAGTATGGCACGGGACCCTTGGTCGCAATTCCTGGTAGACTCAACGCCGAGACCGACTGCACCATTTTGGATGACCATGCGCTTCCTACGTTGTAACAATTTTACGGGGTGGACCCATGTTGCTTTCAGGATGACAATGCCACCTGTCATGTTGCGAGATCCACCATGGCTACGTATGGTGAAAATGGGGTTAATCGAATGGACTGGCTTGCGCAGAGCCCGGACTTTAACCCTATCGAGCACCTGCGGGACTAGTTGGAGTGTCGACTTAAGGAGTGTCCCCACCGTCCGAAATCGGTGAAGGAACTGACCTGTCTTCTCTAAGCCGAGTGGAAGAAAATTCCGCTAGCCGTCATACAACGCCTGGTTGAGAGTATGCCCTGGAGGGTCGCAGCTGTAATCGCCGCTCGTGGAAGCTCCACCAACTATTGAAGGTGAATAAACTTCGTTTTCCTTTGCTATCACAGGTGTCCAATTAATAGTTGGTAGATAGTGTATATACACTGCTAGCCACCCAAAATGCAACACCAAGAAGGACACGAGATAGCAAAGCCAGATTTACTGGACACATAACAACAGATACAAAGATGAAACGATTGAGCTTACAGGCCCGTGCGATTTGCGGAACACGCAGAGATCAATAATAGTTCGTGTGGCCGCATGGCTGGCAATAACGGCAGCTACACGCCGCGGCATCGAACAAAAGAGGCTTGGGGTATGTCGGTCCAGGCTGCTTCCACACGTTGCCACAGTTCATCAGGCGTAGCCGCAGGTGGTGCTTGCCGGCCACTCGGTTGTCGATCAGCGACCAGACGTGTTCGGTGGGTGACATATCGGGAGAACAGTTGGGCCACGGCAGCAGTGACACCTGGTGGGGCCCTGAAGAATTATTGCACGATGTGTACCACGTGCGGGCGCACATTGTCTTGTTGAAACGTGGCCGCTGGAAGGTCATGCAGGTAAGGGAAGTCTACAGGCTCCTAAACGTCGGAGATGTAGCGGTGGCAGTTGAGTGTACCGACGATGCGTACCAGAGGGGTGCGGGTGTCATATCCAATTGCGCCCCAAACCATAACGCCAGGCGGCGGTACGGTATGGCGATGCATAATGCAGGCGTCATACAGTCTCTCGCAGTGGTGCCGCCACTCGCGGATCCGACCATCGTGGTGTTGCAGGCAGAAGCGGGATTCGTCGGAGAAGACAATGCCGTACCATTCCGTAGTCCAGGTGTGGCGTTCAACGGCCCACTGCCGCCACACTCGCCGGTGGTGTAACGTCAATTGTAATCGGAGCAATGGGCGCCGTGCGACAAGTCCCCGCTCTTACAGACTACGTAGAACGGCACGTGCTAATACAGGTTGTTGCGCAACACACCCTAATTCCTGCGCTAACGTTCGTGATGTGGCGGTGCCAGCCGTCAATGCCCACTGCACAACATGCCGGTCCTCTCGTTCGGCGGTATGCCGCGGCTGCGGCAATCACTCACGTCGGTCCCTCCGTCCCTCCTTCACCCACCGAATCCATACTTGCTTCACTGTGGCTGGGTGTCGTTCCACACGGGCACCGATGTCTCGGTACGATAAACCGCTGTCGCGATAAGCCACTATTCTTCCTGTGTCGAACTCCGAAACGTGCTGGAATGACTGCCGTATTCTGCGACGAGGCATCAGGAAGCTTCCCACGCACAGGTCCGGCAGCACAACACACTTCCACTACTTACACCCCGCCTTCTGTGCACCCTTCTTATAGTGCTTCTCAGTGGCGTGCCGGGCGCACATGATTTGCATATGCCCTGCAATGCTAATGGTTTGCATGTCCTCTCGCGGGCGACGCATGCTGCGAATTTCAGGCCAATCGGATGCTTCCTTCTTGGTGTTGCATTTTGGGTGGCCAACAGTGTATATACTGCATATACAAAGAGAAAGAGAGATCTTTAAAAATGGTTTTACCTTTGTCTCGTATGATTCACTTGTTCAGAAGCAGAGACTGGAAGACAAACAGATTTCAAGCTATTGACTCACCGAGGGTAAAGGTTTCATGGGGCTGTGTACAGTGGGGTCGGCGAGACAGTTTCAGCTTTTTCATTACCATCCACCCACACTTTCCAATTTGTACTTGGAACCGTTAATGGTCGAAGTGCCCTATGGCTTCATATTGCATAACAAAAAAGACGCACTAAGAAAGGTATAGAATTCTAAATCATTAGAAAATTCAAGATGAAATCTAGGAATCTTAAGCTTTTAACTCAAATTCTTGTGAGAGCAACGAAAAACACAGTGACTTATTTTGAAAACTCTGCAGATAATTTAGTAGTTACGGTTTCGTTTTTTAACGGATTTCAGTAATGATTCTTAGTCGTAAGTTTGTTCTTTGTGGGCCTAATCAGATGTTATAGCCTTCGGGCCCACTAAGGTCTTAATCCGGCCCTGCTGATTACCTTCGTGGAGCTATAATAGATTTTTTCGTTTCAAAACTTAGTATCGTGTACAGCCACCCAATAACAGCCTCTACACGGCGGGACATTGAATGGAAGAGATATTTGATATCGTCCTGCGAAGTAGCCTGCCAGGCTGCTTCTATGCGAGAAAAGAGCTCGTTTATGGTGACTGGTGGAGGCGCTTGATGGGCCAGTCTCTTAGCTATACAATGCCCCAGACATATTCCATCGGGAACATATCCGGCGAATGTGCAGGCCGTGCATGGAAGAGGTCCTGAACATTCCGAGCCACATGTGGCAAAGCATTGTCGTGCTGGAAGTAGTGCCAGGACAACTCTGAAGAAAGGGCACCACCTATGCCTCAAAAATATCCCTGATGTATCGGTGGCTGAAGGGTTCTCTCAATTTCTATCAGGCGAGATAGCAAACTTAACCCAAATAGCTCCCCAAACCATGACGTATCAGGCGAGATAGCGAATTGAACTCAAATAGTGCCCCAAACCATGACGTATCAGGCGAGACAGCGCATTGAACCCAAATAGTGCCCCAAACTATGACGTATCAGGCGAGATAGCAAATTAACCCAAATAGCGCCGCAAACCATGACGAACCAGGCGAGATAGCGAATTGAACCCAAATATTGCCCCAAACCATGAAGTACCAGGCGAGATAGCGAATTGAACCCAAATAGTGCCCCAAACCATGACGTATCAGGCGAGATAGCGAATTGAACCCAAATAGCGCCCAAAACCATGGCGTACCAGGCGAGATAGCGAATTAAACCCAAATACCGCCCCAAACCATGACGTACCAGGCGAGATAGCGAACTGAACCCAAATAGCGTCCCAAACCATGACGGATGGCGTTGGGATGGTATGACTGCACGGTGCCGTTGACCACGATGTTTTCAAACACGTATGCGACCATCATGGTGCATCAAGCTGATTCGTGACTAATCAGAAAAGCACGACCTGTTGCCAATCAGCGCGCCAATGTTTGTGTTCGAGACCCATGGTAGCCTGAGGCGTCTGTGGTTGAGGTTCAAAGGAACGAATGCGTAGCGATGGGCTGCGAGCGACCAGTTCCCTGCAGACGACGTCGAAGTGTGCTGGAGGACAAAGGCTTACCTGTGATAAAGCTCCACTGCTGCGCTTACACCGCGGATGTCGCTGTGTGATCGGTCAATGCCATGCGGTAGAGGTGTATACCGCATGGCAGTGACCGATCGCACAGTCATCCCGTGCAGTCGTGCGATTTTGCTGTCAATTTCCCGGATTTCTACGCGTCTGCGCCTCATCTGTCTCCCTGATGCCACGTTCGCATTACTGTACTGGCGTTTCGTCCCGTACAAGTGGCACTTTCGCTGTAGAAAAATTCAGCTTCTTTCATCCCATACAATCCTTTCTCGCTCAAAGTCCGATAGGTGCTCATAATGCGGCCTTTTTTACATTTTCCAACCGTAGTTTGAAGAAGTGTATATTCTCCAGCTTTTTCCGTCCGTCTGTCGGCACGATAACTCGCGTAAAAATGGTTCGATTTCGATGAAATTTTAGTGTGGTAGGGGACCACCTGGGGACGAACCCTATTTAAAATGGACAAAATGGAATCAAAGGTCAGGACATAGGATAGGGATTCATTCCATCGCCCTTGTACTGTACTATTCAAGGAGCAATTCTTGTATGTATGTAAATTTTATTTTGAAAACGGCTCTAAGGATTTTGATAAAAGTCGTTAACCTACCGTTTTCTGGTACTAGAAATCGATTTAGCTTGATCTCGACTTTAAGAAAATTCGTTTAGTGTGTTAAATAACCACCCCGAAATGCCACGTTTTCGTGTCATGGCGTCCTATTAATGTTATCCATGCTTAGAAATCTTATGACGTCACAATCTCGCGATTCAACTGCTGACGCGCGATCACGCCATCTGTCTCATTACGTCACGCGTTGTGTGTGGATCCTATTAAAGTTTTATGTCGTCACACTCTTTCGAGCAGATGGTCGCGATTCCCATCTGCCTCATTACGTCACGCGTTGTGTGCGTATGTCCGTCCGCACGATAACTCACGTAAACATCGTTCGATTTCGATGAAATTTTAGTATGTGGTAGGGGAACACCTGGGAAGGAAACGTATTTGAAGTGAACGAAATGGGGTCAAAGATCAGTACATAGGAGCGGGATCCATTCCACTGCTCTTATGCGTCATAACTAACGTAAAAAAGGTTCGATTTCGATGAAATTTTAGTATGTGGTACAGGACCACCTGGGAACAAACCCTATTGAAAATGGGCAAAATGGGAACAAATGTTAGGACACAGGAGAGGGATCTATTCCATAGCCCTTTTATGAATCATAACTTACGTAAAAACGCTTCCATTGCGACAAAACTGTCGTTGAACGTGCCTTCTCAATCTCTTCTCATTTTGCTCAGTATGTTCGGTAAAAGTGGCTGTTGCTCCCGAATTTTGCGCTCCAATCATGCATAAGGGTATGTGCTATCTTTCTCACCATCTTTCCTAGCCGAACTGTGCATATTTACTTGATTTTCATAGTAATACTGTATTACCTGCTGACCACGCCCTTCAGCGTTCTGAAGGGTGCGCCCCTGTGTACACCTTCCAGTGCCTTCTGTTCCTTTCCTGTGCACCTCGCATAAGTAATAAGCTGTCAGCAATCTTCCCAGCTACGTTTCCGCACCGGTAAGTGAATATTATAGCGATATTCCTTCATATTTTATCTCGGTGGGTTTGTTTACCATCTGGCCATCGTGACTCGCCTTGACTGTCTTCTATTCTCCATCAGCGTTCCTATACATTGCCTTCTGTGCTTGTGTTCCTGAGTTTATCTACCCTTCTCCCGTTTACGTCATCTTCCATTAGTGGTCCTACAGTGACGTCGTCTTCCATTAGTGGTCCTCCGATGACGTCGTCTTCCATTAGTGGTCCTCCAGTGACGTCATGGTCTCACAGTTGTGACATCTCTCTTGCAGCTCTACTTGTGTCTTCATCGTTTGTCGCTCAGCCTTCGTTCACCTGTTCGTTGTGCCTTCACCATTTGTCTTCCTAGCAATTGTGCAGTCTACCACCGCTCATGGCTTGTGCAATATCAACAGAATACCTTCCACCACTGACGCCTCCACCAGATGTTCTGCTTCAAGATAAACTTCACCACTCTTTGCCGGCCCCCACTACCACACATTCAACGCTCTTGCCGTCATGCCTGGACTTCCTTGTTTCTCGTCAGGATTCAACTCTTACTCTTCATCTTCCTGAATCTTCGCCCAGAGATAAGTCTCTACTAGCCTCTTTAGCTTTAGGGGTGAAATATGTTGCCCTCCCTAATACAAAACTTACTGTGTACACATGAGCTCTGCATGAACTTGTTCCTCCAGATGCCATTACACATGTTGCACGTAAACCTCGCTCTGTGCTTATTTATTTTCCCTCTCCCGCTCATGTTGCACGAGTTATGTCTTCTCCCATCTTTGTTGGTGATCAAAGTCTGTTCGCCATTCCTCTCGCACAGTGCCCTATTTTTGTAAGCATGTCTCCTGTTCCACCGGAAATTTCTGATGATGTCCTCCTTGGTTTTCTTTCTCGTTGTGGACTTGTTATTGATCCAATTCGTACCTTACCTGCCGCATTGGACGAGCAAAGAGCTCGTCCTTATCTTAGTTTCCGACGACAGGCTCTCGTCGTGTTTCCGGACGAAGCTTCGATTATTTCCTGTCCTACCACATTCCAAGTAGTCTGTGGTAGACATATTCGTGCTGTGAATGTTTATATTGCTCTTCATTGCTTCATATGTAAATCACCTACTCATCTCCGTGCTTCTTGCCCAGCTAAAAACGCTGCATTATCACCTGTACCTCTTGGCTCTTCAGCTCTCCCTACGTCATCTGCTAAGCCTTTTCAGTCTGCACCTTTATTGTCTTATTCCACTGCATGTACTTTACCCTCTGTACCAGGTGGGTTGTTCCATCCTCCTGTGTCACATTCTCCACTCTCTGTGGCCTTGGACTTCAGCACTTCGACAAGTTCTTCCTTACTCTCATCATACCCAGCTTCTTTCCCTCAACCACTGCTTTCCAGTTCGGATACACCTATTCCATCTGTGAATACTGTTCCTCTGGCATACCCATCTTCCACCACTGGGTTTCCTCCAGACTCTTCAGCTCTTTCTCAGTTCAACAGTTTGCCGTCTCTACCTGCTCCTTTCATTGCACCGCTCCAGGACTATTCCAGTTTGTTGCCTCCGCCTGGTTCCTCCACCGTTTTGCAACAGGATTTTTCTACAATGCCTGCTTCATCTTCAGCTGCTACGATCTCCACTGTGCCCCTTGTGCACTCCCCGGCGTTTCTTCTGCAATCGCCCCTGGACTCTTCCCACTCTGGTGAGAGCAAATCGGTGGTCTCCCTTCCGCCGAGTACGGAACACATCACCGTCGGCCCGGACTTGGCTTCGGCCATTGTTCCTTCTCACTGCTCTTCTGACCCGTCGTTACCAGCCTCTGGTTCTTCACCCATCATCTCCGCATCAATTGACGACACACTAGTACGTTCATCATTGCCCGGCTTGTCTTCTTGCGCGCCGGTTCTTCGAAACATTCTTCAACAGCTTCTTTCACAGCTTCCTCGGACACTTCTTCAGCTACGGACTCAGGTTCTGATCCTACAGAGTACTCGGATACTTCTCTGCCTCCAAACTACTCAGCACATCTTTCTGCTTCCGAGTGTCAACTTCTTTGTGCTAAGCACCCCCATGAGACTGCTCCGGCTGATAACGAGAAAACTCTCCATTATCTCATCTTAATTAAGATCCCTGTACCATTTCGTGAGAATTGTAGCTCTCGAATCACTTATAACAAAGCTCTAGACTCCTGGTGTTCTGCCAGATCGTACTTCAACCTCCCGTACACGGCAGATAGGGATTTGTCCATGGCTCGGCGATTTGATCATCTGCGTCCGTCCTCCAAGCCCTCTGTCACGCCTTCGTCGACTGAGCTCTGTCCGTGCCTATTTCCGTTTCCATTCAACCGTCTACGCTTCCCATTGTTGCACCACCTCCGTCCTCTGTTGTTCTACAATGTTCATCTCCGCTCGACCTGTCGTCTTCCGCTCAGCCCTCTATTTCGGCGCCTTTAACAGGAGCCATTCCAAAGAAACGTGCACGTCGCTCCTCTCAGCGCACGCGGAAACGTCGTACCAAAATCAAAGCTTCTTCAGCGGTTCCTGTTGTGTCTGTACCATGTTCTCCACTTCCACCACAGCCATTTCCACAAGACTTTGCCAATGATGATGACTTCATTGACGCCTTCACTCTTTGGGAAGAATTACATTCGTCCGACCTTTACTATTAATCTGACTTTGCTCCTGCCTAGGCGTTCTATGTACTATCGTTCTGGTTTTCGGTTTTGTCCTATACCCATCATTTGAATTTTACGTGTATTGTTCATCGTGTTTATTATCTTGTTGTATTGTGTTGCTCCTGTTCTACGAGTTTCGCCTGTGTGTCCACGTTGTATTGTATCTTCCTTATCTTATGCATACTTCATGTTCTTCCTGTTATAGTGTTATAATCCCATGCTATAGCCTATCGCTCACTATGTACTTGTTGTATTATGCTGCCCCTGTACTATGAGTGCTGCCCGCGTGCCCATGTTCTCATGTTTCTCCTTACTCTGTGCATACTCCATGTTATACCTGTGTATCGCCCGGTTTTGTATGTGCTGTATTGGTTTCTCGATTTTGCTCATACTTCTTCGTTTTCTATAGTGACATCACCTGTAATATGTATGTCCCCGAATTATGTATACTCTTATTGTTTGCCCTGCATTCATATGTACCATTTAGTGTATAATTCTTCGTGCTTTCCTATTGTTTTCTTGTTCGCCATCGTTTCTTGAGAGTGGCTTGTTAGCCCACGCGTTCATTATGTATGCTTCTTTTCCCATGAATGCTCACGCAATCGCCTGTGACTCATCCGTGCTATTGCCTTGATATTAGCTCCTGTTCTCAGCCCTGGTGTTATTGTATACACTCAGTATTTTATAATACAAGTGCCCACGATTTCTATTTCGTTATCTTTAGTTCTCCCCATGTATGCCCTATGTTTATTGCCTGTGATTTTGTCCGAGTGTCGTATGTCCTTTGCTCATGTTTTCATGCCCTATTTTATTGTATACTCCTAGTTGTACAATAAAGCGATTCTGAAAGACAAAACTTTATCATGTTATTTCGGAGGTATACTGAACCGGTTCTGTTGAATAACATCGAAATGGGATCAAATGTCAGGGCACATGAGCGAGATTTATTCCACAGCCATTATCCTCATAACTTGAGTGATAATTTGAGTAATGATTTCTGGTATGTTGGAAAGCGTATTACACTGCCGGACAATTGCTAAGGACGGATGACAATAGCAACGATAGCAACCATAAAATGGAAGGCAGTAAAATGTGGAAATCAGCATAAGTGCGGGATACAGTAAGACGTGTTGTGCGTATGCAAATTTTGGATTGCCGAACTTGTTCGTGACGTCATAGCGCTGATAAGAGATATAAAGGATTTGACGCGTATTGACCGTTGTTGTTCAAACGCAAAGTTGAAAGGGAAAGAATCAATTGACGAACTTGCAATTTTCAGTATGTCTTCCCGACATCACCTAGATGATTTTACGCGTGGCCGTATTATTGGCAAGATTGAAGAAGGGCGAAAAATAACAGATGTTGCCATGGAGTTCGACGCCAGCAACAGTGTTGTTTCAAGGCTTTGGAAATCATTTCAAACAAATGGAGAGTGTAGCAAACGTCACGGGGAGGTCGTGTTCGCAGTACGACACCTGCAGAAGATCGGTATACATAGTGCTGTCAACAAAAAGACACCGGCGCAGCACAGCTAGTGAATTAGCAAATCAGTTTATGGCTGCTACTGGCAAGCAGATCTCCCTAAAAACTGTCGCCAGGCGTTTGCATGAAGGAGGACTATACGCCCGCCGTCCTGTTGTGTGCATCCCATTGTCCAGACGTCACCGTACCGTCCGTTTGCAATGGTGCCATCAACATCGCAATTGGACTGATAACGACTGGTCTGCTGTCCTCTTCTCAGATGAGAGTAGATACAGTCTATCGTCTGATTGTCGACGGCAACTGATCTGGCGTGATAGTGGTACTGCATATTGTCCAGCAAACATACAGGAAAGGGACCGATATCCGACATGTAGTGTCATGGTATGGGCTGGCATCATGATCAATGGCCGTACGTCCCTCTATGTGCTTCCAACTGGGACTATGACTGGCCAACGATTCATTAATGATGTTCTGCTACCTCATGTTCGCATGTTCCGTAGTGCTGTCGGTGATAGATTCATTTTCATGGACGACAACGCAACATGTCATCGAACAGTCGCTGTCCAGGAGTGTTTTGAGAGCGAGGATATTCAACGCCTCGTATGGCCAGCACGTTCTCCAGATCTGAATCCCATTGAAAATGTGTGGGATGCTCTGGGGAGGAGTCTTGCTGGTCGCCAATGCCCTCCAATAAACAAGGACACCCTCATCCGTGCACTGACAGCGGAATGGGATAAATTACCCCAACAGCTGCTTGATAATGTTGTGCAAAGCATGACACGACGTGTGGAATCTTGCATCGCCCTCCATGGTGGCCATATCCCGTATTGACATCTTACGCCGGAACGCCTGCGGACGGTACTTGCATTTTTTTCACGTTTACGTATTCTGCACAAAATGGCCTGTTTGTCCCTTGAACACGTTCCAAAGCCTTCTGGATTTCAGAGCACAATAAATTGTCTTTCTTGTAATGTCCTGGCATTCTGGCGTTATTTTATTTCACTTGGCATCCAACCACACTTACTTTTTTATGCGCTATATAGCCGTTTATGATCCGTCCTTAGCAATTGTCCAGCAGTGTATAATCAGTGCATTGCATGATTTTACTAACTTGTTTTTTAGCCGCGGTGCATTGTGAAATACAAGAAACATTCTTTCGTCACAATGTCGGCTCTTCACTGATTGCAACTTCTCGTTTGAGTCAGCTCTTTATGCCCAAGACCGGACAGTTTAAAAATCGCCGCTGCGAAACAACATTCGCATTTTTACTGACATTTTAATCATTTGCACGTCCCAATCTGTTGCTCATATCCTGTAAGTTACAGCTAATACCAGCAGTCCATAAAATGCGCATGTCCTTCAATTTTTCACAAATAGCAGTGTATATTAAATTTTCCTTAAGCAAAATTCTGGATACGTGCCTGACGGTAACAGATGAAACTAACATTTTTTTAAACTAACGAACAATTTGGCGTTGCAATATTATAAATTTATCTCATAGTTAGAAATAATTTCTCTTTCCTTTTTTTTTTTTACTCCATTCTCATTTAATTCTTTTTGTTTGAACCGTTTTGTTTAACGATAGCTTAAAATCCGCCTACATATCTATGTTGCTGTACACGACAGAACCATCAGAGACTGTTTTCTGGAATAACATTTTTTTTATGACCAGTTTCAGTTTATAATGAGGCAGAGATTCCAAAACTTCCTTCGCAGTCTCAACGGTTTTTTAGAGTGTCACAGAAACATATTACAATTTTTTCATTCCGTTCGTGGATTGCTGAACAGTTTCGAGGGAAACTGGATGACAAAACGGTGAAATAAAAATATCCTTCTTTAAGAATACTGCAGAAAGTAACGTTAAGGAAAAGAAATGAATGTTCCTATACACACATCGAGTGTTTCCAAGACTGAAAATATAAAGGAAAAAAAGAAAGTACGGCACGCACGAACATATATATATATATATATATATATTTGTATGCATATGAAAAGTGGTAAACAACAAAAAGAAACTTACTGTGTTCCGAAATTGCAATTTATTTCTTTGAAGTCTTCGAACAGCAACATGCATATCTCCTAGATGGAAAGAATCAGGGTCTCTTTTTTTTTACTTTCTTCGAGCCTTACGATCTTCGTAAAAAAAAAGTAGAAGAAAAAAATGAGAGCCCATAACTGCGTAAAGCTGGTTACATATCATCACATCGCAAGGCGCATAGCTCTCTCCCTCTCTCTCTCTCTCTCTCTCTCTCTGTCCTCGCCGTCTTACATAACTGGATAAAAACATCAAGTAGCAAATATTGCATCATTGTACTTTTCCTATGAAGGAGATCCCTTAGTTCCTGTGCTCGCTGATAAAACACAAACGACGGCAACTGTAGAGCTGAGAAGATGCGAAAGGATGAAAATAATAAAAGTAGAAGAGCGCGAGAAAAAGAAACAGTGGACCATGATGTTTGTCCTCTCATATCCGTGATATAAAAGGAAGAAAAATAACTGTTGCAGATATGAAAAGAAAGTACTGTAGTTTACTGGCGTATCATTTCACGAGTTTGCCTCCCTTTATTCGCTACCACTGCGGCTGTCCGAATATTTTTCATTTTAGTAAAGCGAAATGTTAACGAACATGAAAGGAAAATTGCCTTTTTTACTCTCTCACTTTTCTCTGAAAACATGAAATTATATTCAAACAACGTCAATTTTTATGGTGAAGTTTTGGAAGAGAAAAACAGATCAATACTTTAATAAACTGCGCACACTATTTTTTTCTTTTCTTCTCTCTCTCTCTCTCTCTCTTTCTCTCTCTCTCTCTCTCTTTCTCTTTTATATCAAAAGATACCCTTTTTTTATTATTTTTCTTTAGTACCGATACTTAAATTATAATTTTTTCCTCATTCGAAAGGCGCTCATGTTTTTCACTGAAAAAAAAAGCTGTTTTCATTTTCTTTGCATATGTAAACCTACATAATTTGAAACCTAATCCAGAGTTTATGACTGCTAAAAATTTTTCTACCCTGTTTCTCATCAAAAATTTTGATTGGGAAAGATGAAAGTTAGAAGAAAATGAAATATTTTTATGAAGCGAATGAGATATTGCCGGCAAGCTGCATTCGGAAGCAGAAGATTCAATAAAAATCATATGGTGAGACAACAGATATTGCAACAAAAATATTAACTGCACTGCGCTCATTGCGAAAGATGGAAGTAATTTTCTCCCTCGGTAAAAAGAAGACTACCTGTCTTTCGACCGTGTATTTCCTTTATGAGAAATTTAATGATAGGAATAAATTTCAGATACAATATTTCAAATGAAAATATTTTAATAAGTTTTCTTGCGCCGTAAATTACATTTTGATAAGAACACGACGTTAGTTCTCCCTCTTTCTCTCTGTTTTTAGGTTAAGATCGGATACCAGACACCAACGTGCTTGGCAAAATTCCTGTGGTGCGGTGGTGTTAGGTAAATAATCAAGTAACGATCCATTCGGTTGAGAGACACTGCTCGTCCTCCAAAAAGCAGAAGTATCATTTTTTACTTTTTACTGCAATCGCCAGTAACCTTTGAAGGGTCAAGACCATTTTGATTTACACATATTTTTTTTTTCCTAAGAAGAGGCTTCGTAACGGATATGCCAACAGAGGATATAACGGATATATGGAACAGTTATTACATCGGGGAGTTGAAATAGTTGTCCATCAGAATAATCGTTTAGAAATCCAAGGTCTGAGTAGATGTCTGCTGGCACGAGTCCACACTGAAACACGCCTTCAACAAGTGGAGTCGTGTTATTCTCATATCCTGTTATGTTTTGTTCAGACGGAAGCCAGTATATAAGTCACAAACAGTTATTTAAAAACCACTAACATGGGATGTGTGTGGGTTAGAACATGACAATCGACATGAAACGTGGCACGTGTGCAGGTATGAGTACGGACCGCCGTAGGGTGAGTCATTCCCGTGTAAAAGGTGTTTAACGGAGGCAGCGCCACCGAGAAATCCAATGTCATGTTTCCGTTTTATACAGAAATTTCAGTCCATGCACTTCCCCGTTTTTTATGCTTTCCAACCGTAGGTTGAAGAAGCGTATATGCTCCAGCTTTCTCCATTAGTCCGTCCGTCTGTCCGTCCGTCTGTCTGTCCGTCCTTCATTCTGTCTTTCCTGCACGATTCGCGGTAGGGGACTACTGGGGACGAACCCTATTGAAAATGGGTGAAGTGGGGTTCTATTTCGATGAAATTTTAGTATATGATAGAGGATCACCTGCGGACAAAACCTATTGAAAATGGGGTTAATGGGGTAAAAGGTCACGACATAAGAGCGGGATCCATTCCATTGCCCTTATGAGTCATAACTTGAGTAAAAAAGGTTCGATTTCCATGAAATTTTAATATATGGTAGGGGACTACTGGGGACGAACCCTATTGAAAATGGGTGAAGTGGGGTCAAAGGTCAGGGCATAGGAGCGGGATGCATTCCATTGCCCTTATGCGTTATAGCCTGCGTGAAAATGGTTCGATTTCGATGAAATTTTAGTGTGCGGTAGGGGACCATCTGGGGACGAACCCTGTTGAAAATGGGTGAAATGGAGTCAAAGGTCAGGACATAGGATCGGGATCCATTCCATTGCCCTTATGCGTCATAACGAGTAAAAATGGTTCGATCTCCATTAAATTTTAATATGTGGTAGGGGACTACCTGGTGACGGACCCTGTTGAAAATGGGTGAAATGGGGTCAAATGTCAGGACATAGGATCGGGATTCATTCTATTGCCCTTATGCGTTATAACTTACGTAAAAATGCTTCTATTGAGACAAAACTTTATCATGTTGTTCCGGAAGTATACTTTACCGGTTCTGTTGAATATCATCGAAATGGGGTCAAAGGTCGGGTCATAGGAGCGAGATTTATTCTACGGCCATTATCCTCATAACTTGAGTAATGATTTCTGGTATGTTGGAAAGCGTATCACAATCAATGCATTGCATGATTTTACTAACTTGTGTAACGTACCAGGAGATGTGACGTACCTGCCAGAAGGACGCACACGACATAAAGGCAGATAGGAATCAGAATAAAACGTCCGCGTAGCTCACTTGGTAGAGCAACTTATTCCGGAATGAGGGGACCCGGGTTCGAATCCTGGCGCGGATAAAAATGAAGGAGAAATTTACTTCGTTATACTTGTTATGCAGAAATTTGAGTTTCCAAAAATTCGGACATTTTATCTCGAGACTCCCGATGACTTTACGTGAAAGGATAGGGCTTGGGTGGTTACTCATGCCCTGTTACGCCTTTGGCAGGAGATTTTCGTTGCGTAGGGAAAAGAAATCCAGTCAGCAATGTTTGCGCCAGTCAACAACATATGGCTGATGCCCACCATCATGAATTGCTTGCTGACTGTGCACCCAGCAATGTTGTGCTTTTTCTCGAATGGCGACAGGGTCTTCCTACATGACAATGTACCAAGTCACACGTCCAATGTTGTACAAGAATGGTTTGAGGAACACAGTTCAGACTTCCAGCACATCGATTGGCCTCTGAACTCGACCGATACGAATCCCATACAGCACTTGTGGAACATGGAACTGCATATCAGGTGACTGAATACACCAATCACCTTTATACCTGTACTGAAGGTCGCATTACACACAGCTTGGTTGGCCATACCTCCCAGCTGCTTCTCGGATCTTATTGAATCGATGTCACGTCGAATAAGCACTGTACTGAGAGCGAAAGGAGGACCCGCGAAGTTTTAGGTAGATGGTCGTAATTCAGTGATCACTCAGTGTAAATTAACTGGTTCCTACCACATCATGTCCAGCATTGCCTCGTCCACTTCTAACGTGTCTTCAGAAATCCGGGTTTTCAACTCAGCAACGCATAGGAAACACGTAGACAGTATCCTTAACATAGTCTTGAGGAAAATTCCTTGCCTAATTTTATGCGAAACCTGCACTAAACTCCAGTCGCCGATATCGGTTTGTTAAACCGCAACATGCACTGTGCCTTCTCCGTCAAAGCCATTTCCTTTCTCGACTAATGTGCTGCCAGCTCATGGCCCACGCACAAAATACGGGCGTGCGCAAAGAATCTTGAGGATACAATGCACACATTAATACGGGTTTCATAGCTGGACTTATGAAGTAAACAATTTTTGAATTTATTACTAAAGTGTGTAATTACCCTATGCTTTGATAAATCTCGGATTTCCCGAATGCATAATACATATACACTGTACATGATTAAACTATTCTGTTCGATTTGGCAAGAATGAATAAATTAAGACGAATTATTTTTTCGTTTGTTTCGGGATTTATCAAACACCGGGAGTAACTCAAAGGGCTATAAGCACTAGAGGTCTGCACGGCTCTTAATTTGGAAAGTCCGGCCTCGCCGGTTTCAGACTTTCATAACGCGTTGTATGTTACTTATTGCAAATAACGCAAGGCTTTCTCTGAAGAAAAAAATCTACTCTATTAACTTCAACTACCTCAGTAGCAAACGGATTGTACCGCAGAGAAACTGGCCATTTCTCGTAGGACCCCCCCCCACCCCCACACCCCCACACACACACACACGCGCGCGCGCATACACACAAAAAGAGGATTTGACTCAATTACCTACTTCTGTTACAAATGTAAACGCATTTCCTCTTTCACACTTAAGCATAAACAAGATAGCCTCGATACCCCAAATAGGTAAAAACGTACTTCGAACTTATTCACCGCTGTTGTAGCAACGAATCACTCTAGAAACTCGGTCGTCTGGTTTCGTGAAGCTAAAAAGTCTGTTTACGTAAGGCATTTCGCTAAAAAGCCCCGTGTTTTAGTCGCTAACTCTGCGTGCATGAACATCGCTCAGAAACGACAGTCAGGCGTTGTATGACATCCAAATACGAGGGAGGATCAAAAAGGTAACGCAAAGCAATTTTTTTTTCTCTTTTGCAAGTTGCCGTTTGGCAGACAACGAGTTTGAATATCACGCTACAGACCTGTCTGGCTGGATCAGATGTCGCCGCGGTGGAAGACAGTGTGAATGACGGCACAAAGATATCGCGTTTGTTAGCGTTGTCTACAAAGGAAGAGCAACGCGGTGTAGTCCGATTTTTGTGGGCTAAACGGAAAACTCCGATGGAAATTCATAAAGAAATGGTCAAAGTGTATGGTGGTGATTGCCTGGACTGCATCAACATCTCCAGATTGTGCAGTTTCTTTGAGAGCCGTGGCAACCTTACCGATTCGTCATTCCGGTCGACCTGCAACAGCGTCATCACCTGCTACTATGAGAGGCATTGAACAGGCAATTCTGAGGTACCGGCGGATCCATCTGCGCACATTTCCACAGCGACGGCTGAAAAACAATTTTTCGGTTGATGTGTGTTTCTAGAACGTATTTATTTATTTATTTATTGGCACAGAAGTTCAACATTTCTACGTTATTGTGCATGACAAATTGCAATTTCGCAAGGTCAGTGTGCGGTGGGTGCCCAGAAACTAGACAGACGACCAGAAGGGACAGAGAATGATGTTATCCTTGTACCACTTGATGCGTTGCTCGGAAAAAGAACATGAATTTGAAGGCCAGTGTGGTGTGGAAATAGAGTAACCCAATCTGCATAAAAAGCCCTCATGACGGTGTTCTGTGACATGTATGGTATTCATGTCCCAGAACACCGTCATGCGGGCTTTTTACGCAGATTGTGTTACTATTTTCGGGCGATAAGTCCTGGGCGAAAGAAAAAGGGTCAGCGATAAGTCCACTACACTCCTGAAACAAAGAGGTTCAGTGTGGTGTGGAAATAGAGTAACCGAATCTGCGTAAAAAGCCCTCATGGCGGTGTTCTGGGACATGCATGGTATTCATGACCCAGAACACCGTCATGCGGGCCTTTACGCAGATTGGGTTGCTATTTTCGGGCGATAAGTCCACTACCCTCCCGAAACAAAGAAGTTCAGTGTGGTGTGGAAATAGAGTAACCCAATGTGCGTAAAAAGCCCTCATGACGGTGTTCTGGGACATGCATGGTATTCATGACCCAGAACACCGTCATGCGGGCTTTTACGCAGATTGGGTTGCTATTTTCGGACGATAAGTCCTGAGCGAAACAAAGAAGGCCAGCAATAACTCCACTACACTCCCGAAACAAAGAAGGCCAGTGTGGTGTGGAAATAGAGTAACCCAATCTGCGTAAAAAGCACTCATGACGGTGTTTTGGGACATGCATTTTATTCTTCTGGTGGAGTTTCATCCAAAGAGGACCACTGTGAATGCCAAAACCTACGCTAACACACTGACAAAGTTACGTCGTACTCTTCGTGACTAGACCCCACAGAGATGCTGCAAATGTCAGACTGCTTCATGACAACGCTCGTCCACATGTTGCACAACACGTTTGTGGCAAAATTACGGAATTTGGCTGAGAGGTGCTCTCAAACGACTAAACAGATGAAAATCCGACAGAGCCATCATCTGTTTGGTCCCTTGAAAAGATTCCTGGGCGGCCATCGCTTCCATTCGGCTGACGAAGTCAAATCGGTTGTCCGCAGCTGGCTATAAGCCCAGAAAACGGACTTTTATGAACAAGGTGTACTAAAACTGGTACCACGCTGCGATAAATGTCTCGAGCGTCTCGGTTATTATGCTGAAAGATAGCTTTTTTTTTTTTTTTGAATTGGGGATTTAACGACCACCGTGAGTTACTCAGTCGGCTATAAGCAGTTGCCCTTTCCTAATTTAGGGCCACTGGCTCCAGAGAAGGGAGAGAGATCGAGTGCCGTAAGACAAACAAAACATCCATGCCTCACCAGGATTCGAACCCGAACCCATCTCGGACGAATGATCAGAAGCCATCGCTTAGACCACTGTGGTGCCTCCGGTGCGGCCAAAAATAACTAAGAAATGTAGTTTCACTGTGCATGTTTTGTTTTGCCTGTCTATTAAACTGTTGTAAAAAAAAATAGTGTGCGTTTCTTTTCGGTCTCGTAATTATCGCATTTTACTCGAAATCTCAGCAATTCTGGGTATAAGTAGTTGTAACTGATCTTCCTTTCGAACTATGAATTTCAAAAAATCTCACGAAGTCAAGAAGCCTTGTGTAAAAAGTTTCACATAGGGTAGCTACATATTTAAATCCGACCGGTGCTGTGGTCATAGTGTTAGAGAAAATTAAAGCCAACCATATAAACACGGAATTTGATTTCAACCATTAAAGAAATAAACCGGCTCATTTCAGATTGTCATCTTACAGCTCGGCTTTTCGATTTCAACCGCAATACATTCATGCATCCGCTAGCAGATGAACTTTTATGTCTTTCATTTAGCGCATGGATCTTTGCTATCGGATTATGTCACACTGCGGTCTACGTTTTGGGAGTCGAAACGTTTTTCTTTAATGCAGGAGCAAAATGCTATACCTTCCAGGACAGGTCCAGCCTGAGCCCGATATTTCTCACTTAACTGATGAGAAAAATTTCCAACCCGGGCAGACCTTTAATAAGGTGTCGCCCGTTCCTAATTGGGTACAACTGATTCCAGGGAATAGAGAGAGCCAGTGTTGTAAGACAAGCGCGCCACCCATGCCTCAACTGGACTCGAACCCGGGCACACTCGGACTAATGCCAGTTCTTAGAAGCTCGCACAGACGCTAGTTGCGATATTTGTATGTATGCGAGACAGAGAGAGATTTTGACACAGCGCACCTCAGTGTTAGTCTATGTCGTAAATACATAAAATACTGCTTCAACTGAATATGACTTAAATTCCCATTCTTAGCATTTGTAGAGCGAACGATGGACGCTCAACAACGACAACAACAAAAAATAAAATATTAAAAATGAGAGAGTTTGTGTGGGATTACTCTTAGTTACTTTAATGACTGCGAACATGAGTTCCTATTTTCTGTGGTTAATGATAAGTGCACTTCCTTAATTTGCGACGCAAATCTTGCAGAGCGTAAGAGAAGTGCCTTTTCACAAACTAAGAAAGCTTTTATCGGAAGGTATCCACTTAATTTGGAAACTGGGAAGCAAAAAATTGACAGAGCTTGTGTATAGCTGCGACAGCGGCATTTCAAAGATCTGTAGTAAAGTCAGTTTCTGTTCCTGTGGCGTGCTTAGTGTCGATCGTAATTGCAAAACAGAAGCCATTTGAAGATGCTGAACCGGTTAAGGTGGCTTTTCTTGAAACGGGAGATGTCTTATTCGGTAGGTTTAAAAAAACAAACACTGAAATTTTGAATGGACCCAAGGAGATTAAATTGCCTCGCATAACAGTCATAAATTGAACAGAAATAATGACCGGTCGTGAGGGAAAATATTTTCAAATGGATTCATCAAATTCTGAGCACTTATACTTTAATGGATTATTAAAACAGATCTAGCGAGCATGTTTTTGATTATTTTGACACCAAACAAGAATTTTTGCAAATGACTCCACGAAAACAAAAAGCCCAAAGATAGGATGTTCACAGTATTTTCAAATTACAGTATATTCAGCTTAAGAAAACTTCATTTTATTTTAGTCATCAGAAAAGATTATTTCAGTCAGAAATGATCGAGCTTCACCAATATGTCCATGCAAAAAAGTTCACTGATCTTTTTGAGAACGATAGAGCTATTTTAAAGTTTATACACTGGCGGAAAGTCAAAAAAGATAACCAAGAAGGACACGTCTGATACTAACGAAATTTATACAGCATAATAACGTAATACAGAGGATAACGTGATCAAAACATTATGGCAAAATACAGCTGTATTTGCTGGTAAACTGAAAAATAACATTTCCATGTAACATGGTTAGTACGAGGTTGAACCGCCATGAACTGCATCACACTGTGCAATTCTGGCATGGAGTCTGTCGTACATATGTTGGATGTAAGTTTGGGGTATTGAGTTCCAAGCATCCTCAACCTGGACGCGTAAATCGGGAATGGTCATGGCTGGCCGTGGAGACCGGATAAGTCGTTGTCCCATAAAATCCCACACGTGCTCAATGGGGGAAAATCCGGTGAACGTGCAGGCCATGGAAGTTGTCTCACACCCTGAAGTGCATGTTGCGTTGCACGTGCCGTGTGTGGGCGTGCGTTATCTTGCTGGAAAACACCACGATGGACCGACCTTACAAATGGCACAGCAACGGGCTGAATGATTTTGTTGATGTAGAAGGTGCTGTTTAACGTAACCGGTACAAACACTAGTTGTGTACGGGAGTGATAGCTGATCGCTCCCCACAATAGGAGACCAGGTGTAGGCCCTGTGTGCCGCTGGCGGATGCAAGAAGGGTGGAGACGCTCTCCTGTGCGTCTGCGAACACGCATACGGCCATCGGAGGCTTCCAAGATGAATCTACTTTCATTGCTGAACACGACAGATCGCCATTGCGTTCTCCAGTGCAGACGTTGGCGACACCACTGCAGCCGTTCCTGACGGTGGGCTGGAGTCAGAGGTACACATGCCAGAGGCACATGTGCACGTAGTCCTGCATCCAGTAGACGGTTGCGGATTGTTCGCACAGTCACCTCAGGTGCAACAGCAGCTCGGATTTGCGTCGCAGTGGATGTTCTGCTTGACAACGCCGCTCTTCTTATGCGTCGATCGGTTCGCTCATCAGTCCGTCTGTGACTCCCGGTTCCACGTCTTCTCGTGTGGGAATGTTCCTCGGACCATCTACGCCACCATCGTACCACCACCGATACTTCCCGTCTAATTCGCTCCGCAATACAACGATACGACCACCCGGCCTCGCGGAGTCCGACTAGACGACCTCGCTCAAAGTCCGATAACTGCTGAAATCGTACACGTCTTCCATGTCCAGGCATTGCAGCTTCTTCAGGGTCTTTGCACGTGTCCGTACGCTGACAACTGATTACATTCACTTCGCCGTACTCCTTAAATACCACCGACGATAATTTGCATATTATGCCGTGCTGTGGCGTAAGCGCTCACCGGTTGGTCCTGAAATTAACATCACACGTACGTAAGCTCGACCAAATTAACATATGTAAATTTCATGATCGTCCGCCAATTCCTTCTTGGTGTTCTTTTTTCACTTTCCGCCAGTGTATTAGTTCATACCATAGTATCACCAGAAAACAGTTTATGATGAATCTACAAAGATGGCCCAGACACACAACATGATCTTCGCAGAATGAAGGCCATGTTTTGGACGTGGTATGGATGACCTGTTTGTGTTTAGCCATTCCGTCCGATGCATTAAATTCACGTACAGACACCACTTCTCATCTCCAGTAACAATACGTGACAGAAAGGGTTTATGTTGCTGAGAACACTCGCGATAACGGGCGAGCAAGGAACCACGTATGGCAACGTGCTGATTCTTGTTGTCCTCGGTGAGAGTGTAAAGCACCCAAGACCCCAATTTCTGGACCTTTCCCATACATTCCAGGTGTGGCACTACAGTGGCCTGATCACAGTCCATCTCAGTGGCCAATTCGCGGATCCAAGTGGATCAGATGGTTCAAACGATCCTCATCAAAGTGAGACGGACGGCCTAAGCGTGGAGGGTCGTTGAGGTCAAAATTGCCACCTCGAAACCGCTCAAACCATTTGCGAGCTGTCCTCGGAGCAATAGCATCCTCCCCATACACGGCACAAAATTGTCGAGTGGCCTCTGTGGCTGTGGATGCCTTGTTAAACTCGTAGAGGAGCAGATGTCGGAAATGTTCATTCCTCTCTTCTTGACACTTCATACTTCCAGACCTGAAAACCAAAATACCATTAAGCACAATCACACAAATCAATATGATTTAGATACACGATATTACTGGTTACATTTTGATATACAACTGGCCATCTGCAGCATCACTACTGACCTGGGAAACACTCGTGAAATAAAACGGTATGAACTTATGCATCAGCCCAATAGTTTGGGTGGCCAGCATAATGCTGAGGAAGAGTACAATTCACATAGGTAGTGACCGAATGCTACTCAGACATCTACGACCATTTTTCAGGACACTGTTATGAGGTTTGTTCCGGGTCCGATTCTTTTTGCTTGCGGAAAATATGAAGCAAATGAATAGTTGAGGGAGATGCAGTCTTATTGTTTATTAAACTTATTCGTTACACGCGTAGGTTGTCCAGGATTTGATCTTAGATTATTTGTAAAGATATTCGCTCTTCCTAATTCATTCTACGATACTGGCTAATTTCTCTTCTATTTCACTTACTTCTTATTCTTGCTTCCATTTTCTTCATTCCACTCAGCTTCCTCTCCGCTCTCAGCCCGAAAATCACCTCCAGGCGTCTTCGCGCCACTTCTATCGCCCCTAGACTTTCTTTCCTTTCCCCTCTACTTAGAGCTCTTAAATACCCCTCCTCTGTTTATCTGTCCTGGCTTCTGTTCCGAGGGAGAGTGTTTCTCTCGCTGACGCGTCTGAAGCAATAAAACAATCACTCCAGTCCCGAATCGCCTTTCGGATGACAATGCTCATGATTTCGGCGTATGCCAATAAAACGATTAAGGCACTCTGAGTTTTCTAAAACGCCCTTCCATACGAAAGAAACTATTCCCTGGTAGCCTCGCTTTTACAAGTCCGATTATTGATGCCGCCTTAGTTAGCGTCTTCGAACACCCCAAAATTCCGGCTGATCTTACGTGAAAAAGAATTAATACGAAAATACTTTAAATGTTATATCCGTGTAACAACACACGAATGCACTCGCGTTACGTTCTGAGAAAACCGTGAACTTGGTGAGTAGCAACGGGGATTTGGACCCACACCAGCCGCCTACCACATAGGCACGAGGCTAACAATTGTCCAACTCACCTATGTCGATGGTGACTGTTAAAATTGTTGTATTACACAGTGATCCACCCTACATGTAGCGCTGCTACTGTAGCACGCTACCTTTAGAGTAGCATGGCGTGTTTCACCGCTACAAACGAGAAATGTAGTTGTAACAGTAGCACGCTACAAAATGAAGTAGCTTGTAGCATAAAATTACGCTACAAATCGTGCTACTTTGAAAAAAAATGTATATATATTAGGTGTGCAATTTAATTCTCGGCCACAGGCACGACACGTTGACAGCAAATTATTGCAAATCGAATTCGTACCTAATCAGGGAAATAATCCCCGTCGTGTTGGATACATTTGAGCCATCGGTCAAGGAGCTGCCGAATGCCACTGCGGAAAAGAGGTGGCTGTTTCGAGTTGATAAAGTCATCAATACTTATGTGGACCTCCTCGACAGAAGTGAAGTGTGTATCACTCAGGTGATGTTGCAGGGGGCGAAGTCTGAAGAATACGCCGAGTGGGACAAAATCTCCCATCCCAGGTCGGTGATCGTGTTTAAAGTATAGTTTTTGCGGTGTGAGATCGCGCGTTATGTTGAAACAACAGGACCGACTTTCTGCCCTTGCCGGTGTATGGCCTTTTCGCCTCCATTGCGTCACTCACACGAATGAGTTGCTGACAATAACGCTCAGCATTGACCGTTTCATCAGGTTTGAGCAACTCATAGTGTACGACACCTCGCTGATCCCACCATATGCACAGCAACAACTTCCTGGCAAGGATATTCGGTTTGGCGGTATACTGGTGGTAGGCTGACCTGGATATACCAACGATTTGTGCCGTTTAGGATTATCGTAGAGGATCCACTTCTCATCACAGGTCTAAATCTTGTGGAGGAAATCCTTCTTCTTGAATCTGGAGAGCAAGGACACAGCAACATCGTAGTGCCTAGACTTGTTCGCAGCTGTGAGTTGGTGGGGCACCCAACGGCCCTCCTTGTGAATCCGTCCAAGTTTGTGCAGGCGCTTTGCAATGGCTTGCCGTGTTACTCCGAGTTCCTGGGCAAGCTCTGACTGTGTGCGACAGGGATCCGCATCCAACAGTTGTTCCAGTTCCTCATCGTCAACTTTCTGTGGCTGCCTCGGACGTTCTGCATCACGGAGATCGAAATTTCTATGCTTAAACCGCTGGAACCACTTCTTACACTTACCGTAGAACACGGCAGCCTCACCCAAAGCAACATAGATCATTTGCTGGGTTTCCGCGGCACTTTTTTCAGCTGAAACACGAACTGGAGGCAGTGCCTCAAATGTTGCTTCTCGAACGACACTGGTTTCACCGTCAACTTTCGTCCCTTCTGTCACTACAGCTGTGAACGGTTACGGTTGCATGGAAAGCTGTTGGATGGCGCTGCAATCAGCCATTATCGCACACGGCTATTTGCATTTGCCGACGTTCTATGATCGCTTGCGGTTAGGGGCCGAGAATTAAGTTGCACACCTAATACTGTATATACTGCTGGCCACCCAAAATGCATCACCAAGAAGGAAGCATCCGATTGGCCTGAAATTCGCAGCATGCGTCGCCCGCGAGAGGACATGCAAACGATTAGCATTGCAGGGCATATGCAATTCATGTGCACCCGGCACGCCACCGAGAAACACTATAAAAAGGGTGCACAGAAGGCGGGGTGTAAGTAGTGGAAGTGTGTTGTGCTGCCGGACCTGTGCGTGGGAAGCTTCCTGATGCCTCGTCGCAGAATACGGCAGTCATTCCAGTACGTTTCGGAATTCGACAGAGGACGAATAGTGGCTTATCGCGACAGCGGTTTATCGTACCGAGACATCGGCGCCCGTGTGGGACGATCATCCAGCCACAGTGAGGCGAGTATGGATTCGGAGGGTGCAGGAGGAACGACGGACCGACGTGAGCGATTGGCGCAGCCGCGGCACACCACTGAACTAGAGGACCGGCATGTTGTGCGGCGGGCATTGACGGCTCGCACCGCCACATCACGAACGTTAGCGCAGGAATTGCGGTGTGTTGCGCAACAACCTGTGTATCAGCACGTACCGTCCGACGTCGTCTGCAGGAGCGGGAACTTGTCGCACGGCACCCATTGCTCCGATTACCATTGACGTTACAGCACCGGCGAGTGCGGCGGCAGTGGGCCGTTCAACGCCTCACCTGGACTACGGAATTGCACGATATTGTCTTCTCCGACGAATCCCGTTTCTGCCTGATCGGATCTGCGTGTGGCGGCACCGCGGCGAGAGACTGTATGACGCTTGCATTAGGCTTAGCCATACCGGTTCGTTGCCTAGCGTTATGGTTTGGGGCACAATTGGATATGACACCCGCATCTCTTTGGTACGCATCACCGGTACACTCAACAGCCACCGCACCATCTCCGACGTTTTGGAGCCTGTAGTCCTCCCTTACCTGCAGGACCTGCCAGCCGCCACGTTTTAACAGGACAATGCGCGGCCCCACGTGGCACGCATCGTGCAGCAATTCTTCACGGCGCACCAGGTGTCACTTCTGCCGTGGTCCGCCTGTTCTTCCGATATGTCGCCCAGCGAACACGTCTAGTCGCTGATCGGCAACCGAGTGCCCCGGCAAGCACCACCTGCAGCTACGCCTGATGAACTGTGGCAACGTGTGGAAGCAGCCTGGAACGACATACCCCAAGCCCACATCCAAAGTCTCTTCCGTTCGATGCCGCGGCGTGTAGCGGCCGTTATTGCCAGTCGTAGCATAGGGGCCACACGAACTATGCGTGTTCCACAAGTCGCACGGGCCTGTAAGCTCAATCGTTTCATCTTTGTATATGTTGTTATGTGTCCAGTAAATCCGGCTTTGCTATCTCGTGTCCTTCTTGGTGTTGCATTTTGGGTGGCCAGCAGTGTATATAATAAAAAATTTTAAATCGTGCGACATTTCCAAATTTCCTGAAATATTATTGGTTGGAACAGAGGTGCTGAGTGTATCCTGCTTAAAATCACGTACCTGACTTGATTTGCATTGTTGAAATTAGCCAAACTGTTAACCCTAAAGTTATTAACTTCATTTCTGTATGCTATTTGCAGGGGGAAAAAAGTTTTCTCTGTCAGCCTGCGGAAACAGCGCTTACGAGATGATCGAGCTAGCGATTTTGTTGATAACAGTTGAAAGACAGAGATTCGATTCTCTTAGTAAAGAAAATGAATTCGCAGATACTTGTTGATAGTGTTTTTATTTGAAATCCCTGGGCATATCAGCTGGCCTGGAATAGGAGCCACTGAATATGATAAAATGTGTCACATGCGATTATCAGGGTTGAAAAAAATACAAAGATAAATTATTTGAGTAATTTACCTTCGCATTCAGCTCTGAATCCGAATGTACGTACATATAAAGATCATCTTCAGAATTTCCACTTTTAACTAAAAATTAAATGCAGAAAAAGTAGCGAAAGTAGCTACTTTTCAGAAAAACTAGTGTAGCTAGCTAGCTACTTTCTCAAGAATGTAGTTGTAGCAATCGGTCCCGGACGTTTCGTCCAATGACGATTGGTCCAATGCTGATTCGTCCAATGCCGATTCGTCCAAAGGGACAATTAGCCCAATGCCGATTGATCCAATGTCCGATTCGTCCAATGCCGATTCGTCCAATGGTACGATTGGTCCAATGCCGATTCGTCCAATGGTACGATTGGTCCAACGCCGATTCGTCCAATGGTATCATCTTACCAACGGTAAACTGTTTTATTTTCCAGAAAGGAATAATGATTTAAATTATTCTGCTCATTATATCCTTTTGAAAGATCATTTCCGTATATTTGGTAATTGTAAACATTTTACATAAACCTGGTAAAAGGCACTCACTGGAGCATTTCTCATCTGTTTGCAAAGCACCTAGGCACGGGTCTTTTTAGAATATTTTAAGTTAGAACCTAGATATTTGGTATTTGAAAACGTTTTATAAAACCTTATTAAAGGCACTCGTTGTATCATTTTTTAGGTTTTTACAAGGCACCTATAGGCCGCGGACCTTTTTAGAAAATTTTGAGTTACAACCTAGATATTTGGTATTTGCAAACATTTTATTAAACCTAATAAAAGGCACTCATTGTATCATTTCTCAGGTCTTTACAAGGCACCTAAGCCTAGGCTCTTTTAACAGATTCTATTCTACCGGTGTCATATTCACGACGTTTACATATCAAATCAAGTTAATAATATTGCGCTTTTACTTAAGAACGAAATATTAATTCCTAAGGCCTGGGCCTTTTTAATATTTTTACTCTACCAATGTCATATTCATAACGTTTGCACATCAAATCAAGTTAATAGCATTGCTCTTTTACTTAGGCACTAAATATTAATTCATAAGACATAGGACTAGGCCTTTTAACCCTTTTTATTCTACTGATGTCATATTCTAACGTTTACATATTAAGTAAAGTAAAAAATACTAGCATAACATTAATAAGTTTTCTTGATAGGTAAACGTTATGAATCTGATATCGGTAGAATTAAAACTGTTAAAAAGGCTATGCCTAGAGCCTATGAATTAATATTTCGTACTTAAGTAAAAGCGCAATATTATTAACTTGATTTAATATGTAAACACTGCTAATTTGACATTGGTAGAATAAAAACTATTAGAAAGGCCTTAGGAATTAATATTTCGTGCTTCAGTAAAAGCGCAATATTATTAATTTGATTTAATGTGTAAACGTTATGAATATGACATCGGTAGAATATAAACTGTTAAAAGGTCTAGGCCTATGGCCTATGAATTAATATTTCGTGTTTAAGTAAAAGCGCAATATTTTTAACTTGATTTGATATGTAAACGTTATGAATATGTCATCGCTAGAATAAAAACTGTTGAAAAAGCCTCTGTCCGAACCCGACCAGAACGTTTCCAGTGGCCAGTTGGCGGAACCCCACTGCATTCTACAAACAGAAACGGAAAACTAGTATTTTATATTATTTCATGCAAAAGAGAAACATTGAAGTTGATTGAACGGCTCGTACATCAGTAACTTCATACGGCAGCAAGGACAGTATAACAAAAAAAAAAAAAAAAACGCGATTCCGAAAAAAAAAAAAAATCTGTAACCACAATATTACGCATGAAATGTAACGTTATTTTGTATTCTTTGTACTACCGGTGCTTTCGTATAACATCGGAGATAATATCAGAACAGCTGAGATTTTTATAACACTAGTAGCATTTCGGACAGATAGGACGGAATTGGACCAATCGTCCATTGGACGAATCGGCATTGGACCAATCGTCGTTGGACGAATTGTACCAGACCCGTAGCAATAGCTACGTACTTTTAAAAAGTAGCTTTCCAATCAGTGGTATCACATCACAAGCTGAAAGCAATAACTGTACTTGTCATTATAATTGTTAGTAATATTAGTAGTATCTGACAAGAGTAAATGAGTGGGAACAAAAGTGAACTTTCAGAAAACGAAGCTGATGAACAATACTTCTACACGAACTGAAGATTCAGAGGTTGATGGGAAAAATCTGGAAGTAACTTATTCCCACAGCATTTACCTTGGGCAAAAGATATCAAGAGAGGGGCGCATCGAAGAAGAAATTAATGGTGCATAAAATTTGGCTGGGGAGCATTTGGAAGAAACAGTGTAATTTCTAAAAGCAATTTACCATTATGTCTTAAAAGAAAAGTGTTGGCTGAATTCGTCATCCAGTTCTTACTCATGTTACTCATGGACCGTAACTAAAAAAGACATACGAGGGATACGAACACTTCAAAGAAGCATGGAGAGAGATGCGTGTGTGTGGTGTAATCAGGAAAAGTAAGAAGAGAAACTCATGAATCAGCTAAATGGCAAAAGTGGATGACATCATGATCAATTAAAGACCAACACTCTGCTGGCGATGTGCTGACCATCATTCGAAAGCTGATGTGCTATATTAGATGCCAAGAAATAGGTAGATGAACTTCGAAAGCATACCGGAGTGACTTGGAAGAAAGAGGCTCAAGGCAGAGAGTTATGGAAGAGACTTGGAGAGACCTTCATGCAGCAGTGGATTGAGAATGGTTGGGATGATAAGAACAAAATATCTTCAGCGAAATAAGTTCATATCTCTTTTCTTTTTTTTTTTTTTTCTTTTTACAAGCCATCGGATCAGAGCAAAAGGAATACCATTGCATTCAGATATCAGTGTCTCAATGTCCAATACGAGATGTAATCAAAATGCTTCCGCAATGGCCTTAGTGTAGCCAGTGATTTAGAAGGGGCTCAGCGCGCCTTGGGAGGCGCTAAGGCAGTTTTTAGTCGTTAGATGATAAAAGAAGCAGGGCAAAGGAATTGTTTTTTTAGATGATGGGCTGGACATACATCATATATTCATTGCTAGAAGAACGTTGGACAACTGAAATATTTTATTGGATATCAAGGGAGAGGAAGAGACCCAGAAGACCACGTGGGTGATGGGTATATGAAATTAAAATCACGCTTGGGGGACTTGGAAGAGACTGGATGAAGACAGGAATTTGTGAGACTTGGGGAGACTATAACGAAGTAAATTTCTCCGTCATTTCTGTCCACGCCTGATTCGAACCCGGATCCCCTCATTCCGGAATAAGTCACTCTACCAATTGAGCTACGCGGACGTTTTATTCTGATTCCTATCTGCCTTTATGTCGTGTGCGTCCTTCTGGCAGGTACGTCACATCTCCTGGTACGTTACAAGACCTTCATTCAGCAGTGAACTGATAACGGTTTATGATGATGATGTTGATCATTAGCGTACATTTCGCAATTCTTGTAACGTTTTCGTTATTCTTAAGCCTTTGGTTATTATTGTTGTTATTGCATCCCCTCGCTCCTATCCAGAATTCTGAGCGGAACAATTTTCAGTACTTTTGAGAGCTACAAGTTTTTTGTTTTTAAGTGCTTTCCTGTAACACCTCTCTTTAAAAAAAAAAATATAAAATCATGGTGCCCTTCACTAAAAATAAATGCTCTTGACATTCACGTGTAAGTTTTATCAGTACTTCGCTTTCTCCAGTGAATATGCGCACATGCCATCCAAGCTATCACTGTGCGTTGATCTTGTAGAGGGAGAAACGATGTGTTCGAGCGATCCCTGAATAGTTCGTATCCCTTGAGGCCCTTTGTACGCCCTCACGCCCATCTTCTATACTGCGTTAATTATCCGAGATGACTGACCTAATTTCCGCTCACCTCCCTACCTTACTTACGTCACCTAGTCCCAAATGCCACCATTTTAATCTAATAGCACCGATGCGTCGGCTCCTTTATACACATATGCACTAAAAGCTGATTAAAGGATAATAACGTTTCCACATTTGGGAAAGAAGCTTACCCTAACGGGGAAACGCCGCCTACCGCCCCAGCCTCTAACATTTCTCAAATATCATCTGCGCTTGAGCATGTGCATTCTGAGAACGCACTCATAACGCATGCACTTGAAAATTTAACAAATTCCTCAGCAATTTCCTTTGTCTAAAGAAGTAGATTTTTACGGAGTTTTTAGAATACTCAAGAAACGCTGATAGCGTAGTAAATCCGTTTATTTTTGTGGTGTGATACGCATAAAAATTCGCCAAGTTTTTGCTCTCCACTGGAAGGCTTTTTCAAGGTAATTGTAGACATAAAATGCAGGGAATTAGAACACGTGAGAAAGAAAGGTGATTTTTTTTAAATAACGTGGGGGACATCACGAGCAGTATTACGTGAATTTTTGTGACGCAATTATAAGGTGTGCCGCGATGTGTTTCCATCTTTTAATAACTCATGCCAAACCATTCGTAGTTTGGTACAGACCATATCATTTCATGTTAGTTTGCCGGAGAGGATTACAAAAGATCCGCTTAGTTAAGTCTTGTAAGTCGAAAAGCTTTGCTTTAAGAGAAAATTAATGGAGTAATCAGGATGTACTATATACACTATATTGACAAAAATCACCGGACACCTAGAAGAGTCACACAACATAGCATTGAATTAGTACAGTGTCGGTCCACCTTTGGCCTTAATGCATGCACTGACCCTTCGAGACATGCTTTCGAAAAAGTTTTGGAACACAGCGACAGGTATGCGCTTCCATTCAGTACATAATGCTGCCGCTAACTGTTGCTTAGTAGCAGGCCTTGGTTCTAAACTTCTTATGCGGCGCTCTAATTCATCCCATAGGTACTCTATGGGATTAAGATCAGGGCTCTGTGCTGGCCAGTCCTCACACGATACGGAACTATCGTTAAACCACACCGTAACAGTCCTTGCTTTATGGCTCGGTGCATTATCCTACTGGTACCAACAAGGCTCGGTTCCATAGTATTGCCACAGAGTTGGTAGAGCCTAATTGTCCAGAATATCGAGGTAGACGTGCTGGTTAACAGGTTTGTCCACGATAACTAATGGGCCAGGACCATACCACGAAAAATACCACCACACGAGTACACTGCCAGCTCCAAACTTGACCGTAGGAACAGTACACTGTGGTAAATAGCATTCCCTCGGCTGCCGCCCTACCCACACGCGGCTATCAGACTGATGGATAATGTATCTGGATTCGTCAGTCCATAGGACCCGTTTTCATTGATCGGTGGTCCACGATAAATGTTCTTTACACCATGCTAAACGACGAGTAGCATTCCGAGTGGAGATGAAGGCTTATGAGCAGCCGCACGACCACGGTATCCCATGGAATGAAGTTCTCTGCGAATGGTTCGTGTACATACCGAGGTTCCAGCATTTTTACTCACCTGTACACTGCGGTCTTGTGCAATACTCCATCGATTAGCTGTAACAACTCTCCTGAGGCTTCGACATCCTCTATCGATGATTTTCTCAGTTCAGCCGGTACGTTTTGCTGCTTCGGGCACCCCATGTGTCTTTCACTTATTCAGTGCATCCAAAACAGTTGACTTGGGTCTGTTTAAACGCCATTCGGTTTCTCTTATAGACAACCCACTAATATAACACCCAACAATATTTCCTTTCTCAAAGTCATTTCTCTCTCCCCGCGACATTTTCCCTCAACCTCACATCAGTGCGATATGATCGCGGTCAGCTGCAGGCTTGCTTTTATACCGTTTGCAGCTGTAACGCGCATCTGAGCAACGCAGCGGATCCGTTCATTTGGTTTTGAAGTGTTTCCGGGGACTTTTGTCAATGTAGTGTATGTCTCAAATAATTTTAATACGGACTAGATCTCGAATGGCTTTAGAAACGAGTGTATTGTTCTGAAGCGGGAAATACTGTAGATCTCGATTTCCATGCTTGTAAGCCACGTATAAGGTTCGCATCGTTATTGTGAGGTTTTGCAAAATCGTAGAGAATGATGAAACAACTGAAAGAAAATATAAGACCGTGATTGGAACGCAAAACAGAACTTCCATTTTACAAATTGTCAGAGAAGAAACTTTTTGATCGTAAAACAAATATATTGAAGGGAGTGATTTCCGTGTCTACTTTCCCTAAACGTTAAACAAAAAAAAATGTTATTTTGAGAAGTAAATCTTGTGTTTTCTTACAATACGCTGAGGTGAGGGCGCAAAAAGGGATAGGGAAGCCGCTTTTGAACATAGTCAAAGAAAAGAGCCAAAAATTTGGTGTATGTCTTTTTTATTATTATTATTATTATTCTCGTTGGGAAGCGGGTGTTAACCTGCTTCTTGCATCATAAGGGGATTTTTTGTCCGGAGGGAAGGGGGATTCAGATTGTGGCGACCTAGTTGAGGGCAGTGGCTGCATTGATTGTGGCGAGGGGCACATGTCCCGATGCCACTAGCTTGTCGTCGCATTCTGACCGCGGCGACTGTTCGACGACATCGGGACTCGAGCAGAAGAAATTGCATTTTACAGCCGAACCCCTTGGCCACAAAACCAGATTTATGATGTCAGAAGCTGACTTAAATACACATAGCACCGTGGATTGTTGGCCACCGTGGCGTAAATGTAACGCACTCGGCGCGATATCGAGAGTTCTTTTGGTTCAATTCCATAGCGGTTGGCTGAAAAACAATTTTTCGGATGCTGTGTGTTTCTGGAACATGGAAAGAGCGATGTATTTATTTATTTATTAACTGTCGCCACGTATTTGGAGTATTTTCACCAGTTGCTGTCCTATTGACTAAGCTCTTGCGCCAATGAACACAAATCAACCAACCAACCAACCAGGACCGTAAGAAGCTTTTCTTATCTGGGAGGGAGAGACTTGAAATTGCGCCCCTTCGAGTTCAAAATTACGCCCCTTCGAGTTCCACTCAAGCAATATGTGGTTTTTACTTTCTCACACACCACCGTTGTAGGAATGTATTATGATCGCTCAAAAAATCACACTTCGTGTTTTTGACATAATTTTATTAAAAATGTAAAAACCAGGTAAATACCAAGTAAAGCGTGGACGTGTTGCTATGTGAACGCCGACAACACAACATTCCACAGAAATACAGAACGAAAAACAAATCAGCGCAGGACGAATGAGTATCGGATACTGAACATAACAATAGGAAGAAGCTTTAGGGTTAGGGCTTGGAAAAATTCCGTTCAAGGTTAAACGTTTAGAGAACTTACGACGAAGTAAATTTCTCCGTCATTTCTGTCCACGCCAGGATTCGAACCCGGATCCCCTCATTCCGGAATAAGTCACTCTACCAATTGAGCTACGCGGACGTTTTATTCTGATTCCTATCTGCCTCTATGTCGTGTGTGTGTCCTTCTGGCAGGTACGTCACATCTCCTGGTACGTTACATCATCTCCCACTTATTTTTTTTTTTTTTTTTTTTTTTTTCGAAGTGCTGGAGAAGGGATTCTCTTATTTTTCCTATCTCGCGGTGTGGAAATAACATCACACCAATGCGAGATTTTGAACGGTCGGGTCATCCGGATAGTTTGGGCGCCATTATAACGAAGTAAATGTCTCCGTCATTTCTGTATCCGCGCCAGGATTCGAACCCGGATCCCCTCATTCCGGAATAAGTCACTCTACCAATTGAGCTACGCGGACGTTTATTCTGATTGCTATGTGCCTTTATGTCGTGTGCGTCCTTCTGTCATGTACGTCACATCTCCTGGTACGTTACAAACTTTCTGCGACAGAGCACAAATTATTTATTAGCTCTTCATCCCAACGACATGTTCTGAAAGGTCATGGAGGTTTGGCATATGGTTTTCTGCCTCCATTCATTGTTTTGAAAAATTCCCTTCATGGATATAAGATGTTCCTATCTCATAGTGTATGTTACTCTGTACCCAGGTCAGCTGCGTGGAATACTGTACAAGACTAACTAAAGTCTTTAAAAAGAAAACACTGAAGAGTGTAAATTTATAAGTTACAATTTCTGTCTTTTACATCCCCCAGAGCATGAATTTACGCCCCTGGAATGATCATTCTGAGAGGGCAATTGTCCTTCCTGCCCTCCCGGTAGCAACGGCGCTGCAACCAACCTATATTGGTAAACTTCGTAAACCTGCTACAGGTATGTTATTGAGCATGCAAAGCTATCCAAATGTGGCATTTTGCTTGGAGCAGTTATAATGAATAATGCTTTTTTAACGGTTGTTGTTTTGTTAATTATATCATTAATAAACTTTCCTGCTAGTAATGTAGTAATAATAATGAACAAGCTTATAACTGGTAGTAATGTTGTAGTAGTAATTAAGATGAATAAAGTCTTATGCTGGTTGTTAATAATAATCAACTAATGAAATAAACCTAACAGCCAGACAGAGGTCTGACAAAACTATGAACTGAGAAAAACGTACTTACTAAAGAAAAATCTTTATTTAGGGGAAACTCCTGGTAGTATCCAACATACACTTCATAGATCACACAGCTACTCAATAAAACGTAGCTCCTTGCACATGAACGAAGCTCTACTCACATAAACGAAGATCTCTTTACACATAAAACAAAGCTCTCCCTACGCACATCATCAAAAAGCTCTCTCTACGCACATAAACAAAAGCTCTCTCTGGTATCGTTGAACGCGCCTATTTATACTGGCTACCACCACGTCATGACTTACACTCATTGCCAGATCTCATTCAGCGGGTGAAATAACATCTCGTTCAGTAAGAAGATAATTTACATAGGAAAATAAAATAACCAGAGATAGTAAAATCAAAAGGAAAGTGAATCTAGAGTATACGTTACATCATCTCCCCCTTAATTTTTTTTTTTTTTTTTATTTTTCGGAAAACCTATCAATTTTGGAGTGTAAGTCTTACACTTCGTTGACTGACGTTTTATCGACCTCTTTTTTGTTGTTGTTTTGGTGGCAGCAGTATGTACAATATCAAACTTGGCATGACAAAATCAAGAAATCTGTATTGGTCTGCGAAACACTTTGTATACTTGAACAAAACAAACCTGCATCGGCATACCTTCCTTTTATTCTGCCTAGCAGGAATCACTTTTTTAATTTCAAATTACGTCCTCATATTATCGTTGAATACAAACCAACTGTATCAGCAGCGAAGATTGCCTGTAGCTGCCTAACAGTAACAATTTTTACTATTTTACCCCTAAGCACATAGATATAGATTTCAAATTACGTCCACATAGTATCGTTGAATACAAACCAACTGTATCAGCAGCGAAGATTGCCTGTAGCTGCCTAACAGTTACAATTTTCATTATTTTACCCCTAAGCACATAGATATAGATTTCAAATTACGTCCACATAGTATCGTTGAATACAAACCAACTGTATCAGCAGCGAAGATTGCCTGTAGCTGCCTAACAGTTACAATTTTCATTATTTTGCCCCTAAGCACATATATATAAAAAAAATTTGGATTAGTAGATGGACATAGAAGAAATATAAAAAAAAACACATATATACACAAAAAGAATGCATAGGCCCACACGAAAAAAAGAAATTCTGACACGCCAACTGGTCGTACAGGAAAAACAACAAACGGAGAAAAGAACCTGTCCACGAGAACTTACTTATCTCGAGGACGCATAAAAAACTCTAGTACGATAACGTTTTCCAGGCCTAATCAGACTGGTAAATTCAGGTGGCGTAGATCTCTTCCAGGACTTGACTGGATCTGGACCATCTGTAGTCTGTCGGTCAAGAAATCCCGGCGGCTGACAGGAACGGTCAGGAACGGCTGACATCCGTCGGTTAGGAACGGCTGAAGTCTGTCGGTCAGGAAATCCCTGCGGCTGACAGGAACGGTCAGGAACGGCTGAAATCCGTCGGTCAGGAACGGCCGAAGTCTGTCGGTCAGGAAATCCCTGCGGCTGACAGAAACGGTCAGGAACGGCTGAAATCTGTCGGTCCGGAAATCCCTGCGGCTGACAGGAACGGTCAGGAGCGGCTGAAGTCTGTCGGACAGGAAATCCCTGCGGCTGACAGGAACGGGCTCCCCAGGCTTTTGATATGTAGTCCCTTTGTGTTGGGGCCCGTGTTGTCCTTCCAGCATTCTTTTGGAGGGACGTGGCTCCGGCCACATCGTTTGTTTTCGCTCTCTACCTCTGGGCATGAGAGTAGAAGCAGGCATCGGCCCTGTTTGCCCTGAGCGTAGGTTCCAGGGGCGAAACCCGGGCGAATGCAAGGATCTCTGCCTTCGTCGCTGTTGCGGCGAAGCAGATTGGGGAGACAAGTTACGTTTTCGACCAGCTTTTGGTGTTGCTGGACGGTTTGTAATTTATGTCTGACGTTTAGGAATCGTCAAACTATTGTCTATAACTGATAAATCAGAAATATCTGATGACTCTGAGTCGCTGCTGTAAGTTAGTGGTCGTGCAGGGCGATGTTTATTTCTGCCTATAGGAATACTCTCTGACGAGGTATTCAAGGAAGTAGGAGCTTGTGTTGGTGCAGAGTTATCAGGAAACTGTCCAGCAATAGTCTTGGCAATGGTTGGAGGGAAAGGAACGATACTAGTATTTGAATAACTTGATTCGAGCCTTCGTCTCATGGGAGAATCAGGTTGCGTGTTTGGAAGCCCGTCTTGAGGAGGGGAGGGTGAAGAAAAAATCACTGGAGATTCTTCAAAAATGTTTGTCGGTTCGTCCAAAATTTCTGGAGGTTGATCGTTAGATATAGACTTTTGAGTCTGTGGAACAGAAGGTTGAGTAGGGTTGATGATAAAATCTATATTCCGTTCATGATACTTGCGACACTGAGCAACGTGTACGTATTGAAATTGATTGTCAGGTTTTTCAAGGATAATGTTATTTTCAAATACATTTGCCACCCGATATGGACCTTCGTAGTTGGGTGCAAATTTCTTCACTACAGTATGAGAAACAGAAGACTGGAAGTGCGTTTCCACGAGAGTGAGATCTACAACGACAAGATCTGGTTCCCTACGCCTAGTATTATAGTATCTTGCTTGAGCCGCTTGTGCTCCTAGCATTGCAACACGAGCTTTTTCAGCCATGATTCGTACTGATTGCGGAGTTGGTCGCTGGTTTAGTTCGTCGATAATCCCCGTTAAATTTTCAAAAATGGTCTTAATTTTGCGACCCAGAAAAAGTTCTGCAGGAGTAATTTTAGTAGATTCGTGAACAGACGAGCGGAGGGCGAACGAAAAAAGCACAAGATGTTCATCCCATCGCTCGTGATGATCCATGACAAATGTAGCAATCATTTTAACAAGCGTACGGTTTACTCGTTCCGCAGGATTACTCTGGGGATGATATGGGGAAATGAATTTATGCTTAATGTGTAGTCTAGCACACATTCTTTCAAAAATGTCAGAAATAAATTGGGGACCATCATCCGAAACTACTTTATTAGGTGCACCATATCTAGAGAATACTTCATTAATTAATACATTACAAATAACTTCTGCCGTAGCGGCTTTAATGGGAAAAACTTCAACCCATTTAGAAAAATTATCAGTTAATACTAAAACGTAACGAGCTTTGTTTTTAACAGATAAAGGATAAGATCCCAATAAATCTATTGAATTAATGTCAAAAACATGAGAACTTGAACTAGATTTCAAGTGACCGCCCGGTGTTACATTACGGTAATTATTAATCTGACACAAGTGACATGATTGAACGTATGCGAGCACGCTTTGGTACATGCCAGGCCAATAGGCAACATCCCGCAATTTACAACGGGTCTTGCGAATACCTAAATGGCCTGTAAGAGGTTTGTCATGAAATTCGTTTAAAAGGGCCATTCGAAGGGTTCGCGGAATACATGGGCGAAACTCTGCCCTAGTAGTCCTAGATTTCGTATAGTAAAGAAGACCCTCTATAACTTCAAAATGCTGTGACCTCCCAGCCAGAGAAGGATCACTTTGTAGGAACGAACCCGCAAGCAAAAAATTATAGATATCCCCAAAATCTGGATCATTTATTAATTCTGCCATGCTCTGCTCTCTGGATGCTATATCAGCTATTAGAAGTAAAGGCTGACATCCAAGAGTAGTTTCTGTGGGGACCCCACTAATCGGAACGCGAGACAATGCGTCCGGTAATTGATTCTTATGACCTGGCTGATACGTAATTTTGATATTGCTCTCTTGTAACTTCAGAGCCCACTTCATAAGTCTTTGAGATAGGTGCTTAGCAGAATTCAAATACTGAAGGGCAGAATGATCCGTAATTATGTTAACTGTCAATTCGTTAAGATAACATTGAAATTTGTCAAGAGCATACACTACAGCAAGACATTCACGTTCCGTAGCTGAATAATTGCGTTCAGCTTTGGCTAAAGTACGAGACGCAAAAGCTATTGGATGCCCAGCTTGTGACAAAACGCAACCAAGACCAACTCCGAATGCGTCAGTATAAATATCAAATTCCTTAGCATGATCCGGGAAAACCAACACAGGAGGCTGAGTCAACGCAGACTTCAGTGTTTCAAATGCAGCGTTAGCCTCAGGTGTCCAAACAAACTTCTCGTATTTACGTTTCAAAGCATACAATGGCTCACAGATTGTAACATAAGCGGGGACGAACTGCTGATACCATCCGGTCATTCCCAGAAAGCGTGATAGTTCTTTTGCTGTTTTAGGCCGAGGAAAGTCAACAATAGGCCTAATTTTTTCATTATCAGTAAATAAGCCGTGGGGAGTGATTTTCAACCCCAGATATACAATCTCGTCCCTCGCTATCTGGCATTTACTAGGTTTTAACGTCAAGCCAGCATTGTATATGAGTTGGAACACCTGTTTGAGCAGAGAAAGGTGCTCGTCAAAAGTCTCGGATTTAATAATAATGTCATCCAAATATACATGCACATGGGGACCCAGAACAGGTCTGAGAACCGTATCCATCAGCTGTTGGAAAGTAGCAGGTGCAGAAGCTAATCCAAAGGGCATACGCAGGTATTCATAAGCCCCAAAAGGAGTCACAAAGCCTGTTTTATCGACGGAGTCCGGATGTACCGCCACCTGCCAATATCCACTCGCCAATTCCAAGGTTGACATCCATTTAGTTGATGACAGATCATGCAAAATATGCGACATGACAGGTAGTGGATAATTAATCGTTTTCGTGACTTGGTTGAGCTTGCGGAAATCTGTCACGAAACGAAATTCATTGGGTTGTTTCTTTGGAACCAGAAAGGTAGGTGCAGCCCAGGCGCTTGTTGATTCCCTTATTATGCCCTGTTTAATCATCTCAGAAATTTGACGTTGCATTTCCTGTTTCTTATGGGGAGTACAAGGGTAAGGCTTCGTCGCTATCGGTTTCGAACCCTCAGTGTCAATGACATGATAAACCACCTGTGTGAAACCAGGTTGATCAGAAAATAAACCAGGGCTTTCCTGCAAAAGTGGAGAAAGCTGGTTTCGATGCCTCTCATTCAGTTGGTTACTCAATAACAAACTCGTTATATCTATAGGATCCGTAGGAATCACTTCGACAGGTTCCGGAAAGGAAATAACAGGTTGTACGAAATCCAGGGTAACTTTTTTTTTTTTTTTTTTTTTTTTGATTGGAGGTTTAACGACCACCGTGAGCAACTCAATGGGCTATAAGCAGTCGCCCGTCCCTAATTTAGGGTCACTGGTTCCAGGGAAGGGAGAGAGCCAGTGCCGTAAGACAAACACAACATCCATGCCTCACCGGGATTCGAACCCGGACCCCGTTCGGACGAATGATCAGAGGCCATCGCTTAGACCACTACGCCACCGGGGCGGCCCCAGGGTAACTTGAAAAGTATTAAAGTCCATGCCCATTAGACATTTAACAGGTAGTTCGTCTATGAGCAGGAAAGAATGCGTAAAACGAGCCTTTCCCAGCCCTAGAGATAATGTGACAGTTCCTGTGATACTGAAGATTTCGTTATTTGCACCTCGCAAATACTGCGTCGCAGGCTGAACGAGTATTGCAGGAAAATTGTCAGTGCAAAACTTCGTATTTAGGGCTGATATTTCAGAACCAGTGTCGAACTTTGTCTCGACAATAATATCTTCAATTGTCAAGAACACATCAGGCAACTGAGGAGTTTGAACAGTCACTAATACTGTTTTAGGGTCAGAATGCTTGGTATCAGGAAGCAGGACCGACCCTTGGTCTACTTCCTTTGGAAGTTTAAAGGATTCCTGGTTGTGGTATCATGCGGTCTGAAACCTCGGCCCTGCCGGGTATCGCGAAAGTTTTCACGAAGAGGAAAACTGCGTGAAAACTGCTGCGGGAACTCCGCATGTCTGTTGACATTTTCATTTCTATTACTTCTTCCCTCGACACTGGCAGAAAAATCATCATTGCCCTGAGCATGAAAACGTTCCGAATGCTGCGGATTGGAACGGGGTTGAGCATACCGTGCATTTGTACGGTACCCAGAAAATTGATTAGAAACGAGCGGTTTTTGTACCACTCTTCTATGCGGTGGAACGTATGAAGCTTGGGCGTGCACTTGTGTACGCTCGCGTTGAAAGTCATTAGGCCTATTACGCTGCTGAGGATTTTCATAATAAGCCTCGCGGGGTGCCCGATCATGGTGAGTTGGACCATGTTTGCCGTGTCGCTCTTCATACGTTCGTATGAGGCGAAGGCATTCATGAATTGTAGCAGGGTGTCGAACCTCAAGAAAATCCTGTAGAAATGGATCGAGCTGCTGTAATAGGGTGTCCAACATGTCGACATGACTGGCATGTGGATCCCATAAGTTATACAAGCGTGTTGTTTCCAAAGCAAATGCGACAGGGCTATCGTTGGGTCCTTGCTGACGATAAAAAAGTTGTTGTGCAAGGCTAGCTCGACTGAGGCCGAAAGGAAAGACTTCCAAAAATTCTGCACGGAAATTCTCATAATGAGAATCCGGGTTCGACACTCTCCACTGCCGATACCAGGTCTTAGCGGTATCCTTCAAGCAAGTGCCTGCTATTTGCACTTTGCAGTCTTGAGGAATATTGTATAGATCAAAATGATCTTCCAAATCCTCGAGGAATTTTAAGGAACCCTCCTAACCATTGAAATTAATTGTTCCTGCATGCGGCACGAAATGGGCAAGCATTCTGCTTCGCCGAGAGGATTGAACTACCTCAGGTACGACCCGCGACTCAGAGTAATAGGAAGCTGGTGAATTACGAAATTGTGAAGAATGCCTGGGCACTTGGAAATCATTATCAGTAAAGTGAGCCCTACAGGCTTCTTGCAGATGGTCGAAATTAATCCCATCACCACCGAAACTTGCCTTAGGATGAAATATTGAAGTTGTCTCAGGTAGTGAAGACATGGGTAATAATTGTCAAGACCTCGTGTTCGAGAAAAGTTCGGGCTCCAATTATAATGAATAATGCTTTTTCTAATGGTTATTGTTTTGTTAATTATATCATTAATAAACTTTCCTGCTAGTAATGTAGTAATAATAATGAACAAGCTTATAACTGGTAGTAATGTTGTAGTAGTAATTAAGATGAATAAAGTCTTATGCTGGTTGTTACTAATAACACTTAATGAAATAAACCTAACAGCCAGACAGAGGTCTGACAAAACTATGAACTGAGAAAAACGTACTTACTAAAGAAAAATCTTTATTTAGGGGAAACTCCTGGTAGTATCCAACATACACTTCATAGATCACACAGCTACTCAATAAAACGTAGCTCCTTGCACATGAACGAAGCTCTACTCACATAAACGAAGATCTCTTTACACATAAAACAAAGCTCTCCCTACGCACATCACGTCATGACTTAACTCATTTGCCAGATCTCATTCAGCGGGAGAAATAACATCTCGTTCAGTAAGAAGATAATTTACATAGGAAAATAAAGTAACCAGAGATAGTAAAATCAAAAGGAAAGTGAATCTAGAGTATACGTTACACAGTGCTAAAGACCACATCCAGAAACACACTATCTGTATTGTCACTTAGAAACCAGAAAATAACTGTTTCAAGACCAAAAGTGGAAAGCGAAAAATTTGATAAAGAAATGAACCTAAACAGGATGGAGAAAATCAGTGAAGAAACCACCAGGAAAACGTCCAAAAACTGAAACAAACATTTTTAGGAGGCCTTTCTTCGGCACTATGCAGAAAATTAACTCTGAGATTATCAGCTTTCAATACGTTAAGTAGCTCAAATTAAAATGGCAGAAGTGGCAAGACAATTTCACTGCAATATGGAAGAAACTTCACAGAAAGACGGCAAAAGTATTCGAAACATCACATTTCTTTGAAAATCTCTTTACTGCAATGATTTACTGTATTACGGTGAAACTATTTTTTGAATTAACATTATCTATATTCGAAGAATTTTGCAGGAAAACATTTAAAAACAGAGTTTCTGTGACACACATTGCTCCCCCTTAGTGTTCGTATCAGGCTCCGAGTGATTTCCATCTTTTTCCTACTGAAGGTCGCATTGTAAGGGAAAGACTTTCACAATGCGGTGCACAAGCTCAACCCGAGTGTCTGCGGATGCAACCTAAGAATTTCTTATCAGACAGAATCCATGCAATGGCTTCACCCTGGTGATTGTGCACTGCAGAAGTGGACTTAAAAGTAAAAGTAAAGGGTTGATTGTCCACGGAATAAATAAAACATTTTTTCCCTCACTTTTTCTGTTTTCGTTTGAATTCTTCGTCGTACTTCGGCGTTTGGAATGTAGTATAACTTCACATAAAATATAAGATGCATTCTTTCTGAACACAGATACCCTGACAGTCTAATCTCGTGCAAAGCTTGCAGTGGCTTAATACATATTATCCTGATGTATAGTGTAATAATAGAATACCCGGATGAAAAATGAGGTATGCAGATTCGATTCCCGTTTCAGATTCATGAAAGACATTTTCAAACGTATATAATTTATAACCACAGAACTTGTGGTGTTGAGATAAAATAAAAATACCAACGTTTACCACAATCAAAGGTTTATTATACATCGACTATAGTTTTGCAGAGCTTTTGGCTCGGCATCATCAGGACGAATAATCATTCGTCCTGATGATGCCGAGCCAAACGCTCTGCTGCGAAACTATAGTCGATGTATAATAAACCTTTGATTGTGGTAAACGTTGGTATTTTTAGCACGTCTTTTGTAAAAAAAGATCGTGCCAATGTTACCGGTTTGTCCGTCCGTTTGTACCCACGATATCTCTGCAACTATTAGTCCGATTTGAAAAAATATTTTTGCATTGGGAAGCTTGAAATATGCGAATGATGACCCTTTATTTCGTTTTTTTTTTTTTTTTACGATGTACAATTTCGCCGCTAGAGGGCGTAAATGCAGATGATGTCGAATTCAAAAATACGTTTTATTCCACATATTTGCTTCTAAACATCCGATTGAAAAAATCTTTTATCTTTTGATTCCATTTATGTCGAAGAATATTTTAGATATAGTTACGTTTTCAAACTACTCATAGATTTTCCGCTAGGGGGCGTAAAATTAAATTACATTTTTCCCAATAACTCTTCTTCTAAAACTCCTAATGCAAACAGAGGGCGTAAGCTCACGATTCCGTTTACAGCAATATTTGAGGGATTAAAAACTCGATTGAAAAACTTCTTTCTTCCGTCAGATACTATTGTTTTCCATACCGGTTTCATTGACTTTGAATAGCTTTGATAAATTTAATTTGCATCAGAACGGATTCAAAAGACGTGCTTATTACACCCGAAAATTCGGTCTCATCTTTCTTGTTATTTTATTGTTTTCAAATGTGCTTAAAATTTAACGTGGGTTACAATTACATAAGTCACTTCCATACATAATTACAGAAATTGGTGAGATTTAGTTCCAGCACTTCAATCCAGAAGTTTGAATAATCCGAATTGCATGCCGCGTACATCAACCGAAGATTAGTGAACTAAAATATCACACTACAGCGAAGTTGTGTCCTGGAGTAGTGATGTCGTAAGAGCCTGCTTTGTTCTTTCCTTAGGGACTTTTGTTGTGCTTTTCAGTTTCCTCCCTTTTGCTTTATTTACTTCTTTTTCCGTACTTCAGTTCGGTGTCTACTATGATACTGTAGCACAAGAAAAGAAAGAAAAGAGGCAGAAAAAAAGTGTGAGAGAGAGAGAGAGAGAAAAAAGAAGATAGACAGAAAACAAAATAGCTAGTGATCAACAGCCCGTAAATCTCTGGATCGGGGTTATTGGGTCTTCTTGATCCTTCGCGAAGAATCTAATCCGGTGTTCATTCGGCAGTGAAATAGCCTGAGTCTGAGTGACTCCCGCTCTCACTTAACTGAGTACCCCCACACATACATACATACATACATACGTACACACACATGTGCGAGCACACAGTAGTGCGTCAGTCGTGGGGTGACAGAACTCAGAGACGAATATCGGAACAGATCGAACGATTCGGTCAACTGTGATATCTGCGAAAATCCACACCAACACACTTCACGAGGAGAGGTAGCGAACCGTCGGCGCATATAAATACGTCAGAAAGGGTAAAAGTCACACGCGGCAATAGAACTGCAGAGCCGCCAATAAATATATAATAACGCCTGCAACTGCGGACGATGGCCACTCTTTGCAATATTGAAAAGCGACCCATATAAAGAAATCGAATGCTCACGCAGCCGCAGGACGAACGCAATTGAAAACTGGGATATTTGATACACTCTATCGATCTCATTGATTGTGAAGGTGTAGCGAAGTGGACAGATGTCATCTGATTCAGAGAAATCGGTTAGCACCCCGTTACTAACTAAATAAGTGCGTTGCCACTGAACACTGCTACAACAAGCACGTCTCCAAAAATAAATAAATAAATACACTCATGATAATTAACACAGTAATCGGACATCCCCGAATTGACTGTAATTACTGTTTCACACGTGAATTAAATCACATCAGAAAACTTGAAAATTTCGCCGCCATGTAGCGGGAATCGAATCCGCACCTCCCGATTTACGTTCGAGCGCGCTATCAGTTGCACCACCCACGACGGCAAATTCACAAGTTTTTTTGTTTGGAGGTTTAACGACCACCGTGAGCAACTCAATGGGCTATAAGCAGTCGCACGTCCCTAATTGTGGGTCACTAATTCCAGGGAAGGGAGAGAGCCAGTTCCGTAAGATAAACACAACATCCATGCCTCACCGGGATTCGAACCCGGACCCCTTATCAGAGGCCATCGCTCAGACCACAGCGCCATCGGGCCGGCCACAAGTATCTGTGTGTTAAGAGCATCGGAACATTCTCCGACCGCGTTCAGATTCATGCAGATTCTGCTGCCATCTAGCGTTATGATAATTATCATCACGTATTTATCACGTATTATGAGAAGAATATTCCTTCAACTCTGAATACCTAAACAACTGGAGATTTTTTTAACAACGCTAGATGGCAGCAGAATGTGCATGAATCTGAACGCGGTCGGAGAATATTCCGATGCTCTTAACCAAGGAGGTTAGAATAAATGGAGTAAGGATGACGTCACAAACTTGAAGCACTTTGAGCAGACGAATTTAAGGCTCAAACGTCTCACCAACATGGCGGCAGAGGCTGTGATTGGCTGTGACGTCATGATCGTGACGTTTTGGTGGCTTCACTTTGATTACACGAGGGGAATATTACTCCATGACTTACTCCATCTATTCTAACCTCCTTGCTCTTAACACACAGAAACTTGTGAATTCGCCGTCGTGGGTGGAGCAACGGATAGCGCGCTCGAACGTGAATCGGGAGATGCGGGTTCGATTCCCGCTACACGACGGCGAAATTTCCAAGTTTTCTGATGTGATTTAATTCACGTGTGAAACAGTAATTACAGTCAATTCTGCAATGTCCGATTACTGTGTTAATTATCATGACGTATTTATCACGTATTATGAGAAGAACATTTCTTCAACTCTGAATAAATACACTCATGTCCAAAAATTAAAAATCAACGAAAAAAGGCTAAACTTTGGACACGCAAATCGTTTATTAGAGGTCAAAATATTCTGACGGCATCGAAAAAGAGCAAGTGTTGGGTCTTAAGTAAATTGTCAGGAATCACGTGACAGCTGTGTACTTCCGATCTGCGATAAAAGCTGAAGCGTGAATTAGAAGAAACGTTTGCTTTGAAGGTATTAACGTGTGGATCTTCCTTTTCTGTTGTTATGGCGACTAGTACATCTAAAAGAACTCATCTGGATGATTTTACCCATGGACGAATTGTTGGCAAACTGGAAGAAGAGCGAACAAGGAGAGACGAAGCGAAGAAGTTCGGAATTGCCCTGAGCGTAATATCACGGACCTGGAAACAATTTTCTGAACTTGGAATAGCTACCAGAAGGTTCAGTAGTGGTCGACCACGCAAAAATACTCCATCACAAGATTCTTATCGTGTTGTAACGACTAAAAGATCTCGTCGAATAACTGCTGGCAAATTAGCAAAACTGCTGGAATCAAGCACCCGTACCAAAATATCGCGTCAAACCATGTTAAGTCGTTTGAATAATTTTGGATTCTATGCTCGAAAATCTCTGCAGTGTGTTTCATTAAACCCAGCACGCAAAACAACTCTCTATCGATGGTGTCCTAAACACTATAACGAAGTAAATTTCTCCGTCATTTTTGGTCCACGCCGGGAATCGAACCCGAGTCCACTTATTCCGGAACAAGTCGCTCTACCAACTAAGCTACGCAGACGTTCGTTCTCGCTGCTATCTGCCTTTAAGTCGTGTGCGTCCTGCAGAGCAGGCACGTCACAACACTCCACATGCAGTGAAGAGCAATGGGCCAATGTTCTGTTCGCAGACGAAAGCCGATTTTTTTATCGCATAACTCTAGACGGCAATACATCTGGCGATAACTCTGCACTGCCTATTGAGTCAGAAACATCGCAGAAATTGACCAATACAGGGGTGTTGGAGTAATGATCTGGTCTAAGATTATGATCAATGGTCATACAGAGCTCCTAGTGTTGAGAAAGGGTCAGTGGATGCCCAGCGTTATTGTGAGGAGGTCATTTTAGAACATGTGAGGTTGTTTGGTTGTGCTGTGAGAAACTTTTTCGTTTTTATGGACGATAACGCCCGTCCTCATTGAACACTGTGAGTTCATGAACTGTTGCTGAATGAGTGGATTGACCGAATGGAGTAGCTTGTGTACTTTTCGATCAGAATCTTGAGGTGCATAGTTGAACGCGATTATCCACCTGGCACCAAAAAGACCCGGTGATGGTGCTGAAAGAAGAATGGAGAAACCTCTCTCAGGATCTTCTGGACAATCTCGTGAAAAGCATGGCTCACCAATGCCAATCATGCATTGCAATCATAGGCGGACATATACATATTATAATAAAATAATCCATGAAAAATTACTAATTTTTTCTGTCAATTTTAGTTATTGTGAGCCAATGTCAGAAAAAGGTATGTTTTGTTCTTTTATCTATTTTTCTCTATTAATAAGCTCAAATTCATGCTTATTTATGTGCATACATGTCTTTTACATCTTTGTTTACTGCTTTTATCCACATCTTGTTGGAGTAAAAGTATGGTATGAAAATATAAGTGATCCTTAATTTTTGGACACGAGTGTAAATAAAAAGATTGAAATTTAGAGTCTTCCAAATTATCCAAAAATCACTTGTAAACCTATTAACCAGGGGACACCGATATCGTATTATGGGACACCTGATATACAGGATGTTCGTAAATGATTACTCTAGTACAATTGTAACGTACCAGGAGATGTGACGTACCTGCCAGCAGGACGCACATGACATAAAGGCAGATAGTAGTCACAACAAACGTCCGCGTAGCTCAATTGGTAGAGTGACTTATTCCGGAATGAGGGGATCCGGGTTCGAGCCCCGGCGCGGATAGAAATGATGGAGAAATTTACTTCGTTATTATGGCGCCCGAACTATCCGGATGACCCGACCGTTCAAAATCTCGCATTGGTGTGATGTGATTTCCACACCGCGAGATAGGAAAAATAAGAGAATCCCTTCTCCAGCACTTCGAAAAAAAAAAGGGGGGGGGGAGATGATGTAACGCACCAGGAGATGTGACGTACCTGCCAGCAGGACGCACATGACATAAAGGCAGATAGTAGTCACAACAAACGTCCGCGTAGCTCAATTGGTAGAATTACTTATTCCGGAATGAGGGGATCCAGGTTCGAATCCCGGCGTAGACTAAAAATGACGGAGAAATTTACTTCGTTATACAATGCTATAATTTTTTAATGATGAGCCTTTCATCCATTTTCCGTTTATTAGTGATCACGTACTCGCATAGGTTTTCTGTACTGATGTGTTTCGTCTAGGCATCCGCCACTAGGAGCGCTGCAGCAGCTGCGCAGATAAGATGGCGTCTGTGATAGAAAAGGTGGCTGGCAGAAACAAAATATCCTGTCAGTGTTAAGCGGAAGTTTACTGATAAGAATGAAATTAATTAAGTCGGGAATGATAAAATTCTTGGGAATGGAAACAGTGGAAAAGGAAGTCTGAGTAGCAGTGGCGGCGGGACCGCCCTGCCGCCAGGGCCCGGGCCCGGTTAATAATTTCAGCCAAGATTTTTATTTTTATTATTTTTTTATTTGGCATATGTGCGATTGTTGTGATGTGCCTTAGAAAGTTCTTCTAGATAACTGGCTGGGTGGTCCTAATTCCCAACAAAGCACCTTAGGCATTGTTTTTCTTCTGTTTGTTCAGGGCAGTAGGAAGGTAGAGGGTGTACCGCGATTCGAAATTTCGGGCCCGGTCAACGAACTTCACTTTCCGCCGCCCCTGCTGGGTAGACCATCAGTTTCTGATGAAACGGTAAGAAATATTCAAACTGCTTTCACACCAGTCACCACCGAAATCGGTGCGACAAACTTCAAACCAACTACAGATACCGAAGTCTACGGTATAAAAGGTATTACACAAGCGTTTGCAATTACACGCCTACAAGTTATAAATTCTTCCAGAACTGCACCATGATGACAGTCCAAAACGTTAAACGTTTGCTAATGACAATTTGAATCTCATTTACGAAGATAATGACGTCTTGCTACATGTCTGCTTTACAGCTGTTCCATCTTAATGGTACAGTCAACAGACAGAACACGCGTATTTGGGTATCGGAAACCCCACATGTCGTAAGCACACACGTTTGTAACAGTCCGAAGATAAATGCCTGGTGTGGGCTAATGCACGACCGGATAATCAGCTTTTATTTCTTCGCTGAGGAAAAGGTTTCCGCAAACGTTCACCTAGATCTCCGCAGCAATTACGCCATTTCCCAGTTGCAAAACTGGCCGCCGACTGTTATCTTTCAACAAGATGGGGCACCCCCTCTTTTGGCACATGCTGTTAGTGAAACTCATGACTCAAGATATCCAAATCGATGGATTAGCACGGACGGACCAATCCTATATCTATCAAGATCATCAGAGCTTACCCAGCTGAATTTCTATCTTTGGGGCTGGGTTAAAGATGTGGTTTTTGCAACAATTCTTCCGGGACTTTGCGAGACAGCACTGCAGGTGCAATGGTCACACCACAAATATTGGAGAATGTGTGGGGCGTGTTTGAATACCATTTAGACATTTTATGTGCCACTAGGGGTGAACATGTAGAAGTTTGTTATGGTCATTAACTAATGTACCAAAACTTTGTATATTCTTCATCTGTTTCTGTTTAAAACGGTGTTTAATTGCTAGTAGTCATTTAAAAGTATAACATAATAAATTAGTGTTTTTATGGACACCAATATCATCAGGAATTTCGATGAAACTCTTCTGAAAAAAAAAAAGCGCAGAAAGATATTTTTCTCTCCGCTTCTCTTCCAATGAAGTTGCAAAAATATTTGGAAGGTAAAACTTCTAAGGGAAGCAGCGTATTTGTAATTTAGCAAAATATTCAGGATATTTTTCGTTATAACAGCGATTAAAAAGTACGCCTGCAGTCTCTAAACGATTCAAGTGAGTGTCATGAGTCCTTTTTAATACAAGTTGAATTTTAAGTGAATGTGATACATTACTACATTATTATTACAGCAGGGGGATGGATGCCTTCAATATTTAGCACTGGTTAAAAAAAAATCATTGACTAGGATGCACGTTTACTTCAGATTTCCCTTTTTCAGTTTCTTCGAATTTCTTTTCTCGCTCCAGAAAAATATTTCTTACATTGTGCTTTTTGATTTTTTTATTACGAAAAATATTATTGTTCCAGTGGTTTCTGCGATATCAGAATTACAATATGAATTTTGAAAAAATAAAAAATAAGAAGTACGTACAAACTTCAAACACCAAAAATTAAATTCACCAATTCTCGTAAACGCAAAAATACACACAGCGAGTCCAGTCCATGTGATGAGTAACTTCAGCGAGGATGACATGGACCTATCGTAGAGATCTGCATCTGCCGGGCAAGGATTTTATATTTTAAGGTGGACGTCAAGTATTTTTGCTTCCTATACTTCCAATGTAAAATCTTCTGTACACATTTTCTTCCCAATTAATGATTTCTCAAGGATGAAAATTTGAACATCGATTAAAATAGCTTCATTTTATAACTTGAAATACTAAATATTTTCCAAAACATAAGCATAATTATATTAAAAATCAATAACTTTTCCTTTGGTGGTGTTGAAACCAGAAAAAAGATGGCGCGACGTACTTTGATGACGTCAGTAGCCAAATAAATTTTGGATAGCATAATTATGGTTATGTTTTAGAAAATATTAAGTATTCCAAGTTATAAAATGAAGCTATTTTAATCGATGTTCAAATTTTCATCCTTGGGAATGCATTAATTGTGAAGAAAATGTGTGCAGAAGTTTTTCCCTTGGAAGTATAGGAAGCAAAATTACTTGACGTCCACTTTAAACAATGACTTAAAGAGTGAGCAAGGCTTCAATATTTCTGCACGAAAAATATAGCACGAAGAATAATTTTTCCAATTATGTATACACCATACAGACAAAAGTATTCGAGCACCTTTACATATGCAAATGACCGTGCATTTTCAGAACCAGACATGCTAGAGCGGCATTTGTTGGGTGCTGCGTATAAAAGAGAGTGTTGGCACACGTGTCAGACCACATTGGAAGCGACTGCGCAACGCGGAGCTGAACTAACTGACTGAAAGAGACATGGTGGTTGGATTCCACTTGAGTAAGCAATAAGTGCGTAACGTTGCCGCTTTTCTGGGTATTCAAACATCTGCTGTCGTTTATATTATTTATCGGTGGAAAGCAGATGCTGTCTCTATGCAGCAAAGCCTTACTGTGGGGGTCACAAAAGCTGAGTAATCGTTTCAAACGAAGCTTACAGCGTAGGAAGGCACGCACGTCCTCTGCCACAGACCTGGCCGGCAATGTCGCAGAAGCCACTGGAACAGCTTTTTATCCCAGAACAGTCCGTCGGGAATCGCATGCATACGATTACCACGCTAGGTCAGCCGTACACAAGAAGACGTACATCATGCCAGGCAATGCGAGACGGCGACTCAGCTGCAGTGGTGTCTCTCTCGCCGTTCGTGAGCAAACAGAAGAGTGGTCGTGTGGAGTGGCGAATCACGCTACCCCAGCTTTCGTTCGGATTAGTATATTTGGATAGAGAGTTTGCCTGGGGAAACGCCCTCTGCAGATATCGTGTTTTTTTTTTTTTCTTTTAATCAGGTAAACAGCAGTACACAATTATATCATGAATTGCGTTATACTTTACGGATTTTGAGAATGGATTTTATTCGTACCGCATGGTAAGTTATGGGAAGCAATGGTAGAACATCAAATGCACTGTGAAGATTCGATGAGTAAAAAAAGCAGTAAGTTCACAACTGTGGTAAATTAACAAAGTATCGATGAAGAGGTGCCAGAACAAATTGTTCCACCGACTTCTTGAAGCCATGATGAATATCCGAAACTCATTGTTTTGGAACGACTTGTCTGCATCAGTATAACCAATGAGAAAGAACCAGAATTGTCCCTTGGTGTACAAAAGAAGCATTTATAACTCTAAAGTTTAATTCCACATTCCCCTCAAAGTCTTCAGTTTATAAAAATACTTAGGCAGATCAATAAGAATATTTCGATGACCTTTGGCGAGATGGAATAAAGGTACGCGTATCTTATGAAATATCAATAGATAGAATAGATGTTGGGCGACATCGATGTTGCCCAACATCATTACAGTCTCCTGAGTAGATGGTGTTGTTTGGTCCCGAAGCTTAAATTAAGGAAAGTGCAGGAGAACAAATTCAAGTGAAAATGACGACTCACCTGAAAGCATGGTCCCACTCGAAGGTAAGTACGATTATTATGTTTCTGTGGGCACGTAAATCTCCGGGATCGGAAATACATCGCCAACTGCAATAAATCTTTGGACCTCGGGTCATGAGCGTTCGGACCATGCCAGAGTGTGTTCAAAATCTGCACACTGGAGCAATGAGTTAACGGATGCGGAACACAGTGGCATTCCTTCAACAACAGACAGCAACGCAGCGTGCGTGGAATTCCAAACACTTTTATTTTACTCCCTGAACGCTCGTGATTTCAGAACTATAGATTTCTTGCAGTTGGCTATGTATCTCCATTGCCAGCGTCTTAAGTGCCTTGAGAAACCTTCGAGTTGTCCAGAGAAATGCCAAGAGAAAGCGCCCAGAGAAACCCTAGAAAATCTCCAATTCAGACCTTTCCGCTTCGGAATGTCTACCTCTTCCACGCATCTGAAAATATCCGTATAATTCATTAGTCCGCTTGAAAACGAGCGGTAGAACAGCCGGGAGATTTATTGCTTCGACGGATCCCCCCCCCTCTCTCTGAAATCGAGGGATAGAATTTTGATCAGAGGAGGAGAATCGGTTTGAAAATTCAGTCAAAGCGAGAATGAGAAAAAAGTGTAGACAGCAAATTGAGTAGATATATTAATATGGAAATCAAGAAAACTAAGATCTGGCGACCCACGGCGAGAAGGAAAGAACCATGAAAAAGCCCTGTAGCACTACTTCTGAGATGCTTCTAGAGTACATGCTTGCTTCGAGGGGAAATTCTGCTAAAATTTCCCTCACGCTCTGATCTCGATTGCTGCAGCGCAGTTTTGAGATATTCCTGCTGTGTTTCAACCTGTAAATTATATCATTATACACTGAAGAGCAATTGAATTAGAGACAGCTGACGTTATGTAAATGTGGCGCTGTGGGCGGCCCTGTAAACGGAAACGACATGACGTATGCGGCGATCCGACAATATAAGGGGTGATGCGACGGGAATCAGTAAGAGTCGGACGCAGTATGGGTAAGACGAAGGATCTAAGCGCATTTGATCGTGGGCAAATTGTCGGGGCCCGACGAATGGGTCACTCCATCTCGGAAGTCGTGCAGGCACTGGGGTTTCCGCGAGCCACTGTGTCACGGGTGCACCGTGAGTACATCGACTCCGGGAAAACTATCCCTGCAAGGGCCAACTGCCGTGTACAACAGCGTGTGGATGAGCAGGGTCATTGTCGGCTAGCTCGTATTGTAACAGCGGATAGACGGGCTACAGTGCAAGAAATCACTCTGCAATTTAACGATGTTGCACAAAAACATGTAAGCAGCCACACCATCCAGTACCATCTCCTCGCTATGGGGTACAGAAGCCATCGTCCCACGACGGTACCGCTGCTGATCGCACATCACAGAGAGCAAAGATTAGCATGGGCGCGGGAACATCGCCACTGGACCCTAGACATGTGGGAAAATGTTGCCTGGACTGATGAGTCGAGATTCACGTTGGTACATGCAGATGGCAAGATACGAATACGGCGCAAACCACATGAAGCAATGGATCCTTCTTGACAGCAGGGTATTCTTCAAGCTGGTGGAGTTGGCATTCTCGTCTGGGGACTGTTTACGTGGACTGAAATGGGACCCCTGATGCGTGTGCAATCGTACCTCACAGGTCAATGTTACCGGGATATCCTGGACGACCATTTGCTCCCGTTTGTGCGTCTTCAACATCCCACTGGGGACCTCATCCTGCAACAAGACAATGCACCGTGCCATTGCTCCCGAATTGTATCCGAATGGTTCGATGAACACTCCACCGACGTGACCTCGCTTCCTTGGCCAGCAGTCACCTGACCTCAATCCCTTCGAGCACATCTGGGATGCCATCAAGAGAGATAGATGTTCGAGGCTTCTGACCTCCAACCCCCATCTCCATCAAATCTTCGTGAACTGTGGGAGCTTGTTCAGGGGTCGTGGATCCGTACGGCTTCCCAACGCTTTCGGTGTCTTGTCGAGTCCATGCCGAGACGAATCGCCGCCGTCATCAGGGCGAAAGATGGTGCTACACGTTATTACACAGGTATTTCTAATTCAATTGCTCTTCACAGTGTATGATGACATACAGTATACAGTCCAATAAAAATTATGACCACTTGTCAGTGTAAGGTAAGACCTCCTCGTGTCTCCAGTGTAGCAGATATATCGCGGAGTATTGATTCATTGAGGCCTATGAACGTTTGTACGCAGTCCCGTCCCATGCGAACACCAGTGCTTCTCGCAGATCAAGAATCATCAGTGGTGGATCATAAAGGGTCATCGGTGTTTCTTCCGTTCAGTTCATGGCGGTACCGGGAGTAGTCCAGCGGCTACCGAGGTAGAAATTTCTACCTCTTCCCCGCGTCTGAAAGTATCCGTATAAATCTATAGTCCGCCTGAAAACGAGCGGTAGAACAGCCGGGAGATTTATTTCTTCGACGGATTTTTTCTGTCTCTCTCTCTCTCTCTCTCTCTCTCTCTCTCTCTCTCTCTCTCTCTCTCTCATCGAACATCATCTACATAATATAGCAGAAAACGGGATTCGTCCGAATTTCTTCTACTATTCCGTAGTCCAATGCTTCTTCTTTGATGCAAATTCACTTCGTAATCGTCGATGACTGGTGGTCAGCATGGGTACCTTTAGTAGACGGCGGCTCCGGAGACCCATAGACAGAGTTCGGTGGACTGTGGCCTGCGATACGCTCCTCGATGTGCGTGCATTAAACGATCCGGGTAGTTGTTCCACTGTGGCCCGTCTGTCGGATCATACTAGTCGGGATAGCCGTCGGTACCCACGGTCGTCAGTGCTCGTGGGCGTCTGCTATTGACCCAATTTCTGCAGGTCTTTCCGGTGAAACACTTTAATAACTGCCCCACGTGAACAGCCCGCTATATCGACCCCTTCTGTAATACTAACACCTTTCAGTTGGTAGCCAACAATCATTCCTTTTTCAAACTCTGTTATAGGTCACGTCCTTTTCCCATTTTCAAGCGAAACTCCACACCGTCTGCGAGTTCGTGCCTTTCTAAATGCCTTACATGATTTGATATATTGCTGCGCACACCATCTGGCTGCTGATTATGATTACGGACAATGAAGTATGCGCACCTATAGAAGAAAACATGCTACAGCCGCAAAACTTTGCGAATAACTAGAGGGTGTGCTGGTATGCAAAGGATCCACGTTTGGTGCGTTTGCGCATGACCGCACACCCTGTGGTGGCGCTGCAAGCACGAATCGGCAGCCTTATAAACCGACATGTAGTCGATGCCCATGAAAGCAAAAAGCACCGGCCGACGCAAGCAAGAGTACAGAGTGACAAGAATGCCGGGTAGATGTCAGAGACGTCGATTTCCGCAACTTACGGACTTTGAGAGAGGCGTGATCATCGGGCTGAAAACCGTAGGGCGGTCAGCGCGCCGTATAGCCCACCACGGGGATCGTTCTGACCGTACCGTCCAACTATGTTGGGAGCAGTGGACACGTGACAGCACTGCCCCACGGCGGAGTGGCACCGGACGGATCAGGACGACCACCGGTAGAGAGGATCGACGGGTCGTGCCACCTGGCACGAACGGATCCCACGGGGACCCGATCCACTATACAGGCAGATGTAGCCGCTCCTGTGTGCCCACGAAAAATTTCCCGACGACCTCGCGGAAGCGAATCTGCGACTCCAGCGCCCCTTACGTTTGCTGCCATTAACACCGGAACATCGCCGGCTCCGTGAGCAGTGGTACCATGCCAGAACGAAGTGGAACGTGACAGCCTGGTAACGTGTGGTGTTTAGCGATGAGTGCCGCTTTTTTTGGGGTAGACAGATGATCATCGTGTCCGGATGTGGAGGTCCCCGGGTCAACGGCACAATCCCAACCTCGCTATCGAGCGCCACTCCTCCCCCCGCTGCAGGCATTGTGTTCTGGGGAGCCATTGCCTACGATAGCCGATCAGCTCTGGTAGATCAGCAGTAGTACGTGGATCATTGACGGGCCAGCAGAATGTGGATGAGATCATACGACCCCATGCGCTCCTATTCCTGGTCGGGATTCCAGGTACGCTATACTAGCAGGATAATGCCCTCCCGCACACGGTTCGGGTTGCCCATGACTGCCTACGTCATGTCCAGACACTTCCATGGCCTGCCCGCTCCCCGGATATGTCCCCTATCGAGCATGTGTGGGACCAGTTGAAACGCCGGCTGCCGCCGGGCCGCACTCCCCGGGATTTGGAGCACACTGTCTAACACGTGTGGGCCAGTCTGCCGCAGGACAACATCAAGCGTCTGTTCGCCTCCATGCCGGACTGTATTGCAGCATGTATCGCCGCACGAGGTGGTGCGACGCACTATTGAAGATGACCGGACTGCGTGCCACAGGCCCCTCTGTAATTGTCCTGCAGCTCTGTTTTTGCCATCATGTGTATCCTTCATCTGTATCAGTACGTCCATAAAATTTCAGCTCAATCGGAAGCTTCCTTATTGGTGCACAAATTTCATTGTCCGTGAATGTACATCAGGAATAGTCATAATTTTTTGACTGGCCTGTGTATATGGAATGCTGTATTTGAAAAACACGAAACTTAAAAGACCTGATTATTTTTTCAAGTATTCAGGCGTGAAGAAATACAGGGTGAATCAAAATGTTTTTTTCGTTCGTTTGTTTGTCTTGTTTTTGGGCTTTAACGACCGCCGTGAGCAACTGAATGGCTTATAAACAGTCGCCTGTCCCTGATTTGGGGCCGCTGGTTCCAGGGAAGGGAGACAGCCAAATCCGTAGGACAAAGACATTATCCATGCCTCACCCAGAATCCAATCCGACCCTACCTCTGACGGCCGCCCCGGTGGCGCAGTGGTCTAAGCGTTGGCCTCTGATCATTCGTCCGTAAGGGGTCCGGGTTCGAATCCCGGTGAGGCATGGATGTTGTGTTTGTCTTACGGCACTGGCTCTCTCCCTTCCCTGGAACCAGTGACCCAAAATTAGGGACGGGCGACTGCTTATAGCCCATTGAGTTGCTCACGGTGGTCGTTAAACCTCCAATCAAAAAAAAAAAAAAACAAAAAAAAAACCCTCTGACGAATAATTAGACGCCATTGCTTCGTATCACTCTGCCAAATGATGTGAGCTGTTATCTAAATTTGTTTGCCAAGAAACAATTAGCAGGAGGGAAATACAACGTATGCATCTTTTGTTATAAGAATTCAGAGTTTTATTGAACGCAGGAGCAACAATTAATTTTCTAAATGTTACCACTAGCAGAGGCGTAGCGACGGGCGGGATAAAGATGAGAAGTTGTTCCCGGGATCCCAGTTCATGAGGACGCCGGAAACGTTGGAATGATGTTGCTGCTGAAGTTTGAAATGCGCCACGGCAAATAAGTTGTAGTGTGGAAACATACACTTTTCACATGTAGAAAATTTCCCTTGCTGTTGAATGATCACCTCCTTTGGATTTGTAGAATATGTCACTAAGATATGCAGCTTCTGTTATTTTCATTTCGACTTACGCATATCACTGAATCAATTGAATTAAGCTTCGACTATTTCTTACAGATTCGTAGCGTCAGCTCACAGCACATAACTACTCCCTTTCCTCTCACTGATGATGTGGACGGTATAACAATAATCTCTGTTTGGTAATTAAACTCGCCTGGAAAACGGAAGACGATTATTATCAACCACATATAACGGGTAGCACTTCCATTGGGAAACGTTAACTTAAATGAGCAACTACTATTTATTCAATAAGGCCAAAGTCCACTCGGAAAGGGATAAAAGTTTCTCAAATCTTCCTATATCAGCTAGTAAGTGTCAACGACTATTGGCAACCTTAAGTTTTCGTCCCTTGACAGTTTTCCGTGAAATTGCTCCTCGTAACTGCAACACCATTTTCTTGTCATTTGTTGTGCTACTCGTTTTAAGACACTGTTGTTGTCCGTGCTTTAGAAATAAGCACTTTTCTCAACGGAAAACTCTTATGACAATTCCAGACATTTTGGTTATGTGAATTGCTTTTGAAAACTTTGTGCATGATTATTTTTATTCAGAAATGAAATAATTCCCTTCGTATAACTTATGGAATTTTTTTATGCGATGTATGCTTGCGTAAGGAACACATGTTCATTTGTTTACAGCAATTTCTACAACTGAAACAAAGTTTACTTTCTGCGCAGGTCAAGGGCATTAGGATCAAAGTTGAAGCGCTTTGTACTATTAAATGTCTCAGTCGCGGATGAGCTTGACAAAGAACTGGCTCAGGGCTTTTCCGAGACGGTAAGATTTGTGGGGTGCTCACTGTCAACTGTGGTCAGTATCTTAAAAAAGTGATCGGAGGAAGGAAACATCACGAACCGCCGGCAAAGTGTGGGACGGCCACAGGTCATCAATGCTAGTAGAAGTGGACGAAGGCTATTCCGTACGATGCGAGCCAACAGAAGGCATACTGTGGCGCAACTCGCCGGTAATTTGAATGCTGCTGAAGGGATAATGTGCCATAACTACAATAAATCGAGCCCAGCTGTAAATGCGGCTGCGTAACCGCAGGCTTCTCCGAGTGTCCATGCTAACTTCAGTTCATCGTTGAAAGCGCCTACAATGGTCACGCAGGAATCAAAACTGGACCTTGAATGATTGGGAAAAAGTCGTCTAGTCCGATGAATCTCGTTTCCTGTTGCACCATGTGGACAAGCAGGTACGTTTGCGTCGTTTATCTGGGAAAGTGTTGGCACCAAGATGCACCGTGGAACGAAATCAAGCCGGTGGGGGAAGTGTAATGCCTTAGGCAATGTTCAGCTGAAAAATCCTAGGTCCAGTTTTTCATGTGTAGGACGCTATGTTATCTACCACCTACCTAAATATAATTTCAGACAAGGTACATCCTTTCATGGCAACGGTATTCTCCTTTCACGGTATTCCCATCTGTAAGTGCCTGCTTTCAAGGTATTCCGCTCTAATAGTGCCTGCTTTCAGGGTATTCCTCTCTAGTAGTACATGCTTCCACGGTATTCCCCTCTAGTAGTGGCTGCTTTCACGGTATTGCCCTCTAGTAGTGGCTGCTTTCACGGTATTCCACTCTACTAGTGCCTGCTTTCACGGCATTCCCCCCTGTAAGTACCTGTTCTCACGGTATTCCGCTCCAGTTGTGCCTGCTTTCACGGTATCCTCCTACATTAGTGCCTGCTCGTACGGTATTCCACTCTAGTACTGCCTGCTGTCACGGTATTTCCCTACAGTAGTGCCTGCTTTCGCGATATTCCTCTTTAGTAGTGCCTGTTTTCGCGGTATTCCCCTTTAGTAATGCCTGCTTTCGCGGTATTCCTCTTTATTAGTGCCTGCTTTCACGGTATTCACGTCGAGTAGTGCCTCCATTCCATGCCGCACTGCCAGAATTGTTCGAGAATGGTTCGCGGAACATGAGGAAAACCTCCAGGTATTTTGCCCTTGCCTTTAAAATCCCGAGACATCAATGTAATCGAGTATATGTGGTTTGTGTTCTAACAGCAAATCCGATCCACGGAGCCTCAACAACATAATTTATAAGAGTTAAAGGACCTGCTGGTAATGTGTTGGTTCCAGGTACCACAAGACACCTTCAGAAATCTTGTGGCGTCTATGCCTCGCCTGGTAAGAGCTTGTTTTGGAAGCACGTGGAAGACCAGTATCATATTAGGCAGGTGGTCTGAATATTTTGGCTCTTCGGTGTATGTTTCAGCAAATCAACGTTGCGTATAATATACGCATTGTTCCAATTTGTATCATAACTTTTTCATGCTACATTAGAATTAGTTTTTGCACAACATTTCACTCAATTTTACGTGCGAAAAAAATCTCGTCCTTGTCAGCATAGGAGGCCCGCTGGTAACGTGTTGGAACACAATTAAAAAAGGTAATTATCAATATTTTCGCCAAAACTTTTTATCAATCGCCAAAACGATATTTTTTCGCAAACTGCAAAGAATGCGATCAGCAGCGCGACCCTCTTAAGTACTTGAATCTGTCCGTGGTGATATCGGCGTCATTTCTGTGACACTGACGCTCTTTCTAATAAAAGTTTTAATAAAAGTAAATTTTCTATTTTTGTTTTTGTTTTTGTTATTTGCCACTTTGTAAGTGCTTTTTGATTCAGCTAGGCACTGATTCATAACATTTATCTTTTTTTCTTTTTCATTTTTTTCCCTGTCTAATCTAGGTCAGAGGGAATGCCTTTAAACATACTATGATATGAATTAAATTTGCTTTGAATAAACTCTCAGAATATTGTCAATGAAGAAATAGATTTTTTCGGGTAGGTGCTTACCTATACTCAAGCCGCCTTTTGATGCCCCTTTCTCAATAATCTTTATTTCTTGTTTCCCAAGAGGCGCAAATTTTATGTTTTGTCTTCGGGCGTCAGTCACCTTTGCTACGCCATAAAGGTCACGATGTACTGCACTGCCGATTTAGTGCAGGGAAAGATGACAAGTGAACAGGAGGGTGCTTTTTTTGTCTTGGAGATCCATTTCCACGCAGTCTGTTATCTCTGTTCACGCCATCGCATCCATCCTGCTATAGCAACTTTTTTGAATACGCATGCCTGGCCGATGGATTGGACAAACGAGACCTGCTAGATCACCGGATCTAACTCCTCTTGATATTTTTCCTTTTGAGTTACGTAAGGAACACACTGTATGCATTGCCATTGCCACAAGATGTGTATCACCTGAATCATCGCATAGGTACTGTTTTATCAATGACTGGGCGCCAAATGTTATCTGTTCGACAGGAAGTGGACTATCGTTTCGACGCGAGTATGAGCCACATATGGTGGGCAAATTGAACTTCCATAAGTATGGTAAAAAAAAATGTTGTATTTGCTGTTCTGAATAGGGTAATTTTCATATTTTTGAGTCTAAATCTTGTTTCTCAATAAATTTCTATTCGCTTACATCATTTTGGCCAGTGGGTCCCGCAGACCGCAGGGGAAATCCTTGAAAATAACATTTTCCTTGCTATTTTTGGCAATTTTTGAACAATTGCTTTCTTTGAACATTACGCGACACTTAAAGTTACACTATCTCCCAACAAGTAATTAGACACCTGTGATGGCAAAGGAAAACGAAGTTTATTCACATTCAGTAGTTGGTGGAGCCTCCACGAGCGGCGATTACAGCTGCGACCCTCCGGGGCATACCCTCAACCAGGCGTTGTACGACGTCTAGCGGTATTTTCTTCCACTCGGCTTGGAGAAGACAGGTCAGTTCCTTCACCGATTTCGGACGGTGGGAGCACCCCTTAAGTCGACGCTCCAACTCGTCCCAGAGGTGCTCCATAGGGTTAAGGTCCGGGCTCTGCGCAGGCCAGTCCATTTGAATAACCCCATTGTCACCATACCAAGCCATGGTGGACCTCGCAACATGACAGGTGGCATTGTCATCCTGAAAGTAACATGGGTCCACCCCGTAAAACTGCCACAACGTAGGAAGCGCATGGTCATCCAAAATGGTGCAGTAGGTCTCGGCGTTGAGTCTACCAGGAATTGCGACCAAGGGTTTCATGCCATACCAGGAGAAACACCCCCATAGCATAATTCCACCGCCGCCGAACTTCACAGTTGCCACAATACATTCCGGCAGGAGGCGTTCTCCAGGCAGACGCCAAACCCAGACCCTGCCATCCGAATGGTAGAGGGTGAACCTTGATTTGTCGCTCCAGAGAACCTGTTTTCACTGTTCAACGGTCCACTGTCGACGATCTTTGCACCACGTTAGCCTAGCAGCGCTATTGGACTTGGTGATCAAAGGCTTGTGGGCGGCTGCACGTCCATGATAACCGAGCAGATGGGCTTCCTTTTGGATGGTATTCATGGAAAGAACACTCCGGATGCCTGTTGAAACTCTTCGCGGATGTGGCCCATCGATTTGGTGCGGTTCGTCCGAATTTTTCTGGCCAGCACATGTCGGTCTCTAACTCCCAGTTTTGTTGGTCTGCCGGGTCGGGCACATTCCGACAGTCACCTCTCATCTTCCACTTGCCCATCCCGTAGGCCACTGTCGATTTTGGGTACTTCAGCTCGCTGGATATGTCACGTATGGATCGGCCATTTCTGTGATAACCGACGATTACACCTTTCTTGAAATCAGAGTGCTCCGAACTGCGTGGCATCTTGCATGCGACTGGTTGCGTTGTTGTTTCCAGCACCGCAGATATCGTCGATTGCAGGGGTGTCCAATTACTTGTTGGTAGATAGTGTATATTCAAGAGAAAAATTGCATTTTTAAAAATTGCATTTACCCGGACGCTTTAGAAGAGTATTTCCCTGAGATATCGATTCTTGAAATTGTGGACGCACGGCTGCTTACCCGCAGTGAACATGTGCGCCGGCCCGGTGACGCAGTGGTCTAAGCGCTGGCTTATGTCTATTCGTACGAGATGAGTCCGGGTTTGAATCACGGTAACTGGTTCTCTCCCTTCCCTGGAACCAGTGGCCCTAAATTTGTGGTGGGTGACTGCTTATAGCCAACTGAGTTGCTCACGGTGGTCGTTAAACCCCCAAACAAAAAGAAAAAAGTGAACATGTGCAGTATAACATGTGCATTGCCAAGTGTAACGCATAATATGTGCGTTGTCAAGTGTAACGTATAACATGTGCAGTGTCTGTCTCAGAAGCATATTGAACGCGTGTAATGTCTGAACAGACAACATGTCGGTTTTCCTTTTTTATATGGCTTTGCAGATGTAACCCATAATTATGTAACGTACCAGGAGAAGTGACGTACCTGCCAGAAGGACGCACACGACATAAAGGCAGATAGGAATCAGAATAAAACGTCCGCGTAGCTCAATTGGTAGAGCAACTTATTCCGGAATGAGGGGATCCGGTTTCGAATCCTGGCGTGGACAGAAATGACGGAGAAATTTACTTCGTTATAATGGCGCCCGAACTATCCGGATGACCCGACCGTTCAAAATCTCGCAATGGTGTGATGTTATTTCCACACCGCGAGATAGGAAAACTAAGAGAATCCCTTCTCCAGCACTTCGAAAAATATATATATATATATATATATATACTTAAGAGCAAAACTGAAGACTAAGGAAAAAATTTTAGAATTTAAAACGAAGGGTGCAAAATAACCTGAAAATCAAAACGCGCAACGCAGCAGTTTTGAAAATTCAGAATTCACATTCTATAAAGAAGATACCTAAGCAAAAAAATACATATATAATTTTGACTCACACCTAATACAACATAGAAAAGGTTATGTATCTACCTGTGTGAGTAAAAGGAGAAAAGATAAAAAATAAAATAAAACAACTGAATGTAGAAGGTGTCGAGAATACTGAGCCTTGGCTTTATCAAGGACCAGCAAAAACTCTGCATTTTCTCACTTCCACAAAGACCTAGTTGGAAATGGGTTTCTGCAAGGCCATAGATGCAAGTAACATTCCCACCTAAAATAGTTTAAAAAATATATATATAAGTCATGTCCTCCGTAGAGTAGCATGACCTAGCACTAGTTAACAATTTCGCTTGCATCCATTAACCTTCATGGCCCGACCCATGCTCTTCATCTGTTACTATTAAACAGAGAGAAGAAGATTAAAGAGAACTCAAGCTGTGAGAGTGACATAATAAATAGAAATGATTTTCAGCTATAACGAAATTCCAAGTTCGTTTGAGAGAGAATTTAAACCTGAAAAACATTGCAAAAGAAATCCAAATTTTACATTGCAATTAAAAAAGGAAATGTTAATTTATAACGAACAGATTTTTGAAAGAAAACTTGAGTCTAAAACCCCCTACTCTACAACTTATGACAGCACGAAAACAAGAATAAGTTAAAGATAATAATTAACTAAAGAAAACTTTGTGAAAGTTATATACCTTAAACAGTTAGTTGCAATATGTACAAAGTATTTCAGCAGTGCTTTAAGCGCATAATTAATTAGTTATTAAGAACTTAACTTCTTTGAAAAAACAGCGCATAGACAAAGCGCATAGAAAAGGAACAAGCTTAGCCTTCTTCTGTTCCTAGGTTCCCCAAAAGACGCTCAAAGTTACAAAGAAAAGTAAGAGTTAAAACCCGCATAAATGTTAACAGACAAACCAATGCTTAAAAGCTGAAAAGCTAAAAAACGACAGAGAAAAGGTACAAACATTGAACTTATAAAACCTAGAACCCAAAAACAAGGAAGAGAGCTTACCTCTTGTGTGACAAAAACTTTTCTCCACACAAGAGGAGAACATGGCTGACCCCTTCCGCCACTCCCCTTGACGCTGGGGGGGCAGTGAGGGTGGGGCTGATGGCCTCCTCATACAGCAAGAAACCAACGCGCGGAGATTTTAACCAGAGAAAAAAAAAAAAATATATATATATAAACATAAGACTGTGGATCTGTATGATCAGAATGAGCAGAATTAACTCTCCAGAATACATGAGAAATATTATAAAATACACGAGCAGTTTATTTAATAATCTTTGCATGTATTAAATCACCTTAGTGAGCTTCTATAGATTAATCAGAATCTTATTAATTTTAATGTTGGTTTTACTATTTTTAGTATAGCTATCCTAGTGATGAATAACTAGTTTTCTTTTTTATTTGTTTTTATTTTCTTTTATAAACAGATTTTTAAGCTTTTTTTGTGATTTTGTTTATATTATTTAATTTTTTGTTTTAATAGGACCGTCATATCCATAGCACTAAGGTTCCTTTAGGTAGTTAATAGGCATCCTCTAGCCAACTTCCTTACGGCTTTGATTGGTCAGAATCATATTATTAACTGTGTAGAAAATTAAAGCAGATCTGCCAACCTTACTCTATTATTCAGAATAATTTTTCTTAAAGTTCTTTTGATGAAAGAAGAAGGAATTTCGTTCTCTAGAAAACTTTCTAATAGTATATTAATGTGGTAATTGAAATCCAAATTGTTGCTGCAAATTCTTGAAATTCTTAGGACCTGAGAAATTAGTACATTCTCAATTACTTTGGTTGAAATGTTATTATTCCAGTGTAGATATTTAATTACTTTGAAAGGAAAATTAACTCTTTTATCAAAGAGGCTAATAGATGGGTTACCTCTGTTGAGCTTAATGCTTAAGTCTAGGAACTCAAGTTCCTGATTACTGTGGTTGGTTTTACATAAGTTAAGAGAGCTAGGATAGATATTATCAAAATCACTCTCTATAACTTCTGAATTATTGATACACAGCAGATCATCAATATATCTAAAAGTGTAAAGGTAGTTATCTGAGCAGGTGGGGTGATTTTTAATGAATTTATATTCCTTAAAGAACAGGAATAGATTAGCGATATTTGTGGACGTTGATGTTCCCATTGGAATACCGTTCACTTGCTTATAGAGGGTATTATTATATAAGATATGGTTATTTTTTATGCAGCAATTGAGATAAGAGTTCCAAGTTCCTACATCAACAAATTGGTTAAGTTTAAATTCTGCATACAGCTCTTTAAAGGTAGTGATTATGTCTGATAGAGGCAGATTAGTATATAGGTTTTCAAAATCATAACTATTAATATCTAGGGGACAAACTTTGAGTATAGTAGAAATTACTTCTGCATTATTATTAATTATCCGAAAATCTCTGTACATCAAGTTAGAACAGTTTCTAATGTGTTTCAAAACCTTCTTTAAGACATCTTCAAAAGCAAGATCTATTTTCTTTTTATGACTCCTTACTCCACTAGCTATGAACCTGAACTTCACAGGATCCTTATGAAACTTAACCGTTGCAAAAAGAAATGGAAATTCAGGCCCATATCTTCTAGTTTGTGGAATTTTAAGTTTCTTGAAGAATGCCTTAAACCGATTTTCTAACTGCTTGGTAGAATAACTTACGGGCTCGTATGTTACTCTATTATTGAGTTCCATAGTTAACAATTCAAAATAGAACTTCTTACAGATAATTGCAAAATTATTGCTAGCTTTATCCGTAGTGGTAAAAATAAATTGGTCTTGTAGTTTGGAGAGTGACCTTTTAGCTTCTCCAGAGAAAAAGAGATTTCTGTCGAAACAAAAGTCCAGACCTGCCAACTCACCGGTGAAGCTATTGATTATATTATATTTCCATTCTGCGAAGGCCTCAATAGGCTGATTGTACGTCAAACTGGTTTTTACGATGTACTTATTTACATCTTGAGTGAAGCTCTCAAGAATCCTTTCTTTGGAAATTGTGAAGGAAGGTCTGAATTTAGAGCCATACTCTAATAAATTCCTAAGCTTTTCATTTTCAACATAACTCAAGTTTCCGGTGATAATATGGTTGTAATTCTTATCATAGTGAACTGTTTCTTTATGTTCATCACAAGAACAAGAAGTAATTACAGGAATGTAGCTCGAAGAGTTAAGTTTGTAGTTTTTAACTATTGACCCTAAGGTCTTAACATATTTAAAACTTACAATAGACTGGTGCCTGTGGATGGGAAAAAAATTGCATTATTGTAGAACAGCTTCCTTACATTGAGATTATCGTAGGCTTTATTTAGGAACCTGATGGTAACAAAATTACTGGAAAATTCTTTAAGATAAATTTTATCTTTAAGAATATGTTTAAGAAATGTCCAGAACCAAAGCAAAGACATGCTTATCAACATGGTCAGCAGTTTCATTCCCAGAATTTGAAAAAACATTTAAGGACAGAGTGCTTGAAGGACTTGAGAATTTTGTAAGTATTTTTAACAAAATTAGTGCCAGTTTTAAAGCTTTCCAGAGTTTTTAGCAAGTTAGCAAAATCAACTTTGCTTGATGTGCGAAATAACCTCTGTCCTCTATTACCTCTAGAGCAGCTCTTATTATTAACAAGAAAGAAGAGTTCACGAATTGAAAATTTATGCTGATTATGCTTATTGTCAGATAGAAATTGGAATTAAGGCCATAGGGATAAAGAGACTGATGCTGCAAAATTTCAAGGGATTCAGTTTCTAGCCGAGCATAGAGGTCAGGAATAATATGTAGTACCTCTATTTTCACTTTGTCAAAACCATGAGTATGGAAATGCTCTAATTCAAAGGTAGAGTACTGGTTGGCGTTTGTGGAGGGGTTCACTCCTGAATTAGAGAACTTGTTTACTAGAGACCTGTGACCATTAATCCTAAGATGAAGAGGATTTTTACTTTGGCCAATATAGCTAAGGTTGCAGACAGTACAGGTGAGTTTATAGATGGTATTGTAGGCTTTGCAAAACTTGTTGGAGCAATTATCCTCAACAGAAGAATACAGGTTAGGATCTGCAGATTTACATGTCAAACAACGTTTGTCATTTCATAACTTTAGATTACCTTTGCCAGCGAGTTCATACACTATGGGAAAGGGTGCTAGCCTAACCGAGCGGGAGGACTTAAAATATCTGAGCTGACCTCCAATCCTTTCATCGTCCTTAGAACTACACTTGGGCCAAAACATACAAATTCTGAGCAAACCAACTAGGAAAAACTTTTTAGAAATAAGCAGTCCAAGAAAAGACCAAACTCGAGTATAAACTACACTCCAAAAAGCTGCATCCAAAACATACTAAAAAGAAAAATTAGAAAATGAAATGGCCTTGCAGAAACCCATTTCCAACTAGGTCTTTGTGGAAGTGAGAAAATGCAGAGTTTTTGCTGGTCCTTGATAAAGCCAAGGCTCAGTATTCTCGACACCTTCTACATTCAGTTGTTTTATTTTATTTTTTATCTTTTCTCCTTTTACTCACACAGGTAGATACATAACCTTTTCTATGTTGTATTAGGTGTGAGTCAAAATTATATATGTATTTTTTTGCTTAGGTATCTTCTTTATAGAATATATATATATATATATATATATAAGGGGGAGATGATGTAACGTACCAGGAGATGTGACGTACCTGCCAGAAGGACGCACACGACATAGAGGCAGATGGGAATCAGAATAAAACGTCCGCGTAGCTCAATTGGTAGAGCAACTTATTCCGGAATGAGGGGATCCGGGTTCGAATCCTGCCTGGCGCGGATAAAAATGACGGAGAAATTTCTTCGTTATAATGGCGCCCGAACTATCCGGATGACCCGACCGTTCAAAATTTCGCATTGGTGTGATGTTATTTCCACACCGCGAGATAGGAAAAATAAGAGAATCCTTTCTCCAGCACTTCGAAAATAAAAAAATAAAAGTAAGGGGAGATGATGTAACGTACCAGGAGATGTGACGTACCTGCCAGAAGGACGCACACGACATAAAGGCAGATAGGAATCAGAATAAAACGTCCGCGTAGCTCAACTGGTAGAGTGACTTATTCCGGAATGAGGGGATCCGGGTTCCAATCCTGGCGTGGACAGAAATGACGGAGAAATTTACTTCGTTATACTTACTATTCGCGGACATTAACGCTGCACACTATGCGGACATTAACGTTCACTGCAAGTGAACTGGCATACGTCCAGAATTTCAACTATCGATATCTGAGCAAAATATTCCTCTAAAGCGTCCGGGTAAATTTTGTCCACCTAATTCGGCACGGCGCATTTTTTAAAGAGTGTCTATTGTAAACAAGTTAGTAAAATCATGCAATGCATTGATTACGATACGCTTTCCAACATACCACAAATCATTACTCAAGTTATCACACAAGTTACAAGGATAATGGCTGTGGAATAAATCTCGGTCCTGTGCCCAGAGCTTTGATCCCATTTCGATGATATTCAACAGAACCGGTTAAGTATATCTCCGAAATAACATGACAAAGTTTTGTCGCAATCGAAGCATTTTTACGTAAGTTATGATGCATAAGGACTATGGAATAGATCCCGCTCCTGTATCCTACACTTTGACCCCATTTCGTCCATTTTCAATAGGATTTGTCCCCAGGCAGGCCCCTACAACATACTAACATTTCATCCAAATCGAAGCATTTTTACGCAAGTTATGACGCATAATGGCGATGGAAGTGATTCCGCTCCTATGTCCTGACCTTTGACCCCATTTCGCCCATTTTCAATAGGGTTTGTGGCCAAGTGGTCCCCTACCACATGCTAAAATTTCATCAAAATCGAACCTTTTTTACGTTAGTTATGACACATAAGAGCAGTGGAATGGAACCCGCTCCTATGTCCTGACCTTTGACCCCATTTCGTTCACTTCCAATAGGGTTCCTTCCCAGGTGTTCCCCCCACCACATACTAAACTTTCATCGAAATCGAACGATTTTTACGTGAGTTATCGTGCGGACGGGCATACGCACAAAACACATGACGTAATGAGGTAGATGGGACTCGCGACCATCTGCTGGCAAAAGTTTCACGTCATAAAACTTTAATAGAATCCACACACAACGCGTGCCGTAATGAGATGGCGTGCCCACACGCCAACATCTCAATCGCGAGAGTGTGACGTCATAAGATTTCTAAGCATGGGTAACATTATTGGGACGACGCCATGACACTAAAAATGTGATAATTCGGAGTGGTTATTTAACCCACTAATCGAATTTTCCTAAAGACGAGATCAAGCTAAATCGATTTCTAGTACCAGAAAACGGTAGGTTAACGACTTTCATCAAAATCCTTAGAGCCGTTTTGAAAATAAAATTTACATACATACAAGAATTACTCCTTTAATAGTATGGGATAAGGGCGATGGAATGGATCCCGATGCTATGTCCTGACCTTTGACCCCATTTCGTCCATTTTCAATAGGGTTCGTCCCCAGGTGGTCCCCTTACCACATACTAAAATTAAATCGAACCATTTTTACGCACGTTAAGACGCATAAGGGCAATGGAATGCATCCCGCTCCTATGTCCTGACCTTTGACCCCACTTCACCCATTTACAATAGGTTCGTCCCCAGGTGGTCCACTACCACATACTAAAATTTCCTCGAAATTGAACCATTTTTACGCGAGTTATCGTGCGGATAGACAGACGGACGGTCAAAGCTGGAGCACATACGCTTGTTCAACCTACGGTTGGAAAGCGTAAAAAAAGATCGTGCTTTTGTTATCGGTTTGTCCGTCCGTCCGCATGGCCGTCCATTCCTCTGTGGATAACATGTCTCTGCAACTATTAGTCCGATTTGAAAAATTCTTTTTGCATTGGAAAGCTTGAAATGTGAAGATGCATGAGCCCTGCATTCCGGTTTTGTTTTGTTTTGGCCGCTGCACAACTTCGCTGTTAGAGGGGTAAATACAGATTATATCGAATTCAAAATATATTTTATTGCATATATTTGCTTGAGAATATCCAATTGAAAAAATTATCTCTTCTTTTCGACGCCATTTAACACGAAGACTGTTTTAGGCACAGGTTCTTTTTCAAGTAATTCATAGATTTCCCCCTAGAGAACGTAAAGGTAATTGCCTTTTCCTTAATACTTTTGCTTCAATTGACAACTCCAATTTGAAAAATTCTTCCTGCATCGGAAACAGCTCCTCGTGGGAAATGTTTTGACTATAATTTCTAATTTTTGATAAGGAACAGTTTGGCCACCAGGGACCGTAAGTGTCTATTTCTGCATCTGATGTATTTGCAGCGAAATCTAAACTCCTGAAAACTCGATTTAAAAATTCTTTCGTGAATTGATACCGCTCTCTTCGGAAAACCTTTTGAGAATACCTCGTGCTTAAAATAGCGCATAGTTTTCTCGCCAGGTGGCGTAGGCGTATATCTCATTTTTGTCGATATCTCTGCTTCTAAGAGACTAATTGAAAAATTCTTTCTTTGATGGAAAACGTTTTCCGGTGCGAAACTTTTCTCATATAATTTTAAAATATTCAAGTAATGCATAGATTTCCCGCTAGGGGGAGCAAAGATAAATTACGTTTTCCCCGATATCTCTGCTTCTAAAACTCCGATTTGAAAAGTTCTTCCTGCATCGGAAACAGCTCCTCATGGGAAATGGTTTGATTATAATTTATAATTTTTGATAAAGAATTGTTGGGCCACCAGGGGGCGTAAGTTTCTGTTTCTGCTTCTGATGTATTTGCAGCAAAATCTAAGCTTCCGAGAACTCAATTGAAAAAATTATTTTGTGGACTGATACTGCTCACCTCGGAAAACCTATCCAGAATACTCTCTTTTTAAAATAAATCATAGTTTTTCCGCCAGGTGCGGAAATGTATATCTTATTTTTACCGATATCTCTACTTGTATAAGAGTCCAATTTCAAAAAATATTTCTTTGTTTTAGAGCGTTTTTGGTGCGAAATGTTTCTTATATAATTTAAGAGTTTTCTTAATGCTCAAGTTTGCCACTAGAGGGCGTAAGTTCATGTTTCCGTTTATAGCAATATCGCATTACTTTTTTTTATATGAAAAATCCTTCTTCGGTCAGATACTACTAATTATAAAAAATATTTTGTGTATATTTTCTTCCCAAAATAATTCACAATTTCGCCACTAGGGGGCACCAATGCTTAATCTATTTTTCTTAATATATCTGCTTCTAAAGGTGCGATTTAAAAAATTCTTTAAACACCGGATGCCCTTAACCTTGTGGAACACTTAGGTTAGTATTTGAGGAGTTTTATAGTTCACAGTTCAGTTGCTAGGTGATCTTTTTGTACAATACTTCTGCTTCTAGCTGTATTTCTGCTTCTTAAAATCCTATTGAGAAATTTCTTTTTTACTCTATGCCATTCACCAGAATAGAGATGTGGATCATAACCCTGTTAAATAATCCACAGATTTCCCGCTAGGGAGTGTAAAGGTCAAAGCCTTTTTCTCGCTATCTCTACTTCTCGGATACGTATTTAAAAAGTTATTTTTCCTTAGCATAGCTTTTTCCATGAAGAATATTTTTCGCCTATCTTCAACTTTTCCATTATGTAAATTCTTACACTAGAAGGCATAGTTTTATCATGCTTCCTTCTATATTTCGTCTTTTAACTGTTCGATTTGAAAATCTGTTTTTCTTCGATGCTTCCTTCTGCTACGTGAAAATTTTGGTGAGCCATTTGTTAGTTTTCGCAACATACATTTTAGCCGCCGGTGGAAGTAAGTAGCTCTTTCTATTTCTGGATGTTTTATCGATTGTAGATATCCGATGGATTTTTTTTTTTTTTCTAACTGGCTGCACTGACTTTGAATAAATCTTTGGTAAATTTAATTCGCGTAGGAAAGGATTCAGAAGACGTGCTCATTACAACCAAAAATTCGGTTGTAATGAGCTCATCTACTAATCTACACATATATTTGTTACTAATTGACTTTGGTTTCCATGGGGGGGGGCGTGTAAATATTTAATTTTCGTATTTTTTCGTAAAACACCTTGTGTACCGCGCACAAAACAATATGAAAAGAAAGAGTATTACACGAAGAGCTACAAACACGTTTAAATACGCTCTGCAAGAATCATTGCTTATTTTGTGCTATGCATGCATTAGATAATTGAACAATAAATCTTAATATTCGATGCAATCCTTAACGGTGTGAATGAAGATCACACTTATGATTCAGTTTTGGTAGATTTTTTTTTTTTTTTTTTTTTTTACTTGTAGCATGGTAATGAAGCCCACCTCGCAAAAAAAAATTCTGCCAAATGTAAATCACAAGACTTTCAGTATCGCACCGAGAGAAGAAGTATTGAGTACTCGGCCCATCCCTTCAACACAATGTTTGTAGCTTTCGAATTCAAACGCTATTCCTTTACTGAAATGCAAATCGCTTGATTTCTGTCTTTATGTACGAGTATCATTGGGAACGAAATTGGTGGAAAAGAGTTGATCACTGATTCCGTCTAATTTATAATTTACGTTTTTATTCTTTGAAGAATTCCACGGATTTTTGGAATCAGAATCAGACAAGGAAACTTTATGTCCGTTTTGGATGTTTTGAGTGAAGGAAAACTAATCTTGTAATTCAAGCACGCAAGCATTTTATTTTTATCGCTTTCTTATGTTGTGACTTTTTCTGAAGAGGTAGCAAACAATTCGTGCTGAAATAATAGTAAGCGAGATAAAAAGCTGTCTAACCACGATTCAATCAATGCACAATTAGCCATACCATATTTTAGAAATGAAGTTTATTTACATCTAAAAACACTGGGTTAAAAGAATCTAAAGGCGTAATCTTTCGAGGTCACCGTGACTCCATCCTCAGGCCTAACACTGTAAGAAACGAAACTACGGTATATACCACAGAGAAGAGAGGTACAGAGTGTGCACTCTAGAAGATCGTAAAGGAAATTCTCCACTTTGTCCGATGGCAACAGCATAATGTTAAACTCACATGGACGTTGGCGGCCCCACGGCCTGTTAATGAGAACTAAAAGTGACGTCACAACTACGCTCCTCCCACTTATTTACAAATGTCTCTCTCGACACTAGCGTCTCGAGGTAGAGACATCCACATGTATCGAGTTATCTCATTGGCAGCAATACAACTGGGACCAACCAATTGGCGAACGGCATCGTAACGGCTTTAACAGTTTGGCGGTAATAATGGTGGAAGAATAAGTAAGTAGTTTTCTTTAAAACTTCTATCTAGTTAATAATTATATTTGGATGGATACTGCGAACAGGTTAAGTTGTTCGATTTGTACTGTTTCATTCGGGTAGAAATACAATTTGAGCCAGATATACGTCGTCGAAGTCGTGACACAGGTTGTTTACATCTTAGTTAACATTAGTTTCTTCGTTGGCGGTTGTCGATAGTCCTGTACAATTGATATTTTAAGGTGAAATTGGATTTATTTGATGTGCTTTTATGTTTCGCAGCGTAGCAGTAGCCATTATCCACCATTATTACCGCCAAACTGTTAAAGCCGTTACGATGCCGTTCGCCAATTGGTGGGTCCCAGTTGTATTGCTGCCAATGAGATAACTCGATACATGTGGATGTCTCTACCTCGAGACGCCAAATATAATTATTAACTAGATAGAAGTTTTAAAGAAAACTACTTACTTATTCTTCCACCATTATTACCGCCAAACTGTTAAAGCCGTTACGATGCCGCTCGCCAATTGGTTGGTCCCAGTTGTATTGCTGCCAATGAGATAACTCGATACATGTGGATGTCTCTACCTCGAGACGCTAGTTCTCTCGACTTTCCTTCCCTGCGAGAGCCGCCATTTCCCTTACTTCCCGAGTTGGTTAGGTTCACTGTAGCGTGATTGGCCGAGGAATTTTGCGGTAGGTGTAACGGAATTAGGCGTATATTCTTAATCGTAAGAACAGCACTTTGCAGTCGGGAATTATACTGAGAAATAAAGTACTAACTCTGACTTAAAAGAAACTAATAAATCTGTAGCAGCTTTCGTTCTCAAAATGCAGACCTTCGTCAACGCAACATACTACTGCCGGAATTTGAAAATAAACAACGGAAAAATATCAAAGCAATGGCAAATAAAAAGTAACAAACTGACATAATTGTATCACGAATCAAACATCTGTAAACATCTGCCCGAAGGATCAAATGGAATTACGAAAAACAAAATACAGTAAGGGCTCTACTCTGATATAAATTTTACTTATATCGATTTTTAACAGTTAAAAAATAGACAAAGATTTCCTACATATAAAAGATGAAATAATTATCTGCCGAAAATAACTTCTACGAAATAACGAAAAGCGTTGTTATAATCACAGAATCACACAGTGGTAACGGTAGTAATAACAAGCAAAGTAACCAATTTCGAATTATGAGCGTTACAGTAGGACGTTACGTCAGAGAGCACGTGGGGTTTAGTTCCATAAAGCGCCGACGGTGCTCTGCTATCGTTCTTTTTCCCCGCCCACCAATTTCCATAACTCTGGCTTGTGCACGCTCTGTCTCTCCATTCTCTGTGGTATATACACACACCGAGAAGAGCCGAAATGCATTAGCGTCACAAAACACGTTGCCATCAGAAAAGTTCAAAATATAGTAATCAAATTATTAACTCTGTGTCAATGCCAAATTCTCCTTTGGGATGTTCAGAAATATGGATCTCCATGGCTGAGGAACACTGAATGGTACTTCATCGTTACAACAAATATCCCGATATTTTAATATGTATAAACTCTCTGTGAACAAAACAATACACTTACTTGAAACAAAGGTAAGTATCCTGGCCTGGTCCCATAGTGGAGTATGGCACCCCTGCGCAATAGTCCTGGAAAGGGAGTGTTCGTCAGGCCAGACCGGATGGAATATTGCGCAGGGGTGCCATACTCCACTATGGGACCAGGCCAGGATACTTACCTTTGTTTCAAGTAAGTGTATTGTTTTGTTCACAGAGAGTTTATACATATTAAAATATCGGGATATTTGTTGTAACGATGAAGTACCATTCAGTGTTCCTCAACCATGGAGATCCTTATTTCTGAACATCATCTTCATCATCATCATCATTGTCAACCATTATCAATCCACTGCTGGAGTAAGGTCTCTCCAAGCCTCTTCCACAACGATCTGCCTTGTGCCAGTCTCCTCCATGTTACTCCCACAAACTTTCGAATTCCATCCACCTATCTCCCATGTGGTCTTCTTCTGGGTCTTTTCCTGTTCCTTGGAATCTAGTCTAAAATTTCGGCTGTCCATCGATGGTCTCTCATTCTAGCAATATGTCCAGCCCATTGCCATTTCAGGGATTTTACTCTGATCATGATGTCTTCCACTCTTGTCATTTTTCTGATTCACGAGTTCCTCTTCTTATCTCTCCTGGTTACACCAAGCATGCACCTCTCCATGCTTTTTTGAGTTGTCTGCAGTCTTTGTATGTCTCTTTTAGTTAAGGTCCACGTCTCTGCACCATACGTAAGCACTGGAAGGATGCATTGATCAAACACTTTTCTTTTAAGACACAATGGCATATTGCTCTTGAAAATTATACTGTTTCTTCCAAAAGCTCTCCAGGCAAGTTTTGTACGCCGATTAATTTCTTCATCAATGTGACCCTCATTGTTCCAATCCTTAGGAATCTTTCCTTCATTAAGGCACCGAGTGAAAACTAGGGCGTTCTGAACATACCATAAGAGAATTTGGCGTTGACACTGAGTTAATAATTTGAACTTTTACTGTATTTTGAATTTTTCTGATGGTAACGTGTTTTGTGATGCTAATGCATTTCGGTTCTTCACGATGTATATATATACAGTAGTTTGGTTCCTTACAGTGTTAGGCCTGAGGATGGGGTCACGGTGCCCCCGTAAGATCTTGCCTTTAGATTCTTTTAACCAGTGTTTTTAGCAATAAATAAACTTCATTTTTTTAATGTGCCATGGTTAATTGTGCATTGATTGAATCGTGCTTGGACAGCTTGTTATCTTTCCGACTCTTTTTCTACTTGTGCGCATTTTCAGCTTTTTTTTTTTTTTTTTTTTAGTGTCTTGAGTATTAAAAGTTACAAATTTATAACCGCTGATTTAGGCAAATATCTAAATCGCCACTGTCGTTAAAAATGCCGTGTTTTATGCGTATCGCGTAGCACCAGGGAAGCTCTGAATACCACTATCAGCACGCGCATACCACGGCTTGGGAACCACTAAGATTGATCAAACCTTAACGCCAGCAATTTTCAAGTGAATCTGTAAACTATTTGTTCCATTGTTGAATTAAGAAAAACTGTTTAAGATCAGAGTGACTAGAGTGTTTTTAGAACCTGAGGATTGGATAATGTTCCTTAAAAGATTGCTTCCAAGGAGAAAGTGTAATGAACCTTCTGCCGGCCATCTTTGAATAGACTCTTACACTCTGGCGCATCCATCCATCTATAACTTCATCCTTTTTCGTCTTCTCTTCGAAAACCTTTCAGCTTAATCCGCTGGTAACAAGGCGTTTCCATGGTAACGGAGAACAACAGTTGTATTTCACTCAGCTGAGGCGAAGGAGAAAGAGAATTTTGAAGAATTATAACTTCCGCCATTTCATACAAAAGCAGAGAACGGTGGGTGGGAATAGGCAGAAGGTTTCAGAAAGTGTAGATTTTAAGGAGGATGCTAGAAGTCTAGGAAAATAAAACAGATAAATAAATAAATAAAAAAAAAAGTGAGTATAAACGGACTCAACTTCAAACAGAATGCGACAGAAATAATCGCTCTTTTATGAGAACGTCCTCATCTCTGCTACAAATTGAATTCCGTAAGCCGTGCGACTGCCAAATGAAATTATGTTCATCTTCCTTTTCTTCTTTTATTTCTTGCAATCTCTCGCTACTTTTTTATTATCTTCTCCTGTTTTCGTCTGAGGGAAGAAATGTTGTGAGCAGGAACGACTAATTCTGTTTTTAGAATCCGACCACTTGTTCACAGACACGTCAATATGAATTTATTTCGGATTGCGTTGGTTATATACTCGAAGATATTTATGGAAACCCAAATTGTTGCATGAGATGAAAAGTGAACTTTCTATCTCCTCTTTCAACAACGTTTTCTTTTTTTTTTCTTTTTTTTTCCCCATTTCAATACGACGAGAAATGAGATGTAAATGCTCAATTGCTATTCCGGCTTGTGCTGGTATTAAGTTACATAAATCGAGCTCGTTTTCCTCCTCATTATGAAGCTAAAGGACATTCTTAATGCCTTTCACTGAACATGTTAAGTGAGAAAGCGAAAGCTAATGGCTTCCTTTGGTGTTTCAGCTATTTTTGGAAATCTGGAACGCACTGGTGTCTGTAAGTCTTGAGCGCTTCTGCACTGTAAAAACTTTCTGAAATTCACGAGCCACTTTCCGTCATTTCTTTCGTGAATTAACGAAGCATATTTCTGATACAACTCTTTCCGTGAAAAGACGGAAAGAAACTTAAATTTCGCGGATTCTTCGTAATACGGGAGAATTCTGAATTTTCAGAAACCTTTCCGCAGTTTCTTTCTTATATTGACGGTAAATTACCGTTTTATAGATGTGTCAATGGAAAATTCTAAATTTTCAGAAACCTTTCCGCAATTCTTTTCGTATATTAACCGAAAAACTCCGTTCTCACTTTTTCCGCATCCGTATGACGAGAAATTACCGGTAATAGGAGCGATTGGTGAGAACACTTGAGGTTTGATTAACTTTCAAAATTCAATCATCTGTCGAATTTTGAAGTTCCGTAGCGAGATCGAATATATATATACCGGGTGATCCAAAAGTCTTGCATATTTTGAAAACGTAATAACTCGCGGAGTTTTGAGAGCAGGGCAACGCGGTTTGTGTAGAAATGATCAGAATGACATCGGGTTTTTTATGAAATCACATAAATTTTTACTCATTTTACTTACATTTTTCATCGCCAGATGGCACAGCAACCACAGGTTGGAAGTGTCGAGAAAAATAGACACCTGATGGCACCAGTCGTTCAATGTGATGGCCGTCCTGTTTCAGCACTGCCTGCAGACGAGAGAAAACACCATGGACGGTATTAAAGAGCATGCCCCGTGGTATAGCTGCCACATGGTATCGAATGGCATCTTTCAGCATGGCCAATGAAGTGGGGCGACATCTGTACACTTGTGATTTTAGGTAACCCCAGAGCCAGAAATCGCAGGGTGTCAGGTCTGGTGACCGAGGAGGCCAGGCCTTCGGAAAGTGTCGACTCAACACACGATTTGCGCCAAACGTCTCTTGCAGCAGTTGCTTAACGGAACGTGCGATGTGGGGTGGTGCTCCATCCTGCACAAAGTGTGCACAGATTCACTGCATCCCGCTCTTAACAGACTAGGGATAGCGTACGTTCGTAACATATTCGCATAACGTACACCTGTCACTGAAACGGTTCGAAGGAAGTGCCGCGGACCTCTTCAAATAAAAAAGGACCGATAATGAAGGAAGCCGTGAATCCACACCACCTGTCACTTTCAGCTGATGAAGTGGCGCTTTAACGACTGCTGGGGGATGTTCCGTGGCCCAGATGCGGCAGTTGTACATGTTTACCGCTCCGTTTAGGGAAAAGTGTGCCTCATCAGTCCATAAAACGTTCGTCAGCCAGTTCTCGTCCACATCCATTTGTCGAAAAAACCATGCTGCGAACTCCTAACGCTGCACGTAATCACCAGCTTGCAGTTCGTGATGCCGTTGCAGTTTGTACGGGTATTTGTGCAGAGTTCGCCATACAGTCCCGTATGGAATGCCTGTTTGCCGAGAAACATGGCGAGCACTGGAGTCGCCGTGTGCGGATGACATTGCAATCACATCCATTTCCTGCGTAATCGTCTCTGCTGCAGCAGCACGTGTTCGTGGTCTACCGCTTCGTGGACGTGCTGCCAAAGATCCCGTTACCTCGATTTTTTTCACCATTTGCCGCAGTGCAGCACTTACCATTGGTCCTTTCCCACTGCGATCACCCTTCAGTGACCGGTAAGCTCTCAACGCAGCACTCGCACAGTCAGCGCTGCAATAGAACAATTTTACCAAGAGCGCTTTGTCCGGTAATGACAGCATACTAACACGGATCGCTGTGACTTGTGGTTGCTTCCCAGCTGCTGCTTTTATCCCCAGTATCCCAGACCTGTTCGCCTATGGCACCATCTGGCGATGAAAAATGTAAGTAAAATGAGTAAAAATTTATGTGGTTTCATAAAAAAACCTGATGTCATTCTGATCATTTCTACGCAAACCGCGTTGTCCTACTCTCAAAACTCCGCGAGTTATTACGTTTTCAAAATGTGCAAGACTTTTTAATCACCCGGTATATACATTGTATGTGTGTGTGGGGGGGAGGTACAACATGATAAGTACCCGGTTTCTTACAGTAACAGAATATATATAAGAAATATTTGATTCGGTGAAACCATCAGCAGTTACAATGGCTCTGAAATCCTGCGGTATTGAAAATGCATACATTAATATTATTAATAACATCTATGAAAATGCAGGTGCAAAGATTCGGCTGTTTGAAAATACAACACAAATAAAAATTGGAAAGGGAGTGAGACAAGGTGACACCATATCTCCGAAGCTCTTTAATGCCACATTGGAAAAGGTCTTTCAATCACTGAACTGGGAAACAAAGGGATAAAGATTAATGGAGATTATCTAACCCACCTTCGTTTTGCTGATGACGTAGTCACTTTTGCAACTACCTCATCAGAGCTGCAGAGTATGATCCAGGAACTTGCTGACAAGAGTAAAGAAGTGGGGTTAAAAATAAACTTTCAGAAGACAAAAGTGATGTTCAATGCTTTTACAAGAAATGAAGATTTTTCGATTGATGGGGGAAAGCGGGGGATAACAGACACGTACGTTTATCTTGGACAGCAGATATCAAGTGAGGGTCACATTGATGAAGAAATCAATCGGCGTACAAAACTTGACTGGAGAGCTTTTGGAAGAAACGGCATAATTTCCAAGAGCAATATGCCATTATGTCTTAAAAGAAAAGTGTTTGATCAATGCATCCTTCCAGTGCTTACGTATGGTGCAGAGACGTGGACCTTAACTAAAAGAGACATACAAAGACTGCAGACAACTCAAAGCACCATGGAGAGGTGCATGCTTGTTGTAACCAGGAGAGATAAGAAGAGAAACTCGTGGATCAGAAAAATGACAAGAGTGGAAATCATCATGATCAGAGTTAAATCCCTGAAATGGCAATGGGCTGGACATACTGCCAGAAGGACAGACCATCGATGGACAGCCGAAATTATAGATTGGATTCCAAGGGACAGGAAAAGACCCAGAAGAAGACCACATGGGAGACACGATGAAATTCGAAAGTATGCGGGAATGACATGGAGGAGACTGGCACAGGACAGACCGTTTGGAAGAAACTTGAGGAGACCTTCGTCCAGCAGTGGATTCATAATGGTTGGCAATGATGATGATGATGATGATGATGATGATATAAGAAATGAAATGATAAACGTGTAGCAGTAAGTGAGTGAATTATTGGAGTGATGGTTGATGGGTTACAATAAGTGAAGTACCTGGTTATATATACACTATCTACCAACAAGTAATTGGACACCCCTGCAATCGACGATATCTGCGATCCTGATACACGTCACGGCCGCCGTCGTTAAATATCGTGTGGGAAACAACAACGCAACCAGTCGCATGCAAGATGCCACGCAGTTCGGAGCTCTCTGATTTCGAGAAATGTGTAATCGTCGGGTATCACTGAAATGGCCGATCCATAAGTGACATATCCAGTGAGTTGAACTACCCAAAATCGACAGTGGCCTACGTGATTGGCAAGTGGAAGATGAGAGGTGACTGTCGGTATGTGCCCCGACCCGGCGGACCCACAAAACTGGGAGTTAGAGACCGACGGGTGCTGGCCAGAGAAATTCGGAAGAACCGCACCAAATCGATGGCCACATCCGCGAGGAGTTTCAACAGGCATCCGGGAGTGTTCTTTCCATGAATACCATCCGTAAGGAAGCCCATATGCTCGGTTATCATGGACGTGCTGCCGCCCACAAGCCTTTGTTCACTAAGTCCAATAGCGCTTCTCGGGTAACGTGGTGCAAAGAACGTCGACAGTGGACCGTTGAACAGTGGAAACAGGTTCTCTGGAGCGACCAAACAAGGTTCACCCTCTACCGTTTGGATGGCAGGGTCTGGGTTTGGCGTCTGCCTGGAGAACGCCTCCTGCCAGAATGTATTGTGCCAACTGTGAAGTTCGACGGCGGTGGAATTGTGCTATGGGGGTGTTTCTCCTGGTATGGCACGGGACCCTTGGTCGCAATTCCTGGTAGACTCATCGCCGAGACCTACTGCACCATTTTGGATGACCATGCGCTTCCTACTTTGTGGCAGTTTTACGGGGTGGACCCATGTTACTTTCAGGATGACAATGCCACCTGTCATGTTGCGAGGTCCACCATGTCTTGGTGTGGTGACAATGGGGTTTATCGAATGTACTGGCCTGCGTAGAGACCGGACCTTAACCCTATCGAGCACCTCTGGGACGAGTTGGAACGTCGACTTAAGGAGTGCCCCCACCGTCCGAAATCGGTGAAGGTACTGACCTGTTTTCTCCAAGCCGAGTGGAAGAAAATGCCGCTAGACGTCGTACAACGCCTGGTTGAGAGTAAGCCCCGGAGGGTCGCCGCTGTAATTGCCGCTCGTGGAGGCCCCACCAACTATTGAAGGTGAATAAACTTCGTTTACCTTTGCTATCACAGGTGTCCAATTACTTGTTGGTAGATAGTGTATATATATTGTGTTACTGTAAGAAACCGGGTATTTAACTTATTGCACAGATAATTATACGATGTCTATGTATCAGTCTTTGGGCAGCTTAAGACAAATGCTATTATACCGATCAAAAGTAAATTTTATATTTATGGAGCTTTCTTTGTTTTGTTTTTTTGTTTTTTTTTCGTAAATTAATACTATAAAAAAGTACATTTCACTTTTCTTAAAAGATAACTGAAAGCCATTGTCAGTTGGAAAAAATAAAGAGTTGCAAAGTATTTTGTTGCTTCGAAAAATCACGAGATGAAAAATGCTTAATTTGTGAAAATTCCTGCTACAGAAAAAAAAAAAAAAAAAAAAATACAAACCTATTCAGAAAAAAAAAATAATAATAAATAAGCTCCAACAGAAAATAAAATGACTAAATCACTCATATTAATGATAAAGGAAAAAAATTCCATTGTCGCGCAATTTGTTTTACGATGTACGGAACTTAAATTTCCGAGTGTCAGATCTTATGTAGAGGATTTTAGTAACGGAGTGTCTGACCCCAGGCCTTAAACAACCCTTAGAAATAGGAAGCTAGGAGATTTGGGCTAGAGTGCCCGATAGGAAAGTGACACGGAAGCGAGGTAGAAAGTGGCAGGAAGATGCCCTTATTTATTTCAGGGGGGCCAGTACCCGGGGTCCGACGGCTTAACGTGCCCATCCGACGCACGGCGGATATTTAGTGGTTCGAACGTTCGTGCCTGCCTGGGATCGAACCCGAGGTTTTCTCCGTGGCAGTCACGAAAGCTGAATACTAGGCCGCCTGCTGCACGATTTCCGAATGTCTGTGGCTCAGTGATTTTTTAAGTGGCACGGGTTCAATCCTAAGCGGAGGGATTATCTGGGGAAAGGGATTTAAAATGCAGGCTCGTCGGTTTTGCGGAATTTCAAGGGCCGCGGGTGTTCTAGTGGTCAGCGTTAGAGGGCTGCGGGTGGCCTAGTCGTCAGCGTTTGAGGGCCGCGGGTGGTCTAGTGGTCAGCGTTCGTGACTGCTGCGGGAAGGACCTCAGGTTCGATCCCAGGCAGGTACGAACGCTCGATCCACTAAATATCCGCCGTGTGTCGGATGGGCACGTTAAGCCGTCGGACCCCGGGTAATGGTCCCCCGGTAATAAATAAGGGCGTCTTCCTACCCCTTTCTACTTCGTATCCGTGTCTCTTTCCTATCGGGCACCGTATCACAAATCTCCAAGCTTCCTATTTCTAAGGGTTGTTTAAGATCTGGGGTCAGACACTCCATTCCTAAAATCATGATCTGATCTTGCGGAATTTCAGTTTAAATACGAAAAAAACCTGAAATGGATTTTTCTGAAATGTACGGAAAATCTGTGAAAATACGAGTTAAAATAAATGGGCACTTTTAAAAACGGAAATTTCTGAAAAACACGGACGCTTACCGGCAACTTTGCTGCACGTTATTTTCAGAAATTTTCCCTGAATTCACACCACTTATTTTTTACAGTGTGCATGAAAAAGTAAGCACGTTTAATTTCTATTTACACTTCTGAATACCTCTATATCGTTGTCAGAAAGTTTATGTGGTAAAATATAAAACAAATGTGCGCCATATAGACAAAAGTATTCTGACACCTAGGTCTAACGGAAACAAGAGCATCTGTATTAGCCGAAATCAGATGAGATTGCTCACTTTTACTGCTTGTGACTGTAACGACTCTACTAGGAAAGCTCTCTAGGAGGAGATGCCGGTAGTTCTGTACCGGAATTTACCTCCTATAACGAAGTAAATTTCTCCGTCATTTTTATCCGCGCAGGATTCGAACCCGGGTCCACTCATTCCGGAACAAGTTGCTCTACCAATTGAGCTACGCGGACATTTTATTCTGATTCCTATCTGCCTTTATGTCGTGTGCGTCCTTCTGGCAGGTACGTTACATCATCTCCCCCCCCCCCCTTTTTTTTTTCGAAGTGCTGCTCTTATTTTTCCTATCTCGCGGTGTGGAAATAACATCACACCATTGCGAGATTGTGAACGGTCGGGTCATCCGGATAGTTCGGGCGCCATTATAACGAAGTAAATTTCTCCGTCATTTTTACCGCGCCAGGATTCGAACCCGGGTCCTCTCATTCCGGAATAAGTTGCTCTACCAATTGAGCTACGCGGACTTTTATTCTGATTGCTATGTGCCTTTATGTCATGTGCGTCCTGCTGGCAGGTACGTTACATCTCCTCTCCCCCCCCCCCCGAAAGAGGGCCGGGGGCATGGCCCACGGGTCAGCCGTGGCCATGAATCGTTGCAGGCAGCCATCCACTGTAGAACGTGCACTTGAGAACTCCCAGTCAATATGGTGTGTGGAATGCAACGTCACACACATTTATTTTTCGAAGCGCTGGAGATGGGAGTCTCTGATTTTTCCTATCTCGCGGTGTGGAAAGAACATCACACCATTGCGAGATTTTGAACGGTCGGGTCATCCGGATAGTTCGGGCGCCATTAAAACGAAGTAAATTTCTCCGTCATTTTTATCCGCGCCAGGATTCGAACCCGGGTCCACTCATTCCGGAATAAGTTGCTCTACCAATTGAGCTACGCGGACATTTTATTCTGATTCCTATCTGCCTTTATGTCGTGTGCGTCCTTCTGGCAGGTACGTCACATCTCCTGGTACGTTACACTCCTTTTTCCTGCAGAGCTTCTGTACAGGAAAGTCTTACTGGGCAAGATCAGATATTTTGTTCCAGTGGATTTATGTTCTGTAGGATTTAGATCGGGACTCTCGATCTACCAATCCAACAGTTGGACGTCCTGCATCTCAAACCAAGCCTGGACAGGCCTTGCAGTGTGACAAGGGTCTCGATATCGTTGAAACAGGCAGTGATCTGTGTCGATGTACTGCCACAGTGTGCGTAGTGTGACACTGTTCAGAATGTCTACCTGACTGGTGGCCCTTAAGTGAAGGGCGCCACAAATGAAGGACGGAGCCCTTCGAAGTAGAAACAACCCCACACCATCACAGATCCCCCTAACTTGATGGTAGGCCGCCCTACCTAAATACATCCACCTGAAAGAAAGAGTGAGTAGTGTGATTCTTCACTCCACACGACCCTCTTTCACTTTTCTGTTATTCGCGAACGGCGTGAGAGGCACCACTACAATCGTCGCCTCGCATTGCCTACACTGATGCAGCGCTTATGCGACGCCACCGGACAGGTCTGTGCATGGTGGAGGACGTACGTGCCTTATTGACATTCCACATTAAACTTCGTTTGGCCCTATCATTCAGTTTTTCGGCCTTCCAGAAAGCAGTTTCAATGTAGTGGCACCATCTGCATTCCACCGATGTACAGCATCAGCAACAGTGGATTTTAGGAATCACAGAAGTGCGACAATGCTGCGCACTGATTGCTTACTCAGGTGGTATTCAAACGCCATATTCATTTCGAAGTCCGTCAGTTCAGCTCTGCGCTGGATAGTCGCTTCCAGTGCGTTATACCAGGTGTGCCAACCTTCTTTTCTATTTGCAGCATCAATGAACCCTGAGCATGCGTGTCTGGTTTGGCAAATGCACGTTTATTTGCATATGTGGAGGTGTCCGAATACTTTTCTCTACATAGTGTACATTCTTAATATCATCAGCAAGTCTCTCTGCAAGTGTTTTTCCATCATTCTTGGTTTCTAACGGCTTTTTCCATGTGGATCTAGTAGTATAAAGTATATATTGTTCGGTGTAACTAAGAAAGGTAGGAAAAGCGACTCGTGGATCAAGAAAACGGCAAGAGTTGAAGATATCATGATTTAAGTAAAGACCCTCAGGTGGCAATGGGCTCAGTATAAACGTTCTGGACGGCTGAAGAACATACTTAATTGACTCCAAAGAGCAGAAAAAGACCCAGAAAGGACTACGTGGGACACGAGTGGATTAAATTCAGAAGCATGCCAGAGTGACATGAAAAAGACTTTCTCAAGTTGTAGAAGGGAAATGCATATTCAAACCGGAGAGCCAAAATATTATAACCAGAGTGTCATTATGCAAATCGAAGCAACTGCAGGTAAACGGGGGTGCGTGTGAAGGTCATGAAATGGTATAAACAACACCTCATACTGAGTTACAAGTATGTTATGCAGCGTTATCCCAGTTCTTCACATTGGAAACACAGCGGACTTAAGAGAGTTTGACAAAGTCAAAATTCTAAGGGCCACACAACTGGGTCAGAGCATTTTGGAGACGGTAAGGTTTGTGGGATGCTCACGGTCAACCATGGGCAGCATCTTAAAAAAAGTGAGAGGAGGAGGGAAAACTCACGAACCGCAGGCAACGTGTGGCACGACCACAGATCATTAATGCTAGAAGTGGTAGAAAACTATCCGATATCGTACGAGCAAACAGGAGGCATACTATGGCGCAACTCGCCGGTACTTTGAATGCTGGCGACGGGAGTAATGTGTCACAACACACACTGGGTTCGATGTAATGCGTCTGCGTAGCCTCAGGCTTCTCCGAGTGGCCATGCTGACTTCAGTTCATCGTTGAAAGCTCCTACAACGGTCACGCAGGAATCAAAACTGGATCTTCAATGATTGAGAGAAAGTCGTCTGGTCCGATGAATCTCGTTTCCTGTTGCACTATGTGGACAGCCGGGTACGTGTGCTTCATTTACCTTGGGAAGTGTTGGCACCAGGATGCACCGTGGGACGAAAACAAGCCGACTAAGTAAGTTGGGCAATGTTCTACAGAGACATCCTGATTCTAGTCATTCCTGTGCAGGAAACTATCATCACAGACCAGGTAGATCCTTTCATGGCAACAGTATTCCCCTCTAGTAGAGCCTTCTTTCAGCACGATAATGCTTCTGACATTGGGTTCTACGTCAATTCGTCGCGTGCGTCAATTCGTCGACTGCGTCAATTCGTCGACTGCGACGATTCGTCGCGCGTCAATTCGTCGCCTACGTCAATTCGTCGCGCGTCAATTCGTCGACTGCGTCAATTCGTCGCGCGTTAATTCGTCGCGCGTCAATTCGTCGACTGCGTCAATTCGTCGCGGACAAATTCGTCGACTACGTCAATTCGTCGACTACGTCAATTCGTCGCGTTTACAGATTTTGGTTACATACAAAACGAATGCAGGAAAACGTACGATTTCGAACGTCTTGCTCCATGATCAAATTTATAAAGTTTGGCCACGCAGACAGGATAGGAATATTACGTTTTTCTTTGGCACTAAAAATATTAGACGGTAAACGGTTTTTCGAACGGGGCAGGGCCCGGTTGGTCACAGCCACCCATATACAAAATTTTCGTAAAATCTACAGTTTTCAATTCAGAACCACCAAATCTGGTATACTATCTCGTGGTATTCTAACTTAGACTGTAGACGGTTTTGGGAAGCGGTTGCAGAGAGGAGGGGGTTACAGCCCCCCCCCCCCCCTACAGAATTGCCGTAAGATATAGTTTTCAATTTAGAACTACCAAATTTGGTATATTATCTCATAGCGCTCTAACTTAGACGGTAGACGGTTTTTGGAACGGGTCAGGGGCCCGGTTGGTCAGAGCCCCCCACACTACAGTTTTCAATTCAGAACCACCAAATCAGGTATCCTATCTCATAGTACTCTAACTTAGACGGTTGTCGGTTTTTGGAACGGGTCAAGGCCCGGGAGTCAGAGCCCCCCTCCCCCCATACATACAAAGTTTTCGTAAAATCTAGTTTTCATTTTCAGAACCATCAAATTTGGTATCATGAAACTAACTTAGACGCTAGACGGTTTTTGGAAGGGGTTGGAGCCCGCGGGGTCGGACCCCCCCCCCTCTCATAAAAAATTTCGTAAAATCTACAGTTTTCATCTTAGAACCACCAAATTTGGTATACTATCTTATGGTACTCTAACTTAGTCGGCAGACCGTTTTCGGAACGGGTCAAGGCCCGGGGGTCAGAGCCCCCCACATACAAAATTTTCTTAAAAACTACAGTTTTCAATTTAGAACCACCAAATTTGGTATACTATCTCATGGTACTCTAACTTAGACGCTAGACGGTTTTTGAAAGGGGTTGGAGCCCGCGGGGTCGGACCCCCCCCCTCTCATAAAAAATTTCGTAAAATCTACAGTTTTTATCTTAGAACCACCAAATTTGGTATACTATCTGATGGTACTCTAACTTAGTCGGCAGACCGTTTTCGGAACGGGTCAAGGCCCGGGGGTCAGAGCCCCCACATACAAAATTTTCTTAAAAACTACAGTTTTCAACTCAGAACCACCTAATCTGGTATACTATCTCATGGTACTCTAACTTAGACGCTAGACGGTTTTTGGAAGGGGTTGGAGCCCGGGGGATCAGACCCCCCGAATAAAAACTTTTTCCTAAAATCTACAGTTTTCAATTTAGAACCACCAAATTTGGTATACTATCTCATGGTACTCTAACTTAGACGCTAGACTATTTTTGGAAGGGGTTGGAGCCCGCGGGGTCGGAGCCCCCCCATTAAAAATTTCGTAAAATCGACAGTTTTCATCTTAGAACCACCAAATTTGGTATACTATCTTATGGTACTCTAACTTAGACAGCAGACCGTTTTTGGAACGGGTCAAGACCCGGGGTGAGAGCCCCCCCCACACACAAAATTTTCTTAAAAACTACAGTTTTCAATTCAGAACCACCTAATCTGGTATACTATCTCATGGTACTCTAACTTAGACGCTAGACGGTTTTTGGAAGGGGTTGGAGCCCGGGGGTCAGACCCCCCGAATAAACAGTTTTTCGTAAAATCTACAGTTTTAAATTTAGAACCACCAAATTTGGCATACTATCTCATGGTACTCTAACTTAGACGCTAGACGGTTTTTGGAAGGGGTTGGAACCCCGGGGTGAGAGCCTCTCCCCCTCCTCATAAAAATTTCGTAAAATCTACAGTTTTCAATTTAGGACAACCAGATTTGGTATACTACTTATGGTTATCTAACTTAGACGGTAGACGGTTTTTGGAAGGGGTCGGGGCCCGGGTCAAGGTAGCCCCATGCAAAATTTTCGTAAAAAGTTCCGTTTTTTACTCTTAAGAATACCCTATTTACGTTCTAAGGCGCTCTTTGGCCCTTTGAGGGCCTTGCACCATAAACCATCAACCAACCAACCAACTAACTAACCTACGGTCTAAGTTAGGGACTCTAGATAACAATAAAGTGCAAAGATTTCAAGAAATTCTATATGGGGGGGGGGGGGCTCTGAACCCCGGGCTCCGACCCTTTCCAAAAAACCATCTACCGTCTAAGTTAGAGAACCATGAGATAATATACCAAATTTGGTCGTTCTAAATTGAAAACTAGTTTTTACGAAAAATTTTATGGGGGGGGGGCTCTTACCCCGTGCCCGACCCGTTCCAAAAACCCTCTACCGTCTAAGTCAGAGTACCATAAGATAGTATACCAAATTTGGTGGTACTAAGTTGAAAACGGTATATTTTACGAAAATTCTTTGGGGGGAGGGGGGTGCTCTTACCGCCCGGGCCCCGATCCGTTCCAAAAACCGTCTCCCGTCTAAGTTACAGTTTCATGATACCAAATTTGGTGGTTCTAATGTGAAAACTATAGATTTTACGAAAATTTTGTATGTGGGGGCTCTTACCCCTCGCGCCTTGACTTATTCCAAAAACCGTCTAGCGTCTAAGTTAGAGTACCATGAGATAGTATACCAAATTTGGTGGTTCTAACTTGAAAACTGTAGATTTTACGAAAATTTTGTCGGGGAGGGCATTCTAACCCCCGGGCCCCGACCCGTTCCAAAAACCGTCTACCGTCTAAGTTAGAGTGCCATTATATAGTATACCGAGTTTGGTGGTTCTAAATTGAAAACTAGATTTTACGAAATTTCGTATGAGGGGGGGGAGCCTCTGAACCCAGGGCTCCGACCCTTTCCAAAAACCGTCTACAGTCTAAGTTAGAATACAATGAGATAGTATTCCAAATTTGGTGGTTCTAAATTGAAAACTGTAGGTTTTACGGAAATTTAAAATTTTGTACGGGGAAGGGGGAGTAGGGTTTGCTCCGACCCCCGAGCCCCGACCCGTTCCAAAAACCGTCTCCCGCTAAGTTAGAGTTTCATGACACAAAATTTGGTGGTTCTGAATTGAAAAATAAAAATTTTAAGAAAATTTTGTATGTGGGAGGGGTCTTACCCCCGGGCCTTGATCCGTTCCAAAAACCTTCTACCGTCTAAGTTAGAGTACCATGAGATAGTATACAAAATTTGGTGGTTCTAAATTGAAAACTATAGATTTTACGAAAGTTTGTGTGTAGGGGGGGGGGGGGGTAACCACCCTTGCCCCGACCCGTTCTGAAAACCGTCTACCGTTTAATTTAGAACACCATTATATAGTATACCCAATTTGGTAGCTCTAAATTGAAAACTTTAGTTTTTACGAAAAAATTTATGTGCGGGGGTCTCTGACCCCGTGCCCGACCCGTTCCCAAAACCGTCTACCGTCTAAGTTAGAGTACCATGAGAGAGTATGCCAAATTTGGTGGTTCTAAATTGAAAACTGTAGATTTTACGCGGCATTTTATGGGAGGGGGGCTCTTACTCCCGGGCTCCAACCCCTTCCAAAAACCGTCTAGCGTCTAATTTAGAGTTTCATGATACCAAATTTGATGGTTCTGAAATGAAAACTAGATTTTACGAAAATTTTGTATGTGGGGGCTCTGACCCCCGGGCCTTGACCCGTTCCAAAAACGGTCTGCCGTCTAAGTTAGAGTACCATAAGATAGTATACCAAATTTGGTGGTTCTAAGATGAAAACTGTAGATTTTACGAAATTTTTATGAGGGGGGCGACCCCGCGGGCTCCAACCCCTTCCAAAAACCGTCTAGCGTCTAAGTTAGAGTACCATGAGATAGTATACCAAATTTGGTGGTTCTAAATTGAAAACTGTAGATTTTACGAAAAAGTTTTTATTCGGGGGAGTCTGACCCCCCCGGCTCCAACCCCTTCCCAAAACCGTCTAGCGTCTAAGTTAGAGTACCATGAGATAGTATACCAGATTAGGTGGTTCTGAATTGAAAACTGTAGTTTTTAAGAAAATTTTGTATGTGGGGGGCTCTGACCCCCGGGCCTTGACCCGTTCCAAAAACGGTCTGCAGTCTAAGTTAGAGTACCATAAGATAGTATACCAGATTAGGTGGTTCTGAATTGAAAACTGTAGTTTTTAAGAAAATTTTGTATGTGGGGGCTCTGATCCCCCGGGCCTTGACCCGTTCCAAAAACGGTCTGCCGTCTAAGTTAGAGTACCATAAGATAGTATACCAAATTTGGTGGTTCTAAGATGAAAACTGTAGATTTTACGAAATTTTTATGAGGGGGGGGCCGACCCCCGGGCTCCAACCCCTTTCAAAAACCGTCTAGCGTCTAAGTTAGAGTACCATAAGATAGTATACCAAATTTGGTGGTTCTAAGATGAAAATTGTAGATTTTACGAAAAAGTTTTTTATGAGAGGGGGTCCGACCCCGCGGGCTCCAACCCCTTCCAAAAACCGTCTAGCGTCTAAGTTAGAGTACCATGAGATAGTATACCAAATTTGATGGTTCTGAAATGAAAATTGTAGATTTTACGAAAATTTTGTATGTATGGGGGGAGGGGGGGCTACGACTCCCCGGGCCTTGACCCGTTCCAAAAACCGACAACCGTCTAAGTTAGAGTACTATGAGATAGGATACCTGATTTGGTGGTTCTGAATTGAAAACTGTAGTGTGGGGGGCTCTGACCAACCGGGCCCCTGACCCGTTCCAAAAACCGTCTACCGTCTAAGTTAGAGCGCTATGAGATAAAATACCAAATTTGGTAGTTCTAAATTGAAAACTATATCTTACGGCAATTCTGTAGGGGGCTGTAACCCCCCCCTCCTCTCTGCAACCGCTTCCCAAAACCGTCTACAGTCTAAGTTAGAATACCACGAGATAGTATACCAGATTTGGTGGTTCTGAATTGAAAACTGTAGATTTTACGAAAATTTTGTATATGGGTGGCTGTGACCAACCGGGCCCTGCCCCGTTCGAAAAACCGTTTACCGTCTAATATTTTTAGTGCCAAAGAAAAACGTAATATTCCTATCCTGTCTGCGTGTCCAAATTTTATAAATTTGATCAGGGAGCAAGACGTTCGAAATCGTACGTTTTCCTTCCTGAATTCGTTTTGTATGTAACCAAAATCTGTAAACGCGACGAATTGACGTAGTCGACGAATTGACGTAGTCGACGAATTGACGTAGTCGACGAATTTGTCCGCGACGAATTGACGCGCGACGAATCGTCGTGGTCGACGAATTGACGCGCGACGAATTGACGCATGCGACGAATTGACGCGCGACGAATTGTCGTAGTCGACGAATTGACGCACGCGACGAATTGTCGGGACACCCTGACATTGCCCGTATTGTTCGAGAATGGTTCGCGGGATATGAGGAATACTTCCAGGTATTGCTCTGGCTACCAAAATATCCAGACATCAATCCAATATAGCATTTGTTGTTTGTATTGGAAGAGCAAATTCGATCTGTGGTGCCTCAACCACGCAACTCTCCAGAGTTAGCGGATCTGCTGGTAACGTGTTGGTACCAGATACCACAAGACACTTGGAAGAGTTTAGGGATCTGCTGGTAACGTGTCGGTACCAGATATCACAAGACACTCACAAGAGTTAAATGATCTGCTGGTAACGTGTTGGTACGAGATACCACAAGACACTTAGAGGAGTTAAAGGATCTGCTGGTAACGTGTTGGTACCAGATACCAAGAGACACAAGTGTTAAAGGATCTGCTGGTAACGTGTTGGTACCAGATACCACAAGACACTTACAAGAGTTAAAGGATCTGCTGGTAACGTGTTGGTACCAGATACCACAAGACACTTACGAGAGTTAAGGGATCTGTTGGTAACGTGTTGGTACCAGATACCACCAGACACTTACAAGAGTTAAAGGATCTGCTGGTAACGTGTTGGTACCAGATACCACGAGACACTTACAAGAGTTAAAGGATCTGCTGGTAACGTGTTGGTACCAGATACCACAAGACACTTACTAGAGTTAAATGATCTGCTGGTAACGTGTTGGTACCAGATATCACAAGACACTTACAAGAGTTAAAGGATCTGCTGGTAACGTGTTGGTACCAGATACCACAAGACACTTACTAGAGTTAAATGATCTGCTGGTAACGTGTTGGCACCAGATATCACAAGACACTTTCGAGAGTTAAAGGATCTGTTGGTAACGCGTTGGTACCAGATACCACCAGACACTTACAATTGTTAAAGGATCTGCTGGTAACGTGTTGGTACCAGATACCACAAGACACTTACAAGAGTTAAAGGATCTGCTGGTAACGTGTTGGTACCAGATACCACAAGACACTTACAAGAGTTAAAGGATGTGTTGGTAACGTGTTGGTACCAGATAACACGAGACACTTACAAGAGTTAAAGGATCTGCTGGTAACGTGTTGGTACCAGATACCACAAGTTACTTACAAGAGTTAAGGGCTGCTGGTAACGTGTCGGTACCAGATATCACAAGACACTTACAAGAGTTAAAGGATCTGCTGGTAACGTGTTGGTACCAGATACCACAAGACACTTACCAGAGTTAAAGGATCTGCTGGTAACGTGTTGGTACCAGATACCACAAGACACTTACAAGAGTTAAAGGATCTGCTGGTAACGTGTTGGTACCAGATACCACAAGACACTTACGAGAGTTAAGGGATCTGTTGGTAACGTGTTGGTACCAGATACCACCAGACACTTACAAGAGTTAAAGGATCTGCTGGTAACGTGTTGGTACCAGATACCACGAGACACTTACAAGAGTTAAAGGATCTGCTGGTAACGTGTTGGTACCAGATACCACAAGACACTTACTAGAGTTAAATGATCTGCTGGTAACGTGTTGGTACCAGATATCACAAGACACTTACAAGAGTTAAAGGATCTGCTGGTAACGTGTTGGTACCAGATACCACAAGACACTTGCAACCGTTAAAGGATCTGCTGGTAACGTGTTGGTACCAGATACCACAAGACACTTACAAGAGTAAAGGGATCTGCTGGTAACGTGTTGGTACCAGATACCACAAGACACTTACAAGAGTTAAAGGATCTGCTGGTAACGTGTTGTAACCAGATACCAGGAGACACTTACAAGAGTTAAAGGATCTGCTGGCAACGTGTTGGTACCAGATACCACAAGACACTTACAAGATTTAAGGGATCTGCTGGTAACGTGTTGGTACCAGATACCACAAGACACTTACAAGAGTAAAGGGATCTGCTGGTAACGTGTTGGTACCAGATACCACAAGACACCTTTAGGAATCTTGTAGCGTGTACGCTTTGCCCGGTAAGAGCTGTTTTGGCGGCACGTGGTGGACGAACATCCTATTAGGCAGGTGGCCGTACTGATTTGGCTCTTCGGTGTATATCCATAATGTAAATATGAGTTTTCAGTAGCAATTATAGCTTGTTAGAATAAAGTATTCCTATCTAGAAGGAGTGCTGCAGGACTGTTCTCTAGATATTTTTCAATGGCTTGTCGCGTGGGTTCGTCAGGCCTCCTCTTGTAACAGTTCCTGGGTTCTAACTATATTTTTTCCCGATGATGAAACAAACGAATCACTAGAAAAACGAGAAGTCTTCTGCAGTGGTGCTCTTTATTCAGTCCAGTATATGGGGAAGGTCACGGATTTGCTTATCCTGATATTCATTTTTCTTGTTTGCATATTCTTCTATCCCTGGTAATTCTATCAGGGCGTTTCTCTCTGTCATATAGCTGCTAAGTTTCTCGCTTTCAACTTAATTTCTATCTCGATGTTCCATTTCGAACATCGGAAAACTCTTCCACCTCTCCATCACACAGCGAGTCACCAGAATTATCTCCTGTTCTCTCAAGCGTAAGATCAAAAGTCAACCGTGTTTTTCTTCCTTCCCTAACAAAAAACGCGGCCTACTTTTTAATGCTTCACTTCCTCTCTCAGACCATGTGGACAGTTGTTGAATGCTCATTACTGCGACTTTCACTTTCCTCGAGAGAAATACCTCATAAAAGCCTAAAGTTGGGGGAAAAAGCCGTGTGTTCGAATAGCTTTCTACAGAAACGCTATGTCATAAAATCATTCCCAGGCTAAACTTCATAAACATTCGATAAGGGGACCAGAAAGTTTCCTCTGCAGTTTTAAAAAGTGATATAAAAACAGCATGTTTATGTTTCTGCACTTGCCTTCGTTATACATAAGGAGCAATGTTCCGATAGACTGACTTGATACTTCGGAAATTATTGTATGCCAATAAAATGATTCACCTTTAAATAAAGTAATCCAATACATGAAAATGAAGATGACGTTTGCCCTTAAGAATATATCTTTAGTTGATATAGGAGCACGCACATGGAATAGAAATAAATGTAGTTTCTAAATAAGCATGGAGTATTAGAAAGCACAACACACACTACTTGCGAAAAAAGCATTGCAGCAGAAGGAACGACACAAGGCGTGCGGGAACAGTGCGAGCCCTCTTCTCTCACCAGGTGCCTTTTCACGAGCTGATCACGTGACACTCTGTCAGTACAAAACGCAGAGAAGTGAAATAATAACAAACATCTCTTACTCCGCGCGTGGCAACAAAGTTTGTGACTGCTGTAAGATGTCCCAGCAAAGACTTTTGCACAATTTCCCAAAGGTACAACTACTTCTACTTTCCCCTCCTACGGAACTTCTGCATGACGGCACGTTACTGGGGGAATATTCTCAACAGGTCCTGAAAAACGCGCGTTTGGTTTTTGCTGGCATCGAACCAAGGACAGTCTGCTTGCGAAGCGGTCGCTTTAGCCACAACACTGGTTTGGCATGCACTAGCCTGTTCTTGAAGCTGAACCACTTTCCTGCGCGATGTGGAACTATAAGGGTTCTCTTTTTAATTTTAGAATATTGCGAGGTATATTTCTTTAATATCCGTTTCATATAATTCATAAATTTATTTTTTTCGACGTAACGACTGTTTTTATTTACCTTTTTATTTATTGCTTTTATTTACCTTTTTTATTTACCTTTTTTATTTACCTTCACTCATTTTCAACGAGTGTACCAACTTAAAGGCGCTTTCCAAAGTTTTGTGCTGTCTTTGTGGTCTTGAAAGGCGGTTGTTTAATTAATATACTTACCCGTTCATGTCGCATTCTGTTACATTTTTAACTTTGTGTCTTTCCTTTCCTCGGTCTGAAGCTACATTTGATATATATTTTATTTTACTTGTCGTTATTTTTAGCAGCAAGTTCCTCCAATCTTGTGTATTCAACCCATGGATGAGTACATTATATCCTCATAGCGTTGTTTTTTTGTTTTGTTTTCAAATAACGGGTAAATTTTGCACGCCTATAATTCTCATTTTTTTCCAACATAATGATTCTTTTAATGCTTTCCGGGACTTTTGTTGAAGCGGTTTAGTGAATGTTAAAACGACAGATTACACAAAAATTATTTCTTGTTATTCATGGGAGTGGAGTGGGCGTATTTCATGGCCGTCTGTATTCTCGATTCTTTGTGTGTTAGTGCAGGAATTTTGCTACGAAATGGTTTTCTATAAATACATTAGAGTAATTGACTATTTCTTACAGTTCATTATATTTATATAATTTTCTTGCGACGGTAATTTTCGTTGACGGGGTATTTCATTAGGAAATTAATTCGCCTCTCTACATATGGCATTTTTTCTTAATAGCCACTAAAATAACACAATGGCGATAGCGTCGTCTTCAACTATAACTGGTACCACGAGAGACACAGCACGTGTTGCTTCTACCTCGCGTTGGGGTTGCTTCGGTTGGCAGCTACGGGCCACTAGTGCTACTTGCTTGCAGGCCCGCAATTCACGGCGATGCTGCTAGGCCATCAATGGCTACCAACTGATGAGCAGCAGATTTCAGCCAACAATGACCCAACACTGCCAGCTGGTGGCCAGCAGTTTCCCAACACTTGTGTTTTTGCTGGGGTAGTTATGACTTATTTTTCCAATATTCTGAACATCGAAAGCACAGAAAGCATCTGTCACCCCCTCCCTCATTAATGGTTAGCTGAAACGTAGTGAAGGAACCATCTCAAATTCCTTCCCATAAACAGGGGAAGAATTTGAGATGAATTTGAGTTAAGTTCAAAAGGAAATGATTTTAACTTATGACATATATTAACTATAGTTATCAATACTAAATTTATCTGAAATTAATGAACACAGGGTAAAAGGAGGCTCTCTTGCTTCGTTTACAAGGTAGCATTTGAAAATGAGGGTCGTTTCTATATCTGTTAAATTGCATATTTTGAATTGGCATTAAATGACGAAACGAATTTGTGTGTGTGTGGGGGGGGGTTATGAATATTTTTAGTTACCTTCGTGTCGCGTGTTTTTATTTAAATACTGTATGTCTGTATAAGTATGCAATTTTTCATATGAGTGGATGGTATAATGCACACTACATTAGTGGGATTGGAAGCTACGCTTGAACACAGTAGATTTATAACTTCTTAATTAAAGGCTATTATTTCCTACGTGACTGGAAAAAGAAATGAAATTTCTAATCGATGGGGAAAAGGGTTTTTTTTTTTTTTTTTTTTTTTTTTCCTAAATCCTTATTGGAAATAGTTAAGCAAACATTTATTCGATTTTTAAAGTAAAAAAGTTTCAGCCAATATCAAGATTTTTAGCTTGAAATACAAATAAATTTTACACTTTATGTTGTTGATCATACTACATTTTAAGAGTTACAATACAAATCAAGCATATTGTCTTCACGCTTTTCTTACATAGCGATAATATTTTTTTGCTTAAAGTAACTTTTTGGGCACACACACACACAAACACACACACAAACACACACACACACAATTCTTCCTTCTTAAAAATGACAGGGTACAGGTTCCATGGCAGTGCTGAGACGGGATGAACCCGTGCCGAAAGCCCGAAGTCGAGCCCGGACGAGCTCGGCCAGGCTTGGACTCTGAGAGAAAGAATTTTCTTCCTTTTTCTGTTAATGTAATTTTCTATGATTTAGCACACGAGACGTCTTTTACACTTTCTAGTTGTTAAAGAGAATTCTTCGGCAACTGGGTCTAGATAAGGAGTGAGAACTCTGAAGATCTATTGATTCCGGGTTTGGGTAACAAATACCATAGGCCATGAATTACTGCATTTCTGCGAAGGAAAAGTTTCTTTAAGAACTATAGATAGAGTGCTGGCCACCCAAAATGCAACACCAAGAAGGAAGCATCCGATTGGCCTGAAATTCGCAGCATGCGTCGCCCACGAGAGGACATGCAAACGATTAGCATTGCAGAGAATATGAAAATCATGTGCGCCCGGCACGCCACCGAGAAGCACTATAAGAAGGGTGCACAAAAGGCGGGGTGTAAGTAGAGGAAGTGTGTTTTGCTGCCGGACCTGTGCGTGGGAAGCTTCCTGATGCCTCGTCGCAGAATACGGCAGTCATTCCAGCACGTTTCGGAGTTCGACAGAGGACGAACAGTGGCTTATCGCGACAGCGGTTTATCGTACCGAGACATCGGCGCCCGTGTGGAACGACATCCAGCCACAGTGAGGCGAGTATGGATTCGGTGAGTGCATGAGGGACGGACGGACCGACGTGTGCGATCGCTGCTGCCGCGGCACACCACCGAACGAGAGGACCGGCATGTTGTGCGGCGGGCATTGACGGCTCGCACCGCCACATCACGAACGTTAACGCAGGAATTAGGGTGTGTTGCGCAACAACCTGTGTCAGCACGTACCGTTCGACGTCGTCTGCAGGAGCGGGGACTTCTCGCACGGCGCCCGTTGCTCCCATTACCATTGACGTTACACCACCGACGAGTGCGGCGTCAGTGGGCCCTTGAACGCCGCACCTGGACTACTGAAGGGCACGACATTGTTTTCTCCGACGAATCCCGCTTCTGCCTGCAACACCACGATGGTCGAATCCGCGTGTGGTGGCACCGCGGCGAGAGACTGTATGACGCCTGCATTATGCATCGCCGTACCGGTCCGTCGCCTGGCGTTATGGTTCTTGGGGTGCAATTGGATATGACACCCACACCCTTCTGGTACGCATCGCCGGTACACTCAACAGCCACCGCTACATCACCGACGTTTTGGAGCCTGTAGTCCTCCCTTACCTGCAGGACCTGCCAGTGGCCACGTTTCAACAGGAAAATGCGCGCCCGCACGTGGCACGCATCGTGCAACAATTCTTCACGGCCCACCAAGTGTCACTGCTGCCGTGGCCCGCCTGTTCTTCCGATATGTCGCCCATCAAACACGTCTGGTCGCTGATCGGCGACCGATTGGCCCGGCAAGTACCATCCGCGGCTACGCCTAATGACCGACATACCCCAAGCCCACATCCAAAGCCTCTTTCGTTCGATGCCGCGGCGTGTGGCGGCCGTTATTGCCAGCCGTGGGGACCACACGAATTATTGATGTCTGTGTGTTCCGCAAGTCGCACGGGCCTGTAAGCTCAATCGTTTCATCTTTGTATCTGTTGTTATGTGTCCAGTAAATCTGGCTTTGCTATCTCGTGTCCTTCTTGGTGTTGCATTTTGGGTGGCCAGCAGTGTAGTAGATAGCGAGTTGATGAAATTTTGCTCCCTACCTCGAAGGGGCAGCTCCCTGCTAATTATATTGAGCAACGTGCGACATAGATTGTTGCGCCTCCCGATTTTTCTTGATGCCCTGCCCCCGAAAGAGAAAAAAAAATGGTCAAAAAAACTACAGAAATTGATATTCATCCCTTCCCTACTCCGCAGTTGAGAAAGACATCGGTTAATTGCACGGGGAGGAAAGAGTGGAAGTCTGGAAGAAGATACTTTTTTTTTTAATGCTTAAACAGGCTCATAGTTTTTGGGATCGTTCGGGCCCGGGCTCTATCTTGCAATATAAAATTCGGGCTTGGGCTGACATACTTCGGGTTCGGACGTGCTTGAACTTTTAAAATTGAGCCCGAACTTAGCTCTGTTGCATTGCTCTTCCCTCGGTGTGTATCTAGGGCTGGTTGTTTAGTTTGAGGCAGTCCAGAGAAAACTGCTTTGGCAGGCATTTGTAACGTATACTCTAGATTCAGTTTCTTTTTGATTTTACTATCTCTTGTTATTTTATTTTCCTATGCAAATTATCTTCTCACTTATAACGAAGTAACTTTCTCCGTCATTTTTATCCGCGCCAGGATTCGAACCCGGGTCCCCTCATTCCGGAATAAGTTGCTCTACCAATTGAGCTACGCGGACATTTTATTCTGATTCCTATCTGCCTTTATGTCGTGTGCGTCCTTCTGGCAGGTACGTCACATCTCCTGGTGCGTTACATCATCTCCCTCGTGTGCGTCCTTCTGGCAGGTACGTCACATCTCCTGGTACGTTACATCATCTCCCCCTTATTTTTTTTTTTTTTTTTTTTTTTTTTAAGTGCTGGAGAAGGGATTCTCTTATTTTTCCTATCTCGCGGTGTGGAAATAACATCACACCATTGCGAGATTTTGAACGGTCGGGTCATCCGGATAGTTCGGGCGCCATTATAACGAAGTAAATTTCTCCGTCATTTTTGGTCTACGCCGGGATTCGAACCCGGGTCTCCTCATTCCGGAATAAGTTGATCTACCAATTGAGCTACGCGGACATTTTATTCTGATTCCTATCTGCCTTTATGTCGTGTGCGTCCTTCTGGCAGGTACGTCACATCTCCTGGTACGTTACATCATCTCCCTCGTGTGCGTCCTTCTGGCAGGTACGTCATATCTCCTGGTACGTTACACACTTAACGAGATGTTGTTTCTCCCGCTGAATTATATGTGGCAACGAGTGTAAGTCATGACGTGGTGGTATGCAGTATATATAGGCGCGCTCAAGTATACCAAGGAGCTTCGTTTTATATGTGATACGTTCTTCCTGATTATTGATATGCGATTTACCTACTTTTATACGATATTACGATAGTACGAAAGTTCGGGCCATCAGTAGTTGTGTTATTTTGGAGTGTGTATTTGAGTAATACCAGCAGCTCCCCAATAAAAGGTTAAAAGTGAGTACGTTTTCTTAGTTCATTTTATTGTCAGACCTCTGTCTGGCCGTTAAGTCTATTTCATTGAGTGTTTACGTTAAGTTCAGGTTATATTGTGTTTACCGCTCTAATAAGGAGCCTTCAAGGTACTAATGTACTAAAACCGAAGTTATATTACTGATATTCAAGATAATGAGGAACGCTGAATAAAAATAAATTCCATATTCTTGGAATTTATTGCACGTGCGTGTCTTACCTAAACAAACTCTAGCAATTTGAAGATTAAGCACACTTTAGCTACGCCAAGTAACCTTTCAATAACCCTAACGTGACTTGACGTAAGCTTTCCTGCACTACACGTCCAGCCGGAGAATTTTATTCATTATACATTGTACAGGCAATGTACACTGAAGAGCAACTGAATCAGAGACACCTGGCGTTATGCAAATATGGCGCTGTTGGCGGCCCTGTAAACCGAAACGACATGACGTATGCAGCGATCCGACAATATAAGGAGTGATGCGACGGGAATCAGTAAGAGTCGGACGCAGTATGGGTAAGACGAAGGACCTAAGCGCATTTGATCGTGGGCAACTTATCGGGGCCCGACGAATTGGTCACTTCATCTCGGAAGTCGTTCAGGCACTGGGATTTTCACGAGTCACTGTGTCACGGGGGCACCGTGAGTACATCGAATCCGGTAAAACCATCCTTGCAAAGGGCCAACTGCCGTGGACAACAGCGTGTGGATGAGCGGGGTCATCATCAGCTAGTTCGCATTGTAACAGCAGATAGACGGGCCACAGTGCAAGAAATCACTCGGCAATTTTACGCTGTTGCACAAAAACGTGTAAACAGCCACACCATCCAGAACCATCTCCTCGCTATGGGGTACAGAAGCCATCGCCCCACGAGGGCACCGCTGCTGACCGCACATCATAGAGAGCAAAGATTAGCATGGGCGCGGGAACATCGCCACTGGACCCTAGACCTGTGGGAAAATGTTGCCTGGACTGAAGAGTCGAGATTAACGTTGATAAATGCGGATGGCAGGATATGAGTACGGCGCAAACCACATGAAGCGATGGATCCTTCTTGCCAGCAGGGTACTCTTCAAGCTGGTGGGGGTGGCATTCTCATCTGGGGACTGTTTACGTGGACTGAAATGAGACCCCTGATGCGTGTGCCATCGTCCCTTACAGGTCAACGTTACCGGGATATCCTGGACGACCATTTGCTCCCGTTTGTGCGTCTTCAACATCCCACTGGGGACCTCATCCTGCAACAAAATAATGCACCATGCCATCACTCCCGAATTGTGTCCGAAGGGTTGGATGAACACTCCACCGACGTGGCCTCGCTTCCTTGGCCAGCTAGGTCACCTGACCTCAATCCCATCGAGCACATCTGGGATGCCATCGGGAGAGATGTTCGAGGCTCTGACTCCACTCCATCAAATCTTCGTGAACTGTGGGAGCTTGTTCAGGGGTCGTGGATCCGTATGGCTTCCCAACGCTTCCGGTGTCTTGTCGAGTCCATGCCGAGACGAATCGCCGCCGGCATCAGAGCAAACGGTGGTGCTACACGTTACTAGACAGGTATCTCTAATTCAATTGCTCTTCAGTGTATATGGTGTCCGTAAACTAATAAGAGAATAGAGTAGAATAAGGTTAATTGAAATCTTCAGCTATTGCAGATCCACATACACTGACGGAAAAAAATCCCAACACCACGAAAAAATAGTTGTAGAGGAATGAAATGGCGGCAATACATTTGTATAGGTAACATATTTAATCGATTAAGGTTTCAAGATCACAGCTTAATGTAAGTGCGAGAAGAGCCATTTTAAATGTGAAATGCTGGTACATTAATAACCGGTGTAACCGCCAGAATGTTGAATGCAAGCACGCAAGCGTTCATGCATTGTGTCGTACAGGTGCTGCATGTCAGTTTGTGGGATGGAGTTCCATGCCTGCTGCACTAGGTCGGTCAATACAGGGACGGTTAATGCTGATTGGAGGTGACGCTGGAGTTGTCAACCAATGATGTCCCATACGTGCTCGATTGGTGAAAGATCTGGTGATCTAGCAGGCCACGGCAACATGTTGACACTCTGTAGAGCATGTTGGGTTGCAATAGCGGTATGCGGGCGAGCGTTATCCTGTTGGAAAACACCCCCTGGAATGCTGTTCATGAATGGCAGCACAACAGGTTGAATCACCAGACCGACGTACAACTGTGCCGTCAGGGTGCGTGGAATAACCACGAGAGTGCTCCTGCTGTCATACGAAATTGTTCCCCAGACCATAACTCCAGGTGTAGGTCCAGTGTGTTTCGGCCGCAGACAGGTTGGTTGCAGGCGCTCACCTGGCCTCCTTCTAACCAACACCAGGCCATCACTGGCACCCAGGCAGAACCGGCTTTCATCAGAAAACACAACAGATCTCCACTCCGTCCTCCAATGAGCTCTAGCTTGACACCACTGACGTCGTAAACGGCAGTGGTTTGGAGTAAGTGGAATGCACGCTACAGGGCGTCTGGCTCGGAGCTGTCCTTCAAGTAACCGATTTGTAACAGTTCGTTGTGTCACTGTGGTGGCAACTGCAGCTCGAATTGCTGCCGCAGACGCGGTGCGATGCACCACGGCCATACGCCTTACACGGTGGTCTTCCCTCTCAGTAGTGCCACGTGGGCGGCCGGAACCCGGTCTTCTTGAGGCAGTACCTTCCCTTGACTACCGCTGCCAACAATCATGCACTGTGGCTACATTCCTGCCAAGTCGTTCTGCAATATTGCGAAAAGACAATCCACCTTCTCGTAGCCCTATTACACGACCTCGTTCAAACTCCGTGAGCTGTTGATAATGGCTTCTTCGTCTTCTTAAAGGCATTCTTGACTAACATCAACACCCTACGTCGAATCTCAACGATAACTAACGCTCACGAACGTTACAGCGCGTATTTACAGTAAACCTGCTTTGCATGTTCCGAGGGGCGCTACTAGCGTCACACGTATGCGCCGAGCGCGAAATTTGCATAGACGTCATCTTACAGATGTACTCTCACCGCCTACCAACTGTCGTTTATATAACGCAACCCCTTCTTGGTGTCGGGATTTTTTTTTTCCGTCAGTGTAATAGCACTTAGCAACCTAATCAGTTAAAATTGTGGGATCTTTGGTTAGTAGTGATGTATTTGTAGTTTACAGACCTTAGTAAAGGAAATTGTAATCTAAGTTTGGAACTGAGAGCTAACTGTCTGAAAAGTTGATGTAGAAAATGTAATTAGTAATTAATTACTAGCCTGTAATCTAGCGAACAGGTTAGATAGTGAGTCACGTAACTGCAAAACAGAACTACAGATATGCAGACATCTGTGAAATTGGGAAATAACATTAATTCTATGTACTCTTGTAGAAATCTGAGATTCCCACTTTGTGCAGAAGTTAATACCAAAGCCAAAAGTAGTACGCTTATCATAAATATCCGTGATTAACTCCGTTTCACCACCATGTATATCCAAGTCCAGGTAGTTTATACTCTCTACTTCAGCTCAAGTTCTTTCCAGTATAAGTTCACTCTGATATAATTCCTTTGCAATAATCGGAAATTCCTCCCAGTTATACACAAGTACATCATCGACGTATCTCAGGACCTTACTCCCACTTTCATTTCTTCCAATGAAGACTCTCTCGTTTAAGTTCAGGTAGAGGTTGGCTAGTATACTTGAAAACGAAGTTCCCATAGGGATCCCCCTATCTTGCAGGAACAACTCCTCCCCCATAGAAATGTAATTATTGAGGAGACATAATGAATTTTAAGTTGCTCCAGAATGTTCTTGTGATCCCAAGCACGTCAGAATATTCATCAAACATCCTTTCGCAAACTCTGTCCAAGTCCTGGAGATTGATGGAAGAAAACAGCTTCTGAAAATCGAAAGTACAGATGCTTGTGTTAGTTGTAGGCTGAATGGAACTCATCAAATGTAATACAGGCCTGTTGTTGTTAATAATCCACGAAGTACCAATATTTAGCAATATCCTTTTGAGAAGATTCTCAAAAAACCTTACGAGCTTTTGTGTTGTAACAGTTTCTGCCTGAGGTAATGAATCTAAATGAAACAGGTTTCTTGTGAAATTTAGGCACTGCATACAAATTTGGATACTTAAAACCAGAGCCAACTGTCGTCTTCAACCTCTTAAACATTGCTAGTGTTATTTTGCAGACCGTTGTTTTACTTTGATTAATTTGACTGTAGATTGAACTGCTTGTGAGTTCCCTTCCAATAATATCCATATAGTACTTCTTTCAGATAACAGCAAAGTTATTTTTGGCCTTATCGACGAAGACCACTGTGAATCTCTTTTTAAGATTTTTAATTAATGAGTGATTAACTTGCTTATAGGATTGAACAAGAGTTGGTGTCAGATGAGCAAGTGTTTCCTGGACACTATCGGAGGTTAGGCTTAACCATTGCATAAAACTTAACCATTGCATAAAAGCCTGATATGGTACATTGTAAGTCGATGATAATTTCAGAGCAGATTTCATTAAATCAGACCTCATAGCTTCCATAATTTCTTTTGGCTCAGTCTGTATTGTTATTAATTTGCAGTACTTCCGTGGCGATACCAAAAAAGGAGAATTTAGAGCGGCACTTCAATGCATTGCATGGTAAATATCAATCCAATTTTCCACTCAACAGTGAAAACATAAAGAAAAAAATTACAGGAACTGAAATCTGGACTGATTGCGCAGCGAAACATGTTTTCAAAACCAAACGATCGATCGAAGGCTGCAACCATCGCCTCCTTTCAAGTAAACCATAAAATAGCAACAACATGTAAACCTTTTTCTGATGGCGAATTCATCAAAGATACTTTTTGTGGACACAGCAGATTTTCTATTAGCCAATTTCAAGAATAAGGGTGAAATGAAAGCAGCCCTTCAAGACCTGCAATTATCTCGGAATACAGTCATGAGACGATTGAAAATTTAAGCCAAAATGCAAATGGGCAACTGCTAAAAGATATTGATCATTGTGTTTCATTTTCCCTGCAAATGGATGAATAAATGGATGTCGGTGACTCTGCTCAACTGCTGATTTTTATCAGAATGGTTTTCCCGGACTTTCTGCTAAAGAAGTATTGTTGGGCATGATTTCATTGAAAGGAAAAACTCGAGGACTCGATAGTTTCAAGGGATTTAAGGAACATATTGAAAAGGTTAAGTTGACTTTATTTAAGCTCGTGTCAATAACCACCGACGGAGCAGCAGCGATGACGGGTTAATCCAATGGCTTCATACCTCTGTGTCAGAAAAATGATTTCCCAGATTTCTTAAGCTATCATTGTATCATCCATCAGCAAGTTTTAGCCAGCAAAAGGCCTAACACAAAATGCGTCATGGATATTGCTTTTTAAATCGTCAACTCCATCAGAGATAAATCTCTTCAAAGACGACTTTTGAAAATAAAACTGGATGATATACAGCCAGATTTGATTTTGCACATTAATGTCAGGTGGCTAAGACGAAGCAATTTTTTGCAAAGATTTCGTGACTTGTTGGACGATATTATAAGGTTTCTTGAAGGGAGGGGTGATGATTACCATCAATTGCGTGATCTGGACTGGCTATGTGATCTGGCATTTTTGTCGGATTTTACGGGAAAACTTAGTTTATTGAACCTGGAATTACAAGGAAAAAATAAAACAATTGGCAATAGGATGAGCAGTGTTTCTTCTTTCAAGAACCAAGTACTGGCTATGATTAAGAGTCTCGAAAATAAACATTTTGATCAATTTAAAAATATCAGGGATCATTTACACAAAAAATTCCACGTATGTATTCAATTCAGGAAAATATGTAACCGAAATCCAAACTGTTCTTGACTTCGAAAACCGATTCAGTGAGTTTACAAAAATGGAAGATCTTATTCAATTTGCCATTTACCCATTCAAGGTGGACACTGACCCACAAACGATCGCCAGTAAATTTGCAGAGCTGTTTCAACTGGACAAAATTTCACTGGAAAATGAAATAATAACACTGCGGTGTGACATATTTCTGAAAGCCAGATCTTCAGAAGAGAATTTCTGGAATTTTGTTTCCAAAGAAAAGTACCCTAATGTGAGAAAATGTAGTGAACATTTACATTCCTTCTTCGGGTCAACATATTTATGCGAATCATCATTTTCTTACTTACAACAAACAAAAAACAAACATCGCTCAAATTTGACGGATCAGCACACAGAAGACTGCGCTTGAGATTGGCGTTGTCCGATTATACTCCAGATTTTTTAGCCTTGGCGAAAGAAATGAAAGCGCGAACTTCACATTAATTTTTTATTCACCATAAAAAATAAACATTTGTTCATCACATATAAATTTGTACTAAGGCATACGTATAAATGTCGAATAAAAATCATAAAATAATTCAAATTATTTTATTTACCTCAAATACACTCATAAAATCGATAGGTTCTACCTACAGGGCAACAACGATACAGATACAGCGGGAAGCGACAAGTTTTGGAGGAAGAAATTTGAAATTGTAAAGTAGAGTAGATCACTTGGTGTCGAGGGGAAAAAAGTAGATTTTAGTCCCAATCAAGTTGGCCACCCTTGGTATAAGGAATATACTTCGTAAACTCACGAAAGGAATCACAGAAAGTGGCTCTTGGGTTTCAGAATTGTTTTTACAGTGAGTTGATAAGAAGAATATTGTTTTTTTTTTTTCTACAATTAAGGTCTAAGACGATGACAATAACTTTCACAAAACGCAGCTGATGATTGAACATGGATTCGTTTCTCTGAAGCAGGGACGCGGGCGAAAGTTTATGTATAACGGAGAAGTTCTTTAGAAAAAAGAAAAAAATGGTTTCGTCAGGATCTAAAGAATGTCAAGAAATTTTGGCTCTTATTTCTTCCTGGTTAAAAAATCTATAGAGAGTAATGGGTACTACGCAGAAAAATAGTTATGGTATAAGTATCTGTACACCGGAAAATTCGGTAGTACCTTTTAACAATTTTCTGTCAGAAATAATGCGTAACTAAATGTTATAAGTGTCCAAAGTGCGTTATGCTTCACGGGAAAATGTTCCAATTATGCAGGCTTCGTAAATTCGTGGCGCATGCGCTCTGTCGCACATGATTCTGGAAGTTCCGCGCATGTGACCAGTGTCGCAGCTCTTCGAAGAAGGGGCATTTATTAGTTATTTACTTGCAACTCTAGCTTCCAGGAGGAAGCTGAACGACACTGTTATTACCCTGGTAATTAAACGTGATTTATGTTTATGTTCCTCTTTCATCACATCTTTTTCTTCTTTTTTTTTTTAGCATTCTTTTTACACTCTGTCTTCTTTGCTTCTTGTTCGCATTGAACTACGCCGCAATTTCGGAATGTGTTACAAAAAGAGTGAAAAAAGCCAAGACTCTCCATGTATCATTTGAGATCTTATCGTTACGACACTCTTTTCCAAACTTGTTTAGCATCATATTCCGCATACTGATTTTTTTTTTTTTTTTTTTTTCCATTTTCCTCAAACGCTGTTAAGCGCTGCTGAGCTTTTGATTTCTCAAAATTTTATTTTTGCCGCTGCCGTCTGGTAAAAGATCTATAATGATAAAACCAAAGTAGTTAATTGATTTTTCGCCGAGTTAAATTAATGAAGAGGAGTATGAAAATTTAATATGTGCTGTGTACACTGACTGGTCTGTCTGTTAAGCTGTATCCTCCTTGCTATGCTTCTGTTAAAATGCTCGCAAAGTTTAGAAAATATGTATTCGTGGAGAAACTGCCAAGAAGAAAAGTTGAGAAAACTTACGAAACTTATCCAATGAATTTAAATTTCACATAAGTCATTCATAATGTCCATTGAAGGATCATCTCATGAAGGGAGTTGACAGCTGAGATGAAAATATGCCGCGGGTCACTATGACAGTGTTTCCTTCCGGTTTCAGGGATTTGCGGTTTCTTTCCGGTTCAAGGGATTTGCTGTTACCTTCCGGTTCAAACAATTTGGGTTGTTCTTCTTCCGGTTCAGAGAATTCGTTCGATTTCCTGTTCATTGTCAGTATCTTTCTATAAAGGATTTGGTCGGTATCTTCCAGACAACTGAGACATTTTTTTTGTTCGTGTTTATTGATGATTTGTTTTCCAAAAGAATTGAATATCTATTAAAGAAAAAAACAAAGGTGATACAAGTTTCTGCATAATTTAACAATACTGTTCCTTTCCATCCCCCTTTCTTTAACTGCGTCTCTCTCTTTGTTTTCCATATTCTCTTGTGGAGTGCTATCGAAGAAACACCAATTCTGTCTCCTTCTGTTTATCCGAATTGCTGTAACCGAACGTTTCTTATCGACGGCGGCTTTCTCTTTCGTTGTAGCAATTGTCTGTAGTCCTAACTACTACCCCAACATGAATTTGCTGTGAACTGCTACCTGAATACCGGCTAAAACTTAACACCTGTTGAAGCAAAAGGCTTCCCCGTGAAGCTTGCAGAATTATTGTAACCGATTCGTGTTAATTGAAATCCAGTATAGCTTAAAACTTAACTGTTGGAAATGTCCTTAAATAATACGTCTACAGCTTCAGTGAAAACGTGGTCTACTTATGCATGCTGACTTTATTTATCTCTGTTACATGTCACTCCCACAACCGCCTACTATGGGCATGTTTGGTTCCTAAAAGCATGTCCTGATTTCTGAAGGGGCAACCAAGATTACCTTTTGGTAACAATTTTCATTTTGTAATTAGAACTTATGGAATAAGATATCCGTTAATATAAGCCACAGATTACTGAATATCAAAATCGATATTTTCAACACACACTTTTGAAACAGTGCTTGCTGAAAATATTGTTTTAGTATAAAAAAATTGTGTAATTCATTCGTTAAAATTTTATGCTGAATTCCATACAACAAACATTTTCCAGATCTATTTGGAAATGAAAAAGTTATCAAGAAGAACATGGAAGAAAATAAAAAAAATGTCCCAGTGGCCGAGTGACACAAGGCGCTGGCTGGCTACCAATTGTTCACCCGAGACGGGTACAGGCCCGAATCCCGGGTGAGATATGGATGGTGCGCTTGTCTTCAGAGATGGAAACGGGTCACCTGTCAATGGGTCGACAATTTCTTGCTAGTCAAACGGTCAAAATTTCTTCATTGTCAAATTTCTGTTCTGTCAAAATTGCTGTTCTGGTCAAAATTTCTTGCTGGTTAAACGGGCCTGGTCAAAGTGTTCCTGAACCTATTTCGACCCGGTTTTATTTCCGTTTTATTTTTGAAAAGAAAAAAATCAAAGAAAAACGCGCACTGTGGAATTTTATGCTCGATACTGGTGCCCGCAGACTGAAAAATTATTTGTCGAGCAATATGAAAGGAGAGTGTCCTTTCCTTCCGAGGGCAATGAATGAAAACATCATCCACATTTTGGAAACTTTCAACTTATCACAAACTTGTAAAAATTGGTGTTGCAGTGAAACATATTCTGAAACTTGATATGTTATCAAGAAAGCAGCAAAAACTGAAATTAAACATACAATAAGTTACTTAATGGTGGATTCCAGGAAAAAGTGGACATGACACTTAAATTTTAAAATTCGTTTTGTTAATAGTGTTTATATATCATTCTATTCAGAAAAATATAATTTTTTTATATCTGCCAGTAATTTTGATGAATAATACAATGACTCTGATAAAAGTAAGATCAAAGTCGCTCGTTCTTCTCATGCATCTGCATCACTGAAAAACTTTTGACCATAGCAGAAATTGGGTTAATATTTTAATATAACTGTTACTAATGTGTTAACTTTTAACAACATTTAATGTTGTACTTCTGTTTATAAACTAATTTGTGCAGAAAGCTTTTTTTGACTATCAAAGGGACTGCTTAATAACATAATTAATGAATGTCCTTCCGTTACGAAAATACTACATATCAACTGTATCAACAATAAACCATTAAGGCTAGAACTTCATCATTTTTTACAAAGCAGATTTTTGGTCCTTTTTAATTAGAAACAATTACATTTTAATTCATCTTTGATTCAGATAGTTTTTTAGTTTTAACGAAAGGATACTAAATATGGTAACGGAAGTACAATTCAGAATCAACTCATTTTGACTTAAGATTACAGATACACAAAGATTAGGTTCTATTTTAAACTAAAAAAATTATTAAGCTTAGAAATTTAATATATATATATAATGCATATTAAATACAATTTGGGAAAACATAAATTACAATACACGATTTTTTTTCTGTTTTGAATTAATATTAAGGCTTTTGTTTCACAACATTATTTAACTGGATATGTTTAAAAGACAACTTTTAGCTGTAACTGTCAGCCTATTGACAATAACAGTAACTGTCAGCGTATTGACCATAACCGTAACTATCAGCCTATTGACCATAACCGTAACTGTCAGCCAACTGACCATAACTGCAAACATCAATCTGTGCAACTATGTGCTACATGCTGTTATGTTTCACCACAGATAAGCAGATGCTTTAATTTATCTATATTTGGATTATTGTCTGTTAGAGCATTGTGAAAGATCTTAAGGTTGTTATATAATATTGATTGTGCTACTACTTTTTTTAAAAATGCCTCTGACTGCAGCAGAAAAGCAACATCTCTACAGAGAGCGTATGAAAGCTAAAGGTTTGCATGAGCAATTGAAAGAAAAGGACAGAAAGCGCAAATGTGATAAGCGCAAAAACCTGATGCCAAGTGACTTAAAAAGACTCCAAATGCAGGAGAAAATCAGAAAAAGAAATAGAATGTCCAAGAAAAGTAATGACATGGAGTCTAATAATGCTCTGAAACCTTATACCTCACCACAAACTCTGTGTGAAGCAGTCAAACGTGCATCAAAAGCGCTACCTACAAGTCCTCGAAAAAGAATAAAAGTTATCGAAACAATAGCTTCCAAGTTGAACATCCCCTTAGCAGAGAAGCCAGAAAATGATGGAAAATAATTTACAGAAATTGAAAAACGTGTAATTGAGTTTTATAAAAAAGATCATATTTCATGGCAAGCTCCACGAAAAAATGACTGTGTTATCAGTCATTTTTATCAGTAAAAATCACTATTCATCAAATTGGGAAGAAAGAGAAAATTAAAAAGCGATTTTTAGTGATGACCTTGTGCACACACTTTTGCAGCAGGATGATGTTAAAACAAGGTGTCATTATCAAAATTTTGTGAAAATGTTAAGAAAAGATATTCCCCACAACGTTTGTGTATGCAAATACCATCAAAATGTAAGATAACTAATTGAAAACCTGTCATCAGTAATTGAAGATTTCCCTAAGCATTTCCGTGACTTCATTTCAACTATTGTATGTAGCCAAGAAAATGAAAAGTGCATGTTTAGGAAATGTGAAATCTGCAAAAATTAATTTTGATGTAAAATATATTACTAGCAGTGAACAAACCCCTACAATTGTTAAATGGGAACAGTGGGACAAAGAAAATCAAAAGGCTGTTAAAAGCAGATATGAAGGTTCCACTACAAGACTGCCTTCACCTTCTTAAGGGACAATTGGCTCAATGTTTGAGGCACAATTTAATCAAAAGGCAACAGCATAAGTTTTTTGAAGAAAGCAAAGAAAAAAGCTTCTAGTAAGTCACTTGTTGTACAAGTTGACTTTTCTGAAAACTTCTCCATTAAGGTGCAAAATGAAATTGAGGCAGCTCATTGGCATCACCAGAAAGTCACCATTTTCACAGCAGATGTTTGGTGTGGAAATAAAACAGGAACTGGTTATTCATTTGTAAGTGATGACATGGATCATGGAAAGATTGCAGTCTTTGCATTTCTTGATGCCTTGATCCTTGACCTATTTATTGGCATCATATCCAGAGTTAAAAAAAGTTATATTTTTCAGCGATGGAGCCGCAAGCCAATTCAAACAGCGCTATTCGTTTGCCAATTTTACTTTGATGTTTGAAAAATACCATATCATGGTATCTTGGAGCTCTTTTGCCATCAGTCACGGGAAAGGGGCGGTTGATGGTATTGGCGGGAGTGTTAAATGCATGGTATGGAGCCATGTGTTAAGTGGAAGATCAGTGACAACGGCCAAAGAAGTTGCAGAAGTTGCTGCTGAAAACAGCCGAAATATAAAAGTTCAGTTTATTCCATCAGATGTTATGAATGAGTACGCTCAAGAGTTGAAAGAAAGATGGAATGGTGTTCAAGCTCTTCCTAATACCAAAATACACATTGCGTAAAACCACTTGACAAATACATTATTGAGTATCGGGAATATTTCTTTTTCCCAGAAACGAAAAAGTTTGACTTAAAAGAAGGCGAACCCCCAGACATCAACGTAGCTGCTGATGATGCAGAAGAACCTTTAGATTCAAATGATATGCATGATAACGTGGCAGTAAGGGGCTTTTTGCTGATTGAATGGCGAGGGAAAAAATCAAAACATCACTATGTCAGGTAAGTGCAAATGCAGATGGTGATGGTGTGGAGATATCTTGTTTAAGAAAACAAGACAGTAAGGGATTTATTCTTGGTTTCCCTTAGAAAGACGACAAGTGTTGGATTGATTCTACACAGATTCTGAAAAGATTAGAAAAAACAGAAATTTTGTTTAATGGCTCATGCACCAGACTTTGCTGTAGATTGAAATTTTCTTATATTATACACTGACGGGGGAAAAAATCCCAACACCACGAAAAAATAGTTGTAGAGGAATGAAATGGCGGCAATACATTTGTATAGGTAACATATTTAATCGATTAAGGTTTCAAGATCACAGCTTAATGTAAGCGCGAGAAGATCCATTTTAAATGTGAAATGCTGGTACATTAATAACCGGTGTAACCGCCAGAATGTTGAATGCAAGCACGCAAACGCTCATGCATTGTGTCGTACAGGTGCTGGATGTCAGTTTGTGGGATGGATTTCCATGCCTGTTCCACTTGGTCGGTCAATACAGGGACGGTTAATGCTGGTTGGGGGTGACGCTGGAGTTGTCGTCCAATGATGTCCCATACGTGCTCGATTGGAGAAAGATCTGGTGATCTAGCAGGCCACGGCAACATGTCGACAGTCTGTAGAGCATGTTGGGTTACAACAGCGGTATGCAGGCGAGCGTTATCCTGTTGGAAAACACCCCATGGAATGCTGTTCAAGAATGTCAGCACAACAGGTTGAATCACCAGACCGACGTACAACTGTGCCGTCAGGGTGCGTGGGATAACCACGAGAGTGCTCCTGCTGTCATATGAAATTGCTCCCCAGACCATAACTCCAGGTGTAGGTCCAGTGTGTCTCGGCCGCAGACAGGTTGGTTGCAGGCGCTCACCTGGCCTTCTTTTAACCAACACACGGCCATCACTGGCACCCAGGCAGAACCGGTTTTCATCAGAAAACACAACAGATATCCACTCCGTCCTCCAATGAGCTCTAGCTTGACACCACTGACGTCGCAAACGGCAGTGGTTTGGAGTAAGTGGAATGCACGCTACAGGGCGTCTGGCTTGGAGCTGTCCTTCAAGTAACCGATTTGTAACAGTTCGTTGTGTCACTGTGGTGGCAACTGCAGCTCGAATTGCAGCCGCAGACGCGGTACGATGCGCCACTGCCATACGCCGTACACGGCGGTCTTCCCTCTGAGTAGTGCCACGTGGGCGGCCGGAACCCGGTCTTCTTGAGGCAGTACCTTCCCTTGACCACCGCTGCCAACAATCATGCACAGTGGCTACATTCCTGCCAAGTCGTTCTGCAATATTGCGAAAAGAAAATCCACCTTCTCGTAGCCCTATTACACGACTTCGTTCAAACTCCGTGAGCTGTTGATAATGGCTTCTTCGGCTTCTTAAAGGCATTCTTGACTAACATCAACACCCTACGTCGAATCTCAACGATAACTAACGCTCACGAACGTTACAGCGCGTATTTACAGCAAACCTGCTTTGCATGTTCCGAGGGGCGCTACTAGCGCCACACGTATGCGCCGAGCGCGAAATTTACATAGACGTCATCTTACAGATGTACTCTCACCGCCTACCAACTGTCGTTTATCTAACACAACCCCTTCTTGGTGTTGGGATTTTTTTTTTTTCCGTCAGTGTATGTGCAGAGTAATCAGTAATTATTTTCTTATTGTTCATAGGTACTTGTAATTATGTAATGAAAAACTTTCAAGTAAGCTATATTAATATTTGGAACTTAAACTTGTAATTTTTATGTATTTAAACTTCTGAAAATTTTGTCCTTCCGTTACCATGTCTTCAATATGGTTATCAAATGAAGCTGTTAATTTTTTTTTTTTTTTTGAAATTTTGTATCTGTTGTTAACCTTCACAACAAGGATAAAAGTCCACCATTCAGATTTCAGAATAACCGTTAATTTTACTAGGCAGAGCTTAAAACATATCTGTTTTGGTGTACAAAGTGTCCTTCCGTTACCGCCTGAATCCAAGTAATTCAAAAATTCTGACTGTAGCGTCATCAAAATTAGGTGGAACAGCCTTAACATTACTGCTGAGGGACTATTTGACTCTCATCGATGTGTTTGAAAACATGTGTAGCATATTTCTTGCAATTGAAAGACGAGAGTTTCAATACTTCCTGTAACTAAGTGAGTAAATTATACGTTCCTACAGTACATTTGTTTGATTTCCATATGACCTAACATACCCACTGCTAAGAGACTTTTTGAACGCTCTGTATATCTGTATATATATACAGTGTAACCTCGATATCTCGAACCTCACAAGAACAGAAAAAAATTCGAGTGATTCCGAGCTATCAAGGATCTATTTAAATAAAGCTTTTCACGTCAGAGTTTCCGAGATATCAAGGTTCTGTTTTAAATAAAGCTTTTCACATCAATAATACATTACACATTTTACACCGCCGGAAAGTGAAAAAAACACCAAGGAGGAATTGGCGGACGATCATGAAATTTACATATGTTAATGGGGTCGAGCTTACGTAGGTGTGATGTTAATTTCGGGACCAACCGGTGAGCGCTTACGCCACAGCACGGCATAATATGCAAATTATTGTCGGTGTTATTTAAGGAGTACCGCGAAGTGAATGTAATCAGTCGTCGGCGTACGGACACGTGCGAAGACCCTGAAGAAGCTGTAATGCCTGAACATGGAAGACGTGTACGATTTCAGCATTTATCGGACTTTGAGCGAGATCGTCTAGTCGGACTCCGCGAGGCCGGGTGGTCGTATCGTCGTATTGCGGAGCGAATTGGACGGGAAGTATCGATGGTGGTACGATGGTGGCGTAGATGGTCCGAGGAACATTCCCACGCGAGAAGACGTGGAACCGGGAGTCACAGACGGACTGATGAGCGGACCGATCGACGCATAAGAAGAGCGGCGTTGTCAAGCAGAACATCCACTGCGACGCAAATAAAAGCTGCCGTTGCACCCGAGGTGACTGTGCGAACAATCCTCAACCGTCTACTGGATGCAGGACTAAGTGCACGTGTGCCTCTGGCATGTGTACCTTTGACCCCAGCCCACCGTCAGGAACGGCTGCAGTGGTGTCGCCAACGTTTGCACTGGAGAACGCAATGGCGATCTGTCGTGTTCAGCGATGAAAGCAGATTCTGCTTGGGAGCCTCCGATGGCCGTATGCGTGTTCGCAGACGCACAGGGGAGCGTCTCCACCCTTCTTGCATTCACAAGAGGCACACAAGGCCTACACCTGGTCTCCTGGTGTGGGGAGCGATCAGCTGTGACTCCCGTACACAACTAGTGTTTGTACCGGGTACGTTAAACAGCACCTCCTACATCAACAACATAATTCAGCCCGCTGTTGTGCCATTTGTAAGGTCGGTCCATCGTGGTGTTTTCCAGCAAGATAACGCACGCCCACACACGGCACGTGCAACGCAACATGCACTTCATGGTGTGAGACAACTTCCATAGCCTGCACGTTCACCGGATTTGTCCCCCATTGAGCACGAGTGGGATTTTATGGAAAAAGGACTTATCCGGTCTCCACGGCCAGCCACGACCATCGCCGATTTACGCGTCTAGGTTGAGGATGCTTGGAACTCAATACCCCAAACTTACATTCAACATCTGTACGACAGACTCCATGCCAGAATTGCACAGTGTGACGCAGTTCATGGCGGTTCAACCTCGTACTAAGCATGTTGCATGGAAATGTTATTTTTCAGTTTACCAGCAAAAACAGCTGTATTTTGCTATAATGTTTTGATCACGTTATCCTCTGTATTCCGTTATTATGCTGTATAAATTTCGTTGGTATCAGACGTCTCCTTCTTGATGTTCTTTTTCACTTTCCGCCAGTGTAGTTTACAAATATGTACGTATGCAATTGAAAACAACCAAAGCCTGAAGAGAGCAAAGGGACATCTGAGTAAGGGAAGAAAACAGATTATGGCTCTGAGAAAAGAAGATGTAAAAGATGAAATCCTGTGGTATTGAAGATGTATACATTAATATTTAGATGTTTCTGTAACAAGAAATAGAGGTGAAATTTTGACAAGAGTGAAAGATTTCTACTCAAAACTATATGTAAGGGATGATACAGGAACTCCAGACATTACGAAAAGTACCAGAGTTCTTCCAGTCCTACCAGCAGAAGTTGCACATGCAATCAAGAACATGAAACGGGGAAAAGCATCAGGAGAAGATGGAATTACCGTAAGCATCATACAAAAAGCAAGTGGAGAAATTGAAACATTACTCGCCCAAGTTTTCCCTAGATGCCTTAATGAAGGGAAAATTCCTGAGGATTGGAACAATGCTACAATGATCCTGCTACATAAAAAAGGTGGCATTGAGGATCTCAGGACCTACAGACCTATCAGCCTCCTATCAGTGGTTTATAAAATCTTCACTAAAGTTCTTTCACACCGCTTGAAGGTGACACTGGACATGGCTCAACCGAGAGAACAAGCTGGATTCAGGAGTGGCTACAGCACAATAGATCATATCAACGTACTGAGAGAACTAATTGAAAGAGCGAGGGAATATGAACTTCCATTGTGCATGGCTTTTATCGATTATGAAAAGGCCTTTGATTTGGTGAAACCATCAGCAGTTACAATGGCTTTGAAATCCTGCGGTATTGAAGATGTATACATTAATATTATTAATAACATCTATGAAAATGCAAGTGCAAAGATTCGGCAATTTGAGAATACAGCACCCATAAAAATTGGGAAGGGAGTGAGACAATCTGACACTATATCTCCCAAACTCTTCAATGCCTCCTTGGAAAATGTCTTTCAATCACGGAACTGGGAAAACAAAGGGATAAAGATTAATGAAGATTATCTAACTCATCTTCGTTTTGCTGATAACGTACTCATTTTTGCAACTACCCCATCAGAGCTGTAGAGTATGATCCAGGAACTTGCTGACAAGAGTAAAGAAGTTGGATTAAAAATGAACTTTCAGAAGACAAAAGTGATGTTCAATGCTTTTACAAGAAATGAAGATTTATCGATTGATGGAGAAAAGCTGGAGATAACCAATGCCTACATTTATGTTGGGCAGCAGATATCAAATGAGGGTCGCATTGATAAAGAAATTAATCGGAGTATAAAACTTGCCTGGAGAGCTTTTGGAAGAAATAGTATAATTTTCAACAGCATTATGCCATTATGTCTTTAAAGAAAAGTATTTGGTATTTGATCAGTGCATCCTTCCAGTGCTTACGTGTGGTGCAGAGACGTGGACCTTAACTAAAAGAGACATACAAAGACTGCAAATAACTCAAAGCAGCCTGGAGAGATGCATGCTTGGTGTAACCAGGAGAGATAAGAAGAGGAACTCGTGGATCAAGAAAATGACAAGAGTGGAAGACATCATGATCAGAGTTAAATCCCTGAAATGGCAATGGGCTGGACATATTGCAAGAAGGACAGACCGTAGATTGACAACTGAAATTTTAGACTGGATTCCAAGGGACAGGAAAAGACCCAGAAGAATACCACTTGGGAGATGGGTGGATGAAATTCGAAAGTATGCGGGAGTAACATGGAGGAGAGTAAGTAACACAAGACAGACCGTTGTGGAAGAAACTTGGGGAGACCTTCGTCCAGCAGTGGATTGATAATGGTTGACAATGATGATGGCAACATAACTTAACAAAAATAATCCGTCAATAAATTCTGATGACTGGCTAAGTCTTTCTGCGACTGAACAACTTTCTCTAAGGCAGCAATTGAGGCATAAAGGATTCGGAACCGATATTTTTTTAAGATTCTAAAAAAGTAAGCAACGTGTTAACAGCTTTTTCTGCTTCCTTCACAGTCACTTTTTTGGCACTCTCCCTGCTGTTCCACTTCATCATCTTCTTCGTCTGATGCTGCTTTTACATCCACTAGTATCTCTGCGCCCATTAAAGTACCGCATGTTTGAAGTGAAGTGTCAACTTCCAAGAAATCATCGAATGAAGTGGCAAGATTTATCTCCGTCTTGAGCTTCGACTACATTTAAATCGGCAGTCTGCTTTTTCCCCTCATTATTGCCTCTTTCTCCGAATCCTGCTTTGATGAAACAAATTTTTATTTTTTCCTAAGTAACATATTTCTCCAAGCGAAGTCAGCCATTAGCATTGCATTCAAGACATTGATGATGGGGAGGGCTTTACCTTCACCAATAATGTCTACAAGTTTCCTAACCACCTTGACTGAGCGGTTGCAACGTCGATGTCGTATTAGGAGGCAAAATTTTCAGAGTGATATTTTTTAGACTGGGAAGATTGGAGTGGGCATTACGATTTTCAATAAAAAGGATAATCTTTCTTTTTTTCGGAGCCACAGCTTTGTCAACTCCCTTCAGCCAATCACCAAAAATTTCGCTTGTCATCCAGGCTCTCCTGTTTGCTTTGTACGTCATGGGAAATAATTTAACCTTGGCAAAACACCTGGGTTTTTTTGCTCGCTTAATCATTAACAGCGGAAGTTTTTCACTGCCACTTTGATTTGCTGCTAAGAGTTGTGACGTGCCTGCCCCGCAGGACGCACATGAGATAAAGGCAGATGGCAGTGAGAGCACATGTCCTCGTAGCTCAGTTGGGAGAGCGACTTATTCCGGAATGGGGGGACCCAGGTTCGAAGCCCCGCGCGGACAAACTTGTACGTTATATTGGCGCCCGAACTTGCAAGCTGACCCGGCTGTTAAGTTTCTCGCAATGATGTGATGTTCTTTCCACACGGCGAGACATAATAAATGAGAATTCCTTCTTCAGTTCTTCGAAAAAATAAATCAGTGCGATGTTACGTTCCATACACCAAAGTGTCTGGGATTTCTCAAATGCACGTTCTTCATGGGATGACTGCCTACAGCGACTCATGGTCCCGGCTGACCCGTGGGAGTCAGCCGGGACCATGAGTCGCTGTAAGCAGTTATTACATTTCGGGGGGAGGGGAGAGATGTGACGTGCCTGCCCCGCCGGACGCACATGAGATAAAGGCACATAGCAATGAGACAATCTGTCCGTGTAGCTCAGTTGGGAGAGTGACTTACTCCGGAGTGAGGGAACCTGGGTTCGATGCCCGTCGCGGACAAACTTCTACGTTGCAGAGTATAATCACACGTAGTTTGCTTTGTTTTATCACCACGGCACGGCACTCCGCTCCCTTGAATGTAGCTGGCAAACACTGGAAACATAACCCATCTGGCTCGTATCTTTGTAAAAGAGAAGGAAGCTCTTTTCAAACATTTTGGTTAACCGACGCACTTTCACCACAAAGCTTCCGAAAGACGATATTCGTGTTTTTGAAGTTTTCTAGCCACCCGTTGCTACCTTTGAATTCACTGTAGTCAAGTTCCTTAGCCAAGTCCTCCTCGGCTTTCTGCTGCAACAGTGATCCTCTGACAGGAACTCCTTGATCGCAGGGTTGCACAAATCACTTCCGCACACACTCTTCCACTTCGGGGTACGCCGATTTTCAAATTTTCTTCACTTTTTTCTTGTTTTTATCATAGTTTCTTTCGATAGTTTCTTTATTTTTTATGATTGTTGAAAGCGTACCCGAAGGTATTCCAAACTTTGCAGCAATTTCGCTTTTCTTCATTGTGTTTTCGTCCAAAAATTTCAAGATTTTCACTTTTTGTTAAATTGGAAGCACGTTTAACTTTCGTTTTATTCCTGCCATTGTCGTTTTTTAACGTTACAATCACTTATGGCCACTGACTACACGCTCTCAACACTCAAGAACATCCAGGAATGTCTAACTGTGCCATGGATTTTGCAAACTGAAACGATTTCCAGGAACAAAGAGGGAAGGACAACTAATGCTGTACTGGTCACGTGGTATGCTGTTCACAGGAAGTGAGTGGAACCACAGACGGGTCTGAGTGGAACTGGTTCCGAGCAGTCCGAGTAACACGACCCTCTCGGTCATGTATAATGTTTTGCGTGTGTGGGACACTACGTCGTAAACGCATATACGGTCCCTTATGTGACGTCTCCCATTCGACCAATGAGAAGCGTTGTTAGAAAAGGTATCGCCCTCCACAGTGATTTCTTGTACGCTGACGAGAAAGTGGCCGTTTGTTGACAATTTTACAGCTTTATTCAGTGTTTTAGCTCCGAATATCTTCTTATTTTCAATTATTACTGTTAGGAATTCTGATTCAACAATTTCTCAGTGTTGTTTATACCAGAAAGATATTTTATTGCATGGCTTACAGCATCATTCATCAATATTTCTTTAATTGTGCTTTATATACCGGGTTTGTCATCAGCTTTTAGCACTCAGGCAGATATCCGAACACCACGCGTGCGTGGTTTGAGTTTATAATTAACTAAATTTAACTATTAAAAATAACAGTTAAAATGAATTTTGGTTTTCGTCATTCTGTTAATGATTATTTGGATGCGTTTTTTCGTTAGAAGATGCTTTAAACGTCTGTGACGTAACGACTAGCTGACGACCATTATCCTGTACCGTCCAAATGCGGACTCCACAGGGTCTGTGACGTATATTCTAAATTAACTTTCCCTTTTAGTTTATTCTGTTATTCTTCACTCTTAACGTAATATCTTTTCTCTCAAACGAATACGTTTGGCAACACAATTGAGGTTGAATGCATGTGACGTATGCCTGATATTGATAAGAACAAGAGGTAAAAGCGACGACTAAATTGATGCTTAGCGAGCGTTGGGTTCTAAACTGATTATTGAAAGGAGCGTTGTGAAAAGAGCGTTGTGTTAAGAGTTGTGTGGTGTGTGGAGAGTTTAGTGCAATATGCTATGCTACGATGTGTTTGCTATATCCTGAATAAAGCCTCTTTTCCGTAAGTATGACTTCTGTTGTTTACATGTTTCGTCTGGCCGTTAAGGTTTCTTTCATTTAGGAACTATTTCTTAGTATGTTGATGTTTTAAATTAACGTAGAAGTAAGACAAGACTTCTTCGTCATACGTTATCCAAAACTTCGAGATTTCTACTAATACACATTATATTCAAAAACGTGGTGCAGTTCACAATCTTGGGCAAGCCCAGTTAAGTGATATTAAAGGTGTGAAAAATGATGTTATGTTCTTCGAAGGGAAAAAAAAAAAAAAAAAAAAAAAAAAATCCAATGTTGAAAACAGGATACCATTTGATGGTATGCCATTTATTTCCACTGATCACTGTACATTAGTGTCATCAAGGTCGTTCATTGAGCAAAAGAAAGTTAAAAGCAATCCAAGATCATGACTGCTCGTGTAGAAATCCATCTAAAAGAAATTTTAAACGGATTTGTTCCCCAGCCGATTTGATGCTTGTTTTTCATGAGAATTCCGTTAATAACGATGTTCACAACACACACATTTTAGGCACTCATGATAAATTTTTATGAAGCTGTTTCATCCACCAATGGAGGTGTTCGGATATCTGCCTAAGTGCAAAAAACTGATGACAAACTCGGTAAATAAAGCACAATTAAAGAAATATTGATGAATGATGCTATAAGCCATGCAATAAAACATCTTTCTGGTATAAAAAACACTGAGAAATTGTTGAAGCAGAATTCCTAACAGTAATAATTGAAAATAAGAAGATATTAGGAGCTAAAACACTGAATAAAGCTGTCACGTGAACTACGGAAATGAGTTTTTTCTACACCGTAAAAGAAGTTGCTTTGTAAAGTACATACTTCAGTTTGTACGCGACAGAACTTCAGGGTTTTGAACGCGTGTCTTGGGACTCGCGGTTTCGCCCACATGAATTTTAGATCTCCAAAAAATATTATATAATAGCATGGCTTTGATTCATTTATCATTTTTAAGAATAGCTTATTTATGCTCTGACTTTATTACAACCACATAATAACAATTGGTTAGAAAATATCATTCCCCAGAAAACATTCCTACCTTCATGTATTGCTCTTTTAATTCCTCATAAATTATTTTACTCGTACCCGGAATTATTATTCCTAAAAAATCTGCAGAAATAGCTGTTGTAAATTTCAGATCTTCATACGAACGCTCAGTATCGGACTGGCGATCCATAAACAGCCCTGGAAGCAGTTTTTTTGCGGCTCACTGTTTGCAAAAAATATCCAAGTGCCCCAAACCTAAAATTAACGGTATGCTGACATGACCATTTCCTGTTTAGTAGTCTTTTTTAGCAAAAGTCTGATAATTATTGTATTTATTGTATTGTTTGTATTTACAAAATAAGGTTTTACTCAAGTTTCTGGATTGCAGCTGAAGTCACCCCTAGTAAAACTTGTTCTGTATATAAAAAATAAAACACTTCTTATTCCCAAGCAATAGCCATAGTACTTTCTCTGCGACAAACTGCCAGAGATTTTATTCCATTCGTGTGCGAATTTTATTGCGATAGCTGCATTCAGAATTGATTGCAAGTTTCTTCGCTTTTAGTAAGAAAAGAAATTCAAATGTTTCCAATTTTTTTTTTTTTTCAATACTAGGAAAAACGAAGTAATTACGAAAGCATCAAAACTTCGATGACAAAATTTAAAATTTCTGTTACTACAAGAATTTCAATGGTAATTCATATACACTGAGTGACCACTTTATTATGACCACCTGACAGTTTTAAGCAAATGATCTATGGCTGCACGCTGTTGCCGCCAGAGGGCGAGGCTAATATAAAAAGGGAAAGCTTAGTGCTTGTGACAGTAGTAGAAATGATTTTTGGGTGACGAGATGGGTAAAAAAATGCGATTTGACGGACTTCAACGTGGGATGATTGTAGGAGCTCGGAGCTATGGAGCGAGAACCACCGAAACCGCCGCATTCGTGAAATGTTCCAGAGCAGCTGATGTTAAGGTGTTTAAAGACTGGACTGTCAGCCAGAATACTGGGTCTCTACGTGCAACGTGTGGTCGTCATCGACTAGTGACTGCTCGGGCGGAACGGAGAGTGTCCAGACTGGTAACAGACAACAGAAGGGCAAGAGTACAGCAAATTACAGACCATCTTAATCAAGGATCCCCCTCAAATAATCTCTGCACGCTCTGTTCACCGTACACTGCATAAGATGGGATATGGCAGCCGAAGGCCTGTTCGAACACCTTTGCTGTCTGCAGTTAACAAGAGAAAACGTCCCCAGTTCGCACAGGAGCACAAGAATTGAACAGTCGATAATTGGAAACAAATTATGTGGTCCGATGAATCACGTTTTCAGTTGCACCATGCCGATGGCCGAGTGAGAATTTGGCTGAAACAGCACGAAAACATGGACCCCAAATGCATTACTACAACCCTTCAAGCTGGTGGAGGCAACGTTATGGTTTGGGGAATGTTTTCCTGGCATGCTTTGGGCCCTTTAATTAGTGTTGATCAACGTCTGACTGGCACATCATATCTAAACATCGTTGCGGACCAAGTGCATCCTGTCATGTGGATGGTTTATCCCAATGGCGATGGCTACTTTCATCAAGATAATTCGTCCTGCCATAGTGCTCGTATTGTATAGGATTGGTTTGAGGAACATGCCGGGGAGTTTACTTTGCTTAGGTGGCCCCCACAATCTCCAGATCTCAACCCCATTGAGAATTTGTGGGATGAAGTTGAAAGATCCATCAGACAGCTGGATCCCCAACCCTGAAATCTCACACTCCTGGAAAGTGCTATTCATCAAGCATGGTCTCAGATTCCACAAACCACCTATCAACATCTCATGGAGTCCATGCCACGAAGAATCGACGCAGTATTAAAGGCAAAAGGTGACCCAACGAAGTACTGAGGGGGTGGTCATAATAAAGTGGCTACTCAGTGTATAAAGTGAGAAAAATTAAAGAGTGCGAAAATTGTTTATTCAATTAATTCCTACAAACGTGATTTGCTCGGCGCTGAACCCACCTACTATCTGACCTTTCAACCCCGGTCTCATTGACCGTTGGAAGACCCCAGGTGGTCAACACCTAATCTCCCCACTCTGCATCCCTGCTTTCTTCCCCACTCCTCTTTGCCCCCGCCGGTCGCAAATGCTACCATTTCAACATTGGTCGCAAATGCGACGACACCCTAATAATTCGAGATAGCAAGAGTTTTGAAGGAAATGTTTCGAGATAACTATGGAAAATACACTGACTTAATGCCCAAAGTGAAGGGAAAAAATATTTTTTCAAGATATCAAGGGATTCGAAATAGAGAGGTTCGAGATATAAAAGTTCGACTGTATATATATGTACAATGTGTATATATGTACAATGTAAATATATATATATATAATCTAACCCACCTTCGTTTTGCTGATGACATGGTCATTTTTGCAACTACCCCATCAGAGCTACAGAGTATGATCCAGGAACTTGCTGACAAGAGTAAAGAAGTGGGATTAAAAATGAACTTTCAGAAGACAAAAGTGATGTACAATGCTTTTACAAGAAATGAAGATTTATCGATTGATGGAGAAAAGCTGGAGATAACATACACGTACGTTTATCTTGGACAGCAGATATCAAGTGAGGGTCACATTGGTGAAGAAATTAATCGGCGTACAAAACTTGCCTGGAGAGCTTTTGGAAGAAACAGCATAATTTTCAAGAGCAATATGCCATTATGTCTTAAAAGAAAAGTGTTTGATCAATGCATCCTTCCAGTGCTTACGTATGGTGCAGAGACGTGGACCTTAGCTAAAAGAGACATACAAAGGCTGCAGACAACTCAAAGTAGCATGGAGAGGTGCATGCTTGGTTTAACCAGGAGAGATAAGAAGAGGAACACGTGGATCCGAAAAATGACAAGAGTGGAAGACATCATGATCAGAGTTAAATCCCTGAAATGGCAATGGGCTGGACATACTGCCAGAAGAACAGACCATCGATGGACAGCCGAAATTTTAGCCGAAATTACTGTGGTGATTGCTACCTGTAGTTCCGACAGAGAACGGGGATCGTTCTTGTAAACAGAGTTTTTCAGTAAACCCCACAGATAACGATATGGAGGCTTGAGATCTGGCGAACGTGGTGATCATATGCCTTTGGAGATGATCCTGTTTCCGAACACATGAGTCAACAACGCCATGGAGACATGAGCTGTATGGGACGTAGCGGAATCTTGCTGGGAGTATCCATTAACAATCTCTTCCTCGGTTCAGTGCCCGATGAATGGGTACAGGATGTCGTCACAATACCTTGCCACGTTTATGGTCCCCTCGAAGCATATGAGCCCAATTATGCGTCTTCGATATGTTGCACACCACACACCATCTGATCGTCTAATGGCATTTTGTGTATCTGATGCGGATTATTGGAAAACCACATGCGACTTTTTTGGCTGTTGACATGTCCCGATAAGTGGAACAGCACCTCATCGGAAAAAACACGTGACGTTCAGAATATCCTGTCCCTTGTCATTAATGAAGTCCTGGAACCATCTGCAGTATTCCACACGCTTATCGTAGTATGTGTGTTTCAGTTCGTGCACTGTTCTGATTTTTCTGATGGGTAGAGTTGCAGTCGCGTCTTCAGTGCCCTAGGGGTTGTGCTGTACGACACACCTGCTTCTTGCGCCAATTTTCGAACCGATTTCTTTGGACTTTTAGTGATACGAACGGAAATATCCTCCACCTTTTCTCCTGTTAACCCTCGCGGCCTACCGCTTCTCGGAGCATCTCTCACTGATCCGGTTTTACGAAACTTTTCAATTAACCGCCTCACTGCATTGCGATAGGGTGCTTCAGTAACGGGAAAATTTTCTCTGTACTTACGTTTCACTTCGTCCGTATATTCACTACCACTACGGAACACATGTTCAATCAGAAACACTGACCCTCAAGCAACAACACCATGTTCAATCGGCCACTGTAACGCCTCACCACTACTGACTGATTCAATCACGGCCAGACGCCGGAAACACCGGCTGTGTCATTCAAGGTCAGACGTCTGGATGTGCGTAACCCCGCCCCAAAAACGCACGAACATTTTCCATTCACAATAGTGCATGTACGTGCGCGGTAACTACACTTTATAGATTTCTTATTATTATTTCTTATCACAGAACGTCAGGTGCACAGGGACTTTTGGCTCACCCTACAGAATTTCTTTTCGAAGGGGGGGGGGGGGCAAGGCCTCTCTCCCTGGCACCTCCTCTAATATGTCCCTGTTCGTGTGTGCTTTTCGCGAACGTCATTTTTCGCGTAACAATTTTATTAAAATATGAGATTTATTTTTGCTCCGGGTCCCGCTATGAAATTTCACCCCAGGCCCCCGAAAAAGTTCCTCCGGCCCTGCTGTTATCTATCTCGTTTGACTTCAGGTCAGGTTTCCTCAAAAATATTCAGCGAAAGAGAAAATGTAGCGCTAAGTTCAGAAAACGTGTGACGTACCTGCCAGCAGGACGCACACGACATAAAGGCAGATAGGAATCAGAATAAATGTCTGCGTAGCTCAGTTGGTAGAGCGACTTGTTCCGGAATAAGCGGCCTCGGGTTCGAATCCCGGCGTAGACCAAAAATGACGGAGAAATTTACTTCGTTATAATGGCGCCCGAACTATCCGGATGACCCGGCCGTTCAAAATCTCGCATTGGTGTGATGTTATTTCCACACCGCGAGACAGGAAAAATCAGAGAATTCCTTCTCCAGCGCTTCGAAAAATAAAAATGTGTGATGTTGCATTCCACACAGCAGATTGACTGGGAGTTTTCAAGTGCACGTTCCACTACAGTGGATGGCTGCCTGCAACGATTCATGGTCACGGCTGACCCGTGGGCCATGCCCCGGCCCTCTTTCGGGGGGGGGGGGGAGATGTGACGTACCTGCCAGCAGGACGCACACGACATAAAGGCAGATAGGAATCAGAATAAATGTCTGCGTAGCTCAGTTGGTAGAGCGACTTGTTCCGGAATAAGCGGCCTCGGGTTCGAATCCCGGCGTAGACCAAAAATGACGGAGAAATTCACTTCGTTATAAACGCTTAAGGAGAATAAACCAAAATTTACATAAGATAACAGGATCCAGTGGCGTAACTACCACCACCGCAGCTACGGGGAGAGGGGCGCAAGTAACGAAGGGGCGTACTGCAGCTGCCAGTTATATTTTTATGAAAAAATTCAAAAACGCACAATAATTAACCCAAAGATTCATATTTTGCTTTAAGATATATTTAGCTTTGCCTAAATAAATGCCTAGTTTCATTTTTAAAACACTGAATGTCCTACAGATTGAAAGTATTCGGCTCTTTGACTTCTGGTTGAAATACGATTGCTCTGCAATGGGTTGCAAATAATACGATCGCTCTCCAATCGCCCTCTCCCTGCGTTGCTGAGAAAAAGCGCGAGGCCACAGTGAGATTCCCCTTGGAGAATGTGGGAAAACAGTCAGTTACCTAGGATTACGTGCACGACAGGCGTCAACATTTATTCACAACAGCCGCAGATCTGCCTTGTGTAAGAGGGTGATTTCTTCAAGTGATTTATTTTTATAGTTTTGGACAAAGCAATTACACGTATTGTGAAATCTACTACTTAAAAAGTTAAAGCCACAGGGCTCTAGGTACCACCAAATCTTTTGCAGACACTCTCTCTGACTTCCTACGCCCCCCCCCCCCCCCAACCACCACCACCACACACACACCGCAAAAAATGCATCATCCCTCGTGTTCGAAATCCTGGGAAAATTACTTTACTTATGCTTAGGGGTGCTGAAGTAAATCTTGCGGGGGCGGGGGCGCACTTTGTGCTAGTTACGCCACTGATAGGAACCGGAAAGGAAAGTTGAATTAGAGTATACTTTACACCCCAATGACAGAACCCTCACAGATGAAAGCAGTAGCAGCACTATGAGAACCAATATGAAGGCCGCGAGCGCCGGTTAAGCACAAATTAATGTTTCCACCCCGAAAAAAGTTCCTGCATTTTCAGAGAAGCAGAATGTGCATTGCTCAACTTTGAAAACCTCGAACACCAGAAGGAGCTTTCGTAAAAACATGAAAATCGCCTGAGCCCAGAAAAAATCTTACTGGGCCAGCACTGAATCCAGCGCTGGTAGCCAGCAGCATCCCAGCACTCCGGAGTCGGTGCTCAAAAGGCAGTAAGATGTCCCGGCGGCAAACACATGGGGCAGCAGTGGGACAAAAGCTAGCACCCCATCAGTTGTCATATGCCACAATAGAACTAGCAGCTGGCCAACAGCTGGCACCCATTAGTTTTCATAGATAACAACAGTGCCATAAGTTATCCATCACAGCATCAGAAGAAAAATGCAAGCGTTTTTTTTTTGTTTGTTTTTATTGTGCACCACGTGTTGGGTGCTCCGCAATCTTGAATATTTGAATAGCATTGCTGTACTGGAGGATGATGACATGACAATTCCTCAACGTTTCCCGATCAGCGCCATCCCCCCCCTCCCTCCACTTGGTCGATGTGATGATCGGTAGGTGCTATTTTTTCCCATTTGGAAATTTTACTGCGTGACGTCACATCGCCTGGGAAATTTTCTCCGGATATCTGAGAAAGTCCGCTGCGGTCAGGCTGCGATCGAACAACAGCTAGATCACCGCGTTTCCTGTTAGTGGAATGTCTCTATCTTTACGGGCTCGGACAGCGAATTAAGAACTTGCTTGTGAGGTCAAGCTAAGTGACGGGCATGTCTATGGGTAGCTGAAGATATTCTGAAAATATTCATTATTTGCTTCAAATTATTAGGTGTGTGCATAAGTTCTACCCGTTTTTGTAGGCTACAAAGAAAGGAAAACGCAGCAAATAACGTACCTGGGATTTCACATAATTGCCATCATTCCATCTGTCTATGAGTAGGTGAATCCCACACCGGAAAAACTCCTGTGTTTTAGAGTCAAAAAAGTCATGTAATGCCGTTTTCATGTCGTCCACATCATCGAAGGTTTGGAAAGCGAAGGTGTTCTGTAACGATCGAAAAAGGTGGTAGTCCGTATTTGCCAATTCAAGGGAATACGCCGGGTGATGTTACACTTCCCAACCAAAGTACAGTCATTTTTGCCGAGTGATTAAAGCAGCATGAGGTCTGGCGTTCTCATGATGAAGGATCATGCCTTTGCGATTAGCGATAGCTGGACGCTTCGATATCAATTGTTCTCGCAATCTGCCTAACTGCTGGCAGTAGAGGTCAGTATTTACCTTTCGGTTAGGTGCTAACACCTCCCAGTGGATTATTCCCTGGATGTCCCACCAAACACTCAACAAAACCATTTTGAGATGCAGTCCTCCTTTTGAGGTCGATGGAACAGGCTCCGCACCTTGGCACACAGTCCGTCGATGCTTTTCATTACGGAACAGTACCCATTTTTCATCACCCGTTACAATTCGTCCCGAAAATGGTTAATTTCTGTGACGAGAAAGCAAGGAAATACAGGTAGAATCCGTACTTGGATTCTCTCCTCTCGTTTCCTTGCAGAAAGCTGCTGCGGAACCCAGTTATCGAACATTGTGATGAACCCAAGCACATGCATCCGTCTTTCGACTGTTTCCCCTAATTCCTGAACGGTTGGATGTGGGTCATTTATTATGGCTTGGTCCACATCCTCGTCAGAAACCACGGATGAACGTCCAGGACGTGGTTCATCTTTACAGCCTCTGCCTCTGTTTCGGAATTTCCGAAACCAACGGCGACATGTGCTATCATCAACTGCATCCTCCTCATACACTTGGCAGATGTTGCGGCAAGCCGCGGCTGCAGTACTGCCTTTATCGAGCTCGTACAGTAAACAATGTCTAATGTGCTCCTTATCGCATGCCATGTTACACCGTCCGTGATTTCCGTGACGAATGACTTACCGGGACAAACCTAGTGCATCTATATGCTCCACGCTTTATTGGCCGAAAATTCGGCATCGCGGCGTCATCTGTGACATAAGCACTCCGATCGCAAGTTATATCTATTACAAAAACGGGTAGAACTTTTGCACACACCAATATTTAAATTCCTTTTGAATGGTGATTGTAAACAGTTACTCTATGTACAAAATGTAAAATTTGCGTTATAAAAAAATTTGTGGAAAAAAAAATTTTAGAGTTGAATGTAGTAAACGGAAAATGTTCAAAATGTAATCGAACTAAATTTGAAGTTGGACTAAAGTGCGCTTCTGTATTTTTAAATACATTTTTAAATAACTATTCAAAGTTGAAAAATGACTGCTTAAATAGCAAGTCAGGGAAAAGAAAATATGCTAGGTATGCATGTTTGCAGCAGCTACTTAATGAATCTGGCCTCACTAACAATGGGAATGTCTCCAAATTTTGGCAAAGACATTTGATAATCATCTTAAAGGGGAACTAAATCCTAACCCCAGTCTAACTTACCTAAATTCCATACAAATAAATATATTTCGATCTTCATTTTTATATATTTTTAATTTTCATTTCATGTATGGGAATTATCATGCCTGCATGTTCTAACACATGTTCGTACCCATGGGAGACGAAATTACTACAAGGTAAGTTTGTTTTTCATTTATTTATTTCTGTGTGTACATTGTGGTGAGAGTTATACGTTCTCAGTATTAATTTAGTCTAGTTGGCAGCCTCAAAAAATTTTTATTTAAATCTGCATGCCCTGCAACATTATGCAGATAAATAGTAAAAAAAGATTATATCTCTAATTCCCAATTCCTCCAGTTTCAAATAGACCAGGGGAGGCTAAGTTGTTAAAACCACAACTTAGCCTCATGTTGTTAAAACCACAACTTAGCCTCATGTGTGTGTGTGTGTGTGTGTGTTATATTGATGATTTGGGTATATAAAAAAAGATTTATGCTAATGTTGCAATTTATGTGGAAATTAAAGAAAATTGGAATTTTGAGAGATGGGTGGATGCATTTCGAAACAAAACTGAAATTTTGATTAAGGCCATGAAACATAAATAGGAAAATAAAATGCAACACTGAATTTGGAAACTCCCAAAAGTTACTATTGTATTGTTTGCGTTGTTTGCGTTAAATGAGTAGATACACCTGAAAGTGGAAGAAAGGTAACTGTTGTTTACATGTGTACCAAATTTGTAAACTCTAAAAATTAATGGTACACAATGTACATGTGTAATAACATTTGGAGGCGGTGAAGTCAAATTTAATAGTTAGGACAAAAACATTGATTTTGAAACACAATTACCCCAGATTTCGTTCCTCACCTCAGTCACTGCTGAGGGGGATACATTTGAACCATGTGATGAAAATTCAAACTCAGATACTTAATACTTCACTGCACTAAGGTTTGGGTTTTTGAAAGGCCACTTGGCCTATATTTATTTTTAAAACTCAACCAAAAATAACAAGAAAAACAAAGCATGTCATTTGAGTTTCAAAACACATAAAAAAAAAAAACCTTGTGAGTACAGAACATACATAACACCTGATTCAATATAAATTGACAAGTTCTGTCCCTGAAGTGTAATGTCTCTCTCTCCCCATGACTTTACAGATTATTGTATACACAATACAGATTTCATTTTCCTTTCGAACACACCCCTCAAACCAGTTTCCTTAACCAACATTAATTTTAAAATTGCAATAACTGAGCAAAAAAATTATAAATAACCAAAAGTTACTTCCGTAAACAATCCTACACCACCAGGAAAATTTGCATTACAACTTAATATACTCAACATTCTAGCATTACTTGATACAAAATCACTCCATTAAACACACTGTACTAAATACCTTACTCAATTACCTCAAATGTTATCATTACACAATAATGCTGACAAATATACTTGAAATTCACCCTATCATCTGGAAAATTCAAAATACTTCACTATTCAAACTTGCTCTGAGTACACAATATCCCACTATGTAAATAAAGGGCAAACACTAACTCTCAACACTCCTGGACACAAATTCATACTTATCTGCACTCCCACTGCTCACAGCAATTTAAAATTACTCCACTAATTCTAACCAGCAATTTATAAACCAATTAAGCTAAAAAAGTCAAACCTGTACCATGCAAGCCTTTTGCAATTTTTTTTACCAACTCATATAGTAAGCCACTGAGGTAACGGGTAGGCTAAACATCTCAGTTATCAGACTTACTTTTCTTCGAAAATAAGATTTACATCTCGAAGAAAATATCACTCAGGCTAAAGGCCAGATATTGGGTAGTGAAGCCAATCAAGCCTATGCAACAAAATGGAAAGCCAATATGTGTGACCCATTACCCTGTAATTTCTTTCCTCGCTCACTGTCTTTAGGACAACTCACACCACTCTTTGGTAGGAACCACCTCCTATGAGCCAACAAGCTTACTCGGGCAGAAAACAAATCCCCCAATTTGTTTCATACACCCTTTCAGTCCCGAGGCATGTCCACATAGAGTAAAGTATCCCACAAGAGTTATCTTGCCCCAAAAATATCTCACCATCATAATTTCCAGAAAATTCAATAAATCACCTTTTTTCCAAGAAAATCACTCCATATCCTTATTTCCCAGGAACATACTGTACTACTCATTTCCCAGAAAACACATCACATATCTCTATTTCCAGAAATCCTTATCACTCTCTACTTCCCGAAATCATTATCACTCTCTATTTCCAGAAATCACTATCTTTGCGAAGAAATCTCACTGTAAACAAATACTGAACAGGCCTCACTTTCAGACAATCCTAGTCTGCTTGCATACCTTCTTTGATATCCTCCCCCTTATGCAAATCAGATTCTCAAATCCCCTTCCTTCGAGACCAAATTTTCACTCAGGAAAAAAAAAATCAATGTTCAGGCTGGAGGTGTGAATGAGTTGTGGATTCATCAGACCTATACCCCGAGCTGGGTAGGCAAAGAGTGGCATTATAACTCCTCCGCCACATTAGACATATGCCCCCTTTAGTCAGAAAGTATGCCTTCTTTTGATATCCTTCACTCAGGAAAATCCACTTCTAAATCCGTTTGCTAAATGGTACAAACAATTTTACACTCTTTACTTGCCAAACTCAAAAATCACCATATCCTGCCTTTAAGACAAAAAAAAAAAAAAAAAAAAACTTACTACCAGTCTCTTTCTTTATACTTACTACTGCCAAATGCAATTTATACAATATTAAAATTTGCCGCCCCGGTGGCGCAGTGGTCTAAGGCGTTGGCCTCTGATCATTCGTCCGTAAGGGGTCCGGTTTCGAATTCCGGTCAAGCATGGATGTTGTGTTTGTCTTACGGCACTGGCTCTTTCCCTTCCCTGGAACCAGTGACTCTAAATTAGGGACGGGCGACTGCTTATAGCCCATTGAGTTGCTCACGGTGGTCGTTAAACCTCCAATCAAAAAAATATATATATATATTAAAATTTACCAAGCACACAGAGTTAAATTTCAATACTCCTACTAATTACTGGTTTGAGGAGTCGCTCTTTCCTGACAGATGATAACACTAAATACTCTCGTTACAAAAAAATTTACATCATTTAATTTTTTTTTTTATTTGCTTAGCTCAAGAAATAAAAAGAACAGGACAGGAGTTTTCCCATGCTAGCTCTTACTTGACCACACATACAATACCCGACAAATGATATTGACAACTTCATATACATTTAACATGTACTGCTCCACTGCAAAAATAATTTTAACTTAACCTCAACAATATTCGAAGAAAAAAGTTAATGCCAAACAAAACCATTTACTTTAGCGCAGAATGTACAAAATTGAGCCCTCACAAAATACTATTGTTACATCCAAAAATAGGGCCCTTCCTGAGTTAAAATTTCCGAGGGAAAAAAAGCAATTTACTTTTTATAAACTCCTTCTACACAGACACACCCAGTGACAAATAATTTCCTATGCATAGCTCAAAGCAAGAGCTCCTATTGTCTTAGTACATAACAGGATATATATGTATGTAGGTATAAACTATCACACTACCTCATTAGGTCTTCACCTCTTTGTGTTGATCTTCAATTAACAGTTCGTGAGGGTAGTTTCTCACCCTTCTCAATGCGTGCAGATGTTCTCTGTAATTTCATAGAAAGACGTGGCATCCTGGAGAGGAACTCCGCCGGCCGACAAATCCAGATTTTAGCTCTAGGAATGGCGCATGTTTTCTCATGATGGGCAGCTGAGGAAGGTCTCCTCTTATGTGGGTCATCAATGGGCTCCTGGTCTCAGGGGTTTACGGCGAATTCTCTCTTGGGTTTGAATGCCGCATATGGACAAACCTTGCACCTCTGCCATTCACACGGAATGTATTAATTTACTGGCATAATTGGAGATACAAAAAAAAAAAAAAAAAAAAACGACACGTACCCACGCCAGCATTACATATTTCCGAGTGGCTGCACCGCCATGCTTACGGCCAGCCAGACCAACAACCCATCCCGGCGGCGGGATTTTTTTGTACGATCTTACATCGTGATCAGCTCGACGAGCGTCAAGAGAGGAAAGTGTCGAGTCGAGTGCGTGACGCTTCTCTTTCTTGAAACCGGGGTGCTTGAAAATCCGTTGACCCCTCATTGGTCGAACTTCCCCTAGCAACCAACGACTTTGCTGGTCATTCGCCACCAGGTTCGCGCCAAAATTTTTTGATACTTAACACATGGCCCGTTATTCTGTCAGCCGGGGAAGAAGCCCTTGACCTTCACACGTAGGGACCAAGTAACCTCCCGCATGCTGCTGTTCTAAAAATAACCTGCTTGCATGCCCAGAGAACCCACTGCGACACATTCTGAGCGACAACTAAAGATTCCCCCAAAATGGCCGATTCACAAAGAAAGATTTTTTCCTTTGCACATTTTTTCCAGAAACGCACTTTTCTCATTCCGTGATTAACCACGAATAATTTTGCTTTCTAAAAGGGGTTGATGCTGTCTTCTTTTGCTCGCCTACTTTTTTTTATTTAACTTACTAAGGTAAAAATGAATCAAGCCTAAAGAAAAAGAAGTCTAATGCCTATTATTCCTTTTTTTTTTTCTCACGAAATTTTGTTTGTTTGGTCAGGGCTGAGAAATGAGCGAACATGGCCATTTATTCTCTCACTTCACCACCTCCTCCAAACAAAATTTTGAAACGTGGGACTGTAGAGAATTTTCATTCTATGTGTTTTATTTATTTATTTTCTATTTTTTTTTTATTTTTCGTAAATCCCAGCGAAGTGATCAATTTCCTCAAGATTTACGAACATGAAAATTCTTGACAGGACATGTGTGTGTGTGAATTTCTTTTCCAAATATGTTCTCAGTATTAAATTAGTATATAGTTGGCCTCCCCAATTTTATTTATTTAATTCTGTATATATTGCTAGATTAACCTGGTGCATCATTATTATAATTTTTCTTTTTTCTGAATTACCTTTCCAAACATATTCGCAGTAATTTGGAACACTTTGCCTTTTCAAATCTATTATTTTTTGGATGAAGCAATGTTATTTGATCTGAAATGTTAGGGTCTAAAAATATAATTTTGGAGGTTGTTTTAATAATTTTTTCGCCGGTTTTTCTTTTACACATATAAATTGCAATGTAACAACAGTACGTCAACGTACTAACAGATTGCATTTCAGTTATTTTCTGCGTCTGTTTAAAATTCGTTAACAGAGCTTTTTGATAAAACCCTTTATACTCGTAGATAACAGACATAGCGAGAAACAGTAATTCCTGAGAAAGGTAAAACAGTCACAATTTTCTTTCTGTTTTTTTTTTCAAATTTCAAAATTTTGATAAAACTGCTATGTCATAAAATAATTTTCAGAAAACTAAAATATTGCAGATATTGACTTTATTAAGCTCTTCCTCCAAGCATTAAGTACGACTGAAGGTTACAGCACTATACGTTTCTGGTAGGACAGCCTTCTACTGTCCCAGAAACGTATAGTGCTCTAACCTTCTCGGTGACGTCACAAAAACTCCGTGTAGTGCTGCACGTCACAGAAACGTATAGTGCTGTAACCTTCTCGGTGACGTCACAAAAACTCCGTATAGTGCTGTACGTCACAGAAACGTATAGTGCTGTAACCTTCTTAGCGTGACGTCACAAAAACTCCGTCGCTTAGCGTGACGTCACAAAAACGATGGCCAAGCCCGTAAATAGAGGAGGAGTGAGCCCTGGTATCGCAGGGTCTGCTTGAAGGCGAGCTTCTTTTCAGTGCGATGTGTGAAATTAAGACGTCTTTTCTAATTTTACAATATTGCGAGTTATTTTTCGTAAGTGATCGTGTTATACAATCTTATAATATATTTTTTCAATGTAATGATTTTTTTTTTTTTTACATTCTGAGAGCTTTACTCATTTTTAGCGGATGTATAACTTAAAGACGTTTTTTCGAAGTTTAGTGCTGTGCTTTTGGTCTCGAAACGTTATTACACCGATCAGCCAAAACATTAAAACCACCTACCTTATATGATGTAGGTCTGCCTGTCGCCCCCAAAAGAGCTCTCACCCGATGAGGCATGGGTCCAACGAGATGTTGGAAGGTGTCTCTTGATATTTGGCATCATGGCTGCAGCAGAAGGTCCCGCAGTTCCCGTAAGTTACGTGGTTAGGGTGATACTGCTTGTACCCGTTTCTCCAACTCAAACCACAAATGCTCGATAAGCAGGGGCGAATTGGCACACCAGGACATTTCCCGGGGGACTACTCCAGAAATGGCCCTCTTTCTCGTATTCTTTTTGTCCGGAAGTTTTGGAACGAGCGAATCATTGGTTTAATACTTATGAATAATATTCGTTAACTTCGTTTGAGCTTCATATCTGTGTGAAAAGTTATTTCCTCTAATAAAGAAGCGTTTCCTTCTATCTATATGTTGGACTTTTGCAGTGAAATGACATAGCAAAATACTCTGTACCTATGTGAGAAAAGTACTGCTGTACCAAGCACGCTGTTATATGTTAATAAATCTATAGCTCGTTGGACTTAGCCGACAGGGTCACTGGTAAGCCCTACCCTCCTTTTGTAATCTTGAAGAAGACACTAGTACCCATTGCAATGTTCCGTCTTCCGTGCACACCCCGTTATCCACAGATTAACAGAGAACACAAAGCGGAGATATTCAAAAATATTTCGAAATCCGTAGAGGTACTATAAATCCGTTATCCCACAGACATTTGCAGTAAAGGAAGAAATAATTTATTGGCATTGGTTCATGTGTCAAAATAATTGGCAGACTTTGAAAAGGCGTGTACTCAAGGAAGAGTTACTAATACCATTGCACACTAGAAGATCAGTGACCAAATAAATACGAAAATTAATTGCTTAGCAAGATTGCCATGTGCAGAGCCGTAGCGATGGGGAGAGGGGAGACGTAGAACGTAGATTATTTTATAAATGTAAAAAAAATGTGAAATTAATTTATACGCGTAATTAAAAAAATGTATAAAACCTAAACTTCATAATACTTTAAGGATAAAATGGTGACCAGATTAACGCACCTGGCAATTCTGTCAATAGAAAAAGAGATTGCTAAAAATATTAATATGATCAAATAATAAATGATTTTGCTGCTATTAAAGCTCAAAAGGTGCATTTGTAAATACAAAATCTTTCTGTTAAGGCTTAAGCATAATTTTAAACAAATGCTACTTGTACATATTTGTTCACTTGTTCATAAGCACTTGAGGTAGCAATTAATTACAAATGAAAGTTATTCTTCATTCAAACTATGTATAATGTTTTTTCTTTCTTCTACAATCCCTATTGAAGATCATATAATTACCACAGGCTATTGAATAGGATTACCTATATAAGTTATTTTTTTTATTATATTATGAGTAATATTTTATATAAAAAATTAACATTTTGTTACTGTTTCATACAACTAGCAAAGTACATACGGGACAATAAATGCAAATAACAGTAAAAATCGCAATATTTTTATTATACAGGTATTGTACTATATTTCCAGTTGGACTGGGGCAGGGGGCGCCAATTTTACTGCGCCAATACCTCTAGCTACGGCCCTGCCATATGGCATGTGAACATTTCATCTTTCAGAATGATTTTTACGTGATTTAGTTGGAAAAGAGGACTTGAAGAGACATTCAAAGGAAAATAATTACCTGGAGCAACACCCCGTTCTTGCTGCATCATGAGAGGATTTTTTAAATTATTTTACCGTTATTTTTTTTTTTTTCAAATTTCCTCACTACTGAATTCGTTTAACAGCGCCCATTTTAACAGATCTCTTTCATCCAGGATCTAACAAAAAAATTTCGTGATCTGACAAAAAATTTTCATGATGAAAATTATGAGGTGTTTCCCTGTTGATGTGTGTGTTTTTGTTGTCGACCCCATGACTAAAATTCCCAGCCTGGTTTAGTCGTCCCAATCTGCCCCTGTCGATAGGAATCATGTCCGGCCAATTCGATGCCATGGCAATAAATATAATTCCTCTTCATATTCCAGGAACCACTCCTGAACATTTTCGCAGAGTGGCATGGTTCATTGTCTTGTTGAAGGACTCCATCTCCGGCAAAGAACACAGCCGCCGGGGTGTACTTGGTCAGACACGATGTTCAGGTACGTGACAGCTGTCAGAGTTTGCTCTACAGGAACAATGGGTCCAAGAGTTCCCCCAAGAAAATATTGTCCAGACCATCACACTCCCTTCAGATTGCTTCAGACGCTTGGATCTGTCCCACGGTGCATCCAGATGAGAAGGCTTCCTCGGGTAAACGTCGCACAAGAGCTTATCCGTCGACATAGTGTAACAGAAAACGGGATTCGTTTGACCGTAAGACCGTATTCCGGTCTTCTACGGTCCAAATGTCGATGGTTACGTGCACACTGCAAGCGTTGACGACCGTGAACGGCTGTTTGCACAAGAACACGAATGGGTCTGCGGCTGCGGAGATCCATATCCAAGAGCGTACGACGAACTGAGTGTTCTGACGTTCGGCCCTTCACCACAATTGAAATTATGGGTAATCTCAGCCACAGTAGCCCTCCTTTTGCTACGGCCAAGACGAGATAGCCTGGCTTGACCTCTGGCATCAGTGAGGCGTAGCCTGCCCACGGCTCGAAGTAGGGGCGTATATAAAGATTTTTTTTTCAGGAGACGGGGGGTGGGTGGAAATAAAAGTTTTTGAATTCCATGAGAACAAAGTAAAAGTAACTGAAAAATAGATAAAAAAACTAAAGCATTATTTCTTATTGTAAGTTAATGCATTTTTATTTAACTAAACTATTTTTTCCAATGTAGGTCGCATTTCAACAAAAAAATTAAACACTTTCGGGGGGGGCTTCCTCGGACCCCCTCTAAATACACCCCTGGCTCGAAGTATCACCTGTTTTGGACCATCTTTGATAGGTACTAACTGATACATAGCGTGAACAGCCTATCATACTCTTACCAAGGCGCCTTGCTACAACGATCTGGCCTTTGTCGAAATCAGATAATCCTTTGCTTTTCCCATGTTGAGACAAAATTAAAAACTGACTGAGAGAGATCAGATCTTACGTAGAGGATTTTAGGAAGGGAGTGTCTGACCCCAGGTCTTAAACAACCCTTAGGAATAGGAAGCTAGGAGATTTGGGCTAGAGTGCCTGATAGGAATGTGATACGGAAGCGAGGTATAAAAGGGGAGGAAGACGCCCTTATTTATTACCGGGAGGCCAGTACCCGGGGTCCGACGGCTTAACGTGCCAGTCCAACGCACGGCGGATATTTAGTGGTTCGATCGTTCGTACCTTGCTGGGATTGAACCTGAGGTTCCTCAATGGCAGTCACGAACGTTGACCACTAGGTCATCCACGGCCCCTGACTGAGAGATCAAATGTAGAGGACTTTAGGAAGGAGTGTCTGACACCAAGTCTTAAACAACCCTTAGAAATAGGAAGCTAGGAGATTTGGGCTAGAGTGCCCGATAGGAAAGTGACACAGAGGCGAAGTAGAAAGGGGAAGGAAAACGCCCTTGTTTATTACCGGGGGGCTAGTACCCGGGGTCCGACGGCTTAATGTGCCCATCCGACGTACGGCGGATATTTAGTGGATCGAGCGTTCGTACCTGCCTGGGATCGAACCTGAAGTCTTTCCTGTGGCAGTCACAAATGTTGCCCACTAGGCCACCCGCTGCCCAACTGACTGAGAGAGTTCCGACCCAGGTATTACTATATATATACATCATTCGTGACCTTGGCACGGGACGCTGATTATCCGTACGCGATCTTATTTGTATAAAGCAGAGGTGGTTTTAATGTTTTGGCTGATCGATGTATACTGCAATTAAAATAAATCGATAATCGGTTCAACAGACAGAACAAATTTTGGCAAAAAGTATGACCCAGCTTTTTAAGTACTCTATTCAAATGGTCTTAAGTGAAAACTAACATCGTTTTTAAGAGCGTAGGGTTTAAAAAAAAAGAAAAAAATGCTTAGCTTTCATTTGTTCGAGCCATTGTAGTAATAATCTTCAGACTTCAGCAACTACTACAATTACACGATGGCATCAGCATCATTGGTCTACATGAGATATGCAAACGATCAAAGAGAGTTTCTATTAACCGATCAAAGTTTCCATTAACGATTAAATATAATTAATTCTTTATTCCCTCTCCACAATGATGAATTCTCTTACCACACATTAAAATTTACCTTATTGATTTTTAACTATTGTTATTGTTGCAGATGTTAGTACTTATTGCGTTATTTAATTATGATGTTTTTGATCACATTGCACCCGACTCTGACAAACATATAAGAACATCTAAAAAAATGATCACAAATTCCCTAAGTTTACATTATAACATTAAAGCGTTCCTTCATGCTACTGAAGCAGTGATACCGTAATATTTAGTTCGTAAGCGTCGCATTACAACAGCATCGTGAGAGAGCAAAACATGCCAGGAAGACCAGCGTTCTTACAAATCAAACCTCGAACGGAAATATTAAACATTTCGGCACCTACCACATTTTTTTTTTTTTTCGACATCATTTGTTTCACATATCATGAGTTCACACACTTCTTAATCCTATCAAAAATATCATGCATTATTCTCACTCACGTATCACACACACGCGCACACAAATATCGAGAAAGTACCCTGGTATTTTTTGTATGCAACTTATGCTATGCATCTTTTGCATGCCAAGATCTTTGTGGGTGTGAAATAAAACGAGTGATTTGAGAATATATACATTTATATACGTGCGTACAACACACTACATTTATGCGCGTCACTCACTACCACACCGAGCCACAGTCCGGTACATACTAAGTGAAATTAAATCATAACAACAAACAAGAAGGTTTACTAATTCCTGACGTTGAGCGGTACTTATAGGTAAATGATTAATGGATGCTATTGTCATAAAACCAATGAAAAAAGATAAGTGAATCATAAAAGTAAATATTTACTAAACTATGGCAGCGGCGATAGTAAGTATTTCGATTGTTTAGTTTTTCAAAAACAATATTTATTTTTATTATTATTATATATTATTCAGATTTAGACGAACGTGAGAAACGACAGTGACACAGATGAGATGGGATGTAGGTACGAAAGTACATCTGCGCATCCCCAAGCCACAGAGCTACAGTAAGATCTGACGTCAAGATAGAGCTGAATCGCTAGTGTGTTAGTGAGGAATCCAGGTAAACTCCTACACCTTCTCATACAATAAGGGGATGCATGCAAATTGCGTTTCGTTCGAAGATCTTGTCAAAGTGTGAGAGTTTTCCTAGTTGACTAAAACCAAATTTACGAGTTCTCCTAGTGATATACACTATCTACCAACAAGTAATTGGACACCCCTGCAATCGACGATATTTGCGGTACTGATACAAGTCACGGCCGCCGCCGTTAAATATCGTGTGGGAAACAACAACGCAACCAGTCACATGCAAGGTGCCACGCAGTTCGGAGCTCTCTGATTTCGAGAAAGGTGTAATCGTCGGGTATCACGGAAATGGCCGAAACATACGTGACATATCTAGCTAGTTGAAGTACCCAAAATCGACAGTGGCCTACGTGATTGGCAAGTGGAAGATGAGAGGTGACTGTCCGAATGTGCCCCGACCCTGCAGGCCCACAAAACTGGAAGTTAGAGACCGGCGGGTGCTGGCCAGAGAAATTCGGAAGAACCGCACCAAATCAATGGGCCACATCCGCGAAGAGATTCAACAGGCATCCGGGAGTGTTCTTTCGATGAATACCATCCGTAAGGAAGCCCATCTGCTCGGTTATCATGGACGTGCTACCGCCCACAAGCCTTTGATCACCAAGCCATAGCGCTTCTCGGGTAACGTGGTGCAAAGAACGTCGACAGTGGACCGTTGAACAGTGGAAACAGGTTCTCTGGAGCGACGAATCAAGTTTCACCCTCTACCGTTCGGATGGCAGGGTCTGGGTTTGGCGTCTGCCTGGAGAACACCTCCTGTCGGAATGTATTGTGCCAACTGTGAAGTTCGGCGGCGGTGGAATTATGCTATGGGGGTGTTTCTCCTGGTATGACACGGGAACCTTGGTCGCAATTCCTGGTAGACTCAACGCTTAGACCTACTGCACCATTTTGGGTGACCATGCGCTTCCTACGTTGTGGCAGTTTTACGAGGTGGACCCATGTTACCTGCAGGATGACAATGCCACCTGTCATGTTGCGAGGTCCACCACATCTTGGTATGGTGACAATACGGTTAATCGAATGGACTGGCCTGCGCAGAGCCCGGACCTTAACCCTATCGAGCACCTCTGGGACGAGTTGGAGCGTCGACTTAAGGGGTGCCCCCACCGATCGAAATCGGTGAAGGAACTGACATGTCTTCTCCAAGCCGAGTGGAAGAAAATACCGCTAGCCGTCGTACAACGCCTGGTTGAGAGTACGCCCCGGAGAGTCGCAGCTGTAATCGCCGCTCGTGGAGGCTTCACCAACTATTGAAGGTGAATAAACTTCGTTTTCCTTTGCTATCACAGGTGCCCAATTACTTGTTGGTAGATAGTGTAAATGCGAATGTAAGATATCTCCTTATGTGAGGAGGTGTAATAATCTACCGGTGTGGAAGTTTTCCTCCCAGCGTTTCTTTCAAAACTAAGATCATAATGACACAAGGTAACTTAACTTAAGTTCGTCTAAAAAGGCCCGCGGCTTCGGTGCCTTGTGAACAACTCAGAAATGACCTGTTGAGTGACCTTTATTAGTTTTAATAAAAATGTTTATAAATATAAAATATTTAGGTTGTAACTTAGGATCTTCCAGAAAGTCCCGCAGCCTAGGTGCCTTGCCAGCCCCTGAAGACCGATTCGTTGAGTCTTTTTTATTACCTTTTATTGTATGTTATTGCATGCCAAATATTAAAATCACAACTCAAGATTTAGTGAGTCGGAAAGCTTCTGCGTAAACTTTGTGGCTTTGTCGTCTTACGCGCATTTATATCACTAAAAAAAACTCGCACAATTCGCTTTGTTCCACTAGGAAAACTCCAGCACTTTGACAAGATCTCCGAACGAAACGCAATTTGTGTATCCCCTTTATAAGGATACACAAATTGCGGAAGAGGATACACTTATCCACCGGTGTGGAAGTTTTCCGCCAAGCGTTTCTTTCACAAAACTCCCCCCCCCCCGGGGAATGGAACCTTAGAGTGGGCGCAAGTTTTCTATTTGCTATATGTAAATACACTGCAGGCCACCCAAAATGCAACACCAAGAAGGAAGCATCTGATTGGCCGGAAATTCGCAGCATGCGTCGCCCGCTGGAGGACATGCAAACGATTAGCATTGCAGGGCATATGCAAATTATATGCGCCCGGCACGCCACAGAGAAGCACTATAAAAAGACAGCACTGAAAGCGGGGTGTAAGTAGTGGAAGTGTGTTGTCCTACCGGACCTGTGCGTGGAAAGCTTCCGGATGCCTCGTCGCAGAATACGGCAGTCATTCCAGCACGTTTCGGAGTTCGACAGAGGACAAATAGTGGCTTATCGCGACAGCGGTTTATCGTACCGAGACATCGGCGCCCGTGTGGGACGACATTTAGCCACAGTGAGGCGAGTATGGATTCAGTGGGTGCAGGAGGGACGGACGGACCGACGTGAGCGGTTGCCGCAGCCGCGGGACACCACCAAACGAGAGGGCCGGCATGTTGTGCGGCGGACATTGACGGCTCGCACCGCCACATCACGAACGTTATCGCAGGAATTAGAGTGTGTTGCGCAACAATCTGTGTCAGCACGTGCCGTTCGACGTCGTCTGCAGGAGCGGGGACTTATCTCACGGCGCCCATTGCTCCCATTACCATTGACGTTACACCACCGGCGAGTGCGGCGGCAGTGGGCCGTTGAACGCCACACCTGGACTACGGAATGGCACGACATTGTCTTCTCCGACGAATTCCGCTTCAGCCTGCAACACCACGATGGTCGGTGGCGACACCTCGGCGAGAGACTGTAGGACGCCTGCATTATGCATCGTCATACCGGTCCGTCGCCTGGCGTTATGGTTTAGGGCGCAATTGGATATGACACCCGCACCCCTCTGGTACGCATCGCCGGTACACCCAACAGCCACCGC